>JAPQWS010000137.1:9000000-11400000 GCA_028651295.1 Catharanthus roseus | reverse complement strand
GAAATAAAGAACTAGATGCTAGCTATCCCTTATTTTTAAAAGAGTATATCTCACATCCTCTATGGGAACCTATGTTCAATTAGATGTGAGAGAGGTTGCCTAAAAAGAAGAAACAGTTAGGAAAAGAAGAGAAGACTAGAGTTCCATTAACTAAAAAAGTTGTGATTTTAAAGGTAAGTGAATAAATTTCTTCTAGTTTAAAATATTTTAGAGTTAGGAATACTATTTATTATGAAAGATTATGTTATTTCTTCTAAAGGAAAATTTCACACTTTTATGAAAAGGAATCAAGCATTAAATTTAAATTTGTTATAATGATTATGTTTGAAATATGTAAAGTTTGATGGTTCTAATGTGTTAAATATCAAAGTTAAATGTAATACCTAATTTCAAAATGCGCTTCACTGAAGCGAAGGACTTGCTAGAGTAAAAACATCCTAAAATTTAATCATATAATGAGTCAAAGTTAAATATTTTCTAATTTGTTTATAAGATTCGATTCAATTGTATGTGTTATGTAATTTGTGATATTAATTTGAAATTATTACTTTTTTTGAATTTCTGATTAGGAAAAAGAATATGAAATAGGTCAATGTTGTAGTTAGGGATGGCAGTGAGCGGCTCTAGCTAGGTACCCATCTGCTCCCAACCCATATCAACTCGTTTGACTCGATTTGACTGGGACCCAGGTCGGGATGAATTTATACCCAAACTTAGGGATGGATTGGGGGCGAAGATTATGTTCTCCCCATTCCCACCCATCTCCGTTTTAAATATATATATATACATATATAATTTTTTAAGTAAAATATTAATTTAGATAGTAAAAAATGAGTTGAAAAATAAAAAAATACTAAACTGAACCTCATATTCAGTCGATCTCTACTCGAGTATCTGGACATTGAAAATAATATACATAACATAATCTCTGCTTGGATCTCCAATTTTCCAGTAAATTTGCGGGGATAGATTGGAATTGGGACTAAAAAATGAAAGGTTAAATTGAGAATGAAGATGAATTTTATACTAAAAAATGAGGATGGATAAAAAATGAAGACAAAATAGAGAGGTAGAGATAAAACTGCGAGCTGGTGCCTTAGCCTCCACCTGCCCTATTGCCTCCGCAGTTGCAGTGAAATGAGGATGGATTTGTTGTGCATCAGTGAGTTTTTTGTTGTATTAAGTACTCAATGGTTATTTATCAATGAAAATGCTATTGTTTAATTGGATTCCCCAAATTTTAGTATGTTTGGCATTTTTTAAGGTCCAAAAGAAAAGAAGCTTTATTTGGATTGATTTCTAATTGAAAGTGAAAGTTTCCAGTGGGGAAAACAATCTTATGTTTTCTGTCTCATTAATGTGAGAATAGTGTACAATTTATAGATTTGTCCAAGTGACAAATCTTAAGCAGATTAGAACTAGGAAACACATTAGAAGTAGAAGTTCTAGCTAAATAGAACTAGGAAACACAACTTATACATAGTTTATGATTAATAGGAATCCTATTGTGAATATATGTCTAACACTCCCCCTCAAGTTGGAGCATGAAGATCAGAAATGCCCAACTTGGAAGCTAATCGATGAAAATGTGTCGGATGAAGTGCTTTAGTAAGAATATCGGCAGGTTGCGCCTCACTTCGAATATAAGCAGGATAGATAAAACCGTCTTGAAAAGTATCACGAACAAAATGACAATCTATTTCAATGTGTTTAGTGCGTTCATGGAAAACAGGATTTTCAGCAATATGAAGAGCAGCCTGGTTATCACAATGTAATGGAATGGGGCGAGTGACAGGAACATGAAGATCGCGCAGAAGAATAGATAACCATTTAAGTTCACATAAAGTCATAGCCATAGAGCGATATTCAGCTTCGGTAGAAGAACGAGAAACAGTATGTTGTTTCTTTGTCTTCCAAGAAATAGGGGACCCACCAAGAGAGATAAAATAACTAGTGAGAGAGCGGCGAGTTATCGGGCAGGTGGCCCAATCGGAGTCACAATATGCAGTTAACGAAAGAGGAGAGAAAGAGGAGAGTTAGAAGAAAGAAAAGTGCCACGTCCAGGACTCCCTTTCAGATAACGGACAACTCGGATAGCAGCATCCCAATGAGCATGACGAGGGGCGTGCATAAATTGAGCAAGTGTATGTACAGCATATGCAAGTTCGGGCCGAGTGAATGTGAGATATATTAGCTTGCCTATGAGTCTACGGTAGCGATCTGGGTTATCAAACAATGATCCAGATGCTTTTGCCAGCTGATGATTAGGTTCCACAGGAGTAGATGCTGGCTTGGCACCTAATAAACCCATTTCAGAGAGAATTTCCAATGTGTATTTTTGTTGGGATAAAAATAATCCCGTAGAGTTTCTCGCAATTTCTATGCCCAAAAAATATTTGAGCGAGCCCAAATCCTTCATGTGAAAGCACTTGTGTAATGAAGCTTTGAATTTTTCGAGTGTGGATAGGGAATTTCCAGTAATGAGTAAATCATCCACATAAATAAGAACACATAGATAAATATTCCCTCGAGAATATGTGAAAAGAGAGTAATCTGCATAAGACTGAGAAAAACCATACCTACGGAGAGCGGTGGTGAGTTTGGAAAACCAACATCGAGGGGCTTGGCGAAGACCATATAAAGACTTCTTTAAACGACAGACTTGTCCTTTGTAACAGGGACGAAATCCTGGAGGTGGTCGCATATATACCTCTTCTTGTAAATCTCCATGCAAAAAGGCGTTGTGAATATCCTTTTGATGGATCGGCCAGTTGCGAGCAGCGGCAACGGAAAGGAGAGTACGAACGGTGACCATTTTAGCAACGGGAGCAAAGGTGTCTGTGAAATCAATACCTGTCATTTGTGTATTTCCCAAAATTACCAAGCGGGCTTTATATCGCTCGATGGTGCCATCGGCTTTGTACTTTATCCGGTAGACCCATTTACTCCCCAGTGCACATTTTCCAGGAGGTAAGGAGGTTAAAATCCATGTACTATTTTGTTCAAGAGCATCAATCTCTTGACGCATAGCAGTGCGCCTGAGAGGATTAGAGACTGCCGCAGAGTAAGTGGTAGGCTCGGATTCTGTTGCTACAGATGCTAAAAATTGCCTGTGTGTATCAGAAATAGTAGTTTGGTGGATTATGCCATGGGTAGTAAGATACGACTTTAGGGGTATAAATTCTGTCCCATTATCGGTACGGATTGTCTTGACAGTTTTGTGAAATTGGGTTTTGATCATGGTAAGGTAATCTTGAAGAATAGAGGCAACCTCATTTTTCTCTGACAGTAAATATATCCAAATAGCCCTAGAATAATCATCTAAGATAGTAAGAAAATATGAAGCACCTATAGTGGATTTGGATTTATATGGGCCCCATAGATCACAATGAATTAGGTCAAAAATTGTAGATGCTTTATTGATGCTAAGAGGAAAACAATCACGAGCTTGTTTGGCACGTAGACAAATATTACAAGGTGATGTGCTAGTTGTAGAGTCTTTAGAATTACCCAAAAAATGATTGACTACATATTCTGAAGGATGTCCCAATCGTATATGCCATAGTGTGCTTGAATCAAGAACTGTGCTAGAAAAGGTGTATAATTCCTTCAATTCCAAAGGTTTGTAGAAGAAGATCCCATTCCTCTGCTCACCCACTCCAATCGGCCTCATCGAGATACGGTCCTGTATAACACAAAATTTGTCAGAGAGTGTGATAAAGCATTGCAAATCTCTTGCCAATTGAGACAAAGAAATTAAATTGCAGGTTAGTTCAGGAATTAGCAACACTCGGTGGAGTTGTAATTTAGGACATAAAGAGACCATTCCTTCGTGCATAGCAAAAGTTTTGGCACCGTTAGGTAATCCAATAATATGTGGAGAGATAGGATGTAAATTTTGTAAAAAAATTTTCCTACCCGTCATATGGTTAGAACACCCTGAATCTAAAATCCAAAAATTTTCCATACCAGATAGCTTTTCAGATTGCATATTATTTGAGTTTTGGAGGGCAGTCAACAGGGCTGACCACTGGTCAACGGTCAACGCTGGTAAGGGGCCCGGGCCCAGCCCGGCCCGTTTCTGCTGGAATTCGGCCCGAAGCCCGGCCCGGTACTGTAGATCGGCCCGCCTTCATCGTCTTCTCCAGCGTGCCGGCGAACGGAGTTTTCTGGGGGCGCGGCGGTTGTTGCAGAATAGGCCCACGCCTCGGCCGTCCTTCCTCCATCGCACGGTCTAGCCATCGCCGGTGGGCTCGTCCCGCCTCCGCGCCCGGGGAATTTTGGGTCGCCGGTGAGGAGCCGCGCCGCCCTGGTTTTGGAGAAGTCCGAGGCCACCAATCCGGATAGCCAATAAGTTTGAAGCAGCCGGTGACGTCGTGGCCGGCGCGTCTGCAATGGGAGCAGAAAGATGAAGAAAAAACTCCAGAATTTTTTTCGGTTCTGGCGGTGGCGGCAACTCCGGCGGCGGCGAAGGCGCGCCAACTCCCGAATAATATTCTTTCAGTGTCGAATTTTTTGTGTTGTTCTTCTTTCTGATTTGAGCAAGAGCAGTACGTAATTTGGGTATAGGTTCTTGTTGGATCATATGGGAACGAACGAGTGCCATAAATTGCACTATTCGATCCCATTAAAAATTGGAAAACCTTCTCGTTTTCTCTTTCTTTTATAATAAAATTCAATAGATGCGTATGCATGCTTTGAGCGGAAGTTGAGTATAGTTTTCTAGTTCGTCCCATACCTTTTTTAGACGTGAAAAATACACGTGTCTTTGAATCACCGCCTTGCTTACAATTTGCCAAAGCTGCTTTTTAATTCATATATTCGTGGGCAGGTGCCAACTAGAAATCGTTCCTTCAAGTCTATCCATAATTCATCGACTCTCTCTGAATGATATATTGTGGATCGGAGAGAGGGTTCGATAGTATTGAGAATCCACGAGTTTACAAGATTATTGATCTCCCACCATTCTTCTTCTTTTTTCGGATCACCTTCGGGGAATTAGAATTATTCCATCAATGAATCCCAATTTCTTCTTCGATCGCAAGGCCATGCGCATGGCCCTTGCCCATTCTGCATAATTATTATACATGTTTCTGTCTCTTTCAAGCTGGGATCGTTGTTAGGATCAATCCGAGTCCATCGGTGGATGCCACATAATAAGCATCTTTCTTTATTTTGTTAACATGGCTTTCTTCCACCATGTCATTATCAACATTGCCAATATTGTCCTTACTCATTTTGAGAAATTTCAGACAATTGGCTCTGATACCATGAAAGTTTCCAGTGGGGAAAACAATCTTATGTTTTCTGTCTCATTAATGTGAGAATAGTGTACAATTTATAGATTTGTCCAAGTGACAAATCCTAAGCAGATTAGAACTAGGAAACACATTAGAAGTAGAAGTCCTAGCTAAATAGAACTAGGAAACACAACTTATACATAGTTTATGATTAATAGGAATCCTATTGTGAATATATGTCTAACAGAAAGGAATAAGTTTTGAATTTTTTTTTTTTAAATTTGTAATAAATAGAAGATTTGTAAAAGAAAATATGGGTTTCAAAAGAAATTAAAAAGTAAAAAAAAAAAAATTAGACCGAAAAGCAAATCCAAATAGACAAAAACTTTAGAATTTCTTTGAATTGAAAGTTTAAGCACCAGGGAGAGAAGTTTTATTCCTTTGATGATTTAATCAAGGCATACAATCAAGGAAATGACATTCTTCTTTTTTTTTTTTTAATAAAGAAAATGCACTTTCTTTTGTGTTTTTGTTCAAAGTGATCTCAAACAATGATTCTGTTCTCAAAATTTCGAGAATCTATGCATGATTATTATTTTTTTTTTTTCAGGTTTTACCTCATTTAAGTAAACTTTTATATAAAATAGTCCAATCAGTCTGGAAAGCACCATCTATTTTGAAGTTTTGATTTCATTAATATTTTGATTCCATGAAAATATTTGTTTTCGTAGTGCTTCATTTCCAAATAAATTTATTTAGTTATTGAGTTGGAAGTTCATTCTTTTCTTCTATTTATAGATGATCGTAAGTTAAAAGATGCTCTATTGGATATCGAAAAAAGTCTCTTTTGGTGATAGAAGAGATTATTATTTAGTTATCTAGTTTTTGCTAAACAATTTTTATGGATTTATTTTATTAAGTCACTAACGTTTAGTTCAAGTTGTAATTAATGGATTTATTTTTGCAAGGAGATGTCTTCAGTTTGGGATTTAATGTTCGAATTCCTTTTATGATTAGAACGTTTTGGGACTTAAGTTATGATGTATAAGGGAACCTAATATGCAGTAGAGAAATTTATTTACACAGTTGTGTCTCATCCTCGGACATAGGATGTCACATTGGCACATTTATAAACAAAATTAAGAGGCTATGTGATACCCTTTTAAATTCATTTGAATGCTGAATTTTCAATTTCAGTGTTCTTGGTAGCCTATAAATATCAGCCTTTTCGAGCAGCTTGGATTACCGAAATTTCCATCTTCACCCCTAATTCTGCATTTCTCTCTACATATTCTTCTTGTGTCATCATTATTTTCCAGTTCCAGTTCGTTGGTTGAAATTTCTTTAGGTGAAAAGTATATTTCAAGTCCCCGTTTTATGCTCGGAGACAGACTCTCACTTAACCTCTAACACTTTATAGGGAGGGAATGAATTTGTTTTAAGAAAATTGTGTATGACACAAGACTCGACCACTCGGATTCATTTTTGTTTCCTTCATTTTTGTTCTTTTCTTTACTTCTATTTGATATTTTTTTAGGATTCAAATTGTTTCTTACATTTTTAATAACAATCTTAAAACAAACTCCACTTCTACTCCTATTCGTGATGGCAACTACCGAGACAAAAACTGTCACTATGGATGATTCTGCGAGGGACTTGAGAATTGTCCCAACCACAAAAACCGTCCCAACCACCATTGCCCTTCCAACTAGCCCCGGTAGCCATATGAAAAAGAGTCTGAGAGGTTTAGTGGTGTCAACTTTAAGAGATGGCAACAGAAGATGTTCTTCTACTTGACTACCTTGAACTTGGCAAATTTCTTAATTGAAGTTGCTCCCGAGGTACCTGAAGGTGATACTGATGTACAAATCTTCATAACAGTTGATGCTTCGAATCATTCAGATTTCCTTTATCTTAGTTATATATTGAATGCTTTACATGATTCATTGTATAATGTGTATAGTGCTTATAAAATTGCGAAAGAATTGTGGGAATCTTTGGACCGAAGATATAAAACTGAAAATGCCGGCATAAAGAAATTTGTTATCGTACAGTTCCTTTAGTATATGAAGATAGATTCCAAAATTATAATCAATCAGCTGCAAGAACTTCAAGAGATTTTGCACAGCATCTATGTTGAAGGGATCTTTAAGTGAGTCCTTCTAAGTGGCTGATGTTATTGAGAAGATGTTCATGGTTTGAAGGATTTCAAGAACTATCTCAAGTATATTTGCAAGGAAATGACCTTTCAATTGAAGAAGACAATCGAAGTTCTGATCACAAGGCACTGAATCCTTTGAATGCCAGAGGTGAATATTGTGGAGTATGGTAGAGGCCAAAGCTTCAGAAACTTGAGCAAGAACAACAACAAGAGCACACGGAAGCTGGGGACAAAAAGTGGAGTCTAAAAACCAAATAAATATTTAAAGGAAAACGCTTCAATTGTGGCAAATAGAGTCACAAATTAACTAATTGTCGTTCCCCAAAGAAGGATCGTAAGGTAAACATGATTGATGACATTACTAAGGATGCGTATGATTTGAACTTGGTTGCTATGGTGTCCGAAGTGAACATGGCCGGACGAATCCGCAAGAATGATGGATTGACATTGGTTCCACAAGACATATTTGCACCAACAAGGATGATTTCTCCATATTTGAACGGCATCAAGAAGGAAAGATCCATATAGATAACAATGCTTCTACTGTTATAGAGGGGCAAGGGAAGGTGCTGTTGAAGTTGACTTCTGACAAATACTAATGTGTATATGTGCTAGAGATTTGCAAGAACCTTTATGTCTAGTTCTACTTAATAAATATGGGTTTCATATGGTGTTTAAATCGGACATGGTTATTCTATCCAAATTGGCAATGTATGTGGGGAAGGGGTATGAAACCAATGGGTTGTTTAAAATGAATGTAATGACTATTATAATGAAAATACTTCTTCTTTTGCTTGTTAGAGTCTTTAATTTATGGCATGGTAGACTAGGTCATGTTAATTATATTTCGATATGTTTATTAATTATTTTGGATCACATTCCAACATTCCAAATCAATTTAAAACATAAATGTGAAGTTTGCATCCAATCAAAATTAACAAGATCATCTTTTCATAAAACTGAAAGAAGCACCAAACCACTTGAATTTGTTCATAGTGATGTTTTTGATTTGAAAGTTGTTCAAACATAATGAGGTAGTAAATATTTATAACCTTTATTAATGATAGCACAAAATATTGCTATGTATTTTTACTAAAAGGTAAAGATGAGGCTCTAGCACATTTTGTTCTTTATATAACTGAAGTTTAGAATCAATTTGGTAAGAAGATCAGAAGATTGAGAAGTGACATAGGTAGTGAGTATGAGGCACCAATGGGTGACTTCTGCGCACAACATAGAATTGTCCATGAAGTGATACACCATATACTTCTCAATCCAATGGAGTTGCTTAACGGAAAATCACACGTTAAAAGAAATGATGTATGCGATATTGATAAGTTCAGGATTACCTTCTAACATGTGGAGTGAAGCTATTTTGTCAAGCAGTGACTCTTTAATAGGGTACCTCAAAAGAAACAAAATAAAACCACATGTGAGTTTTGGAATGGTAAAAGTCCATCCTATAAACACTTGCAAGTGTGGGGATATCTAGCAAAGGTGGCAGTACCAACACCAAAGGCAATAAAGATTTGTCCTAAAACGATAGACTATATTTTTGTAGGCTATGCAAATAATAGTACTGCATATCAGTTTCTTGTGCATGATTAAAAAATTTTGTGTATACACAAAAACACTATTATGGAATCACAAAATGCATCTTTTTTTGAATGTGTATTTTCTTGCAAGTCCACTGGTATATCTAGTTCGTCAAAATAAACTAACAAAGAAATTCAAGATTCAGCTATGATTCAAGAAGTTGAACTAAGATGCAACAAAAGAGCAAGTTGAGGAAAAATCATTTGGTGATGATTTTTCAACTTGCTAGAAAATGAACCACTAACTTATACTAAAGCTGTAAGTTTTTCATAGGGGTCTTTATGGAAAGAAACCATAAAGAGTGAAATTGATTCTATTTTACAAAATACTTGCAAATTAGTATGATTCCCACCTGGATGTAAACCTTTAGGTTCAAATGAATTTTTAAGAGGAAAATGAAACGTGATGGTTCTATAGACAAGTATAAAGCCAAGCTTGTGATCAAAGGATTTAAGAAAAAAGAAGGCTTAGATTACTTTGATACATATATTCTTCTATGACGAGAATACACTCTATGAGGATGATACTTATCATAGTCTTGAGAAAGTTGGATATACATTAAATGGATGTAAAAACAACTTTCTTAAATGGAGATTTAGATAAAGAAATCTATAGGGAGCAACCTAGGGGTTTAGAGCTCCATGTACTGAAAAGAAAGTTTGTAAACTGGTAAAATCATTATATGGTTTGAAACAAGAACCAAAGAAGTGGCCTGAGAAGTTTGACCATGCAATAATTATCAGTGAATTTAAAATCAATGAGTGTAATAAATATATCTATATAAAAGAGACGGGAGATAACTATGCCGTTTTAATTGGTCAAGCCTACCAAAAACATGTTGAATCAAAATTTGATATGAAAGACATGATACTTGCTGATTTATTTTTCAGTATTAAAATCATAAGAACAACAGATGGTTTAGTTTTGAGATAGACTCATTATGTAAACAAAACTTTTGAAAATTTTAACAAGAATAATTCTGGAGTTACTAGAACAACACTAAATAATAGTCTCCATCTATCAAAAAATTTTGGAGAGGTTATATGTCAAGTAAAATACTCAAGGGTTATTGGGAGTTTAATGTATCTAATGAGTTGAACTAGACTAGATAGTTTTTATGTATTAAAAAAACTGAGTGGATATACAAGTAATACAAGTGCAGAGCATTGGAATGTGTTAGTTAGAGTGCTAAGATATCTTCGGTTTACTCAGAGTATGGATTGCACTATACCAAATATCCAGTTGCACTAAAAGGCTTCACAAATGCTAACTAGATATCTAACGTAAAGGATTCTAAATCTACAAATGGTTATGTGTCATAGTAGTTGGAGATATCGTGTCATAGAAATCCTAAAAACGAACTGTAATGGTCAGATCCATGATGGAGTCTAAATTCAGCTTTAGATAGATGTGTTGAAGAGGTCGAATGGCTACGCTCTTTCTTAGAGGATATTTCAAAGTAGGAAAAACATGTGCTGCCTACCTATATTCATTGTGATAGCTAATTAGCGATTGGAAGAGTACAGTGTGCCATGTATAATGGTAAATCTAGATATATTCATCGTATACACAATATCATTAGACAACTACTCTCGTCAGGAATCATCTCGATTGACTATGTGAAGTCAAACGATAATATTGCGAATCCGCCAAACAAAGGATTAAATAGAGAGACAGTTGAGAAATTGACAAGAGGAATTGGATTAGAGCCTGTAGAGCTAAAAGTTTTATGAAGGAAAACCCAGCCTGCTTGGCTGAAAATCCCGAGATCTAGGTTTAAAGGAACAACCTGCTTATAAGAATTAGTTTAGTCACTGTTGGGGTAACATCAACTCATTCTTGTCATAAAATAGTGATGTAACTATTAAGGTTAGCATTTTGTTGCTTTAATGATTCTTAAGAAAGTAATTACTATTACTTTGGTTTAAGAAATCACCTATGTGAGAGAGAAGTGGGGTCGCTTCAAATGAGAATTGTTCAGGCTCAATTATTTAGAAACTCTTGAAGAACAAGGATATATTCATGGCCAAAATGAACAAATCATGGGAACTGAAAAAATGGAAATTATTCCTATGTAATATATGTGAGTTCTTTGCACAAGAAAGCAGGACAGTTCAAGGACGTCGTGTCTACTAGATAGCTAGTAAAGTAAACATATGTTACAAGGGAGGAAATTCAAAGGTTAACACTTACTTTTCTTACGCAAGACTCAAATCACCTATGTGAGAGAGAAGTGGGGTTGCTTCAATGAGAATTTCTCAGGTTCAATTATTTCCTTAAAAAATTAGGACATGTTCATGGCAAAAATGACCAAATCATGAGAATTAAACAAATGGAAATTATTCCTGTGTAATATATGTGAGTTCTTTGCACAAGAAAACAGGACAGTTCAAAGATCATGTCTACAAAATAGCTAATAAAGGAAACATATATTACAAGGGAGAGGTTCAAAGGTTAACATCTACTTTTCTTATGCAAGAGTCAGTTGACAAACACCAAACATTTTGAGTCAAAATAATTTTTCATTCATGTCGAAGATTATTGGAAATAATTAAGAGAATAAAGCAGTTTGAATGAGAAAATAGTTTCTCAAAGTTTGGCATCTTTAACACTAAAAGAAAATGACAGAATTGCGACGGTAAATAAGGTCACAATTTTACATTTTGCGCCGAATTGCGATGGAAAAATTCAGTCGTTAAACGGTTGTCGTTAACAGAGATTTGTGGTGGAATTTTCAGACGGGAAAGTAAATTTGCAATGGTCCATCGCAAAGTCCTGACACAAAACACCACGACCAAACTCAAACAGATTGATCGCGAAATTTCGCGCCAAAAATTATGATAAAAAATTCGACAGCAATTTCGTCTCAAATAATAAGCGCCAAAATTGAAATCAAATTTTAGGTCGCGACTTAGTTTTTGACCAATCGGTCACCAAATTTCATCTATTTTAGAAAAATAAAATTCTATATACACCTTTCGTATGATAAAACCACCCCGAAAATAAATAAAAACTTAAAAGTAACAATTCATATAATAAAAATTACCATTCAATGTATCCTGAAGTTCATATCCACAAAATTAGCAATATCACAAAAAAAATTTCAATTAAAAACAGAAACTAAACACAATAAATCCATAACTGTAGAACGATTGAATAATTTACAACCAAGACAATGAAAAAAATAAAGTGATATGATCACTATTTGGAGGAAAATCCGATTTATCTTCCACATATAAGAGTATCTCTTCCAGAATTGCTCCAATGGTCACCCCCATTAACCTTTTATGAATTGCATCAGCTACTGCTTCTGGGTGATTCACATGTCTACAATTTGAAAGCAATCCTCAATCAGGACCAAGAAGATTAGACAACAACACACACAGATATAACCATTAATGATCATACCTAAAGATATTTACAAGTCGATCAATATGAAATGTATATCAAATGGCACAGAGAAACTTGTACTTGAAATAATAGAACCAATAATGAAACTTGCACTTTGAAAGAACCCCATAAGAGATCAAAATTACTTGGAAAAAGCCAGAATCAAGGCCAAGATATTACCTTCTTAAAGTGAAATATAAAATCCAACAGAAATCTTCATAAGGTCCATATTAGGCTATTCATAACACTGAGAACGAAGGCAGGAACACAAGTTTTATACTTGATTACTTAAAGAAGCTCCTTTGGACAATGACCCCAACTAGATTCTTCTTTCTCATTTCCTGCTGTTCAATAAAAGCACAGAGGATGACAACATTGTTAAAACTCAAATCCCACACACTCTCTCTCTCTCAACTTCAATTTAACTAGAGAAATCTCTTTTGATATGTAACAGAACCAAAAAAAATTATTTTTCCATTGAAAAGAGTCCAGAATGAGTATTTACTGTATTAGTAACGTTGTTCACCTACCTTCTTATAGGAATTTAGCATGCAGCTCAGTATAACAAGTGCTAACATATATAAAGTAACCACAAATATCAAACTCACAGCTAAATTCCATATCGTACATTTGGAAATAAACAAAATCTTAAACAAGCTTTACTTAGCCAAGAAAACTTAGGTTTATTAAAAGCGGCACACATTATTTTCTTCACAATGAGAAATCAAAGAACAGAAGTTGCTAAGTCGATTGCCAAGAGAGATGCAGATGCTTCAGTCATTTTCTAACCTTGGCATAATTCCAACTTTCAAATGTCAAAAATAGCATAGAAATGATATAAGCACATAAATTTCAGTATCCAATAAGATCAAAACCCACAAACTGAAATCGAGCAGGAGAGTATTTTGCTTTATCAAGACACTAATTTATCTTGTATTTGCACTGTCAACCTTCACAATTGTCATACTTGATGGTGAAATTGATATGTAAAAGGACATCAAGAATTATAAAACTTGCAATGTATTATATAAGAATGCCCTGAGAATAAACAGGAAAATTGGCTGAATGGGCTTTAATTTAAAGATTACCAATCTTATAAACCTGTCCTCTTTGGAGGCACGTGAATATCCAGATAGGATTTATATAAACAAGACATGAACAAACAAGGATGGAGATTGCAATGTCCATGCTTTCAACAAGAATGGCAATAACAGAACCAACAAAAAAAAAAAAGAATAAAATTATCAAACGTGTTGAAATGTAGCAGGCATTAAATACAATCAATTATTGTCCTGCATGCTGTGATTGCATTTATAACCACACTTCATATAGAATTCATAAATCACAAATCAAGACCTCAAACCAGAGAAGAAATAATAAATGCAGAAAAGTCTTTCTTCACAAAAAAGAACAGAGAAATAGCACTAAAGGCACCAAGATTTGTATATACAGACAAACAATGAATGAAATGTACCAAAAAAAAAACCTGTTTTAAGCCAAAATTAATCTTTACCAAAAGCTACTAACATAAATTTCATCACATGAAGAGGATCGATTTCAGTCACAGAATACAGGGGATTAACTTTCCAAGAAGAACATCATACCAATTGAACCGGTCGCTAATTTTATGATCGAATTTGTTGGTCGTAATTCGGTGGCTAATTTACGATAAAAGATTTCAATCATAGGTCTTGGTCGCTACTTTTTGTTTTTCTTGTAGTGTGAAGAGTTTGATATGTATCCTACATAGAAGAGGTAGGAAAAGGTGGTTCACTTTAATCACTCTTTATAGGTTTAATTGCTAAAGTAAGCTCATGCCTCATGTCCAGAGGATACAAATCACAGACCCGATTAGCCTAACTCTTGTATAAGCACGATCTGTGCGCACGAATGCCACACCGAAATAGTGGGTTAACATAAACATTTACTATTAGTTTTAAATTTTTATTTTTCTAGTTATGAATTTAAATTGGGTATTGAATTTTGTAACCACCAATTCAATATACTGAAATGAATTGCAAGTTCGTAACAATCCAGAATTCACAGTATGAATTTAAATTCCAGAAACAGCCACATTTATGAACCAAATTAAGAGGATATGTACTAACACTTTTAAATTAACACTTTTAAATTAATTTGAATAAATATCAGTCTTTTCCAATAGTTTGGATTACCTAAATTTCCATGTTCTCACCCACTTTCGTATTTTTCTTTGCATATTCTTCTTGTTTTCATCATTATTTTCCATTTCGTATTTTTCTTTGCATATTCTTCTTGTTTTTATCATTATTTTCCAATTCCAATTCCTTGGTTGAAATTTCTTTAGATGCAAAGCATATTTCAAGTCTCAGTTTTATCCTAGGTGACAGACGTTCACTTAACCTCTAGCCCTCTATAGGGAGGGAGTAAATATGTTTTAAATTATGTAGGACACAAGACCCAAGTTCATTTCTGTTTCCTTCATTTTTGTTCTTTTCGTTATTACTGTTTGCAATTGTTTCGCAGTTACAAATATAACTATTTCTAACAGTTTCGAAACTCTTAGATATTTTATGTTGGCATGTTGTCTCATCTGAAGCACATACGTTAACTCAACATGGACCCATTAGAAATCATTAAAAGGTAGTTGGCATTGTTTTGGAGTTTCGAAGATTCGCTGCACAATCTCAGATGATCACGAAATATAAGTTTCCTTATTTGTATACACTTGTAAAAGATACATACTAGAGTATCTAATATTGTAGGAAACTTACGTGTGTTACGATTAAGTCCTTTGGATATCAAAGAAGATCTGATGTTGCAAAAGGATTAGGATTCCTACAAGAATTTAACCCTAAGTATTTAAGAAGTGCACGAGGAAATAATCAGGGTTGGTCAAATATATAATTCTACTCAAGGCATTCAAACTACAACATTCATTATTCTGAGTTTCAGTTTATGCAAAATCATATTATCGAGTTCATGGAATTTATCATTCCAGCATACACAATTTTCTTCTAGTGTTGGATTGCTCCGTTAACAGTTCTCGACATTGGATCTTCTTGGAGACAATCAGCTTCTTAGGAAAGGAGTCTTGTTTCATACAACTTAGTTGTTGGTTGAAGAGAGTTCAAGTCAAGCATCAATTTATCAAAGGGTATCCTTCAAGGATTGGAAGGATTTCAGTCATGTTGTGTACAAAGGGACATTAGATGTGTTAACGAGCTAAGTGTTTTCTTATACTATTTTATCAGTTTTGATGGATTATCATTTTGGGCATGCCCCCACAGATGTAGGCTTGTTTGGTCAAATTGCGTTACCAACTTGTTTATTTACTGTTAAAATGCAAACTGAACATAACATACGACTAAATTGAATAAGTTAACACGACAGACCTAAAACACAAACTTACAACAATAATAAAAATAAAAAATATATATATGTACATGAAGCACCCCTCTCTCCATCTCCTATATATGATTTATCATTTAACTATGATGACTCTTATTAACATTAAGTTTTTTAGTAGAAAAGATGAGGTTTTTTTTCTCTTTCCTTGTTTTTCTTGCCGTTATAACTAGTAGAATTGATGCTTGCAATTTTAGCATATTGTATGTTATTAGCATTTAAGTTTATGAAGACTTTTTATTTTAAGAAAAAAGAAAAATATAGACTAAACCCTAAAATCTTAATATTGAATTTACCGAATCGAAAAACTATAAAATATAGCATTCATAACCAACCCTAAAACCCTTAAATCCTAATATTAAAATCCTAAACTGTAAATCATAAAAATAAGAACTCAGTATAAGGTTTTTATAATTTTAAAAATTATTTAAAAAATTTAATAAGCACTTAATACAAATTTAAAATCCTTTGTATCAAGTGCATATTAAATTTTTTAAATTATTTTTTAAAATTGTAGTATGTGGCAGATGTCGCATGCCGGGACATAACAGAAAAAATTGTAATAACCCCGTTCAAGCAATGTATAAGTTTGTTTTCTTAAATGTGTTGTAATATTTTAGGATTTCTATTAATGGAATTTTTCTTTGAATTTCTTCTAACTACTTCTTCATTACTCTAAATTTTGATAGTAAAATATACAATACTTTAAATTACTTCTTCATATATTTTTTTCAAATAGGATGGTGATAAGTTAAACATATATTTTTTTAAACGGTTATAAATATTATCAAGAAAAATACATCAATAAAATAATACGGTCTTTTTAAGAAAATTATAAAACTATAAGTTTGGGGGAAAAAAAAGAACAAAGAAATTTTGAGTTTTTGGAAAAGAAAAAAAAAATTGATGTGGCTGATAACGCATAAAGGTTATGTGTTATTGCGGGTTAATAACGCACGACTATTGTGCATTTTCTGCCACATCGGCGGATTAAGTGCAAAAGTTTGTATTAAGTGATAACGCACAGCAGTTGTGTATTATCCTTAGTAATAACGCACAGTTGTGCCTTATGGCCCTTTCAGTGATAAAAAAAAAGGTTGGCTACGTTAGTGGCTATATTTTAAAACAGGACTAATAATAGAAAAAACCTATATATATGTATCTGTATATATATATATATATATGAAAATTTTCATCTCCATTTTGAGAAAATTTTGAATTTTTTTATTCTTTTCTATTATATTTCTAATTCCTCTCAAAATTAGAGGGAAAAATGATCCGTCTCTCCTCCCGAGAGGGGATTAAGGGGGAAATGTTCCTTTACTGTATGCCCTTGGTCACTATTTGCCAGCTCTTTCATATTGAGTGAATATTGTACTTTTCTAAAAAACGAATTATTATATGATGGACCAAACCATAAACTTTAAAATATTGTATCTTTCTAAAATGTACAATTATTAATACACAAAACTAAGTGATTATCGTCGTCTCTGTTTCAATTTGCGTGTTCTATTAAGATTGTAGCTATAAATTTAGAGATTCATTAAATTGTGGATAAAAAGACATTTAACTTTTTTAAAAAATTAAAACTAAAAAAGATCATAAAGGTAAAGTTGAAAAAAAATAATATAACCCAGAGACGTAAATATTTCAAACAAGAACGAATCTTTGTTGATCATGAGTTTTAAAATATTGTACATTTCTATTAAACAAAATCTTATGTGAATGGATTAGACTGTAAACTTTTTAAAATATTCTACCTTTCTAGAATGTACAATTACAAATATACATAGTAAACTTTAATTACCATCTCTATCTGGAATACATGTCCTATTAAATTTGTAGCTACGAAATAAAAGATTCACTAAATCGAGGCTAAAAAGATATTTAAATTTTTTAATAAATTTACAAACTATAAAGGATCATTTCTTAGGGGAACCTAAAAAGGATCATAAGAATTAATTTGGAAAGAAATAATATAGTGAAGAAGTATATATTTCAAAGAAAACTGTGTCTTTGTGAACCAGCAGTTTAAAAATATTGCACATTTTTAAAAAAAACAATGAGTGTTAAAGACCAAAATTGCGTCTTTCTGGACCATGAGTTTAAGAATATTGCACGTTTAAAAAAAACCAATGAGTGTGAAAGACCAAAAACGCGTCTTTATGGACCATGAGTTTTAAAATATTGCACTTTGGTTTTAAAAGTGAACAAGTGTAATGGACCGGACCATAAAAATGCGTCGTCATGGACAATGAGTATGAATGTATTGCACGTTTTTTAAAACAAATGAATGAGTCCAATGGATCGGACCATAAGGTTTAAATGTTATATTTTTCTAGAATGTATAATTATCAATATACATAGTACATTATCGTAAAGCATCTGGTCCACAAAGACGCGTATTATTTTGAAAATTTTCTTCCTAAATGTACTTTTAACATACAAAACTATAACAACATTTATACCATTTGGTCTATAAATATCGGGGTTCATGATATTTGTAAGTTCAAACAGTACCAAACATCCTTTTCTGCTCCAAGTAGCATTTGGAAAACTTTGGTTATAAATCTCAGGATTTATAAACCCCTAAACTCTTCTACTCTTTCTTACCCTCTGATTCTCTCTCTTGATTTTGCACCGCGAGTTCAATACCACACCCTGCGAAATTGGGAGAATTTGGGGCTTTTTTCATTCGTCGTCACTAGAAATCATCGGTGGTCTTTATATAACTATGGATTCCTCCGATTTAGACTTTAACATAATTTTACAAGAGGATTTGACTATTGAGATTTTACGTAGGTTGCTTGTCAAGTCTCTCATTCGGTTTCGTTGCGTGTGTAAATCTTGGTAAACCTTAATTAGATCTAATGATAATTTCATAAAATCTCATATGAAACGATCTCTGTGCAAGAATCCAAATCGCACGAGCAAGGTACTTTTCTACTCCGAGCTAGATTTCAGAAAAATTCATAACCTACATCAACTTTTAATCCTTAGAAATCTATCTTTAGGACCTCATTTTATCCTTGTAGGGAGTTGTAACGGGATTGTATGTTATTACAACAAGGTTATGATTCCAGGAAATTCGATGAATTTATGTCTTTGGAATTCGGCAACATATGAATTTAGGTCTCTCCCAGATGGTAATTGCTTTGGTCGTGTTTATGTTGTATTTTTTTATGATTCTATAAATGACGACTACCAAATTGTTAAGTTTTGTCATATAAACAAATCTAGCTCAGCTACTGAGTTATACAACTTGAAGTCAAACACTTGGAAATTGAAGAACTTTAGTTGTAATTTCTCCCCCATTGCACTTGGTAGTAATATAGTTGTCCGTAACATAGTTATCTATTGGGTGACTATTCCTACCCAAGGCCCTAGCCTAGGTGTTTTGTATGCTTTTGATGTAAATGAGGAAAATTTGGTAGAGATTTCACTCCCTGGTTGTGAATTTAGAACTAAACCAAAGCCATGGATTTAACTCTTCGATGAAACTATTTCATTGTTTGCTTAGGGAAAGGATTTTGAAATTTTTGATGTTGAACGAAAGTGTGTGGAAAAGGAAATTTGTGTTGGTAGATCAATTTGGTATTCATTCTCCTTAGGTGATATCGTCTTATGGGATGATTTTGGCTCTCAATTGGGATGGTAAGGATGTTTTGTATGATTTAGAGAGCCAAAAAGTTGAAGAGTTTGTGCAAAATAATGGAGCTTTTATCTAGGGGAATACCAATTATTTAGGTAGTAGCTCCTCATAAGCAAATATTGAAGATTAAACAAGGTTGACAGGAATTCTTCCTTCTCTTTTGAAGGGATTTTAATTTAAGTTTATATTTGGTGCAATAGATAGAATTTCTTTAGCCTTTTGTTTTTAGTCATCAGTAGATTAATACTTAGAGTGTAAGTGTTGTATTTGCATGACGTAGTTGCAAAAAAAGTAACTATTATCTGTAATGCAGCTTAATAAATATATCATTATCTACATTGAAGCCCTTTTATTAATTATATTTTTTCTATTCCAAATGCAATCTTGAATCCTGAGAATCCCAAATGAATTTGCAAGCTTTTTGGGGAAAAAATAATTACATATTACTCGTATAAAGATAGCATGAGCTATAAGATTAAGACACATAATTACTCTAGTTGTATAATACAGACTACATGGTTCATATGATGGACCTATACATAATAGAGTTTGATATGTACCCTACATGGAAGAGGTAGAAAAAGGAGGTTCACTTTAATCACTCTTTATAGGTTTAATTGCTAAGGTAAGCTCACGTCTCGTGGTATCTTTCCAGATGATACAAATCATAGACCTGATTAGCCTGACTTGTGTACAGGCACGACCTGCGCACACGAATGCTGGAACAAAATAGTGGGTTAAAATAGACTCACATTTTACTATTAGTTTTAAAATTTTATTTTTCTAGCTATGAATTTAAATTGGGTATTGAATTTTGTAGCCACCAATTCAATAAATAAATGAAATTAAACGGCCACATTTATAAACGAAATTAAGAGGATATGTAACAACACTTTTAAATTAACACTTTTAAATTAATTTGAATAAATATCAGTATTTTCCATCAGTTTGGATTACCTAAATTTCCACGTTCTCACCTACTTTTGTATTTCTCTTTTGCATGTTCTTCTTGTTTTCGTCATTATTTTCCAATTCCAGTTCGTTGGTTGAAATTTATTTAGACGCAAAGCATATTTCAAGTCCCAGTTTTATCCTGGGAGATAGACGTTCACTTAACCTATAGCACTCTATAGGGAGGGCGTAAATCTATTTTAAATTGTGTACGACACAAGACCTGGGTTCATTTCTGTTTCCTTCATTTTTGTTCTTTTCTTTATTACTGTTTGCTATTGTTTGGCTGTTACAGATACAACTGTTTCTAACAGTTTTGATAACTGTTAGATATTTTATGTTGGCATATTGTGTCATCTAAAGCACACGCGTTAACTAAACATCGACCCATTAGAAATCATTACAAGGTAGTAGGCATTGTTTTGGAGTCTCGAAGATTCGCAGCACAATCTCTGATGATCACGAAATCTAAGTTTCTTTATTGGTATACACTTGTAAAAGATACATACTAGAGTATCCAATAATGTAGGAAACTTAGGTGTGTTGCGAAATTAAATCCTTGGGATATCAAAGAAAATCTGATGTTGCAAAAGGATTAGGATTCTTACAAGAATTTAACCCTAAGTATTTAAGAGGTGCACGAGGAAATAATTAGGGTTGGTCAAATATATAATTCTACTCAAGGCATTCAAAGTACTACATTCATTATTCTGAGTTTCAGTTTATGCAAAATCATATTATGGAGTGCATGGAATTCATCATTCTAGCATACACAATTTTCTTCCAGTGTTGGAAAGTCTGTTAACAATTCTAGACATTGGATCTTCTTCGAGACAATCAGCTTCTTAGGAAAAGAGTCTTGCTGCATACAACTTGGTTGTTGGTTGAAGAGAGTTCAAGTCAAGCAGCAATTTGCCAAGGGGGATCCTTGAAGGATGAGAAAGATTTCAGCCATGTTGTGTGGAAAGGGAATCTGCAAAATCCACTAGAAAACGTTAGAAGTGTTAACGAGCTAAGTATTTTCTTATGCTATTTTATCAGTTTTGATGGATTATCTTTCTGAGCGTTGCCCACAGATGTAGGCTTCTTTGGTCGAATTGCGTTACCAACTTGTTTATTTACTGTTAAAACACAAACTGAACATAACATACGACTAAATTGAATAAATTAACACGACAGGACTAAAACACAAACTTACAATAATAATAAAAAAATGATATGTACATGAAGCACCCTCTCTCTATCTCCCATAGGTGATTTATCATTTAACTATGATGGCTCTTATTAACATTAAGTGTTGTGTTTAAAATTGTAACTTACAAATTTAAAAATTGTTACAATTTTTTATTTGAGATTGTATGTCCTACATTAAGATTGTTGTACAGTAATTAATTTAGAAAACATAACCTTCTCTCTGTGAAATTACGTGCCCAATTATATCTGTAAGCATATGAATTAAGAGATTACTACCTTTGGTTAATTTAAATTATATGTCTAGTTAAGATTGTGATGTATGGATTAAGACATTACTACCTTCTCTATTTGTAATTATGTATCACCGTTAACATTGTAGTGTCTAAATTAAGTGATTAGTACCCTCTCTATTAGTAAAATAGTAGTCTGTTTAAGAAAATTTTAAAACTATAAGTTTGAAAAAAAAATAACGAAGAAATTTTTGAGTTTTTGGAAAAAAAATACGATGTGACTGATAACGCACAAAGGTTATGCGTTATTGCTGGTTAATAATGCATGACTATTGTGCGTTATCCGCCACATCAGCAGATTAAATGCAAAAGTTGGTATTAAGTGATAACATACAACAGTTGTGCATTATCCTTAGTAATAACGCACAGCTATTGTGTGTTATGGTCCTTCAGGGATAAAAAAAGGCTTGCTACTTTAGTAGCTATATAACAAAACAGGACTAATAATAGAAAAAAACCTACAGGTATGTATGTGTGTACATATATGTATATATATGAAAATTTTCATCTCTATTTAGAAAAAATTTAAATTTTTTTATTCTTTTCTGTTATATTTCTAATTTCTCTCAATATTAGAGAGAAAAATGATCCGCCTCTCCTTCCGAGGGGGATTAAGGGGGGGAAACGTTCCTTTACTGTATGCCCTTGGTCACTATTTGCCAGCTCTTTCATATTTAGTGAATATTGTACTTTTTAAAAAACGAATTATTATATGATGGACCAAACCATAAACTTTTAAATATTGTATCTTTCTAAAATGTAAAATTATCGATGCACATATCTAAGTGATTATCGTCGTCTCGGTTTCAAATTACATGTTGTATTGAGATTGTAGCTATAAATTTAGAGATTCATTAAATTGTGGATAAAAAGACATTTAACTTTTTTAAAAATGAAAACTATAAGAGATCATAAAAGTAAAGTTGAAAAAACTAATATAACCCAGAGACGTAAATATTTCAAACAAGAACGAATCTTTGTGGATCATGAGTTTTAAAATATTGTACGTTACTATAAAACAAAATCTTATGTGAATGGATTAGAGTATAATCTTTAAAATATTCTACCTTTCTAGACAGTACAACTATAAATATACATAGTAAACTTTAATTACCGTCTTTGTGTGGAATACATGTCCTATTAAGATTGCAGCTACAAATTAAGAGATTCACTAAATCGAGGGTAAAAAGATATTTAAAATTTTTTATATATTTATAAACTATAAAGGATCATTTCTTATGGGAACCTAAAAAGGATCGTAAGAATTAATTTGGAAAGAAATAATATAGTGAAGAAGTATATATTTCAAAGAAAACCATGTCTTTGTGAACATGAGTTTAAAAATATTGCACGTTTAAAAAAAAAAAAAACCAATGAGTGTGAAAGACCAAAAATGCGTCTTTGTGGACCATGAGTTTAAGAATATTTCACGTTAAAAAAAAAAAAAAAACCAATGCGTGTGAAAGACCAAAAACGCGCCTTTATAGACCATGAGTTTTAAAATATTGCACTTTGTTTTAAAAGTGAACAAGTGTAATGGACCGGACCATAAAAACGCATGGTCGTGGACCATGAGTTTGAAAATATTGAACTCTTTTTATAAAAAAAGAATGAGTCTGATGGATCGGACCATAAGGTTTAAACGTTATATTTTTCTAGAATGTATAATTATCAATATACATAGTACAGTATCGTAAAGCATTTGGTCCACAAAGACACGTATTATTTTGAAAATTTTCTTCTCGAATGTACTTTTAACATACACAAATATAACAACATTTATGCCATTTGGTCTATAAATATCGGGGTTCATGATTTTTGTAAGTTCAAATAGTACCGAACATCATCTTCTGCTCCAAGAAGCATTTGGAAAACTTTGGTTATAAATCTCAAGATGTATAAACCCCTAAACTCTTCTACTGTTTCTTACTCTCTAATTCTGTCTTGATTTTGCACCTCGAGTTCAATACCATACCCGGCGAAATTGGGAGAATTTGGGGCTTTTTTCATTCGTCGTCACTAGAAATCATCTGTGGTCTTTATATAGGTATGGATTGCTCCGATTTAGACTTTATCATAAGTTTACAAGAGAATTTGACTATTGAGATTTTACGTAGGTTGCCTGTAAAATCTCTTATTCGGTGTTGTTGCGTGTGTAAATATTGGAAAACCTTAATTAGATCTAATGATAATTTAATTGAAACTATCTATGTGCAAGAATCCGAATCGGACAAGCAAGGTACTTTTCCACTCCGAGCCTGATTTCAGAAAAATTCATAACCTAGATCAACTCTTAATCTCGGGAAATTTATCTTTAGGGCCTCATTTTACCCTTGTTGGGAGTTGTAATAGGATTATATGTTATTACAATAAGGTTATGATTCCGGGAAATTCGATGAATTTATGTCTTTGGAATCTGGCTACACATGAGTTTAGGTCTCTCCCAGATAGTAATTGCTTTGGCCGAGTTTATGTCGTATTTTTTTATGATTCTATAAGTTTATGTATCTAATTGTGCTTTGTATTGCAAATGTGATTTGATGAAATGGATGAATACTTTGATGAATTTTTTTGGATAATTGATAAATTTTTGTAGTTTATGTTATGGTTACATAGTTTATGTAATGCTAGAAGAAACTCTTTTTGCATCATTCTCTTAACTGTAAGTTTTTTAGTAGAATAGATGAGGACTTGGAAATTGGGTTTTTTCTCTTTCCTTGTTTTTCTTGCTGTTATAATTAGTAGGATTGAAGCTTGGAATTTTAGCATATTGTAAGTTATTAGCATTTAAGTTTATTAAGACTTTTATTTTAAGAAGAAAGAAAAATATAGACTAAACCCTAATATTGAATTTGCCAAATTGTAAAACTATAAAATATTGCATTCATAACCCTAAAATCTTAATATTAAAATCCTAAACTGTAAATCATAAAACCCTAAAAACCATAAACTTGATATATTAAACATTAAACCGTAAAACTCTAAACTTTTCAAGACTAAACCATAACACCCCAAACCATGAACATTAGAAATTGTGTAATTATAATTTACTTTAAATATTCTACTTGAAGTTCTAAACCCGTGAAGATTTAAACTTTGAAAGTGTCATAATAATTCATTATAACATTGGAATTCTAAAAACCCTAAAAGCCTAAACAATGAAACCGCAAACCCCAAAATAATTGAACAATAAATAGTAAACCTTAGAAAGTTTAGAATTATAATTTATTCAAAAATTTTTGCTTTAAAATTCTAAAACCCTAAAAATTTAAAGTTAGATATGTTCTATCATCGAAAACCCTAGAACTCTCAAACTATAATAGATAAACCCTGAAAGCCCTAAATTCTACTGAAATAGGGTTCAGAGTAATACTCTACTGTAAATATTCTCATTTTAATTCTTAACCCTTACTAATAAATTTAGAAAGTGTATAACTCAAACTATAAATAATGTAGATGGAAGAAGTCTTAGTACACGTGCATCCTGGTCCCATAGTATCTGATGTATTGACGAGACAACAGAAGCATAGGTCTGGGTTGATATGGAGTGGGGACAATGAGGCGTGTATTACTAATCTTTAGTGTAGACGTTTCGCTTGCAATCTATTTCAGGCTTATAGTAGAACTCCTCGTAGGTTGGTTGATATTATTGATAGTACAGGTTTATGGGAAGTTTTTTTATGTGATTACATTGGTCTCGACCACGCACTAATTACCGCGTTAGTTGAGCATTAGAGGCTTGAGACTCACACATTTCACATGACTTGTGGTGACGTCACAGTCATTCTACAGGATGTGTATGTGTTATGGGGTTTACGGATAGGGAGGGTTACCTGTTACAGGTCCAGTTGGAGTGTTCATCAAAAGCAATATCGGATTGAGATGATTGAGGGACTTATTAGGGTGCGATTGTCCCTCACTCATTTTTCTGGATACAAGATTAAGAAGGAACCCTTAGAGGCCTGGATCTTGAGAGATTTTACAGGCTCCAATACTGATGATGACCTAATCTTGCGTGCCTGTGGATTTATTTTTTTATTTCTTGGAAGTCATATGCTCCCTGATTTCTCGGGCAGTTTGGTTCATGTCCGCTACCTCAGTTTGTTGGAGGATTTTGAAGCCATTAGCACTTATAATTAGGGTAGTTGTGTATTGGGTTTTTTATATAGGCATCTGTGCACGACAACTTTTGAGAGTGCACGGCAGATAGGTGAGCCCTAGTCATACATTAGATTTGGGCTTGGTCACGACCCCTGTATTGCGGCCTCAGCCACTCTGGTATGTTCCGCAAGACCCTCTCGCTCTATTTGGTGCGATATGGTGCACATCGTTTTACTGCAGCCAACTACCCACTCACATATTTCTTACATACACAGACTAGTTAGATTTCATGTCATCCGATCAGGTTTTGCTTTAAAATCCTTTGTATTAAGTGCTTATTAAATTTTTTAAATTATTTTTAAATTTGTAACATATGGCAGATGTCTCAAGCCGGGACATAACAGAAAAAATTGTAATAACCCCATTTCAAGCAATGTATAAGTTTGTTTTCCTAAAAGTGCTGTAATATTTTAGGATTTCTATTAATGAAATTTTTCTTTGAATTTCTTCTAACTACTTCATCATTACTCCAAATTTTTATAGTAAAATTTACAATACTTTAAATTACTTCTTCATATATATTTTTTTAAATAGAATGGTGCTAAGTTAAACATATTTTTTTTAAACGGTTATAAACATTATCAAGAAAAATACATCAAAATAGGTTAAGTAAAATAATATAGTCTATTTAAAAAAATTGTAAAACTATAAGTTTGGAGAAAAAAAGAACAAAGAAATTTTGAGTTTTTGGGAAAAAAATATGATGTGACTGATAACACACAAAGATTATACGTTATTGCTGGTTAATAATGCACGACTATTGTGCGTTATCCGCCACATCGGCGGATTAAGTGCAAAAGTTGGTATTAAGTGATAACATACAACAGTTGTGCATTATCCTTAGTAATAATGCACAACTATTGTGCGATATGGCCCTTCAAGGATAAAAAAAAAGGTTGGCTACTTTCGTAGCTATATTACAAAACAGGACTAATAATAGAAAAAACCTACATTTATGTATGTGTGTACATATACGTATATATACATATATGAAAATTTTCATCTCTATTTACGATAAATTTGAATTTTTTTTATTCTTTTCTATTATATTTCTAATTCCTCTCAAAATTAGAGGAAAAAATGATTCGCCTCTCCTTCTGAGGGGGATTAAGGGGGGAAACGTTCCTTTACTATATGCCCTTGCCAGCTCTTTCTTATTGAGTGAATATTGTACTTTTTAAAAAAATAATTATTATATGATGGACCAAACCATAAACTGTTAAACATTGTATATTTCTAAAATGTACAATTATCGATACACAGAACTAAGTGATTATCATCGTCTCGGTTTCAAATTACGTGTTGTATTACAATTGTAGCTATAAATTTAGAGATTCATTAAATTGTGGATAGAAAGACATTTAACTTTTTTTAAAAATGAAAAGTAAAAAAGATCATTAAAGTAAAGTTGAAAAAAATAATATAGCCCAGAAACGTAAATATTTCAAACAAGAACGAATCTTTATGGATCATGAGTTTTAAAATATTGTACATTTCTTTAAAAAAAATCTTATGTGAATGGATTAGACTATAATCTTTAAAATATTCTACCTTTCTAGACTGTACAATTATAAATATACATAGTAAACTTTAATTACCGTCTTTATCTGGAATACATGTCCTATTAAGATTGTAGCTACAAATTAAGAGATTCACTCAGTCGAGGGTAAAAAGATATTTAAATTTTTTTATAAATTTATAAACTATAAAGGATCATTTCTTAGGGGAACCTAAAAAGGATCATAAGAATTAATTTGGAAAGAAATAATATACCGAAGAAGTATGTATTTCAAAGAAAATCGTGTCTTTGTGAACCATGAATTTAAAAATATTGCACATTTGAAAAAAAACCAATGAGTGTGAAAGACAAAAAATTTGTCTTTGTGGTCTATGAGTTTAAGAATATTGCATGTTTAAAAAAAAACCAATGAGTGTGAAAGACCAAAGACGCGTCTTTATGGACCATGAGTTTAAAATATTGAACTTTGTTTTAAAAGTGAGCAAGTGTAATGGACCGGACCATAAAAACGCATGGTCGTGGACCATGAGTTTGAAATATTGCAAGTTTTTTAAAAAAAACGAATGAGTCTGATGGATCGGTCCATAAGGTTTAAACGTTATATTTTGCTAGAATGTATAGTTATCAATATGCGTAGTACATTATCATAAAGCATCTAGTCCACAAAGACGCGTATTATTTTGAAAATTTTCTTCTCGAATGTACTTTTAACATACACAGATATAACAATATTTATACCATTTGGTCTATAAATATCGGGGTTCATGATTTTTGTAAGTTCAAACAGTACCAAACATCATCTTCTGCTCCCATAAGCATTTGGAAACCTTGGTTATAAATCTCAAGATTTATAAACCCCTAAACTCTTCTACTCTTTCTTACCCTCTGATTCTCTCTCTTGATTTTGCACCGCGAGTTTAATACCACACCCTGTGAAATTCGGCAATTTGGTGCTTTCTTCATTCGTCGTCACTAGAAATCATCTGTGGTCTTTATATCGGTATGGATTCCTCCGATTCAGACTTTAACATAAGTTTACAAGAGGATTTGACTATTGAGATTTTACGTAGATTGCCTGTCAACTCTCTCATTTGGTTTTGTTGCGTGTGTAAATCTTGGAAAACCTTAATTAGATCTAATGATAATTTCATAAAATCTCATTTGAAACTATCGCTATGCAAGGATCCTAATCGCACGAACAACGTACTTTTCTACTCCGATACATATTTGAGAAAAATTCATAACCTAGATCAACTCTTAATCCCTGGAAATTTATCTTTAGGGCCTCATTTTACCCTTGTTGGGATTTGTAACGGGATTATATATTATTACAATAAGGTTATTATTCCAGGAAATTCGATGAATTTATGTCTTTTGAATCCGGCTACACATGAGTTTAGGTCTCTCCCGGATGGTAATTGCTTTGGCAGAGTTTATGTCGTATTTTTTATTATTCTATAAATAATGACTACCAAATTGTTAACTTTTGTCACATAAGCGATTGTAGCTCAGCTACTGAGTTATACAGCTTGAATTCAAACATTTGGAAATTGAAGAACTTTAGTTGTAATTTCCTTCCCATTGCACGTCGTAATATATAGTTGTCCATAACAGAGTTATCCATTGGGTGACTATTCCTACCCAAGACCCTACCCTAGGTGCTTTGTATGCTTTTGATATAAATGACGAAAAATTGGTAGAGATTTCACTCCCTAGTTGTGAATTTAGAACTAAACCAAAGCAATGGATTGGAGTCTTCGATAAATATATTTCATTGTTTGCTTGGGGAAATGATTTTCAAATTTGGGTGTTGAAAGAAAGTGTGTGGAAAAGGAAATTTGTGATAGTAGATCCATTTGGTATTCATTGTCCTGACTAGATATCGTCTTATGGGATGATTTTGGCTCTCAATTGGGATGGTAAGGATGTTTTGTATGATTCATAGAGCCAAAAAGTTGAAGAATTTGTGCAAAATAAAAGAGTTTTTATCCAGGGGAATCCCAATTATTTCTCCCATATAAATCATCGTGTTGTAGCGGAATATAAAGAGAGTTTGATTTCTCCCTTTCGTGATTCTACAGAAACAAATGCAACAAGTTCTTTGAAGCTAATAGGTAGTAGCTCCTTATCAACAAATATTGAAGATTAAACAAGGTTGACAGGAATTCTTCCTTCTCTTTTGAAGGGATTTGAATTGAAGTCTGTATTTGGTGTAATAGATAGAATTTCTTTAGTCTTTTGTTTTCAGTCATCAGTAGATTATTGTTTAGAGATTAAGTGTTGTATTTGCATGACGTAGTTGCAAAAAAATGACTATTATGTATAATGCAGCTTAATAAATATATCATTCTCTACATTGGAGCCCTTTTTAATTATATTTTGTCTATTCCAGATGCAATCTGAACCCTGAGAATGCCAAATGCATTTGCAAGCTTTTTTGGGAAAAAATAATTACATATTACTCATATGAAGATAGCATGAGCTACACGATAAAGCCACATAATTACTCTTGTTGTATAATACAAACTACATGGTTCATATGATAGACCGATGCATAATAGAGTTTGATATGTATCCTATGGAAGATGTAGGAAAAGGAGGTTCACTTTAATCACTCTTTATAGGTTTAGTTGCTAAGGTAAGCTCATGTCCCGTGGTACCTGTCCAGAGGATACAAATCACAGACCTGATTAGCCTGACTTATGTATAGGCATGACCTGCGCACATGAATTTCGGACCCAAATAGTGGGTTAAGATAGACTCACATTTTACTATTGGTTTTAAATTTTTATTTTTCTAGTTATGAATTTAAATTGGGTATTGAATTTTGTAACTACCGATTCAATATATAATCGAAATTAAACAGCCACATTTATAAACGAAATTAAGAGGATATGTACCAACATTTTTAAATTAACACCTTTAATTTAATTTGAATAACTATCAATATTTTCTATCAGTTTGGATTACTTAAATTTCCATGTTCTCACCTACTTTTGTATTTCTCTTTGCATATTCTTCTTGTTTTCGTCATTATTTTCCAATTCCAATTCGTTGGTTGAAATTTATTTAGGAGCAAAGCATATTTCAAGTCCCAGTTTTATCCTGGGAGACAGACGTTCACTTAACCTATAGCACTCTATAGGGAGGGAGTAAATATGTTTTAAATTGTGTAGGACACAAGACCTGGGTTCATTTCTTTTTCCTTCATTTTTGTTCTTTTCTTCATTACTGTTTGCTATTGTTTTGTTGTTACAGATACAACTGTTCTAACAGTTTTGATAACTGTTAGATATTTTATGTTGGCATATTATGTCATCTAAAGCACACGAGTTAACTAAACATCGACCCATTAGAAATCATTACAAGGTAGTAGGCATTGTTTTGGAGTCTCGAAGATTCGCAGCACAATCTCTGATGATCACGAAATCTAAGTTTCCTTATTGGTATACACTTGTAAAAGATACATACTAGAGTATCTAATAATGTAGGAAACTTAGGTGTGGTGCGAAATTAAATCCTTGGGATATCAAAGAAAATATGATGTTACAAAAGGATTAGGATTCCTACAAGAATTTAACCCTAAGAATTCAAGAGGTGCACGAGGAAATAATCGGGGTTGGTCAAACATATAATTCTACTCAAGGCATTCAAAGTACTACATTCATTATTCTGACTTTCAGTTTATGCAAAATCATATTATGGAGTTCATGGAATTCATCATTCTAGCATACACAATTTTCTTCCAGTGTTGGAATGCTCTGTTAACAGTTCTCGACATTGGATCTTCTTGGAGACAATCAGCTTCTTAGGAAAGAAGTCTTGCTGCATACAGCCTAGTTGTTGGTTGAAGAGAGTTCAAGTCAAGCAGCAATTTACCAAGGGGAATCCTTGAAGGATTGGAAGGATTTCAGACATGTTGTGTGTAAAGGGAATCTGTAAAATCCACTAGAAAAACATTAGATGTGTTAACGAGATAAGTATTTTCTTATGCTGTTTTATCAGTTTTGATGGATTATCTTTCTGGGCGTGGCCCACAGATGTAGGCTTGTTTGGTCGAATTGCGTTACCAACTTGTTTATTTACTGTTAAAACGCAAACTTAACATAACATACAACTAAATTGAATAAATTAACACGACAGACCTAAAACACAAACTTACAATAATAATAAAAAATTGATATGTACATGAAGCACCCTCTCTCTATCTCCTATATGTGATTTATCATTTAACTAAGATGGCTCATATTAACATTAAGTGTTGTGTTTAAAATTGTAGCTTACAAATTTAAAAATTATTACAATTTTTTATTTGAAATTGTATGTCCTACATTAAGATTGTTGTTGTACAGTAATTAATTTAGAAAACATTAGCTTCTCTCTGTGAAATTACGTGCCCAGTTAAAGTTAAATCTGTATGCATATGAATTAAGAGATTATTACCTTTAGTTAATTTAAATTATGTGTCTGGTTAAGATTTTGATGTATGGATTAAGACATTATTACCTTCTCTATTTGTAATTATGTATCCCTGTTAACATTGTAGTGTGTAAATTATGTGATAGTTACTCTCTCTATTAAAAATAATTATGTGTTAAGATTGTAGATATAAATTAAGAGATTCATGGCCTCGAAAAAAATTAAGAGACTCATTAATTCAAAGGTCAAAATACATTTAACCTTTTTAAAATTTAAATTAAAATGGATCATAAAGATAAAGTTGGAAAAAGAAAATAATATAATATATACGTAAAAAGACCTAGTATTTGTGAACCATAAGTTTTAAAATATTATAATTTTTTAGAAAACAGATTATTCTATAATGAACCAAGTCATAAGCTTTAAAATGTTTTACTTATCTAAAATATACAATTTTCAAGACACAGAGTAATAAAGTGATATTATTGTTTCTATTTGAAATCGCGTGTCCTATTAAGATTGTAGCTTCAAATTAATTAAGAGATTCGTTAAATCAAGGGTAGTAAGATATAACATTTTTAAAAAAATTAAATACCAAAAAGGAAATAAGGATAAAGTTAGAAAATGTATAATCCAAATACGTAGATATGATTTGAATATGATTTTCAAAGATCATGAATTTTAAAATCATTACAAGAAAGAAGCCTTTAGAGACGAGCAATTTTCGTCTCAAACATCAAAAATTTCGTCTTTGATATGGTTTAAAGATGAATTGGAGATGAAATGAAATTGGCCACCTAAACCCCTCCTCTCTAAACATAAAGACGAAATATTTCATTCATCTCTAATTTTAGAGACCAATTCTCTTCCTCTCTATCTTAAATTTCGTCTGTAAATTTTATTTTTTTAAATAAAATTAATAAATATCTTATTAAATTAGTGACGAAAGTTATTCTTAGTGAAAAATAAAATAAATTACTTCAACAGGTCAACCCATAACACGACCCTTTAACCCAATCTTTAGGTCCATTGGACATGGCCTCTCATATATAAAGTTGATGGACTTAATCGTTAGACCACTTGTGATGTTGTGATATATTTATATATATATATATATATGTATATGTATATGTATATATAGTTTTTTTTTACATAATTAGTCCCATTTTTAAAAAATTGCTATTAAAGTGGTCCAATTTTTTATCCCTAAATGGGCCATAACGCACAATGGTTGTGGGTTATATTTAATGATATCGCACAATCGTTGTGTGTTATAGCTAATCAGCAGTCTAACCCGCCCGATAATCTTTATTACTGACGTGGCGAGAACGTGGCGGCGTTCACTGTTGAGGTGGATAATAATGCACAGTAACTGTGCATTTTTGTAAGTAATAATGCACAGTCATTGTGTGTTATTCTGAGGTATAACGCACAATGATTGTACGATATCATGTTATAAAGCCATCTGCCCTAGCCATCCCCATTTCTCATTTTTTCTTTCTTCCCCAAATTTCTTTCTTTCTTCCTTCAGCTTCCTCCGCAGCAGTTCAACCATTTCCACTGCTGCTGTTCCTCCGCCTTTTGTTCTCTTTCTCTTATTCTCTTTCCTTGTATTTGAAAATTTACAGTAAAAAATTTGAATCGGCATTTGAATTGGCGACACTTCCCTTGGTGTATAAAGGTTCTTAGAGTTTTGGAGTAAAGAACGGTAGACAAAGCTCAACGGTACGAAGGTTAATTTCAAATTTTTTGGTAAGTTTGTATGTCTTAAATTTTCTAAATTTTTGGTCTACTATGTGCTAATTTTTATTATCGTTTATTTGGGCTTATTTTTTGTGGTTTGTGAATTATTTTTATGAATTTTATTTGGATTATTTTTCAATTTTTATTCATTTATTTTTGTAAATGTGGGTTTCGGATATTGATAAATTTGTGCATATTTGATCATTTTATGTATCTAATCGTATTTTGTATTGCAAATGTGATTTGATGAAATGGATGAATTACTTTGATGAATTTTTTTGGATAATTGATAAATTTTTTGCAGTTTATGTTATGGTTACATAGTTTATGCAATGCTAGAAGAAACTCTTTTTTTTTTTTTTTCTTCTTTTTGCATCATTCTCTTATCCGTATAAGTTTTTTAGTAGAAAAGATGAGGACTTGAAAATTGGATTTTTTTCCCTTTCCTTGTTTTTCTTGCTGTTATAATTAGTAGGATTGAAGCTTGGAATTTTGGCATATTGTATGTTATTAGCATTTAAGTTTATGAAGACTTTTATTTTAAGAAAAAAAGAAAAATATAGACTAAACCCTAAAACCCTAATATTGAATTTACTAAATCGTAAAACTATAAAATCTAGCATTCATAACCCTAAAACCCTAAAATCCTAATATTAAAAGCCTAAACTGTAAATCATAAAAACCTTTAAAACCCTAAACTTGATATATTAAACATTAAACCTTAAAACTCTAAACTTTTTAAGACTAAACCATAAAACCCCAAACCATGAACATTAGAAATTGTGTAATAATAATTTACTTTAAATATTCTACTTGAAGTTCTAAACACGTGAAGATTTAAACTTTGAAAGTGTGATAATAATTCAGTAACATTGGAATTCTAAAAACCCTAGACAATGAAACCGCAAACCCTAAAATAATTGAACAATAAACAGTAAACCTTAGAAAGTTTAGAATTATAATTTATTCAAAAATTTTTACTTTAAATTCTAAAACCCTAAAAATTTAAAGTTAGATATGTACTATCATCGAAAAGCCTAAAACTCTCAAACCGTAACATATAAATCGTTAATACCCTAAATTCCATAGGAGTAAGGTTCAGAGTAATACTTTACTTTAAATATTCTCATTTTAATTCTTAACCCTTACTGATATATTTAAAAAGTATATAACTCAAATTATAAGTAATGTAGATGGAAGAAGTCTCAGCACACGTGCATCCGGGTCCTATAGTACCTGATTATTGACGAGACAGTATATGCATAAGTCTGGGTTGATATGAGAGTGGGGACCATGAGACGTGTATTACTAATCTTAAGTGTAGACGTTTTGGTTGCAATATATTTCCGGCTTACAGTACAGCTCCTAGTAGGCTGGTCGATATTATTAATAGTATAGGTTTAGGGGGAGTTCTTACATGTGGTTACATTGGCCTCGACCACGCACTTATTACCGTGTCAGTTGAGTATTGGAGGCCTGAGACTCACACATTTCACATGACTTGTGGTGAGGTCATAGTCACTCTACAGGATGTGCACGTGTTATGAGGTTTACGGATAGAGGGGTTGCCTGTTACAGGTCCTAGTTGGAGTGTTCATCAAAAGCAGTATTGGATTGAGATGATTGAGAGACTTATTGGGGTGCCGTTGTCCCTCGCTCTATTTTCTGGATACAAGGTTAAGAAGGAACCCTTAGAGGCCTGGATCTTGAGAGATTTTACCGGCTCCGAGACTGATGATGACCTAATTTTGCGTGCCCGTGGATTTATTTTTTTATTTCTTTGAGGTCATATGCTCCCTGATTTCTCGAGCAGTTTGGTTCACGTCCACTACCTCAGTTTGTTGGAGAATTTTGAAGCCATTAGCACTTATAGTTGGGGTAGTTGTGTGTCGGGTTTTATATAGAGGCATCTCTGCACACAGATAGGTGGGCCCTAGTCATATTTCAGATTTGGGCTTGGTGGCGTATCCCTGTATTGCGGCCTCAGCCACTCCATCGTGTTCCGCAAGACCCTCTCGCTCTTTAGTGCGATATGGTGCCCATCGTTTTACTACAACCAACTACCCACTCACATACTTCTTACATACAGAGACCAGTTAGATTTCATGTCATCCGATCAGGTTTGGCTTTAAAATCCTTTGTATTAAGTGCTTCTTAAATTTTTTAAATTATTTTTAAAATTGCAACATGTGGCGAATGTCGCATGCCGGGACATAACAGAAAAAATTGTAATAACCTCAGTTCAAGCAATGTATAAGTTTTTTTCCTAAAAGTGCTGTAATATTTTAGGATTTCTTTGAATTTCTTCTAACTACTTCTTCATTACTTTAGATTTTGATAGTAAAATTTACAATACTTTAAATTACTTTTTCATATTTTCATTTAAAATAGAATGGTGCTAAGTTAAAAATATTTTTTTTAAAACGATTATAAATATTATCAAGAAAAATACATTAAAATAGGTTAAATAAAATAATACTGTCTATTTAAGAAAATTATAAAACTATAAGATTGGAAAAAAAAGGACAAAGAAATTTTGAGTTTTTGGAAAAAAAAATATGATGTGACTGATAACGCACAAAGGTTATGCATTATTGCTAGTTAATAATGCGCGACTATTGTGCGTTATCCGCCATGTCAGCGGATTAAGTGCAATAGTTGGTATTAAGTGATAACACAACACAGTTGTGCATTATCCTTAGCAATAACGCATAACTATTGTGCGTTATGGCCCTTCAGGGATAAAAAAAAGGTTGGCTACTTTAGTGGCTATATTACAAAACAGGACTAATAATAGAAAAAAACCTATATATATGTATGTGTGTACATATATGTATATATCTATATCTATATGAAAATTTTCATCTCCATTAAGACAAAATTTTGAATTTTTTTCTTCTTTTCTATTATATTTCTAATTCCTCTCAAAATTAGAGGAAAAATGATCCATCTCTCCTCTCGAGGGGATTAAGGGGGGAAACGTTCCTTTACTGTATGCCCTTGGTCACTATTTGCGAGCTCTTTCATATTGAGTGAATATTGTACTTTTTGAAAAAAAAGTTATTATATGATGGACCAAACCATAAACTTTTAAATATTGTATCTTTCTAAAACGTACAATTATCGATACACAGAACTAGGTGCTTATCGTTGTCTTTGCTTCAAATTTTGTGTTTCATTAAGATTGTAGCTATAAATTTAGAGATTCATTAAATTGTGGATAAAAAGACATTTAAATTTTTTGAAAAATTAAAACTAAAAATGATCATAAAGGTAAAGTTGAAAAAAAAATAATATAACCTAGAGACGTAAATATTTCAAACAAGAACGAATCTTTGTGGATCATGAGTTTTAAGATATTGTAATTATATTTTGTCTATTCCAGATGCAATCTGAATCCTGAGAATCCCAAATGAATTTGAAAGCTTTTTTGGGGAAAAATAATTACATATTACTCATATGAAGATAGCATGAGCTACATGATTAAGCCACATAATTACTCTTGTTGTATAATACAAACGACATGGTTCATAAGATGGACCGATCCATAATTGAATTTTACAACAAAAATTTTGTTTGTTTGCAATATTGGTCTATAAGTAGAGAGATAGATCGATCCATAATATAATTTTCGAACAACAACTATATATGCTTGTTTGTAATATTTGAAAAGTTATAAATAATAACTTCGATTAGTAGCTCTATAGAAAAGAAAAAAAAAATAGAAAAGGGAAAGAAGAAGAAAACTTTGGTAGCATTTTCATAGTTAATAAATTTTGTTATTGATCCGGTCCATGAGTGGGGCTATAGACTACTTGTGACGTCACATTTGTGATGTAGCTTAATATATAAGTTATTCATTAAAAAAATGGCTTAATATATGATGATGTAAGGGTTCATGTTCGTATTAAAATTTTCTCTAATTATGGTTATACATAATATTTTATCCTCGTAATGTATAATGTATATTATATTCTTGAATTTAGTTCATTATACTAATAATGTAACTAATTGTGAAGTTTAAATGAAATTGAGGGAGCATTTAAAATTTTTTTTTGAATTTTAGGAGATAGCTAGATTGGGCATGTGACCCAATCACCGCAATGCGTTTTAATTTAAATGATGATATTTTCCTTGAAGGAATCTTCGAACCCATAACCTCAAAGTTGAAGTCAAGTTCTTAACCATTTCCTCAGATGAGGTTATGCAATTTGTGTAGTATATATATATATATATATAGATATTTGAAATTTAAAAAATAAAAATATAAAATTACCGACCGAAAATTTTCAATCAGCAAAACGGTTAGTAACTTTGAAATATTAGCGATCAAATGAGCGATCTGTTGGTGGCTTTTGAATATTACTGATCGATTTTCATTCGATTGGTAACTATAAATAGTTGCTAATAGATTCCCGTCCATCGGTAAAACCGGTCGGTAAATCTGCTTTTTCTGGTGAGATAGTAAAAAAATTCAAGGAGCAATGTAATGTTTGCATGCCAGTCTAGTGCTCCTGTTTGGGGACCTTGTGCCTTTTGATTTCTCCCAAATTAGTCAATGAGTCTCAAATATCATATTACTAAAAAAGATGTAAAAAATTATATAAAATAAAAACAAACTAGTGAAAACCTGAGTCTTTTGTGTAGACCATGAGTTTTAAATAATATACATTCCCTTCTAAGAAACGAATTATTCCATGATGGACCGAATCATAAATCTTAAAATATTGTATATTTCTAGAATGTAACAACTATCATACACATTGATTAAGTGATTATTACTATCTCTAGTTGAAATCAAACGTTCCAGTAAAATTGTAGCTACATATTTAGAGATTTATTTACTTATGAGTAAAAAGACATTTAACCTTTATAAAAATTAAAAACTAAAATGATCATACTGGAAGAGTTGGGAAAAAAATATAATCTATAGTCACAGGTATTTCAAAGAAAATCAAATATTTTAAACAATTAATTTTAAAATATTGTACGTTTCCAGAAGACAAATTATTCTATTGAATGGATTGGACTATAAACTCTAAAATATTGTAACTTATTAGAATGTACAATTATTAGTACACATAGTAATTAAATGAATATGAAAGTTTTCAGTGAAGAAAACAATCCATGTTTTCTGCCTATTATTGCAAAATATGTTATATTATATGCTTGTCAATACTTGTGATAAATCCTAAATAAATTATAACTAGGAAACCAAATCTATGTACAACTAAGAAACTAAACATACATGGTTTAGGATTTTATAAGAATAATAATCTTAAATAAACATAATAATAATCCTAAACATAATATAATTAAGCTTAACCCTTAATACTCCCCCTCAAGTTGGAGCATGAATATCTGAAATGCCCAACTTGGAAGCTAAACAATGAAAATGAGTAGGATGAAGAGCTTTAGTGAGAACATCGGCTGGCTGAAAATCGCTGCGAATATAGGAAAGAAAAATAAATCCGGCTTGAAATGCATTGCGGACAAAGTGACAATCAATTTCAATATGTTTAATACGTTCATGAAAAACGAGATTTGCCATGATGCGAAAAGTAGCCTAATTATCACAATGTAACAGAATGGGGCGAGTGATAGGCACATGAAGATCACGAAGCAGGCCAGATAACTACTTTAATTCACATAAAGTCATCTCCATAGGGCGATATTCAGCTTCGACAAAAGGGAGAGAAACGGCATGTTGCTTCTTTGTTTTCCAAAAAATAGGGGAACTGACGAGGGAAATAAAGTAGTCAGTGATAAAGCACTGAGCAATCAAGCAGGTAGCCCAATTAGAGTCACAATTTGAGGTCAGCAAAAGAGGAGAATTAGATTGAAGGGAAATGCCACATCCATGACTACCCTTTACATATCGAACTAGCCGGAGAATAGCATCCCAATGGGCAAGCCGAGGCCAACTGATGATTTAGTTCGATAGCGATGGAGACCAGTTTGGCGCCGAGCAAGCCAGTTTCACAAACAATCTCCAAAGTGTATTTGTGTTGACGAAAAAATAAACCCGAAGGATTTCTTGCAATTTCAATCCCTAAAAAATATTTTAGGGGACCCAAGTCCTTCATATGAAAGCACGCATTCAAGGAGGCTTTGAATGTGTTAATAGAGGGTAGTGAATTGCCAATAAGTACCAAATCGTCCACATAAATGAGACCAAATAAGAAAATACTATCCCTGGAATATGTAAAGAGAGAGTAGTCCACATAGGATTGGTAAGAACCACACTTAGGAGGGTGGCAATAAGCTTGGAGAACCAACACCGAGGAGCTTGGTGAAGGCCATACAATGACTTCTTCAGAAGACAAACCTGTCCGTGGAAAGAAGGATAAACACTGGGCGGGAGGATGTATATACATTTCTTCTTGCAAATCTTCATTAAGGAAAGCATTATGGACATCCAACTGATGTATAAGCCAGTTTCGAGTGGTAGCAACAGAAAGTAAGGTGCGGACAATGGCTATTTTAGAAACATTTGCAAAGGTGTTTGTAAAATCAATGCCTCCCGTTTGTGTGTTGCCCAAAAATTCACGAAGCGGGCCTTATATCGCTCGATAGTGCCATCTGCTTTATACTTAATGTGGAAGACCTATTTACTTCCAAGAGCACGTTTTCCAAGGGCCAAGGATGTCAAGGACCATATGCCATTTTTTTTCGAGTGCATCAATTTCTTGTTGCATTGCAATGTGCCATCTAGGATTAGAAACGGCTTTAGAGTAAGTGGTAGGTTCTAAGTCTGTGACAACTGATGCTAAAATATGCCTGTGTGAAGGAGAAAATTTTTCCATAGTCCACAAAGTGTGTTATAGGATAAATGGACGTACCTAAGAGGTATGAAGAGGAAGAGGGAGCAATGTTGGAATGGGATATAGAAGACTTCCATATGGCATTGCAGTCAAAATCTCAGAGTCGAGCATGTACCTTTCTAATACGAGTGCTTTTTCTAGTGCCAAGTATTTTTATGGTTTGGATAGTATGAAGACCTGAGCTGGGACGAGCTGTGCATGTCATCGTTGGGCCATGCGTGACCCTGGTGCCGCTGAATTGGAAGCTGCTAGACCAGGTGTATTTGCGGAAGCTGTTGGATCAGGTGGATTTGATGAAGTTTCTGGATCGAATGCTGCTGAGCCATGTGGAATTTCAAAAACTGCTGGGCCAGGAGTGATGGTGGGCGCTTCTGGACCAATCTAAGTGAGGCGCCTGGAAGCTGCTAGGCCAGGTGTAATTGCTGGTCTGATGCATATGGGACGCTAGATCTGGGCTGAACCGCGGCATTAGAGATCTGGAGATGGGCCTGCTCATGGGAAACTTCACTCACCCTATCTGGTAAGCCCAAAATCTATTCCACAAAATTATAAGCTTGTGCGAAATCCGGATTACCTTGTGAAGAAGCGTCCGATTTTTCTTTAAATGGAAACTTGGACTAATAAAAAATTACAAATCTGGAATGAATTTTTCTGTTTTCAAGTCATAAAATAGTCATCCTTTCTTGTTAAAGGGATATATGAGGAAGACACATATTCTACTACGGGCACGAAATTTGACCTTAGGTAGATCATGATCATGGACATAAGCTAAACACCCAAAACTTTTAATGTGAGAATATGATGCCATCTTTTCATGTAGCAACTCATAAGGGGTTTTTCCATATAATAATGAAAATGGTATGCGATTAGTAAGATATTCGGTCGTTAAAACACACTCTCCCCAAAATTTTTTGGGCAAATTAGCTTAAAAACGCAAGGCACGTGCGACGTTTAGGATATGTCAATGCTTGGGTTCAAACCTACCATTTTGTTGTGGGGTACCAGTAATAGTGGTCTAATGTATTATGTCATGGGTGGAAAAATACGACTTTAGACACAAATTCCGTGCCATTGTCGCTCCGAACTACCTTTATAGTTTTCGAAATTGGATTTTGACCATGGCAAAGTAATCTTTTAGAATAGTTACGACTTCATTTTTCTAAAAAACTAAATACATCCAAACGGCCTTAGAGTAATCATCTAGTATGGTAAGAAAATATGAGGCGCCCATAGTAGATATAGTTTTGTATAGTTCCCACAAATCGCAATGAATTAAATCAAAAATTTTAGATGCTTTACTACTACATAAAGAAAAACAGTCACGAGACAATTTAGCACGCAGAAAAATACTGCATGAAGCAATTCCAGTTCTAGAGTTCTTAGAAAGTCCCAAAAAATTATTTACCACAAAATCCAAAGGATGTCCCAACCAAATATGCCACAATGTACTGGAATCGAGAACATCATTAGAAAAAGCATATGAAGCTGACAACTACAAGGGTTTGTAGATACACTGAGAGTCTCTGGCCACTTGAGACAAGAAAATTAAATTGCATTTAAACTTAGGAATTAAAAACACGTTGAAAAGTTTGAGTCTAGGATTTAAGAAGACCATTCTTTCTTGCAGAGCAATTTCCTTAGCACCATTAGGCAGACCAATAGTATATGTGTAGATATTATTTAAATTTCTCAAAAAAATCTTTCCTACCAGTTATATGATGACAACAACCTAAGTCCAAAATTCATAAATTTTCCATAACAAATAATTTTATTGAGTGGCATTTGTGTTATTTATGATGGTAAAAAATTTTGACCATTGTTCATTTGTTAGCTTTGGAAAGTTGTGTGTCATTCCATGTTTCCTACTGCAGTATTCTGGAAGACCTCCTACTGAAGGTATGGTGTTGCTGCCTTCTACCGCGACCGTTTCCCCGCGTCAGACGATGGCTTTGTTGGCCAAAGCGTCAACACCTCTTCCTCCCGATGTCTGTTGCTGCTCTGGTCTCACAGCACCTGCTGTTCGGCCATAGAAAGGACAGTTTCGAGATCTGCTGTCGCGTCCTCCTCTTACAATCGTCTTCCCTCTACCATCGTGACCGGATGAAGCTCCGCGACTGCCGGCGCTGGGTGCTGTACTCTTGGGCCACCAATCTGGGTAGCCTACAAGCTGAAAACAAGACCTAATATCGTGACCATTGCGACTGCAATGAGTGCTGTACAATCTTGAGGTTGAAGATGACCTCTCTGTTCTGGCAACGGCAAAGGCGGCAACATCGCCGCCGTGATCCACTGTTCTTGCTAGGTTGCGATGATGTTCTTCTTTACATATTTGGGCAAGAATTGTTCGTATTTTTGGCATAGGTTCTTGTTGAATCAGATGGGAGCGGACAGTGCCATAAATTTCACTGTTTAATCCCATTAGAAAGTGAAAAACTTTTTCTTCCTCTTTTTCATTTGTAATAGCAGTCAGGATTTCTGTGTCTGTGGTGGATGGGAGTTAAGAGTAGTTTTTTAATTCGTCCCATAACTTTTTCAAATGTGAATAATACACACTTATTGAATCTCCTCCTTGTTTGTAATTTGCTAATGTCACCTTCAACTCGTATTTTCTAAGCATGTTTCCAACCAAGAATCTTTCATTTAAATCTATTCTTAATTCATCAGCTCTCCCAGAGTAATTTATAGAGGATCGGAGAGAGGGCTCAATAGTATTGAGAATCTAAGAATTTACGAGAGTGCAAATTTCCCACCAGTCTTCTTCCTTGTCTGGGTCGTTTTCCGGTATGGGAATTGTTCCGTCGATAAATCCTAATTTCTTCTTTGAACGCAAGGCCAGGCACATTGTTTTTCGCATATTCCGCATAATTATTGTCTTTTTCATTCTCCTTTAACTAGACTATTGTTATAATCAGTCCGGGTCCATTTGAGGATGCTACATAGTGAGCATCTTTCTTTATTCTACGGACATGGCTTTCTTCTACAATGTCGTTGTCAATATTACTAGTATCTTTTTTGTCGTTGCTCATTATGAGAGTTTAGACAAAGGGCTCTGATACCATAAAAGTTTCCAATAGGGAAAACAATCCATGTTTTTTTGTCTATTATTGCAAAATATGTTACATTGTATACTTCAATACTTGTGACAAATCCTAAATAAATTATAACTAGCACACTAAATTCATGTACAACTAAGAAACTAAATATACATGATTTAGGATTTTATAAGAAAAATAATCCTAAATAAGCATAATTATAATCCTAAATATAATATAATTAATCTTAATTCTTAATAAAATATTATCACATCTCTATGAAATACATGTCCTATTAAAATCGTAGGTACAATTTAAGAGACTCAGTAAATCAAGGATAAAAAGATAATATTAGAAACTAAACTGTAAGGTGCTATTCGGACAAAAACAAAAACCAATTAGGCAAGGTTTTTCCTAAAACGATTTTAGTCCTAAAGGTTATACTCACAACATATGAACAGTTCATTCTTTTGTTTTTGTTTATGCTATTGAATATTTGCATACCAAGGGTGATCTTCCATCATAAGCTTTCTTGTTTGGATCTGCGCCAGCTCGAATTAAAATTTTCAGTTGCTGCAGATCACCATGAAAAGCAGCACTATTTTCCCTCAAAGCAAGTTCAGCCACATGCTTTCCAATAAGAAATACAATATCTGACTCCAGTTGCTTCATGCGAAAATCTGGTCCTTTTCCCTGTCATCAAGATTTCTTTCAGCCGCACAAAACCAAAAGATTTTGTGTTTAGATTACTAAAACGAAAAGAAAGTTTGGAAGATGTCATTTTGCTAGAAAAGGGAAAAGGATGAAGTAAACTAAGTGGAATGGAACATTGGTAAATTTTCAGTTACCTCTAGTAAGTTAGTCAAGATTATTCTTCCATCATGAAAATATATATCGAGAATATTGCTAAATGACTGCTTATCAATCCGTAGAAGTCGACATAGCTCGCAGACCCGAACAGTATAGGGTTCAAGATTTAGTAGAAAGTGGTGAGTTTTGAAATTTAGAGTATTTAATTTCTAAACATTTTATTGGGGTTTTGATTGTAGCAGCAGCAAGGGATGAGAATAGAGTTTTTTCTGTGCCACCGTAGCAATACAATCCACTACATGAGCAGATTCCTTTAGGGTTGAAGTTGAAAAATGCCTTCGTTGTTGCAGTTGATCCAAATGAAGCTTTCCCAAGCTAATTCACCTAAGGCTTCAAGTCATCCAATTTTCAACTTGAAGATCCTCTCTGTCATGGCCATGCTATAGAATAGAAATAGAAACAAGGAGGAAGAAGTTAATGTTGGAGTTGTAGAAACTAACAGAGGGAGGAAGATACATGGGAAAGAATAAATGAAGGGGATTTTAGGTAGTGATGGAGGTAGAAGGTGGTGGATTGTGACTACAAGGAATGGTGGAAGGCTGGTGTATGGTGCTGTGAAAATGGTGGTCGGCGGCTACTTGGAAGAGAAAACTCGGGTTTGCTCTTAGAAAAAAGTAGAAGAAAATTTTAAAGAGCCAAAAATATCTTTACTCCGTAAGCAATTAATGGTTGGGATTAACGGTAAAAATTTTGAGAGCCAATTTTATATGTTTTGATAGTTCGAGATCACGAACTTAATGTTTTTCATTGAGGGTCAAAATCAAAAAATGGTAACATTAAAGATCACTAGCACACTTTACCTTATATATATATATATATATATATGTGTGGGGTTAAAATGCCCCAGTGCCCTCGGTACTTTTTCGAGTTTTGATTTTAAAACTTCAATTTCAAAATGGCAAGTATTGGAACCTAAACTTCAATAACGTATCAAAATCGGATCTTCAGTCCATTTTGACCGTTAATTCAATAACGATCAAATAAGTCAAATGGGATAATTGAAATTTCACTTACAAAAATTTTCTTTTAACTCTTAAGAATTTAACAAAATTCAATTAGGTCCATATTTTCAATAATTAACTCTTTTAAGGATTTAATGTTAATTTATAAAAATTATATCCATATTTTTATCTTCTCCTTCAACCTCCTCTACATATTCCACACACTAACACCAACACCACCACTGCCGAGCCGACGCTAACGCCGGAAGGCCGCCACCTGCAGCGAAGCCATCTTCCTCCTCCTTCTTCCCCCTTCTTCTTTTGCTACTGAAGCGTACGCCGGAAGGCCGCCGCTGACGCTGGACAGTCTCCGCCACCGTTTTCCTCTTCTTTTTCTTCTTCCTCCTTCTTCTGACTCCTTCTCCTCCTCCTTCTTCTTCTTCTACTTCTTCTTCCTCCTCCTTCTTCCTCCTTCTTCTTCTGCTACTGAACCGTAAGAAGAAGAAGAAGAAGAAGAAGAAGAAGAAAAAGAAGAAGAAGAAGAAAGTGGAACAAAGAGGAGGAGGAGGAGGAAGAAGATGGCGATGGCTATCTGCAAGTGGTTGTGGTGGTAGTGTGTGGACTGTGTGGAGAAGTTGAAAGAGAAGATAAAAATATGGATAGAATTTTTATAAATTAACATTAGATCCTTGAAAGAGTTAATAAATTAAAATAGGGACCTAATTGAATTTTGATAGATTCTAAATGATTAAAAGAAAAATTTTGTAAGTGAAATCCCAATTATACCCTTTGACTTATTTGAATTTAATGAATTAACGGTCAAAATAGACAGAAGGTCCGATTTTGATACGTTATTAAAGTTCAGAGTCCAATACTTTCCATTTTGAAATTGAGGATCCAAAACTAAAATTCGAAAAAGTTTAGAGGGTACTGAGCTTTTTACCCTATGCATATATATATATATATATGTTTCTATATAGAATATAGTATTGAAGAAAAGAACATAAAGAAGTCGAGTCTTGTGTCGTACACAATTTTCCTTATTCTTCACCAGAAATTATATTTTATATATTTTTGAATTCCTATCTACGTGATGCATAAACTATGCTTACTTATAGATGAATACGATTACTATCTTTTTAATACTAGAGATAGCAATAGCTTGCTCTCGAATATTAGAGATGGAATATAATTGAATTGGAACAGTATGACAATTATGATAATTATGATAATAATTATGATAATTATTATGATAATTATGATAATATTAAACATATTATGAAATAATTATGATAATTAAGAGATAAAAGTATAGATCTTGAATTTGTCTATAAAGTAGGGATGTAAATTTTTTAATCTATTTCAACTAATATAGAGATGACTTAGATATGTAAGTTGATCGTCTCTTGATAGAGACGAAAGTGATTTATAAGAATGTCCGACACAAAAAATTTTGATCACCTGCATCTCTAACGATAGAGATGAAAACTTTCATCTCCAATCTATGGCTAAATTTAGAGACAATTCCCTTGCCATCTCTTACTTTAGTCTATATTATATTTGGAGATAGATTACAGACAAAAAGTTTAGAGACAGATCTTTTTTCGTCTCTATGTAGTCTTTGACGAAAAAAATTGAATTTTTGTGATTCTTTTCTATTTAATTTATAATTCGTCTCAAATTCAAGAGGAAAATGATCCTTCTTTATTTTTCATCACTATTTGCCTGCTCTCCCATACTGAATATTGTACTTTTCCATAAAACAAATTATTCTATGATGAATCGGACCATAAACTTCAAAATAATATGTACCTTTCTAGAACATACAATTATCAGTACACCTAGTAATTAAGTGATTATTACTGTTACTTTTTTATTAAGATTGTAGCTACAAATTTGGAAATTCAGTAAATTGTGGGTAAAAGTCATTTAACTTTTTTTTAAAAATAAAAATTAAAAAGAAGTTGGAAAAAAAAATAATATAATCCAGAGACGTATTTTAAACAAAAACGAATCTGGGAGGATAATGAGTTTTAGAAAATCTTACGTTTCTAGAAAACAATATATTATGCGAATGGATTTGATTATAAATTTTAAAATGTTACATCTTTCTAGAATGTACAATTTTTAATATATATATATATATATATATAGTAATTAAGTGAGTATTACCATGTATCTAAAATATGTGTCCTATTAAGATTGTAGCTATAAATTAAGAGATTCACTAAATCGAGGGTAAAAAGATATTTAAACTTTTTAAAAAATTTAAAACTAAGAAGGGTGAGAATTAAGTTGGAAAAAACTAATATAGTGAAGCCACGGATATTTTAAAGAAAATCGTGTCTTTATAGACCATGAGTTTGAAAATATTGCATGTTTTTAAAAAAAAATAAGTGTGATGGACTGGACCATAAAAACGCATGTTTGTGAACCATGAGTTAGAAAATAGTGCACGGTTTTTAAAAAAATGAATGAGTATGATGGACCAGACCATAGACTTTAAAACGTTATATGTATATATTTCTAGAATGTATAGTTATCAGTATACATAGTAAAATATCGTAAAGTGTCTAGTCCATAAAGATACGTATTATAATAAAAAAAAATTTCTTCTAGAATTTACTTTTAACATACATAGAGTAATTAACATTGAAACCATTTGGTCTATAAATATCGAGGTTCCTGATATTTGTAAGTTCAAACAGTACCAAATATCATCTTCTGCTCCAAGAAGCAATTTGAAAACCTTGGTTATACATCTCAAGCTTTATAAACCCCAAAACTCTTCTACGCTTTTTCACCCTCTGCTTCCGTCACTTGATTTTCCACCACAGCAATCCTATAAACTTTAAAATACTGTACCTTTCTAGAATGTACAATTATTAATATACATAGTAATTAAGTGAGTATTACCATCTGTATCTGAACTACGTGTTCTATTAAGGTTGTAGCTATAAATTAAGAGATTCACTAAATCGAAGGTAAAAAGATATTTAACCTTTTTTAAAAAAATTAAACCGAAAAAGGTGAGAATTAAGTTGGAAAAAAACTAATATAGTGAAGGCACATATATTTCAAAGAATGGATTGCACTATAAACTTTAAAATATTGTACCTTTCTAGAATGTACAGTTATTAATATATATATATATATATAGTAATTAAGTGAGTATTACCGTATGTATCTGAAATACGTATCTTATTAAGATTGAAGCTACAAAATAAGAGACTCACTAAATCGAGGGTTAAAGGATATATACCTTTATAAAAAATTAAAAACTAAAAAAGGTGAGAATTAAGTTGGAAAAAGCTAATATAGTGAAGGCACAAATAGTTCGAAGAAAATCGTGTCTTTGTAAACCATGAGTTTGAAAATAATGCGCGTTTTTAAAAAACGAATGAGTATGATGGACCGAACCATAAAAATGCGTCTTTGTGGACCATGAATTAGAAAATAGTGCACGTTTTTAAAAAATGAATGAGTCTAATGATCAGACCATAAACTTTAAAACGTTAAATATATTTCTAGAATGTATAATTATTAATATACATAGTACAATATCATAAAGTGTCCAGTCCACAAAGACATGAATTATAATGAAAATTTTCTTCTAGAATTTACTTTTAACATACTAAAGCAACATATAAACCATTTGGTCTATAAATATCGGGGTTCATGATATTTGTAAGTTCAAACAGTTCCAAATATCATCTTCTGCTCTAAGAAGCAATTTGAAACCCTTGATTATAAATCTCAAGATTTATAAATCCCTGGTCCATGGGTGGGCCTGTAGACCTCTTGTGACGTAATATCAGTGATGTGGCTTAATATATGATCCAAGGTTCATGTCCATATCAAATTTTTTTTAATCGAGCACAATCTTAACTAGGGGAAAATTAAACCTTGTAAAAGGCAAAAACAACCTACACCACAAGTTAGGAGGCCTTAGCTCTTGTTACCTAGGCAAAGCCTCACGGGCATGTATAGTATATTCTTGTAAGTAAGTTATTAATACTAATAATATAACTAATTGTGAAGTTTAAATGAAAATGAGGGAGCATTGATTAATTAACCTTTTTTTTTCATTTTTTCATTATCTTCCCAACTTCCTTCATTATTAGAAATATCAGTATATTCTTGAGTAAAAGGATGGAACTATGTAAGGCTAAGGAGGGAGAGGGAGGGGGGGGTCAACCTACCCCCATTTGTCGAAAAATCCCCTATAGTAGTATCGAGAGGGGGACAAATTTTTGAAAGAGTGGGGGCAAACAACAAGCAGTTACAAAGGAAGAGGGGGCAGCCATGGCTGCTACTAGATGCGAGAAGGGAATAAGAAGATTTGGGGCATTTTGGTTTTCTTTTTTATTTTTTAAGAAATAAGATCAGAAAGACATCATTTCATTTAATGAACTTTTTTATTAAAAAGTCCTTAATGATTTTTTATTTTTTATTTAAAGCCTTTAAGTCCTAACTCTTCCTTCTCCCCTCTCTCTCAGCTCCATCAACTTCATCACCCTCCCTCCCATCCCCCTCCACCTGTTCCACCAACCTCCTCCACCGCCACCTCCCTATGCTAGCTACCACCGCAGGTCGACACCCTACTGCCTAGCCACTAATGGTAATCCCTCTTTTTTGTTTAATAAATTTTAATTTTTACTTTGATCTATGATTAGATATTATACATATATAGATTTATCAAATTATATGAGGGAAAAATTGGATTATTAAACAATAATTATTTGACTTGCTAACCCCACTCTCAAAGAAGCATACACAAAAAATTGATGCAAACATCATCATACATATATATATTATGTATATAATATATATATGTGTATATATAATATATATGTATATATATAGATAATTATATACATATAAAAAATATATATGCATGTATATATATACATATTTATATATGTATATAACAAAAAATTGATACAGAAATCGTCATATATGTATGTGTGTATTATTATTAGATAAAAAAGAATGAAGTAATTGAAAAGAAAAGAAGAGAACCTAGAATAAAAGAATTAAGAAGAGAATAAGATGGCAACAATAAATGTAATTAAAATAAAAATAGAAAATTCACTAGTTTTTAATTAATTATACTATAGCAAGAGTTAATTACGTTGTGAGTTGGATTTGCCTTTAGGTTCTTTTTGGCATCTACATCTCTTTTCATATTTCATTTTGTAATCAGAACGATAGAGACTTCATTTAACTTAAGTTGATCCAGGCCAGAGGCAGACCTACGTCAAGATAACCCTACCCTTGAAATACTTTGGTAGTGCTCTTGGATCTGAATCCTAAATAATGAATCAGATTTCCAGTCAGATGAATGGAGGTCCGACCGACCCGGGTTTTCACGAGCGTTGGCGGGTTTTGGAGTGCCTGTCAAGGGCGCTAGTGCATACCCCGGGGTGATCATCACCACCTACACCTCACATCTCGGCACACTAGAACGTGTAACCCGCCTGCTCTTCTATTCAACCACATTTGTTCCTCTAATCCATAGCCTAACAGAACGCAGCAGCGAGGGACAACCCGCCTATAGGTTTATTTCCGAACCATTCTGGTTTCGGCGGGGACGAGATGTGGCTGCTTCAGCGCAAGAGAAAGAGAGGCTTCTTGCCAGAACCTTATACTAGAATGCTCTTGTTTTAGCGGGACACTTATTGAGAGTATATATTTTCCTAAAGGGGAACTTTTATAGTGCCCGAGAAGAGGGGGTTTAACAAATCAAAAGTTTCTTCGTACTTCTTTACTCCCTTGACAAGCTGCAAGGTGGATAAAGTGGGCACACTAATTTTCACCATAAAACTTGGAATCATGCCTGGTCTTCCTTCATCCATGATGCCCAAGGTGCCCAAGTATGGCTTCTGTCCGGCTTTTAAGAATTAGAATTAATGAAAAATGATGAAAAAGATTTAATGAAAAATGATGAAGAAGATGAAGTGTAACTCTAATGTGATATGAGGTACCGTAGGCCTTTTCTTTTTTCTTTTAAATACATACACAATTTTGTGGTTTCTGTAATATTATGTGTTTGGGACACCTAATTAAATTAGTACATTTATTCTAATTAATTTCTTTTTACTCTAAATTATTAAATATATGATAATTAATTTCTTTTTATTTATTGGCATTACACATAAGTTTGGACTACCTTTCAAAATAATAGTGATAACTAGCTATTGTCCCCGTGCTTCAAGCACAGGATAAATATTAAAAATTATCAATTTTATATTAATAATAAAATTAAAATATTGTGTCTATAAACAGTCATAATATAATAAAATAAATATAATGCCACTACAAAAATTGTGACCTAGTGACAACTTTTTTGTGATGCTTTACTATTTGGTCACAAATAAGAGGTTTATTGTGACCAAAACATTTGTATCACTACTGGATGTAATAATTATAACAATTTTTTGTGTGTCACAACTATAATGGTAATTGTGAAAATCTAATGTCTTTCACAATTAATGTATTAATAGTGACGTAATGTTGTGTTGCCACTAATAGCATATCCAATTTGGCAATAGTGTCATTTACTGAGAATCTAACTTGTTTGTGACAAAATATATTTTAGTCACTACTATTTTCATTTGACCAAATCTTTTTGTCACTCAATTTTATAACTTTTGTGAAAAATATTTGTTGTCACTAAAGAAATAATTATTTAGTGTCTTGAAAATATCGTCACAAAAATAAAATAACCACTAGGTCAAAATTGCTCACCATATTTGTGACGATAAATTTCATGCAAAATAATTTATTTTTTGTGACAATTTTTTTGACATTGTAAAATTAAATAAGTGATGAAAAATCTATCATCACAGTATGGTATTGAGTATTTTCTCACAACTTCATATACTTTAATAATTAAAAGTTAATTTTCATCCTTTCAAAAAAAAATTCAGTATTTTGAATTTAATAAGGTTGGTTAGACAAAATATAATTTCGTATAAAATATTCAAAATATATATTAATAATCGAATAATATTGAACATATAATTTTTTTAGCAAAAAGGCATATTAATTTTTTTCGAATAAAAAAATATACTAATTAAACTTTGCTAACATAACTCAAAACTACATTAAAAAAATTACAAAAAAAATTTGCTTTAATTCTTTTCCTTAAAATAAAACAAAATTATGTTTAAAATAATAAATATCTTATACTAGAGCATTAAATCAATGATCAATCATCATCTTCATCATCATCATCACCTTCTTCATCCTCATGGCTCAAAAAATTTATATCTTCATCAATGAAACTATCTTCACTATAACATCTAAGTGAAATCAACTTACAGAAATCAAATTATTATGATCCTCTAATGTAGATTGATTAAGTATAAATCCAAAATCTTCATTTTCCTGGCACGGTACATCTCATGTATCATCATCATCAGGAAGATCGTACAAATCACAAAGTTTTGTCTTCACAACAATATGCCAGTTAGACTCCTTAATATCTTTTACATAATAAACTTGTTCAGCTTGAGAAGCTAAAACGTATGGTTCCTTAGTTTCAACTTGTGTGTGGTATTAACTATAGAAAACCCAAACTTGTCAACCTTGAATCCACTTTTATGATGCACATCCCACCAATCCGCCTTAACAAACACAATGTTATTTCCTCCTTGATAATTCAGTTGTATGATATCTGTTAATACACCAAAATAATCCAAAATGCATGTATTTGCATCACCTTTTACAAGAATTCCACTATTTTGTGCTTTTAATTGCATATCTCTATCCTTTGTGTTAAACCTCCAACCATTGATACAAAAACTTTTATATCGATAAACTCATCTATCTGGCCCACAAGCTAACTGCAATAACTAATCACAAACTATTTCATTTCCCTCATTATGCAAATGAGTGACCTAGTATGAATAATAACCATTAAATATTTAAATCGTATGAATTATATTTAATAATCATTTCATATAGAAAGCAACTAGAATACTTACATATTTCTTAAACCATTGATAAAATTCTTTTCCATGCCTTCTTTCAACATTTCTAGGATCCTCCCTCTCGACCTTTTCTTTATGCATGCTGCGAAATAAAAATAAATAGAATATTAGTATCTATTTAAATTATATTGGTACAATTTATAAATTACCAAAAAAAGAAGACTAATTTCAAAAGTTAGAGAACTTACTCCACAAACTTTCTAACTTCTTCACAATTTTCCAACACATACATTCTAGCTTAAGCCCATTTAGTTAAACTCAGCTTCTCGTAATTCTTTTCGAGCAAAGGCCTACCAATTTGAGAAAATACTGGCGACCCAACATGAGAATGAACATCACTCCCATCGTCATTTCTTCCAACATGATTCAATCTAGTTTTTGTCTCAGACAAATACCTTGAACAAAATGCATGCATTCTTAGACAATATATGCCTCGGCAATTGGTCCTTCTGACGCGCCTTATTTATAACATATGTTTTCAACCTACGCAAATATCGGTCTATAGGATACATCTATCGAAATTGCACTGGGCCAGCAAGTTTAGCCTTACTCATAAGCTGAATGGTTAAATGCACCATAATGTCAAAAAATGATGGAGGAAATATCTTCTCTAACATGTAGAGTGTAAAAGGAATAGATATTTCAAGTCTCTCCAAGTCATCAAAATGAAAAACTTTAGCACACAACTCTCGAAAGTAACTACACAACTCAAGCAATGCTTCAGACACCTCTTTACCTAGTAACCCACACATAACTAGAGGGAGATATCGATGCAAAAATACATGGCTATTATGGCATTTCATTCCAAAGACCTTACATTCAGAAAGACTCACACATCGAGAAATATTGGAAGAATAACCATCAAGAACTTTTAAGTCATTCAAGAACTCAAAGAATTTACGTTTCTCATCTTTAGAGAACGGATAACATGCAGGTTGAATCACATACCTCCCATCGCCAGTAGAAGTCGCATGAAGCTCAGGACGTATGCCCATAGCAAGAAAATAAGGAAGAAAAAAGGAAATAGAAAGTGAATGATATGCTGAGAAGATTTTAAAAAATTCAATTCACCTAAGAAAATTGATTATATTGTTCAATAACATCATCGCCTTACATGTGTTGGTGCATTTTGATTCTCTCTTGTACCATCAAATGCTTTAGCATTTTTCCTCCAAGAATGATTTGTTGGTAAAAAGCAATGTTGACCAAGATTACATGTTTTCCGTCCATGTGCTAGAAGAAGTTTCTAGATTGCAAGTAGGACATGCTAACTTGCGTTTGGTACTCCATCCTAATAAATTACCATAGGCCGGAAAATCATTTATGGTCCATAAAAGAGTTGCACGTAACTGGAAGTTATTCTTTGAATATGCATCATATGTCTCTATGCCAGTCTCCCAAAGGCATTTCAACTCATCAATCAATAGCTGTAAGTACATATCAATATCATTTCCCGAAGCTTTAGGACCCGGAATTAAAAATGACATCATAAAATAGGATCTTTCAATGCAAAGCCAAGGTGGAAGGTTATAAGGAACTAATACAACTAGCCATACACTATAACAAGAGCACATATTTCCAAAACGATTAAACCCATCACTTACTAACCCAAGTCTAACTTACTTTTCGAATTTTAATTGCTTTTTATGATTTTGTGTATGTGTGTATATATATGTGTGTGTGTGAGACAAAAAATTGGTTATATAATATCGTCACAAATTCAAAATTTAATAAACTAAGTAATTAATAAATTTATTAATAATTTATTTGTGACCTTCATGAACACATTAATGATAAAAATTTGTGTAACAAATAATTTTAGTTTAGAAAAAATTCGGTTTTATTTAGGGACAAAATTGTCATAACAAATATATTTATATTGTGACCAAATCTTTTAGACAATGGTTACTAATCTAAATATCTTTTGTCACTATTAGAAATTGTGTTATTGAATAAAAATATATTTGTGACAATAATAAACATACAGTGACAGTATTTTTATAACAAATAATTTTCATTGTTGTGATAAAACTAGATTGACACGATTCCAAAATTAATTACTTACAAAATAATGATCACTGATAAAAGTAGTATAAATGACAGAACTTTGTCACTATTTTCAGTGTCAATAATATTGTCACAATAATATAAACTTGTCACGACTATATTCATCATAAATAAATATTTTTTGAGTTATAAAAGTGGTCACAAATTTATAGAGTTGTTGTGACCACATAAATTTGTCACTTTCCTAAAGTCTTTTGTGTCGAAAATTTTGTCATAAAAGTTTTAGTAATTGAATATGACAAAGTTATCACAATTTTAAAGGTCACGGGAGTATTTGTGACACCAAGTGATGGGAGTACTTTGTTTTCACTAAAAATGCAATTTCTTGTAGTGTGCATTGCACTAATTTTTAAAATTAAAAAAAAAACCTAAATTTCACAACAAAATATACAAATTAATTAATAGCATAATATAGCATTTTTTTAATTTTTTTCCTTTTTACTCAATGGGATATAATCTCATTAAAAGACTTAAGTGTACCAAAAAAAAAGTAGTAGTAAAAAAAGATATTATATACATTTCCAATTTATTCTTAAGATCCGTACAAAAGAATTGTATCCATAATGAATCTCTACACAATTGTATCTATAATGTATCTTCTTAATTCTCTTTGTGTAATACTAATGACTCCTCGAAATCCAAATGTCAATAAGCTTCACAGAAAATCAAAATTGCTATTAAAATATCATGTTGAGTTTATATCTACCCATGAAATATATTTTCATTCGTGTTATTGGTATGGGTAATCACAAAACTTTAAAAATGATCTTACAATAGTAAGGAAAATTCAAAGAAATATAACAACTAGATTTTTCTTAATTATCATCTCTACTATGGATGTTATAAAATCACCATGTGGATCATTTGAACTTTTATTCACAACATAATTTACTTCAAGTAATCCTCCCCATATCAAATATGATCATAATGATTGGCTATATGCATATATGTGAAATTCATAATAGTACTGTTGAAGAAAAATGCTTCTAATTACTATTACAAAATACTGATTACTATTACAAAATCACAGATCAGCGGAAGAATAAAAAAAAATTACAGAAGATTCAATCTTCAAGAACAGTGACAGAAAATATATATAATAATGGCAATCTGCAAAATTAACACCTGATTAATATCAAAAGAAAACCCAATTGAACAAAGAGATTTCCACTTACCACCGCCGCGGTAAAACCGGCAGTGGAAAATCAAAGAGAAGACCGAGGAGGTGAAACCGAACGGTCACCAGAAATACAAACGGTCGCCGAGCAGCGGTAACGCCGTGTCGAGGCGCCGAAGGTAAGCAAGGGAATGATCGGGTATTATTCCCTAAAAAATGGCCTCAACCGTGATGGAAGTCACCGGCAACCCTCTTTCTCTATTTCTCTCTCTTTTCTTTTTCTCACAGCTCACTCTCTAAGCACACCAACAGACAATCAAAAGTGAAAAAGAAGACCGGCAAATAACAGATACTCATAGAACACCGGTACAGAGAGAGGAGAGCAGCGGTAGTGCCGCAGAAAGGAGAAAACCAAAGAGTCCAGAGAACTCAAAAGACAGAGGAGAGAATGAAGAGACGGTAAAGAGGAGGAGAGGGAGAGACTACACAGAAACCGAGGAGGCAAGAGTATAAAACGAGGGGGAGAGTCCGCGGGTCACCAACGGACGGCCCGGGTGGCCAACCCGAACCGGCCCAGGCATCCCTTGACCCTTTCAAAAGCCTACTCCAGGCTGAGGCTCATCATCATTGGGTTTAAAGGGGGAGAAAAATTTGACTGGAAAAAGAAAATATTGGGAGAACATGGGCTAAAAAAGCCTACAATCTCCACCTCGAACAATAATTTCCATCCCTTAAATGACTCAATTTGAGTCAAATTGTTTCCATATGAAGAAAGTTCCTGCAAAACATAAATTTGTCAGTGTTTACTATTTTAGTACCAAAGTCTGCGGGATTGTTATTAGTACTAATCTTGTCTATGTCAACAATACCACTAGAGACCTTTTCTCTAATAAAGTGATATTTGACATCAATATGTTTCGTCCGTTCATGATAGACTGGATTTTTACACAAATGTAAACAACTTTGACTATCTGTATAAATAATAACTTTATAATATAAAATATTTAATTCACTCAATAACCCTTGAAGCCAGATGGCTTCTTTGATTGCTTCTGTTGCCGCGATATACTCGGCCTCAATAGTTGACAAAGCAACTACAGGCTACAGTTAGGATTTCCATGAGATGCAATTACCTGCAAGGGTAAAGAAATAGAAAGTGGTAGATTTTCTACCATCCTTATCACCTGCAAAATCAGAATCAACAAATCCAATTAATTCAAAATCAGACCAATTGTGATAGTGTAAACCCCAATCTACAGTTCCATTTAGGTAACGTAATAGCCACATGAGGGCAGCCCAATGATCTCTTCCGGGATTCGACAAAAATCTGCTGAGAAGGCTTATAGAAAAAGCAATGTCAGGACGGGTAGATATCATTGAGTACATAACTGAGCCTATGGCCATTCTGTAAGGGATATTGGCCATATCTCTCTTTTCACTTTCAGTTTTAGGACAGGTTTTGTCAGAAAGTTTAATGTGGCTAGCAAGAGGAGTTGTAACGAGTTTACACAGGTGCATTGAAAATTTGGATACAATTTTCTGAAGGAAAGGCTTTTGAGATAGAAAAAGAGAATGATCAGGTTTATCTCTTGAAATACTCATCCCAAGAATTTTGGATGCAACCCCTAAATCCTTCATATTGAACTCAGATTTAAGCAGGGATTTCAGATCATCGATCTTAGCTTTGTGACGACAAGCTATTAACATATCATCCACATACAGTAACAAATAAATAGCAGAATCCACATTATTACCAGAAAAATAAAGACAACTATCATAATTGCTTTTTGAAAAACCACTTTTAGACTTAAAGGAATCAAACCTCTTGTACCATTGCCTTGGAGACTGTTTAAGCCCATATAAAGATTTTTTTAAAAGACACGCCATGTGTTCCTTACCCTTTGCCTCAAAAGTAAGTGGTTGACGTATATAAATAGTTTCTTCAAGATCACCATGTGCAAGGCAGTTTTCATATCAAGTTGTTCAAGATTAAGATCATAAAAAGCAACAACAGCAAGAATAATCCTAATTGTTTTGTATTTAACAACAAGAGAAAAAATTTCATTAAAATCAATGCCCTCAACTTGTGAAAAACCTTTTGTAACAAGTCTGGCCTTGAACCTAGGAGGTTCATTAGAAGACTCAGATTCTTTTATTTTGAAAGTCCATTTACAATCAACAAGTTTTTTTTTTTAAGGTTTTGGAACAAGAATCCAGGTTTTGTTTTGTTTAAAAAAAAACATTTCTTCTTCCATCGGACGTAACCATAAAACGCGATTAGGACTTTTCAAAACCTCAGAAAAACATAAAGGTTCTTTTTCCTCCACATAAGATGCAACAGCAAAAGCATATGATACAATGTAGGAGTAACCATATCGAGGATGATCTTTGGGTACCCTACGGACTCGATCTCTAGCGAGTTGATAATCCCTAAGAACTTGGGTTTGTGCCTCAGGATGTTCCTCTTCCTTATCAGAACCATCTAGAATAGGATCAGAAGTTTCAGGAACAGGAGTACTACTGGAAGGAGCAAAAGACTGAGGATTGGTTTCAGGTTCCTGAGGCAGATCTAAGGGAGGTTCGGAGATGGTCTCTCCCTCCACCGGAATGCTACTAGGAGTGGGAACACTGGGAGGATTATCAAAGATAGGTTTATCTTTAAGGCAGGGCATCTCTGACTCATTGAAGATGACATCCCTACTAATAATAACCCTCACCCCTGGTTCACCCTTTAACCACACTCTATAACCCTTTACCCCAATATGATATCCTATGAACACCCCCTTTCTAGACCTTGGATCTAGTTTTCCCTCTTTTTTATGAGCAAAGACTGCACAACAAAAAACTCTCAGATTGGAAAGATTAGGAGGTTTACCACACCAGAGTTCTATAGGAGTCCTAAAGTTTATAGTTGTGGATGGAGATCTATTGATGAGATATACTGCTGTACTAACAGCTTCACCCCCAGAAAGGTTTTGGGATACCAGAAGAAACTAAAAGACACCGGACCTTATCCATAATGGTACGGTTCATCCTTCGGCAACTTCGTTTTGTTGTGGGTTATGTCTAACCGTTCTATGGTGTAAAATGCCATGCGATGCACATAAGTCAGAAAACTTCCAGTTACAAAATTCAAGACCGTTATCGATCCTTATAGTTTTTAGTTTATTTCGAGAATGATTTTCGGCAAAACTTTTCCATTCACAAAATTTTTCAAACGTTTGATCTTTGGTTTTTAAAAGAAAAACCCATACATGCCTAGAAAAATCATCAACAATAGACAAGAAATAAACACTACCACTATAAGTTGGAACCTTCTCAGGTCCCCACAGATCACAATGCACATAATCAAGAGGTGCAGAAGACTTGTGTGTGCTGGTTAAAAAATTGATTTTATGTTGTTTTCCCAAAACACAATGATCACAAAATTTCAAGGAATCAATTTTATCACCACATAAAAGTTTTTGTTTTTGTAAATGATAAAGCCTCTTTTCACTAATGTGGCCGATCCTCCAATGCCACAACATAGTTTTCTCAGGGACAGATTTTGAAACCAAAGCAGTGGAGTTGCAAACTGTTTTACCAAGAAGGATGTATAAAGTTTCCTTTTTAAACCTTTTAGCATGACTAGGTTTCCTTTGCAAACACGTAAAATTACGTTTTTTGATTTAAAAGAGAGACACAAAGAGTCTAAATAACTAAGGGAGATAAGATTCCAACATAAGTCAGGAATGTATCTCACTTCAGTGAGTTTTCTAGTCACGCCATCATGCATTTTTATGAAGATATTGCCAATGCCTTTAATATCGCAAACCTGATTATTACCCATAAAAACTTTTCCTTAGTTTAAAGGTTTGAACTCAGAAAATCAGTGTTTGTTAGGTGTCATGTGAAATGAGCAACCAGAATCAAGCACCCAATGATTAACAAGATCAGTACATGAAGGAGAAAAAGAAACACACAAAACCTCAAAAAAAACATAGAGTTACCATCTGATTCAAAAACGTGAGTTTTGTCGAATTTATTACCTCCTTTACCATGTTTATGTTGTTTCTCATCTTTGATTCATTTAAAACACTTATTTTTCATATGTCCTTCTTTCCCACGATAAAAAACATTTTACTTTGCTTTTCTATCGTAATTTGGAACGGCTTTTAAAACAATGACTAGGAGGTTCTCTCCGGTCAAGCCTTCCTCTCATAAAAAGATTTTCACTATGAGATTTATTTTCTTTTTGCAAATCCAAATCTTTTGATTTTAAAGCATTTTTTGACATCAGAAAGAGACAAATCATCTTTGCCATATTTAATAGCATATTTGACATTATTAAAAGAATCAGGTAAAGTATTTAGTAAAATAACTGCAATATTTTCATCAGAGATTTTCTCTCCGACGTTTTGAAGTTCCAAAATGATTTTATTCAAATCATTAATATTTTCATAAAGTGATTTTGTCCCACTCATTTTGAAACCGAAAAGCTATTCTTTTAAATAAATTTTATTAGAAAGGGATTTTCCCAAGTATAGTTTTCCAATTTTGTCCAAATTTCAAAAGCGTTGTCTTTTTCATTAATTTCTCGCAAAACGTTATCAGTCAAATGCAAGGTGAGGCAACTATGAGCGTCACCTAGTTTTTCTTTAAGAATTTCGCCCTTCCAAGATTCCGGATACTCTTCAGGGCTGCAAATAGCGGGAGCAATTTTATTTTGTACCAAAACTGCTTTCATTTTCCTCTGCCACATTACAAAATCAGATTTGCCATCAAACTTTTCAGTTTCAATTTTTGGAACCGACATGTTTAAAGGCAAATAGGTGTAATTCGGTGACTTAGGAGAGAGGAAAGATTTGAAAAAGTTTTGAATAAAACTGTCCGGATTTTTCTCAAAAACAGAGAAAAAAAAACTTCCAAAAAGAAAAACGGCGTTGTTTATTTTAGTTTGTTTGATTAGGTTTGGTTTTTATTTAAGCAAAATAGTGTAACATAAAACACATAAAAAAACCTAAGCAGAAAACAAGAAAACAAACTGTATAACGAGAAAGAGGCTGAATCAGACAGATTCACCAAACAGCAGAAAAAGACAGGAACAAAATATAATATATATATATATATATAAACTTTTGAAATCAGAAAGTAGAAAACCTCCAACACACAGATACTTGAAATCTCACGGATTCGAACCAGGCTTGGGTTTTTGCTTTTGAAGAAGAAAAGAAAGAAAAAAAAACAACTGGAATAACAAACTAAAGGGAAAAACAAAGGCTAAAATAATAATGGTAATCACAGTAATAGCAAAAATCGGCGGCAAGCCGTATCAACAAATAACCAGAAATGTACAACCGGCAACAAGCCGAAAGAAAGAAACTCAGAAACAGAGAATAGAAACAGGCTACAAGCCGAAACACACAAACAGAAAACAGAAACCGGCGGCAAGCCGAACAACAGAAACAATAAGCAGAAACCGGCGGCAAGCTGAATCAACAGAAATAATAATAATAATAATAATAATAATAATAATAATAATAATAATAATAATAATAATAATAATAATAATAATAAAACTATAAAATAGAGTGAGTAAGAGGAACATCACTGGCCGGATCTGAGGAGTTTTTCTTGGAATTCTTTAAAGCAAAAAGTAGCCCTACATATTAAGTACTTCAAATTGAGGAGCTGCTCAAAACTCCTTTTCGAATTCTAATTGAGTCGCCAATGGCTCATGACAAGGGATAATTTCTTTTTATTTGGTGTAATTATTTGAGAAAAAGAAAAGTAACACATGTTTTTCTTGTAATAAACAGATATACAGATTCATAAATATAAAATAAATTACAATCCTTATCACATTTTTTTAAAGAGGAATCCATTGAAATATCAAGATTTACCGTAATTCAAATCTGTAATTTTAAGTGATTAGATAATCATTTTAAATTCAAATTATAAATAATTAAAGTCTAAAGTTTGTTGTTATCAATCCTTGAATCGATAAATCTAACTCAGGAATGTGAATGTATAGCGTGAAAAAAATCATTATTTTCCCTCCTCTTTCTCTCTATACACAATTTCTCTCTAACTTCTCTCTACTCCTTCTCCACTCTAAAACTAAAATCTATAACATTGAACTTGTATTAGAGGTAGATATGGATCATTATGAAGAATTTATAGAAGAAAATATCGATTTAGAGGTAAGAAAAGTTGAAATTATTTTTTTTTTCAAAAATTGGGGCTCGGATCACCCAGATGGGCAACCAACACATGTCTGGGTCGCTGGTCCAGGTGACTCGTGCCTTTCTTTTTTTTTTTTCATGAAGAAAGAATTTTTGTAGGTATTTGGAAAACTTGAAACATGAATAACTCTGCGATCGAAGGTCAGTTTCACACATATGACCACTCGTTTTGATAGTTCTCATAAAAATAAATGCAACGGCATCATCAAAAAAGTGATCCAGACGCGTTTCAGAGCAAAAAAATTGTCTCGTATAGTCGAAAACTTTGACGGGGCATAACTTTGTGCCCGAACGTCCGATTGAGTCAATTCTTGTGGGTATTTGTATGTTTTTTGAGATCTATGTGATGGAAACGGCCCTAAGGTGGTTTCCATCAACCGTTTCCACAAAAACGTCCTATTTTCGTTTTAATATACATTTTTTTAATTTTCTAATACTTTCTCTCTTATTAACTAAAAACTTACGCCGTAAATTTGAAAATTAAACAGACGAGCAGTCTTTTTTTTGCTCTAATTAAAATTTTCAAATGATTGAAGTTGGTAAATATTAAAATTCTTTTCGCACAAATTTTTTTGCCCCGAAACGCGTCAGGATCACTTTTTCGACGATGCCGTTGTGTTTATCTTTACGAGAACCATCAAAACGAATGGTCATACGCGTGAAACGGACCTCCGATCGCAGAGTTATTCATGTTTCAAGTTTTCCAAATACCTACAAAAATTCTTTCTTCCTTAAAAAAAATGCTCGGGTCGCCCGGACCGGCAACCCAAACATATGCTGGTCGCCCATCTGGGCGATCCGCTCATGTCCGGTTCGCTCGTCCGGGCGATCCGCGCCCCCAGTTTTGAAAAGAAATAATTTCAACTTTTCTTACATCTAACTCGATATTTTCTTCTACAAATTCTTCATAATGATCCATATCTACCTCCAATACAAGTTCAATGTTAAAGATTTTAGTTTTAGAGTGGAGAAGGAGTAGAGAGAAGTTAGAGAGAAATGTGTAGAGAGAGAAAGAGGAGGGAAAATAATGATTTTTTCGCGCTATACATTCACATTCTCGAGTTAGATTTATCGACCTCAATACTATTTTATAGTAATTTTAATGTAACCCACTGTAACTTAAGGTAGTTATTATTAATAATTATGTTTTATACTATCTAGTTTTTTATATTAGAATAGAAAGAAAAGAAGAATTATATTGATATAATATATCAATATAATATCAATATATATTGATATGTTATATTTATATAATATATCTATATATTATTATTTTTTAATAAAAAAGAGGCAAACTATATTGATATAGTAGTATCTCCAATTTTATTTTTTCTGAATTTCAGAGATTATTTTTCAGATTTATATTTGCCTTTCTTTTTTAATTTTCTGAATTTTTCAAATTAAATTTTTAGGATAATATTGTAGTTTTTCGACAACAAATTAAATTTTTCAAAAATTAAAATTTTCAATTTTATTTTATTAGCTTAATTCTTTATTAGATTAAGGATTTTCAAAAATTATCAGCAAATAAAATTTTATTATTAATAAAACTATCATTACCAATGGAGGTATTATTCATTAATTCATAATTATGGCTTATATTATTATTTTTTAAAATATAATACTTATCTCACTCAATACGGCACTTAGTATATATAGATTAGGATAATTTATAATTTTTTAATATAAGAGTGGATGACATATTTAGTCCTCAACAAATTTTCATATGTCGGTTAAGGTTTCTAATTATTTACTTTATAGTTTAAAGTTTTTAATAAATTTTCAAATAACATTTATGATCCTTTTGTTAAGAAATATATATATATATATATAATACATGTCACTAACTTATAAAAAAATAAAATTGTCATACCATATAAAAAGCAGAGATGGATAATCTAAGGATTTGTCTAACAAAACAAATAATAATATAATTATTCTCCTTTTAAGAAATTATTAACATTATATATTAGATAATATATTATATAATCCTTTTCATATTATTTTTATATTCTCTCTTTAAATTAACCCTTTTTGGAAAGGTTAAATGAGCCCATCTAAAAGTAAAAAGAAGTAAATATACAAATGAGCATTGATTAATCATGTGACCAAACATTAAAGTATGCATGGAAAGTTTTACAAAATAATCTACACTTGATGATAAATATTTTAACAAATTTGAAATATTGAGTAGATCCCAAAAAAAGGAATTTCAATGGGTTTTCTTGACTGTTCAGGAATTGGAAAACGTATCAATGCTTTCAGACGTCCCAATCACACGGCATCAATCAGGTTTTCCATTCATGCTATATGATAAAAGATGGCGAACAGAAAGTATCAGCAATTAATCAAAAATTAGAGTAATAACACCTCTAATTTTATACCTTGATCAAATTTTCGTTACCAAAGGTTTGCTGCGATAATGTGAACTAATAATCGCCTTAACCACAAAATTGTTAGTAATGTCAAATCACAATTATTTTGAATTCATCAAATAACTAACTCACCAAGAAGCAAATCAAGATAATATAAATATGCTTTAAAAAAATTGAAATCACCTTCATTGACTTCCTAAGAATATAGTACAAAACTATAGAGCTAGCCCTTAGCTCAAGTCATAAACATGCCAACAGATTTTTCGTAATAATCCAACATTGAGAAAAGAATATATATATATATATATATATTATGAATCATGATTCAAGAAAGTTGAACCTTAATTAGTTAATAAAAGAAAAGAAAACAGCTTCATAACATAATTAGTGCACAATTTTGGAGGGAAACTAGACGAATCCACCGTGCACGATTTGCAATTAAGGTTATATGGCAAATTGCCAAAATATATACACAAAACCAATCAATGAATAGAATCATCACTCTAATTTGATAACAACCTATACCAAGAGAGAGTATAAAAACTAACTAATAGCTTAGTGTGGAAGAAAATACAATAAAAATATTTACAAGAGAAGTAAAAGAAGAAATCTTCAATAGTATATAAAGATGTCTGGCCATAGCAACTCCAAAAAGCTAAGGAAAATTTATTAAAATAAACCCATATTTTTTCTGTTTCTTACGAAATTGTAATTAAGTTTAGTGGGGTTATTGTATATTTATAAAGAGAGCAAAAGAAAATTTCAATCTGGATAAAGATTTAGACGTATTTGAGTTGTAATAAATAAAGATTTGATTGCTTTAAATAAAGATTTGATAAAGATTAAAAAATTCAGAAAGAATTCCCTCTTTATCTTATTTTCTAAATCTTCTTTGTCTGGTAAAAATTAATCACTATTGTGAAATATAAGTCCCCATTATAAATTATTTTGTGTATATGTTTGATAAAGTTAAAGAAAAGTTTGTTATTAATTATCCTTTAAAAGATAAGATGGCTAGTACATTTTACAGCTTATTTGATGGATATAATTAGTTAGTATTAAAAAAATATGCAAATAAAAAATTACTATGCATATCTTATCATGTATTTGAAATATAAAGATTTACCTTGATTCAAATCCGTAATCTTGAGTGATTAGATAATTATTCAAATTATAAAATAACAAAACTCTAAAGTTAGTTATTATTTATTATTATAAAATTAATCTTGCCACTTATTTATTCTTATCAAGACATTTATTTGATTAATATTATTTTATATGTTATCGTTATTAATTATCTCTTATATTATAATTTTTTTTATTTTTGCATGGGGTGGAAAAAGAAGAAGGTGCCACGTGATGCTTTATAACACTCAATATGATTTTGTTTTAATATATATATACACACAAATATATATTAATTCGATTTATATTATTTTATTTAATTTTGATGTAACCGACCTTAAATGTCTTGTCAATAATTTCTTCTTATAATAATATTAATTTGATTAATATTATTTTATTTTATTTTAATTTACATATAGTTAGATAGTTATCATTATTAAATATTTCATGTATTATATCTTTTTCTTGTCACTAATTAGTTCTTATGAGAATATTAATTTATTTAATTTTGATGCAGCGCACCTTAAATGTAGATGTAGGAAGATAGTTGTTATTATTAATTATTTCGTATATTCTCTATATATTTTTTTCATGGGGAGAACAAAGAAGAGGGTGTCAAGTGGCACTCTTATGACACTCAATATAAGTTTGTTTAATATATATACTATCTATCTTCCCCGTCCTTGAAGTACGGGTGAATATTTTTAAATGTTAATGTTAAGTGTTTAGATTGGTTAAATATGTCATGGTTTTTTATGATTCTGTGCTTAAGTATAGATATTTATAAATTATAAATGTTATATTTAAATTTTGTAAAATGTATATATATTATTCATTTTTATCTTTTTATATGCATAATATACTGTCATTCCGTTGTATACAAATGCCACATTAGACGATGGAATTCGTGATCTCTTCTCACTTATGTGAACCAATCCCCTATCTCATTCTGTGTACCATCTTTTATCTCATTTTTAATTTGATATATTTTATTAATAAAATCTACCAAATAAAAAATAAAAATTTGCCAAAAATGCAATTGTATAATCTAAGTTTTGCAACTTGAGGATATTATTCATTTCATTAGCCACTTCTGCCCAATAACTTTTTTATGAGAGCCAAAAATACCCTTATATGATAGCTATGGATAGTATTCGACTAATTTGTGTCACGAAATTTTCACATATCATTTTTTGTACGGGTAAAACTGTTCATACCTTAATCTAAGTGCCAACCACCAATTGGAATAGGTCAAAAATAACCCGACTCTTGAATCGACTGAATAATTGTCAAATTATTTTGATCCATTCCTAGTGCGGGTTGGCACTTAGATTAGTGCTTGGACAATTTTACTCTTACTAAAAATGATATTTGAGCTTCACGTGAAAGAAATCGGTCGAAAACTACCCATTGGCCCTTATAAAAAGTTATTGGGTAAAAGTGGCTAAAAAAATAAATAATATATTCAAGTGGCAAAATCTAAATTATACATGGGCATTTTTGGTTAATTTCTCAATAAAAAATTAATCCTAAGGGAAAAAGACAAATTTTAGGAGAATATATATTTGAAGGAAATAGGAAATATAACAATATAGAAAATGGGAAAGGCCATTCTGAGCCCTTCAAAATTCACTACAAAGAGGATTCTTGTTTAAGAATAGATTTTTTGAAAAAAAAAGGTCAAAAAAAATTGACAAAAAATGTCAGCAATATTTCATTCTTGTAACAACACAAAACAAAACCAATAGAAAAGTCCAAAGAAAACAAAAATGTTAGCAAAAGAAGAACAATTATTATTTAAGGGAAACGGATTTTTTAAAGTCTTAAGTTGAGTTTGTAAATATTAAACCACTCTTTCTTAATTATTGGAAAAGTTCATTTTGATTCCGTTATAGATATTTGCATAAAAGAGTTTAGAGCTACTTCCCATTTCATATACATCTTATTCAACCAATATATATATATATATATATTCATTTTTTTTTCATTCTTCTCCTTCACATTCATTTATCATATATGAAATTCCTTAAAAAAAGGAAAAAGAAAAAAGAACTTCTCCAAAGATAGTAAGAAATAACTGGAGTTCAAAGATTCTAAGATTTCTATTCATCTATAACATTATAGAACACCGATATATTTGGAACAACAAACTATATTAACAAATCTTATAATTTGACATAGTTTTTAGAGTTAAGTCCATATTTGCACCTTAAAATTTAGGATTCTTGACAAAGGAGTGCTCAAACATATTACTATGAAATTGAGTAACTACATTGGACAAGAAAAGTTCAATTGAATGGAAAATATATATGGCTCACTTATTAGTTTTAAAAAATGGTTGTTGTGAACGATTGAGTGATTTTGGAAATGAGTTTCTAATAATGTTCTAAAGTTAGTTATTAATTATCAAATATTATAGATAAATTCTCATTCTCTAATTATTTGGTCTATCTCTCTCTCTTCTATTTTTCTTTTTATTACCTGAAATGAGATTTTTATATTAATAGGTTGCTTCTAGCTCAAAAATATTAGGTTTTCTTAAAGTTGCACATCTCTAATTATCAATTTTAGCCTTAAAGAACCATCCAAAATTACTACTTTCAAATACAACAAAACCTCATTCTTTTCGGTTGGAAGCAATCTATCAATTTTTATTTCTGAGCTAAAATATCTTTTAATTAATTAACATAAGAATCCAATTCTAGATCATAAAAAACAAAAGAGAATGAAAGAAGAAAGTGAGTAAAATTCTTTTTTTCGGTTGAAAGAGAAAGGGGTTTTAAGTAAAAAGAACGAAGGGTAGGAGAGATAATTCAATAGCTGAACTACATGTATAAGATATACCTATCTAACTACATTTCATGACTAAAAAGAAAATAAAAAAAGAAAAAAATAAGAGTATATTAGTATCTTTTACATAACATTAAGAACCCCAAAGATATATATATATATATATAATACATTAACAAAGAAGGAAGAGTAAAATTCTCTTCAAGTATTAATTTTATTCATAGTCAACTAAGCATAAGAGACCTCCCTAAATTCATTCTTCAAGTTCTTAGTAACTCTGGATCTTCACCAATGTTCCTATCGACCCATTAAGGGAGAAAATTCCTCCTAACGGTGCGACATTATAATAAGAGATATATCCAAATTTTCCTAATCCGTGAACATTCACGTAATATGTCTAAGGGGGTTTCACCATGAATGAGACGTATCTGATATAAATCTCTATCCTAAAGTGTTGCAACCACATTATGGAATTAACTTTAGGGTAAAAAGTGCCACAAACACCTTAACTTCCTGTTTTCTCTATTTTCGCACCCAAACTAAAAAACTGCCTATTTTAACACTTTAACTTTAAAAAAAAAAAAAAATATCTGCATATTAGCACTTTTGTCTATTTCTAATGTGAAGTAGCAATAGAATAGGGGTATTTTTGAAAAAATAAAATAGAAGAGTTAAATTATTTTATATTTTATTTTTCTCTTTTCCTCTCCAAAGCAAACTCATATCTCAACATCCACTGATGATTTTCTATTTGGATGGTGAAGAAGATGAAGACGAAAACAAAAGTACTTCAATTTTAAAGAATTCTTCTTATTCCTCTTTATATCTAGTGATGATTTTTTCTTGCATTTCTTCTTCCCAAATCAATTGAGCTCGTAATGATTTTTTCCCCCAATCAAATCTAAGGGATGAGTTTTTTCTTTAAGATTTCTTTTAATTGGTTGAGTTCCATTTCCATTAAATTCACCCTAGCACCAAAATTAGACCTGACCCAGGTGGTGGAAATGAATGTGAGGTTCATCGGATGCAATTGGAGTTGTTCAGTTATTGATTTTAATTAGCTTTCAAGAAAATATAATAGCTTTGGTGGAGCAAATCTAATGGATTTAGTGCAGCAATGATTCTATAGTATTAGTTGGCTGTAAGGAGAAGAAACGGAGAAGAAGAGAAAAGAAAGTTGGACTTTGTTTGATTGTGATTTACGGTGATGAGGAAGATAAGGGTGGGTTTGACTAGGGTTTGAATTGAGAGAGAATAGAGGAGAAAAGAAAAAATATAAAAGAATACGTAATAAAGCAGGAGAAAAGAATTTTTTATTTTGTCTAAAATGTCCTTGTTTCATTAATAGATAACGGTGAAATTGAACCGGAGTATCAAATTGGATAACTTTTTAAAGTTAAAGTGTTAAAATCGATACTTTTTAGTTTGAACGTTGAAATGGAGAAAATGGAAAAGTTTAGGTATGTGTGACAGCCTTAACTTTATGGCCTTATGATTTTAATGAATGAGAACCAATTTTATTCCTCTAAAAAAAAAAGAGGGAGAGAACCAATTTTTGGAAAAAAAAAAAAAGAAAAAAGTCATGAATTGACATCAAGTCTCTGGTAAAGATTTGATTAAAAAGGATGATAAAATTACGAAAATTTCACGAAAAATTTCATTTCAACTAAACACTTCCTCAATCTACTCTCTTCTCTCTAAGTCTCTCTTACTTGCAAGGAAGATTTAGGAAAATCCAACCATTGAAACACCAAAAAAAATGTTAGTATATTATTCTATACTCGTTTATTACTTTTTGAGCCAAAAAAAATGGTCAGATCTAAAACGGGGAGTGACGCAACCCACTGGCGCACGGGCATGTGTGGTGCGCTATCCTCTAGCACACAGCCATGCAAGGTGCGACCACCTAGTGCACGAACCAGAGTGGTGCGCCACTCACCCTCCTTTTTCCATTTTAATGTTTTTTTAAATTTAATAAAATATATATGTTGTCATATTAATTATTCTTAATATATATTATTCCATTATATTAGTTTTTTTAGTTAATTTCATGTATTAGTAGGTTTTTTCATGTCATAATTATGAATTTTTTGAATATATTAGTATTTTTTTTCCATGTCATAATTATGAATTGTGAATTTTTCATGTAGTATATTTAATTTATGATGTAGTTAAATAACATTAATGCCTAATAACTATGTGTTAATTTATGCATTAGGATATATATTAATTTAAATAATAAGTAGATTTAAAGTCGTTTATAGGGAAGTATTAATTTTAAATAATTATAATTATTTTAAGGGTATTTTATTAGTAATTTGAATTAAGTTAGTTGGTTTAATCATTGTTATTTTTCTAATTTAATCATAGTATAATTTAAATATTTGAATAATTCATTTCACAATGATTTAATGATAATTACATAATTTAAGTATTTCATAAAAAATAAAGGAATAAGAATTAAATAATTATATTATAATTAAAATTAATTAAATAATAATTAATTAATGTAATAATTTAATATTTAATAAAAATAAGAATTAATTTCATAATTGAATAAACATTGATTAATAAATAAATACTCGAACTTCTACATGTAAAATAATTTAAAGAAAGAATTTTGAAATTCGTTTGGATGGAACCAAAGCAGCCTAAACACAGAGATACATAATTAGGTCCGGTAGCAAACAAGTGAGGTCGAACTCAGGGTGGTACGGTGACAGCCTCTTCTAGGGGGCTTAGGTGTAGGCACAGCATATCGATATACCTACCACACCTCCACACGGGATGTTTCATGGGACGAATGTACCTAGGTGATCGGTTCTGCCTCCACCTATACCCACTAGGGTTTGGATGTGGCACGACCCGCATACTCCCATATCCAGTATTCTTCAGTGACACTGCATCAGTCTCACTCGGTTGCATCATCTTTCTTGACACCCCACCCTGACACTAGTTATAAGCACGACATCCATCAGCGTCGCCTTCGTATGTTACCGGGTGCGCAGTATCCTCCCATTCCCCCCCTCCCCCCCCTAAATTGTTTTAGATGACTTTTTAGTAAGAGTTTCAGGAGATTCCCCACTATATCAGTAGGGATATTATGACATATCAAAGCAGAAGTCTTCTTATGCACTTGGGTTTGGACAGCGTTTTGGATAATATAAGAGTAGTATGGGGATGAGACGACATCTTTCAGGCAGGGGAGATGGTGAGAGTGGGGATGTCGGTGAGGGTCGGGATGTTGAGGGTGAGGAGAAGGAGAGGGATCAGGATGAGGAGGCGGATAAAGAGGAGAAGGGTTTTGAGGATAGAGTAGTTGTACCTATATCATCTTTGGGGCTTACAGGGAGAGTAGGTAGGCTTGTTAAGCTGTGAACAAAGCAGTGAACATTGTGAGCCAGAGACAATCAAGGAAGGAGGGTAAGTTTTTATAGATTCTAAAGAGCCGACCATCTGAGGATGTATCTGTTGGGACTCCAGGGCCATCGGGACCTTCGGAAGTCAGTGGTGGAAAGAGGCGGTTGAAGAAGTCTGACACTGTTTGGCAGCAGACCGGACCTGCCCCTGGAGGTCCATAGGAGCCGGACATGATTCCATCATACAGAAGACACATTGCTGCAGCTATATGGTGTGGACAAGTATTTGTTACAATCCTATTATGTATTATTTCATGACTTTTAAGAACTATAATTGTTTGTCCCTTTTGCTATATTTTATCTTAGTATATTCTTATGCTTCTGTAATGGAGTTTCTTATATGATTTTTCTAATGCAGGATCGACCTTTATTGAGATTATATGGTCGTCATGTGGTGTTTGCCGGGTACACACCGACAGATGGTGATGTTAGACAGGTGGCTGCTACATCAAGACTGATTCATCTACAGTCTTGCATGTTCCAGTACGGGAACGATACCCTTCTATTTGCATTTGTGGATAGATGGTAGCTAGACACTAACTCCTTCCATATGTGGTTTGGAGAAATGACAATCACACTATATGATGTGGAGCTTATACTAGAGATACCTGCATATGGTGAACCACTGGACGAGGTTCTTACCCAGGATCAGATCATTCGATGATTAATGATGATTTGAGGGCTAGGCTTTCTGTTTCCAGGGATAGAGATACACATCGTGGGATCCCTATGTCAGTTACATCCACAGTCGGTGATAGTGCACGTTTGTCTACAGAGATGAGGGCATCCTGTTACTTGCTTCCTATTTTCGGTAATTCTTTCTTCCCCGATAAGAGTGACCTACCTGTGGCAAGCTACGAGTTATGGCTTATAGTGAGGAATCTACGGAGGTGCAAGAAGATGGCCTGGGTGCTGCAGCATTGGCATTGTTATACAAGAATCTTGGACAGGTCTCACGTTCAGACGCCTGGGAGTTGGGAGGTTTCTCATCACTGATGGAGGTATTCTATTAACTAACGTAAATATTTATTATGATATTTGAATTTATATACTTTATTTTCTTATACGCATGTTTATTTATTATAGGCCTGGATATACCTATATTTTTTTATGTTCGCACAGCTGATCCGCCCATGTTCAGTTTCAGGTATTCCATATATCCATCAATTTGTGATGATGGGATAAAGATCTTATACGGTTGTATTATTTAACTATCGGATGAGGTTAGATGTGATTACTAGGCTGAAGTTCGATGGACACCTTATAGGCCAGCAGAGATACATGGGGAACATTTTTCTACATAACACTACCTGTTAGCTTACTTTTCTTGTGTAAAACCACACATGCCCGAGAGATGTGTTCGACAGTTTGGTCGGACTCAGGGATTCTACACGCTCTTATTATTAGTCCAGTCGAGCACCATAGGCTGGCTTCAACTAAATCATATGTCGTGAAGTATACTTTCACTAGAGCATTCTGGTATGATGCTTCTAGTCACTGTGTACATGCTCATCATATGCGACATATTCCCATGCCTCTTCACGCTTGCCATCTAAGTTACAGACCATAGTATATCCGACACAGTCATTTGATGATACAGAACTCGAAGCTACTTCTTGTAGAAATTGAGTTGCCACCACGATTGGTTGACTCTTTAGGTCCTTATCTTGGGGATGATGATCTGGATAATTAAGAGACCCAGGCTGCACGATACTAAGAGATATGCCATCTTACACGTAGATGGAGTTTGTTTAGCGATTAGGTTTCCTGTCGGTTTTAAGGTTTATGTTTATGGGTTTGTAGTATTCGTTTGTCGTGATAGAGTTTTTACTATATGTATGGTGATATTTTGTTTATTATAGTTATTACTCCTATTATTTACGTAAACTAATATCACAACATACAAAATTATATTACTACATTGTAAAATAAATACATAAACAAATCATGAATAAATTAAAAAAATAATTAAACACATAATCATGAATAAATTAAAAAATTAATTGAATGCATAATCATGAATAATTAATTGAATACATAATCATGAATAAATAAAAAAATATGACAATCAACTGATAATACCCCCATCAATCGGCCTTGAAGAGGGATATATTCGTGCACATGTATGAGCCCACTCCCTGAACTGTGATTGATATGGAACCAAATAATCGTGTCCGCCCTGATGAGTATGCCAATTCCACAACAAATTTATAGACGGCTTCATAAAGTCGTCCTACAAATGTAGCTGTCAAGAAAAATAATTAATTACTTCAAACAATATAGTTATGAATTAAAGGATATATAAAATAATCACTTACCCCAATAAACTATTCATGATCTGCCAAGTGCCCAATGACAATGGTCTTCTACGGTGGCCTACCAACAAATGTATACGGCAATATTGTAGTACTTGCAAGATGTCGGGCAATGAGTAGTATGCATACCCGGTAAAGATTCACAACAATATGCAGATGATCAGGTGCTTCCATCCAATATTCTCTAGGGGCTATACCTTTGAAGTGCACACAACTATTTAGAATGCGAATGAACCGATCTTCGCCTAGTATGCCTATATAAAGCATGATTATTTCTCATCTCACGCCACATTGCTTTACGTACCATAGCCTATTTCTCCACATTGCCATTCACGAAATATGAAACCACCCTAAACCCGCAGTTACCATCCTCTTTTGGATCCATATAGCTATCAATTAAGGATATACGAAACGCGGGAATTCATTTAAATAAGGGAATTCACACTCTGGACCTCCATCAGTCAGTTGCACAACAAATGACTCCACTGAACTCTGACCGCTACTGCGTCCCCTATCCCTAGACCATGTCATTCATGGGGTTTGCATAATGTTGATGCTCCATGTCCAATACCCCGTCTATCACAAGAGATTACCAGAAATGGTGTTGTTAACCTTTAAAGGAATGTACTTACAGTATCTAGTAATTAAGTTGGATGAACATAGTAGACCGTGTGAACTCTGGAGCCTAATTAACTCTTTTTTTATAATCCTCAATGCCAAATGACTTTCATTTCCACAAATTGGTTAACACAAGATTACTCTTTGCATTATCTTTCTCCTTCAACTGAGAGTATTCAAGTATAGTCTTAATGGCAGACATCTGTGACTCAATCTTTGAATGTATCTTATTGAAGACAGTATCTAAGTCGCCATGACATGTTTGAAGGAACATCTTCAATAAGAAGTGTTCAGACTCAACCCCATTCATGGTCTCGGACCCGAAATGTAAGATTTTTCCAGTCCACAATCTCACAAATTTAAATGCACACGAGCTGAACCATTCATCATACAAATATGTGAAGAACCATTGCATGCTGCTCCAGTTGGTATTCGATTTTTCCAATGTCTTTGCATAATCATCTGGGTCATGGCAGTTCACTAATCTTCTCCAAGTTGTCTATACAAACATTTCATCTACTTCCTTACCAATCAACGGAATTTTAATTTCCCCTCGATGTTCTTTTCAATATATCTCCGGCACAGCATATTGTATGTGAAAAACCTTAGAGGAGGGTGAATAAGGTTTTTGGCTAATTAAAATACTTTTGCACAGTTAAAATATAGAACCTCCGATTTTGTTTGAAGAAGAATTTAATAACTCTTTTTAATAAAATTCCTAACCAAACAAATCTCTTTTATAAAGAATGTTTAAACAATAAACATAGAGGCAACAACCAAAAATATAAAGAGAAAGACAAAGAATTTATAGTGATTCACTCTCTCAATAAAGCTACATCCACTACCTTGAGACTTAAATCAAGGATTTCACAAATTCCACTAATCAAAAGCTTTTACAAAAAACCACAACAAAAGAGGATCACCCTTCAAGGGTTTTACACATGAACCTCAAAGATCACAAATTAATACAAGATAACAAAATACCAAAGGATCACCCAAAGGGTTTTTACAAAACTTTTGATCACAATATAAAATGAGAGAGTAAAGATGGAACAATATTACCAAAGAAGCTTGAAATGAATAGAATACAACTCTGTGAACTGATTCTACAAGATTCCTTTCTTCGTCTTCGAAGAATGATTAAACAATATAGCTCCGAGAAGTTTTTCTTTTGAATTTTATGGAAGATTGAAAACGTATTCTTTAATGCTTTTAAATGTGTTCAATAAAACTTCTTCAAAAACTCCCAATTTATGGCTGATCAAAAGCCCTTTTATTAGTAAAGGTAGAAAACTAGCCATTACAGCAGCAACGGTCATATTTTTTACAGAGAAAATAGAAACTGGGGTCCTATTGTTAAAATATGTCATCCAATTTTTTTGGGAACAAAAAATAGGACGAGTGATTTTTGTAAAGGAAAAAAATATAATGACCAATTTCTTTAAAAGGTTTAAGACATTCGAACGTCCAATTTTATGATTCTCCAAAAACAATTTGGACGACCGTTTTTAAGAGTTGGATGACCTATTTTTCTGTTTTCTAGACTTTGTGAAATGTTTGTAAAACACAGATTTTTCTTCACTTTCAAAACATGTATTCTTGATGCAAAAGCTTATAAAACATGTAACAACTTAAATCCTCAAAGCTTTATCAAGAACACTTAGTTTTTCAAGGATAATTTCTCAAAAAATGTTTCTTCTAAGGAGCTAACATAAATGATCAAAAATCAAATAAACAAGTTAGGAAGTTTTACATAAATACCTTATAAAGCTATTTCTAACCATTCTTCTAGTCTTCAAAATCTTTTACTTGATCACTTATCTTCAATAAGTCTTGTAATCTTGAACGATCTTTTGTTTCTTTGTACATCATCCTTGAGACTCCTTTTGTGCTTCTTTTGTTCTTCTTACAAAATTACTTTTATTATCACAAAGCACAAGTTAATCATAATCAAAATACTTAAACAAATATGCCCTTAGGGCCTACAATCTTTCCCTTTGTGATTATAACAAACAAAGATGCAAGATGATAACCATATAGAGCAACAGAACACAGTTAATCCAAGAGAATGCTTAAAAGATCAATATTAAGTTCAAATCATATCAAGAACATGAGAAGGAGAAAGAACTCCCCTGTTATTTTAAAAACATGCCAAGATTTGAAAAACAGTTAGAAAATAGAAACCTCACCCTTAAGACATGCTTTAAACAACAAATATCATGCTAAACATCATCAACTAAAGCTCAAGGCTATATAAGCAACAAGGCACTCAAAACATCAAGGCAACAACAACATATGCACATCATCAACAATACACCTCAAAGAATCAACATAATGCCATATATAATATAATGCCATCAACAACATATTGCATCTTATATTTTTCTCCCCCTTTTTTCATGAATCAAAAAGCATAAGAAATATAAGGGGTCATTGAAATGGAACTCTAATTATTCAGATATCATCATCAAGTTCCCAGAATAAAACAGTAAGCAAAGATAAAACATAAGTCACGTAAACAAGGTTAAAAAAAAAAAATCAATAAGCAATAATCATAAGCTATAAAACTTAAGAACTTAAAACAAAAAGAATGAAACATAAGCTAATAAACTTGAAACTCCTTTTCTTCCTGGAAATCCACATTGTCTCAATTGTCTGTTTCTCTTCCTCTGGCTTCTAACCTCATCACCTTTTCTTGAATATTCGAATTTTTTTCATCTAGAGCATCATACCGGCTATTCATTTGGGCTTGCATAGAGACCATCATCTCTATGAGTTGAGACATACCTCCGGATGATTGTCCTCTTCAACCCTTTCTTGCCTCTTTTTCTGTCTCATTTCTCTTTTAAAAGTTTCCTCTTCCGATTTTTCTTCACTAACCTCTTCATCCACATTCATAGCATCTTGCCCCTCATCTTCTTTTTCCTCTTCCTCATCACTTTCATCATTATCTTCTTTTCCTCCTCTCACTAACATACCTTCCTCATTTCTTAAAAAGCCCATCGTTTTCCCAATATCCAACTCCAACCAAATTTAGCACAAAGTATTTGAAAACTTTGGTGAGAAAACAAACATAAGAGGAGGTCTGAGTAGCTAGCATATGTTTAATGGCCATAAATCCAAAATTCATCATTCTATGCTCATGTAAAGCTAGCATAACAAAAGAGTACATGTTTTTTATAGAAGACTTGTGACCCACATTAGGAATAATTATTTTGGAAATCATGTGGTGTAATAATCTTCCATAAGCATCAAATTTATTAACATTTGTGTCATCATGCCTCTTTAGAACTACTCCTTTTGTAAATAATTCTTCAAATCTTTTCTCACTTTACAGGTTGGGATCAAAGCATTTCTTGTTTTTTGTATAAAAACACATACCATTTCAGGTGTTCCAAGGATGGTATTTAATATTCTGTCATCAAAAGATATATCTCTACCAGCCACCCTAGAAGTAACCCATTGATTAGTAATATTTCCTTGCTTTTGAACTCTTCCTTCGTGTAAATTAGCATAAATTCATAAAAATCATCTCAGGATAGTAGAGTTCATTAACTTTAAGCAAAGATCCCTAACCAATATTCTCAAAAAGATTAGGAACAATCTCCATACCTTCCATATTAGATAAAGCAATTCTGTGCCCTGGAGCAATCCTTCTCCTTTTACTTGTCCATTCTTCAAAATTTGTAGCTTCTTTGACCGAAATGAACCTTTCTAATAGCCTCACTTCACTTGCCACTTTCTTCCCTTTCCCTTTCCATTTTTTCCACCTTTGCTACTTCCTCCTTCTTCAATTTTCTCCCCTTCTAACATTTGCATTTTCTACTTTCACCATTTTAGAGAAATTTGAGTAGAGGATTGATTAACTTTGAGAGAGAGAAGAAACGAGCGTCATTTTTTAGGAGAGAGAAAGTTGAATGGTTTTGATAGAGAGAGTGAGTCGCCGGTGAGGGTTTCAGATAGAGAGGGATGAGCTTTTGAGAAAAATCGGTTTTGGGAGAGAAAGAGACAAAGAATCGGACGGTGAGGGTTTTAGAGAGAGAAATCAGTGAAAGAAAAATGAGAGAATTCTCCCTCCTTTTTTTCTTATAAACATCCATTGACGGGCAAAAAGAATAAAATAGGTCGACCGGATTTAAAATCGGTCGTCTGAAAAGCTCAAGTTCAAAGAAAAATCGGTTATCTGTCTGATTTTGTAGTCCGAAACTCTCGGCTTAATATGTGAAAGAAAAGAAACTTAAAAACTCAAAACACACATTAGTCATGGAATTTACCAATGCCAAGTAATTTCCTTAAATAACAAAAACGATATATAGAAAGGAGTTTTGTAAAAATATCAGCAATTTGATCTTCTGTGCAAATGTATTCTAAAAATACATCTCTTTTTGCAACATGATCTCTTATAAGATGATGTTTGATTTCAATATGTTTTGTTTTTGAATGTTGCTCAAGGTTTACAGGAAAATTTATAGCACTTGTGTTATCACACAAAATAGGTGTGTTTTTTTAAAACAAACCCAAATTCAAGTAATGTATGCTCTATCCAAAGTACCTGAGCACAACAACAACCTGCTGCTATGTATTCCACTTCGGCAGTTGATAAGCACACATGATTGCTTCTTGTTGTACCAAGACAATAAACATCCCCTAAGAATTGGCAATTTCAACTTGTACTTTTTCTTTCTGTTAGTTATATGCCTTAGACCAATTGACTTACATTTATATTGGTTATTTATGAGGCAAGTATTTTGAATTTTATTTTATGCTCTTAGTCATCAAGTATGTGACTTGATAGTAAAACCCTTCCTGCTAATAAAATACTATTCTTGTTTGTCCCTAGTTTTATTACATCTTGTATTATTAAACTACTCTGAAGTTGATTGATGATCAAGTTTTACTGATCATCAATATGAGATATAAAATCAATTCATCGATATATATTGAGAATGTTGTATTAGACATGACCCAAAGTGAAGAAGAAATAGTGCATGGGTTTTAATCATAAGTATTTCTTCTCAGTTTTATGTTTCATGTCCTTTGGCCTAATGTTTCTAATGCTTCTTGCATAGTGAGAAAATATATTTGACATAGTCGAACATCACTTTTAATCAGGTGATTATTATGACTATTGGTTAGGCTATTTTCTTGTCATGGCTTGAATATCAGAGATTCTGAAAGGGATTTGTCCCTCTTTTATTAGAGAGAAATATCCATGAGCCCCTTGATAAGGAAAACTGGAAAATACACATGGCTATGCTCAAATAAGTATTAATAAGATGTTATTAATATTATTTATCGGAACAGTCTGTCTGGTGATCAAGTAAGTGGTTAACTAAGTTTTATAAGGATGACTCGGTCCATGCCTTATACTTAATTATGATATCGTGTGACAAAAGGACTAAATATTAAAATTGATGTTAGGTTATCATATCTTTTACTTAACTTGGGTAAGCATAATGTCTTGCTAGAGGTCACTTATGTTTTGTGGATAAATGTCTAGGACATTTTTTTTATTCACTGCCAACGTTAAGTAAACCTACAGGATCACACGCATAGAAGATCTTGTGAGCATGATGTCCATGTTCAATGAATCTAGATCGTGTCCAGAATTGTTGAATATATACAAAAAAGGATCAGATTCCGTGTTGTATTTATTTGGTAAGTTAATAAGTAACTAATTTATTTATCAAATAAATAAAATTAATTACTTAATATTATTCATACAACTGTTGGAATGATTATAGGAAGAAACAGAGAGATTAAATTGTCATTAGATGACAATTAAGGTTCTGATATTGACAGTTATAAAAAGTTATGTTAACCTTTTTCTGCAGCGGTCTTTCTCTGATCTAAAAAAACTTTAACCCTAGACCGGTGAGAATCGTGTCTTGCTTTTCTCTCCAAAATTCCAAAATATTACCAGATAGTTCGAGTTCGTTCTAAATAGTTATCAGAACATCGAGGGGCTAGCATCCTGATCACTACAGAGGAGGTCGTCATGTGGATACCGGTAGAGGGCGAAGCGTAAACAGAAGCGTTTCCACACCTAGCGGCATCATAACATTGAAGTAGTTTTTCTTTCCAATCAGTTTTTCTAGTATGCGTGGATCCTATTGGCGATGTTCGTAGTTTTTTTTTTATTGTGCTTTTGTCTATGAAATTTCCAACACTTTCTACCTTGCATCTGGCATAATCTGCATCGATGTAAGCAATAAGATCAAAGCAAGATTGTTTAGATTACCAAAAACCATGATCATAAGAAGATATTAAATATCTTAAAATACGTTTAACAACTATTAAATGAGATTCCTTGGGGTAAACTTGTAATCTAGCACACAAACAAACGGCAAACATAACATCTGGCCTACTAATTGTTAAATAAAGTAAGCTTCCGATCATACCTCTATAGCATTTTTCATCCATCTTTTTAGCTTTTTCGTCTTTTTTGAGTTTTAACGATGAGCTCATTGGAGTTCCTATTCCTTTTGCATCGTTCATCCCAAACCTTTTGAGAAGTTCCTTTGTGTACTTCTCTTGGTTGATGAAGATACCTTCTTTGGTTTGTCTAATTTGAAGTCTGAGGAAATAGGTCAACTCTCCCATCATGCTCATTTCAAACTCTTCTTGCATTAATGAGGCAAAATCTTCACACAAGCAAACATTAGTGGCTCCAAAAATAATATCATCTACAAAAATTTAGGCAAGTAGAAGATCATTGTTTCAAGAGGTTTTTGTAAAAAGGGTTGTGTCCACCACACCTCTTGAAAAATTATTTGAAGGGAGAAAACCACTTATTTTTTCATACCAAGCTTTCGGAGCTTGTTTTAAACCATATAACGTTTTTGAAAGTTTATAAACATAGTTTTGAAATTTTTCATGTACGAAACTGGGAGGTTGTTCAATATAAACTTCTTCCTCAATAACACCATTTAAAAATGCACTTTTAACATCTATTTGAAAAAGCTTGAATCCCTTAAAACAAGTAAAAGCTAAAAGCATTCTTATGGATTTAAGTCTAGCAACCGGAGCAAAGGTTTTATCAAATCTATACCCTCTTCTTTACTGAATCCTTGGGCAACAAGTCTAGCTTTATTTCTTACAACTTCTCTGAATTCATTTAGTTTGTTTCTAAGAACCCATTTGGTACCAATAGTGGGGTGATCACAAGATCTTGGGACTAAAGTCCAAACTTTGATTCTTTCAAATTGATTAAGTTCCTCTTCTATTGCAATAATCCAAAACTCATCATATAAAGCATTATCTATAAACTTAGGTTCAATTTGAGATAATAAAGCAAAGTTATCAATGAAATACTCCCTTGTTCTTACCCCTTCTAATACATCACCAATGATTTCATTATTGGAGTGTCCCTTTGGATATGTCACATTTTGAGGAAGATTTTGAGTTTCTTGATCATTTTCTTGTTTCTCGTCTTCCTCCTTTGCATGTTCCTCCATAGTTTGAGTGTGCAATGGTTGGTTGCTCAAAGAATTGTCTATATCATTATCATCACCTTTCTTTCAAAAATGTTAGATTCATCAAAGTTTCACATGAATCGACTCTTCAACACATAAGGTTCTTTTATTGTAAATCCTATAAGCTTTCTTGTTTGAAGAGTAACCAAGAAAAATTCCCTCATCGGGTTTTCTATCAAACTTTTCAAGGTTGTCCTTGGTATTTAAAATAAAACATCTACATCAAAAAATTTGAAATAGCCAATTGAGGGAGTTTTGTTAAAAATAAGTTCAAAAGGAGTTTATTTCAAAAATGGTCTCAAGAGAACACGATTCATCACGTAGCAAGCATTGTTAATAGCTTCGGCCCAAAAATATTTTGCTAAGGGAGTTTTCACAAAGCAATGATCTTGCTATTTCTTGTAAAATGCGGTGTCTCCTCTCCACAACACCATTTTGTTGTGGGGTTTTAGCAGCTGAAAATTGTGTGTAATACCCAAAATCATCACATAATTTTGTAAAATCTTGATTGCTAAATTCTCTCCCGTTATCACTTCTCATATCGATCAATTTACAATCAAGGGAGGTTTGAACTCTTTTGAAAAGTTTGACAAACTCTGAAAATGCCTCATCCTTTTGGCTTAAAAACAATGTCGAAGTGAATCTTGAAAAGTCATCCCCTATGACAAAGGCATACCTCTTACCACCAAGACTAGTAGTCCTCATTGGTCCAAATAAATCCATGTGAATGAGTTCTAAAGGTTTTTAAGTAGAAATCATCTTCTTTGGTTCAAAAGAGTTTTTAACTTGTTTTCCAAATTGGCAAGCATCACAAAGTTTAGTTTTCTCAAAATATAGTTTTAGTAATCCTCTAACAACCTCTTTTGAAGAAAGATGGTTTAGTAAATCTATGCTAACATGGTCAAACCTTCTATGCCACAAAAATGCATCATTATCATGAACCAAAAAACACTTTAAGTTTTGAGAAATAAGATCTTCAAGATGAAAAACATACACATTTCCACTTCTTTTTGCTGCGAAACTTGTTTTATTTACAAGCTTATCAATGATAGAATAAGAATCGCTTTAAAAAAACAACTTTACAACCATTATCACATAATTGACTAATAATAAGCAAATTTTACTTTAAACTGTCAATTAAGAAAACTTGCTTAATTAAAGAAGAAGAACCATTATTGATGTTACCTATACCAATGATTTTTCCTTTCTTCTTGTCTCCAAAAGTGACAAAGCCACTTTCGGTTTCTTTGAGGTCACTCATAAGAGATGCATTGCCGGTCATGTGTCTTAAGTATCCACTATCCAAGTACCATTTAGTTAGAAAAAATAGGGATGATTTCTTGGTTTGTAAATTTTTCAATACACATAGTGAGATCATTCACCTTTTTCTTCAAATCATTATAATTAACCATGCATTTTACAAGAGAAAGAATTTTTTTACAAAGATTTTGTTTTCTAAAACAAGTTTTTGAAATTCTTTGTTTGAGAAATCATTTTCATTTTTAAAAACTTCTAAAGATTCAAGAAGAGTTTTGTTTTCACAAACAAGTTTTGAATTTTCATTTAATAAATCATCAATCCTGTTTTTCAATTTCTTGTTTCTTTTGGAAATCTTTTTGAGCTCATTATTTATTTCAATAAGCATGGAGTTAGGATCATCATCATCATCATTATCATCATCATCATCATCATCATCATCATCATCATCATCATCATCATCAATAAAAATAGAAAAGTTATAAGGTGAATATTGTACCTCACTTTCTAATGCCATGAAGTACACGTTGGCTTTTTCTTCTCCTTCACTCTCATTTGAGTCTTGATCCCAAGCTCCTATTAAGCCTTTATCTTTCTTTCTTTTTTCTTTATTGCTTCAAGATTTGGCTCTAATGCTCCTTTTTCCTTTTCTATGGCTTTTGGGCAATCGGCTACAAAATGATCGGTGCTATTGCATTCAAAGCACCTAGCCTTGAAGAGTGAGGAACTTTGTCCTCTTTTCTTGAATGGAGGTTTCTTCCTTTTTTTTTTTAAACCTTTCTTGTAAAACTCTTTCAATTTTCGAACCACCAAGGCCATATCTTCATCCATTACTTTCATCCTCATTGTGGGATGAATTTGCTTGCTCTTCCTCATTTACTTTGAGCACCACACCTTTTCATCCCTTATCTTCTTCTTCCGTTTCATTTAATCTCTTTATTTTCATCTCATAGGCAAGAAGGGATCCTATGAGCTCTTCAATAGGAAGAAGTCCCAAATCTTCGGGTTCTTCTATGTCAAGAGTTTTTGGTGGCCATGCCTTTCGAAGTGCATCTAGAACTTTTCTATTTACCTCTCCCCTTGTGTAGTCTTTCCTATATGCATTTAGCCCATTTGTGATGTTGGAAAATTTTTTGAATATGCACTAATGCTTTCATTTTGCTTTATCATGAACAGTCTCTCACTAACATGGCCAATTTTGATTCTTTTACTTGATCTGTGCCTTCATGAGTAACGTCTAGCAATTTCCACATTTCATGAGTTGAATCGTATCCACTCCCTCTATTGTACTCATTTGCATCAAAAGCACAACTTAATATATTCATGGCTTGAAAAACGAGAGTCATCTTTCTTGAGTCAAATTTGTCAAATTCTTCAACCTTCTTGACTCTTCCATCCCTTTGGGGAATAAAATATTCTTTTTCTACAATACTCCAAATATCAAAGTTAATAGAGCAAATATAGATTTTAACCTTGACTTCCAAAAAGTATAATTAGTGCCATTAAAAAGAGGAGGTATATTTGTAGAAGAGCCTTCTACATAACAAAAGTTTGAAATACTAGCCATTTTATAAAAGATTTTTTGCTTCTTAGGATGTTAAGCCTTTTGAAAGAAGGCTTGTTCTAATACCAATTGAAAAACCTTAGGGGGTTTGAATAAGGTTTTTGACTAATTAAAAAACTTTTGCACAGTTAAAATATAGAACTTCGAATTTTGTTTGAAAAAGAATTTAATAACTCTTTGTAATAAAATTCCCAACCAAACAAAATATCATTTATAAAGAATGTTCAAACAATAAACATAGAGGCAACAAGCAAAAACATAAAGAGAAAGACAAAGAATTTATAGTGGTTCACTCTCTCAATAGAGCTACATCCACTACCTTGAGACGTAAATCAAGGAATTCCATTAATCACAAGCTTTTACAAAAAACACCACAAAAGAGGATCACCCTTCAAGGGTTTTGCACATGAACCTCAAAGATCACAAATCAATACAAGATAACAAAATATCAAAGGATCACTCAAAGGGTTTTTAAAAAACCTTTGATCACAATATAAGATGAGAAAAAACCTTTGATCACAATATAAGATGACAGAGTAGAGATAGAACAATATTACCAAAGAAGCTTAAAATGAATAGAATACAACTCTGTGAACTGATTCTACAAGCTTCATTTCTTCCTCTTTGAAGAATGATCAAACAATATAGCTCCAAGAAGTTTTCCTTTTGAATTTTATGGAAGATTGAAAATGTATTCTTTAATGCTCTTAAATGTGTTCAATAAAACTTCTTCAACAACTCCCAATTTATGGCTGATCAAAAGTCCTTTTATAAGTAAAGGTAGAAAACTTGCCGTTACAGCAACAATGGTCATATTTTTTACAGAGAAAACCAAAACTAGACATCTTATTTTTAAAATAGGTCGTTTGATTTTTTTGGGAACAAAAAATAGGATGACCGATTTTTGTAAAGGACAAAAATATAATGACCAATTTATTTAAAAGGTTTAAGAAATTCAAACGCCCCATTTTTCAAATAGGATGATCGATCTTAGGAGTCTTCAAAAACAATTTGGACGTCCATTTTTAAGAGTTAGATGACCTATTTTTCTGTTTTCCAGACTTTGTGAAATGTTTGTAAAACACATATTTTTCTTCACTTTTAAAACATGTATTCTTGATGTAAAAGCTTATAAAACATGTAACAACATTAAATCCTCAAAGCTTATTAAAAACACTTAGTTTTTCAAGGATAATTTCTCAAAAAATGTTTTTCTGAGGAGCTAACATAAATGATCAAAAATCAAATAAACAAGTTTGGGAGTTTTACATAAATACCTTATAAAGCTATCACTAACCATTCTTCTAGTCTTCCAGATCTTTTACTTGATCACTTATTAATAAGTCTTGTAATCTTGAATGGTCTTTTGCTTTTTTATAAGACTACTTTTCTGCTTATTTTGTTCTTCTTACAAAACTACTTCTCTTATCACAAAGCACAAGTTAATCATATCAAAATACTTCAACAAATATGCCCTTAGGGCTTACAATATGATTTATTGAACACTACAGAATTTCTGGAGCTATTGTAGCACCCATTGATAAGTAGTAGTTTGTTCATTACGCATGAATGTAGTAGCTATACAGAAATTCTTTCCAGTAGGTGTCATCCCGACTGCCTCAAGTAATGGCATATTGTATCCAAGTAAAATAATAAATTTTAAACTTCACAAAAATAATAAAACTTAATTAATTCATTTTAATTTTTTATAACATATAACATAGGCTCAACATATTTTAAATAATATATCGCTGTAGAAAATTAACTAACATGCAGATCTTGGATATTTATAGAATTAATAAATGGAGTGACAGGTGTTCAACATCTGAATGGATGTTGGAAGCACTATGGTCTCGTCACAATTCCTCGAAAAGCATATGTATCCAAGCTTTGGACACATGTGGAGCACTTCTTCCACTGTGTTGCGTCCTTGCATCCTATTATTCTTAATTTTTGCCGAGCATTATATATTATTCGAGAACTACAAAAATTATATAAATTTATTATTGAATTAAACCTTTCTTGGTTAAATAATGCATAGTCGTCACATAATGGTCTCGTCACAATTCCTCCAAAAGCATATGTATCCAAGCTTTGGACACATGTGGAGCACTTCTTCTACTGTGTTGCGTCCTTGCATCCTATTATTCTTAATTTTTGCCGAGCATTATATATTATTCGAGAACTACAAAAATTATATAAATTTATTATTAAATTAAACCTTTCTTGGTTAAATAATGCGTAGTCGTCACATATGTGTTAGCTGTCTTTGCTCTTTTTTTACCAATCAATCAAATCGTCTTTTGAATTAAATCCACGATCCATTTGAAATAAATAACTATGGTCTATGAAATCCTCCGTATGTAAAATATCCTCAAATTTTTCAAAATCTAATTCATTATCTTCCTATAAAAAATAAAATTAATTAACGTAACAACATATAATACTAAAAATAAACATCATGTGATACTAAACATATTAATTATAATAAAAATTAAACAATTAAAACATATTAATTATAAACAATTAATTATAACATAAACAAGGTAAACACTAACTTAATATAATTAATAACGTGATCATATTAAATATAAAATGAATATAAAAAAGGAATTAATTATACAAAAGTAATTAATATAACACATAATTAAATTTCACACACTTAAAAACAAACCAGCCACTAGTTTGCTGCATCAGCTACTTCCATTCAATTTTTTAGCGTTTTTTTGGGGACGTTTTTACCTCAAAATTGATGTTTAAGTACGAAGTCTTCAAAATTATCCGTTTTCAATGTTGAAACTTTCAGAAATCTTCAATATGCTCAAGTTAATTTAGAGAGAAGCTAGAAAGAAAGAAAGTAGAGAGAGGTGTTAGATTGGAATGAATTTTTTCGTTGAATTTTCGTAATTTTATTGTAGAATTTATAAAACTCCTCTTTTTAAATTGATACAAAAGTAATGAAATTTAATCACATTGTTTCTCGTAGCAACTTGAATGCATATAGTCCAACAACTACACATAATTCTCCCCCAAAAAAAAGCATTACACATTAAAAGTAAAAAAGGAAAAATGCATTCACTAAACTATAAAAATTTTGCTTAATGTATTCAGAAGCATATGGAAAATATTCTTACATTTATTCATTTGTTTTATGCACTCTAGAAACCATACTGCAAACAATAAAAAAAAATGCGGATTCACTAAATATTTGCATGATTGGAAAGTTTCATCTAAATTCTAATTCCTTAGTTATCTTATTATTAAAATATTATTTTTTTAACAATTTAAACTTTTACCCAAAAAACACAATTTAAAGTAAATTGAGGCTTCTTATTCTGAAAAAGAATTTATCTTTTCTAAAGCTTCTTGCAAATATGTTACACTACAGAGCAAGATATTTTTATCAAACACAACTTTAGTGTTGCTTAAAAAAAACAACTTTAATGTGATCTATGTACTTCTATACTCTCCGTTTGATATGAATGGCCTATTTTTGTGTAATTATCAAGCAAAATAATGTCCATATTCCCCAATCGGAAGGTTTCATCTTCAAAAATAACTTCTTTTGAGAATTTTTATTACAAATGATGAATGAATCCACTGGCCTTCCAACTTTCTCTTGAAACTTGAAATCCACTAAAATAACCACTTCATATATTTGTATTTCTCTTTAAGCTATTAAAATACAAATTAATAAGTATAGGATACATATGGTTTACCTAGTATCATGATAAAAAGGAACTTAAACATAATAAAGTAATTTACTTGAAAGACCAGAAGCCATTATTCAACGGATCATGCCAAATTTCTTGAATCCATGAGCAATCTATCTATTGGAACACCACACTTGTGCAAATATGTTGTGTGGTGTCCTACTTCACCAACCATGCAAGAAGGCCAAAGCTTGAAGGTCGATTGCAGATCCGCCCACAAAGATACGAATTGTCACCATTTCATTAAGGACTTCCACAGGCAGTAAGTCCCAAAAATAATTCTAATGGCATGCATCCAATTTCACGACAACTGTAAAGCTACAGAGCACGGATGAAAGAAAGAGAAATTCAACGAAAGCTTTTGATTTGATGCATATATGTATATATAGGAAGGAGATATGATAAAGATTAACATTAATTTGATTTGAGGAGGAAAAAATTGATTACTTATGTAACTAATTTTAGAAGTCATATTTGAGTTACTCATTAGATCTCCATCTCTAATATTTATAGATATTGATATATCGTTAAAAAAAATTGATATATCTAATTATTTTATTTTATAAGTATTGTTTCTTATAAAAAGGTCCACAACTAAGAAAATAAGAACGTAGTCCGTATAAGTTGATTTTATTTTGATATTTATTTTAAATTACTCTTAAAAAATAAGAAATGAAGTCTTCAATTCATGTTCTTTTTTGTTTTAAAAAACTAATTTTCTTTTTTCTCACAAAATTTCAATCAATTGAATTATTTTTTATCAAAAAATATTAATTTATTAATAAAAGCTATCTTTCACAATGAAATATGCTCCAATAAGTAAGTAGATATCTCTTATATTTTTCAAAAATTTTTAAAATTCTTACCTCTAAATAGTAAGTCATTTATTATTTATTATATTATTTTGTAAAACTTTTTAAAATGCCTTACACTTAAATAATAGGGAGAGAATGAATTTTATCACATAAAGATAATATATATTTCATCTATTATTATATTTTATTTTTTAAAAAAAAAAAAAAGAAAGGTGTCACGTGGCACTCTGATGACACTCAATATGACTTTGTTTTAATATGTATTTTTTCTTAAATTTCATAAAAGGTTAATTGTTTTTAAGAAAATTAGTATTTCATAAAATGAAGAAAAATATGAAGGTTCTCTACCTTAGAATCTTTGTCATATTATAATTTATAAGAGTAAAAAAATTAAAATCTTTTCAAAATGCTTTTTTTCATGGCTTAGTATATGAATGGTTTTTAAAAAGACTCCTATATTTTTAGGTAATTGTTTATTAAATGCTGAAATTTTTAATTTTGACAATTAAGTATCAAATTAAGGTTTCATCAACAAAAATAACTGTTGAACCCTAATTTGGATACTTGATTATCAAAATAAAAAATGTAAGGGTATTTTGGGAACTAACCCAAAAAATTCGCGTAGGAATTTTTCTTGTATGAACCAAAAAAACCCGTAATGTTGAGTAATGCGATCATCGCCCTACAGGCGCATTATGAAATTAGCATGTTCACCAAAATCCAGAGAATCTCATGACTCATTAACGCACTCCGAGAGAACGCTCAGTAATGCGTTATATAAGGACAAGACTAGTGTCATCAGGCTAAGGCTATTGGGTATTTTACATTTAAGCGCCCACACAAATTTGTTTTTAAATGCAGCCCCAAAAGTTAGGGTTACAGGCTACTGACTTACCAAAAAAGAAAAAATGAAAAGTAAACTTGGGCTCGGTCGACTCTCTCCTCTCTCTATCTTCCACTCTCTTTTCTCTCGACTCTCTCAGGCGACGACCAGCACCAGGCTCCAGCGGCGTGCGGACGGGCTGCGACGGCAACGGTGGCCGGCGACAAGGGCTGCGGCGGACGGCGGCGAGGCGACGACCAGCTCCTTCCTTCCTCTCCTTCCTGCTGTTCTTCAAAGTAATTTGAAGAAAAAAGTAAGCTTTTGAAATAGATTTTAAAGATTATCTATCATCTATGTAGAAACATTTTTTAATTTATAAAATTCACTTATTTCATTAACAAATTCTCCTATTTCTGATTTTGTTAGTTAAATCAAATTACTAGGGTTTTTTGTAAAAATATAATTATTGTATATTTTATGTTCTAATTAATTATTATGTCATAAGTGAAGGTGTTGAATTTAATTTAAAATATTTTATTATTATATAGGGTTTTACTATGACAAAATATCTTGAAAGGGTTTAAAGATTTTACTTGCATAGAATACAGTGTACATAAAATGCAGCATTTTGTTTCTGTTATTATTTGTTTGTTAAAGGTCATAAACATGGTGATGATATGTTTACAGAAGTCGGCTTTAGTCTTACATGTTGCGACAGCTACCATTGAAAGATCTTTTTCTGCTATGAAAATTATTAAGAATGATTTACGCAATAGGATGGGAGATGAGTTTCTCAATGGCAGTTTGGTTTGTTATGTTGAGCAAGAGGTTTTTATGAGTATTGAAAATGAAACATCTTGCAGCAGTTTTAGAATATGCAAACTCGAAGAATAAAATTGCCATGTTAATCATTCCCTTTATCATTTTTCAATAGTGATTCATTTTTATTGTAAAAGTATTTGTATGAGTGTTATTTATTTTTATATTAATCTTCTAATCATTCTAAATTAATTGCAGCTCATATTGGAAGTCATCTTCTGATCGTGCTCGATTGCTTATCTTAATATTTTGATCAAGATTCTCCTCTTTGACAAAGGTATTTATCCCGTGAGTGATGGGTAATCATTCCTCGTGAGTGATGAGTGATCACTTCTCTTTGGTAATGGGCGATTATTATCTATTTTATTGCTATTTTATTTGTAAATTTGGAATTGTAATGCTTATTCCGTGAGTGATTGGTAATCATTCCTCGTGAGTGATGATTGATCACTCCTCTTTGGTAATGGGCGATTATTATCTATTTTATTGCTATTTTATTTGTAAATTTAGAATTGTAATGCTTATCCCGTGAGTGATTGGTAATCATTCACATATTCCGCGTGAATGATGGGTGATCACTCCTCATTGGTAATGGGCGATTACTTATTTTTTTGTTTTTTTATTTATAAATTTGGAATGGTTTGAATGTTTTTGTACTTGGAATTCTAGCAAAATTTTTATTGTTCTTCAGTCCCCAACCTTTTTATCCTGGTTCCGCCACTGGACAAGACCGTAAAGCCCCCGCCCTTTACATACTTGAGAGTTGACATCCCATATATCATATCAAATCATTTCGCGGGTAATTGTTCTTTCACCGATTCATAGAATTAGGGAACAGAATGTTCTAATGCTATGCTCTTATAAAGTCATGAACTGAGCTGGATTTCGACTATGGTTACAGAAAAATTTGTGCTTTGAATGCTTTAAGGTGATTGCTCTTTTTCAATTTTTTCATTTTTCTCGTGGAAAATAATTTAGCGATTTACTCTATTTTTTGCATGACTATTTGTTTCTAGAATACTTTTACTGTTAATTTGATTTTTTTTTTTTTCTTTGATTGAGGTTAATTGGTTATATATAGCTGTGTTTCAGATTTTTTGCTATGGATGCACAAGCAAAGAAGAAAGCTTTGTTTAGAGCTAAATTGAATGCACAGAAGAAGGAGAAGCGTATTGATTCGCCTCTCGTTAGGTAATATCTTATGTATTTGATAAGAAAGCAGAATATTTATCACCAGATTTTATTTCAATGCATTGACATTGACAATGAATGTTGCTTCCTTATACTTTCTCAATTATAGTACCTGCATAGGTGCTACTTTGTGTAGATATTGTTGAGTTAGAATGCTTGTAAATGTTGGAACTAAGGAATGCAAGAGGTTGATTCCGCGTGGTATCGAATGTATTTCTTCCGGTACACGGAGCTAGGCATATCTTGGATGCATTTTTCGTTGTTGTATTGATGATTTGAGAAGGATTGAAGTGGGTTTTTAGTATCGGAAAATTGACGAAGTTTTGGGAACAGTATCCTTGTGATTCTGCTAGATATATATTTTTTATTCAGTTACAATCAGCCAGCTGCAAAACTTTATGCTGCGAGTAGATATCTTTTTCAAAGTAACAAACTCTAATAATCTCTCTCTTTGGTTCTTTGATGCAGGTACAATGAACATGATCAACCAGTCTGCAAAGTTTGTAATGTTATCTTGAAATCGGAGTCTCTTTGGCCTGCACATCAAGCTTCTCGTAAACATCACGAGGTAACCTTGTTATATTTCTAAACATTTTAGTGCATGTGACATGGTGTCAAATTGACCAGTATTTTATTGTAGTCTTAATGTCTATGCAGAGAACTTAGAACAGAAGCCTAAAACTGATCTCTAAAGTGCTGCAAATCAGTAGCGTATGAGGAGACAGCTTCAGAGTCATAGCTCTGAAAATCTAAGTTGTTTCAACTTTGAATTATTTCTGTCTCAGTTTGACCTTAAGGACATACTGGATAGGTTATATTTAACAACTTGAAGCAATCCCAGAGTCCAGGACATTTTCAAACCCCACCACCCCCCACCCCCCCCCCCAACCCAAATGTGTACAAAAACCACTCAAGTAAAAGGAAAATAAAAGAAACAAAAATGCTGCTTTCCTTGCAGATTTGAACGACTTACTTTGGCTCAGTTTGAATAGACGGATCTGACGTCATGAACTTGAAGTCTGTGTGATTTTGTCAAAACTCAGAAAAATAGAGTTAAGCTAGTTGGTTTCGTTGCATAGCTTGTATTCTTCTCTCTTCTTCTTGAACAGTATAGTTAGTTGATAGTTCTGCTTTCACTGCTCGTGCTTATATTCTTATACAGATGCTTATTCTTACACAGGCGATTAACAATCTCAAGGCTAGTGCTGCTGCAGTATCTCGAGCTAATACTGTGCAGTCTGGTCCTTCTAGGGAGTTGCCAAAGCCTAAAACTGATCACCAAGATGAGTTGCATAACCTTAAACCTGAACCTTCTATGGGTCCCCCAAAATCTCGATCATCCTCTGTGCTTCCTTCCGATTTCTTTGATACTCATGACGCAAAAAGGCAGAAAAACGGTATAGTTCTATTTCCAGACTCAATTTTTTGTTGGGTTTCTTAAGCTTAAATCTGTCTTATTTCTATGGGATGAAATTTTGACTGAAGATTTTCAATATGACGATGTGGATGTTCCTTCTTATCATAAAAGATTGTGTAAAATTAATATTTCTGCCAAACAGATTCTCCCGAAGTACTTCTTAGTCTACAGCTTATTAAGCTCCTGGTACTCTGGAATGTATGGCTTCACTTGTAGTTTGTTCCTTAATTCTGTTTATATTGACCTGTTTTTGTTTGGTTCTTTAATGCGCATTGTTGTTCATCATTGGAAGGGGAAAACTGATTGTCTTGAAACTGATTTTCAATTCTGAAATTTTGTCTTAGACTAAATGGATTACTTTATGTTTGTTGCTTTGCTTGGTTCTGCAAAGATTATTCTGAAGGAAAAGTAAAATGTACTAAATAATGAATGAATAGTTTACAGTCCTTACTTGTACACATATTTTAATTATGATTGTTCTAACTGTCTTCCTCTTTGTGTATTTATAAATTCTGCCACATCAGGAGATAATGACTTCCGTAAAAATGCTCTGGCAACTGCTCAAACTCAATCAAGCAACCAGTCTGTCCCAGAGAACAAAGTGGATGGATACTCAGAGGGCATAACAACAGACACAAGATCTGAAGCTCATCCCTCCAAGGAAAGTGGGCAGCCACCCAAATTGGATACTGTTTCTCAATCCAAGCAAGGAGCTCTTCCTGAAGGTTTCTTCGATGACAAAGATGCAGACCTTCGAGCAAGAGGCATTACACCTGTTAAACCAGATGTCAAGTAAGTTTTGCTGATTGTATAGCACATACTTATCTGATTCCCATTTTGTGTGAACTAATTAGGGGGGTTAGGCTCTCTTTAAAGAAGATGCCAAAGTCCTAATTTGCGGAACTATTTAGGGAGTTTCTGAAGTTGATTTCTCATCTTACCAGCTGTGCACCCCACCCCCCCACCCAAAAGAAAAAGTGAAAATATTCCTTATAATCTTCTCTGTATAAACTTGAAGTTGGTTTCTGCTGTAACATATGCATCTTATTGGCTACATGAAATGAGTTCCATGATAACTGATTCTGCAAGTGTCCATAAATTTTGGGGAAATGATTCATAACTTCATATTGCTGACTTCATACTTTGGATAGGGATGAATACAAGGAGTTTGAAAAGTTGATTCAGGAAGATTTAGAAAAGGTCGATAACCGCATGGAAGAAGAAGAGGTTACTTTCTTTCCGAATTATGCATTAATTAATAATCCTATAACCGCAATATCATGGCTTGCGGATTCTAATCATACTTTTATTAACATTGTATCTTACAGTATGATGCTGCTGATATGATTGAGGAGGCAGAGTCCGTGGAGCAAAGGTAAGCTCTCAAAGTGGTAGCGTTAGTTATCTTTTTTCTTTCAGAGAAATTCACTATAAACCCGTAAACTATTTTAATTTTTCTCATCTCCTCGTCTATAAATTTTTTCTTTTATTTTCTTTTTTTGTAAGATTTTCACTTAAATTTAAACCCAGTGAATGGTTAACAAACTTTTGTTTCTTTTTGTAATACAGATCTTATAGAGAGAGAGTGGAGATGTTGAGGAAGAAGAAAATGGAGCTGAAATCTGGGAAGACTGCTGTAACTAGTAAAGGTAGTGAAGTAAAGGAATCAAAATCAATAGATGAATCAAGTTCAAGCGATGATGACAGTGAGGGGGAGGCTGTTGATTGGCGAGCCAAGCATTTGTAGATCTTAATTAGGGCCTCATTAACCTCACTGTGATTAATACTTTTTGTTTTCAAGATTTTGATCATTTTTCTTTACTAATTTGTATGAAACTGTTATTTTGAACAGCTTGTGTAAAGAGTTTTGGCATGAGAAAATTTATTTGAGCTTTCAACTTTTCCCAAATAAAGTAGTGGAAAGGTTCTTATCACCTTAAAGTATAAACACTCCTCTGATGTATAAACTCTTCTTATCATGTTAAAGGTTCTTAATTAATGATATTCTCTCCTCTGATGTATTTATAAAAATTTTAAAAAAAATAGTAGGAAACAAAATTTACATTAAAAAAATTGTGATTTGTTGATAAGGTGACGGTATATGAGAAGTTGAAAGATCGAATCTGATAAAATGAGAAAGTTGCATGCCAAAAGAATATTGGCCTCTTGCCATTTTGGCAGAATTACGATGACCAAGTTGAATGGCGGGACTATGATGACTAAGTTGGATTGAATCTAATGAATTATGACATAGACCAAGTTGAATGGCGGGATTATGATAACCAAGTTGGATTTAGTCCAATGAATTATGACAAATAGAGTTCCTTAGTTGGAATTGATATCTTTTATTTATTAAAAGGAAAAAAAGCACTAAAGAAAAGTTTAAATTTTTTGTTTTAAAAAACAAGTCTAAACCTGAAAAAGAATGAGTCACTGCTTTGTCATTCTCAGCTTCCTTAATCGTACTTAAAACTAGTTAATTATGATCAGGTTATCGCATTCCAATACAGAAATTGCTCACTGGCCACCCAACAAACTAAGCTGAAACTCCAGAAACTTTTCAGACCACTTATAAATGGTTCAAGTGGAAAATGCTTCGCTACAACGCATTGATTAAAGATTTAAATTAATATCATTAATTATTATCATTATCCAAAGGAAAGGATGAACCTATAGTTTTGTTTTATAATTAATAGGCAAAAAGAACCCTTTTACTTTAATTAATTTTCTAGAGAGGAAAAAAGTGGGAAATATATTAGTTATTATGAGTAGCAGAGTTGTAAGTTGTGGCTATGAAAGAAAGAGATTTCATAAGCATGCAACTTTTCACGAGATGCATGAAGAAGCCAAAAGAAAACGGAAACAAATCCACTTTTTTTTTTTTCCTTTTTTGTGTATAAATTTGTGATTTTGACACATTTTGATAAGAATTCACTGGAGTAATCATAATTTCTTTATTAATTTTTTTTCTACATAATTTTTGTCCACACAATTTAATGTTTGAGTGATGGAATCTGAAAATTCAAATATTCATATTTTATTTAGAACATAATTGAAAACTAAGGAATAATCCTTTAATATTTAAGACGTCAAAAAAGAAAAGGCTCCATTTGTGCCTAATAAAATATATACGTATATATATATATATATATATATGCAGGCACTCAATGCAATGTGATAGAAGATTGATTGAGGAAAAATTGAAGGAATTGTAGAAGTTTTAGGTTAAGAAGATTGATTAAATGTCAAGTGGGTTGAAGTTGAACACTTGGGTCTTGTGAGGAGCAAATTAAAGAATGAAGTGGATTTGAACATCAGCAATTTGGTTTTCAAATTCAAAATTAAAACAGCTAGTGGTTTCTGCTTTCTAGATCATCTCCATTATGGGAAACAATGTATATTCATTATTCTTCATTAGTGGTTACTATGGTTATGGTTAGCCTTTTGTTTCATTAATTCAGTTTGCTAAGTTGGTGTTTTTTTTAGTTATTTCTAAAAGGGATTCAGTATTTTTAAGTAATCTGAATTCCATTTACGGAACACTTGTTAACTCTTACATTTTTAATTAAAAAAAAAATCTCAATGAAATTTTTCTACTAAAAAAAATATAAATTTAATATTAGGTACTAATCTGATGAATGGTCTCACCTCTCTTTCAATATTATCTCTCGTATGAGCTAAACCATTACAAAAGGTTTCATATTTTTATATTCAAGTTCTCAAAGAAAAATAATTCAATTTTGAGATTTAAAAGAATAATGGTTGATATATAATTTGGGTATCTGATTGTCAAAATTAAAAGTCCATTTCATTGACGGAACCCTAATTTTGTGCTTAATTTTTAAAATTAAAGGTTCAAGTACTCAATTGAAGATTGACTATAAGTACAAGAGTATTTTTAGAATTAATAAAATAAATGTTCACAAACTACGTCCCATTACTTGCAAAATAATAAAAATAATAACTAAAGGAGGAAAATAGAGTATTAGGTGAAACAATATTGTGTAGAGATATCAAGAAGAAAAGAGAAAAATATAATATTGCTAAAATTATATTTATGAAAGGAAAAAAAAAGAGAAATAACAAATTTTGCACCTTATCCTTAATGCTACGTCATTTTTTTTTCAAAAATTTTGGAATAGACATGATATGTTATTAAGTTGACAAAAGAGAAAAAAAGAAAAAGAAAAACAAAACATTATATTGGTATACAGAAGTATAAGTAAAAACAGTAAAAACTCCTCCCAACAAAATTGAAATCCAACTGCCACCAATCAAAGATATGCAAATTCAAGACCAAAATACTTATATAATGCAAGAAGAAATTGTTTTTTCTTTTTTTCTTTATCTTCTTTAATAAAAAAGTTGAATTAAATTAAAAGGAAATAGAGTATCAATAGTTTCAGGCAATTCTTCCCACTTGTAGATTAGTATCAATAATAGGTGTCTTCCGAAAGTATTAAAAAGAAAAACAGTGGAATTCAAATACCAAATTAATATACATATTCTTTAAGTTTCAAAAAATAAATGATAAGCTTTTGTTGAAGAATAAGAAAATGAAAAGAAGGAAATCTATTAATAACTAAATCTTAAAGAGCATATTTAGAACTTATCTTCGGTAATATAAACTTGTAAATTTTATGCACTTATATGGGACACGTCCGTCGAGGCTTATAGTGTTAAGTTAATTAATTCAATAGTAAATCATGAGCAAAATCAACCAAACTTGATTTACTGTGCAATGTCTTGGGGGAAAAATTATCACTTGAAGAGGTTGGCGAAAAAATTACCAAGAAGTCTATCATGTTTCTTGTGCTTTATATCATATCATAAGCTGCAATATAATTCTAACTAGTAAACACAAATAGACAGAATTCATAATTTAGGCATATATAAGTAACTGTAACCATCATTAGAAAAATGAAACATGTCATAAATTTACTTTGTGGGCCTCTCTACTGGAAAAAAAAAAGTATCACTTGAAGGAATCAACAAAAAAATAATAAAAAAGTCTTCAAGATCTGGTGTAATTTCTGCAACATCTATCTTCAAAATCTTCGAAAATATTAGGTTTCAAAATATTCAAGAAGGTTATCAGGAACGAAGAATAAATACTGAAGAAAGATAAGTAAAAAAGAAATGAATGAGATAATGATCTAGAAGAGAAAACAACCATACTTAATGGAAAGTTTTTCATTCAGAAAATAAAATTTGACAATTTTTCTACAATATGGGAGGAAGGTGAGTGTTGAAAGAAATAATGAATTTAGGTAATTCAAACATAAAAGTTATAATGAGATTATTTGAAATTCAAATAATGATTGGATTATTATCAAATTTTAAAAAAAATTAAAAAAGTCTTAAGAATGGATAGTTAAGATGCTTAGAAGAAGAGAGGGAAGGAAATTGGTATTCCATATATATAGTAGTAGATTAACTTTTCCCCTTTTAATGTTCAATTGTTTAAACCTCACAGTATGTGGATCAATTAACAAATATGAAAGTGGGTTTTGTTTACAAGTTGACGCTATAAATGTCCATACTTATCTTATCAATTGATATTAATTTCGACTAAAATTTATCAATGAAGACCTAATTAGTTTAAGATTTACTTATAAGAGTGTTAGATTTATATCTTTAGCGAGATAATAATGTATTATTCTACATTACGAAATTGAAAATTTGGTAATATTAGTTTCCGAATTATTTTTAGTTTTTAATCTTTATTTTTATTTTTCTAGTCCCCGAATATTTATTTTCACAAAATTTTAATTCTTGACATCAATTCTAAGGCAGAACCCAGCAATAAAAAAACATATAAGTCTTATTTGACTTATGAAAAAGTTAAAAAAGATATTTTACTTGCTTTGCTCACCCATCATTCTATAAACAGAACAATGGGCTCTAATTGAAAATTTCAAATACTCTTAGGATTCATGTGAATTTTTCTCTAAATTCGGAGAAAAAATGTTCAAATCCAAAGTATATTTCAGATATAAAATTTCTCTAAATTTGGAGGCAAATTTTTTTAAAAAAATTTGGAGAAAATTTTTAGGTATTTAGAGAAAATTTCACATAAATTCCGATAATATTTTATCTATTCAATTAGACCCCATTGTTTTGTTTAATAGAGTGATAGTGAGTTAAATAAGTAAAATGTCTTTTTTAATCTGGTCTATTAATTTGGTCTATGAGTTATGTGACTCACATATTTTTTATTGTTCGATTCTTCCGTGGAATTGGTGGTGAGGACTAAAATTTTTTAAAAATAAATGTTTAGAGATTAAAAAATAAAAACAATATTAAGAACTAAGTTAAAACTAAAAAAAAATAATTCAAAAGCTTAATATTGGCAGTTTCTCTACGAAATTAGATGATTTCATTGGACAAAATCTTGAAATTTCCCAAAGTCCAAAACAATTGAAATGCAATCGCAAATAGTTTAGGGGACAGCAACGAGGCAGGGAAACTGAAATTTTAAATGGGTGGTGAAGGCCCAAAATGTCAATGAATTAAGCTCAAATTGTAGTTCAATTTAGCTTAACATTATATACTTTCGAATATTAGTCCAAGCTATTCTCTTTTGGTGGCAATGGAAATGAGATTGCTCCTTTCAACTTTTTTTTTTTTCCCCCTAACCTGTCAACTTTTCTTGTAGTCTTATTAAACTCCTCTTATATAAGTTGGTCTTATTTCCCAGTATGTGACCTAATTTCCTTAAGATAAATATATTATTTCTAAGTCACCTAATATTTTTTTTAAGTTCAAATTACTTCTTTTTTAAAAATAAAAAAAACAATTTCCTCTGACAAGTGTCAAAAAGGCCCGTGGAATTATGTCCCAACCAAGATGAGTTTGTGAGTTTTTCTATTTTTAAACTTTGTAATGATCCCACTATCTTCAATTAAAACTAAGTGGAGAAGCAATATATATAAATTTACATATTTGACAATAAAAAATCAATAAGTTCCAAAAAACGATGCAATTACTAATGTGTTATTATATATAATTAAAAAGTCAAAATGATATAAATTTTTAAAGAAATATAATCAAACATCACGGACCATATGTTCATTCTTTTCCACTTGGTTTATGGATGAGCAATCAACAAAATGAATGAATATATTTTTATATATATATATATATATGTATATATATTAATACAAGAGCCGCAACAGTTGGTAAAAATAATATTATAATGAAATAAATTATTTAAATATAATCTTCAATAAGAAAAATTACGACCATATTAATTAAAGAAAGGTAAGAATACCAATCTCAACCTTTTAATTTAGAGACTCTACCTTTAAATATATAAACATAAGAAATACTTTTTTTTTATTATCAAACAAGATCTCACACCTTAGAGGCACAAATCCAACATAATTTTTTTTTTCTTGGGAATAATCGATTTAAATATATTTGGAAATGAATTGAGAATTTATAATATATGTTTACGTTGATAAGAAGACAAAGAAACAACAATTTTAAGTGTATGTTTTATGTGAAATGTAGGCGAAATATCTATCAACCGTTGACAAAATGATAATAGATTTTGCACCTAAAAATTGCCATCCTAGAATGAACTGGCTGCTACAAAATATTGTTGAAAACATGTGTGCGGTTGTGATTTTGAGTTCTTTTTTTTTTTTTCCCCAAAAGAATGATATGCATTGAGTCAATTAATCACAATGTCATTGTTGTGTGACATAAGATGATTAATACTTTATTTTTGCATATTCATTTACTTGTTTCATCATCATTTGCAAGTCAATCTCAATAGTTAGGACAACCTAGTTATCTTTTCTTTTCTTGAAAAAAGGAAGTTTTTTAAAAAGGTAAAGATAATTTACTTGGATTATCATGAAAACAATGTACTCCAACTCAATATCTTATCATCTTCGAACATAAATATAAGGGATTTTAGAATTGTACACAAGAATTAAAGGTATTGCAGACAATTATTGAGTCAAAGTATCTCTTTATACCCTTAGTAAATAATGAGGGTTAGATAATAAAAATGTAGTAAATAAACAAAGAAATGAGTATAGACAAAAAATAATAATAATAAATACCCATTAAAAAATGTAAAACCCTTTATGTTTTTTAACAACTTCCAACTCTTAAACCTCTTATATTTCTTCTGATCAGAGGTAGTATTTTGTTCATAAATTCTCTTAATCTAGTGTTGAAAATGACTTTGGTAGGAGCATTATTACAATAATAAGGGATTTATATTTCAAGTTTTACTAATATTTGAATTGTAAATTCAATTACTGAAAGATTCAAGGGTAACTGTCCAAATTCTAGAGTGAATTATCAAAAATATATTTACTTTAGTATATGACATTTTAATTTTGAGAAGCGTGTAAACAAGAAGTGCACGAATAACAAAATAAATTTAACTATATGGTCCGTCAATGAAATTTTGATATAATTCATAATCGCAAAATTTTGACAACGACTTGAAGTTCATGATTTGTATTAGCATAATTCATATTTCCTCCATTTTTTTTACTTATCAAATTTTTAAACATCACACTTTTTAATAAAATATGAAATTTTAGATTTTTTTTACAGACTAGAATGTCCTTCAAAATTTTCTCTTATCTTATTATTGTTTCTAATAATTTCTATATTAGAAAAATAAAAAGAGGTTGAAATTTGTTATTAATGAAAGGCTATAATAGAAAAATATTCATTAATTATTGTCCTGTAAATACAATGTGACAAGTAAAAGAATAGAAATTACAATAATATGACAAGTAAAAAAAAAATGGAGGTAGACTAATGAAGTAATTAATTTACCTATAAAAGTTTGAATGAAAATTTATATTTATTTAGAATAAAAGATGAATAATAAGTTTTTAAACATTTTAAAATAAAAATTATAGGGCGCTTTTCATAGGGCTAAAACATACTATACAAGTGCACCAACTTATATAAGCAGATCTAACCTTTTTCTCATTACTTTTGTGTGAAATTTATTGGGGTTGAAAGGCACTTGAGAGACTTGAAATTAACCGTTGATTTCTTGCTTTTGCATTTAAAACAAGTCTCCACTTGCCGATTAAACAAAAACTAACTGCAAGATATTATTACCATATTGTTTTACTTTTATAAAATAAAAACATACTCCCTTAATCCCCCAAAGATGGTCTAGTTTTTTTTTTTTTTTTGGACCAAAATTATGGTTCTATTTGCATTTTTATATATATAGTTAACATGTTAATTCCCTTATATACTCCTCATTACTCTACATCTTAACTGATAAAATCTTCATTTTTAAGAAATATTAATAAAACACACACCATCCTAATAACTTTATACAAGTTTTAAGACAAAAAATTAAATTTACTTAATACTAAGGAATTGTATAAAAGAGAAATCAAAATAAATTTACTACTCTGACTAATTTTCTTAATTTCTTTAAAAACTGAAATAGGACCATCTTTGCGTGATGAAGAGGATATATTTAATCTTTAAATTTAGTTACCGAGCCACTTGTCTTCGAGAAAAAACAAGTTACTGAGTCACTATTTTGTCTCCTATAGACATAATTATTAGTATGACAAAGTAATAGTTATTAATAAAAACGTCTTTTTTAGACTAAAAATTTTTAAGTTTTGATTGTATTTTTACTCATATATTTAATATATGTAAAAAAGAATCGCAAATTATATTCTACACTTTATGATGTTTTTTCTCCCATTCTAAGTATAACTCGAGGTAAAATGACAACGTTTTATTAAAAGAAATTGTGTTGGAGATATCACATCAGTATGTGATTCTCCTAGATTATCTTGGATTCTATAAGAGATTATTTGGTTAGAATCCTATATCGATTATAACTAGGATACTTTGTATTATGCTATGATTATAGCAGTATTCCCTATTAGTGGTTGGTTAGAATCCTATATTGATTAGGATTAGGATATTTTGTAGTATATAAATAGTACATCATAATGAATAAGAAATCAATAAAGACAATCAAGTGAAGCATTCAATATTATTCTTCTCTGCGCCCTAAATTTCTTAACAAATTGAAATACATTATTAGAATTTATTAGCACGTATTTTCTAATCTATCCTGTCTTTTACAACCCCCAACTCCTCCTCCTTCCTTCATTTCTTCGTTCCTTCCCCTCCTCTCTGTCAATATTTTTCAAAAATCTCTAATAAAATCACAATCCCATCTTTTTTTCGAAAGAACAATTTTCATGACTGTAGCAATGACGTTCCAATGCTTACACTAGGTTCCAATGAAGTAGCAATGTTAGTTTCATCTTGTTAGATCGGCGACAACATCTTTCTAATTATTTATTTACTTTTTTTGTATGTTATTTGTTGAATTGTATAAAATAAATCTAGGGAGAAATACAAAAAATTTATTTATTGGAGGAGATGAGGAGGAAGAGTTGTTTTTTCATGTAATTGATTTATTTATTTTTTAAGTTATATATGTTATGGGAGTTCTATATTTCAATTGTTTAAGTTCCATGATTTTATAACTATAGTTACATGATTATATAATTAACAATTCATTGAATATTAAATTGTAAGTTTTATGTTTTCAGAATCCGTATACTCTCACTAGGTGAGTCTGAGTTCCTTTGCTCTTTCTTTGGTCTTTGTCCCCTGCCTATTTTCTTCGGATCGTACGTGGGTGATAAAGTTTTATGTTATCGAGAACAGATGAGGAGGAACTGTTATTGGAGGAGATGAAGAGGAAGAATCGATTTTTTCCATGGATTTTTGATGTTTTTTCAGCTAATTGTTAAATTGATATATTATCAGATTTCCATAAGATGTTTTGTATTTTTTTTACATGAACATTAAGACATAATATGTGAAACATGAATACTATTTCCATGGAACCCTAATATAGAACCTATGAAGCATGAAGTATATCCTCCTGAAATATTAATGAATAACTCATGAAACATCAATACTATTTCTATAGTAACTTTAAAACAGAATCCATGAAACTTTAATACTATTCCCATGGAACACTACTACATAACCATGGAACATGTATTCTATTTGCATGGAAGACTAATTAACACAGGAACTATTGAATCTTAGAACTTATGAAACATCAATATTATTTTTATGAAACACATAACCCATTGAACATCAATGCTATTTTTATAGAACATGTGGAACATCAATAGTATTTCAATAGAATCTGAACACATAAACTATGGAACATTAATATCATCTTTATGGAATACATAAACTATAAAACATACTATTTCTATGGAACACATAACCATGAAGCATATTTTTATGGAACATATAACTAATAGAATATCAATCTTTTTTGATGGAACTCGAAACACGGAAACTATAGAACGTTAATATCATATTTATGAAATACATAATCCACAAAATATCAACACTATTTTTATGAAATTTATACTCCATGGAACATTAGTAGAATTTTGATAGAACCCAAATGTGTGAGCATAAATCTGCATGTGCACCAAGTAATGCGTGAATGATAATAAGTGTGGGATGTGCCTTGCAAGGAATACCCAGAGTTCACTTTATAGTTACCTAAAAAGAATTATATATCAAATGCTCTTTGGTCCCATTTATCGCTTAGGACAATATTTAACTATTAATATAATGATTAAATTATTTTAGTTAAAAAATAAATAGACTAAAAATTATGTGAAAATATAATTAATTATTAGATTGTATTGTATTGATTTACCAGAGTAAAGTAATATATATTTAATATGGATAAATTGAAACAAAAGAAATAATAAGCATGTAAAATTATTTTTGGAGCAAGATATGATGAGAGTTATTGTTTTTCTTTTCTTGAAAAGATAAAAACGATTGATTTTTTATTTCTAAGGTAAAAAAAAAAAAAAAAAAAAAAAAAAAAAAAAAAAGAATTAAACGATTGAATTAACACCTCATAACCTCTGAAAAAAAATTAACACCTCAAAAAATACGAAATTAAATCTAAAATTAGGGAGGGTTGCATTAAATGAGATAAGGCCAAAACGTAATCAAAAATTCAAAAACAGTAAACAACCTGCAGGAAGGAAGGCAGCAGCCGCCATATTCAATTCAACTCCCATTTTCCTCTTTTAATTTTTTTTTATTTTTATTTTAGCCAGCCATCTTCTGCAACTTTTAACCTTTCATCATCAGCAACAGCAAAGCAATCAACCTCGAACGGCGTTCAAAATCACCATCTCAGTGGCTCCCCCTCCCGCCTTTTTTCTGCCCTCCAGTCCTTACACACAATCCTATTTTTTAAATAATATTTTATTTTTTTAATAATTTCTGTGGGTTTTATTTATATTAGTATAAATAGCAATGAATCTCTACCATCTTCTTCTTCATAATTCTACTCTTTACTTCTTCTTCTTCTTCTTCAAACTTTAGTCTTCTCTTTTCAATAAATAGTCCTTACAAATAGATTCTTTCTTTTCTCCTGATAATTTTTTTGCGGTCCCAAATTTTCCAACACGTTTCCGCAAAATCTAACCACAAAGATTATTCGGGAGGAACTTTCTGGTTTTTTTTCTTTCTCCTTTTTTTGGCACAATTATATAGAAAATGTGAGATCTCGAGATTTTGCCGCTGGATTTTTGCATTATCATCGGAGTAATTTAAATTTTGTTGATTAATTAAAGTGATTGGGGGAGGTGGGGATGGGAAGGGAAAGGAGTGAAGAAGGGAGTAGTAGCAGCAGCAATGGCAGAGGAGGAGAATATGAGGTAGAAGATTTGAGAGATAGAATCAAATCATCGAGAGGAAGCAGATTCGCTTTGATTGAGAACGAATTAGGACTCGATTCTGCGAATCAACGACGGTTTAGTAGACAAAGCGTTATCAATGGCCTCAAAGATCTCTCTCGAGGAATGGTCATTCATCCTGAAAACAGGTACACATTTTCTCGCTATTCTTCTTCTTCTTCAGGATATTAAAAAAAAAAAGGAAAATGCGGAGAAAATATATGAAGGGAATCAATGTTTTGAGCTGTTTTCTATGCGTTTGATCTTTATTTGTTGCTAAGATTGCGGGAATATGTGTTTGTAACAGTATTTTGGTTATGGAATTTCCTACACGTGGCGTACTAGGAGTGGTGGGGGCTACATAAAATCTGATTTCATTACTAAGTTTGACAAATTACTTATTATTAGTTGGACAAATTTTTACTTGTCGTATATGGGTGGTGGCTACAAGGGTGTTCATTTATTATTTTTTTTTTTTCCTGTTTTGGATGGCTACGAAACTGAAGAAAATGAAATAATAATTGAGTTTATAAGCTATTGTACCAGGTTTTATCGAGTATATACGTTGAAAAAAAAATTTTTTTTGTCGATTATTTGACACCTACAGGCAAATATATTTTTTTTTAAAGTAGCTGTAGTGTTAGAACTATCTTATTATTGAGTAAAAAGTATGTATTCAATTTATATTTTTACTTTCTTTATTATGAAATTAATATACTATTAACTGGCATGATTTTTATGTATATATAAATTGTATTTAGGTAGTGTAATACTTTTTGTAGTACACATAATGATTTCTCTTTTATAATTTAAGGTTTATTTTGTTTTAAATAAATGAACTTAGATTTCAAATTTGGCAACTTAGTGATCTAACGAGGAAGAAAAATAGTTCACTTATTATAGGACTAATGAGGCAATATTGGCTAATAGATTAAGGACATATTGGAGAAGGGCTGAGTGGTGAGGAGGAAGAATTAGATTTCACGTATTTGAGTTAGTGTAGAAAAAGTTATTTCCACTTCATTATAATAAAATATGTTACTTAGATGTTAAATTGGATTCACATGTTTTTTGGAAGAAAGAAATAAAAAAGTTTAGTACAACAAGATGTGGCTAATATTTATGAAAGGCCATACTCTATGAGGTGACCAGTTTCTGCCAGAATGCAAATCTTGTTATAATTTGTTGGAGTAGTTTCGCCAGTGGACCACATGTCTCACACTCTCATGTGATCGGTTGCAAGAAAAGTAGACATCACCTTTTTTCTTTGTTTCTTATTCTCTCTTCAATTCAAAATTAAATGTTATTTCTTGTTATTGATGCAAATCTTCCATTGCATGGTTAATTATGTTCTTGCAATTCATATTTCAATATTTATTTCTTTGAGTTGTGCATGGTTTTTAAGCTATGGGCTATTTAAGTTATATACTCATCATTTATCTTCCAAGATCTTTAACAAGAATCAATCAAAATGGTTTCAAGAACAAATATTTCAAGTGTAGAGAGTTGTTTCTAACAGTGGTGCCGCTGTTTTCTTGTTTTCTCATTTTCTTATCTAAGATGTAGATGAAAAGGCAAAGAAGAAAATAATGTTATCATGCTTGCATAATCATCATAAATATTTGGCAACCAAGATGAAGCCTCTACAACGCTTAGATCAAGCCCCTTGTTTCTTGGTTCGTCACTATCGACAAAGAAACCATTCATGGGAAACTTCTAATAGTAGTAAATTTGCTATAAGGTCATCTTGTACTGGTTGCCAAGTCAAGGGCATTAGTTTGGGGAATCAAACCAATGAATGTGGTTTAATATATATCTGCTGCAGGCTGCAGCCTGTTTACAGATGTACAGTGGATTTATAGAGGCCACTTGTGAATTGGAAGGCCTCATGAAATGCAATTAGAATAACGATAACAATATCTTAAGTTCTAAGTTTGTCCCTCATGTTTATTTCATCAAGCTCAGAGGTTCTTGCATAAGATGGAAAAGACACAAGCCGTTTTCAGCAGCCTCAGGGGGCTGATAGGACAAGGGCATTAAGAGAATTTATTGCATTAAAGGTTATGTTATTGTAATTCTAACATATATCCTCTTGAGAATGAAACCAACCTTTCAGGGCGATGTGTTGTCGTATTTTTCTATGCTCTACTTTGCTACTAATTAGTAGTAATGAGGTTGATATTTTTTCACAAACAAAAAAAGGAAAAGGGTGGGTTTGGAGGGGGGGAGGGGGGGTGTGGGGGCCGCTTTTCAGCTTGAAAATCAATGCTGGATTCTTGGAGAAACAACTTATATCTCTAATATAAATTTTCATGCAAAGAGGTTATCATCTCATGTCAAACTAATTGAAGATTTTAACCTCCTATTGGAGTCTATTGAGTTGATATTCATTGAGCTAGCTTAACAGTATGCTGTATCATTTTTCAGAACCAAGTTTTGTATATGATTTCTGGTGTTTCTCTTTTCGCTTTTATTATCTTTTAAATGAAGATGCTTGCATAAGAGTGAAAGATAGTCCTTGGGGAAATGTTTCAGAGTTTTGGCGCTTGAAAATGGATTCACGTAGCTTCCACAGCACAATCCCACAATAGTTTCATTGTTCCTATGATAATATACCTTTTCTCTGCTTGTCCTCATTTGCCTTTCATTTCATTTACAAAATTTATTATGTTTTTATGTTATCTTTCATTCAGTTATTTCCATATGAACAAGAACTGAAAGAAGGATAAATGCAGGTGGTATCGGGCATGGGAAAAGTTCATACTTGTATGGGCAATTTACTCATCTGTATTTACACCTATGGAGTTCGGTTTCTTCAGGGGATTACCCAGGAACCTCTTCTTCTTAGACATTACTGGTCAAGTAGCTTTCCTTATTGACATTATCCTCCAATTCTTTGTGGCCTACAGAGATAGTCAGACCTATCGGATGGTCTATAAACGCACCCCAATTGCACTACGGTAAAATTTCTCTCCCCAAAAGCTCTGCTCCTGAAAAATGCACTCAAGTTGAATTATTTAACTATTTTCTTATGCTTGGCTTCTGCAGGTACTTAAAATCCCACTTTATCATTGATTTTCTTGGTTGCATGCCTTGGGATATTATCTATAAGGTATAGATTTTTGTAGCATCATTTATTCATTATATACGTAAGTTTTCTTTCTTCAAGTATTTGTCCACTCATTATTCCTTGATATATGAAGACTGATTATGAAAGTCATATAACTCGCATTCTCCGTGTGGATATTAGAATGCTTGTGTAATCCTTCTCTAACCAAAGAGCTGTATGTAAACTTGTAAACTGGCAATACCGTGGATACTCCAATGCTTGGGTAGTCCTTCTATAACCAAACAGTTGGTACGTAAACTGGTAATCCTAAATTTTTGTGGAGACAAAGAGGGAAAGATATAAATAGATGATGGTAATATCAGAAGTAATACACAAATTTTACTGCATGTAGTAGATTCCCAAGGAAAATCTGACTCTTGCTGCATGATACATGGAGATGAAGATAATCTTTCCCTAAATTTTGGCATGAAGTGTTAGAATAAATTACTAGACTTATCTTTGACAGCTTAAAGATTTAAGTGAATTGGACATTTAACTTGGAATCAGAGTATGCCAATGGTTGGGTTTTGGTTCTCGCCCCTATTGGAAAGAATCCAGCAATATTGAATGTGAAAGAGATTGAGTATTGGTAGAGTGCTTTGATGATAAATTAAAATTTCATTTTAGCACTTCCTATCTATATTGATAATGTAGTGGTGGTTTTGATTCCTCTGTGCAAAAATCAGGCTGTCGGAAGCAAAGAAGTGGTGAGATACCTCCTGTTTATCAGGTTGAGTCGGGTGCGCAAGGTCACTAAATCTTTCCAGAAGATGGAGAAAGATATACGGATAAGTTATATGTTCACCAGGATTGTAAAGCTCATTGCTGTTGAAGTGTATTGCACACATACAGCAGCCTGTATATTCTATTATTTGGCCACCACTATGCCTCCAGAGAAAGAAGGTTATACATGGATTGGGAGTTTGCAATTAGGGGATTACAAGTATACAAACTTTAGAGAAATTGATATTTGGAAGCGGTATACAACTTCCTTATATTTTGCCATTGTCACCATGGCTACTGTTGGTAAGTGCTAAACTTTTCATTGAATTTCTCCAGATCCGTTTTCCTTCTGTTTCTTGTTTGGAACCATGAAAATCTGCTATTTTCATTTCCCTCCTAATTTCCCATTAGATCATGGAAGTCTCTGGACATGATATTCTTTGTCTCTATGCAACAGGCTATGGAGATATACATGCTGTCAATGTGAGAGAAATGATATTCATCATGATCTATGTCTCCTTTGACATGATTCTTGGTGCTTATCTGATCGGTAACATGACAGCGTTAATTGTGAAAGGATCAAAGACAGAAAGATACAGGGATAAAATGACTGATCTCATGAAATATATGAACAGAAATAGACTTGGAAGAGAAATTCGTAATCAAATTAAAGGTCACTTGCGCTTACAATATGAGAGCAGCTACACTGATGCTGCTGTGCTCCAGGATATTCCCATCTCCATTCGTGCAAAGGTATCACAACATAGCTCTTTATGCAATCTTTAACTTGGATAGCTCTGCTTTCTGTCATAAAATTGATTGGGCTAGTTATCTTATTCTTTGAAATTTTTGTAGTTATGACCATATCTTCCATTCAGAAGATTGATTACTTTGAGTGAAATGTACCCAAATTTCCGATTTCAGATCAGATGACCATTATTCCTACTATTCTATATGATTATGTGATCAAGCCTGATTTTATTGCAAATTACAGAATCATACTTATGTTATTCCCTCATTTCTATGCATAATCATCCTCTCATAGTATATTCCGCTCCTGGATTTTCTAGCAAATCATGATCTTGAAATTTTCCTTCCATGAGTATACATCTTGTACCTTGTTAACAATGGGGGGTTAGTTGGCATTTCACTAATAATTCCAATGCATTTGCATCAGGAATGGTCGGAATTTAAGCTATATATGGATTGATTATTTATTAGAACCACATGGACTTCTGTACATTTCTGTTTCTGAGAATCACGTGCTTTGTTTTTTCACATTACATTCCTGGAATAGAAATCTGAAACCTGTACGTTGATTGCTCTCTGGAGAAAAGACTTACCTAAATCCATTTACTCATCCTTACTTTTGGCCAATATAGTTCAATTATTTTCTGAAAAAATTATATATTTTTTTTATGTCACTGACAAGTAAATTCACTTGGTTGCAGATCTCCCAGAATTTATACAAGTCTTACATTGAAAATGTTAATCTTTTCAAAGGTTGTTCCACAGAATTTATAAATCAGATAGTAAGTCATATTCTTTATCAATGTCAATTTCTTCTCGAACAGTATAGCTATTGCCTTCTTTTGAAACTAAAAGAAATTGTTTTTAGACTTTATTACATCTTAATTTGTTTACTTGAATTTGAATACAAGAGCTCAGAAAGTAGATTATCATGACATATAATTTGATTGATAGCTATTAGCTATGCATAAAGGACATTGCAAGATGCTGACTACTGATATTCTGGACACAATGTATTTAGGTGTTGCATAATGCATATCATGATAGCCATTTACAATAATCATATTATTGTTTTTCTCGCTGGGGAATATCCTTGGCCAGAGATCTTAATCATGCATAGGCCATGAGTAAGAAACCAAATTATTTGCTAAAATGCACCAGACCTTCTCGTACTTTTTCCCAAAAATTTGAAGTCATAGACAGATATACCAGTTATCATGATGCTTTCCAGAAAATAGGAAAGGAAAAACTCTGTGAAATACGTTAAAGGACAATATTATACTTGATGATTGCATGCTTACACTTTTACATGGAACTTTACTACTGTCTTTCTGATTTTCAGGTAATCAGAGTACACGAAGAATTTTTTCTGCCCGGAGAAGTGATAATGGAACAGGGAAATGCGGTAGACCAACTATATTTTGTCTGCCATGGTGTTCTGGTACGATATACTTCTTTATTAATCCTCTTTAATTTTGTGGATAAACAGAGATTTCCTGAATTCTTTATCCTGCTTTAGTTCATTTCACGTATACTGGATTGGCTCTATAACCTCTCACTTACTCATGCCATGTCTTTTTTTCATTTTTTCTTCTTTTAGTTTCCTTATATTGATCATCTACTAAGAGACATCTTAAGATTTTCTGTCATACTAGATATTTTTTTACTTTTGTCTCGGTTTCTAAATTTTCTGGATCATAGAATTTCTAATAGGCATTTTAAATATTTCATAAGTTTTCTGGACTTACATTTACTTACCTTTTATCTGCTCAATGGGCTATCCAGTAACTCCTGTAATGGTATTCTCTTTAGCCAGTGGCTGGGAAAACAGATATAGCTAAAATATCTCCTCTTACTCTCTTTTAAGAATTGCCACAAGTAGCTGGTACCATCACGCTATCTACAATTCATGAAAGTCACTTTACTGCAGGAGGAGGTTGGCATTGGGAAAGATGGAATGGAGGAGACAGTTTCCCTTTTGGAGCCTTACAGCGCATTTGGAATTATTTCCATACTCTGCAACGTTCCTCAGCCCTATACTGTTCGGGTCTGTGAGCTATGTCGACTTCTACGGATTGATAAGCAGTCATTTAGCAATATTCTCGATATATATTTTCATGATGGAAGAATAATCTTGACGAACTTACTAGAGGTAATTGCAAATTTACCAATGTTCCATTCCACTTATTTTACTTCCTCCTTTTCCCTTTTCTAGCAGGTGGTTTTGTGCCAAAAATGCAAAATGACATCTTCCAAACTTTCTTTTCCTTTTAGTAATCTAAACACAAAATCTTTTGGTTTTGTGCGGCTGAAAGAAATCTTGATGACAGGGAAACGGACCAGATTTTCGCATGAAGCAACTGGAGTCAGATATTGCATTTCTTATTGGAAAGCATGAGGCTGAACTTGCTTTGAGGGTAAATAGTGCTGCTTTTCATGGTGATCTGCAGCAACTGAAAAATTTAATTCGAGCTGGTGCAGATCCAAACAAGAAAGATTATGATGGAAGATCACCCTTGGTATGCAAATATTCAATAGCTTAAACAAAAACAAAAGAATGAACTGCTCATATGTTGTGAGTTGTAAGAAAGCATATGTATCGTTTTAGGAAAAACCTTGCCTAATTGGTTTTTGTTTTTGTTTGAACAGCACCTTGCTGCATCAAGAGGATATGAAGACGTTATCCAGTTTCTGATTCAAGAGGGAGTAGATGTCAATGCTGCAGGTAATATTTTCTTCTACGACTGATCATTTTATATGCTTAAGTGCTCTAATGTTTTGCAAAATCATTCTAATAATTTCTTGTGCTATGAAATTAGATAACTTCGGAAACACCCCCTTACTTGAAGCTATTAAAACTGGGAATGACCGAGTTGCTTCATTACTTGTTAAACAAGGAGCATCTCTTAAGATCGACGATGCTGGTAGCTTCTTGTGTACAATAGTTGCAAAGGGCGACTCTGATTTCCTCCGTAGATTGCTTTTACATGGAGCTGATCCAAACTCCAAAGATTATGATCTACGAACTGCACTTCATATAGCTGCTTCTCAAGGATTTTATTTGATGGCTAAGCTGCTTTTGGAAGCAGGGGCTAACGTGTTTTCAAAGGACAGGTGCATCTTATTACCTTGTTCTTGGATGGGCTTACTGATATTGGATTATTTGCTTTTCAATTTCAAGCATATTTTGAAATGCATTTCCGGTAGTACAGATTCGATTCTGTCTTACTGAAGCTAAATTAATGAAAAGAATCATACATAGGGACATAATATCATTTTGAAGCAGACGATCTATCCAGCTCTAAGAAATTAAGTATTTCTTAATAAGATAAAGAGACTAGGTATGGCCTGTCTTGTGCTATTAATACTTGCTGCAGCTTCTAAAATGCAGTATGGCTGACTTTGATTTTACAGATGGGGAAACACTCCACTTGATGAAGGGCTAATGTCTGGAAACAAGAATATGATCAACCTATTAGAAGAAGCAAAATCTGCTCAGTTATCTGCCTTCCCAGCTGATCATTCCGAAGAGACTACAGGTATAGATAGGCCTTTTCTATTTTCTTAGAAATGATCCCAGTCAGAAGAAAGTGGCAATTTACATCCTATCTCAATCGTTCTGCTATACTTTAAGTTGCATCACTTTAAAACGTCTTCTCCTTTTGGTGACAGATAAAGTAAAACCGCGAAAATGTACAGTCTTTCCCTTTCACCCTTTAGAGCATAAAGATTCGAAAAGAATTGGAGTAGTATTATGGGTTCCTCAAAGTATAGAAGAGCTGATTAGAGAAGCATCAGAGCAGCTAAATATTACAGCAGCAGGTTCTTCTTGCATATTATCAGAAGATGCAGGTAGAATTATTGATGTGGATATGATTAGTGAGGGACAAAAGTTGTATTTGATGAGTGAAACACAATAAACAGTTTCGTCTATTTTGTGTGTAAATCAGGCTCTTTTTTTTTTTTTTTTCTTTTGCAGCTTTGGCTATGTACATATTCATATTTTGGTTTGAATACAAATGAAAATGCAGTTTGCTCCTCTTTGTCAAATGCTCTTCTCAGAAAGAATTTTTTTTTCCCCCTAATATCTCATTAAGGGATGAAAAATTTGTTTACTTTTTCATTTTTAAAAAACTAACAATATTCCATTAAGAATATGGTTAGCTTTTCCATGTCCAAGACTTCTGTGGTGGATGGAATCTGGTTCTGATTCTATAGAAAATCATCACATAGATCAGTGCTTTAATATAATAATTGCAAGTTGGTAGTTGCTTCAATTTTCAACAGTAGCTTGTTCACAAACCTATTAATTGGGAGCACTTTTCAACTGAAAGAATAAATGTCATATATTATAACTTTGCATTTACCCAATATATATATATATATATATACTATATCTGTAAAAGTATAACAAATTTCTTCTCTCTCTTTTACATTTTGTTATATTGGCCGATGATAAATTATTCAAATTCAAACTTAAACCCATCTATCAACAACTTCTATATTCCCACGTTTGCATTTATACTTGTTCGATCCTTCTTTTCCTTTTCATTTATTAGAATTGAAAATTTTTCTTTTTTTCTCTTCTAACTTTTGTTCTAATTAGATTATGTCATTTTTCTTCTTTCTCTTCCAATTTTTCTGATCAAATTCTTATATGTTAATTGCAATCTATTTGAAGAAGTGCAATACAAGACTTTAAGTTGAGATTGATCCTAAGTATTCTAAGTAAGATATTTTTTCCCTTGATTTTCAATCCGAAACTGTTTTTATGCATTCTTCATTCATTATAGGCAAAAACAGGTTTTGTTCAAGAGTTTTTTTTTAGGAATCTCCACTACTCACAGATTCCTTTTGTTTATATATATATATATATATATATTTATATATTTATATATAAATTAAGGCATCCATAAATTTCATTTTATAAAGTAAATCATAAAAGATTTTTTATAGCATAATTTTTTTTCTCTTCCATTATATTTAACATGATCATATTTAAAGTATTCTTTATAAGGGGAAGTCTATCTCTTTTATTATTATTATTATTATTATTATTATTATTATTATTATTATTATTATTATTATTATTATAATTATTATTTTATTTTTTAAAATTTTAAATATATACATATATATTGTTCAAATTGCACAACTTCATGTGAAGAAATGGCTGAGAACTTGAACTTCAACTTTGAGGTTAAGGGTTCGAAACTTCTTTTAAGACAAATATCATCATTTAAATTAAAAACGCGTTGTGGTGATTGGGTCACAAGCCCGATCCTATAACGAACTTAATTCAAGAATATAAACATTATGAGGATTAAATATTACGTATAACTAATTAGAGAAATTTTTAATATGAACATGAAGCATTACATCATATATTAAGCCTTTTTTTAATGAATAACATCATATATTATGCCACATTACTAATGTGACATCACAAGAGGTCTATCGTCCCACTTATAGATCGGGTCTATAATAAAATTTATTAACTATGAAAATGTTTCCAAAGTTTTCTTCTTCTCACTTTTCTATTTTTTTCTTTTCTATGGAGCTGTTAATTGAAGTTATTATCTATAACTTTGCAAATATTACAAACGTATATAATTGTTGTTGGAAATTTATATTATGGACCGGTCCATGTCTCCACTTATAGACCAATATTGCAAACAAACATAATTGTTGTTGGGAAATTTTATTATAGATCGGTCCAACTTATGAACTATGTAGTTTGTATTAAACAATAAGAATAATATGTAGCTTAATCGTGTGAGATCTTGATATTAGTAATATGTAATTATTTTTTCCCAAAAAAACTCGCAAATTCATTTGGATTCTCAGAATTCAGATTGCGTATGGAATAGACAAAATATAATTAATAAAAGGGCTCAAATATTGAGAATGACATGTTTATTAAGCTGCATTATACAAAATAGTCACTTTTTTTGCAACTAGATGACTAAAAACAAAAGGCTAAAAAAATTCTATCTATTACACCAAATACAGTCTTCAAGTTCAAATCCCTCCAAAAGAGAAGGAAGAATTCCTGTCAACCTTATTTAATCTTCAATATTTGTTGATGAGGAGCTGCTACCTATTAGCTCTGAAGAACTTGTTATTGCACTTGTTTATGTAGAATTACGAAACGGAGAAATCAAACTCTCTACATATTCTGTTACAACACGATGATATATATGGAAGAAATAATTGGTATTCCTCTTGATAAAAATCGCCTTATTTTGCACAAATTCTTCAACTTTTGGCTCCCTAAATCATACAAAACATCCTTACCATCCCAATTGAGAGCCAAAATCTTCCCATAAGACGATAACCCGTAAGGAGAATGAATATCAGATGGATCTACTAACACAAATTCCTTTTTCCACAATCTTTCTTTCAACACCCAAATTTCAAACTCGTATCCCCAAGCAAACAATGAAATAAATTCATTGAACACTCCAATCATGGCTTCGGTTTAGTTCTAAATTCACAACCAGGGAGTGAAATCTCTACAAATTTTTCTTCATTTATATCAAGAGCATACAAAGCACCCAGGGTAGGGCCTTAGGTAGGAATAGTCACCCAATGGATAACTCCGTTATGGACAACTATATTACTAAGACACGCAATGGGAGGGAAATTACAACTAAAGTTTTTCAATTTCCAAGTGTTTGAATTCAACCTGTATAACTCAACAACTGAGCTAGATTCGCTTATGTGACAAAACTTAGCAATTTGGTAGTCGTCATTTATAGAATCATAAAAAAATACTACATAAACTCGGCCAAAGCAATTACCATTCGGGAGAGACCTAAACTCATGTGTAGCCGGATTCCAGAGACAAATTCATCAAAATTTCTGGAATCATAACCTTATTGTAACAACATATAATCCCGTTACAACTCCCAACAATGGTAAAATGAGGCCCTAAAGATAAATTTCTAGGGGTTAGGAGTTGATCTAAGTTATGAATTTTTTTGAAATCTAGCTCGGAGTAAAAAAGGACCTTGTTGGTGCGATTCGGATTATTGTACAGAGATAGTTTCAAATGAGATTTTATGAAATTATCATTAGATCTAACTAAGGTTTTCCAAGATTTACACACGCAACAAAAACGAATGAGAGATTTGACAGGCAGCCTACGTAAAATCTCAATAATCAAATCCTTTTGTAAACTTATGTTAAAGTCTGAATCGGAAGAATCCATACCTATATAAAGACCGCAGATGATTTCTAGTGCCGACAAATGAAAAAAGCCCCAAATTCTCTCAATTTTCCAGGCTGTGGTATTGAACCCGCGGTGCAAAATCAAGAGAGATAATCAGAGGGTGAGAAAGAGTAGAAGAGTATAGGAGTTTATAAAGCTTGAGATTTATAACCAAAGTTTTCCGAATACTTCTTGGAGTAGAAGTATGTTTGGTACTGTTTGAACTTACAAATATCATGAACCCCACAAATATCATGAACCCCGACATTTATAGACCAAATGGTATAAATGTTGTTATGTTTGTGTATGTTAAAAGTACATTCTAGAATAAAATTTTCAATATAATACACGTCTTTATGGACCAGATGCTTTACAATATGACAATTATACATTCTAGAAATATATAACATTTAAACCTTATGGTCCGATCCATCAGATTCATTCATTTTTTAAAAAACGTGCAATATTTTCAAATTCATGGTCCACGAAGATGCGTTTTTATGGTCTGATCCATCACACTCATTCACTTTTTTTTTTTTTTTTTAAAAGTGCAATATTTTAAAATAAAGACGCGTTTCTAGTCTTTCACAGTCATTGGATTTTTTTTAAAAAAAATGTGCAATATTTTTAAACTCATGGTCCACAAAGACGCGATTCTCTTAGAAATATATACTTCTTTACTATATTATTCTTTTCCAAAATTAATTCTTATGATCTTTTTTAGTTTCCCCTATAAAAAGATCCTTTATAGTTTATAAATTTATAAAAAAGTTAAAATATCTTTTTACCCTCGATTTACTGGATCTCTTAATTTATATACAATCTTAATAGGACATGTATTTGGCGGTAATTAAAGTTTTCTATGTATATTTATAATTGTATATTCTAGAAAAGTAGAATTTTTTAAAGTTTATAGTCTAATCCATTCACATAATATTTCATTTTGTATATTAATTGCAATCTGTATATTAGGCAAACTAAATTGGAGGAGTGCAATACAAGACTTTAGGTTGAGATTGATCCTAAGTATTCCAAGGTAAGATATTTTTCCCTTCTTTTTCAATCCAAAAATGTTAAAACGGTTTCTTAACTTTTTTTTGGGAATTTCTTCTTTTTATCTACAATGAATACATAATTATTCTTTGTTCATTTTTATACGAATAATTTCCTTCCTCTTCGTTTATACTTCAGTTTATATTCTGTTCAAAAATTACTAATGAGTCATAATTAACCCTTTTTGGTAAAAAATTAAAAAGAAATGATTGAAGCAACTGATAATCCATATTACATTGGATGAAATTTCAGTTACTAATAAGCGAATCATTTTTATTTCTCTAATAGATTAATGGATGGTGTATTAAGATAAACAACATGTAATGATGATTATTAATAAAGTTGATAAAATTATAATGTTATAATAATATTTATTAAATTTATAAAATTCTTCTAATATATAAAATTATAAAGCAACTTGATTAGTTGTCATTTATTAATATTTCTATCTTAAATTGAAGATATTAGTAAATTTAAAATTTTAGCCTCTTATAGGCTTTGTGATCTACATAACTTCCCACCACTCACCTACACATCGTCTATCACTTACGATACTTATCTCCACTACGTCCTCCTCTCTTTGAAAGAAGGGGCCCTTCCGATTCTGTCGGTGTTTAATTACCACCTCTCTCTACACGCTCTCCTATTATTTCTTTTCTTTTCTTTTTTTTTTTCAGGATTTTTTTAAAGCATTCTTCATTCATTATAGTCTCCCTTATTATTTCTTTTCTTTTCTTTTTTTCAGGCGTCCATAAATTTCATTTTATAAAAATAATTTATAAAAAAAAAAGTTATAACATAATTTTTTTCTCTTTCATTATATTTAATGTAATCATATTTAAAGTATTCTTTACAAGGGAAAGTCTATCTCTTATTATTATTATTATTATTATTATTATTATTATTATTATTCATTTTTTGGATTCAGGAAGTTAGAAGGGCACAACAAGATTTTGAAGACTTTTCAAAGTTAGTGTTCAAGAGTTATTTGTGGAGCAAGTTTATTTCGTATTATAATTAAGTTCACCACACAAATATATATATATATATATACATAGAAAATCAGAATGACTATTAAATATTTAGAATATTTAGAATGACGATTAATTCCTCTCATTTTTCTCTCAAAATTCTAAGATATAGTTTGCAGAGTAAATTTTTTAACAAGATATACTTAGTATGGAATCAATTTTCATGTACTTTGCGCAAATTCCTAGATTGGAGAATGATAGTAAAATATAACAATGTAATAAAAAAAGTTATGAATATCATTGCAAAAAAGATCGCTAGATGTTTTTCATATGACACATACGTATAGATAAACCAACAATTTGTTTTTTTTTTTTTTCGTTTTTTGTTCAATTTATAGCTTTACTGATGGAACGGAGAGGGCTCAGATAGGGTTTGATAACAAAAGTACGATAATCTTTCATTTTTAATAGGATTGATTTTATTTTATTATTGTTTAATTTGGTATTTACCAATCAAGTACCATATCTTAATTAATTGACAGTTAAGTAACAAAAACTTTGGAATGTCTTATATACCCTTATAATTTGTTGATACCCTAATTGATCCTTTAATGGGTCGGAGGGAAGGAAGTGGACTGTTTGGAAGTAATAATAAAAGATTACACTAGTATACCCACAGTGTTTTTCTTGGCTTAGCCCTTTTTTCTTAAATGGCCATAAATTTTTTTTTATTTGTAATCTGGACATAACGCACAATGTTTGTGCGTTATCACTTAATTCCAAGTTTTACGGCTTAATCTGCCGATGTTGTGGATAACACATAACTATTATGCGTTATCAGCCACGTCAATTTTTTTGTTTATATTGATTAGAAAGAAATAATTTTTGTAGGTATTTAGAAAACTTGAAACATGAATAACTCTATGATCGGAGGTCTGTTCAACGCATATAACCACTTGTTTTAATGGTTCTCATAAAAATAAACGCAACTGCATCGGCGAAAAAGTGATCCGGACACGTTTCGGGGTAAAAAATTCTTCCTGTAAAGTCAAAAACTTTGACGGGGCATAACTTTACGCTCGAACGTTCGATTGAGGTGATTCTTGTGGCATTTCGAGTATTTTTTAGAGATCTTCGACAGGCGGTTTCCATCCACCGTTTCCATAAAAAGGTCATATTTTCATTTTAATGTATGTTTATGCAATTTTCTAATACTTTCTCTCTTATTAAATAAAGAATTACGACGTCGATTTGAAAATTAAATAGATGAGCAGTTCTTTTTTTGTTATAATTAAAAATTTAAATCATTGAAGTCGGTAAATATTAGAATAAGTAAATAAGTTATTATTAAATAAAATCCCATGCACTTAATATAGTAACATTTCATGTTGGCTTGTTGATAAGTTTCCTATATTGTTTTTCAAGAGGTCAAAGGTTCAAATCTCTTATAATTTTTTTTAAATAAAGGAAAGGATGATGTGGCAAATAATGTACAATCAACGTGCGTTATGGCCAAAATAAGACTAAAAGAAAATATTGTAGTGGCTTTTTTAAAATATATGACCAATAATAGAAAAAAAAAAAAAAAACCTATACCTACCTACTGGCCCATATTCTCAATTAATCAATTTATCTCTCCTTCAACCTATCTCCTCCCATATTTCTTTTCTTCCAAATGAAACAAAACTTTTAGTGATTGATCGGACATGCATTGCAGCAGTAGTGGAGGTGTAGGTCCGGTGTTGATCAGCTGTAAAAAGGTTCCAAAAAATATTTTTGGTGCAAAATGGTATACAGAAGAAGATAGAGGATCCAATGGGTATCTACTTTCAATAAAGAGATTTATCAGCCCCACACCAGTGACGATGGTGATTTTTTAAATTCATCGTCTACTACATCTTCTAATTCATCCTCCTTATTGTCTGCTCAGGCCATAAGAGCCTTCGCTACTTTTCTTCGTTATGGTGTTTTAAAAATTTTTGGCAAAAACTATAAATAATTTAAGGATGTATCTAGTATGTTGACGAAAAGAAAGAATATGATTGAGTTTTTTGGGATTGGGTTAGCATATAATAAGAAATTTTGAGAGTTTAATTTTTTAGATAGAGAAAAAGAAAAACTTCGGTTCGTGAGAGAGAGGAAGAGAAAATGGAAGAAAAAAAGAGAAAAGAGTATCAGGGGTAAAATAGAAATTCAAAATTTCAACACATCTAACGTGTAGGAATTGGTCACTTGATTGTCAATAAGCCAATTAAGATGTACTAAATCGACAAACGACCAAACTAAAGAGTAATAAAATAAAATTACCCCTTTTTAATATTAAAACTTCAATCTTAGACAATGACTTTTCAAATAACCTTTTTATGTACAACAGTTAAATGGAGAATTTTTGTACTCATAAGTAATACTCCCTTCAATCATTTTTTTAGTATAAGAGATGACATAATACTCCAGGAAAAAAAGATGTGACTTATTATTAGTGGAGGTACGTATTTATCAACTAAATTAGGTATAATTACAATTCTGTAAAGGGATAGAATGAACCTTATAAAAGGCGATGAATTAATATCATGCATTAAAAAGCAAATATTAAAATGTGTATTGGTTTTTAGATACTTGGATGGGCTTTTAGTTTAGAAAAAGTGTATTTTCTTTTTAAGTAGTGAAAAATAAATTTTTTGTGAGATGACTTGTGAATCCTAAAGGGAAGAAACAAAAAAGAAAATTTGCTTTCATAAGCAATCCAAATAAAGGTTAACATTATTCATTATGGAGAATCCCAATTTCTAGCTGAGAAGCCTTAACTATTGCTATTTCCCTCAAACAAAGCCCCATAAGCATACTCTCTCTCGTCATAAATATTCTTTTATTTTTTATTTGTCACACCCTGCAATTTATATCTTGTACCCAACCATACCATATCGTGCACCTTACATGGTTGCACCCTAGGATTAAAACGTCACTGTTCCAATAATTCATAAGATGAGTTGGATTTCAAGTCAAGCATGCATCTTTGAGTTTCATGCTTCAATTTCTTGAGTTCCATGTTTTTATAACTATAGTTCCTCGCGATTACATAAGTGATTATCCATGAAATATTAAGCCGTAATATCTTTTCTTTTAAGTATATGTGAGTAATAAAGTTATATGTTATCAGGTTTCATGATTGAACCCTACCACATAATCCTGGAAACATTTTTACAACAAAGTAAACTTGCCATAGAACCCATGGAACATGATCAATAGTATTTTTATGGATCTCTAATAAAAAAATATGAAATATGCATTATATTCTATGGAATTTTGTTACGACAAAGCATTGGAATTCAGGAAAAAAATAGAAAAAAAAAAAAAGAACATGTATTATAATTCAATGGAACTTCTATAATATTTTCTTGGAATCTTAATAAAAACTCATGGAACCTCATCATAAAAAACTATAGAACATGCATAATATTTTCATTGAACTGAAACACACAGAATTCATGCATGTGTAATTTATTGCAACTGAGATTTTTTTTTGCTCTTATTACATATTTAAGTAGAAGATGCCGTTTTGGGTAGGGATGCACCATGCCCGGTGCAAGATATAAGAAATGGTCACACCATATCAATATTTGTGTTTTTTTTTTACTTGCCATATTGTAAAAATTATGCAATATTTAATGCATTTTTTCTCATTACACTCTACCGTAAAAAGTAAAATTCAACTTCTTTTAGTCTTTCTAACTTTTAAACTTGTAGAAACAATAATATTGAGGAGAGAGATTGATTTCAATGTTATCTTAGCCACATAAGAAAAAAATATTTAAAATTTTCATATTTTTTAAAGATTGTGATGTTCAAAATGTAACAGAGTATAAGTTTTTCATAGGAGTGGAGAAATGATCAAAATATTATGCTTTTCTTTACACATTTTAAACAATAGTATTAATTTTGGGTTTATTTGGATAGAGTCTAATTATAATAAATTTTTTTTAATTTCGTAAAAACTTTAATTAGTGAGAGAAGAAGTGGGTTACAAAGCCAAAACTCAAATTTGAGTTTTGGAACAAAACCCAATCCGATAACTATTTCTTTATTTCATTGATTCTCTTTTCCACTCTCTCCCATCATATTTATTAAGAGCACATTTGGTACACTGAAATGATATAGAATTAAATTCTTTACAATTCGGAATCTTTTCTCATCCGGAATGAAATAGGATCTTCTTTCCATTCCAGTGTTTGGAGGAAAATATAGAAAGGAATGGTGATTTTTTTTCTTTGTTTAAAAAAATTAATATTTTATGTCATAATAGAATGAAATTATATATAATATGACATAAATGTCTTATAGTATAAAAAGTATTTTTCATACCTAACACACATTAAACTCCAAAAAAAACATGAAATATTTTATTGAAATGTAAATATTTATATATAAGACTAAGAATGGTTATTGAAAGTTTCCAGTGGAGAAAACAATCTTATGTTTTCTGTCTCATTAATGTGAGAATAGTGTACAATTTATAGATTTGTCCAAGTGACAAATCCTAAGCAGATTAGAACTAGGAAACACATTAGAAGTAGAAGTCCTAACTAAATACAACTAGGAAACACAATTATACACAGTTTATGATTAATAGTAATCCTATTTTAAATATATGTCTAACATTCCCCCTCAAGTTGGAGCATGAAGGTCAGAAATGCCCAACTTGGAAGCTAATCGATGAAAATGTGTCGGATGAAGTGCTTTAGTAAGAATATCGGCAGGTTGCTCTTCACTTTGAATATAGGCAGGATAGATAAAACCGTCTTGAAAAGCATCACGAACAAAATGACAATCTATTTCAATGTGTTTAGTGCGTTCATGGAAAACAGGATTTTCAGCGATATGAAGAGCAGCCTGGTTATCACAATGCAATGGAATGGGCCGAGTGACAGGGACATGAAGATCTCGCAGGAGAATAGATAACCATTTAAGTTCACATAAAGTCATAGCCATAGAGCGATATTCAGCTTCGGCAGATGAACGAGAAACAGTATGTTGTTTTTTTGTCTTCCAAGAAATAGGGGACCCACCAAGAGAGATAAAATAACCAGTGAGAGAGCGTCGAGTGATCGGGCAGGTGGCCCAATCGGAGTCACAACAAGCTGGAATTTTTCTGTTTGCAGGTCATAAAATCTCCATCCTTTCTTATGAAGAGGGTAGCCAAGAAAGACACACGGTTTGCTGCGGGCTCGAAATTTATCTTTTGGGATATCGTGGTTATGAACATAAGCTAAGTACCCAAAAGTTTTGATGTGAGAGTAGGATGGTTTCTCATCGTATAGCAATTCATAAGGAGTCTTACCTTGTAACAATTTTGAGGGAGTTCGATTAATGAGATAGCCAGCCGTCAAAATGCATTCTCCCCAAAACTTTATAGGTAAATTTGCTTGAAAGCGTAATGCCCGAGCGACATTTAAGATATGGCGATGCTTGCGTTCAACTCTTCCATTTTGTTGTGGTGTGCCAGCAATAGTAGTTTGGTGGATGATGCCATGGTTAGCAAGATACGACTTTAGGGGTGCAAATTCTGTCCCATTATCGCTATGGATTGTCTTGACAGTTTTGTGAAATTGGATTTTGATCATGGTAGGGTAATCTTGAAGAATAGAGGCAACCTCACTTTTCTCGGACAGTAAATATATCCAAATAGCCCTAGAATAATCATCTAAGATAGTAAGAAAATATGAAGCACCTATAGTGGATTTGGATTTATATGGGCCCCATAGATCACAATGAATTAGGTCAAAAATTGTAGATGCTTTATTGATGCTAAGAGGAAAACAATCACGAGTTTGTTTGGCACGTAGACAAATATTACAAGGTGATGTTCTAGTTGTAGAGTCTTTAGAATTACCCAAAAAATGATTGACTACATAATCTGAAGGATGTCCCAACCGTATATGCCATAGTGTGCTTGAATCAAGGACTGTGCTAGAAAAGGTGTATAATTCCTTCAATTCCATAGGTTTGTAGAAGAAGATCCCATTCCTCTGCTCACCCACTCCAATCGGCCTCATCGAGATACGGTTCTGTATAAAACAAAATTTGTCAGAGAGTGTGATAAAGCATTGCAAATCTCTTGCCAATTGAGACAAAGAAATTAAATTGCATGTCAGTTCAGGAATTAGCAACACTCTGTGGAGTTGTAATGTAGGACTTAAAAAGACCATTCCTTCGTGCACAGCAAAAGTTTTGGCACTGTTAGGTAATCCAATAATATGCGGACAGATAGGATATAAATTTTGTAAAAAAATTTCCTACCAGTCATATGGTTAGAACACCCTGAATCTAAAATCCAAAAATTTTCCATACCAGATAACCTTTCAGATTGCATATTATTTGAGGTTTGGAGGGCAGTCAACAGGGTTGACCACTGGTCAACAGTCAAAGCTGGTAAGGGGCCCGGGCCCAGCCCGGCACTGCCCGGCCCGTTTCTGCTGGAGCTCAGCCCGATGCCCGGCCCGTTACTGTTGACCGCTGGGAGTTTCTGCCGCCGCAGTTGTTGCAGAATAGGCCCACGCCTCGGTCGATCTTCCTCCTTCGCGCGGTCTGGGTATCGCCGGTGGCTGTCTGCCGCCTCGCCCAGGCCCAGACCTTCCTCCTCGCCAAGAGCCGTGATGCGCCGGTGAGAAGCCGCGGCCGGCGGGTTTTGGAGGATTCCGAGGCCACCAATCCGGATAGCCAACAAGCTGGAAACATCCGGTGACATCGTGGCCGGCGCGTCTGCAGTGGGAGCAGAAATTTGATGAAGAAATTTTCTGGAAACTGGAGGAGGCGGCGGCGGCTCCGGCGGCAGCGAAGGCGGCGCCATCTCCAAAATAATCTTCTTTTCGTGTCGAATTTTTGTGCTGTTCTTCTTTACAGATTTGAGCAAGAACGGTACGTAATTTGGGTATAGGTTCTTGTTGGATCATATGGGAATGAACAGTTCCATAAACTGCACTATTTAATCCCATTAAAAATTGGAAAACCTTCTCGTTTTCTCTTTCTTTTATGATAAAATTCAACAGATCTGTGTCTGTGCTGGGCAGAAGTTGAGTATAGTTTTCTAGTTCGTCCCATATCTTTTTTAGACGTGAAAAATACACGTGTACTGAATCACCACCTTGCTTATAATTTGCCAATGCTGCTTTTAATTCATATATTCGTGGGCCGGTGCCAATTAGAAATCGTTCCTTCAAGTCTATCCATAATTCATCAGCTCTCTCTGAATGATATATGGTGGATCGGAGAGAGGGTTCGATAGTATTGAGAATCCAAGAGTTTACAAGATTATTGATCTCCCACCATTCTTCTTCTTTATCTGGATCACCTTCAGGAATTGGAATTATTCCATCAATGAATCCCAATTTTTTCTTCGATCTCAAGGCCATGCGCATGGCTCTTGCCCATTCTGCATAATTATTATCTGTTTCTGTCTCTTTCAACTGGACCGTTGTTAGAATCAATCCAGGTCCATCAGTGGATGCCACATAATAAGCATCTTTTTTTATTTTGTGAACATGGCTTTCTTCCACCATGTCATTATCAACATTGCCAATATTGTTGTTACTCATTTTGAGAAATTTCAGACAATTGGCTCTGATACCATGAAAGTTTCCAGTGGGGAAAACAATCTTATGTTTTCTGTCTCATTAATGTGAGAATAGTGTACAATTTATAGATTTGTCCAAGTGACAAATCCTAAGCAGATTAGAACTAGGAAACACATTAGAAGTAGAAGTCCTAACTAAATACAACTAGGAAACACAATTATACACAGTTTAGGAGTAATAGTAATCATATTTTAAATATATGCCTAACAGTTATAAAACAATTATTTTTAAAGATCAAAATAAAAGAAAATACGATATATAAAAATTAATTGAGTATAATATATATAATATATTGAGAGTATAATAGTTCAATATTTTTTAAATTGATACTATAAAAAGTCTATTCATATTTCTAATTTGAAGATAAAAAAAAAAAACAAAAAAAGAGTTCAAAAAAGTATTCCATTCTGTGCCATTTCCGCTTACGAAACATTACCTAAGGATCTTTTATACATAGCTTTAAAAATATTACCTCATGAAGTGATGAAAAATAAAAATTATTTCACTCTTAAAACTCTTAATGTTTTGGCATAAACAGAAAGGACTCATATTTATAATGGATGAAGCACACGACAATATTGTTAGTGCTTTGGTTTAGTTGGCACCAATGTTTTGCTTAATAAGTGGAGAATTATTTATCCCACGACATTATCCAGACATAAACCCTCAATAAATGGATCTTATAAGTGCATGTTTTCTTGGGTATCGACAAGATTTCAAGTCACGTGTGGGATAAGATATTTTTTATCCCACACGTGACTTCAAATCTTTTAATTACTCACTCTTTTTCTATTTTTATTTTTAATAATTTGTAGAAACAATTGGAGGGTACAACTAATTAGGAAAATCATTGAACAAAATTCAATGAGCAGAAAATGTAGAGTCCATGTGAGTCAAGCTATCAGTTACAGCGTTGACAGAACGACTAACATATTTTAGGGTAACTAAGTTATTTAAAGAAGATGAAAGAGAATCTCTGATTGTCCGGATAAAATTCCTAGCAGGGGAGAGATCTAGCTTGTTCGCATGAATTTTATGGCAAATAGATTGAGAGTCCAATTCCACTACCAAAACGAGAAGCCAGTGTTGAACCCAGATAAATGTCCTGAATAATCGCTCGTGCCTCCATTGCTCTAAAACGGAGGACAGTTGGAGAGGTTGCGCCACAACTACTTTGACAGTACATGAATTGTCCCTAATTACCACCCCAATATTTGTATGGGCTTCGGAAACTGCAGCATTAACATTAATTTTTATTAAGTCATTCGAAAGAGCTTTCTAGCACTCTAAGAATTTAGGAGTATTAGAACTGACGAGCGGAATAGGATGACAATATTAAAATTCATAGGAGAGAGAAGGTTGAATCAATAATCTCCTGTGTCAACCACCTTTGATCTCAAAAACCACTAAATTTCTTGTGCCGAATAATTTTCACCATATCATAGCCACCTGCAATAAAAATATTGAAGAATAGTTATGCTAATGAGCCACCAGTAAAGACCAAACCTCTGTGCAAAAGGTTGCACAGCGCCAATGCAATTTCAGAGTACTAGTTCCAATTTTTCAACAGTGAGTTGTTTTGGACTAGCTTTTTTTGTAGTTTTGATAATTTATTAATTTAAAAATATCAAATTATAATATATCTTCGATATTTAAATATATCTTATTGTTCTATTTCTGCTATTCAGAATAAAATTGCGCGGGTTTAATAGATGGAAATTTTCTAAAATTGGCCACCTTTTTTCAAAAAGTGGCCAGTTTGGCCTAGTTTTAAGGGTGAGGTGCGCAAATGGCCAAGATAGCCATTTTTGGCTTCGCTCCATGCAAGACGCATCATGGGCATCATGCGCCTTTCTTTGAGCTGATTAGTATTCCTTAATTAGGGAAATGGAAGGTACCATTGAGTATTTTCCATACCACATAAATTATACAAAAAGTAATCTCTCTATATATATATGACTAAATATTAATTTTTTTCTCAATATATTTACCTTATTCAAATTTAATTATTAATAAATATTTTATTAGTGACAAATATTTTTATTTTTTTATTTTTAACTAATTTACGAGCAACTTCTTTAATCTGTTTGAACATTTTTTTACCGGTGATCAAATATTCTCTCCGAATATATTAAAATTGCAATGTTAAAAATAAAAATTCACACAACTCAAGTTTAAAAAAAAAGAACAAAATATAAAACTTTTTTTTTTTTTTAAGTTGTGTGAATTTTCATTTATTCATTTTTCATTTTAATATAACTAAAAAAAGAAAGATTGTTTGTAAATTAGTTGAAAATTAAAAAAGATAAAACTATTTGTTATATATAAAATGATTACTTTTTGGAATGTATTTGTTATAAAATAGTCAATACCTTTGTCCCTTTATCTTGCCCAAGGCATGGCGCACTGTCTGTAATGCGTCTTACATGGGGCGAAGGTGCCCACCTTGGCCATTTGTGTACCTCACTATTGAAAGAAGGCTAAAAATGGCCAGATATTAAAGGAGATGGCCACTTTTAGAAAATACCCTTAATAAATAAAATGAAAATTCAGCAGTGAATGATCACACTAACAATTTCTCTTTTCTTGTACTGAACAAAAATAATGAAAAACATAAAATTGTTATGAATTTGGTAACACGACAAATCGCTTAGAATAATAATATAATATAAAGATTATGAATATAGAAAAAGAAAAGTACAAGAGTTCTGAAATTGTCTTATTAATATCTTCTTTATTAATATCTTCTTATAAAGTCTATTTGTAGGTTCAAGATACAAAGATTATAGAATTTTAAAAAGATCTAATTAAATCAATAGGAATATCATGAATTTAAATAAAATTAGTATTCTGGAAGTTATATATACTGATCTCATAATGCTTCCCTTTGGATGTTCATAACATAAAAAATATGTCTCGTTAAAATCTTACTAGAGGAAAAAACATGTGGGAGAAAAACGTTTAATGAAGGAAAAAGAGTACAATATTCATTTATGTTTTATATATCATATTTGATCGAAAGTATTGCACATTATTTTCACCTTTTTTATAAAGAAATTCCAGTGAAATTTATTTTGTCACATCTCTCTAAACATGTTCCCGAATTCACAACCAAACAATATGGTTATATTTTCATCCTTCTAGGATAGCATATAAATATCTCAGAATTAACTATGAATAATAATTATACACATTCTCAGCAATCCACATAATAACAATTTAAAACTTCAATATAGTTGAAAGAGTAGTTGCCATATAAATATATATCGTAACACTTATGCACAACATGTTTGTTTGAGAATGTATATTTTGTTGATCATACAAGTAAGTAACTTGTTACTTTATCTAACTCATCAAGAGTTGATTTTTTTTCATAATTTGAGATTAATTATCCTTAAATAATATTATCTCAGAAGTTATATAGAGAAGAATTAGTGCACTAATTGTGTATTATTAGGGTACTTCAGAACCAAAAGGTATCCATTATCTTCTCATATATAAACATGTGGCATTTACCAACATTTTATAATAAAATGACTATTGGGTAATAATGTGCAATAATATATCCATGTAAAACATTTTATAAATTATTAAATTAATTCATCTTCAAGACGCTTGATTTGTAAATCAAGACAAAAAAAAAATTAAAATACGTGATTTTAATACTTCTAGTATTTGCTTGCCATTATAAACTCTTCAAGAGGAATACCACTATTATTTAATTATTTCATTAAAGAACCTTTATAGAGAATTTTTATTGATATATATTCGATCGTAATTTTATATATTTATTTAAATAAAAATCACTAAAACTATGATGTTATATTCTTCCGGAACAATTCACTTACATGCTTCAAACATGCCTATTGAGTCCTTCAAGTATTTTATATAAATTCTTAAAGGTTAGTGCGTTAATACCTAAAGTCAATCTATCACTATAAATATATTCCTTCGTATCAATATTGTCAGGACTTTACGAAGAATCTTATACTATAACTTATACAAGTTCGCACTTTATTTATTAATTCTTATTCTTCTAGGATTACACTTCAGGTATATAATTCTTTCAGGGAATATTTGTACACTTCAACTGTACTTAATATTTGTCCGGACTTTTCATAATTTCCATGCGAACTTTAGTATAATATTTTAGCCAAATATCTCTAATATATTATAATCTAGAGTGTGTAGATTTTTTTTTTCAAGATCCTCATTCTAATATATCACATGCACATAAATATCCCGACGTCTTGTGCTATGTTATGGTTCTATATATTTATATACATTGAGAGCTCATAATTATTAGGACTTCAGGTACCTGTATTTCTTCTGAAAATAATCATAAAGTCATGTCATGCTAGAATTTTCATTCTCTCGACTTAACCATATAGGACCATCTTAAATTATTGCTCCTTTACATATGCGGAGATTTTGTCGGAACCAATTTATTCTATCACATTCAAATGTGTCTCAAAATTATATAGTGATAGATTATCCTTCGGGGACATTAAAGTAACATGAACATTCTTTGTCGGATTTTACTTTCTCAATAAATATGCATGGCTATTCATCATTTGAATCAAAATGAGACACATAACTTATCTTTATCAAACTATATAATTTTCTCCTCTTTTCAATACACATCTTAAATATATTGTGGTAGAATAGTGTATTTCTATAGTGTATATTTAATGCTAAGATGGTAAAATATTTGGGTTCTCACGATGAACCAATTACAATGAGGAGAACAAAAATAATATTTTGACAAAATAAAAATAAGTACTACTACAAAATATACATAAAGCAATTTTAAGGGACTTATGATTTTGTAGAATTATTTAGTAAGTTTATAAACATGTTTTGCAGGAACGTCCAATCTCTATGCAAATAGTGCAACATCATCAATAATATTAGGGCAAATTATGTTAATGGGAGAATCTAAAATACGAGCTCATTATCAAAATTGCAAGTTCAGCTTGCAAGTCTTGACCATAGGCCGATGCATCAATTATATGCATTCATCTCAAAACACATTCAACCCTAATGAATATTGATGGCACATAAAATTATTTTTCTTGGAAAATAGTAGTACAAATAAATTTGTAATTAGAAACTTCTGCTTCCATAAAAATATTGTCACAAATTCTTAATGATAATTCATATTTTAATGATCTGGGATGATCTAATCAATCATGAATAAGTAAACTTCAGGTTTACTCAATGATGCATTAAATTGCACCAACTTTGGCAAATTACAAATTACGATGGGAGAACATGATAGTGTATGTAAGTCACATTTATTCTATAATAAAACATAATTATCATATGACCTTCTAGGTCAATTTACTCTTTCAGAGACTTTAAATAATTAATTCTTCTAGAGCGTTCTATCAACTAACTCTTCTGAGTCTTTAGTAAATTACCTTTTCTGAAGTTTTAATTTATACTACTTTTCATTCTCCCAATATATATATTTTTTGCTATTCTTGAATATATAATAAATCAAGGGGCATATATATATATATAATATGTAAAAAATAATATAAAATCACAAATAAAAAATAATTTCTTTCCTCTTATTATTTCAAAAAATTGGCTATGTTAGCAAGTCTATATACCAATAGACATGTTCAATATATGAGATCAATAATAGCATAATTTCGTTCGATGTACTGCAAGTACGTTAGAAACTCTCTTTTATATTGCATCAACAATATTTATTTGGGATTATATATTCCCTTTTCCTTTCTCATTATTATCACTTCAGGTAATAATTTAGATATTAGGTTCATGAGTCATGATAATTACAAATTATTATAAATATTATAATCACGAATATAATATATTATAGAAATAAAATTTATAATTCATTCGCTTCAGGGAATAACATGAAATTAGTAGGAATATCATAATATTCCATTGATAATGACTCATCCTTTATTCGGTTACAAAGGGGTGATCAATCTTAAGACCTTTCTTAATAGATTGGCCTAAAAAATTAATGAGGAAAGAAAATCTTTATTATCGTGATTTCTCTTTAATTGCGTCTTCAGAACTTAAATAGAGATTTGAGAACATAATAAACATTTAATTTTACATGCATCACTAGAATTTGAGAGAAAGAAGTTATAAACTTTAACTCTGTGTAATTCGAACTTAAAATTACACACAAGACTTATTAAGTATTTAAAAATTAGAATTGTCACTTTAAACCAAAATATTCTGTTGTGATTAATACTTTGTGACTTGAAAATACTTTTGCGTATGTAAAATTTTTCTAACTCGATATAATTTAGTAATTTCAGACTGCATAATATATGTTATACATGTTTGAGATTGAAAAGCAAATTTTAAACTTGATCATCAATTTATTTATTTATTTATTAAGAAGATCATCAATTTGTAATTAAATTATACGATAAATTAAAAGTATACTATGGATCTATTAATTAATAATAGTGGCGCCAAAAGTATATTAGGTTAATAAAAAGATACACAAAGATAAACTTGATCGAGTAGAAAAAGCAAGAGTCATATAGAAATTCAAAACTTAATTATTATTACAAGGAGTGGAAGAGGGGGGGTAGTAATTAAGAGGTGATCAAAGTTTGATTCACGAGTGGAAATTAGAGACTGAATTAAGGTCCACGGATATGTTGAACTTGCCTGAAATGCTTTTCGGCAGCTAAGTATTTTGCTCTTGAATTAGATGCAGCTTCATCATCATCATCATCATCTTCAGTGATGATATTAATCATGCTGCTCAACTGGGAAATCATCCAGAAAACGAGCGGAAACAAGGAACAACAGATGCCAATACTTTGTAGATTCATACTCAATCTCTTCATCAATTCAAGACTATGATTCTCAAAATGGTTGAGAAAATTATTAGTTAAGACTTTGTTAGTCCAGTCTTTGCTCACATTATTTGATCTTCTGAATTTATAGCGACAAAACATAACTGTTCAATGTAGGAAAAAGAAAATTGCAAGTTAGCGTGGAATCCACTAGTCTTTGTTTCCCTTTAATTTTCTTTTTTTTTTTTTTTACCGATTCATCAATAATATAATATATATATATATATATATATATATATGCTCTACCTTTTCTTTCATGATAATGCCTAAGCAGGAGGGATTGAACCATGACTAGAATGTAACGGGTTGAATTATACTAAAAATTTTGTTACAATTTTATCTATATAATAGATACTTTCTAAATATAAAGACGGCTCATACAATTTTAAATTTAATAAAAAGTATCATACATCAATATTCTCCACCATTTTATAACTGATCATAAGAATTTATAATCACCAATTATTGTCAATGAGGAGTGATTATCCATAAGTTACGAGGAGTATCATTACCCATCACTCACGGATAAATACCTTAATGAAAACCAAAGTTACCTATACAAAAGCTATTGAGATAACTAATTGACCACGATCAAAACCTCCAATCTAATAAATGAGTCACACCAATTTTAGAAATATAAATAAAATAACTACAAAAAATAAAATCTAACTCATATCCCAAATGTAGGGATGACAATGGAACAGGTTCATTTGGATATCCAATCTCTCAGTCTATCTGTACCAGTTTAACTCCGATTTAACAGGGGACCCATATGGATAAATTTTATACCCAAACTTGGGGATGGTTTGGGGCCGAAGATTAAGTGCTACCTATCCCCACCCGCCCCCCTCCATCTCCACCCATCCCAACTCGCCCCACCTATCTCCACCCATTCTCATTATTTTATATATATTTATATTGATTGATCAATGAAGATTTCTACAAACTTATTACTTGTGTCTTCGAAGATTATTAACTTTTGTTATTCCACTTTTGTTTATGTATTTATGTTGTTCAACTTTTGCACTTATGTTTTTGAACTTATATATTATTTAGGTTGAAGATTGTTGAATTAACTTATGACTTTTTTTTTTTTTTATTGTTCTACATGGTTAGATTTTCTTTTAAAGGATAAGTACTTGTATTATTTTTTACGTTTTAATTTGTTTAATTTTGTTTGCATGTATATTGTTATTTTATGTTTAAAATAATGATTGAAAATAATACAATATAACTTTTTGTTTGGATCCCCAATGAGTTTGGCGGGGATAGGCTAGAGATGGAGCTTATTTAGAGAAAGTTAGGTTGGGAATGAGGATGAATTTTGCATCCAAACACGAAAATTGCATCCCTACTTATTATATCTTGAAAAATAATATATTCATCCCCTTTTATTAAAAAAAAAAAAAAAGAGAGAGAGAGAGAATTGTCTCATAGATTTATCTTCTTACACTACGAAAGGATGTTAGAGTATTTAATTGAAAATTAAAATTTAATCCAATTTATTCCAATAGCAATAAAAAAGGCTAACATATAAGTAGAAAAGAAGTAATATTGTTGCTGCTAAATATTAAGTTGAAAGAGTAAGAAAATCAGAAAAAATTCTTATTCGAGGAGTAATCCAGCAGTGCAGTGTATGGAGCATCAATTGCTACGTGTGCAGGCAGAAATTATATTATAACAGATGCACTTAAATGATTTAGCTTTGTTTGGATGCGCCCCATACCATACATTACATCCGGGATGATGGGCCACTTCAACATGTCCTGTCCTCCACTGGAACAAATGAACTCAACAACACTATGCTTCCATTTCCTCGTGCCTCCAAATTTGAAATTTGTACCCCCCAATTATTAGTCTTCTGCTGTAACTTCTAAGGCTGCCTTCCTTAAATTTATTATATTGGTGGATGACAGATAATTCAAAATTCAAACTTAAACTACTCTATTAACTTCTGCGCTCCCATCTTCACATTTATATTTCTTCATTCCTTGTTTTCCTTTTATTTATTAGACTATGAATTATATGAAGCATTAAAAATTTTTCTTTTTTTCTCTTCTAATTTTTGTTGTAACCAGATTCTTTTGTCGTTTTTTTCTTTCTCTTCCAATTTTTCTGATCAAATTCTTATATGCAATACGTATATTAAGCAAACTAAATTAGAGGAGTGCAATACAAGATTTGATGTTGAGATTAATCCTAAGTATTCTAAGGTAAGATATTTTTTCTCTTCTTTTTTAATTTAAAAATGTTAAACCCTTTTCTGACTTTTTTTTTTTAATTTATTCTTTTTATCTAGAAACAGTACGTAATTGTTCTTTGTTCATTTTTATATTAATATTTTCCTTCTTTTTCCCTTTATACATTAGTTCAGATTCTGTTCAAAGATTACTGATGAGTCATATCACATTGGATGAAATTCCAGTTATTAATAAGTAAATCATTTTTATCTTCTCCAATAGATTGATGGATGGTGAATGAAGGTAAATAACCTGCAATGGACATTATTGGAGAATTGATAAAATTATAATGTTATAATAATGTTCATTGAATTTTTATACATATATATATATATATAGAAAATGAGAATACTATTAGATATTTAGAATATTTAGAATGCCGATTAGTTCCTCTAGTTTTTCTCTCAAAAGTTTAAAATATAGTTTGCAAGATATACTTAATATGGAATCAATATTTACGGGCTTTGCGCAAGTTAAAATTGAAGAATGACTAGTGAAACATAAAAATATAATAAGAAAGGAGTACTGAATATCGTTCCCAGAAAAGATAGCTAGATGTTTTTCATATATATATATATATATATATTTAAATAAAATAACAATTAGTTTTTTTTTTCATTTTGTAACTTTTTTTAAAGTTTATAATCAACCCGTGCGTAGAACATGCTGTTTTGCTAGTTAACTAATAATGATAATGTTGAGGGGGAAATCAAAAGCAGGGTGCAGTAGGAGAAACTGAGAGAATTTTAGCATCAAATAACAACCTGAAGACCTTCCAAAATTTTCGAACAAATACAATACAGCTGCTATGCTACCTCTAAATTCATAAGAATGCCTTCCATTTCTTCAACAAAATATCAAACTCTGTAAAACTGTATATCAGAACTTGCTTGCTTGTGCTAGCTCCCTTAGTTTCCCAATCCTCCTATGTAGCTCAAAGCTGCCTATGAATACTTTAAGATCCAACTAACCCAGCCTCTATTATATTGTTAGGGTTTCAACAACAAGATTATAGAAGAGTGAGCATCATCATTTCGAGGAAACTCCACAGTCTTGTTTTGTCTTGTCTAGTTCATCACTCCTTCATTTCCTCCTTTCTGCACCAATGAAGTAATTGTATACCCCTTTGTCTACCACTCTTGTAATCTCTCATTCATTCATTCATTTAGGCGTTTTTCATTCAGAGCACAAGTATGTATGTACAAAACAATGGCACCAAAGCTCGCCCAATTCCTCCACTACATCCTTTCTCCAGATAACCAAAAACCCCCCAAAGCACTCATGCCCTTTAGACACCATCGAGGATCATTTACAGCTTGACCTGCCATGTCAAATAATTCTTGAATTTGAACAATTAATCAAACTATGAGGATAATTTTGCTAAGATTGAGATGGGGATTTACCACCTCTGTTGCAGATTGCTGGAAAGAAGTGGTATTTATAGTTTTATTCAATGCTATTAAGGTTGGATTTAGAAGAAATGAGAAAATTTTTCATACAATTCTTGGAGTCAACAGAACCCATTCTTCTGGGCAATCAACAAAAGGTTCTGTTTTTTGTTTTTATTAGATAAATAGATAGATAGAATAAATACAATAAATCCCTTAAATTATATTCCACAAAAGAAAAAGAAACAAAATGAAGAAGAGCAGTCACCTTTACAAGTATTCGAATCGCAGATTTTCGAAATCCAGCTCAATTTCATCGCTTTATAAGAGCATAGCACTAGAACAATCTCTGCCCTAATTTCATAAATCGGTGATAGAATATTTACCCGCGAAAATGATTTGATATGGAATCGCACGTATGATATACGATCTCGTCGCCGTTGTGTTTTAAACCTGTTTGGCCTCAGATAACGCATGCCCTTTTGAGACCTCATGGAGCGGATCGTACATTGGGTCTCGGGATTTTGTTGAACAGACTAACTTAGTAATGCGCTCTCTATATACCCAACCAGGAGTAATTAGTTTATTTAGTAGAACGACATCGTTTGTTTGGGTTGTGTATGTTTCCGGAGTTTCCTCGAATAGGCACCTTTTTAAAATCGCAAAAAACTGCCGCCGCCCACTCCCACTTCTGTCCGGCGATTCCAACTGGTAGAGATATGGAAGAGAAGGTTAAGTTTCTAGCTTTGCTCGGTGCCGGAGCTCTCTTAGGCTCCGCCACCACCGTTGCTCTTCTCAAGCTTCTACCAAGGTTCCTTGCTGTGCCCACAAGTGCTTAATATGTAAGTTTTACATCACTATGATGTATAGTTATTCCTTAGTGTTTCAATATTTCATTCTTTTGGGTGCAGGAGAATTAGTAAAGAGTGTGTTACAGAGTCAGCAAATTCCAATGGTACGTGATTTGACTATAGAATATCACATTCTTTTCTATATTTATGTACTCAATTGCTCCACATTCCTTTTTTCTTTTTCTTTTTTTTTTTGAATTTTAATGTTAACAAAGGAAGCAACCTTTTCCAAGCATTTGAATTGAAGAAAAGAAAATCAATTTACTATTATATTCAGTAAATGTTGTGATTTCCAAGCGTAGAAAGTTTAGAATGATTTGAAAAAGCCCCAGAAAAGTCCCAATTTACTGTAAAATCATTTAATGTGTGCATCCTATAAGCACATAGGGAAATGTGTTTAAGTATACGCAGTATAATTGGTTTGATGAAATACTGAGCATAATACTCTATATGTGATGTTGATAGGAGAATGACAACTTAAAGATAGTTAACCTATATGTACAATTGGTCCTTCTTATGTTTTAGACATTTTGCTTGTATGACAGATAATAGTTAGCTTTTGTTTCAGGTGTACAAAATGATTACCATCCCAGGATTTATAATCAAACTGTAGCTAATGTAGACCTTCTGAACGATGAAATTGTCTCTGAACAGCTCACCAGGTAAACTAAGGATTTTAACTGTCTCTATCTTAATTTATTTAGTAAATGGAAGATTATGATGACCATGTTGTTTTGGTCTCCTATTTTGTATATCTCGATTTGCATATAGAACGTAACATACTATAGAAGTAACATAAGTATGAATTTGGTTGATGAACTAGGGAGAGAAATCAAACAGGTACTTGGAGAAAAGAAGAGGGAGGGGGGGCTGTAAATCGCTTTTGACCCTGCCAAGATCTTTTAGTACTCAATTCATGCGTGAAAGATGTAATAAATGCTGTAGTAATCTTTGGGAGATCTGTTGCATATGTTGCAATTTTGTTCCTTTAATTACATAAAGTTCCTAAATTCCATTCGTTTGCAGGTTAAATGAAACAATGAACTTTTTTAGTGAAATTACCACTGATCTGTGATTAGATTGCTGTATCATTAAAAAACAGTTTGGCCCCTTCTTCATGTTTCTTTCGAAGTAGCAGCTATTAAATTTTTATGAGGATCATCCTGCATCAGAGTCCAGAAAAGGCACAGCATAAAGCCAGAATTATGTTCTCCTTCATTTATATGCCCATCTGCCTGTCAGCCATTCACTTTCTCATTTACTGATATTTCTCTATCTTCGTATTAAACTGTTTCTGGCTCTTTTAGGAATATTCAGTTTTTTGGCCTTGAATCTCAGCAGAAAGTGACTCAGTCGTATGTTGTGGTAATTGGCCTTGGCGGGGTAGGGAGTCATGCTGCCACTATGCTTTTAAGGTCAGGGGTTGGCAGGCTTCTGCTCGTGGATTTTGACCAGGTAAGGTACCTTTGCTCTCTAATAGTCATTCCTTGATTGTCTGCAGCTTAACTCTTGCTCTATTATTCCAATTTTGTTGAATTGTAAACAGCTTAAACTTGTGAAAGAATAAATTATGAGTTTTCTCTAAATCATTGATGTTTCACTATTGTTCTGCTGATATATGCATGATTTGAGGTGTTTCAAACACATTACTTATAAAGGTGTCAGTTTCATCTCTGAATCGGCATGCTGTGGCTACAAGGGAAGATGTTGGTACAGCAAAAGCTCTATGCCTTAAGAAACATTTCCTATCAATTTTCCCCGAATGCCATGTGGATGCAAAAGTGCTGTTGTACGATTCCTCTTCTGAAGATGAAATACTTTCTGGCAACCCTGATTTTGTACTGGACTGCATTGATAATATTGATACAAAGGTAGCTTTAGTTGTTTTTGTCTTGATTTGCCTCTGTTTATCTCTGCAGTTAAATATCTCATTTTCACCATATCAATTTCCATCTTTTGTTGCATGAAAATTGCTTATGTGTCCCATATACCTAGATTACAACATATTTGTTATAAGTTCTTGACAAAATTTGACTTTCAACCAGTTGCTCTTTTGATACTTTAGAAGCTTGTTTCTTAACTAGCTTTATTGCTTTCCATATCGATGATCAAGGTTCATAATTCATCTACATGTTGTAGAACTAGTTAGATAATCTTTTTCAAATAGTTAAACTTCTAGAAAATTTGAAGTGTTTTGCTTCATCATTTTCATTTCCTTCAGGTTTCGCTTCTTGCTGCATGTGTTCGTAGGGGTTTGAAAGTTCTTTCTGCCACAGGAGCTGGAGCAAGAGCTGATCCAACAAGAATCCGTGTAGCCGATCTAAGAGAGTCAACCAATGATCCACTATCTCGAGCTGTAAGTTTTTCTTTGGCAATTTATGTTCATTTAGGTCTATAGCAAATAGAACTTCCATGAATACCCTTTGAAAAACATTTATTCTCGCAATGGCCAAGATCTTTATTAAGTTGAAGAACACTTTATATGTGCCCAAACTTTCTGTTCTAATTAAGACAAGAATTCTGGAGGAAGTTTGGATATCTGTAAATGATTAGAAGACTAGATCCTGAATGTTGAACTGATCTGAATCTTGATATGGCCCCTTTATTTTCTGTTTTATTGCATTACTTTCTTTTGGCAATCTAGTGATCGAAAATTTAGTTTGCATGTGTATATCTGGTTAGAAAATTGTAAGCAGAGAAACAGAATAGTTGGTACAAATAATTCTGTCTCGTCCTTGCGCTTCTATGACTTGTAGGAGCCTATTAATTTCTTACAGCAAGCAGAGGATGCTTGAGTTTCAGTATCTGTATGTTTTCTTTAGGTTATCTGGTCACTTGTTTTAGAACTAAACTATTTATTTAAAAATGAAAGTCAAGACAAGAGGAGAAAAAAAAAGGAATTTCCAAGTCCAAAAGGATATATCTCAGCCAAAATTCTTTTTTTTTTTTAAATATCTATATTTTGAGTGTTTCTCTAGGTCTTGTAAAGGCTTATAAGTTGATAGTCATATTTCTTAGATTTATGGTGGAGTTCGCTGCTCATATAATGTATTATTTGAATTGGTTGAATTATATGTCTGTTCTTCTTCTGAAATCTATCAGTGCATCTCCATTCAAATGCTTTCTAGTCGTTTGGAAGATTTTTCCCTTTAAGGTTCGGTGCTGAAGCATTTGAATTGTTTTTGCATGTAAATTTATTGCTCAAGCATTCTCAGAAATATCTACACAGGTGAGGCATCGTCTGAGGAAGGACCATGGTATTGATGGTGGCATACCTGTTGTCTTTTCATTAGAAAAACCAAAGGCAAAGTTGCTTCCTTTTACAGGACCTAGTGGAGAAGAAGAAAATCCTTCAGACTATCAGGTAAAAAAAAAATTTCTGGGTTGTTTATTGGTTCTGGCAGAAGAAAGATTTGATTAGTTAATCTTCAGAATTTTGCTCTGTTATAATATTTCTCGTGCTCCCTGCCTCTTCTGTGAACATAAGCATTAAAGTTCCTGTTTAATAGTCTTAACTATGAACCTCGGATATCAGATAGTACCAGGTTTCAGGGTTCGTATAATTCCTGTTCTAGGAACTATACCTGCGATATTTGGGCAAGTCATGGCTTCCTATATTGTAACACAATTGGCTAGCTTGCAAGTACAAATGGAGCCAGTGGTGAACTTTGATATGGATCATTACCGTATAATGCATCAGCGCCTGATTGAGCATGAAGAGTTGCTCTATGGTACAGCCATGCAAGTGCAGGTATAAAGTCCGTCTGCTTTTTTATAGCTCCTTTGTTGGGTAGGGGTAAGGGTTTGGACTGGGGGAAGTGCTATTATCATGATCAGTGTCTTTGCTGTTTCACATCCACTGTTTGCTGCAATACCATTTTAATTCACTTAATTGATCCATGTTTGAATTTCACATTTTTTACAATTTACCTTTAGTTGGTATTCATTCTCTAATGCGAAGACTTCATTAAAATCCTGATATTGTGGTATAATTTGTCCACACACAAAAATACATGGCACAACAAAATCTTTCTTTATCCAGTTTTGATTTTTTAATATAATGATTTTATCTTTAATTTTTATCCCGCACTATGTCTACATATTTATATTTTCAATCTTTGATTACTGATGGTTGCTTTTTCTTTTTCTTTTTTTTTACACATTTTTTCCGCATCTTTAGGTGGACGTTGAAGAAGTTATGTATATTGTGAAAGAATTGTGGCATGGGCGAAGTGCAAGAGATCAATCTATTAAAGATGTAGGGCGTGGTATGTGGCGTTCTGTCAACGAGTTGATGCTTGTCAGGTAGGGATGTAGATTGTTGATTGTCAAAACAAAGTTTTCTCCTTCCATCTTTACTTTCTCTTTTGAATGCATTTTTCCTTATGTTGATGTTCTTTTGATTGTAAACTTTCAGATGGGATCAGACTAAGCCGGCATCCGTTTCAAATTTGATTCTACTTAAATTTAAAGAGGTATGCCCCTGATTAGAATAACTAATATGAAATATACTTGATCATGTGCTCGTGATGACAATTTTCTACATGTGCATCCGTCGTGCTATGGATTTATGGTGTTATCTGTAGTCTATAGCAGCATCTTGCCTCCCAAATAATCGTTAGAACTAATTTTGTATTGCGTGTATTTATTTGTTTTCAGGCTGATGAACACGAGACAAGATCACTAGAAGATATAAAGAAAGACGAACCAGAATATTTTGCAAGGGTGATAGCTGTGCTAAAGCGAGCTGAACTGGATTTCGGCTTGTGACTGCTGTAACTCTTTCTGTCATCAGAGGAATCAACTCCATTCTTTTACTTACATGGCAATGCCAGATGGATTTATGTGTGATTCTCGTGTAAAAAGCCAAGTTCGAGTACTCATGTATGCCTGACAAGGAGAGATGTAGCTGTATCCTGTCATAGTAAGCCGAAGAGGAGGATTACATCCCTGAATCCGAAGCACAAGAAAATTTAGCATGAAGGGATCGGCCCTTGTTAAATGTTACAACAAGTTTTTGCATTAGATACAGAAAGTCTGTGATGCTTGGGAGAAGAGAGTTTTTTCTACTACGTGTTTTTACCATGACAATATAATTACTTATAAGTCTTTCATATCGGAGTTTTACAAGTCTTGATTTGAAATAGTGTGACAGTACATAATACAAGTTGTTTTGCTAATATATTGATAATGTTTCAATTTCTAAACAATTATAGGTATGGAAGAGCGCAAGTAAATGTAAAATTTGAAAATATGAAATATTTTCTGCAATATTTTCAGCTATAAGTAAGAGGTTTCACATTAATCTCTATCTCTACTATCTATAAGTAAGAGGTTTCACATTAATCTCTATCTCTACTATTATAAAAGTATCTCTACTATTATAAAAGTGTAGAAGGGGATTATGGATGCTTTACACTTTTTTAGTTTCTTACTTTTTTTAACTACCTAAAATACCCTTTAGTTAGATGAATTATTAATTTTAAGTTTAATGAAATATTGTCATTTTAAAGTTTTTGTATAACTAAATTAATAATAGTGTTCATAAAGTTGAATGGAAAGTTTTGAATAATAAATGGATAGGGTATAATAATGAGAATTTATTTACATGGAAAAGTTGAAAGAATTTGTTAATTAGATAGTTATTTTAAAATTACAAAAAAGATAATAAAAATTACATGAGGTAAATAAAGTTAGATAGAAGGATTAAGAGAATTTGTTAATTAGATAGTTCTTTGAAAGTTACAAAAAAACATGATAAAAATTACATGATCTAAATAAAGTTAGATAGAAGGATAATAAAATTCATGAAGTTTGTAAGGAAAAGAAAGAGTTGAAGATAATTTGTTAATTAGATTAGTTATTAGAAAGTTATATAAAATATTATAAAAATTACATGAGGTAAATAAAGTTATATATAAAAATATAAAAATTCCATAAAGTTTATAAGTAAAAGAAATAATGAATTTTGGAAAGTTAAATTATTTTATTTTTCAAAACATAAATTTAAAAATATTAAACAAGTTAAAATTCAAGGAAAATAAATAATAATAAAAACTATAAGAAGAACTAATGATTAATTAAAGTTACCTAATGTTAGAAAAGGATAAAAATTTACATGAATAAAGATTAGCTTAGAAAAATATTATAAAAGTGTGGAAGGGGGTGATGAATGATTTACATTTTTTTGTTTCTTACTTTTTTGAACCACCTAAAATACCCTTTACTTAGAGGAATTTTTAATTTAAGTATAATGAAATATTTTCATTTTAAAGGTTTTTTTGCATAATTAAATTAATAATAATAGTCATACAGTTAAATGGAGAATTTTGAACAATAAATGGATATGTTATAATAATGGGAATTTATTTACATGGAAGAGTTGAAAGAATTTGTTAATTACATAGTTATTTTAAACCATAAAAAAGATAATAAAAATTATATGAGGTAAATAAAATTAGATAGAAGAATAATAAAAATTGCATGAAGTTTGTAAGTAAAAAAAAGAGTTAAAGAGAACTTGTCAATTAGATAATTCTTTGAAAGTTACAACAAAGATAATAAAAATGACATGATCTAAAGTTAGGCAGAAAGATAATAAAATCTATGATGAAAGTTTTCAATAGGGAAAACAATCCAATGCTTTATGTTTCATTATTGTGAAATATTGTACATTATATAGATCGTCCATGTGACAAATCCTAAACAGATTATAACTAGAAAACCTAACTAATTACAACTAGGTAACTAAAATATAATTATAAATAGTTTAGGAGTTATAAGAATAATACTCCTATTTTAATTATACATGCTAATCCTTAACACTCCCCCTCAAGTTGGAGCATAAAGATCAGAAATGCCCAACTTTGAAGCTAAACGGTGAAAATGTGTGGGATGAAGAGCTTTAGTGAGAATATCGGCAAGCTGAAACTCACTGCGAATATAGGCGGGGAAAATAAAACAATCTTGGAAAGCATTGCGTATAAAATGACAATCAATTTCAATATGTTTAGTACGTTAATGAAAAACAGGATTTTCGGCGATGTGCAGAGCAGCTTGATTATCACAATGTAATGTAATGGGGCGAGTGACAAGAACATGAAGATCAGCAGTAGAATGGATAACCATTTTAGTTTACATAAAATCATTGTCATAGAACGATATTCAGCTTCGACAGATGAACGAGAAACAACATGTTGTTTCTTTGTCTTTCAGGAAATAGGAGACCCACAAAGTGAAATAAAGTAACCAGTGATAGAACTTCGAGTAATTGGGCAGGTAGCCCAATCTGAGTCACAATATGCAGTCAATAAAAGTGGAGAATGGACGTGCATAAATTGAGCAAGTGTATCTACGGTGTACGCGAGTTCAGGTCGAGTAAGAGTAAGATAGATCATCTTATCTATGAGTCTGCGGTAGTGATCTGGGCTATCAAATAAAGATCCAGAAGCTTTTGCCAACTGATGATTAGGTTCAATAGGAGTAGATGCTGGTTTAGCCCATAATAAACCCGTTTCAGAGAGAATTTCCAATGTGTACTTTCGTTGGCATAAAAATAAACCCGAGGGGTTTCTTGCAATTTCAATGCCTAAAAAATATTTGAGAGGTCCCAAGTCCTTCATGTGAAAACACTTATGCAATGAACCTTTGAATTAATGAGAGTGGATAGTGAATTTCCAATAATGAGTAAATCATCCACATATATGAGAACACATAAAAAAGTATTGTCTCGAGAGTATGTGAAGAGAGAATAATCAGCATAAGACTAAACCATATCGACGAAGAGCAGTAGTGAGTTTCAAAAACCAACACCGAGGAGCTTGGCAAAGACCGTATAAAGATTTCTTCAAGAGACAAACTTTTTCTCGGAAAGATGGGCGAAAACCAGGTGGGGGTTGCATATAGACTTCTTCCTATAAATCGCCATGGAGAAACGCATTGTGAACATCCATCTGATGGATAGGCCAGTTGCGAGTAGTGGCAACGGAAAGTAAGGTGCAAACTGTGACCATTTTAGCAACAGGAGCAAAGGTGTTTGTAAAGTCAATACCTGCCATTTGTGTATTTTTCAAAATCACCAAGCTGGCTTTATATCGCTCGATGGTGCCATCTGCTTTGTACTTAATACGAAAGACTCATTTACTCCCCAGAGCACGTTTTCTAGGAGGCAAGGATGTTAAAGACCACGTGCCATTTTGTTCAAGTGCATCAATTTCTTGGCGCATAACGGCGCGCCAGAGAGGATTAGAGACTGCTTCAGAGTAAGTGGTGGGGTCCGATGCCGTGGCAACAGATGCTAAAAAATGCCTGTGTGAAGGAGAAAATTTGCTATAGTCCACAAATTGTGTTATCGGATAAAGGAACATACCTGAGAGGTCCGAAGAGGGTGAGAGAGTAGAGGAGGAATGGGATATAGAAGACTTCCATATGGCGTTGCAGTCATAATCTCAGAGCCAAGCCGGAATATTTTTAATTCGAGAGCTTCGTCTGGGTCCATCAGCAGGCTGATTTTCTTATATAATGCTTTGATTAATTTCTTCCTGATTTGGACTGTGTGCAGAATTGGAGGTGACTGGGCCACAATCTGGTTTGTTGTTTGTTGTGCCGCAAGAAGATATACCAGCTGGGCTGCGGGAAGGCATGTTGGCGGCTGGGCCGTGTGAAGGGTGAAGTGGGCCATCGCTGGAAGAAGCAGCTGGAGGCAGGCGGGCTGGCTGCTGGGTAGATGGGCCACTCGGATCTTGGTCGCGTAAAGGCTACTATGGGCCGCCGCTGGAAGTAGAACCATCTGGAGGCAAGCGGGCTGGGCGTTGGATAGGTGGGCCGCTAGGATCTGGGCCGCAGGAAGGGGCCTCTTGCCTGGAGCTGTGTTGGATAGGTGCTTGGTCCATTGGGCTATTTATAACTAAGGTTGGGCCGGCTGGGTTGGATACTTTAGCTGGTAAACTCTCCCTATCTTGTATAATGTATTCTTTGGAGCCCAAGACTTGTTCTCCAAAATTGTAAAATTGTGCGAAGTCTGTAGGAATTATTGAAATGTCTGATTTTTCTTGGAATGGAAATCTTGTTTCATCAAAAATCTCATCCTGGAACACAAGGAATTTTTCTGTTTGCAAGTCATAAAATTTTCATCCTTTCTTATTAAAGGGGTAGCTAAGGAAGACACATAGTCAACTGCGGGAGGAAATTTATCTTTGGGTGGATCGTGGTCATGAACATAAGCTAAGCACTCAAAACTTTTAATGTGAGAGTATGATGGCTTCTATCCGTATAACAACTCATAAGGAGTCTTACTGTGTAACAACTTCGAGGGAGTTCAATTGATGAGATATCCGACCGTCAAAACACATTCTTCCCAAAATTTTATAGACAAATTAGTTTGAAACCGCAAAGCCCGAGCTACATTTAAAATATATCGATGCTTGCGTTCAACCCTTCTATTTTGTTGTGGTGTCCCAGTAATAGTAGTTTGGTGAATTATGTCATGGGTGGCAAGATACGACTTTAGAGGTGTAAATTCTATGCCATTATCACTACGGACTATCTTGACGGTTTTGTGAAATTGTGTTTTAATCATGGCAAAGTAATCTCGAAGAATAGACGGAACTTCACTTTTCTCAGAAAGTAGATATATCCAAACAGTCCTAGAATAATCATCTAGTATGGTAAGAAAATATAAAGCACCTATAGTTGACATGGTTTTATATGGGCTCCACAGATCACAATGAATTAAGTCAGAGATTGTAGAGGCTTTATTGATGCTAAGAGAAAAACAATCACGAGTTTGTTTAGCATGTAGACAAATGTTACAAGGAGATCTTTCAGTTGTAAAGTCTTTAGAAATACCCAAAAAAGTATTCACTACACAATCTGAAGGATGTTCCAACCGTATATGCCATAATGTGCTTGAGTCAAGAACCGTGCTAGAAAAAGCGTACAATTCCTTCTATTCCACAAGTTTGTAGAAGAAAATCCCATTCCTCTGCTCACCCACTCCAATTGGCCTTATCGAGATACGGTCTTGTATAACACAAAAGTTGTCAGAGAGAGTGATAAAACACTTCTAGTCTCGTGTCAATTGAGACAAAGAAATTAAATTGTATTTGAGTTCAGGAATTAGCAACATTCGGTGGAGTTTTAATCTAGGACTCAAAGAAACCATTCCTTCTTGTAGAGCAAAAGTCTTGGCACCGTTAGGTAATCCAATAATGTATGGACAGATAGGATTTATATTTGTAAAAAACATTTTCTGCCAGTCATATTGTGAGAACATCCTGAATCCAAAATCCATAAGTTTTTCATACCAAATAATTTTTCGGATTGAGTGTTGTTTGAATTATTTAAGGCAGTCAATAGCTTTGACCATTGGTCAGCTGTCAAATTTGGAAAGTAGCTCGGCCCGTTACTGCTTGTGCTCTGTCTGCTCGGCCTGCCGCCCTGCCCGTCACTGCAGGTCGGCCTGCCCGACCCGATGCTCTCTTCTTCCCCAGTGAGTAAGTCACGTCTACTGAAGGGTTCCGCCGCCGTTCTTCCATGCCGGACTGAAGTAGAGTTGGCCCAGGCTTCCATTGGTCGTCCTCCGTTCATCATGCGAGCTCTTGGCGTCTGCTGCTGCTGTTGTCCTCCTCGTGCAGGTATGTTGCCGCGCCACCCTCTGTTGCTGCTTGCTTGTGGGATGCCGTGGCCGGTGGCGAGTTGAGGTGAGCTCTGCGGCCACCACTTCGGATATCCCACCAGCTAGAAGCAGCCGGTGACATCGTGTCCGGCCCTCTTGTAGTATGTACAGTAAAATTGTGAAGATGGTGATCGGCGATCTCCTCCAGCGGTGGCTCCGGCAGTGGCTCCGACAGCAGCGTAGGCGGCGCCGTCGCCGGTGTATTCCCCTGCTCGTATTAAATTTTTATGCTGTTCTTCTTTGCAAATTTGAGTAAGAACTGTTTGTAACTTGGGCATGAGTTCTTATTGAATCATATGAGAACGGACAGTGCCATAAATAGCACTATTTAATCCATTAAAAATTGGAAAACCTTTTCGTTTTCTCTTTCCTTTATGATAAAGGTCAAGAGTTCTGTATCTGTGGTGGACGGGAATTGAGTGTAGTTTTCTAATTCATCCCATAACTTTTTCAAACGTGAAAAATACATGTGTATCAAATCTCCGCCTTGTTTACAATTTGCCAATGCAGCCTTTAATTCGTATATTCGTGGCCCCATGCCAACAAAAAATCGTTCCTTCAAATCTGTCCATAATTCATCAGCTCTCTTGGAGTGATATATGGTAGATCGGAGAGAGGGTTCGATAGTGTTGAGAATCCAATAATTTACCAGATTATTGATTTCCCATCATTCTTCCTCTTTGTCTGGATCATCTTCTGGAATTGGGATTATTCCATCAATGAATCCCAACTTCTTCTTTGATCTCAAGGCATGCGCATGGCTCTTGCCCATTCTGCATAATTGTTGTCCTTCTCGGTCTCTCTTAGTTGGACCGGTGTTAGAATCAATCCAGTTCCATTGGCGGATGCTACATAATAAGCATTTTTCTTTATTCTGCGAACATGGCTTTCTTCCACCATGTTGTTATCAACATTGCCAATATTGTCGTTACTCATTATGAGAGATTTTAGACAATTGGCTCTGATACCATGAAAGTTTCTAGTGGGGAAAACAATCCAATGCGTTCTGTTTCATTAATGTGAAATATTGTACATTATATAGATTGTCCATGTGACAAATCCAAAACAGATTATGACTAGGAAACCTAACTAATTACAACTAGGTAACTAAAATATAATTATACATAGTTTATGATTTATAAGAATAATACTCCTATTTTAATTATACATGCTAATCCTTAACATATGAAGTTTTTAAGTAAAAGGATGAGTTGAAGAGAATTTGTTAATTCGATTAGTTATTTGGAAGTTACATAAAAGATAATAAAAATTAGATGAGGTAAATAAAGTTATATACAAAATATAAAATTTCCATAAGGTTTGTAAGTGTAAGAAATATTGAATTTTAGAGAGTTAAAATATTTTATTTTATAAATTTAAAAATATTAAACAAATTAAAATTCTACGAAAATAAATAATTAATAAAAAGATAAAAACAACTTATGATTAATTAAATTTACCTAATTTTAAAGGAAGAGAAAATTTACCTGGATAAAAATTAGCTTAGAAAACTATTATAAAAGTGTGGGAGGAGGTGATAGATGATTTATATTTTTTTATTTATTACTTTTTTGAACTACCTAAAAATCCTTTAGTTAGATAATTATTAATTTTAAGTATAATGAAATATTGTCATTTTAAAGATTTTTTTTGGTATAATTAAATTAATAATAACACTCATAAAGTTAAATTGAGAGTTTTGAACAATAAATGAATAGGTACAATAACGGAATTTTAATTACATGAAAGAGTTAAAGAATTTGTTAATTAAATAGTTATTTTAAAGTTACAAAAAAATATAATAAAAATTATATAAGTAAATAAAGTTAGATAAAAGGATAATAGAAACTCTACGAAGTTTACTAGTGTATGTAAATGTGAGTAAAGCAAAATAGGAAGAAAAAAGGAACATAAATAAACTAACCAGAGTGAAGCATATACTAGGCCAAAAGAAAGGAACATAATTCCCTTGGTATGATTGAAATGGAATATTATATTATACATTGCTTGTTATTGGATTTAGAGATAAGAAAGTGAATTACTTTTTTACATTGAGTTTCATGTTTTTTCTCTAATTATTCAAATATTTATTATAATTGGTTAAGTTCGAATTATAGATATACTTTATAAGATTCATTTCTTTAAATAACTCTTCATTATAAGTTTTGTTATTGAATATATGTGTATATATATAAGATTCCGTTCCCAGCAAAAAAAATAAATATTTTATAGAATAAGGAATAGAAAATGAAAATAAACCATGACAATTAACATCTTAAATTATAAATAACTACATCAAAATTTACTCGAAAAGAATTACATTAAAATTTGAACTATTAAATATATCATACATCTACAAGTAATTATTTTTTAAAACTTAAAATTAAATTACGTAATTCCTTACCAATTGTGGTATACCTTTTTTTCATTTGAGTCCTACCTTTTTTTTGCTAATAAATGATTTACTAATTCGAAATTGAGATACATGTTTTAATAAAAATGTGAAATATGTGAAACTGAGATGAAAAAATATTCACGTAAAGAAATATATTGGTTAAGAAAAAAAAAAATTAAAAAAAGTCAATTTGTTAGAATAGAGAGAGGTCAACAGGTCAATTGGGAAAGATCACAGTGGTATTTACATTAGCAAGCAAAATTATGAGTGGCAAGTAAAGTGGGAGATCGACTCTGGTAATCCTGTTGTCCAATGTCCATGGCCTAGGGTTCGAGCTCAAGTTTTGCTGTATCCGAAGCTACACCGAAATATATCCCAGAGAAACTCGGAATTCCACGCCATGGACTCAACGCTTTTGTGCTTGCTATCTTTCTGCTTCATCGCCCGGCTTGGCCTCTCTTTCTCAGGTTTGTTCTTAAATTTTATCATTGTTGAATATCATTTTTGCAGCTGCATTTCATGTTTTCTTTTGACATTAATTTGTGTAAGTTTTGCCTTTTGGTTTTCATACTTCCGATGAAAGGATGGAACTCGAGGACATGAGTTGAATTCTAAAAGAAATGTTTTATTTCGTTGGTTTAATATTTAGTGGCTGCAAGTTGCTTCTATTCAGACCTGTACATTCAACTGAATGAAATCCATTTTTCCTCAAAAAAAAAAAAGAAATGGTGCTTCTATTCAGACCAGTACATTCAACTGAAAAAATTGATATTATCATTTAGGTTTTAAAAAACTATCTTGGGTGGTGTATGTGGTGAATTGGACTGAATTGAACTTTGAGTAGGATGCTTGACAGTTCATAGTAAAGTGAAAATGTGAATGCTAGGACATAAATGCTTAGTCATGGCACCAGCACCACCATCAACACATCAATTGAGTTTGCTGTGGACAAGGAGGTGAGTACTAGTAGGAGGATGCCTTGCATTTGAATGATTATCAACAGGCATTCACTATTGGAATTACATGAGACAGGATCAGTGGGGAGACATATAGGATACAGTATTAGAGAGTTTGTGAAGCTTGGAAATATAGATGTCTAAGTAGTTTTATGGCAGATTTTACTGTTGTCATGAAGGCAATGTATTGGAAATTATTCGGCTGTGGAAGTGAATGGTTAAATATTGTAAATTAGTTGACTTACAGTTGTAAGACTTCTGAATGCTCAAGGAACAGAAATTTTAGCTGGACAATGATATTGAGTTGAGACTCTGAATTTATTATATTGTCATTTGCATATAGAGTAAATGTTCTCATTTGCATCATTTAACTCCATTAAATAGTTTTGTCCTAAAATTTTAGGAATCTTCTGCATTTTTGAAGTATTAAAAGGAATCATTCACGGGTTAAATTGACTGTATACTGTCAAAATAAATGTTGAGTGTGACTAGAATGATGTGGAGTAGCTCTAAAATATTTCCAGGAAGATTGTGTGCATCTGAAAGATTTGAAGCTGGAGGTTGATTATATTTACTTTGGTGAACTGCTTCTAGATTCTCATTCTTTTCTAGCGGGAGAGTAAGTGGGCTTAATGTTTTAATATTATAGGAGGAGCGTCTGTATATTTGATACAAGGAGTAGATAGGTAGTTTTGTGGTTCAAGAAATTGTAATCATACCAGGTCCATGATCTCTATTTGAAGCTGAACATAAGTATCAACCTCCAGGTGGCTAGATAACTAGTTGAAATCAATAGTTTAGTTCTGGAAAGTTTAGTTCTGAAATGTAGCCTGTGAATTGTATGGAAATCTTGAGTTTTGTGAAACATGCTAGGATCTGATTACAGATAAAAATAGGAAAAGGAAAATTATTAAAATGAGAGAGGAGAAAGTTTAATATTGTAGTGGGGAACAAATGCAATTATTACTCCCTCAAAAGAGGCTGAAAATTTATGACAAATTTCTTGGAAAGAGCCGTTTAGGAACTGAAAGATTTTGTAAAATCCATTTAATATCTTTCTTGCCGAAGGAGGCACTCGAAAGTTCTATTTAATATTTCTTTGCAGAAGAAGGTTTCAGATATGAGCAGGGCGCAAATATGTAGTTAGAATATGACCTTCCTTATTCTCTTTCATTAGTGTAGATGTGGTTGGCCAGCATCTTTTGCTTCTGGCCTTTCTGGTGATTCCTTAACATGTCTTGTTTAGAGAAATTGTCTTTCTTTTTGTTGTTCTTCTTCTTATATACAGTTTGTGTTTGAACTTATAATTTTGGACGGCTGCATCAGGGGTGAACTCATTTGAGTCGGTTCCTGATCTGGAAAAATCAATGTACACGGATGTTGATGGCTATCCGTGTGTACGACTGCTCAACCTTTCTGGGGAGATTGGTTGTTCAAGTATGCAAATGCATCTTAAATATATGCTTTCACAATTACCTGAATTCTCTCTATATAGCTGATATCTTGGATTCACAACCTTTTATGCTAGATCCTGGTCATGGTAAAGTTGTTGCTCCAGTGGCTCGATTAAGGAATGTGAATGAATTTGCGAAGCCATGTGCAGTTCTGGTCTCAGTGGATGAATTTGAGAGCTTATTGACAAGGTATGTATTGTTGAATTCTGTATATGTTCGAAGGACAGTTATTTTATCCTGTTGAAAGTCTTGTTTTTCTTTAGCTTCGATGATTTAGATTCTATGTGAGATTGATCTTTACATGCTTATCTCTTTGGTAATGGTCTTTTCACTTCATTGCTTCCTCTTTTTGAAGCACATTTAAAATTCTGGATGTTGATTCTTTACTTTTTGATACTCTTATATCTATATCTATACATCCTGACTTGGAAACCCTGAAATTTTCAAATTAGTGCTTGTAAAAGGTTGGTCATTAGCTAGAGGAGCTGTAATTACTCATGAAATTGCTGCTTGAAGGTTGAAGTTCAGTTCAGTTATAATTTGTTAGAAATGTCTTATTTGGAAGTAATTATTATGAAATAAGGGCATTCAACTGAATGAGTGAATCTACTACTTCATATTTACCTGCTCATTTTCACATCTCTGGTGTGTGGCCTTAACTCATCTAGGCTTGGGTGATTGATGAGCCTTCTGAAGCCTTCATGTTCAATTCTTATTTTCTTTTACAAGATGGCAACATGTTATGTGACCTAAACAGATAGATGACAGCACTGACTAGGCAATTGATCCTTAGGTTTTTTTTTAATTATTATTTTAAATACTGAGTAATTGATTCTTGGGGTCGTTCCTCATTTCCTTGATGAATTAGGAGGAAAACTGTGGCAGGACATTCTAAGAAATCTTATTTGCAGGGTTGCACTAGCTCATTTAACATATCTTGATTTCTTCTCTTTTCTAGAACTTATTAGGAGCGGAACCACAGTTTGCTTTAGATAATTGATCAACTTTTTTTTCTTTATATAAAAGTTTTTCCTTTGACCATCATTAAATAACTGGAGCATCTTGCACTGTTTATTAGAAGGCCTTTAATCACATCTCAAGTGCTGAATGACGGGGCAGGAGCCAAAACTCAATGTCCTTTGTCTGTAAATAATTGACTAGGCTTGCTTAGTCTTTCATTTTGGATGACGTAGTCATGGATGACAAAGATTTAGTTGATGGAGCAAAGAAGATTTTTATTTTGTTCATAAGTTTTAGTTGGAGAACTTTAGTGAAGCTAGTGGCTTCTCAAGTTGATAAGGTATATCATAAGAAAATAATTGAATTTTTTTGGAAACTTGAACTCTGAGAGAGTTGCAGCAATGCTATGGTCAACTTTTTGCTTGTTATTTTTTTTTCCCAGTGGTACACTATAGTCTATACTTCAATGACAATCCGAGAGTTCCCATTCTGGTCAACCTTGTAACGTTCATGATATTTCCCTTGTGCTTATTTCAGTACGATGACTGACCCATGAATGTTGTTTATATGCTGCAATTTTTTTCTCTCTTTTACCATTGACAGTACTGTTTCCTTTCTCAGATTATCAAAAGATACTAATTTGGCTAGCCGTGTGGCTGGTGTAGTAGTTGAATCAGGAACTCCGAATCCAGACATTTCAAAAGGTAATAGCATAGCTCTGTTCCATTTTTGGAAGGGTGAACATTTGTCAGGGTAGCTGACTTATTTGCGTATATGCCCCTTTGCAGGATTTTCCCCAGATAGGAAGTTTCCAGAAGCTGATTTTGCCCCCTACAATGGAAATAAATTTGAATGGAATCCAATGGTGTGGTTAATATAAATTGGGCATATCTGTTAAACTGAATTTTGCAAAAGCTTTTTCTCTTTTAGCTTTTAGAACTTAGAAGTCTATGGACTTTTTCCTGTATCTTCTTTTGAAGAAACTAATTCTCATTGCTTGCCAATTGTAGGGATCTGGAATCATGTGGCAAGCTTATAATTTTCCCGTGTTCTTACTATCAGAGAGTGGCACCCTTGCTTTCCAGGAGGTAGTATGGGTTAACAAGATTTCTTGAGCTGTTATATGTCATAGGTTTGGATTAACCGTATTACTGGCAAAATTGGATATAGAACCATTTTTGAAGTGTGTAAGAACTTCAGTTCAATAACCAGAGCTAGTGACCAGAACCTTCAGATTTGCAGTATTCAGTACCTAGGGATGCTGCTTGTAACCATAATCTTTGTCTCCTTGTAACTTTCTGTTGATCTCTAAATGTTAACTAATACTCATACATGCAGGTTGCAGTTAAAAATGAAAACAGAAACAACATATACACGACTGGTGTGGCGGAGTTTGATCTGGTTATGCAGGTAAAAGGCTGACAGTAGGAATCCTTGTTTTTTCTTTTTTAAATAAAAACATTTTTAATACAGTTGTTAGTCGTCACAGCTTTTGAGAATTGTTGGAAAAGTTCTGTCTCCTGATGTGAAACACACTTGTTTATTTATCTATTGTCCAAATAGACCACAAAATCTGGAACTCATGATTCAGAGTCTTGTTTGAGAGAAGGAACGTGCCTACCACTTGGTGGATACAGGTGAGATTTTTGGAATATCTTGGATTTTGATTTCTTTATAAAGTAACATCTTTACTTGCTTTTGAAACTTTTCCGGGAGAACTTGTAAAACCTTATTTCTTTGTGATTGAGTGGATGTTTGGAAACATAATTTGTTATAGTTAATAGTAAAGAAACGACCCAGAAACATAAACAGCTAAAGTTCTGCTATTCTTTGTTTTGTAAGAATCCCTATATTAGATAAGCAAGAATGTTTAATCTTTGACTTCCAATATCTTCAATTTGAAGGGCAGTGTCTGGTCTGCACTTCCACCAATAGATACTTCATCGTCAGAGAAGCCAAAGCCCACTATATTAACAGTGGCATCTATGGATTCTGCCTCCTTTTTCCGTGATAAAAGCCTTGGCGCAGATTCCCCCGTATCTGTGAGTTAGAAAGTATCTTATGCATCACAATCTTGTTATAGTTTCTTCCATTTTCTAAGAAGTATCTAAAATCTTGCCCAGGGATTGATCACCTTGCTGGCTGCAGTTGATGCTCTTTCACGTTTTGGCGGCTTTCACAACCTGACTAAACAGGTGGGATGTGAGATTTTGCTTCAAAACTATGATGTGAGCTCAAACATTTTAGCATTACTGACATTTCGGAAACTTTTGTCTCATAGCTTGTATTTGCTGTTTTCACTGGAGAATCCTGGGGATTCCTTGGCAGCAGAAGATTTCTTGTTGAGCTTGATGAGCAATCTGATGCTGTTAGAGGTCTAAACTTCACAATGATAGACAGGGTACAGCCACGGCATCCCTGATGAAATACCTGCAAAAATCTTTTTGCTTGGTCTATTCTTTATTTATGGACTAACTACAACTGAGTTGTATACAAGAACATTTTAAACTGGTCATCTGAATTTTGACTTTGACATGTAGGAGTGTTTTATCGGTTAAGTTCTGAAGCTACCTCAGGATTTGAGCCCTTCTTGTGCCATTTCAACTAAAAATTTCAGAACGGCAAATGTTTCTTAGATTTAGCTTTATTTTTCTGCTTCTTTTGCTGAAGTTATTTTGGGGGATGGGTGGCTGAAAGATAAAGGTTGTATAAAAATGATCTGCTTGAATTTCCTCCTAAGAAACATTGTGAGATTATGGTTTCTTTTGCTAGTACCTTTTAGTTCAAGATAGTATTATTGTTGGAGCTAAATTCTACTGCTATTGCATTAAGGTAGTTCTTGGCCCTGTGAGAGGATAGTGTGTATTTGACTTATTTCAGCTCTTGGTGGATGAGAATTTCTGGATTTTGTTAGTCTGGTTCAATATTTATACTTGTGCGTGGGATGATATATGTTGGTCACCTATTTGGCAAATAAAATTATACTTAAATATACAGGATGCTAACAGTTATTATTAAATTTCCTAATATTAATCAGGTCATTGAAATTGGATCTGTTGGGAAGAGCTTTGATCAAGGTGTCAGAAAACTTTTTGCCCATACAACAGGGGTAAGATATCTTTTGCTGTTTAATGTCTGTAATACATTTCTACAAACCATATTTCCATTGAAAAGTTTGATTATTCATATATTAAGTCAGCTCATAATGTCTTAACATGACTACTATGAGTCAAGCATAAAGCTATGGCCATGTTCTGCCTCATTTGCCATTAGAATGTGAAAGACAGCATGGAACTGAAAACACTGGGTGTAATTAGATATAGTATATTGCAACACTGATGGTCTCATCGAGTGTCCACTAGGATGATCATAGTGTTTCCATTGTGGTGCTTATGATGGGGAATAATTGATTCTGTGTTGAAGTAAGACTGGTGAACTCACCACTGGATCTCATCTGGTAAATTGGAAATTGTCTCCTTTCCCTTGGCTTGATTTCTTGGTATGATGTATCGTTTAGGAAGATTGGACATGCTGAACCACACATGAAATACTATGGTAATGGTGCTTACTGGTTTTTATACTCAGTAAACATCTCTTGGAAAACTCGCTGAGAAACTTATTGAGAGGGATTGATTAAATGTTTGTAAAACACAGTCCTTGGATCTCAAAAAGTTTTTAGGATTGAGACAACACTGTATTTAGTGTTTTTCTTAATCAAAAGTGGGCTTGATTTATATTATCAATGAGTACAAACTACTACAATCCATGGTTTCCTCACTAACATCTGAAAATCACTTTACAAAATTATTAGTACCAGCACTGCATCTACAGTAACTTTTTACCTTCATCTATTTCAATACAAACTGCAATCCTTGTGCACAAGGCTTTTGCAGTTCAGGGTCTTAGAGTTAGGTTGCGAAAGGGATTTCTCCATTGTCACATTTGGCTGCAGTCTTATAGGTTTTATTTTCCAGGTCACATCTTCTACGATTGAAACCTTGGCTGCATTACATCGTGCACAAGATTCACTCAACATTGAAAGAGTGAATATCTCATTGGCCAGCAAATCAAATCCTGGGATACCACCATCCTCACTGATGACATTCCTGAAGAAGGTTGGTGTTCTCACTTACTGTGTCAAGTTCAATTTGCAGTTTCTTTTGAATTATTCATGGCATTATTATGCAGTGACAACCTACCCCTCCACACTCTCCTGACTCCCTTCCACCCCACATGCACCCACCCACCAACACACAAGCACACACAGAGTAAATGGTCCATTCTTTCTGCATGCATGATCCCTGATTAGGCATCTTGCTCTCAGGAAAATATATATATATATATATATATATCAGCAATAATCTAGATGTATATTTTTAGATTTTCTTGGCTTACAGTTTCAGTTGATTTATTCAGTCTTGGATATCCTTTTTATATCTGAAGCTGGAAGAAAAATTAAGAAAAGAACTGAAGAAGAAAACATTAGAAGAGACTAAGAGGAGAAAAAGCATTTATGTTTTGCAAGATTGATTTTTAAGATGGCTAGGATGGAAATCTGATCTACTCTTATTTTAATAAATTTAATATTTGAAGTACTATGGAGTTGCTAAACAATCATGTTGGATCTCTTTTCTTTTCCTGTGACAGAATCCACAGACTTCTGGGATTGTTCTGGAAGACTTTGATTCTGCCTTTACCAACAATTTCTATCATAGTCATCTTGACAATCTATGTGAGTTTTTGGGTTCCTGAACTCCTTAAAGTTCCTGATTGACCAGTTGATCATGTAACTGAGCTCTGTGTGATATCCTCATTTGTCATATTGCTCTAATGCAGCTAACATAAACTCCTCAGCAATAGTGGCAACTGCTTCACTCATTGCTCGGACCTTATACATCCTTGCCAGTGACAAAGACTTAAATACTTCTGCTTTGACTGCTATCAATGTGAATGCCTCTTTAGTTGAAGAGCTTCTCGGCTGCCTATTAAGCTGTGAACCAGGTTTATCATGTGATCTGGTAAAGCAATATATTTCACCCACTACTACATGTCCAGGCCATTATGTAGGTGTCATCCTTGGGGAACCTACCTCTTCACCTTACCTTGGTTATGTGGGTGATGTTTCAAGATTTGTCTGGAATTTTCTGGCAGATAAGACATCTATTCCGTCAAGAAATGTAAGTGCCACTTGCCCGAAAGAGTGCAGTGGCAGTGGTGAACTCTGCATCCGAGCAGAGACTGACAGTAAGGGCATTTGTGTCACCTCCTCCACCAGGTATTGATTACTTTTCAATTACCACAACCTTGTTTTGTATTGTCACCTAAACTGTTATAAAACTTGAACAAAGTGAATATTATTTGCTAAGGCAACTGAGTCAGGATAATCATCCTGCAGGACTAAATCCTATATTCTTCGTCTCAGGTACGTGCCAGCTTACTCAACCAGACTAAAGTACGAGTCTGAAACTTGGAAGCTGTTGCCACACAATTCTTCTGATGTGATGGGAGCTGTCGACCCTGTTTGGACCGAGAGCAACTGGGATGTGATAAAGCTTCGGGTTTACAATGTCCAAGATTCTAGTTACGACAATCTGATTCTGTTGTTGGGTATTGGAGTTACAGTTTTGTCTTATCTTGCAATAGGCATTGCCAAAGCGTTCATCAGAAAAGCTCTAAAACGGGATTGATATAAACTGCCTTGATACAATTGTTTTGTAAGAACAATTCTTGATAGCCAATGGGCAGGCAGGCTAATTCGTCCCTTGGCAGTGTAGCTAGACAACTCTGATAGCATTAGTTTCATAGTTTAATAGCTTACACACATTTGCAAGGAAAAAACGCTCCCAAAAAAAAAAAAGAAAAAAGGCAGGAGGTTGTAAGCTCATTAGGATGTGGCATTTTTTGGAGCTGCATCCGTTTTGATTTTCTGTAATGGCAAAGTGACAATATTGGAAGTGCATTACTATATGGTTTTGAGTTTGATGGTTGGTTTAAGCATCATAGGGGAAATCTTAATTAAATATTTCTTTTTCTTTTTCCCTTTATTTTTTCGATCTGGCCTTAAATATACTCCAGTGCACTGAGCCATTCAAGTAATCAAAGCGGTAAGTTGTCAGCTGGGGAAGCTAGTAAGTTGTCAGGTGAAAGCTAAAATGATCATGACTTCCCTTGTGTTTTTTTTAATAAACTTTCTACATTCGCTGCTTTTCTTTAGTCCAAGTAGTCATTCTACGTTGACTCTCAAGTATCATTTTGTCGTCTAGATGCATTCTTTGGATACGTTTTAATAATTGCTTCCCTTTCAAATCGTTAAAGACTCACATTTAAAGGATTTTTAAAATGATTGCAAAATTTAACGAATTGTGATCGGGAGAATTTCTAATATTTCATAACCCCCATAAGATACAAGACAAAAATAATAATAATAATAATAATTACGGCTGAAGGGTATAGAGACAATTATGTGTAGAATGCTTTGCAAACTGAGAATCGAAAAGTTAAAGCCTGGTGAAACGGAGAAAAAGCGCAAAGACAAGATATCAGGGCAGCGTTGGTAAATGGTCGGGACTCTCAGGAAGTAGGGGTGGACAGAACAGTTTGTCAGATCAATCTATGATTCTAATAGTTTTGGGTTGATTCGAACCGCGGATCAGATTTGGTCGATCTAACTCTGACTGTTTAAGGGGATTGGATCAGGTGGGTCGGTCCGGATTAGTTCGGGCTTCGTAATTTTTTTTAAAAAAAATTTTAAATGACTTAAGATAAACAAAAATTTGAATATAAATAAATAACATATAAATAATAAAATTACATAAATGATAAAATTAACTTAAATAACTTATATGAGAGAAAGTTACATAATATAATGCTTACTTACTAATACATGAAAATAAATAAATGATTACATAAGATTTTTTTTAGATTTTTTTTTTTAATTTTAGGAAATTTGAGATTCTTTTTAAATTTATAAAACTTAGATTTTTTATAAGTTTAGAATATTTAAATTATTTTTATTAATTATTTAAACTTAAATTTAGAAAAACTTATTAATTTTATTTAAACTAAGTTTAGAAACACTTAAATTAACTGTTTTAGGAGTTTAGAAAATTTAAAATATTTGTTTTAAGTTAGAAAACTTAAATATTTTTATTAAGTTTATAAAACTTAAGAGTTAAAAAAAAAAATAGTAGAGAAAGCCACCTTGAAATGGTGGGGGGTTTGGCATGGACCCCTACCGATTTCATTAATAATAAAATAAAAATTATATAGGAGAAGGGACTTAGGGCCTAAACTTCCCAAAAGAAATTACAATTAAAATCTAATAAATTAATCATATACTATCTAACTAAGTCATAACTATTACAATAAAAAAATTAATACTATCCCTAAGCGCAATTTATATCATGTATCCAGGGTGTACTTGCTTATCAAAATGACAACGTTTTGATAAGTGATTAATTATTTTATTATTAACAAAATCAACAAAATCTTCCAAATCCACGAGTCTTTCTTCTTCCCCGAGCTTCTTCTATTTCCATATGTATCTTTCCTTTCTTTCTGCAATTTTCTTCTTTCCTCACGATTCTACGTTGCTCTGACTGCTCGATTTTTCTCCGAATTTCGTGTGATTTTATTCAATTAGTCATCGTTAATCATCTGCAATATTATGTAATTAATGGTTGTGAAGAAACTAATATTGTTCCTATTGTTGATGTTTATGAGGTCAATTGTGATGTTTTAAATCATTTGTCGTGCAATAATGTTGTTTCTATGCTGCCAGAATCTGTTGAAGAAGATTTTACAGGTAATACATTATTTATTTTTCGATTTGTTTTGTTGTTTTTGTGAGTTTTTGTGTTAGTGAATGCATGTGTGCTGTGTTATAGGTATAGAGGATGGGAATTGTGGTCTTCCAAACACTTCCAATTGTGAAGATAATTTCACGTAAGATATTGTCTTTTTTTTTTTTTTTAATTCGGTGGTTATTTTTGAGAAGTTGTGCTACTGTACATATGTATGCCTAGTTTGATTACAAAGTGTGTCCAATTTGATAAATGAGTGTGCCTAGTTTAACAATTAAGTATGCCTTGGTTTTATGATCAATATAAATTTTGAATTTTTGTTGTGTTTATATTTTCTGGACTTTTTTGCTATTTTTAATGTATTGTTTGTTTTACTTTCAAGCGTATTTCAATTTTAATATGGTTGGTCACCATTTCGTTTTAGTTGTATTACGTATTTAAAATGTTGTAGTTAACTTCGTTGTTCTTGGCCTCAGACCTGGCTTCTTCTTGGAGTCCTTGCCCTTTGTGCCTAATTTTGCAAGCAATGGTGCCTAGTTTTTAAACTGTGTGCCTACTTTTGAAACAAAGTGTGCCTACTCTTATGCATAAGTGTAACATTGAATTTTTGTTTTGTTTCTATTTTAAAACATTTTTGTTGGTTGCAATGCAATGTTTGCTTTGCTTTCAATTAAATGTTAATTTATTTTTAGTTGGGAATTATTTTATTTTATTTGTATTACGTATCTATGCTGCAGAGTTAGTGTGCCTACTTTTATAAGCACTGTGCCTAATTTTTAAACTGTGTATGCCTACTTTTGAAACAGAGTGTGCATACTTTTATGTATAAGTGTAATATTGATTTTCTGTTTTATATGTTTTAATTTTGTTTTAATGTAAAGCAAATTTGTGTTTTTTAAACTTCTATATGATTTTGTTTATGTATTTTTATAGTTTAGTTGTTAAATTCAAGGTGTGCCTACTTTTATAGATAATGTGCCTACTTTTGTAACTGTTTGTACTCAATTTTATAATAGAGTGTGCCCACTTTATTAACTATGTGTGTCTACCTTATTTGAACTTTATAGCTATTTGTATCCACTTTATAAATAGTTATGTCTAGATTATATACATCTTTACAAGTATGTGCTTGCATTTTTCTGATTTATATGCCTGTTTTTATAGCAATTTGTGCATACTTTTATGCTTATGTGTGCCTAATTTTATAAAGGAGTGTGCCTAGCTTACAGGTATATAAGCTTTCAATTTATTGATCTGTCTGCCTAATTTTATAAGCTTTTGTACATAACCTTATAACCATTTATGTCTAGGTTATATATATCTTTACAAGTATGTGTACCTGCATTTTTTTTATTTGTGTGCCTACTTTTATAACAGTTTGTGTCTACTTTTATGACTATATGTGCCTAATTTTATAAAGGAGTGTGCTTAGCATTACAGGTATGTCTGCTTTCAGTTTATTGACTTGTGTGCCTAATTTTATAAGCTTGTATGCCTAATTTTTATAAGCTTGTGTGCCTAAGTTTATAATATTTTGTACCCACTTTATAAATAGAGTGTGCCTAGGTTATATACACCTTTACAAGTGTGTGTCTGAATTTTTCTAATTTGTGTGCTACTTTTATAACAGTGTGTGCCTATTTTTATGGCTATGTGTTTATACAGGAGTGTGTCTAGCTATGTGTACTTTAAGTTTATTGATCTGTGTGCCTAATTTTATAACCATTTGTGCCCACCTTATAAAAAAAGTATGCCTAGGTTATATACATTTTCCCATGCGTGTGTGCCTGCATTTCTCTGATCTGTGTGCCCGTTTTTATTACAATTTATGCCTACTTTTATGACTGTGTGTGCATAATTTTATAAAAGAGTGTCCCTAGCATTACGTGTATGTGTGCTTTCAGTTTATTGTAAAAGAAAGTAATATGTGTTACCTTTTTTGATTTTGCAGTTTGATGGATAAGTTTGGGTGCCATAATGACTGTTGATTGAACAAGTTGTATAATTTCGGTATTAAAGGTCCAGTTAGAAGGCGTGCAAAAGGAGTACGTAATGTAAGGTGGAAGAGTATTGCCAAGATAAAGTGAAATCAAGCAAGAGGTAAGAGGAAGAGTACTTTGACGCTTGCATCAAGGATTAAAGTTGTTGTCCAATTGTCAATGACCAATGAAGATTTGGGAAAGGATTTGAATGCTCCAAGTAGTGAATGTCAACTTAGTTTAGAAATTTAGGCTTTTTTCTTTAATTAAGCTTCTTATAAGAATTAGATACTAAATTATCCATTTTCTTTTAATCCTTGAAGTGGCCATAACGCACAATTGTTGTGCGTTATCACTTTTGATAACGCACAACCGTTGTGCGTTATCTCTAATAAGAACCTTAACCCGCATTTAAAATCTTGTTTAGTGATGTGGCGAGATTTGATTAGTGACGTGGCGAGATTTGTGTGATGTGGCAGTAAGTTGGTAATAATGCACAGTCACTGGTATTCCATCTGTTAGTTTGGGTTTGACGCCACCTACCCAGTCCCATCCTACAACACCATACGCTCCTCCCCCTCTGGGTTTTGGGTTTTCGTTATTTCAGTCACCTCACCCTTTGGGTTTAGGATTCTCTTCATTTCAGAGACCACCTCCTCCGGGCATTGAGAGTTCTTCATTTCAGGCACCTCCTCATTTGGGCACTGGGAGTTCTTCATTCGAAGTACGGTTAGTTCATCTACACCACATATGCTATATTGACAGCATCTTCGTTGAATTCAGATGAGCATGACGATGAGCAGGCGGATGTGGTGACACCGGCACAACAGCTTGGATTTGGTCATCATATTGGGAAGAAGACTACCAGATTCACGCCATCTGATTGGCCCTAGTATTTTTTAGTTTATTGTTTTTAGTGTTCTGTAAACTATATTTAACTTTAGAGTTTTTAATTTGATGTATTTAACTTTCTTTAAGTTGTACTACCCTTTTATGTAATGAAATTATTTCTTCTACTTTAATGTTTTCATTTTATGTATTTATGATTTCATTTATTTAGCTTTAAAACCCTTCATTTTTTGAATTTATGGTTTAGGGTTCTACTAATTAGCGTTTTCATTACTTGAAATTAGGATTTTCATTACTTGAAAGTAGGGTTTTCATTTCTTGAAAGTAGGGTTTTCGTTACATGAAATTAGGGTTTTCGTCACTTGAAATTAGGGTTTTCGTTACATGAAATTAGGGTTTTCGTCACTTGAAATTAGGGTATTCGTTACTTGAAATTAAGGTTTTCATTACTTGAAATTAGGGTTTTCATTACTTGAAACAATTAATGACACCCGATATGGCCATGTGGGCGGAAATGACAACTCACAATTAATGACACCTAACATGGCCATGTGGGCGGAAGTGACAACTCACAATAATTCACACCCGACATTGCCATATTGGCGGAAGTAACAACTCACAATAATTCACACCCGACATTGCCATGTGGGCGGAAGTGACAACTCACAATAATTCAAGACCCACCCTCCACAAAACCCCTATATATACATACATCCTAACCCCAAACTTTAGCCATCACAATTAAAACCCTTCTACTTTCATTCCTTTTCAATTTCTACATTCACAACTTCAAAACTTCATATCTATATACACTTTTAATCAATTTGACATGAATGCAATCCACCCAGTTAAAGTCTTATTATTTTGGGATTCAGAGATTGCAAGAGATGCATATCGACCTTATTTCACTGGAATTGTGCAAAAAGGTTGGACATTGCCAATGAACCAAATGATATCACATGCTGAACTCGTCAGAAAAATATTGAAATATAGAGATATGGATCCAAATCTTTGGAGCGTTCAAATGACGATGAGGGTGCCTTCATACTACGAAAGCCATCATATGTTTTACTTTAATTTATTCAGCATGAACAACGATAACGAAATGCGTTATCTTTGGACAATTGCACCCGACTTAGCAAAGGAAGGGATTTATATACTTGTTGAATTCGTTCAAATCCAACAACAGACTATTTCAAGTACACAGGCTATAAATACGACAAACATGACGGAACACATAACAAAAATAACACAGATGGTTTCTCATGAACCGTCTATGTTGTATGCAACGGTTACTGATGACGACACTGAAATTGACCATTCAGACGAAGATTATGTCGCATCTAGTTAATCTGAATCAGACGATAACAATGACGCAGATGAAGAAGAGTTACAAACTCCACTAATTCCTCTCACTGAAAATGCAGGGACTCAATGGGAGAGCAGCCGTGGTACAGCAGCGCCAGATATGACTATACACAATCTAGAGCATTCCTAGATATGGGCTTTGGTTCTCCTTAGATGACCTTGTCGAATCTGGTACCATAAGGTTACTCAATTGGAATGATTCCATGACTGACATTCAGTTAGGCATGAGATTTGTTGATAAAATGTAAGCAATAAGTGCGGTTTGGAAGTGGTCGATTAGTGTGGGCCATGAATATAGAGTTGTAAAAAGTAAAAGTGATCAATGGACTGCAAAATGTTACCATCACAATGATTCTAATTATTGTTCATGGTACATCCGCATCATAAAGAAAGCAAAGCACGGCCGCTGGGAAATAACCAAATTCGTTAAAGAACACACATGTCTTACACAAATTCAACAAAACAAACACCGAAACATGTCATCAAAATTTATTTCAATGTCAATATCCCAGCTAGTTTCCAACGACCCAGAAATACCTGTGTCAAACGTCATCGAAGAAGTGCAGATATTATTTCAAACGGGTTATACATACAAGCGGGCATGGTATGCTTGAAAATTTGCGATAGAACGGGTTTTTGACAGCTGAGAGATAACTTTTAATATTTTACCAAAATATTTACAAGCTGTACAGGATACAAACCCAGGGACTGTCTACGAGTTCTTGCATCATAGAATGAGCAGTCCCCCTAACTATGTTTTTAAATTTATTTTCTAGTGTTTCTCGCCTAGTGTAGACGGATTTCAACATTATCAGCTGGTAATTTCTGTGGACGGAACACATCTACGAGGACCGTATAAGGGCATACTGTTAATTGTAAGTAAATGGGATGCTAATAATCATTTGTTCCCACTTGCTTCGCAATTGTTGATAAGGAATCGTCCAAAAGTTGGAATTGGTTCCTCAAGCATCTACGAGAGTATGTTGTCAAAGATCGACATGTATGTCTTATTTCCGATCACCATAAAGGGATTTTATCTGCTATTCAAAATTAACCTTTGTGGCAACTTCCTTTTGCAGTTCACCGGTTTTGTTTACGCCACATTCGAGCAAATTTTAACAAGGCCTTCAAGATCACAGAATTAAAAAGTTTGATGTGGCAGGCAGGAACATAATTGAAGCTGTGGAAATTTGACCGTGTTATGAAAGAGATTCAAGGCTGAAATGTGGATGCTTTCATTTACTTGGTGAAGATCGACCCAGAGAAATGGACATTGTTGCATAATGGTGGGCACCGACACGGAATAATGACAACTAATATTTCTGAAGCACTTAACAGTGTGTTGAAGAAAGCTAGGGTCCTATCTTTAAAAGCTCTAGTTGACCTAATATTCAACAAACTAGTTAGGTACTTTCACCAACACAATGAGGAGGACCAAAATTGTGTGCATCCATTTCCAACCCGAATATTTGACAAGTTCTTGCTGATTGAAATGAAATCAAGAGAATACAAAGTTACAACTTACAATACACAAGAAGGAATATATATGGTCAGATCTCCGATCCGGGTTTCTGGAACTGGCAATAACGTTTATACATTGCGGATGAATAATACGTCATGTAGTTACGGAAAATGGCAAACATATACATTGTCTTGTTCTCAAACTCTTGCAGTTTGTAGAGAAAATGGTATGAGAGCAGATATTTATGTGCCGGAGATATATTCGCGACAAACTTACAGAAGAACATACCGGGCGAATTTTAATCCAGTCTTGCGTGAGAACTTTTGAAGGGATGTTCCTTATAATTTAATATTTTATCCTCCGAACATGAACAAGGAACGGGGTAGGAAACAGGGCACACGATTTCAGGGGGAAATGGATTATAGAAATCTGGATTCTCCCCCAACATGTGGTAAATGTCGCATGCTAGACATAATAGAAAAAATTGTAATAACTCCGGTTCAAGCAATGTATAAGTTTGTTTTCTTGAAATTGTTGTAATAAAACGGGTTTCTATTAATGAAAATTTTCTTTCAATTTATTCTAATTACTACTTCATTGCTGTAAATTTTGACAGTAAAATTTACAATATCTTTATTATTACTTCTTCATATTTTTTTATGAAATAGTTACAAGCTAAACATATTTTTCTTTAAAAAGGTTTATAAATATTATCATAAAAAATACACCAAAATAAGTTAAATAATATAATACAACCTTTTAAAATAAGTTTTAAAAAAATATAAAGAAATTTTGAGTTCTTAAAAAAAATTTAAAAAATAAATACGTGGCTGATAACGCACAATCTTTGTGCGTTATTACTAGACTTATAATGCACAGTTGCTGTGCGTTATCTGCCAGATCAGAGCATTAGCATCAAATAAGGGATTTACTGATAACACACAGTGGGTTGTGCATTATCATTTGTGATAACGCACAACCACTGTCGTTATGGCTATAATACGGATTTAAAAAAAAAAAAGATAGACTACTTTAGTAGTCTTTTTCTAAAATTAGATTAATCAAAGAAAAAAAGCAGAAATTTACAACTCTGATGATGCAGAACCTTTAAGCAATTCGGAAACATTCATAAATTTTATGTAGATTTTATAATTACATTGCTTGAAGATTTTGTTTAGTTGAAATATTATTGTTGGGAAGTATGTTGTGATATTTTAAGTGGTTGCTAATTTCTGTATATATGGATACGTTCTTTTATAATTAATTATGCCTAGTTTTCTAAGTGTGCCTAGTTTTGTAACTAATTATGCCTTTAATCTGATTTGTGTTATTCAAGTGTCTTTCTTATTCATATAGATATATGATTATTTATATACATTTTTGTGTTTTTCTTTTGTTCTCTTTGATGTTTTGACATTATAGAATGAAGTCAAAAGTCTGGAATCACGTGTGTCTATATTTATTGTTAAGTGTGCCTACTTTTTAAAAGAGTGTGCGTAGATATTTGCTGTTAAGTGTGCCAACATTTTGTTTTATTTTCAATTTGATAGTTTTTGCCTTTTTTAAATGGATATGTTTAGTTTTATTTTTAGATTTTATGGTCAATTTTGTGTCATTTGCAGGTTTATTAGGTTATAATATTGTGTGCCTAATTTTATTATTAGATGTGCCCACTTTTATCGCTTTATGTGCCTAACTTTTATTAATGGATGTGTCCACTTTTATCACTGTGTGTGCCTAATCTTACCATTGAATGTGTCCACTTTTATCATATTATGTCCCTTATGTTTTAGATAAATGTGTTAAAGGTGCGTGCATTTCACGCAAGTGAGGTGAGAGCGGGATGCGCACGGTTTTTTTTTTTTTTTTTTTGTAAACCTTGCATGGTGTGCTTGGATGTATGGTATAACAACCTATCCCTAAGGCCTAGCTATTGCAATTTAAACATAAAAATCCTATCTATTTGACTAAGTTTTAGTAGATTGGACATCTCTTTCATCTTCTTCGTCAGATACTCCGGGGGATACTACATTCATCTCAGTGATATACATCCTGACAATCCTGTCTTCTAGAATATACTAAACGGCTAGACACATAATAGCCTCTAATGTGTTATGGGACCTTCGACTTATACTTTCGTCGATTGTACGCCGACTGTCGGAGAAGGCACTTTCAAAAGTCACATAAAGACATGAGCTGTTAAGATATCCCAAGCAATTCTAGATAGGAAAGGATGTTGTGCCGAATTGGTCTTCCACCACCCAAGTATATCAAAATCATCTATACGATGCTGAACCCGAGAGGCATATTCCTATATAGACAACTTGGTTAGAGTTTGTTCTCGTAGATGATGAATTTGGGGCGGCACAGATCATATATATCCATCATGTATCCAAATCCTCCTCTTTGACTTGAAGAAGATGACATCTCTCCATATTATGAATGACTCGTACTTGCACTCGAGCTCTCTGTTTCACTTTCTCTCAAATAGAGATCGAATAAGTTTTTCAAATTTTGAAACACATCATCTTTTATTTTGTTGGCATTTCTTTGGAAAAAAAAAATAAATCAAAGCGAGTATCCAAACATGAATAAAAAAATCAATTAAACATTCAAACCTCTCACTTTTAAAACGAGGGTCTAAAATCAAAACAACACAATATATGACAGAAAAAAAATCTTCGTAATACTTCAATTTTTTCTTTTCCATATCAAACATTATAGGATCATACATGGCATGTGGTCTAAATTATCTAAAGACACTTGCAACTTTTATCATTGTGGGAAGCATGTGATGAGTAGTGGGGTAGTAATGTCTAGATAAAAGTTCAGTCGCTTGTGCAAAAGTTTTTAAAAAAGAACAAATAACTACATGTTCATAAAAAATATTTGAATCGAGTAGTGGTCCATCATTTGCTAGTGTAAATTCAATAAGTTGTTGTTTATAAGGAAAACAAGTTTGTAACATATCTAAAGTTGAGTTCCATCTTATAGTAACATATGTATCAAAAACTCTATAAGTATTTTTGTTCTCTACAAAGTGATTTAAAATGTTGTCGTCTCGTACCGGAAGATCTAAGGGTTTCTAATCGTATCTGTAACATGTTCAATATGTAAATAATCATCTTGTATGCACAAAATATGACATGCACATCTAATATGAAGTAACTTTGCATCTAAAATTGGTCCTAAAATATTTTTCAAAATTGAAACTGAAGAATCATTATTTGAAGCATTATCAAAATAAATGGAAAAAATTCTAATCTGTAATCATGACATGTTTAAGTGATATTTTGTGCTATATTTGCACCAGTATGTGGGAATTCAAAATTTTTATAACCCATGATTCTTTTGTTTAAATGCCAATTTTCATCGACCCAATGACATGTAATGCACAAAAAATCTTCAAAAATAATAGCTGTCCAAGAATCACAAGTAAGCAAAATTTTATCAAGAATAGATTCAGAAATTGCAGCAATAGAGTTTTTTTCTTCCTGAAAAGTCTTAAGAATTTCTCTCCTAAGTGAAGTTCTAGGAAATCACTTATAAACCGATTGAAGTGCAACTTGTACTAACCTCACAAATGAATGATTAGAAGGTAGTGATAAAGGAAGTCTACCAGTTGCCACCCACCTAACTATTTCTCTTTTTACTAACTCAGTATTATATTTAAAAGTTGTCATTGCATTTCCAGAAGCACTAGCCGAAAGTTGTATTTGTATAGTTAAATCTACAAAATGAGAAGGATGAACATACTGTATATGTCTTTTAAGTGTACCGCTGCCATCATTGGTCTTATATGCGAAATTCATTTTACAAAGTTTTACATCTAGCTTTATTGTTATTCATCTTATAAAAAACACTTACTATTACCACTAGGTGCAGTATCGGAAGGAGGATATATCTCATTTTCTTCATTTTGTTGTTCATTTTCATTATCAAAGTCTACGGTGTGGGAAGAAGCATGTATTGAAGATGAATCCATAATAATAATTAATAATTTATAATAAAGTAAGCAAATTTAATAGCTAAATAAATAAAATAAACAGATAATTATTTAAAATTAAATAAAGAAATTCTACTAAATAAAGTAAACAAATAAGTATTAAAAAATTAATTAATATATTATAGTAAATAAAGTAAACAAATAATTATTTAAAACTAATAAAGTTATAAAATATAATAAATAAATTAATTAACATAGATTAAGGTAAAGAAAGCAAACTATAAATGATAAAGCCGGAAGTCAGAAGAAGAATTGGAGAAACTTTGATTTTTGCCGTTCGATTCCATCATTCCTCCGGAATTTGAACAGATGGAAAACTTCAAAAAATATTTGATTCTTGAGAGATGATAGAGTTTAGAGAGATTTAAAGAGTTTAAGATAAGATAGAAGAGAGAATGAGTGATTTTTGGTGTGAGGAACGAATTGGTTTAGAGGGTATTTATAATAGAAAAAGCTTAAAAAAAATTGTTTTAGTCGATTTAAAAAAAAAATGATATCGTTGAATTTGAATGGTCATATGACTCAGTCAAATGGTGACCAACAGTCAAACCATCTAAACCTTTGAGATCAAACAACCAAATCATCTAGACTGTTAATTTGCAATAGTTTGTAAATTTGGGGATAAAAACCCCCAATGGTTCAAAAAAAAATTTTTTTTTTTTGGTCTTTTAGCAGCTGGCCCATGAGCTGGACGATTCACAGGTCGATTTCGGACACACTATGGGTCGGTCACGGACTTGGGTCACTGTTCACAAAATCAAAGTCCAGAACGGACCACTCTCTTTAAATTGATTGCGTGGGGATTGGGTCGAAATTGATCGGTCCCTAATCGAAACGGATTGAGCCAGACAGATTTGCAAGCCAACTCGACACAATGCCATTCCTATCGGAAAGGAGAGCTTTTTGAAGTAGGTCAGAATTTTTCGATTCAGTTTTTTTTTTTTTTTTTTAAATTCTGAAAACATAATTTTCCTATTCAGTGATGGGAGCCGATAAAGATAACTCGGAAATCTATAAGGATAACTCGAAAAAATTCAAAAAAAATTTCACTTTCTCTCTCTACATACTTTCTCTCTAACCTCTCTCTAAAAAAACTCCCAACTTTGAACATTACCAAACGAAATTAGAAGAAAATATGGATTCTTTTGAAGAATCTCTTCAAGAAAATATTGGTTTTGAGGTAAGAAATCGAATTTTTTTTTCAAATTTTCAACTTTCGTCCAGATTGGGCAAAAGTGACAGGAATTTTTCCTCAATCTGGGCGAAAGTGTGCCCAAAAATTTGAAAATTTTTTTTTCTCTGTTTTTTGTTTTTTCAATTATTTCTTTTTGTAATAATAACTTTTCATTATACATTAACAGAGTGATAAAGATCCAAATACCTTTGAAGAATTTCTAGAATCGGAAGAATATATCGATCTTGGATATTTATTTACAACTGATCGAATATTTAATTCTAAAGATGGGTTGGTGGAGTGGGCAAAACAAATTGCAATGAATGCGAAGACATATTTAATCATAACTCGGTATCAGAGAGCCAGAACATTTGACCGTCGACCGTATGTCACATTGGCTTACGAGCGCGGAGGTTCAGTAAAAAAATATAAAAAACCAAAAATCGACGATGAGGAAGAAGAAATACCAAAAAAAAAGGCGTGGACTGTATGGGACAAAAAAATGTGGTTGTCCATTTAAGCTAGAGGGAGAGCAAATGGCAATAAGTGAAAATTGGCAATTGTTCGTACACAACGGGAGGCACAACAATAAAATAGTTGTTTACAGTCACGGTCATGCTCAGTCTGCAAGACTTATGGAGGAGCAGTTGCAACAGACCGAGCAGTCCAGGAAGAGTCATGTTCCACCTCGCAATATATTACGATTTTTCTGAGAACAAGACGCTGGTTGTGCAGTTAGGTAAGTTATAAGGGAATTATTAAATTATTTTTAATACTTTATTTAAATATTTTAGATTTGCTTTTATTCCATTAATAAATATAAAATTTCGGTGTATATAGTTCCCAGAAAATTTACAATGTTGTTACCAAGATTAAGAGGAACCGGATGTAGGGAAGAAATACGGTAGAGGAAGTTCTCCGCTTAAGTGCAGAAAGGGGGTATACCGTTTTCTATAGAAATGGTGAGGACAACAACGTACTTAGTGATATTGTCGTGCACACCCGACATCGATTGCAATTATTAGAATGTGGCCATATTTACTGATAATGGACACGACGTATAAAACGAACAAGTAAGTACTATAGTGGATTAATTGTATTATTAGATATTTTTATTAATTTATCCGCACAAAAATTTAAATTTTAAAATAATTTTTTTAGTAAATAGTTAATAATATTTTTAAGTCCGTGAAAAAATATTAGTGAATGTTAATAATTAAATTTCCCGCTTATTTTTTAAGGTACAATATGCCATTATTAGAATGTGTAGGGATGACTCCAACAGAAAATAACTTCACAGTGGCAACAGCTTTTATGTGCAATGAACAGGCAACGACATACAGATGGGTTCTCTAACAAATCAAGCGCTTATATTTTACATCTGATATGTCAAATGGTCAGGGTTCAGCTATCAATGAAGGAGAGCCTCTAGTCGTTCTCACAGATAGGGAAAGTGGACTAATGCCGGTGATTGATGATGTGTTTAGCAATTCATATCATATGTTATGTAGAAGACACATCGATCAGAATGTGTTGGCCAAGTTGACAGAGATGGTGAAAGATAAAGAGGTGGCACAACGGTTCGTTAATGGTTCGTGGAAGAAATTAATTAATGAACTAGATGAGGTGGAATATCAAAGAAAGTTGGAAGTGTTGAAAACTAGGTGGTGAAGCAGACCCGACTTTCTACATTACCTGTTCAGCACATGGTTGAATCCATTTGCCCATAAATTTTGCAGGGTTTGGACCTCTCAAGTGTTGTATTTTGGGGTAGAGGCAACAAACCGTGCTAAGAGTGAACATTCAGTGTTGAAGCTGTCGCTATCAACGTGTCATGGTGATTTGGACACCGTAGTTTTGAATATCGACTCTCTCATCCAAGGTCAAATCGCAGAAATTATATACTCTTTGAAAATTTCAAAACTTAAAGAGAAGTATGGCACCAAAAGTAATCCCATCGTGAAGAATTTATGTAATAAAATTAGTCATTTGGGATTGAAGAAGATAATGGATGAGTTAAAGAAGGCACGTCAGATGGTAGAAGAACCGGACAGTAATTGTCTGCATTATTTAAGGAAGTCGCACGGTCTACCATGTACATGTTAACAAGTGCCAATCCAAGAGGAAGATGTTGTCATCTTTTGGAGAAAACTATAAATTGGTTATGATATTCCTGAAGAACACCATAGATATAGAATTCGAAACGCGTGATCTCACTTCACTGTTACAAAAAAATTAGTACTGGTCCAATTTCTAATGTCCGGGAAGTTAGGCGACTCATCAAAGGTGTTATATATCTGGTGTTACCTGATGATCCTTATCAGCCGTTGTCAACCCCCCCAGAGACCGCAGTCACAAAGGGACGACGGAAGATGAATTCTACTAAAAGGGATAAGTCTCACTTGGAATACGTCTCCATCGCACATAGGAAGATAGGAAAGTCCAACGGTTTAGGTTCTGGGTCTGGTAGCGGTTCAAGTTCAGGTTCTAATCCTAGTCCTCGTGGAAGAGGTAGGCCGCCTCGTAGCGGTAGGAGTAGGGCCAGAGGACGTAGCAGTGGTAGGTCCAGTTTATCAACCGTTGTAAGTCCGGATTCACCGCCAGTGCTATTCCCTTTCAAGAATGAATTTTCAGGGTTTATGTATCAATTTATACAAAACTGGAAGAATGTGGTTGGAGATAGTAATTTTGGTTTTAGAGTTGTATTAAATTTCTTGTTTGGGGACGAAAATCATTGGGTTGAAATTCGTAGAAGAATGAACTATGATTTACGGCACTGTATGCACGTATATGAGCAATTAATCGGCTCAGTTGAACGTGTGACAGAGTTGATAATGAAGACAAATTGGGAAGAGGGTTCGGTGCCACCTGAGTATTGGATGAATACACCTGACCACCTTTATGTCATTGCTAACACATTCAATCTATGCATTGTATTTCTTGCACGGTTAGAGTCAACCACTGTCATGCCTCTTGTTTCTAATATGGATGGGCCTGCTGGAACGATATTCATCGGACTCACAGAGGAATTGCAGCATTTTATACAAGTATTTATTATTGATAACTTTTTATTATTATTAATATTAATTGAATTATTACAGACTGATATTTTATTAAGTGTATGAATTAATAATATTATTTTCCAGTTACAGTTGGTTGATGGATGCCCTTTGCCCCTAGGTGCAATGGGAATATCATTGAGATATGCAAGTTAGTGGATGGGCGGCCCCATATCGTAATCGGATGGCAGATTGGGTACGAGATACAGTGAAATGTATCCGCCGTAGAGACATTTTATGTAATAATGTTGCAATTTGTAATTTATAATATATTATTTTTTTAAAGTGTTCAACCCCATTTCGTACAATTTGTCGTTTGGAGTTTTTTTTATTTACATTTTTCATGTAATTATATTAATATGTAATAGTAAACCAGAACATGAGGGAATAAATATAATGAATATCACAAAAACTCAGTAATACATAACGAACAGGAATAAAAGAAAGAAATATACAATATCCGAATACATAAAGATTTATTAAAGAGCTATGTAATGCTTCGTTAGTAAATCTCGAACCCTGCGTCAAAACTCATCACCGTCAATATCCTGTCTGTGACACTCACGTGCAATCAAATCTAAGAGAGCCTTAGGTAGCATGGCGGGAGCTATCGGGACATTATAGCCACTGGGAATATTCCCGGGATTCTGAATCCTCGGGTGAGTGCGGGGGAGGTACCAATCCATGTAATCATCAGTACAAGAACTCGTTGGAATGGCCGAAACACTAGTCCATGACTTTTTTAGTAAGTGCGAAGGTGCCTCGAGCCACAGTGCCTGGACGAAAGTGTTCCTCAAGACGTACATCCTATTGTTCGGCGGGCGGCGTGCCTCCCGAGGCTGGATAGGGTAGGCGAGAATACACTGCCTAAAACCGAACTGTCTTAGAATCTGGTCAGGCATGTACGGCTCCACACAGTCAAAATATGCAATGAACCCGTACCATGTGGAAACCCAACAATCACGAATATCCTGAGTCCTGTACGGTATCTACCGAACCTCATTAACTATCATCATATCAAGTCTCAAGCGAATATCCAACAGCTTACTCTCATTCTTATAACCGATCATCGGAAACATCTGTATGTAGGGCTTGCATCCTTCGGAAGAATGTCTAAACGGGGTGCGAACATGGGAAAATACAAATATATCCACGCCTAAAATATAAAATATAAATTCAATAAAAATATATAAAAAGAAATATAAATGAAATATAAAATAAATAAACCCTAAACCATAAACCCTTAAAATATAAAAAATAACATAATTAACGTTAACTTTAAAACACATACCTCTAATAATGACCAGTACCCTGCAAGCTCCTTCGCATTCGCCCAGGAAGCCTGACCCAGATTCCGGTACAAATATGCAAGATAGGTAACACCCCATGCGAACCTCCCAACAAAACTCACATCACGCAAAAGTGGACACAGTCTCGCAGGTACAATGTTCCCACTCTTATCACTTAAGAGTGAGCTACCCAAAATGTACTGTAGGTAGCATGCACCTCTGACTTGATGTGACTGTGAAGTCTGTCTGCTAGTAGCAACGGCGTGAAGTTCCAATACATTAAACCCTAAACCCCCAGTGAGACCTAAACCCAGATCATCCTGAACAACCCATATCAACTGCTCCCTGGATAATCTGTGATCCACTACCACACCATAAGCAGGCACCCTAAGAATAAGCTCCACATCGTGCAGTGTAACAGCCATCTTACTCTAAGGCATGTGGAAGCTGTTCGTGTCGAGCTACCACCTCTCAACAAATGCCGACAACAATGCAGCATTGACGTGCTGAAACATGCATGATCGTAGGTGCGTCAGACCGGACCCGGAGGCCAAGGGTCCAACATGCGAATCGGTAAGTTCCCAACCAGTGAAAGCCATATAACGAGATCGGCACTTCAATAAACCACGATCCTGAAGATAAAACAGATAAATTTATACAGTTATATAACAATATATTTATTCCATTATTATTTGTTCTATTTATCAGAATAAATAATATTTGACAGATTAAAGAATAATAACAATAATAATAACATGTCACTTTAACATAAAGATAAATACCTGTCCATGCTATATCCGACCTGCCACATGTCCAACGTATGATGGAATGAGCTCTGGGTCAACAGGACCTCCCTCTACTGCCTCTGTCTGCTCCCAATCAAAAGCATTCACTTTCTTCCTCTTCTATATTGGTGTCGGAACATCACGAGCCACCTCGGGTCTTTTGTTACGAGATCTTGCAAACTTACTCATTACCAACATAAAGCTCCTGGTCAAACCCTTCCCTTTTCCGTGACGAGGACGCCCGTCCGATCCACTAGCTGGTGCCACAGGTGCAACATATCTGCTCCTCATCTCCATCATCATCACCGTCATCTTGATCATCATCACCACCGTCACCATCATTATCACCACCATCACTATTATCATCACCTCTCTCATCCGCCTCTCCTTGAATATGTAGGGATCGGACTTTTTCTTACTCATCGCCAACAACCCTATCACCCTCAAAAACTCTATCTGCAGGCCCTGATACATAAGGATCAGAAGATGAAACACCATACTCAGCATGAGAATACCCGTATGTGCTGCACGAAGAATCCTGACGGCTGGCTCCAAGCATCTGATAAAAAAACTCAACCCTTATCTGCCTCGGCTGACCCCCATCGTACAATATAGGATCCTGGATGACAGATCTATATAGTATGCGAGGTCGCACAACGGTAGGAGCATGTAAGTATGATCATATACTGTCAGGGACGGAACCAGAATAATATTGTTGGGGGAGCTAGAGAAGAAAAAATTTTTTACCAGAATTTCGTCTATAAAATGATGCATTCCATGTACAAAAGACGTTCAAACAATTCCAAATTTACATATAATATAGCAAAAGAATAGGTAATCGCTCATTACCAATGAGGAGTGATCACCCATCACTCACGAGGAATGACTACCCATCACTCACGGCATAAGCATTACAATTCTAAATTTACATAATAATCATATTTTTACCAAAAAAAAACCCAAGAAATTTTTTTACTATCAAAATCAAAATTTAAGCACTCTAAAATCTATTTACCAAAATAAAAAATAAAAAATGTTTCTACATAGATTAATAAAAAAAACTTACTTTTTTTCTTCTTCAAAGTTTGAAGAACAGGGAACAAAGCCGTCGGCCCGCCACCATCCTCCGTCTGCCTGATTGCTAGTGCTGCCGTGCTGCTGCAGCTTGATGTCCGCAGCTCCACCGTCGTGAGGTTTCCGTCGCCGTCGACCCCACCCACCGTCGAGCTCGGACCGAGGAAGAGGATCGATTGTTTACGCAGAGGAGGAGGAGGGAATCGAAGAGAGAAAGCTAACTTTTTTTTTAGTTTCTGCTGCTACTGAGGGTTTTCAGGTTTTTTTTTTTTATAAATCAGTCCTTAAATTTTGTGGGGCTAAATTAAAAAAAGAAAATTTAAGGAGCTTAAATGTAAAAACCTTAAAACTTTTTTTAAAAAATAAAATTGTTGGGGGGGCTCGAGCCCACCCGAGCCCTCCTATAGTTCCGTCCTTGTATACTGTGTCTGTGGGGTGTGAATGTGGATGCGCAGATCTATATGGCTTATAGGGCACAAGTGTGTGTGACAGATAGGGTTGGAGGGGAGGTCGAGATCTAAAAGGTACGATAGGTGGTTGGGTAGAAGACCCGGCTTCACCTGTACCATGATGGAAACTAGGTGCAAGAGGGGTAGGAGTAACAGGGAGGTCAGAAATACTATGTCGCCCCCTCACACCTCTAGACGAAGCTGTGACAGGGTGCCCCTCAACTCGACCTGTCCTGTTCGTGACAGGACCAAGATCAGCATCTCCTCTACGGTCGTTAGGTCGAACCATCTATTAGTTATTCAAACTCGTTAATACTTGTTTATCATATATTTCAATATTTACTTTAACACATATTATTATTTTATCTTAAGAATTATCGGTATCTATTATTTCATTTCTACTATTTCTTTCGTTCAATTATTATTCATCACTAATATTTTTCTTTAGTAATACTTATTAATTTATAAATTATTCAATCTTAGGATTATATCCTAAAACTAAGGCCAAGAATAATAATGATTTCAAATTAAAATACAAATAGTTTAACAATTACATAATACATTTTCTTATTAAACACATAATCATAAGCAAACAATTTTAAGCTAGTTACATTTACTTTAAATAGACAAAATTAAATAAAATTATCAGAGATATTTATTATTACTTTATTGTTCACTTTATCGATTTTTATCCTATTTCATTTCCGTTATTTTATTCATTTCATAATGTTCACAAATCTATAATCATATTAACAATTAAAAATTATCACATAGAATATGTTAAACAACTAGTAACACACATTCTACATATACAAAATTAGTTAAATAATCAAATATACTATGAACAAAAAATTAAAACATTTAAATATTTTTAAAAAAATTTTTAAAAAAAAGGGCAGCGAAAGTGCCGGAGTACTTCCGTTCACTGCCGGCGAAAGAACTCCGGTACATTCGCCGGTAACGGACGAAAATGTTTTAAAAAAAATTAAAATATTTTAAAAAAATTTTATTTTTGCACTTTCGCACGTCGCCGGCGAAAGTGCTAGAGTACTTCCGATCACCGACGACGAAAGTACTTGGCACTATGGCCGGTAACGACTGAAAGTGCCTGTTTCGGGCAAATTTTTTTAAAAAAATTCGTTTTTTCCTTTTTTGATAGATATTTCAACGATCTAAAATGGTAAAATTGTAAATAAAAGATAATAGATTGAAAAACTAACATTTTTTTTCAATTTGGACGGTCGGATCTTCCAATAGCTGAAATTAAAGTTTGTAGTCCTAGAGAATATTTAGTTGAAGAGAGAGAAAGTGTTTATGTAAAAATGAATTTTTTTGATTTTTTTCGAGTTATCCTTATAGATTCCCGTATTGCTTTTTTATCGGCTACTTCAATAATTGATATGTATTTGCTATTTGGGCCTAGACATGGTTTGGTCAAAACATCACCAATCCTGAAAGCCCAGACTCGTGAATAGAGCTATTTATTCACTACTCCATGGCCCCGTTAACCCAGTAACCAAGTCGGGTTTAAACCGACTCGTTTCTGTTTCCTCCAAGGCTTCACCACACCATCAACGCAGAAGCGTAAGCGTTCCTCTTCTGAGGTCTGTGTCTGCGTGTAAATAACACACTCACAGAACACACGAATCAACACACTTCCCTCAGCTAAGAATAACCCCAAGACAAAGAGAAAATGGGGCTGGGTTTACTCGCCTCTCGGACTCTCCGATCGGCAAGGCTCCGAACCACCAATTTCCACCATCTCCGCCGTTCAATCGTCTCAACCACTGAGCTACAGAACGCAGAAGCAGCCCAAGCGCAAGCCGAGCCTTCACCGGCGGATCTTCCACCAAGGACTCCGTTGGCAGGTGCAAGAGTCCATTTCCCTAACCCGGATGACGCTATCGAAGTGTTTGTAGATGGGTACCCGGTGAAAGTACCCAAGGGCATGACGGTTCTTCAGGCTTGTGAGATCGCTGGCATTGACATTCCCCGTTTCTGCTATCACAGCCGTCTCTCCATCGCTGGTAACTGCCGTATGTGCCTCGTCGAGGTCGAGAAGTCTCCTAAGCCTGTCGCCTCTTGTGCCATGCCTGCTCTTCCTGGTAATTATATGCTTATAGTGAAATTTATCTTTAAGATAAATTGAAAATTCATTTCTTTGGTAATCTTGATTAGGTAAATTATTGTTATCTTGAGTTAAAATTTGTGAAACTCGTAGGAGGAAACTGGTTCTGACTTTGGGATTTAACCTTAATTCTCAATATCTTCCAGCTGTGAAGATTTGTGCTTTATGTCAGTTTAGCTGAGGTTTGTGTATATAGGCAACAGTAACATAAACCCGCCTCTGACACTATAACTCTATTACATATTTGACTCGTAGGTTCTAGGAAAATAACTTTCCTGCTATAAGATTTCTTTGCTATTAAAACTTATGGAAGTATTTGATTCTTTGTATCCAAAGTTACGCTTTTCTAGTATGTAGTCTGTCTCTGTTTGGACAGTTGTTCTCTTTTAAATTTCGGCGTATGGATCTGTTATTAGGTTTGATCACTTAATTGTGATTGTTTTCTAGGAATGAAGATTAAGACGGACACACCCCTTGCAAAGAAGGCTCGAGAAGGGGTGATGGAGTTCTTGCTGATGAATCATCCATTGGATTGCCCAATTTGTGACCAAGGAGGAGAATGTGACCTCCAGGATCAGTCCATGGCCTTTGGATCAGACCGTGGGCGTTTTACTGAAGTTAAGAGATCCGTGGTTGACAAAAATTTGGGACCACTAGTTAAGACCGTCATGACTAGGTGTATTCAATGTACAAGGTTTGCACTGTGCCCCCAATCAATGTCATTTGTTCTATCTCACATCAACAAAGCTTAATGTCTGCTGGGGTTCCTTTTCTTTGATAAGGAGGCCACATTTACTCATTTTCTATCTTTTATGTTCTGATTTTAATAATATTTGCTACCTTCAGCAATTATTGTCAACAGAACCCCAGTTCTCTAGTGCTGAGGGTACAATTAGATACTGAATGGGAACATCTTTTGAATTTCAATGTGTAGCCAAATTTTTGGTACAATTCTTTAGGAGATATGATTTGGACTTAATTATAGAATCTGGATCCAAACTGCTTTCTAATTGCCAAGTGTTCGTGAAACAGATGTGTCAGATTTGCAACTGAAGTAGCTGGGGTTCAGGATCTTGGCATGTTAGGACGTGGCAGTGGAGAAGAAATTGGAACTTATGTTGAAAAACTCATGACGAGTGAACTTTCAGGAAATGTAATTGATATTTGTCCTGTAGGGGCTCTTACCTCAAAGCCTTTTGCCTTTAAAGCACGAAATTGGGAGTTAAAGGGGACAGAGAGTATTGATGTCTCAGATGCTGTTGGTTCAAACATTCGAATCGATAGTAGAGGTCCAGAGGTCATGCGTATTCTGCCACGATTAAATGAGGTATTTTTGAACTGGAGGCTCTTTGTTTACATGTAGTTATCCCTTTATTCCATCTGTTTTTGTACTTCAGTTACATTCTCAGCTGCAAGTCTGGAATTTCTTCCAAAGGAACAGAGTTTGGTGCCAGGAAAAAAATTATTATCTATAATGTATATGTAATGTGTGTTGAAGCTAGTCGGCAGGTTTTGTTCCTAATGGTCTAGGAAGCAGGAAAGTGGAAAAATTGACACCAACAGGTTGCTTCTTTATTATGAAATCCACTTGCCAGCATAAAGTTATTTGAAAGTGAAACATCTAATGAAAACTGAGCAGCAATCAAATTTCACCTGAATCTAGCATGAAGCTTAAATTCACAATGAATGTGTAAATCTTGAAGACAATGAAGTACAGAATCTAAAGTCTCACGTATGGTAAAAGAATAAGGGGATGCAAGATGCTCTCATGTTTAATACTAAGATCAGAACACAATAAAGAAAACTCTGCTTTGGTGTTTCATCCACAGCAGCTTGAGTGGTATTATAATTCCAACTAGTTTCCGGTCTCTGTGTTGTAACAGGAACAGTATTATAGATTGGGACTTTCTCTAACATGTTCTGAAAAAACTATATAATGATATGCTCGATTTTGACCTGTCTGCCTGACCTCCTCCTGGTATCTCCTCAATCCTGTGATATAGTGAGGCAGTTGCCGAGTGTCTTTCTCAAGGTCAAGGATATCAGGTATATAATAGATAGGCTGTTCTACCCGTAGGTTTCTTCTGCTTCCTTGTTTTCTGATACAACTTTCAAAAGAAGACTTGAATACTTGCTAGAGAGGTTTTATATACTTTATGCAGTTGCTGCAGTTAAACTTTTAGGACTAGATAGCCATCAATCGCTTCTACAGATTGATCACGTAGTCAGGATGAAAGGAAATACTTGACTTCTACTTCACCTTTGTGATCCTTTACTAGACATACAGGAAATCATCTAAAATTAGACACCAAACATGAGTAAGCGTCTGCAATGCTCATCAGGATTTTATTTATTTTTTGTGTAATTTGACATAAAGTGTTGACTACTGCATCAGTTTTTACTGAATACTTTTGGTCTTAAACATTCTTCTTTTGTAAAGTAACATTTTCTTTTAAGCATCCTTCACCCTATATTCCGAATTCTCTGTGTGTGGTTTATTAGGAGGCATTTCGGTTTGTACTTTTCGTGTCTAGTTTGTGCTTGTAGAGGAAGGATGCTCTATGTATGCTTTTGTTGTTGGAAAGTTTGCACGTATTTTTAAGCTAAATCACTAGTTTAAGCTAAAGTTTCATGTATCTGAGCTCATGGAAAAAAAAATCCCCAGTTTGAGTTTCTGATTCTAGGAATATTGTGCAGGATATTAATGAAGAGTGGATATCGGATAAAACACGTTTCTTTTATGATGGTCTGAAGAGGCAAAGATTGAATGACCCCATGATTCGTGGTCCAGATGGTCGCTTCAAGGCTGTGAGCTGGCGGGATGCCCTTGCTGTGGTTGCTGAGGTCATCAACCAAGTCAAGCCAAGTGAAATTGTTGGAGTTGCCGGTAAGTTGTCTGATGCAGAATCAATGATGGCATTAAAGGATTTCTTGAACAGGATGGGGTCAAATAATGTTTGGTGTGAGGGTAATGGCCCTCAGCCAAATGCTGATCTGCGTTCTGGATATATTATGAATACCAGTATCGGTGGCTTGGAGAAGGCAGATGTTTTTCTCTTAGTTGGCACCCAGGTAAGATTATTTCACATGGATTGCAATCTTATATGTTGTTTCTCTTGTCCATAGGAAAAGGGAATAGTTAAATTCTTCAACTAAAAACTAAATAAATAAATTAGGATCTTTCAATAGGTTTGAAAGCTGACTTCTCTCTGTCTCTGTCTCTGTTTCTCTCTCTCTCTCTCTCTCTCCATATTTATTAATTAAAATTAGTAACGAAGAGGACTAATGCAAGGCGGGGAGAAAGGGAACTGAAGGTAAGTAAATGGTTCTAGAAGTAGCTTTGTCCAATAGAAAGATTGTTGAAAGTCATGTAGCTTATTTGGAATCTACAGAAATGTAGAATGATGTTAACTTTCTGGCATTACGGACCCTTTAGTTTTATGTTGAACTTAAAGTTACAGCCAATCTGTGAGAGTTGATAGGTCGTTGCTCTTTGATTTCTTTTTGAAACATTGCCTGTACGATAAATGCATAAAAGATTTATGGTTCCCTAAATGATAATTATTTGCGAATTATGTTTTTCAGCCAAGAGTTGAAGCTGCAATGGTGAATGCCAGAATCCGTAAAACTGTTAGAGCAACCCAAGCAAAGGTGGGTTATGTTGGCCCTGCTGCTGACTTCAACTATGATCACCAGCATCTTGGTACAGGACCCCAAGCACTTGCTGAAATTGCTGAGGGTCGCCATCCTTTCTGCTCAATTCTCATGAATGCAAAGAATCCCTGCATCATTGTTGGTGCAGGAGTCTTCGAGCGGCCAGATAAGGATGCTATTTTCTCCATTGTTGAGACAATAGCAGAAAAAGCAAAAGCTGTTAGACCTGACTGGAATGGGCTCAATGTGCTCTTACTGAATGCTGCACAAGCTGCGTCTCTGGATCTCGGTCTTGTTCCAGAATCTGATAAAAGCATTGAATCTGCCAAGTTTGTCTATTTGATGGGTGCTGATGATGTGAACTTGGACAAAATTCCGGATGATGCATTTGTGGTTTACCAAGGACACCATGGAGATCAGAGTGTCTACCGTGCCAATGTAATTCTCCCTGCATCCGCCTTCTCTGAGAAAGAAGGTATATATGTCAACACAGAGGGGTGTGCTCAAACTACAATTCCAGCAGTTCCCACCGTTGGTGATGCTAGGGATGATTGGAAAATAATCAGAGCATTGTCTGAGATATCAGGAGTACGTTTACCTTACGATACGCTCAGTGGTATCCGATCTAGAATTAAGACCGTGGCACCAAATATACTACAGATAGAGGAGAGAGAACCAGCTGCGTTTTCTTATTCTGTGAAGCCTGAGATCCGCCAGGAGATAAGCAACACGACTTTTGAAGCTGCCGTGGAGAATTTCTACATGACTGATGCCATCACTAGAGCATCGAAGATCATGGCACAATGTAGTGCACTATTGAGGAAGAAGTGATGAGCAGATGATGGTGATAAAAAGGTAATAAAGGTACCAGTTCCAAGTTTTCTTTTGGCTTCAGCTTTTTCAATTTAAGCCATGGTAGATTCTTTGTCAGCGAAGGGATATCGTGAGATATTGATTGAGGGGATGAAAGAGGAACAATGAATGTTGTGCCATAAAGAAGTTCTCATAAATGGCAAACTTTTTCTTGATGGAGGATTTATACCCATTTTGTAACTTAATCAGTATGTTCTTGGCTGTTGTGAGTTCAGCAGTTACAGCAACAACCTTTATTTTACTGATTTATGTTTCCGTTGTTTTTCCATGTTGCTCTTATGCCTAAGGTAGCTGAAATAAAGTGTAAAGATTGTTATTAGGTTAGTAACTATTGCTCTGAAATTATCGTCTCATTTTTTATGTCATCTATGATCCAATCAGATAAATTGTTTGCTCTTTGATGATATTGTGTTGCTAATAATGAATGGATTTTGATAACGTGTGCAGTATATTTTCTTAGATTTGAATTATTATATGTGGTATATTTTATTCATATTGAACATCTGGTACTCTCGTCAATCAGTGGAGTACATGAAGTTTTGGCAAAGAATATTCAAAGATGTACTCTGAATACGAACATATGTCCGAAGCATCTAAAATAAGAATGTCAGAAGCATCTAAAGTAAGAATATTAAAGGAATAACACTGAAATTAACCAAACACTAACCAAATTTGGATAGTCATTACATAGGTTGCTTTCTCCTTGGGACTTGGAACCTTGTCAAAAGATGAGATTGTATGTATAGGTTATTTTGGTTCCTAAAGTAGGAGATACCAATCATTTGTGGGCACTGCATTGATGATGAATGTGCAAAACATATTCCTGTTCTGTATACTATGAGTTTAAACAGTTACACAATAGATGATGAAGGCAAAATGAATTATGAAATTTGTGTTTCATCTCTTCTCTACTAAATCTTGTATTTCTTTTACATAAATTTACAAACTGAAAGAAACTATAGACAAAAATGTTCACCAAATATAAAATTAAAAAAATAAAATATAAACTCTGGAAGATAAACCTTAAGGAAAAAAAAGAAAAAGTATCATAAAAAATATATTACGGAAAATCTTGGATGTAAAATCACTGGCCGGCTGTGACTTAGTAGTAGCACAGAACTTCTTAATGACCATGCCCTTAAGTTTGTTTGCTTCTCCAAAGTACACATTCTTGGGGGAAATGAGTCTCATCCAATGAACCAAATATCATTCAGCCCATTGATCATTAGCAGCGCCAAGTACCTGCAACCATTTTCTACCTCTTTCTTCAAAGATCTGCAGCTACAATCTCGGATTTTTCCTGTCAACTTTTGTTCAGATTGTTTCAGTCAACAGCCTAAACCAGTAGCCAACTCAACATTCCCAACCAAATAAGAATTCACATCTGGCAGCAATTTAAGAAATTTCATCTGTTGCCCATCTAAATAGTTCAATTGGGATCTCCATTCATAAGCACCTAAACCTCTAATCCTTGGGCAAAGGAAATCCTATCAAGGATCCGTTTCTAACTGTTTAAAATGAAATGTAAGGTCTGCTGACATTTCAATATGGCCGATTGAGAGATCCAGAGAACTGGAATAGACTTTCTTAATATACGTTGTGCCTCGTGAGCAGATTTTCTTGTGGTCCTTGTCTTCTTCAGAAGTTCCCAGCATTCAGATGGTGATGGAGAACAGCCAGCACATATTCTCTACCTCACTCACGTATACTTTCACGAGTGATGAGCAACACACTTGGGAATCTACAAATGATCTGGTTATAAAATTGGTATTCTTCAAAGTTAATTGCAGCTGGTTAAAGCTCTACAAATAGTACACATCTCATACATTGTGATGCTATAGGGATGAAATGAAATCAATCATAAACATAAATCAAGCCAGAAGCGAGACTTAAACAAGCAACACCTGCAAAAAGTTTTCAGGTCATGTAAAGTTTAGCATCTATGAATTGCAATTTGCCTGGTAAGAGAAAAGCAGTTAATTAACATGAAAGAAGATAAGTTATTTATTAATTTGGAGCCTTGCAGGTCATTTTGCAATGTGATACTTCTTCTGCCAACGGCAGCTCAATAATTCCTACTCGACTAATAGAACTTCTGAAAAAGAACTATTTATGAAAGAAGACTAGTTGTCAGAGTCAGAAATTAAATATTGAGGCTGATTTGTGTAGACAATATACAGAACAGCAGCCAATATATACAGTAAAATTTCTTTTTGTACCTTAAAAAAGCATTATGCAGCAACATTTTCCAGAGGTGGCTTACTCAAAGATTTTTCCTGCCTTTTCCTGGAAATATGGAGAAAGAAATTGTGAGACACCGCATTCTTTGCTTTGTAAGTCCTCATAACACAAGCATAGCAAACTCTAATAAGATAGTTTAGGGCGAAAAAGTTGAATCCAACTCAGGTTGTTTGTGGAAAAAGCTTATACCTTTGAGTCATCAGCACAAGAATTGCGTATATACATGTTTAAATTTTCAAATCTTCTTCATTTTCTGATGCACTGTGGTTACATCTTATCATCTTTTAGACAGGAATGTATCTCATAAAATTTACACTACACCTCACCTGCAGAATATCATCATCTTTCTGTTGGCCATTTCAAACTCCAAATTATCGCTAATATTTTTTTTACTTTTTTCTCCAAGATCTTTAAACACCACTTACCCAATATCACCTATACCTCACATAGTTTCTGCCTCAATGAACTTACCGTGATAATAGTTTCTCTTATGCTGCTCTAAGAACAAAACAATAAGGGGAAACAAACAAAAGAATTTCCCAGCAACTAGATATGGTTATAGTAATGATATTGATAACAAGAAGCTAACTATACTTACTTCTCTTGTAATTTGACCAGTGACCTTGGCCTATCATATCCACCATCCTTCTCTTGTGTTTTTTGCTTTCCAGACTGCCTTGATTCTGGTTTCCAGGAAGCTTTGGTGAGTGATTGACCTAGCAGTTCGGCAATATCCGTTGCCATTAGCTCAGCTCTCTTGACATAGGGAAATTTATCCTCCTCGAAGTGATTAGACAGCCACAAATACATAGATAAAACTTGGTGCTTAGTCTCAAGATCCAGGAGTTCGGAATCATTACGAGCAGTAGAGGCGGGCACCCCCATTGCAATATTAACAGGGAGCTTCTGGGAGTACAAGGAAGCAAATCTTAGAAGATGGTACATTGCTTTTGGGTCTCTAATGTTAACAGGGGCAAAGCAAAAGTTGAAGCGATCTTCCAGAGACAATCCTTTAACCTTCTCCAACATATTAGCTACTTTCTTTATATGAAGATGGTTGCACAAGAAGTATGAACCATCCAACCTGCAGTTCTCGGTGAACTTTTCAAGTATGTGAGAGAAAGTGGCATCAGGAAGCTGCCCGGCAAATAACTCAAATTGTTCAAAGAAAGGAAAGAGCCCCACTTTCTTAACTAAATCAAATGGCTTTTTCAAGCACTCAATCAAATAGTCCAAATCCTCAAGATGTAAGGTGGTGGTTAGTCCCTCAGGATAGCGGCTTCCTCTACGTCCAGCTCTTCCGGCTATCTGCTTCACCTGTGATGCAGGGACTGGAACAATCTTATCACCATTGTATTTTGAGAGGCTGTAGAAAACAACCCTTCTTATGTGTAGATTCAAACCCATTCCCACTGCATCACTAGCGACTAATATATCATATTCATTGTTTTCATCATTAAACAAATTGGCTTGCTGTCGACGAGTCTCTGGGGGCAAAGCACCATATATAACACAGCATCGATGATTAGTATGCTTCTCAATTGCCAATTTAACTTCAAATATTTCTCTCCTAGAAAAAGCAACAACACAATCCCCTGATCTCACATTCTTCAAATCACCCAGAAGGGTCTTTGCTTCAACAACCAGTGGCTTAAACCTATCATAATGTTGTTCAACCAACTCATCCCCAGTATCAGAACAGATTTTCCTCACAATGTTCAAAACACTTGGATCCCCACATAAATGTATTTCATCAGCCTTTAAACCAAGCAAAGCCCTTGTCCAAGCAAAGCCTCTAGAAGAATCTGACATCATTTGGATCTCATCGATAACAGCCACATCATATAATTCATCCAATGAAACCATCTCAACAGTACAAGCAACATGATTTGAAAATGGGACAAACTTCTTTTCTTGCCCAGTAAGAAGGCTACAGTAAACCCCTAATCCATTCACCTTGTCGAATACTTCCATAGCTAATAACCTAAGAGGACTGCAATAAATTCCCTTCTTTGCTTCCATAAACCTTTGCAGTGCATTATAAGTCTTGCCGCTATTAGTTGGCCCACAATGATATATAATCTTTCGCTTCATTGCTCTTGCAAACGGAAACCATGTATGTGGTTTGGTCAAATCAGCTGACTCAACCATACTCCTAAACCTTCTTATTTCATCAGGAAACTCGTCTAAACAGAATTCAACAAAAATTGGAAACAAAAACTTCTCAGATTCATTACCAGGCCCAAGTGAAACGAGATACTTAACTAAATCAGTCTTCAATTTTTTAAAGAAAAATTTACGGAACTTTTGCGCAGCCGTGGGGAAAAAAGCACCACCAATGTACACCGCCAAAGCTTGATTCGAAGCCCAACCAGACTTCGCAAAACAACTAAAGATCTCCATTAACTCATTCCAGTCATCCCTGTTTTGTTTTTCGGTCTTTGGAGCATTTTTTAGCTGCCTATAAATTTCTATTGGATCCCGATTAGCTATCTCCACAAAATTCACCGCCTTTTCTGGACTGACACTTTCAGTCTCAGAAATATTCTCTTCCAAATCCAATTCAAGACCAGTGGTGCTAGTTTCTGCAGCTTCTGATTCAAGAACTGGTTCAGAATTCAACACCGGATTTTCATTTTTTACGAGCGTTGAAAAGGTGCACCGACGTATATTCAGAAACCTACATTTGGAGAAATGTCTGTGGTCCGACTGCGAAAATTGATGTGGGTTTGACAATTTCTGGTCAAGAAAGGAATAGAGTTCAGATTTTGATAGGTTTGACGAGTTAGAATGACAGAATCTGTTGGAAAGAAGAGAAAACCTAACTCTGCTGAGGGTATTTCTTGAAGAATAGCGATAAAGGAGATATCTTGCAGAACCTGTTGCCATTGCAGGAGAGGCAAGAAAATGAAAAACAGAGAGAGAGAGAGAGAGAGAGAGAGAGAGAGAGAGAGAGAGAGAGAATGTACTATTCCATGAAATTTAACGGAAAAGCTAAAGACTACAGAGAGAGGAAGACGGTCAGGGGGGAAAGATGAAGAGCAATTGGAGGGAAATAGACGGTGAAGGTCACCTTTAGCTTAAACCCTAAACTAAACCCTGCAGATTATGATATTTTTGGCCCTTTATCAAAAATCAGAAATAAAGAAATTGTAGAAGAGAATAAAAACAAGGAAAAAAAATGGTCCGAATGTTCCGTTTCAAATGATGGTATTATATTTTCTATGCCAAGATAATAGCTCAATCCTAGAAGGTCAAGCAAGTTTGAACCACAATCTCTCCTCCAATATATTAAAAAAAATATTATATTTTATAAATATTTTATTTATAAAATGTTCTTTATTATTGGTGTTTTTTAAAATAATTAAAAATAAATATTTATAAAAATTGAAGAAAATTATTTTTAAAAAATTATTATAAGTATGCTTTTTACAACTGTTTCATTTAATTGATATTGTTAAAAGTAAAATTGTTATATTAAAATTTGTTTCGTTGAGGAAAACTTTTTTTTTTTTTTTCCAAATAATTTGAACTGTGACATTTCCCAACTCTTTGTCACCTGATAATAGGAAAAGGCGATAAGTACTAGTTTCAGGTATTGATCCATTTTCTGAAGCAACATTATTTGATTGGCTTGTGAGCCAAATTCTGCTTCCGGTTTGATAATTTGGTAAAGGCTTTTTCATATTGTTCAACGCCCCAAAATCCCAGATATCATCTAAGAAAATGAGCTACTTTTGTCAATTGTTCCAATATCTTTTCATATTCATGCTCAAAAACCACAAATTCTTCCTTTGGACAAGTTTGCAATGGAACTTGATGACTAGGAATACTACTTGAGATTTTCTTCTGCAACAATATTGGGGTCTCATTTGAGATGCTTGTAACAAGATTTAGCCCTTTTTTGATTGTCTTCATTTCTTCCTTTAACATCAAACAATCCCAACTTGTAAAACCACAAGGCATCATCACCATTATAGGCAGAGAATGAATCACTCAGAAACTGTGTCATGTAGGCGACATCCTTAAAACATGTCCAGAGACATGAAAAAAGTTGTTCTTCTTCACTGCCCTGGATTTGATATTCACTGAATAAATTTCTTAAGAGAAGTAACTCATCTAGAACTGATTCAATGTGATGCTTTAACGGAGCAATGGAATCGGCCTTAGAGCTCAGCAACAGCTTCAGATTTCCCAGTAGAAAATTAATATAGCCTTGGGAATTAGTGGTTGGGAAATTATACCTCAAAGACTTGGGAACAAATTTATCATATATTTTTTCTGGCCTCTTCCTTTGCAACCTTAAACTTCTCCAACAAATCAGAAAACAGAGAATTTCTTTCATTTTCATCATCATCATCATCATCATAAACTAATGAGTAAACTACATATGCTGCCTCTTGGATCAGAAGAGTTCTTTCTAACAGAGACGCACGAATTCCTCCTGCCAGAGATCTCCATGATCCTCCATTGTTGTACTTTTGAATCCACCACCAGACACTAAAGAAACTTCAGATTCTCAAGTAAGGCTAACCTTTGATCCTCATTTCCTGATAAATCCAATATGTTTTCTTGGAGAGAATCAAGCAACCCCAAAATAAATTCTTCCCCCATATTTGAAACTTGTAGGATGTTTATATAAACATATCTCACCTGTGTCTGTTGAGGCCTAATAATCCTCTTTCTCTGGGAAAGAAGTTGGAGTTTCATCCAGCTGATCATCGCATCTTCTTCTTCCATTTTATCATTGAAAAACAACAAACAAAGGAGACATCCTAAGTTTTCAGCAACAATTTCAGCATGAATGAGTAGATCTTTCAGTTTCCCACTTTAACCTATCTTTTTGCTTCTCATATTAGCTGAAAACACAAGAAAATTGTTCAAAAGTCTTACCCTATCTTGAACAGCTTCCAATTCTTCCTTAACTGGTAAAACAGGATCAGCCTAATTCCTCAGCAGATGTTCAAAATTCTCTAGGCAAAAGTCAACACTTCTCATGACGGATTGACTGGTGACTTCAGCTACAGATCTTGAAGATTTTTGGAAAGTATTGTGCGAATTTCTTTGATTTCTGGCCTTAAAACCTCAATTTTTTCTAGCATTGTGCAAACCAAATCTGCCATGGTCATTTGCCACGAGGGATCTTGGGTTTTCTCCAAGTCCGTGGAAAGGAGCAGAGCTTTGTCTAGACACTCAGGATTGCACGCTACAGATTGAACACAACGAGGGGATCTTCAATCTACCATCTTCAAACTTCAATTTTTTTTTTCACTGAAAATCGGTTGGATAAATCTTAGATTCAGTCCAAGTGCTTGGATTTTCGATTTCAATGGAAATGACAGATAGCAACCACCATTTTCAAGAGTATAAAGTGCATACAAGAGCAGCTCATACTTGGAATTCATTGGCTGATCTTTTCCCTCTCTTTTTCTGCTAACTGTGATTTAAAATTGCTGCTGCAAACTTTCACTTGCAATTCACAACATGCCAAACCATAAAGATGCTCCCAGCTAAACCGGACCGGTGGAGGAAGGGTTAGATTACTGGATCACTTCATCAATACTGGAACTCTCACATACAAATCCCTTTGCGGAGTTCAGGGCACAATTTAGCGGCATAAGACTAGTTTGCACTTGATGCTTTCAAATTTGATCTACTCCAAATCAAACATAAAGGAACAGACAGTACACTTTGTTTCATAACAAGAAATTGCCAAAACAAGAAATTGGAAATTTGTATCAGTTTCAACAGTTTGAAGCTAAATGCACAAATCCAATATCAAATCAAACTCAGAATTCAACCATGCTAATCTCTTCAATACAACAAGATCATTACCATCTTAAAAGTAATGATCAAGAAATCTGACAGCTTATTTCTCAAAGGATTTTTTTGCGGTCAAATGTAAGGTTAGAAATATTACATTCATCATTGATTCTAAGATGTAACCCGAAGTTTTTCTTCATCGGAGACAACATCTAGCAGCCTGCAATCATTCGCATTCCTGATTCAAAGCCTTTGAACATGAGGCGATGCCAGTTTGAGCGTAAGATTCCTCCCAATTCCCGCCATCAAAGTGCTTGACCTCAACATGGGCAAGTGTTCCCGGGTCTACACATCTGAATGTAACTGCTATGCCATCCGGATTGGACCGAGGCACGTAGAAGGAGGTTATGCCGCAAATTTTGCAGAAAGTATGTTTAGCCTTATGAGTTCCGAAGGTGTAGGTTGTAAGGAAATCTTGTGAATCTCCAAGAAGCTCAAATCTCTCAGAAGGTACAATGAAGTGTGTGTTCCCTCTCATGGAGCAATCTGAGCAATTGCATTTCCAGGCAACAACGCTGGCCGGTGCTAGAACTCTCCATCTTACATTTTTGCAGTGGCATCCACCATTGTGCACAACCATTTCAGAATCCATTCCTTAAGAACACTTCAACTACTAAAGAAAACAAAGAAAGTAAAAATTATTATATTGGTTCAAAATATGCAGCAGAATTCGAGCTGACAACGAAGCCTGCCTTGAAAAATATGCAGGAAAGTGAACTAAAATAGAATAAAGCATTTCTTGTTCCTTGGTAACAAAATAAAGAAGTCATTGACTTAGACTAAGGGAAATTCTTGAATTTTCCAGAAACTGCTCAGAAGGCAGAATTCCAAAGAGCAGCTGTTGCAAACATTCAAAGAAATTCCAAGATCTCACACTATATGAATATGACAAATAGCAATTTCCAAGAAACGGGAGTAAACTGAATATTCCAAACACAATTGGGAGCCAAGCAAGAAGCATTAGTTTTCATTGAAAGAGACAAAATGCATCGTAAGAGAGTTACTTCAAGAAACACAACAATAGGAACTAGGCAAAATAATATGCATTGGTTTTTATTGAGACAAATGAAATAACTACCACTTTCCAACAAAAATAAATGCAAAATCCAGAGATTCGGGGCACATTGCACTGACAAAGTGCAGCACTGAGAAGGGATAATGACTCACCTGTTCATATATGACAACTAATTAATAAATAAATTTTAAAAACAAATAAATGAGAAAATGTAAGCATGATAAATAAATTCAATTGTTGCAGAGAAAGAGTGAAGACGAAATCAAATTTTTACTCAATTAGCTAAACTTAGATAAGAATTAGTGATTTCAAAAAAAAAAAAAAAAACCTGCAATTAGTCACCAAACCAACAGCTCCTTCCTTTAAATGAACCTCAGAGGTGATTGAATTTTGTAAAATAAGAGACATATAAATATATATATATATATAAGTGGGTACCTCAGAGCCAAACTGCAGCAGACCTCTATAGGAAGTTATTTTGTTCTTGAAATCTTGAATCTTTCTACACTGTGATCCCCTCTTTTTTTGAAGACAATGACGGAAGACCAAGATGCGCTCTCCTCTGTAAACTCGATTATTGGACCGAGCTGCACAATTCCTGGTGGAAAGGATCCCCCATTCGAGCAAACAGTATCATTCTTCAAATCAAACCTAAGGGTATTTAAGTAATCGTCCTTTAGCAAACTACCAAAAGCTGAATGCGCTTTTAAGAATGCGATATTACTTCAAATTTAAACAGGAGGGAAGGAGCAATAACAAAACAACTGTTGAAAAAATTACTTAGCCGGAGGAGCATGGGAGAACGAGGCTGCATAGCTTGAACTTTGTTCTTCTTCGGCTATTGCTGCCGGCAGGCGCGGTTCCTTTTCCTTTTTTCATACCCTTTTCAACCATATTTCTCTCTGTTCAAGTTCTGGCTGTCTTTTTAACTATGGCAAATTGGCAATTATGCTTATTTTTTTTAATTCATCTTTTCAAGCGTATATTTTGAAGCAGCAAAGTTTATGTTCTAAAATTGTCTATTTTTTTCTGTTTCCTTAATTTTTGTATACATCTTTAGGCGGTCTCCTGCGCACCTTCCATCACAGAAGATTAAAGTTGTAGCCTTTATGCCGAATATTTGCCTCTAATTGTTTATAGATCTCTTCTTTTTTCTTTGATGAACAATTTTCATATCCATTACATCAATATTTCTTTCTGCCTCATTGAATTTTATTTTATTTTACTCATCTCTATGGTGTTCGTATACTGAAAGCTTGTTTTTTTTGCCTTGTAAACTCTGCTGCTATTGTGACATAGCCAGTGAGCTGGTCTTTTGTGTTACTAATCTATGCTTTCTAACTTCATTCAGGAGTAGCTTCAAACAGTGTAGAATAATTAGTGCTTCCAAACTAATTTTAAGGGACATTAAAAAAAAATGTCAATGAGGAACTACATTACCGAAGGTGGTTCTGCGAATTCATTAGTGTACTGCCCTGAAAATATGATTCAACACCTGGGGATGCCGTTTACTTACAATGGAGTTAACATGAACTCAACGACTCAAGCACCCCAAGATGGAGTTAACATCCTTCGGAACCATATCACATCCCGGATCTGATGAAATAGGATGAATTGAGACGGTATTTTGTAATACGTAATTATCTTGAATATATTAACCATTTCTTTATTTTCTGATGGCCTGGAAGGGAAAAAAGAAAGATCTTGTTCTTTCTTCAACAATTTTGGATCTCTAGTGGACCTCTCAGTAGGATTCGAACTGCCTTCTGGACAATGAACAGAGCGCGAATAGTTTCTTATGGTTCAACAACACTCATTACTTAATCGGGGAATATGGTAGAGTTATGCCCTATTCGGAAACTTTTCTCTCTGCATTAATGAATATTAATTACTGTTTGGGGCCTTTGGATGCATACTCTGTGATTGTCAATTTGATTTCTTTACTACCCCAACAGTTTTTTTTTCCCGCTCGGTTGCTCAAATCTGCTCAAGAGGTGAGCCTTTGAGAAGTTTCTTTCACATTGTTAATTTTCGGATACTTTTACTATGTTTTGTTAGTAGTCGATGCTTAAGTAGGTGGCTACATTTGGCATTTAGGATAAGGTTACCCACTCATACATTTGGGAATGTTGTATACGATATACAAACTTCATTCTATGAGTGATGGCATGACAATTGGTGCCAAGGTTCCATGGATTTAGATATAGTACGTTCAATCAATATATTATTATCATATAATAATTGGGCCTATGGTAAAGGTCTGTCCTAATCTAAAACTTTTGACTCTTTATTGATGAATATTACTTACTATATGTGGCCTGTGGATGCATACTCAGTGATTGTCAATTTATTTCTTCTTTACTGCCCAGATAGCTTTTTCTCCGTTTTTTTACCCACTCAGTTCAAATCTGCTTAAGAGGTGGGCCTTTGAGAAGTTTCTTTCTCATCGTTAATTTTCAGTTCCTTTTTGTTATGGATCTTTCTCGTTTTCTTCACTATTATTAGCTTTCGGATACATTTACTGTGTTTTTATTTAGTAGTCAATGCTTAAGTAGGTGGCCACTTTCTGCACTGAGGATAAGGTTACCTATGGGCCTGCCTCGTATTTTAACTAATTACCCGCAGGGAATATTGTATACAATTTTCAAACTTGATTCTATGACGGATGGCATGACAATCAGTGCCAAGGTTCCATGGATTTAGATATAGCAGGTTCAATCAACATATTATCAATATAATAAGTGGTTAATCTGCTTCTTATTGAGAATTACTTGTTTGCATGCCGCCTGAAGAATCATTTGAAAAATCATGAGTATTACATTTCAATTTTGCTCTGACACTCGCTGGCATATTTACTCTCATTGCAGCATACCGTTGCAAATCTACTGATCCATCTAGCATATGTTTGATGCAGGAAATGCTGCTGGAACTCTCAACTATTACCATGGAATAGGAAATCAAACAATCACTCCGCAGCCAAACCCGTTCCTAATTCATTCCACAACCAAAACGAACTTGTCCTTGGGAACAACTACAACATCATTAGTAGTTCAGGAACCCCTAATTCAATGTATGGTGGTCTCTCAAATGTGACATTGAATCAGGGCAATGGGCAAGTCAATTACGTTAAAGCCATGAGCTCAACCAACAATCAACTGAACGTGAACTTGATATCTCACGTATCAATAAGAGGACTTGGTGTAGCATGGAGGATATCAATGTCTGTCCTGAGACATTTACTGGGGTTTGGGGATGCAATGCTGATAATTCTTTCAAGAGAAGGCATCACCAAGGTCAGGATCTTAAATCGTATGTTTTAATACTTCCTTTGTCCAAGAATGAATGCAACTTTCTATAGAAAATGAATAGAGAAGTGGGCATTTCTTGGACCAACAGAGTATTTTCTTTCATATGTGAGCTTTTGATTTCGGATTGATAGACTGTAACTTGCAGTTTCTTCAATTTTTAATACACTTTCATGGTGTCTTCAGTATATCATAGTAACGGTAGCGGATGGTATCCAGTATACAGAGCGGGAGACGATGTGGACTCTACTTCATTATCATTGGTAACTTACCCCAATACTAGTGTCATTGTCTATCTTGAATTGGAGCAGGGTAGATAGAAAGTCCTATCTTCTTCTGGACTTAAATGCACTTTTTGTTATATTAATTAGAATTCATACACTTGCAATCAATTTTTTCAGCATATAATTTTGAAAATTTTCAGTGGGAAAACAATCTTGTATTTTCCGTCTCATTAATGTAAAATTGTGTACATTATATAGATTTGTCAAGGTGACAAATCCTAAACCTATTTGGTCTAGAAAACCTATACTAATTATAACTCATAGATATACATAGTTTATGATTAGTAATCCTATTTACATAAGAATCCTTACACTCCCCCTCAAGTTGGAGCATGAATATCAGTAATGCCCAACTTGGATGCTAAACGATGAAAACGTGTTGGATGTAGAGCTTTGGTAAAAATATCGGCGGGCTGAACTGCACTGCGGATGTAGAAGGGAGAAATGAATCTTTCTTGAAAACTATCTCGGACAAAATGACAATCGATTTCAATATGCTTGGTGCGTTCATGGAAGACAGGATTTTCGGCAATGTGAAGAGCGGCTTGATCATCATAGTATAATGGTATTGGATGAGTGATAGGCACATGAAGGTCACGGAGTAGACTGGATAACCATTTTAACTCATATAAAGTCATTGCCATAGAGCGGTATTCAGCTTCGGTAGACAGTGTGAGAAACTGTGTCAGAGAGACAGTGTGTTGTTTCTTTGTTTTCCAAGAAATAGGAGATCCACCAAAGGAAATAAAATAGCCTGTGATAGATCGGTGTGTAATTGGGCAGGTAGCCCAATCTAAATCACAATAGGCGGTCAGTAAAAGAGGAGATTTAGATTGAAGAATAATACCGCGTCTAGGACTGCACTTGAGATATCAAACGACGTGGATAACAGCGTCCCAATGAGCACAACGAGGGGCGTGCATAAACTGAGCAAGTGTATGGACTGTGTAGGCGAGCTCAGGTCGAGTGAAAGTAAGATAAATCAACTTCCCGATTAGTCCGCGGTATCGATCTGGTTTATCAAAATAAGGTCCAGAGGCTTTTGCCAATTGATGATTTGGTTCAACGGGTGTGGATGCTGGTTTGCTCCCAATAAACCAGTCTCAGAGATAATTTCCAAAGCTTATTTGCGTTGGCATAAGAATAATCCCAAAGGATTTCTTGCAATTTCGATACCCAAAAAATATTTGAGAGGACCCAAGTCCTTCATATAAAAGCATTTATTTAAAGAAATTTTGAATTTTTCTAGAGTGGTTAGGGAATTTCTAGTAATTAGGCCAGTTTCGAGCAGTAGCAACAGAAAGTAGAGTTTGAACGGTGACCATTTTAGCCACTGGAGCAAAGGTGTCTGTAGAGTCGATACCTGGCATTTCTGTGTTTCCTAAGATCACCAAGCGGGCTTTATATCGTTCGATGGTGCCATCTGCTTCGTATTTAATTCGAAAAACCCATTTACTTCCCAAGGCACGTTTTCCAAGAGGCAAGGATGTCAAGACCATGTGCCATTTTTTTCAAGTGCATCAATTTCATGGCGCATGGCGGTGCGCCAGAGAGGATTTGAGACTGTTTTGGAGTAGGTGGTGAGCTCGGATTTTGTGTCTATAGAAGCTAAAAAATGCCTGTGGGAAGGAGAAAATTTTTCATAGTCCACAAAATGAGTTATTGGATAGAGGGGCGTACCTGCGAGGTCCGGAGAGGGTGAGTGAGCAGTAGAAGAATGGGATGTAGAAGACTTCCATATAGATTGCAGTCGTAGTCCCGAAGTCGATGCAGAATACTTTTTATTCGAGTGATTTTTCTTGTGCTGAGAATGGGCGGATTTTCTTGTGGATTTATTGTGGATGCGGGTGCCTGGGTTTCTGCCGCAGCCTGGTCTTGCTGCTGTGGAGTTATTTTTTGGAAATTTTGGTGGGCAGAAGATGTGGCTGGCCCAAGGTTGGAATGGACCCCTTGTTGGGTTGCTGAGGAGGTTATTGTCGCTGGGCCATGAGAAGCAGCAACTGGAGGTTCTGGTGCGAAGCACGCGGTTGGGCCAGGCAAAGCTGTTGGCGCAGATGGGCCGCACAAGGGTCCGCGTGATGCTGGGCTTCAGTAGGTGGCTGGAAGTTCTGGCACGGAGTGCTCGATTGGGCCAGGCGAAGCTGTTGGGCCGCGTGCAGGGGTGGGCGAGGCTGCTGGCGCAGATGGACCGCGCAAGGCGTCTGGGCCGCGGCTAGGGTGTTCCTTCTGTGGGCTGTTGGTTTTTGGGCCAATACTCCCGCTATCTTGTATACAGGTTTCCTTGGAGCCCAAAATTTGTTCTCCAAAATTGTATAACTGTGTAAAATCCGTAGGATGGATTAAGGCTTCGGATTTTTCTTTGTACGGAAAGCTTGTCTCGTCAAAAATCACATCCCGGGATATAATAAAATTTTCTATTTGCAAGTCATAAAATTTCCAACCTTTCTTGTTAAAGGGATAGCCAAGGAAAACACACATTCGATTGCGGGCTCGAAATTTATCATTAGGTGGATCATGGTCATGGACATAGGCTAAACATCCGAAACTTTTAACATGAGAGTATGAAGGTTTCTTTCCAAATAATAGCTCAAAAGGAGTTTTACCATGTAATAACTTTGAAGGTGTGCGATTGATTAGATATCCTGCTGTTAGAACACACTCTCCTCAAAACTTGATTGGTAGATTAGCTTGAAAACGCAAGGCGCGGGCGACATTTAGAATATGACGATGTTTACGTTCAACTCGTCCGTTTTGTTGTGGAGTACCAGGAATGGTTGTTTGGTGTATTGTGCCTTGAGCAGAAAAATAAGATCTGAGACATATGAACTCCGTACCATTGTCACTCCGAATTATTTTTATGGTTTTGTGAAATTGGGTTTTGACCATTGCAAAGAAATCATTTAAGGTAGACGTGACTTCGTTTTTCTCGGATAGTAAATATATCCAGACAGCTCTAGAACGTCCAAGATAGTTAGAAAATAAGAAGCTCCTATGGTATATGCAGTTTTGTATGGGCCCCATAAGTCACAATGGACTAAATCAAAGATTTCAGATGTTTTATTTATACTCAAGGAAAAATGATCACGTGTCTGTTTGGCACGTAAGCACACAGTACAAGGGCTAGTCTTGGTTGTAGAAGATTTGAGCAATTTACTTACTACAAAATCCGAAGGATGACCCAATCGAATATGCCACAATATGCTGGAATCAAGAACTTCACTAGAAAAAGCAAATAGATCTGGTAACTGCAGATGTTTGTAGAAAAAGATCCCATTCCTTTGCTCACCCACTCCAATTGACCTTATCGAGATACAATCCTGTATAACACAATAATCATTAGAAAGAGTGATAAAACATCGGGAGTCACGAGCCAATTGGGACAAGGAAATTAAGTTGCACGTAAGCTCAGGAATATAGAAGACACTATGAAGTTTGAGTTTCGTATTTAAAGAGATTGTTCCTTCTTGCAGGGCAATTGTTTTAGCGCCATTGGGTAAACCAATAGTATGCGGGTAGATATTATTTAAATTTGTTAAGAGATCTTTTCTACCGGTCATATGATGAGAGCACCCTGAATCTAAAATCCATAAATTTTTCATACCAGATAATTTTTTGGATTGCGTGTTACTTGAATTTTTTAATGCGGTCAATAGAGTTGACCACTGGTCAACTGTCAGGTTTGGAAAAGGGCCTGACCCACTGCTGCTGGTGCTCGGCCCGCTGCTGCTGGTGCTCGGCCCGCTCCAGTCTTCTTCTCCAACGAAGCTGTTGCCGCCGCTAGGGTTTTCTACTGCCATTCGTCCACGCTGGGCAGAGGTAGTTGGCCCAAGCTTCTAGCGAGCGTGCTCCGTCGATGGCATGGGTTCTTGCCGTCAGCTGCTGCCGTCCACCGCGTCCAGATCTGCCGCAGTGGCCGCCGCGCCATCGACTGTAATTTCTTTGTGGAGTTCCGCGACCGGCGGCGGTGGTTTGAGGATTGTTCTGTGGCCACCATTCTGGGTAGCCTACCAGTTGGAAGTAGCCACTGACTTCATGGCCGGCCCTTTTGCAATACGTGCAATAAAATTTCGATGGAGGTCCTCGGCGTTCTGCTCCTGCGCCGTTGCCGATATGGTCCGCGGCTTGTGTCAGATTTTTGTGCTGTTCTTCTTTACAAATTTGAGCAAGAATTGTTTGTAATTTGGGCATGGGTTCCTGTTAGATCATATGAGAACGGACAGTGCCATAAATTGCATTATTCAATCCCATTAGAAATTGAAAAATCTTTTCGTTTTCTCTTTCTTTTATGATAAAAGTCAAGGTTCTGTATCTGTGCTAGACGGGAGTTGAGTGTAATTCTCCAATTCATCCCATAATTTTTTCAATCGTGAAAAATATACTTGTATTGAATCTCCGCCTTGTTTACAATTTGCTAAGGCAGCTTTTAATTCATATATTCTTGGCCCAGTGCCTACCAAGAATCTTTCCCTCAAATCTGTCCATAATTCATCGACTCTCTCGAAATGATATGTAATAGATCGAAGAGAGGGCTCGATAGTGTTGAGAATCCAAGAATTTACTAGATTATTGATTTCCCACCATTCTTCTTCTTTGTTTGGATCATTATCTGGAATGGGAATTATTCCATCAATAAATCCCAACTTCTTCTTTGATCTCAAGGCCATGCGCATGGCTCTTGCCCATTCTGCATAATTATTATCTTTTTCTGTTTCTTTTAACTGGACCGTTGTTAGAATCAATTCAGGTCCATCGACGGATGCTACATAATAAGCATCTTTCTTTATTCTGTGAGCATGGCTTTCTTCCACCATGTCGTTATCACATTACCAATATTGTCGTTGCTCATTATGAGAGAATTTTAGACAATTGGCTCTGATACCATGAAAGTTTCCAGTAGGGAAAACAATCTTGTGTTTTCTGTCTCATTAATGTAAAATTGTGTACATTATATAGATTTGTCAAGGTGACAAATCTTAAACCTATTTGGTCTAGAAAACCTATACTAATTATAACTTATAGATATACATAGTTTAAGATTAGTAATCCTATTTATATAAGAATCCTTAAAATTATTTGATGAAATTTTGAATAACCAACTTTGTTCGTCCATTTCAAGATTGTTAATTTGTTTTGAATGTTGTGCTAGTTACTTTTAGACTATCTGTTATCACTAGGGAACAATTATCCATGAATTTGTCAAATCTAGTGAAGGTATGCAGATGTCAACTGTCATATATTTGGCTATTTGCAAATATGTTTTTAGTGAAAGGTGATATTCTTATGCAAAGTTTGCTTTGTTAGTGTGACTATATGCTTTCTGGAGCTGCTGAGGTTCTTCTTCTTCATTGTTTCCCCTCTGAGTATGATGTTTTGTTATCTTAATCATTTTTATTGGAGTTAGTGATATAGACAATACCTAATGCGAATTGTGGGATCTGCTCAAATTCCTCGAAATCTCCTATCCCTTGGGTGCCTCATATACCTGTGTCTTGTATGATGTCTCATTGAACACCAGCAGCTCTTGTACTTCTCTGTCGAACTTCGCATCCTAAATTATGTACCTGGACTGATGAGGTAACAAACTGATGGAGATAACCAGAAACCTTCTTGGTTTTCATTTGGTATTTTGAGTTCGGTTATTTTTTAAAAAATGCTAAAAAACCAAATCAAAGACAAATTATGATGTGGTGGGAAATTCTAGTAGAGATGAAGCGTCTAGCTGACTTTGAAAGAAGCCCTCTATCAGAGAAATCATTGCAAAGATGTAAGGAGATTAGAGATTATGATGCCTCTGCAAGTGTCTCTAGTTATGGATCGTCTGCGAACAACGACAACATTTGTGGTATATGTTTCGTAGATATCTCTCTGATTCTTTTCTCATGTGAAACATGTTTTTCTTGCTCTTATGAATAAATAATCACCTAACTTGGGTTACGAATCATGATAAGCTGGGTATGAGAATGAAGACAAGATAGGACCTTTGTATTATTGCAAACATACGTTTCATGCTTATTGCTTGAAGAAATGGCTCCGGCGGCAAAACACTAGATATACAAAGGTATGTTTTGATACCACTAGATATGGAAAATTAGCTTTGATACCACTAGATATACCAGAATGTAAATATAGTACAGAATGACACTTTGCATTTGTTTCCCAGTATTAATTTTGTAAGTAAAATTAATGTTTGATTTATTATCATAAGGAATTTGTTTTCAGTTGGTATCACTGGAGAAGACTATAGTGATATTATACAAGAGACTGGATTATTTAGCATTAGTATCTTTGATGAAAATATGTGGATGAAGTTGGTCCTCGTTGTGTAAGAATGAATTCCTTTGTGGATCTTTGGATGCTTTGTGTGATTTATTTGATTTGTTTTCAGTTGAAAATATGAACCATTTTTCGTTAGCGAATATGAAGAAACTTGTTGGGATGGTTTTAGAAATGAACCTTAAATAATAATGTTTGAATGTAGTTACAGAGAGAGACTTCTGTTGCCAACCATCCTCTTGTCCATGTTTCCTGGAGTGTGAAGTTGACAATTTTGTTCAATTCAGCTATGAATTGAATTGAAGAAATATTAGGAAAAATTGATTTGAAGCCATTCTTATGTGTAGATTCAAACCCATTCTCACTGCATCGCTAACGACCATTCATTGTTTTCATCATTAAACAATAAGGGTTGGCTTGCTACCGATGAGTCTCTGAGGGCCAGGCACCACATATCATATCACACGACATCGATCTTCTCAATTGCCAATTTAACTTCAAAACTTTTCCCCTACTAGAAAAAGCAGAAACACAATCCCCGGATCCCACATTCTTCAAATCTTCCAAAAGCGTCTTTGCTTTAACAACCGGCGGCTTAAACCTTGATTAAATTGCTTAATCAACTCATCCCCAATATTGGAACATGATTTGAAGGCTACATTAAACCCCTAGTCCATTCACCTTATCAAATACTTCCATAGCTATTAGTTAGGATATTAGTAATATTTCCCATATATTCTCTTACCATTGTACTAGGATTCTTTCCTTATTTTGTGTATCATAATCTTGTATAATTATCATAAATTAGGACTCTAATTAGTGTACTTATTAGGCAACTTTCTTATAGACTTTAGTATTCTACTATAGCTAGTTTTGTAACTTGTGTATATTCTATTCTTACTTCAATGATAAGCAGAAAACAACGATTGTTTTCTCCAATGGAAACTTTCATGGTATTAGAGTTTATCTTTCACAATCAGTCAAGACAAGGCAGATAATAGGCACAGTTACCAACACTCTTGAAGAAGAGAGTCGTGTGACCGATTGCGCTATGAAGAAAGATCCTTATTTTGTGGCTCCCTCTGATAGACCACATCTCATCATCACACAAGTACAATTGTCATATAAGAATTGATTACATAATTACAATGAATGGGCAAAGGCAATTCGCTTGTAATTGCATTAAAAAAGAAAACTAAAGTTTTTGGACGGATTAATCCCTATTTCAAAGGATAATTCAGACAAGGAAGAAGAATGGTGAGAAGTTAATTCTCTTGTTGGATCATGGATTCTCAATACCATTGAACCCACACTAAGAACTTCCATTAACTAATCTAAGCAAGTGGATGAATTATGGACTGACATAAAAGAACATTTGAAAATATGAACTCAAAGCTGCCTTAGCAAATTGCAAACCATGTGGCAATTCTGTCTCTATTTAGTATTCCAAATTAAAGAAAATAAGGGTAGAATTGGAGAATTATCAACAATTGCTAGGATGTGATAGTGGAGGACATTGCGGTAATTCTGTCACCATCATAAAAGATTGAGAGAAAGAGAAAATCTACCAATTCTTGATGGGTTTGAACGATGCAATATGCGACATCATTTGATCCAAAATTATCCAGCAAGAACTAATTCTCCAGCTTAAGCAGGTTCTCGCTAGAATTTTAAAAGTACGGTAGCAACAACATATGGCTACTGCTAGCGTCGAACACATCCATGACCACTCTTCTTCAAGATTTTGCTCTCACTGTAACAAACCGGGCCATGAGATGACTTCCTGATTTCAACACATCGGTTATCCCGAGTGGTGGGAAAAACCGAAACTAGTCGTCGGCAGTTCTCCTAGTGTTGGTGGTGTCACTGGCTGGGGAAGAGGTACCCGGCAATCAAATCGAGGATGAGGAGATAGCCGTGGGTCAGCAACAAGTCACGGTGGTGGAGCAACAAACTCCAATCTTGACTTTGCAGCGCCAATCTGTGAAGAACCCAACGGCATCAATGGTAGCTTGACCTAACTAGTGGTGTCATCCCAATATCCAGCCAACTTTTTTATCTTCCCCAGACGCGATGGAATTCCTTGTTCAATTTAATCAACAATCAGCCCAGTAGTGATGAACTTTCTAGTAAGCTAAGCCATTTGTGGATTTTGGATTCGGGATGCTCCCAACACATGACTGTTAGGCAAGATTGCGTACAAATTTATGTTCTACATATTCTTACACTATTAGTCTGCCAAATGGGATTGAAGCAACGACTTCACAACAAGGAGATATGTGCATTTAGGACCTAATTTTATTTTGAAAGATGTCCTATTTATTCCTAATCTCAAAAGCAATCTCATATATCTGGAACAGATAGATACTGATTATTTTATCACCTTGTTTAATAGTGTTTGTGTGTTACAGGACCCTACCTCGAGAACACTAATTGGAGTGAGTGAGCAGAGGAATGAGATTTTTATTTATTTCGACCGTTACACTTATCCAGTTTACTTACTTGTTTTGCAAAGTCTATTGATTCTTATACTTTAGGACATTCTAAATCCAATGTTTGACAGTTAAATAAACCATGCACCATTTGTTTGCCTGCTAAACAGACCCGGACAGTTTTCCTTTAAGTGTGAACGTTGCTTCTACGAACTTCGATTTGATTCACTGTGATCATTGGGGCCCTTATATTGTTTTGTCTACTTGTGGTTCTAAATATATATATATATATTTGACTATTTTGGATGATTTTTCAAGAACCATATGGATTTACTGAGAAACGGGAAGTTGCTGATATTTTGAAAAAATTTGTAATAATGATACAAACTCAATTTCACAAAACCATTAAAACTATCAGAACTGATAATGGCAGTGAGTTTATTTATCTTAAGATATATTTTGAAGATCAAAACATTTTACATCAAATTTCAATTGCAGGCACACCCCAACAAAATGAACATGTGGAGCGTAAGCATTGCCACATCCTTAATGTGGCTCATGCTTTACAATTCCAAGCAAGTTTGCTTGTTAGATTTTGGGGCAAATGTGTGTTAACAATGGCTTATTTAATCAATCACACTCCATCTGCCTTATTGAATTAAAAAACTCCTTTTGAGATGTTAAATGACAAAGTTACTCCACATCAAATAAAAATTTTGCGCTGCTTGGCATTTGTTCATGATTACTCCTTTTACCTAAGGATAAGTTTTGAGCTCATAGCCGACCTTGTGTCCTTATGAAATATCTTTTTGGTGTAAGAAAGTGTGGCATTTTTTGATCCACATGAAGATAAGTCTTTCATTTCCCGAGATGCAATTTTTTATGAAGATATGTTTCCCTTTTCATAAGCCTCACAATCAGTTATTCCTACAAACTTTCGCCCTACATGGGCACACTTTGGCAAGATGCCAATCTTTCAACCGGTGGAGATCACCATTCCAGCAGTAGAAGAGAGCCCAGCCCAAGTGGAGATTTCACCTTTATCTGTGGACCTGGGCAACTGGGCCCCGTAGGTAGCCCAACTTCAATGGCTGAAGCAGCCCATGCTAATAGGCCTATGCACCGGCACAACCCACCTTTTCAACCTATCGTGACTTGCAGACAAGCCATCTCTCCACATATTAGGCCGTGCTATTTGGACCCTTCAGGCATTGCCTAGACGTTTTGGCTCCATGTGGACTTTCTAGAATGTCCTCCCCAACAATCCCACCGGTTGTCTCTTCTGACTTAGGTCCTCTATGTAAACCAAGTCTGTCCCACCTCGGCTCCTTGATTATGACTGTAACATGGTGTGGCAATACACAATATCCCATTCTTCTTCCTCTGCTTCACCCGCTTTTTCGGCATCCTCGGGTAAGTCCTTATCCACTAGCCTATTTTATAAGTTGCAATAAGTTTTCTAACACCCACAAGCAGTTTTTAACTACTGTTACCATTGTCTCTGAACCTTCCAGATTCTCCGAAGCTGTCACTGATCCACAGTGGTGCACTGCAATGAAACTTGAAATCAATGCCTTGGGACAGAATAAGACAATGGATGTTGTTCCCCTTCCTCTTGGAAAACGAGTTCTTGGGTGCAAGTGGGTCTATCGTGTCAAGTATAAAGAGGATGGTACCATTGAACAATATAAAGCTCGCCTAGTCATATTTGGTAACGCATCGTGAAGGTATTGATTTTACTAATACTTTTGCTCTAGTGTCGAAATTAGTCACTGTTCGTACTCTTCTTTCGGTTACTTCTGTTTGTAATTTGCTGGTCCATCATATGGACATACACACTGCCTTCCTATACACGGTGACTTGACTAAAGAGGTTTACATGTGACCCCCTCCGAGATTTCACACTTCCTCTCCTCAGCAAGTGTGCAAACTAAGGAAATTTTTATATGGTTTTCGCGAGGCTCTTTGCTGTTGGTTTTCCAAATTGGCCGCTGTCATTCGTCAGTGTGGTTTTGTTCAATCCTGTGCAGACTATTCTCTATTTACTTATGCTGCTAATAACGTTTTCTTATGCGTCCACATTTATGTGGATGATGTTGATCATTGGAACCTCTCTTACTTTTATCCCCAAGTTTAAAGAGTATCTCAGTTCATGTTTTCACATGAAAGATCTTGGCCCTTTAAAATATTTTTTAGGTATCGAGATTGCTTATACATACATACATTTCTTTTTATAGAAGATTGGTTGGAAAAATCTTGTACCTTACCATTACAAGTCCAGATTTGGTATTTGTTGTTCAGCAAATAAGCCAACACCTCAATGCTCCTACTCAATCTAATTACCAAGCTATAGTTCGGAATACTTAGATATCTTAAAGGCTCTCCTGGTACATGATTATTCTTTCCTTCATCATCTGATTGCTTGCTCAAGGGTTTTGTTGATGCTGATTGGGCTAGTTGTGAGGAAACATGGGGGTCTGTTTCTGGTTATTTCATCTTCTTTGGTGATGCTCTTATGTCTTAGAAATCAAAGAAACAAACCATTGTTTCCAGAAGTTTATGTGTGGCTTAATACTGTTCCATGGCTTATACCACATGTGAACTTCAATGTTTATTCTTTCTTTTCACTAATCTTTCTCATCCTATTGCACAACCAATTCCCCTCTTTTATGACAATCAATCTGCTCTTGACATTGTTGAGAACCTTCCTTTTAATGAAAGAACAAAATATATCAAAATTGATTGTCATTTAATTCGTTAAAAATACCAATTTGGTCTTAGTGAAGCCACTTCCTATTTCTATACATTTTCAGTTAGCTGATCTCTTTACTAAACCTCTTCCTCATCCTCGTCCTCGGTTCTCATATCTTGCCCACTCTCTTGCTCTTTGTGATCTTTATCCACCTGCCAGAGATTGCGGGGGTGATGATGAATTTGATGAAGAAAATGTCATTGCCAAGGTGCACAATTTGAAGAATGAAGAAGTAAAAAACGAAGGAAAACAAGCAAAGCTTGGTACTGGAGTTTTAGTTTAGAAAGAAGAAAACAATGCAAGCAATGGTGCATTAGTTTTAAGTTGCATGACACCATTTGCATTGACAAATAAAGGGAACGGCACCGTTTTGGCCGAAGCAATGAAGAAAACTGAATAAATGACCTTCTCTCTTCATTTCTTCTTTTCCTCCTTTGTATTTAAAAGTTACCAAATTTACTTTAATTCTGTATTTAAAAGTTTTGATAGAGGAATACTTTTTAATAAAAACGAAGATGCTGATGAATTAAGACAAGCAACCAATAATTGTAGCAAGGAAAGATACTAAGAAAAGGCAACAGTTATGGGGCAACATGACTTAGGATTGTGGGCATTGTCCTAGCTCAAAATTAATCGTTTTTTCAAGAAAAAGTTGCAAGACAACAAGCATAAGGCACCCTCTCGTGCCTCATCTTGGCTAATTTTGTGGCTAAAGAACCACTCCATCAAATGCCCTTTGTTTTTCTCCTAATATTATTAAACGCCAGAGCCACGCTCTATTACCCTCTTGAAGCACTAGAATTTAGAATTTCTATTTTAATTAATAAATTTTATTAATGAAACATATATTATATTAAAAATATTAAAAAAGAAGATAGAAATTCTTAACTGGTTTCGAAAAACACCAAGTTATAAGTTATAGTTTCATTTTTCCGTCTTAGATTACCAGAAGTGAATGACCTTAATTCCCAAACTTTCATTCATAGATCTCAAATATTGTTAGCAGTTATATCGTTGCATGAATTTTTAGAAATGTTTACTTAAGCCAGTGTATATTTAACTTAAGGGTTAATCATATTTCTCCTTCGAGGTTTATCCAAACTATTATTTTATTTCTTTATTTTGTACATATTCAAATGCATTCTTATCTTTTATATATTCATAACTAATTAAATTACTGATCTTAGTAAAAAATATCCAAAAATAATGATTTTGTAGCCAAAAAAAAATTAAAAGTTTCATAAAATATCATTTAATTTCACTTATCTAATTATTATTTATTAACATATATTAGGACCATAATACCTATACTGGAATTTTTTTGTTACTCTAATTTCGTAATAAAAGATACTATTATCTTAATATATGATACTGAACATGAAGTAAACTAACAAAATGATATTTTAAGAAGATTTTAAATTCTTTACCATAGAAGCATTATTTTCTGATAATTTTTTTATTAAAATTAGTAGTATGAATTAATAAGTTATGAAAATATAAACAATAAGTATGTATTTATAATTTATACAAAATAAATTGTTGAAATTATAATTTGTACAAACCTAAAAGAAAAATGTAATTAACTCTAATTTACCTTATGTGTTTTATTAAATCGTTCTAAGATTTGAGATTTTCTCTTTATTCTCTCACTCAGCTTTAATTTTAATTTGAATAGCTAATTATATCCCAGTTCTTCGAGACCCTACCCTTAACTTGTTCGCATTGAATGAGATGAAGACCTAAGTGATCTCAAAAGAAGTGGATAGATATCTTTTCATAGTAATCAGGATTGTCTAATACATTTTTTTTACACAGTGTTCAGTATATTTTTTTTAGTAATAATTTTTTCTCTAAAATTTATACATTAAACTTTAGAGTGTAATTTTTCTTTTATATGATTTATTAATAAATTTTACTATAAAAAAAATATAACATAAAAAGAGTATTACAAGGTGTATTAGAAAAAATGGTAATGGATACATAGTTTCTTTCTTACATGTTCTTTGCAATAATTTTGGCTCCCAAAAAGATAAACAGGAACAAAAATGTTAAGGAATGATGCTTTGTTATATAATATAAGGTGGTCCAAACAAAGTATGGGCATAAGGCATCGAAGCAAGTAAGTACATGAATGAAGTTGACGCATTTCCTCTCAATGTTATATAACATTTTTTGATGTTGATTGTACAGACATCCACCACGAAAATTGCTGGTAACCAACCTAGGAAGGAGAGAAGAGAATGGACTTCCTTTCTTTCATTACTGGTTTTGACCTCTCATGAATCGTTCGTGCATTTTGATCGATATTTTTCATTATCATCATTAATTTACTCACTCATTTGATGCTTTCTCTTTCAAACTCTAATTTGAAGTAATTTATTGTATAGTTTGGATGGAAGTTGCAATTGAAGCAGTGTTTTAATTAAGTTGATAGATATGTACTATCCCTGTACATACCCCATTTCATTTACTATAATAAGCCCTGCAATTCAGCTTCTGTCAGATTTTCGATAATTGGCTTCTCTATTTAATATTTATTGATCCATCCACCAGTCATGCCCCTTTACAAGGACTTAAATGAAAGGAGGAATTAATGTCAGTTACCAATTTTATTTTTATACGTAACATTACCTTTAAAATGTTATTGGTCTTACTTATTTCAAATTAAAAAATTAGACTCTATTGGTATCATTTAATTTCAGTTTAAATTAATATTAATAGTATGTATAAGACCTCAAACTTTACCTCCAGTTGTTTTAAAATTAATTAGTGTTAAAAAAAAAAATGCATACTTAATTTTATAATGTATTTATCACATATAAGCGCTCACGTCTTTTGATTGTGATTTAGTCCCATTCACTTTGGTCATGAGACAATTGATGTACATCATAATAACAAACATGCTAACCATAATACTTTTTTCAGGCAGAATAATCCATATATACATATTTCAATACATTTTTTCTATAACATTTTCTTTTAGTAGTTTTATCAATAAATTCTATATAAAATAAAAATAAACCCTAAACATGAACATATATTAAAAGATAAGTAAATGATAAAAGAATCACTATGAAAGAAAATGTGGTTGAAATTGTATGAATTAGAAGATATATTAAAAAATTCTAATTCATTTCTTATATTAACTTCTTTTTTTAAGTTTTGAATTTATTTTATAAGATTTATTAATTAATAATAATACTACTATAGAAGTATGGTGAGACAATATATCAAAATATATATTAAATGATGGGTTCCCTATTTCATTCAATCGTCACAGGGACGTCATATTTAACCTCGTTACTAGCAGGAAAAAAAAAATGGTTGCATGCAACAAAGGTAAGAAATTGACAAGATATATGTGTGTGTGTGTGTCGGCATTCTTCTTTTCAAAATTTTCAGGAAAAATAAAGTCCAATTAAAAGGGTTTTTATATACATAGAAGAATGAACCAAAAATCTCCAAAAAATGGTTGTGGTTGTTAGTAGCATGCATGAATATTCATATGAGTATTGTGAAGGGATCGTACCCACTTCACCACTGAATTAACTAAGTCCGTGATGGTGCCTTAGCACGACTTTGTACCTTGCCCGTGACGATTTCTTTTTTTTTTTTTTTTTTTTAACTTCATTTTCTCTCCCAATTTTTCCACCTTTGCAATTTTTTTTTTTTCTCTTTCGAGAGAGATCCTTTTGGAAGGTTCAGGTGAATTTCCATTATTTCATGCATACAAAATATCTCCAGATAATAATAAATTTATTAAAACGTAGGTTTATATTATATAATTTATTCATGAATATGCATAAATTGAATTTGAGGCTCGTGGATTTTCAACTCTGGTGGCTGATCTTCATGTTGAACAAAATTACTTTCATTCTTCAAAAAAAAAAAAAAAAGTCAATTCTCTAATGAAATTCCTAAATTCGATAGCTGCATTACCATGAGTAGTTTTTGTTTCTCCTTTTTCTTTGACAGTAACTGAAAATTTTAATTAAAATATTCTATTATATACATATTCTTGTAATTTTCAAGTATTATATAGGATTTTATGAGGCACTACCAATTGTCATATAAATCAATTGGTGTTAGAGAAGGCACATATTCTAACCTTATAATGCATTTAACACACAAATATCTACGGAATAAGAATCATATAATACCACTTTATTAATTTCATAAACTTCTTATTCTAATGTTTTATCTTCCTCTCCTCTCCTCTCTCCAAATTTTAAGATTCATCAAATGTGAGTGTATTTATATTGAGAATCGCACATAACTAGTATTTAAAAAATAATTATTCCTTACAAAGATTTGAACAATTCTTCTCTCTTGAAATACATTTTAGGGAGAGTTAAGTCCAAACCAAAATTCTAACATGGTATCAGAGCCATTATATTTGTATTTAATTTTTAGATTTATAAAATATAGATGAATAAACTTTGTATTAAACTTGATGTGTTCTAAATTTTAAAACTTCTAATTTGAATATATTATTTAAATCATTATAAAAAATAAATACAATTTGATGAATTCTATTGACAAATTTCAAAAACATTTAAAATTAAAAATTACTAGGATTATTAAAAACTACTAAAAATTCAAAAACAATATAGTATTTTTTTTTTAAGTAGTAACAATTTAACTATTAGTTCGGTCTCCATCAATAAAAATTTAATCAGTTTTCCTTTAAAAGAAATCAATTGTTAATTGAATCGATATCATCTATTTAATTTTTTCTATAAAAATATCTAGTTCTTTTTTTTTGGGTAGATCATGAATCTTGAGTAAAATTGAATGGCATTTTAAATCTCAAATTTTAATTTTTTGGTTAAAATAGAACTTTCATTGATCAAATAATCAAAGCTAAAAAATTTTTACACACCTAAGAAACTATACAAATCAGAAAATCACTTTATCAAACTCCTCTATTCTTAATCTATGAAGCATGCGGTTAGTAACAGCCTTCTTACTCCCTTACCTTATAAAGAATGATACACATTATTTGAAACTTACATATTCTCTCAAAAAAAACATTCTATTATCTTCCTCGATACAAAAATTTAAAAATCAAACTCAATTTCTACAGTGCACCTGAATAGGCCAAAGATGGCAGCATCTCGAAACGACTACAGTATTTGCATTGCAACTATTGATTCCTGCAAACGCAAATCGACTTTTGGCCACGGTTTTCATAATCTGACACCGAAAGGACCAAACAAGTCCAAAGGTCACCAAAACCAAAGAGTTCCCCCCCGCCTCATTCCAGACACTTGGCTCGACTTTTATCCACATTCCAACTTTGATGCTACGCTTTCGACATTACGCTTTCAATTATACGTGGAGGATCTCGGTTTGCCACCTTAGCGCTTTCAATTTGATTATGGCTTGTTAATCATCTATAATTGACAGCACTTGTCAAAACGTGTGAGGGTAAGTAAATTCACCTATATATATATATATATATATATATATGTACTCAAATTCTTTTTCAGTGTTATACTTTGTCCATCGACAAAGAAATGACTCAGAAGTTGCACACTTGCACCCACATTTTCTATTGAAAGAATTATAATATTTTCCATATTATTAATTATTACAATTTAGCTTTATAATTCACTATTGAAAAATAAAAATGTTACATAAAAATAAGACGTGAAAGAACGACTAAAAATATTATTGATTGTATTAATTGAAAGCTAAATGGTCTAAATTATCTTAATTAAATTCAAGCATTCATAAGATTATACCATCACAATAACATAAAATAAGAATATATATATATATATAAAAATTTTCACTTAATACTCTCTTAATTTAATAAAAAATCAAATATTTTATTTTAAAAATAACATATTACATACACATTTACAAATTATCCGAATTAAAATTATGAGAAAAACTTACTCACAAAATTGTGATAAATTTCAACAGAATGAATTCTGTTAGAATATATAATTTCCCTTGTTTTACTTTTATTTATATAGGATAATATAAATTTTTAAAAAAATAAAAAATATTAAATGAAAAAAAGATGGATTATAATATTAGGAAAACGTGACAAAGGAGAGGATATATGTACAACATGGTAGATTTTTGGAGTATTATTTTTAAGGTAGCCTCCCAACAAGAATGATGGATGTATTTGGGAGACACCTAGAGAGATATGGTTTGATGAAACAAATAATTGCCACTTATGATGAATTTCCGAATGGGATTCAGCCATAAGGCCTTGTCGTCAATGATTTCCTATGGGCTGCTGCTTGTACAATCTGTAAAGCAATTCAACTTCACCTTCAAGTTTTTTGAATTCTTGAATTAATCCTGCCAAATTAATCATATTCTTTGAATGGGGATTAAAATTCATTAATACACAAAACAAATGACATTTTAAAGTTTTTTTTCTCTTCAATTTCTTGTTAAATATCATCATTTTAGTTAGTACAAATAACTAGTTCATAGAAAGGGCATTGAATGTTCCCATTTCGTCGAAAAATCATCATAAGGGTAGGGGCAGAGGGAGAGGCGGCAAATAAAACGTTACAGAAAGGGAAGAAAAAATTGTCGTGAAAAAACTTTTGGTATAATTCAATCTCCCATCTTTTTAATTCCGAACACAAAATATTTTGATACGATACTGAGAACTTTTTATTTTTTTTTTTACATAATATATGGATAGCGACATGAAAAAATCAAAGATAAAATATATAACAGGAAATAAATTTTCAACTCAAGATACATGAACAATAACTTTTCAATTTAACATACTACTTTCTTCTCTTAAATCACTTTCTTCGTTTCAATTATTCGTCACTTTAGTACAAAACACATGCGGTTTAAGAAAATGATTAGGTTGAAGTATAATTAAACTAAATTGATTTTATTTGCGAATATAGATTTGTCAATTGTGCCTAAGTATTTATTAGATTGTATCATCTCAATGAAAACAAATATAAATATATATAGAAATTTTTTATTTAATATTCTCTTAATTTATATAAGGAGATAAATATTTCGAAACTAAAAACGGTAGATAAATTGAAATAGAGGTACCAATTTCTTAGTATTTAATAATTAATTTTATTAAATTTTTAGATCTTATAAGATTTATTATATTTAAATTATTATATATATTGTGGTTTTAATATGTTTCTTGAAATACAGACGTAGGCGGACCTCGAAAAATTTTTATCGTGGATTTTTGTAAAGTACATGATAAAGATAGTATAATAATTTATAAACTCCTCTATAATATGTATAATATATATATATATATATATTAAATTTTATAAATAACAAATGAGAGAGGTGGCAAGAGATGACAATAAAGAATGTCTCCAAAAGACCAATCCGTCACGAATGGACGAATAATAGAATCTTTCAAACTTCTTCTACAATAAGACGTCGTCAGATGGATGGTCCACGTGGGATTTTGTGCCAAATTCTTCGAATCAAATTATGTCACAATTTATAATTATTTAACTAATTGCAGACACAAAACAAACTAAGATTAAGACATAAAGGTCCCACAAGCTGCTAATTGGTCCCCATTAAATTCTACTAATTAGCTCCTAAATATAAAATACGAAATGAATATTGGACGGGTAAGACCAGATCTTGGAGGTGTTTATATATAATAAGCAAAGTTTTCTCCAATTCACCAAAAAAAAAAAAAAAAAGGCAAAGTTGTTTCCTTTTTGCATGGGAGATGAATAATTTTCTCTAGTGCTTTTATGATAATTGACTTTCAAGATTTCTTAACTCGATAAAGTAATGAAAAGTTAAACAATATTGAGTTAATAACTTAACTATGACAGTATTTAATTAAATTGTTTTGAAAACTTTAGTCAAGAAATGAAAAAAAGCTTTGATTTGGACTCTCTTTTGGTTGATGATCATTCAAAACTTGTACAACTTTTCTTTTTCTTTTCTTGTTTTTTTTTTGGGTTTAGAAGATTCTAGTTCACAAGTGGAGCTTAGTAGGTGAACCACAAGCTTATATATCATGAAAGTTAGAGGAATAATGGTTTTGGGGAAGTGGGGGGCTAAAGTATCAATTTTATTAATAGACAATTAATATTCTTTTCTTCAAGTATTTACATTTTTGTATGATAAATTATCTTTAAACTATTGCTATATCTCTCTTTCATATTATTCTATACTCTCTTTCTTTTATATTAACTATCATCTAAATATATTTTTTCAGTTTTAAAATATCTTTCACTTTAATAAATTAATAAAATATTAAATGAATGTTTTACACATATACCCTTATTTATATTATGAAAATTATTCAAATAAATTCATATTTCTAATATAGGGCAATTTAATCTATTTAACTTCAAATTAAGATCTTAATACTTGTGTCATATTTTAACGTGACAGATAATATAAAACGAAGAGAGTACTATAATTTAGAAATTTCACATATATTAAGGATTTAAAATACAAGAGCATTATTTGAATTAAAATATATATTTATCTTTAATTAATAAGAATAGAGAGAACAAAAGAAATAAAAAATATATAAGAAATAGTATAATAAGGAAAAAATGTAATAAATACTTTTGAAAAAGTGTATTGAAAGTATGGGTTAATACCAAAAAAGGTACCATAAACTTTATTATTATATCAATTAAGTATTCAAATTTTTTTAAAATAATAATTAGGGGACAATTTTGCTTTTTCAGTAAAATGAATCGAACGGAAACTGATCAGAAATGAATAATGTTTATTATGCCCTAATAAAATTCGGAAATCAATTTTATTCTTTCATAGGCGGGAAGCTAGTCATCAAAATTGAGCGAAAAAATATAATTAAAAAATTGTGAAACTGTCAAAAAGATAATCTGATAATAAGAAAAGTTCAAAATACTTTTTTAGTATTAACCCCTTGTCACAGTATTTTTTTGACAATTTTACAAATTTTTTATGTTACAGCTTTTTAATTTCTATAATACCTCTTACCCTTTACAAATTTTTGCCAGGAAGTAGATATATTAGATTAAAATGAAAAGTTTGCATAATAGGCTATCGTACTTAGCCGCGCGGGCATTATCGGCCACTAGATGGCTTACAAAATAAGGGGAGACCCCATAGACAAAAAAAGCGATAGATGTAACTTGCCCTCCAAATTTCGCCAGTACATCTGCACACGAGTTTGCTTTCCTATAAATATGGGTAATCCTAGCGCCTGGTAACTAGCACAACAGCTCCCTGCAATTAACAATCAAGTTTACAAGATGATGATCATCAGAGGAAGGAGAATCAATCATATCTACAATACCCTCGTATCAGAGGGTTTAAGGAAGGAAGAAAAAGAGACTCACGCTATTTTTTCTTCTGATGAGAATTGATGATAGTTGGGCGTTTTGATAGTCTTGGAAAAGAGAGTTTTTTTTTTTTAATTATATTTCTACCTCCCATTTTAATTACCAGTTTTCTTTCTACGGAAGGGTAAAATTAGTTTTTCAAATTTTATTAGGCTATAACAGATATTACTTATTTTTGATCAGTTTTCGTTCAATTTATTTTATCGAAAAAGTAAAATTATTCTTTTGTTATTTTAAAAAATTAAATAATTAATTTACGTAATAAACAAAATTCAAGTTACTATTGTGTTATTAACCATGAAAATATCTAATATGATGAAAGTTTAAAAAAAAAAAAATAGCAGAAGTGTTATATTATGAAATGAAGGGAATATTTGATTGGACAAAAGAGGAGGAAATAGTGCTCAAGAATGAAAAAGAAAGCTTGGAAAGAGAGGTTTGGATCAATACAAATGTGCCTAACTTCACTATGCTTATAAGTAATTGAGAAAAAAAGATGTGCTTTCTCCTCAATGCCTAGCTATAGGAAGTGACTTTCCAAATGTTAAATCACATAACATTATTATAGAATTTGGTTGAACATATCAATAAGATGGTTTTCTTTTTCTTTGTTTTTTTCTCTTGAAATTCAAATCTCAACTTCACTATTTTCTAGTTTTAGATCTGACTCTATAGAACATATGATGAAACGATTAACATGATGATGCTCTTAGAATTGGAACCACTGTTTCAGGAAAAAGAAATTTTGACACCATTATTTTTTCTCCCCTAAAATTTATATATATTTTTAAAAGTAATTATATATGGTCTTTAAGCACCTAATCACTAAATTAATTAATTGATGTAGGTTTGGATTTTCCTAATCCCATATAAAATTTTGTGGTTAGGAAAGAGGTAAGGTGTTTATCATATCCTTTAAGGGAGAAAAAAATAGTAACTAAAGACAAACACAAACAATATTCAAATTTTTTAAAAAAATACAAAATAAGGTCCCTAATAAGCCATTCCTAGGGCAATAGAACCTAAAAAATTGAAGGGATAACCTCATCTACTCCACCTACAAATGAACTTATCCTTTTAGACTTGCCATATTTTTTTCCCTCATCTTAAAATTAAAAACACTATTAGTTGGTAGTGATAATTTCTTTTTTAAAAGAAATATATATATATTTTAATTTCTTGAACCAAGTAAAATATTTTATCCTCCAACAACCATAATTATTCAGTTTACATATGTTCATTGGCTAAATGTTACTATCACTATCAAGGATTATATATAAGTTAAATAATTGTAGGTTGAGTATATAAATAATTTATTAATACGTAAACAAGATAAAATATGTATGGTTTCCTTAGTCTCATCTTGATTCAAGTGTAATAAGGCCTAGCGAGAATGTTAAAGTTTTAAAAGATGAATTTGATATGCTTAATTTATATATAATAAGTGTAATATATTTATGATTATTTTGCTATATTTACTTTTATTCATATAACTAAAGTAACTGTCAAATAATAAATTGTGAATATTATTAAATTCATATGTCGCCTTGATCTCAAGCTCGAGAAGAGACTAAATCTATGTGTAACTCCATAGTTTTGCTCCTATTAAATATAGACATTGTTCTCCATTGTTTAAAATCAATAGTTTTTAACTTATTTTAAACTATAAACTGTTTTGAAATTATTATTCACTGTTTATTATATGTGCTTTTAGCTTATTTTAAACTATAAGGTGTTTTGAAGTTATTCTCACCATTTATTATATATGATTTTAGTTTATTTTAAACTATAAGTTATTTTGAAGTTGTTCTCCATTGTTAAAAAAGCTGCTTATTGATATTGTTAAAAATAAAATTACTATATGAATTTATTTAACACAACTTTTTTATAAACATTTATTTTTAATTGCTTAAAAAAATATAAGCAATGAAGAACATGACCATAGTAGTGAATAATAATTTGGGTAGTTCCTTGATCTTTATTTTTGCTCTTAAATTACAGTTGTTGTCTATTATCTGTTTTTATAATCTGATATTTTAGAGTAATTGACTAATTCATGGAGATCTAAAAGTATAAAGTCTTAAATCACAGTACTAAATTTACATATTATAGCATTAAACTGGTCCCAAAATAATTTGAATTGAGAAAATTTTATTTGATATATTATATAAAAAGTCTTTAAACGATAGATATTGCATCATTGAACCACACACCTCTTAGTGCTCCCGTTTATTTTATGATCCATGAGTAATGCGAATAGTCTTGACCCTTAGAAGAGGGACCATACTTCTTCTTGGTTAACTCCCTTCCTCTCCCTTGTACCATATTACTAGTGCGATAATTAGATGCAACAACTCCCTCATCTGTTAGTATTAAGAAACCGCGTCCTTCTTCTTCTTCTGCTGTCTGTCTTTGCTTTTGGCATTGTATTGTTCTTTTCTTCTCCTCCCCCATTCCATTCAAACCATATAAATACCCACCAAATCTCCCACCCCACTTCACAGTTCACACTCACACTCCATCCCTCATCCCCTCCCACTCCCACTCCTCCCCAAATTCTCTCCACCACCTCCTCCCCTCCCCCCTTCTCTCCTTACTCCATGGCCCGTTACAATTTTCTTTCCTTCTTCTTGCTCATATTCTTCAACTTTCTCTGCCTCTCAACCCAATCAGGCCTTAATAAGCTGATTAAATCTTCTCAGAATCATTCTTTTTCTGTTTCTCTTCCGCTAACTTCTGCCCCTCTTTTTCAATATGCTTCTTCTAATAATAAGGGAATATTTCTATCTTCTCTTGCGGCGGCGGCGGCAGGGTCCAGAAAGCAGAGTCAGAATTCGAAAACAGTTTCCCCATCTTACAATTACAAATCATCTTTTAAATATTCAATGGCTCTGATTGTTTCTCTTCCAATTGGGACTCCACCACAGACTCAATCCATGGTTTTGGACACCGGAAGCCAACTTTCTTGGATTCAATGCCACAAGAAAGCTCCGGCTCCTAGAAAGCCACCTCCTACGACGACGTTTGATCCTTCTCTCTCTTCTTCTTTCTCTGTCCTTCCTTGTACACATCCTCTGTGCAAACCGAGAATTCCCGACTTTACCCTCCCCACAACTTGTGATCAGAATCGCTTGTGCCACTACTCTTACTTCTATGCCGATGGTACACTCGCTGAGGGTAATTTGGTAAGAGAAAAATTCACCTTCTCGAGTTCCCAAAGTACCCCTCCTCTGATCCTAGGATGTGCTAGTGAATCACAGGACGAGAAGGGTATTTTGGGAATGAACACGGGAAGGTTATCATTTGCCTCCCAAGCTAAGTTACAAAAGTTCTCTTATTGCGTCCCAAGCAGGCAAGGCCAAAGTAGTAACATAATGCCAACTGGCTCATTTTACCTAGGCCAGAATCCAAATTCACATACATTTCAATACATAAGCCTGTTGACTTTTCCACAGGGTCAACGGATGCCGAATTTTGATCCTTTAGCCTACACAGTAGGACTAGTAGGAATAAGGGTCGGAGGGAAGAAATTAAATATCTCGGAGTCCGTTTTCAGGCCAGACGCTGGCGGTTCAGGACAAACCATGATCGATTCTGGAACTCAATACACATTTCTGGTGGAGGAGGCTTATAATAAGGTTAGGGAAGAAGTTGTAAGGGTAGCGGGACCAAAAATGAAGAAAGGCTACGTTTATGGAGGTGCACTAGACATGTGCTTTGATGGTAGTAACCCTATGGAAATTGGACAATTGTTAGGAGATATGGTACTAGAATTTGAAAAGGGAGTACAAGTCTTGATTAACAAAAACAGGATTTTAGATAACGTGGGTGATGGGGTGCATTGTCTTGGCATCGGACGCTCACAATCTCTAGGGATAGCCAGTAATATCATCGGTAACTTTCATCAGCAAAATCTATGGGTTGAATTTGATCTTACTAATCGAAGAGTGGGGTTTGGGACAGCTGATTGTACCCGTGCTTGATGACTTGGTGTTATTGTGTCTTCGTTTGTTCTTTTAGTAAATATTTTTATATTAGGAAGCTAGCACCCAAAAGTAAAAAAAAAAAGTCAAGTATATATTTTGTGATAGTCGCAGAAGAAAAATCCTCCCTTTTCTGTATTTTTTTTCCCCTTTGTAGGAAATGTATATTTAAGAAAATATTTTGTTGTTTGTAGTAGGACTACACTACATATAATAGGCCTTGGTTCTGCGAAATGCTATATGTACATTGCTACTTGCACTACTGGTATGGACTTGCAGCCAAATTTTCCTATGCTTGCATTCTACAAAGATTTATTTACAAGTCAGATTATAAAAGGCTGTATAAGATTCTAACAAACGTCATGGCATGCTTAATCATCACTTAGCAGCTATGTTAGGCTCTTTAACCAATCAAATACCAAATTCAGCACAAATATAACAAAGTTATAACCTCACGGACTATGTAGGAAAGAGGAGAATAGCAACATGATAAAAAGAGAATATATATTATATATAAATAGTGTACTATGCAAAAGTTAAACTCTTAACTTTTGATTGAAGGCATTAATTTTTACCATTTAAATATGAGTTCAATATGCCGTAAAAAAAAATCAGAAATTGAGAATTTAAGTTTTTAGTCTCTAAAATTGATACATGAGCAAAATATGGACACAAGTCATTTCCTTTTTTTAAAAAACAAAAGAAAAATCCAAGGTTATTTTCCTCCAGTTGGGACTAAATTTTGAATTGAAGTAAAAGTTGGATGTCTTTTTACTTCAAAGGGAAAAATATTTTAGTGAACTAAAACTATGGAGTACAAGGATTGTGACATTAAATTTGTGAAAATTTTTAAATAGGTAATTTTACAAAGTCATTTTATTTATTTCTATTCAAAGTTTACGTGTCCATCTATTGACGATGGGAACGAAGAAAAAGAAAGAAATCACATGGGAACATAAACTGAAATTAAAGAGGGCTCTGGGACTTATAATAGTACTGCAATTAATCCGACAAGAAAAGAATATAAAGCTAAAAAAATAAAAAGAAAATTAGTGCATTCATTTAGCTGGTTGAATTTAGGACAAGATTTAATTGAATCAATTTATAGTTAGATAAAATTTTTCTGGTCCTGATAAGGGATTGTCGTGGTCGGCCAATGAAATCTTGACATCTATTTTATTTTACTCACTTTAGTAGGTATATATCTTTACCTTTTTTTTTTTTTCCCCCTTTAATTATCCTCTTGACCAAATTTGAGCCGAAAGGAGGCTTTCCCACAACATATCTGGAGTTTTCAATTCGAAAATAAAAGATAAATAATGATAAATATAACAAATTGTAAATACGTATGAAGGACAATCTAATCTAAAAATGTTTTTTGTTTAAATTTTTTTGGCCGAGTTATAAAAAGCTTTGATTTAATACTTCTACACTTTAGACTAATGAAATATTTTTTAAAAAAAATGCAAGAATTGAACTTTATTATATTCTTTCACCAAAAAAAAAAATCATATTCTTTACAATAAGCTTAACTATTTCTCTCTTCATTTGAAATAAAATTTGTTGTTCTATTAATTTATTTTGAACAAAAAAGTAAATTTTAATTTCAGGATAGAAATAGCCTAATTATATGCTTTTAGTATAGTATTTTAAAAAATTACAAGAAATTAGTTGGAACATTTGCAATATACTAGAGTTCTTCGTGAGAATAATTATAGGACATAACTATCATCCAAAATATTTTTTAAAAGAGTTGGAGAATCAACAAACATAAGCATAAACCTCCCCCTCCTCCCCCAAAATAAAAACAAAAAAAAGAGTAGTTATTGATTAGTTGGAATAAAAAACAAACAACAATTTATTTATTTATTTAAAATATTAGATCTTATGTTGTGAAAAAATATATATTTATATATATATAATGTAGTTAGATATGTGTCATAATCTTATCTGAAATTTTATTGATTCATGTGATTATTGCTTGTCTTATATATTATATCAAAGTAATTAAAAAAGAAGGGAATTATAGTTTCCCTTTGTGATATGCTGCTTCTGCTTGTATTTCTCGACAATGCATGTATGAGAATTAAGAGGTGCCATATGCATGCACGTGTTCCCACTTTTTACTCTTGTTTTTCCTTCTATTTCTTCCTCTTCATTTAATAATTCGGTACTAAGGAATCAATTTTAAATAAAATAAAAAACTTAACCAATATTTTCCTCAAAATTATTGAGAAGAGCCAGCAATAATATTGTTTACAAAGGGCTAAAAAGTAAAAATTAAAAAAAAAATCATCCTATATTTTCAAGTATTGTTTTAAAATTGAAGTTATATTGTTAAAAAAAAAAAAATTGAAGTTATATTAATGAGCAAAGAATGTAAGCAGGAGAATAATAAATATATTACTATCTTTATTTCATATTATTTTTTACTTTAGAATATGTCACAAGAATCACTACAAAAATATGGCCAAATCTAAGAAAATGATTAGAGTGTCTAAATTTAAAGGAGAATTAATCGAATTACCTTTTGACTATCACTAACATTAATAGTTCTAATGAAAATTTTTAAATAAAAATAAGAGTATATACGGAAAGTAATCTCTTGATTTACTAAAATAACAGATACTCCTCCATCTTTTTTTTTTTTTTTTTTTTTACTTCTAACATTGTGGTAATTTCTGAGTTTTTTTTTTTACTTTCACATCTTATTTTCAATGCATTATTTAATGAACTTTTTGCCATAATACCCTCCCATTAATAACAAATTTGGAATCTTTTTTCTTTCCTCGTTATTATTTTAACTAGTTTCCACGTTAGAAGAAGAAAAAGATGTTGGATTTGTTATTAATGAGAGGATATTATAGGAAAAAGTTCATTAAATGCTGCCTCGCAATTACAATGTAACAAGTAAAAAAACATAAAAATTCTCACAATGTGACAAGTAAAACAGAGGGAGTCTTACACAAATAGAAAAACTCTCATGCTAACATATACAATGTTAAAAACAAGATTAGATACATGTAATTGTATTGTAACGCGATGAATACTAAAGGAGAAATAACACACACAGGTATGTATGTATGAATATGTATATATATATACATATGTATATATATTGATAGGATTTAATTTAGTCTAGTATTTTAGTTAATTTTTATATGTTTATTTGATTTAATTGCTTAAATTAGTTTATTTTTGTTCTTGTTTGGATTTTATGCAAAATAAGTCATCTTTGGAGAAAAATGAGAAACGTTTTTTAACGAATTGCTGAAATTTGAAAAAAGACTTAAGAGTTAGATAAGGCATGGACACGTGATATGAGGAATTTGAAGTTGGTAGATTTTTTTAGTTGACTTATTAGAATATGACTTTATTGTTTTTCTAAACTTTTTTAGATTTGATATTTGGTTCAGCTGATTAGGATCATGTCATATCTTTTTCCTCCTCTATGAATAGAGGATGTTGGACCTTATTGAAGGTGTAAAGTGTTTAAGGAATAAAGAACTTATTTGAAGTCGTGCTATTTTGAAGTTTTGGAGAAGTTATTTCCTTGCTTCTTGTTTTCATTTATGTTCTTCTATTTTTATTAACTATTGTTGAATTAACAATAGTTGTACATTTGTTTTCTACCTCATTTCACATGCTTGATTGTGAAGAGGGGTTTGTATAGGAGTAAAGTGAACTACGTAAACAGTCTTCTGTTGCAAGGTTAGTTTGCTAGTAAATTACCTAAATAGTCTTCTACTACAAGGTTAATTTGATAGGAGGAAGTAGGACTAAGTCAACTATTATAGCTTATGAGCAATTATTTAGTTACAGATTTTAGACCATATTGAGACAATATAAAGTAAATGATAATTGCTTCTCAATCGAATTTGCTTGATATTTTAGATTATATATTTTCTCCAATAATTCGTATGTTTGAGTATTTGATTCCTTCAGCTTTGAAGATAGTCGAATCTGTTTAGTTGTATTATAATAAGAAAAAGCTTTTACATTCCTTAAAAGTGAAGAATAAAAAATTTGATTTTTGGTTTGAAGATACTTTACCTATTTAATTATTTCCAAAACATAACATCTGAAATCTTTATTTTTATTTCAATTTATTGCAAAAGAGTTATAGACTTTCTTTGGGTGTAACCGCGTGCGTATTCACCGTTCTACAAAATTTTGAACTAATAGTTCATTTTTTGTGATTTCAACACTCATGATATATATATATATATATATGTTTAACATCCTTTAAAACATAATCAAACTAAAATTTCATATCAGAGACTAATTAATATACATTATAACTATATATATATTGAAATACCATTTTACTCTCTCACCTCTTCTAAAAGTTTTAAAACTCTATTCTAATTTTCTAGATTTTTTTTATTAGTTAGAAAAATTTTCTATTGCCTTATAACCACAGTTCTATTTTAATTAAAACTCCATCCAACCTCAAAATAACTAATCACATTCTAACTAAACTGATCATTTTCACCCACATTCTCCTCATTTATCTTTGTCGTTCTCTATCCCTTCACAGAAACTCATTCCATTTCAATTATTCTCCCCCTTCTTTACATCCCCTCATTTGGTTGTTTTGACTAAATTTGTCAAGTGTAGACTTCTTCCATCCCAGTAATTATTAATACGTATTAAGGTATGGAATCTTTTTTAGTTCTCTTCTTCATTCCATAAAATAATGATCCAATATATATATAATTTTTAATCCTCCTCTTACTTTGAAAATTGGCATGAAGATGAATCAAGTTGCTTTTCTTTCTTCTTTTCGGAATTAGGTTCTGGGAGTTGTGATGGTCTGCAACATTTGAGCATTAGTAGTATTTTTTTCTTCTGGAAATTAGTATTTAATTTTAATAGAAGTATTTAGTTTCTATACTTCAATTTTTGCCATTAGTGATGATCTAGATATAGTAATATGTGCCACTGACTTCCAATGCTATGGGGATTTATTTACAGTTTTTCCTTTTTTTTAGTACAAACAAGTCATTAGTATGACTCTTTCTTGAAAATGTTAGTGATTGCTAAAATTACATATCTCTTTTTGAAGTAGCATTTGAAAGATAGTATTTTATTAAACCTTTTCCCTAATGACAATGCTTCCTCTCCATGAATGATAATAAAAGGAAGAATGCTTGCAGATGGCTATATATTAGTTATCCTTAGCATCTAAAGCTAAATATTCTTTTTGCTTTCTTAAAGCTTTAGGGATTTTATTCTTACATATCTATATTATCATTTTAATTGCAATCATCTATATTTTCCTAAGTCCATGTTTTTAATTATCTCTTTCTTTGAATTGCAATTTATGCTTTCTTTTAGTACAGGGAAATAAAGTAATAAGTTGTAACTTTTTCCTACAATCTTTTTTTTCTTGTGTTATTATAAATTGAATTGTATTTTTCTTCTTTTTTTATTTTCAATATCTCACCACGTATGAATTCCTTTTTGTTTCTCATTTAACAGATTGAAGTGATAACAATAGAGAATTGCTCCTCCAAATGGCATCAAACAATAAAAGAAACAAAATGAGTACGTCAAAGCGACTAAACCTAATAGGAGATTTTTTTTATCCTTAATACTTCAAGTACTCTGCTTATTTCTTTGTGTATTTTTATGTTTTAATAAAATGATCATATTGGCATAATGAATGTAACATCATTTTTGTTTTTCTTTCTCATTTTTTTTTTTCTTTTAGGAGACTGATTTTAAATAGTTCCAGATATGCAAGATAGAAATATACCTAAGTTTTTGTGTTTGATGAAGAATATATAATATATGGGTGATTAATTTTAAAGTTTCTTTAGATACTCTCTCTTATTTCATAAACAAAATACGATAGTTGATTTGAAGAAGAAAAGTTTTGCAGTATAGATTCTTACAAGCTATGGAAAAGGAGAAGATGTTTTTTAATATGAGAAGGAATTGAGATGTAATGTTTTTTTTTTCTATTATAGTAGCGTTAATACAAGATCTATTAATTTTTCTTTTTTATGTGCTTATGAGGCTTTTCCTTGTACAAGGATTCATACGATGAATCGTCACTTCTGTAACTTTTTACAACATATTTCTTTTTTTGTTCATTGGATTGTACTACTTGATGAATAAAATATTTACAGCTATGTGTAAATTTTATTATCTTCTTTAGAAATTTCAATATATTATATTGCAAGGGGTAGGAGAATAGAGGAAGGGAGAAGAGAATGAGTTTTTACCTTTCCTTTTTTTTTTTTTTTTTTTTGGAGAGTCAATTATGATTTTTTCAAAAATTTTAAGTTTTTTTATGTTACAAATTTTTTGCACTCACCTCCCCATGCATTGCACAAATCTTTAGGTTAGTGTTTATCTATTTAAAGACTTACAAAACAAATAAATGTTATATGTGATTGAATTTTTGAATAAATGTTTATATATTTAAAATACTAAAAAAATTATCTCTACGTATTGAATTTATTTCTAATCATTTATGTTATACTTTCATAAGTATTTAATTATTTTTAACTTTTATTCACTTTTATTATTTTAACTATTAATTTTGATTTATTTATTGAATATTAGCTTCCCGTGCATAGTACAGATTGTTTTGTTAGTTACTATCTATATTAGAATAACTGTTTTCTTCTCTCTCCTCTCCTAATGCTTTGGAGTCTTCATTCCTATTTTCTAGAGTTTTTAAATTTTTATAATTAGGCAAAAAAGTCTTCATGGGTTAAAAGGACACAGGATGCTCTACACCACTCTATCCACTACCTTCCTTTTATAATATATTTTTCTCTTAGGGTTTATCTTTTTCTCTTACGGTTTATCTTTTATGATTAAATTTTATTAATAAAATATACTAAGTTAGAAAGTGATACAGGAGATTCGAGCTCAATTAAAAGAAACACTATAAAAACCCAAATTTTATTTATTTATGTGAGACTTTTGCAGTAAAAAAAAGTTACATTTCTTTCCTAATTTATCTCAATTTCTTTGATCATGATCAATCTAAACTTCATTTGGATATAATAAAATAAAATTCCAACCACATTCCCACATTTTTTATAACTTACTAACACGATCTGCATAAATTTCCTTCAACTGTTAAAAACAGAAACTCTTAGACCGTGAGGATCTTACTCAACATAATTCTTTTCCTTCATTCACGTTTTTTTCTAAGTTTTAGTTTTCCTATGCTTTTATGCTGTTTATTTTTGCAGAAATTTTCAATTCTTTCTTTTTAAAGTCAATTCTTAGAGGTAATTCTTAATTTTCTCCTTTTTTTTATATAATTATTTTTTCCTCCCATATCATCCGTCTAATGGTTATTCTTCTTCTTCTTTTTTTTTTTTTTTTTTTTCTTTTTTTGGTGCAATCACTCTTTGTAATTGTTTTTTGGATTTTTAATTGTTTATAAGTAAAAAAATCTTATTGGGGAAAATGAAATCAGTTATTTGTTCAATTTCAAATATTTTGGTTTTTCAACAATTTTAAACCACTTAAGTTGTGTTTTTTAGTTTACAATTTTAAATCATTTATCTTCTTTTCAATTTCAGATAGAAAGGAATCTATGGGGGCATTGTTATTCTTGATTATGCAGATAAAGAAAAGCTGTTAAATTTTGTGGTTTTTCATTTTTTTTATTTGTTGAAAAGTTTCCATTAGTTTAAAAGAAATTAATATTTACGGTTTGTTCGCCATTTTTCTTCCCATAACCAACCCACCAGAAATGGGCAAACTCATTCTTGAAGTCTTCCTCTGTTTAAAGGTAATCTTCTCTCTCGCCCTTTTGTCTAATTTAAGTTTCTATTTATTTTCTTTTTGTATAAATTATTTCTTCTCCCGTGGTCTTTTGTAGTTAGTTGCACAGTTGCTCAAAATTGATGCACTTATTGATATAACTAATACATTCATTGAGACTGACAAAATTGTTTTGACAATGAAAAGCAAAATAAGCCAAGTTGTAAGATTTTTTACTAACTATCCTCCTTTATTCTAAAAAATCTCCTAAAATTTTTTTTAACTAACTATCCTCCTTTATTCTAAAAAATCTCCTAATGTTCTTCTTCTTCGAAAATCTTCGGTTGTATTAGTATATTATAAAAGGTACTTTTAGTTTTGAATCTCTATCATGTTCTCAAGACCTTTAATCTAATTTTCTAGAGTTATACTTTCTAAAAGTTGATTGGTTTTGTAAGAATTTTGGCTTACTAAATTAATAATTTAAAATTTGAAGATTAATTACAACCGTGAATTCTTCTTAATTATTTTCTAAAATTTTTTATTGGTTTATAAGGTTTAAAAGATTGATTTTAGAAGATTCTTACACTATTAAATTACTTTTAAAATTTTTTGTTTTAATTTTTCATAAATTTTATGCTATTGGATAAGAATTACAACTTTCTATATCCCTAAATTAATTGAATATCTAATGTCTAAGAAGTAGTAGTACTATTCAAACTTTATAAGTTTAACATTATTCCTTATTAAAGTTGGTGTTGTTTATCTAATGTTCCACAGTAAGTAGCATTAGGTTGAATTTGCCTGATAGAAGAATGAAAAATCACCCTATGACCGAATGTCTATCAGAACCTCCTATCCCATCATTTTTCGTCGATTTGGATCCCAATGTTATTTTTTGTTGGAGATATCACATCAGTATGTGATTCTCCTAGATTATCTTGGATTCTATAAGAGATTATTTGGTTGATTATTTGGCTAGAATCCTATATTGATTATAACTAGGATACTTTGTATTATGCTATTATTATAGCAGTATTCCTTATTAGTGGTTAGTTAGAATCCTATATTGATTAGGATTAGGATACTTTGTAGCCTATAAATAGTAGATCATAATGAATAAAAAATCAATCAAGCAAATCAAGACAATCAATTGAAGCATTCAATATTATTCTTTTCTACGCTCTAAATTTCTTAACATGGTATACTGATGTGATATCTCCAACACCCTCCCTCAAGTTGGAACGTGCAAAATTGCATGTCCAACTTGCCATAATTTTCAATTTTTTTTTTCATAACGTGCAAATTGCACATCTGGTAGTCTTCCACCATCTGTCGCTATGGTCTTTACCATCACTCGCTGTCGCTATGGTTTTTGTCATCAATCGCTGTCGCTGTGGTTTTTTTTTTTTGTCATCAATCGCTGTCGCTGTGGTTCTTCCATCAGTCGCAGTCGTTGTGATCTTCTTCCATCAGTCGCAGTTGTTGTGATCTTCTTCTATTAGTCGCAGTCGTTGTGGTTTTCTTCCATCAGTCGCAGTGGCTTCCGTAATCCATCATCGAAAATTCCTTTGATGTCGCTTTAGAGTTTTTTTCGATAAAGCAACCATCAATGTCCAATTTCAATTTCTAAATTTAGGTGCTTCAAATATTTGTCGATGAAGCTACCTGACTTGAATGTGATTTATAAAAAAATATAATCTCCTAAATTTTTATTGAAGCAAAATTAGAAGAAATATTAGAAACCTAAAAAAAGAACTTGTCCAAACTGAACGAAAAGAATTGTTCAAACTGAATGAAAAGAGAATAAAGTCATAGATGTGAAAGATTTTTTTTTTTTTTCTTTTTCTTCTTCTTTTTCAAACCTGGCTCTGGCTCTGATACCATGTTAAGAAATTTAGAGCGCAGAGAAGAATAATATTGAATGCTTCAATTTGATTGTCTTGATTTTTATTCATTATGATCTACTATTTATAGGCTACAAAGTATCCTAATCCTAATCAATATAGGATTCTAACTAACCACTAATAAGGAATACTGCTATAATAATAGCATAATACAACGTATCCTAGTTATAATCAATATAGGATTCTAACCAAATAATCTCTTATAGAATCCAAGATAATCTAGGAGAATCACATACTGATGTGATATCTCCAACATTTTTCAACTTCTAAATTATTATATGTCATCAAGATTTATGTCTATATTTTATTCACATTATCTCAAGCTGCTTTAACGTATTAATTTGAAATTTCTTGAGAGAAGTTAAGCAGAGAAAATGTAGCAAATTATTATGAGCATGGTAGTTTATATTAAAAATAAGTTGTTATATTTAATTATCATCCCCAAAGAATGGGAAGAAATTGATTTAGAAAATAATGGGACATATTGAGAGATTGTTCTTTTCATCGTCAATGTATTATAAAATTGTGTTTTAATTTTTGAGTTGCATCTTTATATTATTGACTTATATATCTAGAGTAAAAGCTCATTACAAAATAGTTTAGTTGAAGCAAAAGAAAATGGTGTTTCATATAATAATATTCTCTTATTGGTAAAACTCTCATGTTCATAATATCATTTTACATTTTAAGAATTCTCCTGTAGGCCTTTTGTGGCCTATGTTCTCCCAATATTTTTTTTTCCAGCCTAATCTTCTCCTCCCCTTTACCCAATGATGATGGGCCCAGCCTGGAGTAGGCATTTGACCAGGTCAAGAGATGCCCGGGCCGGTCCGGACCGGCCACCCGAGCTGCCCATTGGCGACTCCTCGTTTTAATTCCTCTGCCTCCTCGATTCTTGTGCACACTCTCCCACTCCTTCTCTTGACCGTCTCTTCATTTTTTCCTTTCTGTCTCTTTGCGTCTCGTTGGAACTCTCTGGTTCTTCTGCTTCTCTCCTCTCTGCGGCACTGCCGCTGCTCCTCTCTCTGTGCCAGCATTCTCTGTAATTCTGTCCCTTGCCGGTCTTCTCTTTCACCTGTTTTGCTTGTCTGTTTGGTATATTTAGAGAGTGAGCCGAGAGAAAAGAGAGAGAAATAGAGAAGGAGGTATTGCTGGTGACTCTTGTCACGGCTGAGGCCATTTCTGAGGGTGTAACTTCCGATCGACCCTTCGCTTACCCACGGCGCCTCGACACGGCGTTGTTATTGCTCGACGACCGTTCGCTTGCACGGTGACTATTCATTTGCTCTGTCTCGGTCATCTCTTTGGTTTTATTTCCGCCGTCGTTTTTTACCGCGGCAGTGGTAAGTGAAACTGCCGTTTTTACATTATGTTTTCTTTATTACTAACAGTTTGTTAATTTTGCAGAAATCTCTTTGTGAAGATTTAATCTTCTGTTTTTCCTTTTCTTCCGCTGTGATTTTCTGTTTATTTTTTTAGGCATGTAATAGTAATTAGGCATTAATTCTGTAATAGTAATTAGGTCTCTTTTCTTCAACAAGTGGTATCAGAGTCTGGTTCAGCTCATCGGCGCGGGCATCCGTCAAAAACCTTTCGGATCTCTCAGATCCAGCCAGTGAAGTCCTCTTCTTCTCTTCTTTCTTACAGTTTTATTATTGTTATCTTTTTATTGCTTCTGTTCGACTTGCCGCTGTGCCTTTTCTGTTTCAGAGTTTTCTTTGTATTTCGGCTTGCCGCCGGCTTCTGTTTATTGTTTCTATGATTCGGCTTGCTGTCGGTTTCTGTTCTCTATTTCTGGGTTTCGGCTTGCCGCCGATTTTTCATCTTTGTTTATTTGTTGATACGGCTTGCCGCTGATTTTTGCTATTACTGTCATTAGTGGTTTTATTATCCTGTGTTTTCTGATTGCTGTTATTTTTCTGCCTCTGTTTTTCCTTAGTTTTTTCCTTTAGTTTTTTTCTTCTTCAAAAATAAAAAACCCAAGCCTAGCTTGAATCCGTGAGATTTCAAGTATCCGTGACTTAGCGGTTTTTTTGTTTTTCAAAAGTTTTTTATATATATTTCTTTTGTTCTTGTCCTTTTCTGGTGTTTGATGAAACAGTTTGTTTCAGCCTCTCTTTCTCGTTATACTGTTTGTTTTTCCATTTAGGTTTTGTGCTCTCTTTGTTACACTGTTTTGCCTAATCAAAACCAAACCTAATCAAACAAACTAAAACAAACAGAGCCGTTTTTCTTTTTTTTTTTAAAAAGTTTTTCTCTCTGTTTTTCTAGGAAAATCCGGACAGTTTTATTCAAAACTTTTTCAAATCTTTCATCTTTCCTAATCCACCAAATTACACCTATTTGCCTTTAAAACATATCAGTTCCAAAAATTGAAACTGATAGGTTTGATGGAAAATCTGATTTTGTAATGTGGCGGAGGAAAATGAAAGCAGTTTTGGTACAAAATAAAATTGCTCTCGCTATTTGTAGCCTTGAAGAGTATCTAGAATCTTGGAAGGATGAAGTTCTTAAAGAAAAAATAGGTGATACTTATAGTTGCCTCACCTTGCATTTGACTGACAACGTTTTATGAGAAATTGATGAAAAAAACAACGCTTTTGAAATTTGGACAAAATTGGAAAAACCATATTTAGGAAAATCTCGTTCTAATAAAATTTATCTAAAAGAACAGCTTTTCGGTTTCAAAATGAGCAGGACAAAATCACTTTCTGAAAATATAGATGATTTAAATAAAATCATTTTGAAACTTCAAAATGTTGGAGAGAAAATCTCTGATGAAAATATTGCTGTTATTTTACTATAAAGTAGCTAAGCCGGTAATGAATCCCGTTAGTAAAATGGGTCCTATAAAAAGTCCATCTATTCCTAATCTCCAGTGGAAATAAAAAAAACGGATCCATTTATAATCCTCCAATAGTTGGATTAATGGATCGTAAATGCCTTACCTGATTCTTTTAATGATTTCAAATCTGCTATTAAATATGGCAGAGATGATTTGTCTCTTTCCGATGTCAAAAATGCTTTGAAATCAAAAGATTTGGATTTACAAAAAGAAAATAAATCTCATGGTGAAAATCTTTTTGTGCGAGGAAGGATTGACCGAAGAGAACCTCCTAGTCATCGTTTTAAAAGTCATTCCAAATCACAAGAGAAAAGCAAAGTAAAATGTCTTTATTGTGGGAAAGAGGGTCATATGAAAAATAAGTGCTTTAAACGGATTAAAGATGAGAAACAACGTAAACATGGTAAAGGAGGTAATAAAGTCAACAAAACCCACGTATTTTGAGTCAGATGGTAACTCTATGTTTTCTTTGGGTGCTTGATTCTAGTTGTTCTTTTCACATGACACATAACAAACACTGGTTTTCTGATTTTAAACCTTTAAACCAAGGAAAAGTTTTTATGGGTAATAATTAGGTTTGTGATATTAAAGGCATTGGTAATATCTTCATAAAAATGCATGATGGTATGACTACAAAACTCACTGAGGTGAGATACGTGCCCGACTTACATCGGAATCTTTTCTCTCATAGTTATTTGGACTCTTTGGGTCTCTTCTTTAAATCTAAAAACGGAATTTTACGTGTTTTCAAAGGAAACCTAGTCATGCTAAAAGGTTTTAAAAAGGAAACTTTATACATTCTTCTTGGTAAAACAGTTTGCAACTCCACTGCATTGATTTCAAAAACTGTCCCTGAGAAAACTATGTTGTGGCATCGGAGGATCGGCCACATTAGTGAAAAGGGGCTTTATCATTTAAAAAAACAAAATCTTTTATGTGGTGACAAAATTGATTCCTTGGATTTTTGTGATCACTGTGTTTTGGGAAAACAACATAAAATCATTTTTTCAACCAGCACACACAAGTCTTCTGCACCTCTTGATTATGTGCATTGTGATCTGTGGGGACCTGAAAAGGTTCCAACTTACGGTGGTAACGTTTATTTCTTGTCTATTGTTGATGATTTTTCTAGGCATGTATGGGTTTTTCTTTTAAAAACCAAAGACCAAACGTTTGAAAAATTTTGTGAATGGAAACGTTTTGCCGAAAATCATTCTCGAATTAAACTAAAAACTATCATGACCGATAACAGTCTTGAATTTTATAACCAGAAGTTTTTTGACTTGTGTACATCGCATAACATTTTACACTATAGAACGGTTAGACATAACCCACAACAAGACGGAGTTGCCGAAATGATGAACCGTACCATTATAGATAAGGTTCGATGTCTTCTAGTTTCTTCTGGTGTTCCTAAACCTTTCTGGGGTAAAGCTGTTAGTCTAACAGTATACCTCATCAATCGATCCCCTTCCACAGCTATAAACTTTAGGACTCCTATAGAACTCTGGTGTGGTAAACCTCCTAACCTTTCCAATCTGAGAGTATTTGGGTGTGCAGCCTTTGCTCATCAGAAAGAGGGTAAACTAGATCCAAGGTCTAGAAAGGGAGTGTTCATAGGATATCCTAGTGGGGTATAGGGTTATAGAGTATGGTTAAAAGGTGAACCAGTGGTGAGGGTTGTTATCAGTAGGGATGTCATCTTCAACGATTAGAGATGCCCTGTCTTAAGGATAAACCTATCTTCGATAATCCTCCAAGTGTTCCCACTCCTAGTAGCATTTCGGTGGAGGTGGAGACCATCTCTAAACCTTCCTTAGATTCTCCTCAGGAACCTGAAACCAATCATGAGTCTTCTGCTCCTTCCAGTAGTACTTCTGTTCTTCTTAGTATTCCTGAAACTTCTAATCCTATTCTAGATGGTTCCGATGAGGAAGAAGAACATCCTGAGGCTCAAAGCCAAGCTCTTAGGAATTCTCAACTCGCTAGAGATCGAGTTCGTAGGGTACCCAAGGATCATCCTCGGTATGGTTACTCTTACATTGTATCATATGCCTTTGTTGTTGCATCTTATGTGGAAGAAAAGAACCTTTATGTTTTTCTGAGGTTTTGAAAAGTCCCGATCGCGTTTTATGGTTACGTGCAATGGAAGAAGAAATGTTTTCTTTAAACAAAAACAAAACCTGGATTCTTATTCCAAAATCCTCAAAACAAAAACTAGTTGATTGCAAATGGACTTTCAAAATAAAAGAATGTGAGTCTTCTAACGAACCTCCAAGGTTCAATGCCAGACTTGTTGCGAAAGGTTTTTCACAAGTTGAAGAAATTGATTTTCACGAAATTTTTTCTCCTGTTGTTAAATACAAAACAATCAGGATTATTCTTGCTCTTGTTGCTTTTTATGATCTTAATCTTGAACAACTTGATGTGAAAACTGCTTTCTTATGTGGTGATCTTGAAGAAACCATATATATATGCGTCAACCACATGGTTTTGAGGTAAAGGGTAAGGAACACATGGTGTGTCTTTTAAAAAAGTCTTTATATGGACTTAAACACTCTTCCAGGCAATGGTACAAGAGGATTAATTCTTTCATGACAAAAATTAGTTTTTCAAAAAGCAACTATGATAGTTGTCTTTATTTTTCTAGTAATAATGTGGATTCTACTATTTATTTGTTGCTGTATGTGGATGATATGTTAATCGCTTGCAGACACAAAGCAAAAATCGATGATCTGAAATCCTTGCTGAAATCCGAATTCGATATGAAGGATTTAGGGGTTGCATCCAAAATTCTTGGGATGAGTATTTCAAGAGATAGATCTGATTGTTCTCTCTTTCTATCTCAAAAGTCTTTCCTTCAGAAAATTATATCCAAATATCTAATGAACTTGTGTAAACCCGTCATAACTCCCCCTTGCAAGCCACTTTAAACTTTTCGACAAAACCTGTCCTAAAACTGAAAGTGGGAAAAGAGATATGGCCAATATCCCTTACAGAATGGTCATAGGCTCAGTTATGTACTCAATGATATCTACCCGTCCTGACATTGCTTTCTCTATAAGCCTTCTTAGCAGATTTATGTCAAATCCCAAAAGAGATCATTGGACTGCCCTCAAGTGGCTTCTACGTTACCTGAATGGAACTGTAGATCGAGGTTTACACTATCATAATTGGTTTGATTTTGAATTAATTGGATTTGTTGATTTTGATTTTGCAGGTGATAAGGATGGTAGAAAACCTACCACTTCCTATTTCTTTACTTTAGCGAGTAATTGCACTTCATGGAAATCCCAATTGCAGCCGATAGTTGCCTTGTCAACTACTGAGGCTGAGTATATCACAGCAACGGAAGCAATCAAAGAAGCCATCTGGCTTCAAGGGTTATTAAGTGTACTAAATATTTTACATTCTAAAGTTATTATTTATACTGATAGTCAAAGTTGTTTACATTTGTGTAAAAATCCGGTCTATCAAGAACGGACAAAACATATAGATGTCAAATACCACTTTATTAGAGAAAAGGTCTCTAGTGGTGTAGTTGACATAGACAAGATTAATATTGATAATAATCCTGCAGATTTTGGTACTAAAATTGTGAACACTGACAAATTTATGTTCTGCAAGGACTTTCTTCATGTGGAAACAATTTGACTCAAATTGAGTCATCTCAGGGATGGAAAATATTGTTCGAGGTAGAAATTGTAGGCCTTTTGTGGCCCATGTTCTCCCAACATTTTTTTTTCCAGCCCAATCTTCTTCCCCCTTTACCCAATGATGATAGGCCTCAATCTGGAGTAGGCATTTGACCGGGTCAAGAGATGCCTAAGCCGGTCTGGACCGGCCCCCCGAGCTACCCGTTGGCGACTCCTCATTTTAATCCCTCTGCCTCCTCGATTCTTGTGCACAGTCTCCCACTCCTTCTCTTGACCGTCTCTTCATTTTTCCTTTCCGTATCTTTGAGTCCCGTTGGAACTCTCTGGTTCTTCTGCTTCTCTCCTCTCTGCGGCACTACCGCTACTCTTCTCTACCGGCGTTCTCTGTAATTCTGTCCCTTGCCGGTCTTCTCTTTTACCTGTTTTGCTTGTCTGTTTGGTGTATTTAGAGAGTGAGCCGAGAGAAAAGACAGAGAAATAGAGAAGGAGGTATTGCCGGTGACTCTTGTCACGGCTGAGGCCATTTCTGAGGGTGTAACTTCCGATCGACCCTTCGCTTACCCACGGCGCCTCGACACAACGTTGTCGTTGCTTGGTGACTGTTCATTTGCTTTGTCTCGGTCATCTTTTTGGTTTTATTTCCGCCGTCGGTTTCTACCACGACAGTGGTAAGTGAAATTGCCGTTTTTACATTCTGTTTTCTTTATTACTAACAGTTTGTTAATTTTGCAGAAATCTCTTTGTGAAGATTTAATCTTCTGTTTTTTCTTTTCTTCCGCTGTGATTTTTTGTTTATTTTTTGAGGCGTGTAATAGTAATTAGGCATTCTGTAACATTAATTACGTCTCTTTTCTTCAACATCTCCTATAAGAAAGAAAGCTACTTTTTACAAAATTATTAACATTATGACTTAAAAAAATTAATATTTAGTACAATAATACTTATTATTTTATATTCATTTTGTGAGAGAAGAAATGAAAAAGACATACAAAAAAGTTACACATTTTTATGACTAAAATTAATAATTTTTCTAAAACTTTTTTTTATTTTTCTATTTGTATAGCAATAATAGGTTAATTAAGTATATGTCTTTTCTTTAAAAAAAATAAATATACATGTTTTGTTTTTCATAAAAGAAAATCTTATAAATAAGATTTTTATGTGAATATTGTGCATTGCACATGTTATTTTACTAATATATGTATATATACATATATATATATATATATAACATCCTTTAAAACATAACCAAACAAAAATTTCACGTCACAGACTAATTTAATATACATTGTAACTCAATTGCCAACACAATGAAAAACAATAAATATCAAGAAAATGGATACAGGTTTTATAGAATGAGAAGAAGAAGACAAACTAACATGGGGGAGGGGATGAGTAGATGAAATGGTGGATGGGGTATGGATTAACAGAGGTTTGCATGCAATCTTGAAGACAGATTCTTAAGACACTTCAGCCGGCCTCCCCTCCCCTCTCCTCTCCTCTCCTCTCCTCTCCTTCTAAATTCAAAATTACAATAAATATTTGTATCTTCAAATTCCCGACATGGACATCATCATTTTTTATCCTTAATAACAAAATTGTTCTTTCTATTTCACCAACATAGGATTAACCTATTCTTTTGTTCTTTTAACCTCTGCACGTGGCTAACTGTGTATGGTCCATTATTTCTAAATTATTTCCTGATTTTTTTCTACAACTTTTTGATAAATCATGTTGTATGTACAAGTCTCATTCTTTCTAGGCTGTTTTCCTTTTCCAAAATTATAAGTCTTGTTCTTATGGTTACGATTCAAATGTTAGATAAAAGAAGTAAATTTTCTTTTAAAAGTTTTAAATTTTGCGAATGGTTTTTAATTTCAAATTTATACAATCTTTCATAACCACTAATTCATATTTTGTAAAATCAAATTATGTTGTGACAAGATAATAATAAAATAATAATATAATGAGTAAAAAATGTGTTCTTCAAATATGTAAAAAGATTTATTAAAAATTTGATTTTATCAAGTATTTTCTCTTTTTGTTAAAAAAGAAAAATACTTTATCATTTTAAAAGATGCATTTTGAAAGGCTCGAGAATACATACTATTATTACATAAAATCTATTTATAATTGAGTTTCATTTCCCTTCAAAAATAAATAAATAAATGAGTTTTGATAGATCTAATTTAGTATGTGTTTTAATTGATTTTCAAATGTTCATTTTAGTTTAATTATTTAAATCAGTTGGTTTTTATTTTTGTTTGGAATTTGTGCATAAAAAGTCGTTTGGAGAAAAAAGAGAAAAGCTGTAAATAAATCGCTGGAACTTTTGAAAAAAAAAAAGACTTAAAGAGCTATATAAAGCATGAGCACGTGCTATCAAGAATTCGAAGTTGGAAGATTTCCTTAAAGCGGATTAGAATCCTCTCCTACCCTTTTCCTCCTCTACAAATAGAGAATGGTAGACCTCATTAAGGTGTGAAGTAAAGTACATTATTAGATTCTTGCTATTTGAAGATTTGTAAAAGTTATTTTCTTGCAATAGAATACTTATTTCTTTTCTGTTTTCATTTATGTTCTTCTATTTTTATTCTCGCTTGTTGAATTAAGAATAGTTGTACATTTACTTTCTAGCTCTTTTCACACACTTGATTGTGAAGAGAGGTTGGTATAGAAGCAAAATGAACTACCTAAACAGTCTTCTGCTGCAGGGTTAGTTTTCTAGTAAATTGCATAAATAGTGTTCTGGTGCAAGATTAATTTGCTAGGAGCAAGTAAGACTAAGTCAATTGTTACAACTTTTGCTCAGTTATAAGTTTTACTTATATTGAGACAATATTAACTAAATAATAACTACTTTCCAATTGAGTTTGCTTGATATCTTGGATTATCTGACTTTTCTAATAATTTACGTCTTTGAGTGTTTGACAGCATTGAAAGTATTCAAATCTGTTTACGTATATTAGAATAGAAAACGACTTTAACATTCTTGAAAAGTGAAGAATTAAGTTTAATCTTTGGTCTGAAAATACTTTAACTATTTAATTATTTTTAAAATATCATATTTAAAATCTTGCTTTTTATTTTAGTTTATTGTAAAGGAGTTATAGAGTTCCTCTCAATTTAAACTGTGTTCACTATTCATCTATAAAATTTTAAAATTAACACTTTATTTTGAGTAATTCCAACGCTCGTTAATTCTAGTAGGCCCTTTGTACCGTTTTCTTTTAGTATGGGGGTTTAAAAAGATGGATGATGATGATCCTCGTGTCAAAATCCCCTTAGTTTTCAATTAACTATTTGACATAACATCTTCCTTTATAGGAGACTAATTAATCTATAAATGATTCACTAGTGGAAAAGGTAATCTAATCTAATCTAAGCAAGAAACTACACGTGGGATTCATGAATCTACTTAGGATTCCAGTCATAAGATATCATGGTTAATTCAATTTAACGCTCCATATTTACCAAAAGAAAACGGGGGATTGTCGAATGAAACACCCTTTTACAGAGTGCAACCCAATGAACCATTCTCACTCATCCTCTTTCTCGCTTTATACTCCCATCTAAAATTTTCTTCCAAAAAAAAAACTACTCAAATCTTTAAATATAAGCAAGTCTATAACGAATCTTCATAATATTAAATAACTAATATATTATAATATAAATATAAATAAAATAAATAATTATTAAAAAATCATAGAAAAATTGGATGACGGTTAACTAAGACCGTTTTGGAGATAGCCTAGTCAATCGCCATGGAAGGTACTAAGCCGAATCGAAAACAGTAATTTTTCTTTTTTTTAAAATTGTTTTCTTGGATAATTCAAAGCAACAAAAATACAATAATAATTCATTAAATAAATTTTTTTTAAAAAATTCTTTTGGACCACCCCTTGTGTAGAGAAAGGGACAAAGCCAATCCGCCCTTGCAACCAACAAGTGGCATTGGCCCTTGAGCAAAGCAATAGTCGGTCAAAAAATTCAGATTTTTTTTCATTATACATGATTTTGAATTGTTTTTTAATATTTAAATATGTAAAAATTGAAGAAATACACTCCAAGATTGATATACTAAATTTGTTTTGTGAAGATCTGTTGACGTTGATTTGAATTTGAAGATTAGAATGAGAGTTTTTTTTTTTGGGGGAAAAATTTTTAAAAGGAGAGGTAGAGAGAGAAAGAGGTTAGGGAAGAATAGTTAATTGGGGTTGCACACTATAAAAGGGTGTTTCATTTATCAATTCCCAAAGAAAAAACCTTTTCTACTTGCATCTCTTATAAGAATTCAAATTCATTTTTAATAGTTTCCTCCAAATTTTTTGTCATAACTTTTACTTATTTTCTTAATTAATTAAATTTAATTAGGATTTGAGAGTTTTTACAAAGAAATATACTAGCTAATTTAACATTACTTGTTAAGAAAAGTATTCTTGTATTACTTCTAATTATATAAAGAGATTTGAGTTCAGTCTTTTAAATTTGAGAATCATGTAGGGATTTGATTATTTGTTCAGTTATGTCCTATTAGTCCAGTTATAGGCCTTAGTCATTTATGTATTAGATTTCTCTAAAATAAATGGACATAGTAAGTTTGAGATTCGTAAATCTCAACGATTTTTTTTCTATATTATAATTCTCTATATTGGGTGAGTACATTTGTTTCTCTTCGTTTGTTTCTCTTCGTCTGTATCTTCTATTTCTTGCTTTCATATTATTATTTTGAAATATTATCTCTTATTTGTATTAGGTCAAACTTTTGTAATTCACATTTTAAATAGTATATTCGTTAACTAAACTCTTCTTATAATTATTTTTGTTATATTTTTTAGAAAGAAAAATGTGGAATCATTCTTTTGAGCTATAGGATCTGTGGGAAGAGAAGTAATTAAAGTGAATTAGGAGTTACCAGAAGAATCCAAAAAGGTAAAGCATGCAAAATGAGAAAAGCCATTTCCTTTACTCAAAGGCATTTGTACTAAAGAGAAAAACTTTAGCTCATTCTCGTGAGTCTAATTTATAGTCCCTTCAAATATATGTAACACTTTTTTTTTTCCCCCTGAAATGGCAGAGAGGATGCGATTTCATGCTTATTGCTCAAGTTCTTTTTCAGTACATGCCATCGCCACCCATCTAAAGCCACATATGTATGTACAATACAACAATCAAATAATCATGAAAATGAGACACGAAATAGAATAGAAATATGTGATCATGATGAGCTACCCAGCTCTGCCACAGATTTATTCTACCATCACAATCTAAATGATCTTTTTAGGACCTTTTTCTTTTTCTTTTTTGTTTTTTTGTGTGGAAAAGAGGCAAATTTGGTTATCTTTTTTTTACTCAATCTTTTGGTATATGACCCTCAACATTATGATCCTATATGCATGCTATCAAAAATGAAAAAATAAAAAAATAAAAAAAAAAGAGAGAAAAAATCCTCACTTGTTACATACTATAATTGTATTGAGGCTAGTAACATTATGTTTAGGAGAGGAAATAAGAGAAACTACGAAAAAAATGGATTAACTTCATTTAATTGTGAAAGCTATTCCTACAATATTATCTATATATCATGTTTTATATGATAAAGTAGTAATTTAATGATAAAAGTATTTTTTATTGGACGAGAAATTTTAAATTCATATCACATTTTTTTCTTCCAATGAATAATATATATATATATATATATTCTAGATTTTGTTCCCAACCAACCATTGAGATAAATATTTAATAGTGAGGAATACTTTGACTTGTAATTTAAGAAGACTCGGAGTCAAAGTATAAGTAAAAAATTCAAAAATAATAGGATGAGAAGGGTTTAAAGTTTCATCAATTACCATATGAAACTAGTAAGAGGCTAATGTTCAATCCTTTCCTCGGCTAATTATGTATCTTTCATATTTATGAAGTTCCTCTATGCCTTAACCCTTTCAAAGATCACTATACACTTGGACATTATTTATTCCTCTTCTTTATATATATATATATATATATATAGTAAAAGTAGAACTTGAGGATATTGAATATTTAAGACGCTTAGATTATAAATGCTTGAAAATTTAGGAACTTATTGATCAATAAATAAAAAAATAACCAATAAAATTCTCTTCTTTTTTTTTTTTTTTTTTTGTAAGTAATAAAATTTATTAGATCTTTGAACTTAATTCATATGTACGCGCACTTGTATAACATTTGGGTATGTAGATGTACATGTATTACTTAATCTAATTTTGTGCTTATTATATATATACATATATATATTGAGACTCAGTTAAGGTAATCTATATTTATATAGGTGGGTCTGTCATCTTAATAAAAGTGTGGAGTTTCTTTATAAATGTGTAGAAACCTAGGAGTTATATTGCAAAACTATGATGGATTGTTTAACACCTATTATATTAGGGTTATGGTCCTTGATTGCATGTATGTTCATATCATTAGCCTCCTCTAAAAAAAATTTATGTCTCTTTGAGGAAAACGGTTGTGTACATAATAATCACAAGAACTGAACCCGATCTCTAATTTGTCAATCGTCATGGATCAAGGTACATATTTGGATTCTTTATTCCAAATAATCTATTCATGTGTAAGGTTTAATTCTTGGGTTTTATTTTCTTAATCTCTCTTTAAGTTTCATTAATGGTATCAGAGCCTCTATAGATCAAAGATGGTTTAAATTTGTGATTTGTAATTATTTTTTCGGAAATCATTTTTTATTTTAAGAAAAAAAAAATTTGTCGATCCAATTTATTGTTCCTCTTTTGCTTTGGTTTCTTCTTATTGATTTGGTAGGAGTGTTTCGGAGATAAATCTTACCTCGGGGACCGGGACAGCATTAAATCGGAGTTTAACCCGAATCCGACAAAAAGGAGAAGAGGGATTTTTTTTACAATTAGTCTTTTTTTTCTGAAAGGGCTTACTAAAAAAAGTGGCCCAAAAATTTTTTTTATTCGTAATTTGGTCATAACGCACAATGGTTGTGCGTTATTAATTAGAATAAAGCACAACTATTGTGCGTTATCACTTAATTAAAGTTTTTGCCCCTTAATCCGCCGATGTGACGGATAATGCATAACGTTTGTGTATTACCAGCCACATCAGTTTTTTTATTTTTTATTTTTTTATATTGATTAGAATTTTAGAAAACTAAAACATGAATAACTTTGCGATCGAAGGTCCGTTTCACGTGTATGACCACTCGTTTTTATAGTTCTCGTAAAGATAGATGCAACGGCATCGTCGAAAAAGTGATTCGGACGCGTTTGGGGGCAAAAGAACTTGAATTAAGTGATAACGCATAATGATTGTGCGTTATCCTAATTAATAATGCACAACTATTGTGCGTTTACATTATAGCCAAATTACGGATAAAAAAAATTTGGGGCCATTTTAGTCGCCTGTTTAGAAAAAAAAGCTAATTGTAGAAAAAAACCGAGTGTTTCTGCCACTTCGTTCTGTTCTTTGGAATTGGTTTTAAAAAATAAAATAATAATAATAATAAAAGCTTGGCAATTTTGTTTACTTGATATCAGTTTCGTCTATCGGTGATGTAAGACGCCAACGTTTTTTAGTTTTTATTCTGCTTAAAGCTTTGCACTTTTAAAATATTGGACAAAAGATTAATTCCAGCCAACGTAAGTTGCTCTAACGTAAGTTGCAATTTTTTATTCATAACAACGTAAGTTGCTCTAACGAGTATATTCGATAGCTTTATATTGATTGATGAAAATGGTATCCTATCAAAGTAGGCTCTCCCAAAAAATCTTTCGATAATTAACTACTTAGATGTCGTGTTTTGTATTTATTATGCGAGTAGCAAGCGGCCTAGATGAAGATTGTTATTGTCAGGCTGAGAGTTACAAACACATGTGGTGATTAAAATGTAATAGTTATTAAGTATCCATAGTAAGTGCTAAGTTGGCCCAAAGGAAGGCTTGATTCTTGGGCATAGTTAGTAGATATGGATACTCTTTCTTCCTCAGATGAGGAATGGGCCAAGCCAATCCGTTTTTTGCTCTGAAAGTGTATTTGCTAGTTCGAAGTGGAATCCAAGTGCAAATAAGGTTTTTTCTTTTTTTCGGAGCTCATCTCTCCTCCTTTTCAAAGATTTAGCAAGTAAGCCTGGATTTTACTATTAGTGCTCGATTACTACATCAAGAAAATCACTTGTAAACTAACTCTTTGTCCAAAGACTAGAGTATTTCACCAATATTCTTGTAATGGGATGTTGTTATAAATATAGCCCATAGTTGTTATATATATATAAGTGAGTTTTATTTATTTCTATTATATTATGTTTTCTGTTACAGTTAGTGATATTTCTGTTGCTGAATTATCTCCTAATTTGAGTAATATTTTTCTATTAAATGTGTACAAACTTTAAAGCTTGGAAAGATAAAGTTGCAATTATCTTAGGTTGTCTGGATCTAGAATTGGTCATTAGGGAGCCACGACCAGTTGAGCTAGGGATACTAGTACCTCTGAACGACAGAGCGAAATGGTTCAGTGGGAATGCTCAAATGGGTTAAATCTGATGATCATGAAGAGTATAATTCCAGAGACTTTCCTTGCTAACATGATAGATGAGAATAATGCAGTTAAATTTCTCAAATAGTTGGAACAACACTTTATAAAAAGCGAAAAAGCAGAGACTATTATGCATTTATGTAAACTCACTGCCATGAGGTACAATAGTTCGGAAAATATTAGGGAATACATTCTTGAGATGTCTCATATTATATCAAAACTTAAGACACTGAAGTTGAATCTTCCTGATGATCTAGTGAGAAGAAATTGGATGAAAGAACGGTTAGTTGCTATTTTGTCGGATACTTTGACTTGTCACGGGATTATAAGTTTTATAATTTCCAAAACAGAATATTTTTTAAGACGGGAAATGCTTGGTTCTTTGAGGATATTGAGGTTGGAAGGGAAGATAAGGTAAGAAACTTTGTCTTTGATGAGAACCCAGTTCCCGTTCCTAGTGTTGTTCTTGAACATTTGCAGATTCTCGTACCTAATTTTGTTGAAGAACAAAATTCTGTTACAAGACAATGTTGTGCTTCCTCATAATATAGATCAACGGTGTCTCCCTGAAATTGATCATCCAGTTGCTTCTCAACCAATTGTTCCTGTGGAGCAACCTCAACAACCTCAAGAACCAGTGCCTTTAAAAAGATCCATTCAAGAAAGAAGAAACACAATTTCATATGACTATATTGTGTATCTTAATGAGTATATGAAAAATATTGACTCGGCAGAAGATGATCCAATCACCTTTTGTCAAGCCATTGAAAGTTCGAATACTCATAAACAGCTAGATTTCATGGGTAAAGAAATTCAATCCATGAAGACAATGACGTCTGGAATCTCGTTCCTTTGCTAGAAGGTGTAAAACCAATTAGTTGTAAATGGGTTTTTAAAACCAAAAGGGATTCACAAGGCAATGTGGAGAGATATAAAGCAAGTCTAGTTGCGAAGAGATTCACTCAAAAGGAAGGCATGGACTAAAAAAAGACTTTCTCTCCTGTTTCTACGAAAGACTCTTTTAGGATAATTATGGCACTAGTGGCACATTTTGATCTTGAGTTACATCAAATGAATATCAAAACAACGTTTCTCAATAGAAATATTGATGAGACAATTTATATGGTACAACCTGAAGGTTTAGAATCCAAAAATTCTAAACAATTGGTTTGTAAACTTAAGAAATCTATCTATGGGCTCGAACAGGCTTCTCGTCGTTGGTACTATAAATTTCACAATGTGATATTATCTTTTGGTTTTGAGATAAATGTTGTGGATGATTGTGTGTATTACAAGTTCTGTAAAAATAAGTATATTTTTTTAGTACTTTATGTAGATGATATTTTGCTTGCATGTAACGATGTAGGTTTAATGAGTGAAACTAAATAATTTCTCTCGAAACAATTTGAGATGAAAGATCTTGGTGAAACAAATTTTGTATTAGAAATCCAAATTCATCGATATCGTTCTGGGGAAATTCTTGAATTATCACAAAAAGCATACATTAAGAAGATATTACAGCGATTTTGTATGTAAGATTGTAAATCACTTGATATTCGTATGGTTAAAGAAGATAGGTTTCATATCAAACAGTGTTCTAATAATGACTTTGAATCCAAGCAATCTTTGATATAAGATATTTCTTATGCTTATGTCTCTGGAAGCTTTATGTAAGATCTCTTCTACCCATATATAACCAATGAAACAAGACAAAGAGTTTCAAATTTCATGCAATATAATTAGAGTCATTAATACTGCTTGCTCTAGGGATAGATACATTGAATATGTAAGTTAGATTAAGATTAATTAGTTCAAAATTTCAATTATTTTATTTGGTGCTAAACATGCACATGAAAATGATGAAAATAGCTTTAAAAAATAGAAAAAATGAGATTGCAAAATGGATAGAAATGTGATCATTAATTTGTGACAGAGATCCCATCACAATCTTGTCTTTTGATGAGGGCTTTAATTTTCTTTTTATTTGTTCAGAAAAAAAGTCGAAGTTGGATCCTTTTGACCATTTATATACACAACCACCAATTGCTAAATATAAGATTAATAAAAATGATGAAGAAATTAAAGGCTTTAGTTATTTTTATTTTTTAGTATAAGAGATGTCACAAAAAATATATAAATATTAAATAATTAAATATAATTTTAATTAAAAAAATTAAATCTTTAAGAACAGTTAATAATTTGCATCATATAAGAGTTGAACTTTCAGTTTGTAAATTATGATAATAAAAATTAATTTTAATGAAAAAGTTCTCGAATCCCTAGTTAAGCCATCAAAGCTACAAAGGAAGATTGTTTATCCTTCTTTTTTGCTAATGCATTTTTAAACATTTTTACAAAGGACTTATTAGTTTTTTTCATTTCATATTTACAAGTTTTGTCGTACTTGAAAAAAATTAATAACAGGTATAAAGTCAAATATTTCTTCAACTAAAAACTACTAAATTCTTCTTTGAATAATAACTACTTTTTTTTTGGTTAAAAAAAACTACTAATTAAATTATTTTCTAATTCTCTAAGCGATATAGGAAACCTCTTGCTCCCATCCATATGTATAACTTCTAGAATCACAATAATAATAATAATAATAATAATAATAATAATAAATTTTCACTATTACCATTTTGTTTAAGATATTCTATTTTTTTGACTATTAATCTTTTAAATTAAGTGTTTCTATCCCCAAAATCCTTAGTATAAATAACTTCAATACTTTATAGAATTTAAAGGTTTTTTGGGGGGGGGGAGAACAAATCCTTAACATATGAGTATAAAGATTAATAGAAAAAATGAATTAACATTATTAGTGTTGTATTAAGAAAGTAATTCAATATTAGGAGTATTATTTATAATATTACAAATCCTACGTTGGATAAAAATAAAAAAAAAAGTGTTGGTGCCACTTTATTTAAATAATAAAAAAAAAGAATAGTTGGTGCCAACCAATGCATAGGAAAAATGCTGAAAATAGGCCCAAAAAATTATGAAAGTACATAGAAAAGGAGATTGCAAGTTGATAGAAATTGCAAAAATAGTCGAAGCAAACAAACAAATGGTGTTGAGATTCAAGAAAAAACCCCTACCCCAAAGCTCCGCCTCCAGCTGGCACATTGCATAAGAAAATCGCAGAAGAAAGAAGATTTTAGGCTGAAATCGCTTTCTCGAGTAGTACCCAATTTCAAGCCGTTTTTTTCTTTTTTTATTTGGTTTGGATTAATTTAATTTAGCCTATTAAACACGGCAAAGAAAGATAGAATACAAGACACGCACGCTTTTAGAATCTCACTTTCTGTAAGAAACACGCGCGTCTTTTCATTTCGAACCGATTTTAACTTTATCCTTATGTCCTCGTAATAGAAATGGATTTGGTCCCCGCTGCGCTTTCTTTACAAAATTTCCGCGTTTACTTCATGACAGAAGGAAACAACTGTTTTATTTTTGGTTTCTCCATGGGTCTTTGTGTTGGTGAGAATTCAGAAAATAAGACTAGACACAGACACTGCTCCTCCTCATCCTCATCGAGGGGGTACCACACATATATAGCATTACCAGCTGGCTTCTCTCCTTTTTTTTTCTTTTTTTTTCCTTTTATTTTCTTTTTGCTTTATTCTTTTTTTTTAGGATAAATATCTAATGTCTTCATCTCATCAAATATATATATATATATATATATAATACCTTTGCTTTATTCTATCTACTTACTTCCCATCTACTTACTTCCCCCATGCGAGGTAGGAGAAGATGAGGGTAAGAAATACTCGTTATGTTTTTTTTTTTTTATTTAAAGTGAATAAAAATAAATATTTAATTTTAAACTAAATTAAGAAAATAACTTTAGAACAGTTGAGTCTTGATATTGTAGCTTAGGATGTCTAGAATTACCAATAATATAATAAATCTTGTAGTAAAAGTTTACTAACCAAGGAAGATTTAAAATAAAAAAAAAAAAAGTAATAAAAGAACTAGCACAAGACAAAAATGATGAAAGTGTATATACTCGGGATTTATATCCCATATCAAACTTCGTTTAACTTTTCAAATTTTTTTTTAAGAAACTTTTCAAGTATTATTAATTATTTATCCTAAGGTAAATAAACAAATTCATAGGTATTAATTTTTGTTTTAACTTTTCAGGTATTGCTCTTCATTCTAAAGTAAATAAATTCATAATATATTTGTTAATAATTTTATGTTGTAACAAATGTCATATAGATTAACAAGATATATTGTACTTGTTGTATAAAATGGTAGTAAAAGTGTGACAACTTTTATGAGTAAAACCGTCAAATGAATCATATTGAACCTACATGCATATACATACATATATATCGGATGATATTAGTAAATTATGGTACTACTTCCATTTCATAATATAAAATTAAGTTATCATTTTTAAAGTTTTATATTATATGGTAATTTTTTTTAGGGTTTAGGGTTTAAACTAAACTAAATTAAAGACGTCGTGACACACAATGGATCATAGGTTGCTCCTTTGAAGATGAATTCCCAACATCAGATGGCCGAGAAAGAATCCCCAGAGGGGGACTAGTCTTGTATGCTATTATTCCAATGCTGACATGTCAAATAGACAATGGATTCCTGGTTACTATAGAAAGCTTTCATCGTGTGACCCCATCTCTTTATGGGCAGAGGGCGGGCATAGAACAAAGCTTCAAGGTGGCATTACATCGATCCTGATCTCAAAATCCTATAGATAGGGATAGAGTGACAGGAAATAGAGATGAGGAGAAGGTGTCAAGTGTAATCATTGACTCAGTTGGACCAGGAACATCAATTAGAGCTCTTATTTCCCCTAGCTACAAGAAGAAAACTTCATCAAGCGGGGAAGAGCCATAGCGAGAGAACTCTCTCTTGCTGCTGCCTAGTTTATTGATGTAGTTGCTTATCCTTCAATCCCATCTGTCTAGCTCCATCCCAACTTTCGAAGCTAATAATACTCATATTATTTAATGTATAATTACTTAGTAATTTGTAAAATCTAAACTCATTCATATATTGATAAAGTATTGAAATATAGAGAGCAAAAAAAATAAAGTTTTGGAATAATAAATTTATAAAATTAATAAAAGGTATTATAATTATTTTACTATAAAAATATCTTAATTTTATATTTTTTTAATTTATGTGAAAAAATAAGTTAATTTTATATTATGAAAGGGAAGTAGTATTGATATGGGAGGCAGGCAGGGCAGCAGAAGCAGAAGAAGACGTTGAAACTTTGATATGGTGTAAAAATTTCAAAGCAGGGAATAATTTGCCTTGCCATTAACTTTTTTGTTTTCTTGGTACTACATAAGCTTGGGTCGTGGTCGCATATTGCTGGATCCAACATAATATTAACAAGTTTTTTCTTCTTCAACTCCATGGATTGGATCCCATCTCCTCCTCAACCTCAAACTCGAACCTCAACTAATTCAAATTTGAACCAACAACATTAAACAAAAATTTATCTCTGGTTTTGTGCTCACTACTGTTTTTTCTCTCTGGTTTTGTACGTTTCCCACTTCTTTACTGGTTTCTGTCTTTGCAGGATCCCTTCCCTAGGCTATGTTATGTATGAACCACTTAGGAGTTGGACTTTGTTTTTTGTCTTCATTTTTCCTATGGTTGAATATGCCCCTATTCTTTTCACATTAATTGAATTCAACACTTTTGGTGATTGAGTGCATCACTACGCACCATGGCCAATAACCCAAAATTTTTAATGAATACATTGGAGAAGGAAATATCACTTTAATGGTTATATTTCTTTTTCTTTTAATTTTTTTGTTATTAAGCTCTTTTGCTTTCTAGGTATACCACATAAGTAGCAGTATGTATAATTCAATTTGGGGGGCAGGAGGAGGAGGTCCACCAAGACTCGCATCAAAATGAATGGGCTTTTGGGCCTATCATGATTGTTTTTCAATAGTCAGGATGTTATGGGTAAAAATGTTAAGAGATCCATATCCCCATTTACATTGTAGATATGCATTGGTTGGTAGTTTACTCTTGAAATCAGCCCATTATAGAAGCCCAATATGCAATTGCTTGGCTTTATGGAGAATTTTATTTTATGGCCTTTAAGCCAAAAATTCATTCATTCCTCGACTCAATAGTTTCAGTTTCTTTTTCTTTTCTTTTTTGGTCTGAAATGAGATGGGATCATTGTATTAAATACCAAAGGATGTAACAGAAAAAATACATCAAGTCCTCCTAATTTATGGACAAATAGTCCCCATCTTTCTGTCACTCCTACTACTACTCTGTATTTGGAGTAGCAAAAACATTACACAGATAAGATAACAAACTCTCTCTATAGTATACAATCATGTGAAGGGCCAATTAAGTTAACTAATAGGAGCCAGGCCCATGGTATGGTTTATCCTACCATGGATCATGAAAACAACAAGTGCTTGAAAATATGACTTCTCCTCCAGAGTTAGGCAGCAACCTCACATCCCTGCCTATATGATGGAAGATGGGGTGGTGTTGTTAGGGGTTAAGGATTAAAGCTTCCCTCCAAGGTTTGAACAAGCTCCAATGGAATCTCCACCTTTGGTCCCAAAGAGACCATCTCTGAAAGGTTGAACTCATTGTCTTTGTTCATTTGATCTTCAGATTTTGTGTAAATCGGAGGTTTAATTGTGGCAGACTTTATTGTTTCTAGGAAAGATTTTCCATCCTCCCTGACCTGAGCCAAAAAAAAAAAATTGCAAGATCTAGTGTGTTATTTTGGGTTGTAGTGAGATTGATCTCCTCTGGTGTGGTTTCTGTAGAGCCTTACGCTTGAATTTTCTCAACTGCCAAATTCATGTTTCATCTCTTCTAGTCAATCTTGTATTTCTTCTGCATAAATTTACAAACTGAAACTACAGACAGAAATGTTCATCACTCACACCTTATCAGAATTTAAATCCAAGTATCAATTTATGATTATCATCTGATGCTCATCTAATTCCAGACTGTCCTGCCCAATAACTAATACGCTTCTGTGTACTACACTAGACATCAATTAGGTCAACTTGATCTCTCTTTATATGCACCTAACCCCTGATCCTCTAGAATAGAGCAAATGAAATCCAATCAATAATAGGCTTCTAAAAATGTCTAAAATGATATGTAAGGTTCTCCTACCATTTCCAGAGGGGCTGATTGAGACTTGAGAGGACATGAGAACTACGATAGACTCTCTTAATCGGTCATGCTCAAGAGCAGCAGATTTTCTGGTGGTCTTGCCTTCTTCAGAAGTTTTCAGCATTCAAAGAAGGCCGCGTAGGATAACCAGCCTGCTCGCATTCTCCTCACAAGTCGCACTTCCAAGAATGATGAAATTGCCACACATTACAAAACTCCTACCAATTGTACACATCTCATTCATGGTGAGGCCATAGTAATGAAGCCATGAGTTTTACATGCAGATTACTCTTTTCAATGGACAAAATTCTGCAACTTCTTCATCTCTGGTACCGATGTTTGGAGCTTTTACTCAAGGTGGAAACCAGTGCAGAATAAGAACCATAGTCAAGAATAAGCCCCTTCTCACTACGTAATTTGTCAATATCCTCAGGGTTTCCACATTGGCAATGCCCTTCCAATAGAATGTTATAAGTGATGTCATCTGGACAAACCCCAAGATTGAGCATTGCATGTAATAGCATGTTAGCATTCTTCATCTGTCCAAGTTTGCACAAACCATTCATGAGAACATTGTACGTTACAACACTGGGTATGTGCCCATCACTCTGCATATCTCTGAGCAACTTGAAACCCTTCTTCACGTTGCCCTCCTTGCAGAAACCATCAATGACCATAGTATATATAGCATCATCAGGTTTAAAACCTACACTTAACATTTCTCCCAATAAATTTTCAGCTTCGAGTAACTGCCCTTGCCGACAAAGGCCAGTAATAAGGGCTGTATAGGTCACATCATCAAGTTTGATGCCTTCCTTACACATGCCATTTCTCACTCCCATTGCTGCATCAAGATCCCCAACCTTACACAATCCATCAATAAGAGAAGTATATGTAACCTTATCAGGTTTCAGGCCCTTCGTGATCATCTGATCGACAAGACTTCGTGCTTCCCTCAAATCTCCAACCTTACAAAGCCCATCAACTAATGTATTATAAGTAATCAAATCAGGTGCAATTCCTTGCCTCATCATTTGCTGATAAATTTTGATTGCCATGTCAATCATCCCATTCTTGCAATGCCCATCAATTAGTGTAGTAAAAGTGACATCATTTGGAACCAAGCCTTTTGTACACATCTCATTAAACAGCTCAATTGAATCACTTAATGCACTTACTCTACACAATCCATTAATCAAACCACTGTAAGTGTAAACATCAGGTAAAACACCAATTTCCTCCATTCCTTTCTTCAACCTAAAACCTTCACGTAAATTACCCGATCTACAATATCCACTTATCAATGTATTGAAGCTGACAACACTGGGTCTAAACCTTCTACCAATTTCATCAAAAACCTCCTGGGCTTCCATTATTTGATCTTCTTTGCACAATTTGTGCATCAATTTATTAAAACAAATCAAATCGGACGGAAATCCACATTCCAATATCTCCTTATAAAAATTCCACGCTAATACTGCTGATTCAAACTTTATTAAATAATCAAGAATCCTTAAACAACCTTGAAAAGGGAGCTGGAATTTATGCTCTTTAATCATTTTACAGCACTGCATTGCATCATCAAAATGGCCAATGTCTAAATAAGCATTAACAACACGATCAAATATTCCATAAAGGTTCGATCTATGATTACCTCTGGTCTCAAGAATTGCTTCAAAAACTGAAGAAGCTGAATTTTTGCCTTTTCTTGAAATAATAGTGCCGATCAGCCCTTGCACAGGAAGAAGCATTTTGTGGCTGCAAAGAAAATGGACCATGGTACAGTATGAGTGAAGAGTATGGCGGTAACCGGTGGAATGAGAGTGAGAAGAAAGCCATGCGAAGAAAGAGTATAGAGACTGTGGGGAGAGAGAATTGGGATTGAGATTTATCAGTTGGATTATGTGACGGGGTTTAAGAGATGGGAGGAGCTTTCGTAGTGAGGTTTCTAAGGGTTTTGTATCGGAGTGTTTTATGGCTTCTGAAAGTGTATTGAGAATCGGGTCTGATGAACTTTGGAGTTTGTGGTTAGAAGATGGTGGTGGCTTATACCAGGGAGCGACGGCGGCTGCGGTGGAGAGGTGGTGGAGCTGCGGTGGCGAGTGGAAGAAGGGGTGAGATTTTCTTGCAATGTTCACCGCCGTGGTCATCTACAACTTTGGGCCTTCCGGTTCTGAGGAAGAATGAGAGAAACACAAAGATGCCATATCAGGATTTTTCATTGTTCACCCTTTTTCCGTTGGCCCAACTAGCCCATTTTTCAGTTAATAATTTTCTTTTTTTGATAAATATTTTCAGTTAACAATATACTATTGAGTAATTTGCAAAAGTGACCCTTCAATTAATTTACTTATTATAATTTGATCTCAAATATTTGTTTCAATAGTCTTGCATCTATGTTATTTGAATGATGTTAGTCTCCACAAGGCGAAATATGTAACCGTATAAAGTTGGCGAGAAGTATGGAATTCTGCTTTGTAACGGTTATACTGCTTCTATTATATTTGAATATACATTTTTCGTTTTAAAAGATCTGTCACTTTCGCGAATCAAAATAACATTAAATGATGTTTCTTTCATGTAGTCTCATCTTATTAGAATTGCACAATTATCAAGAAATTTTCATTAGCATTATTAATGATAATTAAAAAGTAATTTAATCTAGATAACTCAATTATTTTCTTAATTCTTGTCGACACTTAATATAAAACGGAGATAGTAATTATGACTTAAATAATGAAAATATACAGCTAAAACTACAAAATTAAAATACTTTAGACTTAATTGCAACGAGTAAATTAATTGAATGATTACTTTTAAAATAGTTCTAATATGTTGAGATGATTCGTGACAATTTTCTAAAAACAAGATCATTGCAAAATTCATGACTACATACGATTAAATTTTAGAAGCATATAAAATTTTACATGAGTAAATACTATGCGAAAGACAATATAATAATACCCAACCAAAAAAAGGACAATATAATAATATAATGTAGAGTGAACGCAACATGATTATTGTTTTTCAAAATCTTGTTTTCTTTTGAACTTACCCAAAACTAGTCAACAAGTTAGTTACCTCTTCACTTAGAAAAAAAAAAAAATAGTTCCTCTTCATTCTCATTGAAGTAAACTGTTTAGATTTGGTGCAAAGTTACTGCCATTTGTACTTGTTTTTATCATTTTTCAGTAAAGGTTGTTGAGGATAACAGAAGAAATAATAAAAATAAAACCACACAACACCAAGAAATGAGTTAAAAGTAATTTATTGCCATTAGAAGAAAATACAACTGTGGGTTGCTCAATAAATGAACCTCTAGACAAGTACCAAGTATTCAAATATTTAAGGCTTCATAATTTTAATATCAAATCAGTCCAGCTATGCCCTAAATTTTTTTCTCCTCCTTTTCTTGGATATTTGTAATAAAATTTTTGCACAATAGCTTTCCCAAGACTTACATTTAATGAAAGAAATCACACAATAAAACATGTCAAAAGACACCCTTAGTTGAGCATTAAAAGTGTTCTTTATATGAAGGGTTAATAATTAACTATGAACAAAATTTTCAGAAAAGAGAAAGTTACGAATAAGATAATACTATTTTTTTTATAAAAGGAAAAAAAGATAATACAATCTTTTTGTTATAAAATATTATAATTTCAATAATAAATAATACATGTAAACCATTGGCTCAAGGGGATTAAAGGGGCTATCACCCCCACAAAGAAAAAAACATCTCCTCAAAAAAAAAGAACAACCATTTTATGTATACATGTTTCTTTTTATGATAAAATCTTTTTATCATTATTCCTTTTGTTTTTTTTTTTTTTTGGGAAGTATTGATCCCCTCAAAATACTTAATATCACAAATACTTTTTAAATATTTAAGTTTGCCATTTTAAAAATAATATTTAAACTCAGTCATTAACGGAACTTATCCAAAACCTGGCAATGATCATTTATTCAATTAATTGTACAAAGTTAATATTAGGCTTGAAAATGAGTCCCAAAAAAGGTGTCTTTAAGTCCATATCCGATTTGATATATTCCTGTCTGTTTCTAACAAATTCGAATCAAAATCTAATTAGACTCATATTTTTATTCACGTTATAATTTTTTTATCTTGATTAAATATTTATAATTGCAAATGAACAAACTTGTAAATCCTAATACGAATTACATAATATATAAATAATATGCAAGTTTTAATTAAAAAAATTAAAGAAATATATAATTATTAATATTTATTGAATCCAAAATAATAGTCTTCCATATAAATTAGGCCATCCTCGTAAAACTTTAAATCATAAACCCTAAAATCTTAAAAACTAACATTTCTAAAAAAATAAAATACATAAGTATAAATACATAATATTATAAAATGAATTCGAAATGGCTATCCCAAATATAAATTTGTTTTAATATTTAAAAATGAATTTGAATCTGAATATAAGTAGATAGGTAGAATTTTTATCCAAGATCATACCCTTTAGCTCAAATTCGAATAAATTCGTCTTATTTTTAGCCCTAATTAATACCTTAAATTTATGAACCTTTATTAGTAGTAAATATTTCATTTCATATTCTACAAATTAATGAAAATTGAATTGTTTGAAAATTACACTAATTCCCGTTGAGAATTCTTCAAACTCGATTAATTTGTGGCAGAAAATTGGCATGACATATACCTACTCACCAAGCAGATTTTAATATTTATATTGATGAGAATATATATTTAATATATATTTGGGGAAAAATCTAGCATTTTCAACATTAATTCGTATATCTTTTCAGCTATAAATGCCATTATAACCAACTACCAAAAGCACTCGCCATGGACACCTCCTTCCCGTGGGAGAAGGTGGTTGTCACTTTTCACCGCCGCCGCGAAATTCTTCTCCGGCCACCGTGTATTATTTCCATAACTAACTTTCCGACGGTCCTCAAGTGCTTCCACAACATCACTCCTCGATCCACAAATCGCCACCCAAAACCGTTTTGAATTTTTCCCCTTCTTCGTCTTACAATTATTACTCCTAATTTTCCGATCGCTCGTTCCGATCTCCGATAACGACGCAACTTTACCGTTCTCCCGCCGGCTTCCGCCGCCATTATTTTCGGACTCGATGTATCGATCGAGCTGCATTGATATTCTCTCTACTTCATATTTATCGAGGAGAGAAACATTAGTATTGTTTAATTGATAGGAAGAATTAAACAAATTAGGCAGCGGCGGCGGCGAAGGCGAAGACGAAGGCGACTTGATTATTAGATCTTCTTCTTCTCGAGGCTTTATCATGGCGGCGGCGGCTGCTTCAAGCTTGTATCTGGATGGTTTAGGAGGTTTTTGAGTAATTGAAAGATCATATTCACGGATTGGAGGTTTTCCTTCAGCTCCGGATCCATGTTGATACCACGCCCAAGCAGCGGCTTTAACTAGGGCTAATTCTTCAATATGGCTTCCACCTCTGCCCTTTTTTCTTTCCATGGACAAGGAAAACAGCACTGCAAATGATGGGAAATGAATTTTGAGATTGAAATAATATGAAAGAAAGAGCTCGACGGTGTAGTTAATGATATATGTAGTATGATTCAACCATTGGAAAGAATGGGATGTCTTTTTCTCGAGGGAGACGTATGTCATGGGCTTTTGTTAATATTAGGGCTTGAATTGGACATTTTATATATATATATATATAAATATAACTTCTTTATTCAGACTAAAAGGCAAAATTTCTGCTGGCGCAGCCGAGGTTTTTTTTTTTTAATTTTTTTTTATAAATCAGTCCCTACATTTTGTGGGGGCTAAATTGAAAAAAAAAATGGGCTTAAATGTAAAAAACGTAAATTTTTTTTAAAAAAAAAAAAATTCCCGGGAGGGCTCGAGCCCACCCGAGCCCTTGACTAGATCCGTCCCTACACCAAACTGTCCGACGTCCAGATGGAAGATGTAAATCACTGAGCTATGCTTATGCGGGCAATTGAAATACTTAATATAGTGTAATATAGTGTAAGAGGTTCATGTTTTTACTCCTACAATAAATTCATAACATAATTTTATTTTAACACTTTCTTTTAAGTAAAATTAAGTACATATTTTTTTATACATTAAAGAAATGATAAAGAGTATTTTTAATCAATTGAATTACTATATTATCACAATTAATTACATATTGATATAAATTAACTTTTATATTTAATATTTTAGTTTTTTAAATTTTATAATTTCCTATAATATTTTAAATTTTATAATATTTGTTAAATTTAAATTACTTTATATGTATAATATATTTTATTAATATGTGACAAACACACATTAGAAAAACTCATATCTACATTCGTGACAATGATTTTGAGGACCATTTTGAATAGGGCCTATTAAGAGGCTTAATGGTTAGGTAAAAATTTGCAATTTAAGGTGGTCTTAGGAGTGTGTAGAACATCTTTCTTAAGTTTAATGCTATAGATGTCAGATTGGTTCATTTAGTGTATGTTATCACATGTGTACATACTTATAAAGAAATTCCTTAACTAAGTAGTGATAACTTTTGTACTCAAAATGCTTAGAATCTTGGAAGTATGCACAAATTAATCAAACTTGAAGGTCAAAAAATTTTATTAAAAAGAAAATAATTAAAAATATCACATCCCTTACATATAATTACAAATTTACAAACTCTAGAGTGTGATTAGAAATATCCAAATTAATTACTTGATAATTATCTTTATTATTATGCATATATATTGTTCATTTACGTTATTGTATTATTTAATTAAGATGGAATATTTTACATAAAACTTTATATATTTTTCACAAAATATTACATAAGACTTTCCGGTACATGTTACTAAAAGGCTTCATATTTTGTAAAATTAGATAAGGATTAAAGTCATATTCACATATATAAAGAAAATTATGGAGTAGTTGGGCAGGCAATTTAACACGGCACGGTGTCGTATCCTCGGACTCTCATACGTAAGAATGTGGTTTGTGACGATGATGTTTGTAATAAGAAATGCAAATAAAGTGATGTTTTTGTCCAATTAGTTTATTATAAATAATTGGTATTATGAAATCTCATGAAATCATTACAAAGCATCTCATTTTTCAAATGAATTTTCGGAACATTATAAGATTCAGTCCTTTGTTTTCATGATAAGGTTTTAGATTCTTTTAGGTCATATTTGTGAGCAAGAAAAGATGGTAGTATGACTAGGATCCCTTTGTATCTTTGTATTTGTCACTTTTATTAGATGTTTTAGAAATATGATTATTTGTGTGCTTGTGCACATCATGTTTCACTCCCATGCTATATGTGTCCATTTGGATTGGATATAAAAATTAAAAATATGAAAAAATTTTCTTTTGATATGTACAAAAGTGAATTATTTGTAAGAATATAAATGGGGTTTAAAGTAAAAGAATAAAGTAAATGTTTAGAGGACTAATATTGAGCCAAATATAGTGATTTAATGGGAACAAAATTGAAAAAACAAAAAAGAAAAAGTACACTTAATCCCCTTACTCGTAGAAGGTCAGTCGCATGGAAAGCACCACTCCGCCTTCATTGATCCAAAGGTTGGCTAAAAAAATAAAGGTTCTGTTTGGACAACGATTATCCACTCCAAATTTACCGGGATTCATGCACATAATCACAAGAGAGCAATTTGAAATTCATAACTCAAATTTTCCCGCGAGATAGTCGATTGTGAAATGACAATTTTTTTTAAGTATCAATATAATATTATTTCTCATTTTCTTCTTCCTTTTTCTTTCCTCTTCTCATAAATACCTAACATAACCCCTCTTGTCCACTAAAACGACTCTTGCACTTCACCGTAAATGACTAGTTCACTTAATTGACTAAGTCAAAAATTTCTCACACATTAAAATCTTCCTCTATCTCCAACTACCACTATTTTACCTCCAACTATTGTGAGCGTTAAAATATCTACTAACCACCATTATTAGAACTTCTCCTCTGCTATTAATATAAGAGAAAAGTGAAGGAGAAATAGATTCATTTGGATCATGCTATTGGGTTGTTTCCCAACTCATTTAAGATCCGACCATTTACTTCATCAATCGCACCGGAAGTCAGTTGACTACAATGTTCATATCATTCGACTATTCTTTTCATATATAGACTATACTTCCATATATAAAACCGGTTTAATTCAACTATGTTTTCGCATTTCGACTGTAGGAATTTGTGTATTAGACTATATTTCTATTTGTAGTTCGAATATGGAGGTTTAATTCGATTATGCTTTCACATTGTTCGATTATTGAAATTGTGTATTCGACTATTGAATTTGTGTATTAGACTATGTTCCTATATTTAGTTCGAATATTGAGGTTTAATTCGATTATGCTTTCACATTGTTCGATTGTTGAAGTTTGTGTATTCAACGATTCTATGTTTATATGTGGAAGATGGAGGGTTTAATTCGATTCTATGTTTAATTTGAAGATGGAGGTTTTAATTCGACCATGCAGACTGTTAAAATTTGTGTATTCGATTATATTCTATGTTTAATTCGGAGGGTTGTTTAATTCGACTATGTTTCACCTTGTTCGACTATTGAAATTCATGTATTCAACTAGTTCTTTGTTTTATTCGAATATGGAGGGTGTAATTCGGCCATACTTTGTTCTACCGTTGTAATTTGCGTATTCCACTATAGTTCAATGTTTAAATTCACCATATGTATAAATACAATGTGTTGTTTCATAACTGTTAAAATTTGTGTATTGGGCTATTCAAATTTGTGTGCATATGTCTTGGAAATGTATGTATTGTTTTTTCAACCTCCACAACTTGCAGCAATTTATTTTTATATATTTACATACATTCTTATAATATCATAGTAGAAATACATGTTTTCTTTTTATTCTATTTTATTTTAAATGGACTGTCATTAGAACGTCACAAAAATCCTTTGTGTTTGACTTCTGTTTGAAATTTCAAAAATGAGATAAATTGTTTCAATACCAATATTATAACCTAAACTTAGTGAAACAATTTTATTCCAATTTATGGATGGGAAACACAGAAGATGGAAATTGATAGTTTATACATATGTGAAAGGGAGTATTATATATTTGATGATATTATATATGAATTGCATATTTGGATTGGAAAATAGAGGGTTCAAACTAAGTAGCTTGAACAATATGTCTACCTTGAATCATAAAATCTAATCCTGTAGAGTAATCATATGTTATATGGTTCAGATACTGACAGATCAATTGTAACGCCCTACCCAATAAGCACCTAGCATGACTCTAAAATTGTGAGCGTTATGAAAGTAGAGTTTGGGATCTAATGTAGTAGAATATAGTGTTTTTGACACTTAGTGGTACTTTAAAGATACCTAGGAATGAGAGTAAAATTTTATTATATTGAGCTTTTATTAGTAGGGTTTATAAGTGCTTTTAAGTGAGAATTTTTTTAGAATACCTAGTATGTGTATTTTAGAAATTTAAGTACTTGATATTCCCATATAAAGTTTTAAAATAACAAGTAAAAAAAAAATAGCACTTAAGGAATTGTCGTCACCACATGTCATTACCATTTCGTTTCTTTTTTTTCCTTTTTCCCCTAACCGCCTAACACCCCTTGTATATATATGCATGCATGCAAGTCTTTTTTCCTTTCCTTCTTTCTTTAACCTTTTTTTGGGCAGCCATATATATATATATATATATTTATATATATATTATAAGTCTTTTTCCTTAGCTTTTGGCGGCCATAATTGAGAATCCAATTTGAGGTTAGTGACTTTAAGTTGCTCATTCTTTTCTTTCTTTTAATTTCGTTAGGGGCTATATATAGTTCAAGTTTGTGTTTTGTTTTAGGATTTAAATATTTTAAATGGATTTTAGTATGTAGTTAATTGTAGTTTCTTAAGAGAGTATATTTTTAAAGGTATAGGACTTCGATCTTTTTAAAGAATTACTAGATGTATATATATATATGTATGTATATATATCCTAAGTTCATTTAATAGGATCTCGATATTATTTAGAGAATAGGGTTATTTGATTGGTAACTAAATATTAAGTATTTTTCTTATTACTATATTTGTAAGATTATAGCACCAGATCTGCATCCAGGTGAATCCACAAACTCCGTTTTATTATGTTATTTCAAATGTTACGCGTCATATAAATATGATCTCAAACTCCATTTTATTATATTATTTCAAATGTTACGCGCCATATAATTATAATCTCTAAACTTATCATAAAATATCTACTATTTTTTAAACGGTGTAACTTTACATGTTTTTCTTAATTGAAGATGTTCATCACGATGCATGTTCATTAGAAATGCATAGGAGCGGTGCTCTACATATGTGTTGTCTTCTTAAAACAGATTATTATTGTGAAAAAGAACTAGTCTATACACGAGTTTTCAGGAAATATTTATGAGTTGAAAAATGCTTTGGTTTTGAAAAGTTATATAATTTGGCATGCATGAATGTAAACCTAGCATGTTTGTAAATCTGCATAAGCTAGAAAATGCTTTGGTCTTGAAAAGTTACATATTTTGACATGCATGAATATAGACCTGGCATTGGCATAATTGTGAAAGTTGCACAAGCATGTGATGACTAGCAGCTGGGGATTTTTGTTGCTCTAAAATGTTTATGACTTGAATCTATTTCGACGGTCGGGCAAGTGGCCGTTCGGTTTGTAAATACATATGAAAACCCCATTCCGACCAGGGTTACAGTTCTGGTTATGATCAGGTGTTCGGAAGCGTTAGAGGATTGCACTGTACGTGGCTAGTCTCCCATACTAGGGCCTCTTCTGATGACGTGGACGATTTCAGACTCGGGAGAGTGGATCTACTTGAAGAAGGACGTAGCACCGTGGAGGATTTGGCCCAATCGGTCTACGTGGACACCGCATCATACTTTCCGGTGGGTCAGCCGCTTTGTGCAAAGTCAAGAGGGATTTGAAACTAAGGTTAGTCTAAGGGTAGATCTGGTAGGTGCCCCAGGAATCTGTAGCCTGGTTTGATCAGTAATTGGGAGAGTGCGGTGGTTATGGAAATCGAACGCTCGTATTGTGTTTGGCTAGTATTGACTACGAGATGCCAGAACTTGGTTCCGATGACCTCATTATGGTATGGGATCCAGACTTTGTCCGTAGAGCCCGACTGTTGCATTACATGTTCCTTTGAATTCAGGTGTAGAAGCTGCGCTGATGTATCTTGATTCGCTCAGACTTCCTAGCTACGCTCGAACCCTTCATGTAAGTTCAAGCATCAGTGGTGTTAAAGCAACAAAAGAAAAATATTTTATTATAACATTGCATGGACTGTTTTTGTGAAGCTGAATCACCATTGTTTTAAAGAAACCACTAATGCACACACACACGTTGACTCACTGAGCGTTAGTGCTCACGTTTTTTCCATATCATGTTTTCTCCTCAAATTAACTCAGGACTGTCAGAGGTACAATAAGCCGCTGAAATTTTAGGCGTGAAGTTTTTTGTTCGAGTCTCTCCGGAAGAACATGTGTTTCTGTTTTGCTTTCTTGTGCTTGAGCCGTTTGTAAAGTATTTCCATCTTTGTATCGGAATGATCATAAGAAAATTTCTTGAACCTTGAGTTTTGAGCGCCCTATTAGTGTTCAGATTACTTAGTTTTTCGCAGCGTATTATATACATATATATACTTCTAAGTGTTGCCCCGGGTTATGCTCTTGTTTTAAGACTTATAGTTTAGTATCGAGAGGCACGCAGATACTCTACTAAGTCGCAATTGACCTAGTGGCAAGGTTGGAGGTATCACATCAATAAATGATTTAAGTTTAACGGCACGAGTCGTAAGTGCGATTATTGCACAATTTATTCAAGGTCGAGTTTCTAAAGATTTGGCCCCAAGTGATAAATTGTTGACGTATGTTATTCTGAAAGGAGATCACATTTATTTCGGAGATATCTTCATCTACAATATTAGCTTGACCATGAAACTCTCGAAATGAAATTTTGCCTTATGCGTGTTTAATAACAACCTTTTGACAATGATCGGGATTTCACTATATGGACAGGCAATAGAAAAAAATAACAGCTTTTTTGGACAGAAAAATATATCTGGAATTCAAGGACGTCGAGAGGCCACTAACGCTGTAGTACAACAAGTTGATATGTGGAAGCAGATTCAGTATCTGGTAGAAGAGGAAGGAGTAAGGGAATGAGGGAACAAGTTAATTGACGGTGATCAATTACGGACATGCTACAGGAGAAAATTGATAAGTTAAAAGAAACTATTAAGAAATTAAAGGATAAATTTACAATTGGATAATATAAAGGAATTAAAGATTTGGAAAATGGAATTGAAGGGGAAACATCTAAAAAGAGTCCTTCATATACATCAACAGAGGTAGTGATGGAAAATGGTGATGAAGTGCAAATTAAGGTAGATGAACAACCATCGGGTGTAATGGAAAATATAGAAGAAATTTAGGGGATTATGAGAAAGTGCAAGATCGAAGGGAAAAGAAAAGATTTTTTATATGTAGAATTTATATGTTAGCTGATGTTATTTTCATAGTGTATATATTTTTTCATTTGTGTATTTTGACGGTGTGTAATGTCTTTTTCCTAGTGCTTAATGCCCTTTCAATATGTTGTTCTATTTTAGAATGTAGAAGAGAATTAGTTGTTCAAATGTATGAATTAGTCAAATAAGGCATATTGGTAAAAAAAACTTAGTCGACATGGCGTACTGAAGTGTAATAAAAAATTTTAAAAACGATCCGAAGTCGTATTATGCGAATTTTTTAATGGCACAATCAGAACTCAAATCGGGGTTGAATTTGGATAGAATAAAATTGAGTTCAGTATTCCTGCCACCATGACGAATTCAAATGAATCAAATTTTTGAATTGTGAATGATGCAAGTACAAACTCAAAACAATAGGATCTAGTTCCAAATTGATGTAGTGACAACAAAAATAGTAGAAAATGAAGAACCAAAGATTAAACAGCTAGTTTATTAATTATAAGGCTTTCATAATCATAATTAACAGTAAAAGCACACAAACAACACCGGACTTAACTGATTCAACCTGAAACTAAACAGTAATGACGGCTTCTGCTAGCCTCTTGCTCCTATGGTAGCGGTAGAGGGGTTGGTAGCCGCCGTGGGGTTGACTCCTCAAAACCCAAGCCTCCAATACTCCTAACCCTAGCTGATTTGAAGCTACAGTTCTCTGTCGAAACTTCTTTCCAAAGACAGCCAAAAGTTTCCCTAAAGTGGTTGAAATCTTCTATTTGTACTCACCCTAAAGCTTCTAACAAAAGCCAAACTTCAATATTGTTCATACCCCCAAAGAACTACTTAACTTTTAAAGAGCCCCAACCAACTAAATTTGACACAAAGACACCCACAAATGACATAATCACCCAAAAGAAATAAGCTACCCAAAAAGATTCAAAGTCACAATTACAAAAATAACCCCAACATATAATGACAAGATAAAAAGAAGCATAAAAAATATTTAGAAGTCTGGTTTGCATCATTCCCCCTTCTTAAAAAGAACTCACCTCTGTGCAAGTTGTAGTCTTGGCTTCCGGCACATGTTAAGATCAATATGCATGAATTCCTCCTCACTAATCCATGAGTTCTTATAATCTGGCCTTTTAACCCATTTTACCAGAAATCTGAAATAGGTTCCAGCTTTAGTCTTTTAACCTCTCAAACATGTAAAACTGTCTCAATTTCCTTGGTCCTGCTATGACCAAGTTCAGCTATTTTCTTGCATTCAACTTCATGTCTTTCAATCTTTGGATCAACATAAAATGGGTATAAATCAGCATTGAAGATAGGTGATATGTCCAAGACTTGAGGAAGCTGAATCTCATAGGCAATTTCACCAAACTTGCGCAAAATTTGGCATGGTCAAATTTTTTTACTCTTCAACTTGTGATATGTGCCTGCTGGAAATCTTTCTTTTCGAAGAAAAACCATCACCCAATCACCAACTTTATATTCCTTGAACCGTCTATGACAATCAACCACTTCTTTGTAGTGTTTGTTCACATGTTTAACCTTTTTTGCACTTCATCTTGAACTTTTTTCAAGTTTTTAGCATAGGCAATAGTATCATCACTGAGCCTGGGCTAAGTAGGAATGTCCATAAGGTCAAGAATCTGGTTCGGGTTTCTACCATATACCACTTGATATGGACTTTTTCCAGTGGACCTATTAATGGTGTTATTATAAGAAAATTCAGCTTGTGGCAAAATCACATCCCATTATCAATGTAATCTTTTGTAAGACATCGCAACAAATTTCCCAAACTTCTATTTACTACTTCAGTTTGTCCGTCTGTTTGAGGATGATAAGCACTGTTATACTGTAATTTTTTTCCCAAAAGCCTCCACAAGGTTCTCCAAAAATGGTTAAGAAATTTGGTGTCTCGGTCTGATGTAGTTGTCTTTGGCAGTCCATGTACCCTGACCATTTCTTTAAAAAAAAAGACTTGCCACATGTGTTGCATCCAATGTCTTCTTGTATGCAAGGAAATGAGCCATCTTTGAAAAACAGTCCACTACTACAAAGATAGAGTCGATACCTCTAGTTGTTCGAGGTAAATCAACCACAAAATCCATACTTATGTCAACCCATGATGTTGTGAGTACAAGTAAAGGATTGTAAAGGCCTATATTCTGATGTTGCCCCTTGGAGACTTGACAAGTGTGCTACGTTCAACATGTTTGTATACATCTTGTTGCATTGAAGGCTAAAAGTACCTTTCATCTACTAAATTTGGCGTTTTGTCCATGCCAAAATGACCTCCTAAACCTCCTCCATGTATTTCAGATATTAGATACTCCCTTAAGGAACCTTTAGAAATGCAAAGTTTGGTGCCCTTAAATAAGTACCCATCCTTTTGAACAAACTGTGCACAAACCAAATTGTCTTTAACAATAAGCTTCTCAAGGATTTCAGAATAGTAAGGGTCTTCTTTATAGTGTTCCTTGATAATCTCCAAGCCAATAATAAGACATAGTAGTCAATAAATATGTCCTTCTGCTTAATGCATCGACCGCTTTGTTCAGCTTTATGTCTCAATGTGAAAGTATATTATTGTAGAAATGCTATCCACTTGGCATATTTTTTGCTTGGCTTCTTTTTGGAATTGAGATATCTCAAGGCTTTATAATCAGAATTAAGGATGAACTCCCTTTGAATGAGGTAATGTCACCAAAATTTTAATGCTTTGACAATAGCATAAAATTCCAGGCCATAAGTATAATAGTTTTGGCGAGCCTTGTTGAGCTTTTCGCTGAAGTAAGCCACTGGTTTTCCTTCTTGAGTTAAAACAACACCAATCCTAACCTTTGATTCATCAAAATCAACCTCAAATAGCTTCTTAAAATCTGGTAATGCCAAAATAGGCGCTTGAGTCATCATCTTCAATATCTCCTTGAAACTCTTTTTTGGCATCAAGAGTCCAAGAAAATTTTCCTACCTTAAGACATTCTATAATAGGAGCCACTACAATGCTGAAATTCTTAATGAATCTCTTATAAAACGTGGTTAACCATGAAAACTTCAAATCTCCGTAAGTGTTCTTGGAGTCGGCCAGTTGGTTATGGCCTCAATTTTTGTTGGATCAACTTCTATTCCTTTTGCTGAAACAATGAATCCCAAGAAGTCCAATATGTCTACCAAATATATGCACTTCTTCTGGTTGGCATAAAGCTGATTTTGCCACAATAATTGTAAGACACACCTCAAATGACCAATGTGGTTTTCTTTGTCCTTGCTATATATTAAAATATCATTGAAATATACCACAACAAACTTCCCAATGCAAGGTTTCAACACATAGTTCATAAATCTCATAAATGTACCTGGTGCATTAGACATTCCAAAAGGCATGACCAGCCACTCATATAGCCCTTCCTTGGTCTTGAAAGTTGTTTTCCATTCATCTCTAGGCTTGATTCTAATTTAATGAGCCACTCTTCAAATTAATCTTGGAATACACCTGAGATCCAGGTAAAATATCAAGCATTCATCTAATCTTGGTATAGGGAATATATATTTAATGGCGATCTTGTTAATAGCCCAACTATCCACACACATTCTCCAAGATCCATCCTTCTTAGGAGTGAGAAAAGCTACAACCGCGCAAGGATGTAGGCTCTCTTAGATGAAACCTTCCCTAAGAAGCTCCATAACCTATTGTTGAAGTTCTTCATGTTCTTTTTTACTCATTCAGCAGTGAGGTAAATGGGGTAAAGTAGCCCCGGGCATAAAATCAATTTGGTGTTGTATGTCCCTCATAGGAGGAAGTCCATCGAGCAATTTTGCCAGCATCACATCAGAAAATTCTCCAAGGATCTCATCAACCTCTGTAAGAAATTCAAGGTATTGCCTCCCTTCTCCTAGAAAAAGAGCATAAACCTGTCCAGTTTCCTTGCTTTCTTCAATAAAGTCCTTCATTTGTAATAGTACAAGAGGTTGCTTATCTTCTTTTCTTTTGATAACCTCATTCTTCATAGGTTTTAATACAATCTTCTTCTTCTTTGTGCCATCACTGATAAAGAAGGAATATTATGTTCTTCACACCATCGTGAATCGTTCCTCGATCATATTGCCAAGTCCAAGAAGAATATAACATGCGTCCATGGGAACCACATCAGAATAACCAGATTCTTTTAAAGAACCTATGGAAAAATTAACAAGGCATCTTGAAGTTACAATCACCTCATTCCCTTTGTTGAACCAAAGGATTCGATATGGTTGTGGATGTTTCTCAATCTTCAATTTCAGCTTATCCACCATTTCTTGGTTAACAAGATTTTCATTGCCCACGCTATCAATAATTAATTTGCAAAGCTTCCCACTAGATGTTCTACGAGTACGGAAAATATTTTTTCGTAGCCAACTATTATAATCAATTGAGGGGGAAAGCAATAATCTTCGGATGATTAAGGCTTCCCCAACAATTTCACTATCAGTTCCTTCCTCCATCACATCATCCCTAACTGCTAGGTTCTTTTCTTGGTCCTCAACACTTGCAAAATTTTCGTTGCAATCATCATTTTCATTCTCTGCCATATTAACTCTGCCCTCAGCTTTTTTAGGACATTCATTAGACTTGTGCCAAACTCAAAACATCTGTAGCATTTCACTGTTGTCTTCTCCTTATTTGGATGGATTTGGACTGCCTTGCCACTATTATCGCTGGTTGGTTGGTTGGAACATAAAGGTGCTACTATTCGACTACCTCTAGATCTATTACTCACCTTGGATGTTGATGCATTATTGTTGCGATCAAATCCAACTTCGATATGCTTCGAGAGAGTTTAGACGCAACTTTCAAAGTAAGTTGATATGCATCACTCACTTTAAAAGGTTGCTGCAAGCTTACTTGATCTTATATGGTCACCTTGAGACCATTCACATGATAACTAACCTTCTGCCCTTCACTTTTAGCAAGATTACACTTCAATGATAGTCTATGAAACTCTTGAGTGTACTCTTTTACTGACTTTTTACGTTGTCTCAAGTTTTGAATCCTTTGATATAAAGTCTGGTCATAATCACGAGGTAGAAAATGTGCCCTCAACTTCTCTTTCATCTTCTCCCATCTTCTGATTTTTCTTTTTCCTCGGTTTTCAAGTTCTTTTCGATAATATTTCTACCAAACAGAAGCAGGACCTCTTAGTTTTGCACCCACCAATTTTACTTTTCTCTCTTCTTGTACATCTTTCCAATCAAAATAACTCTCAATGCTGTTTCCATATCACCATCAAATTCTGAAATTTTGTACATACACACCATATTCTTTGGAATTTTGCAGGGCATGTACAACGATCTTCCCATATTTTTTGGTCTTTCACAGAGTTGTGCAAAACTTCCAGCTTGAGCACTACTATCGTTACTAGAACTACATCTATCACCATTAGATTGCTGAATCTCTTCATTCCTTACTCCTTGATTACGGTCAAATCCATTGTCACTCCTATTTCTGTGATTCTGGTTACCTACCACTTGAGTCACAAGTTGTGTAAGCTGTGTAACTTGTTCCCGCAACCCTTCAAACATTTTCACAGTCACATACCTACCTCTACAACCTCTATTTCCTCTTCCACCTCTTGCAGCCATTAACCCACAAGAAAGAACTTACTCTGATACCAATTTGATGCAAGTACAAATCTAAAACAGTATGATCTGGTTCCAAATTGATGTAGTAACAACAAAAATAGTAGAAAATCCAAGAACTAAAAAATTGAATAGATGGATTATAGGGTCTTGATAATAAAAAATAACAACAAAAGCACACAAACAATATACCAGATTTAACCAATTCAGACCTGAAACTAAACAGTAATGATGGCTTATGCTAACCTCTCGCGCCTACGGCAGCAGTAGAGGAGTTAGTAGGCGCCATGGGGTCGACTCCTCAAAACTCAAGCCTCCAAAGCTCCTAACTTAGCTAGTTTGAAGCTGTAGTTCTCAAAGAAACTTCGTTCTAAAGACAAAGCTAAAAGTTTCCATAAAATGACTGAAATCTTCTATTTGTACTTGCCCTAAAGCTTCTAAGAGAAGCCAACTTCAATATTGTTCAAACCCCAAAGAACTACTTAACTTTTAAAAAGTCCTAACCAACTAATTTGACACAAAGACAACAACAGATGATATAATCACCCAAAAGAAATAAGCTACCCAAAAATATTCAAAGTTACAATTACCAAAATACCCCCAACACAATAACAACATAAAAAGAAGTATAAAAAGTATTTACAAGTCTAATTTGTATCAATAAATTAAAAATTACGAATAAAATCGCTATCTAAATAGAGCCAAAAGAATTGAGTTTTTAAAACCCAATCCAAATGGATTTTGGAACTGTATGCTGCTGCATAAAGCAGTAGTGGCACACGAACCCATTTTGGAACTCAATTTCCAAATTTGTATTTTACTCCAATATATTCGAGTTAGTTTATTTAATGTTTTATGCTCAAATTTTTGTTTAAGTTTATTTATTTAATTTTTTGAGTTAATTTATTTATTGTTTTAAGCTTGAAGTTTTGTTCAAGTTTATTTATTTATGAAATTTGAAATTCACTCATGTTCAAATTATTTAATTTATATGTTGTTCATAACTTAATCGATGTCAAATTAGTAAGACAGTAGTTGCATGTCATAAAATTTTATGTCTGAATGACCAAAGTTAAGCTTTTCAACTTTAATTAAGAGTTCAACTATTGCATTGAGTTGAAAATTTTCAATTTTAGTTGGGAGTTCAACTCCTATATAATACAAGTTCTCTTCTTTTATTAAAATTTATGATCTCTCTTTGTAGATTATAATTGTGTTTAATTCGATTGATATTTTATAATCTACATCATAGTGTGACATTTTATTAAAAGATACTTAAAAAGTTTTTTAAAAGAACCTCGAACAATATTCAAGTTGTTCGAATAAATTGATAAAACAAAAATAAAATAATTACTTTAATAGTATTACTAAATATATGTAAAATATATAACATTATAAGATAGCTGTTGTTTAACTATATAAATAATAAACAAATGTACATATTCACAGACGTTTGACTATGTTGGCAAACTTATTTATGTTCATCCAAATATTAAATAAATAATTTTTTCATGTTTGACCTCGATTTAATTAGGACTAAATAAACGAGCACTAACCAAATACGAACAAGTTTCATTCATGATCATTTAGATAATTATCTGTATTATTTTTAAAAATTATCCTGTATAGTTTCTTTTTATAATATTTTTTTAAGATTTATTTTTTATTTAGTAAACCTAGAATATTAAACAGAATGTTACATAAGATTTATCCGAATGGTGATGGTTTGATTCAGTGACAGATTGCTGCTGAAACCAGCATACCTATCTTGGACGCCTTTGAGCTGATGAGAGTTCATACTCTACGCGTTTGATTTCAACTTCCAACTGTTCCATGAGAGCCTTTGAAGATTGCTGAGAGCTTATTGTTGGGCTGTAATTGATCAAAGCCAAGAGCTGCTTCATGCACGACAAATATTCAGCTTTTACTTCGGGAGAATTACACAAAGATGTCTCAGCTGCAAACTGCATAACATTTCTCCATTGATTCAGTCAAATGAATCCAGAAATGGAACCACAATTTTCTCACAATGAAGTGAAAAGAAATGCCAAAAGGAACAATAAGTTGAATAAAATATCAACCAAACACGAAGGCTTGGTAACAATAGTCGGGTAGAGAATAAAGAACGTCATGGCATTGCAGATAAAAATATGAGAAAGTAAATTAACGGGCGCCAGAATGGGGACAAATGATGCTCATATCTTCCGAATTCCAGATCCTATCTGTATAGTAATTTGAAAATGGTCCATGAACATTGTTTACCTCCTTAAAAGCTGAAACACATTGACGAAAAATTCTCTCAGCCTCAGCGACAGGAAGATGATGGTCCTCCTGTTTTACAGAAAGAAAGTTTTCAAACAGCATTCAGAATTAAACGCAGAAGATAGCTACAACACAGATAAGAGGTGAAAGACAAGTGATAAAGACATGGCATAATTCACCTTTGGTCCCCTAAATACCACTGAACAAGATGACAAGAAAACAATATCATGATCTACCTTTATAAGCAGAACAAACAGAACATGAAAGAAAATATACTCATCCACTGTTTACAAAATGAATGTCATCCTCTACCCACAAGTTCCTATAAAGCAACCGTGTGGCTTTAAAAAGTCATATGCATGTTCCAAGCTAAATCAAAAATGCTAAATTCAAATTTATGCATGTTCCAATAAAGCACCGTGTTGCTTTAAAAGTTATACGTATGTTCCAAGCTAATGCAAATTAACGATATTGTGTATTCCCCAGCTAAATTCAAAATTATACCAGTCAAAAATGATGGAGGCAGAAGCTAGGAAGGAGAGTAGGACCTTCAATTTCTATCGAAGCTATGGTTTCTTTTAAGGAAAAACCAATGGAAACCCTAACATAGGGGATAATTTAGCCAATCCTAGGTTCTTAAAGGAGAACACAAAGCCAAAGAGTGTCTCATTTTAATGTGAAAGATGTAAAAACTACCTTCTCCAATGCTGAATAAGAGAGTTATACATAGAGCATAATCCTAGTATCCTAACCTATTAAGGACTCTTTTCTTCTGAGGAAATAGCCAATATGTAAACTAAATTATACTAGAACTCTAAATTATAAGAAGAGAATTATAACCGAACTAACAAGGATTTTACCCTGCATCAAAAAATTTCAATTGGAAATTCAGGGTCTATTGAAGTCTCACCCTGGATTCCCGTAATTCCAGCTTAGTTATCTCCAATAATGCAAGTGCATTAAGTGATTGCAACTGCAAGCAGATTCATAGGTGAAAATTGTTAGGTCAGTATAATAAACAGCACATAGACTAATCAGATGAGTCTGTTTAATCAAGTAAAGATTGAAAAAATAACAACAGAAGACAAACAGGTCTTGTACCCTATACTAAAAGTAGTCAAATTTGTAAAACACCACATATTTACTGGAATTACAGTTTTAGATGGTTTTAGCACATACTAGAGTTTTAAATAGAGGATACAGGACTCATGGTCTCCATTTAGATGGCTGGTTCTACTAAAATTATAAGTAGCAAAGGTGTTTTGGGAAGAACTGGGGCAAAAAGTATTTGCACCATATAACTCATAGGAATTAGAAATCATCAGAACCAAGAAGCAGGTACTGGCATAAAACTTCATTGATATTCAAGTTGATAGAAAAGAGAAATTGTTTGACTGGGATTTAGCATAGATAAAGAAACAAACCAATATCAACATTGCTGTATGTTCATTTTTTCCACTCTTTCTGACTGCTCCATGGGTCTGCAGAGGTCTCTGCTTTAAGAACTGAACCAAATTTTTTCGAGCTATGCTGCCGTAGGTAGAAATGTCAATTACTTCCAAAAGGCACAGTAATACTAACAGTAACAACAAAATTATCCAAGTTTCAAGGGTAACATTTGTTAGTATTGAATACTTCAGTTATTCCTCTCACTAACTTAAGCTTTTAGATATAGTGGTAATTATCAATATTTCTAAATAATCCCTTTCTCAACTGAAGTTCTAGGACCCAAAAATGGAAAAATGTCTTCCAATCTATATCATAATTTCCTAATGGAGCTACAGTCCTTTCTCTGCTGAAGTGCTAGGTCCTGCAAAAGGGATCTAAAGTTGCTCTTCAGCAGTATCTTGGAAGTATATTCTGTGCAATACAATGAGGAGATGGTCAATCCCTTTGATTCAGCTACATATGTACTAGTCATTTCAACATTGCTATTGAACTTACGCTGCAAAAATTACACCCATAAAAGTCTCAAAATTAGTAACCCCAAAAAGACGCTGCAATTTAATCACAAACTAATCACTAATGAAATATACCATGATATATAAGACGTTTTTAAACAGAAAAAGAAGATTTATTAAGAGAGATCAAGTTTCTTTGGACTTCTTAAGCTGTAGCTCTCTTTGTGTCTTTTTCAATCAAAAAACATCAGGACACAATTTCATCTTTGATTTCCATCCATAAAGTTGCAAGCTAAAGAGCCACATCAAGGTTACACTCACTAGATCTGTGCCAGAATGGGTACTGGCTGAAACTCAAGGAAAAAGGATCACTTTTGGACTAAACCATATTTATACTCTTAGAAGATGTGATAAAGAATAAAAATTACGATTGCACAACATATTACGGTAAACGTTAAAGAACAGAAACGGCATAAAATATTTTGTATCCAATTTTAGGTGTATCAGCAATACTGAAGAGTCTAAAAGCCTTCAAAAGAAATAGTGACTGAAGACAGCTTTAACTGATCTTCAACATTAATGACCTATCAAAGTAAAAGGAGGTAAACTGACAAGTTAACACAATACAATAGATGATGCAAACCTTATTGAACCACTTAAAATATTCTTTGCCTTGTCAAGCTCAGCTAATGCATGAGGTATATCTCTCTTCTTTAGTCTGTTGGAATTAAGCATTTTAACTCTAGCAATGTGAAGCAAGTTGGCAGCATTCTGTTTGTCAACAAATAAACACTTCTTAGATCATGTTCATCACCTTATGCCTTATTCCACAGAAAAAGCAGTAAAATATTATTCAAATTTTCTTTATGCCAAGTGGAGAACCAAGCTGCCAGAGTACTTAGCAACTATAAAGTATTTCGTATAAAATCCCAAGATTTAGTACCCACTTCACAATCATCAGTATTTCCATCAAAGTCCATAGTAAATATGTGGATAGAAAGTAATTATATTTTCGGATCAAGTAGTCCATACACATATGCCAATCATCCAAAATAGAGGCATGTCTTGTGATCAAACTAGAAAATATACCAAGAAAAAATGTGCAGAAATAGTTGGATAACATTATAATAAACCTCAATATGGTCTTCAGGAAGTAACTTTTTTCGGGCATCAAGACATCTGCAACACAAATCCCCTGTTAGATATTTTTGCAATCCAAATTTTGCAGGTTCTTGTATCACCAGTCTTCAAATATAATTCACCCTGTCAAAAGCTCTTCTGCTTCCCTTAAGCTACCTCCTGACTGAAGGGTCAGCGCAAGGCGTTCAGCTGCAATTACGGTGTCCATAGAATTCCAGCCCTAATAAATTATTTTAAGCACTGTAAAGATGATAGCTGGAGAAGAGGAAAAACAAAAAATGATGGCATAACAGAATGAGTAAAACCATAGAATTGGATGATGCCGCAAACATAAGCTGCACGTGACTAAGATAAGAAACAGTAGCAAAGTGATCTACAAGGAGTTAAAATCACTAAACAATATCAATCTGAAGAAAAGAATACAAAGAATAATCAGATGTGAACGCAAAACGGTCAGAAACTATCACAAATAAAATTTCGGTTTTTGCATCCAAACATTAACAGGATAAAAGTTTTCACAAGGATCTCTTTGGTTTCAAGTTAAGAAGATTAATATATAAGGTTGTCCGGTTAGCAGATCAAGAATAGACCAACTTTTGCATATGCCTGAATCGGATGGGTAAAGAAATCTTTAAGTATTGCTATGATAGTTTATTCTTTTGCATCATCAGAGTACTCTAAGCATTCCACATTTTGCAAGAGACACAAAATACGAAATTCTTGTTTGTAGTATCAGAAGTTTTACAAGTGCAAAGGGATTTAAGTCATACATTTTTCTTGGATCTCCTACTTTTCTAGAATGAAGCTGATGCAGGACAAAAACAGAAAATTTGTCCAGCAAGGAAAAAATGTAAGAAAGGATAGCTTTAGGAGAGAAACAGTGTGAAATTAATGCTGGAAACAGGAAAATAGTGAGAAGTATAGGCAAGGATAAACCCCCTAGCATCACACTAAGAGAAGAAACCTAGGCATCACACCTGAGAACCGTAAGGCGTCGCACCTTAGGCGTGTCACACAACCAAGATTTACAGAAACTTCTGTAGACTCTTTTATTTCTAAAGCATACATAATAGAATAGAATAGAGAACTCCTCTATTTATTTACTCAAAACCCAAATCCTAAACTACCTAGGAAAGACACTTTAGAAACTCTAAACCTACCATAACTCTGAATTCTAGTCAAACTAGAATTTAGAAATAAAAATACTGCAATCTAGAATTTAGGAAATAAAATACTGCAATTTCTAAAATAGACTCTAATACAAGGATCTCCTTAACTATTCCAAATCCTAATGTTTCTAAGAAAAGGACATATAATAAAAGACTTGAACCTAATTAAATTAGGATTAGGGCTAAATTGCAAAGTAATGCTTGACTTAGAACTTTCCAGATCTTGGACCCTTTTGCTTTCTGCATCAGAAGCCAGATTGCTTAACATTCGAAGGAGAATGGGGAGAAAAGGTAAGAAATGTGAATTCAACGGCATCACAACAGGAAAAGGCCTCAGGAAACAGATCCACAAGCAAATAGACCATCTCATGAATTAACAATAAATTAACATATCTAAATAAAGGAATTTGATGCATAAGTGGTTAGGCAGATCCCAAATCTATTGAAGAACCAGATAACATAAGACATTCTTTTTTACTTACTGTGGAAAGGAAACGATTTCATTTTCTAAATTAAACATACAGCTCCAACTTTAAGTAGATGTTAAATTTAGCGCACAACATCGCGAGATTTCTCAATGCAAATTTGTTCAAGAACTTAAACAGAAGTCCTCCTAGCAGAAAGGCACCAAGCACAAAAACAGATTTTTTTCATTTTAATGACTGATTAAAGATAGTTTGGTGAAGAGGCTGATATTCGTTAATATATGTAAACAGTAAACCTGAATCGCTAAACATGAGTGTCCACAAAGTTCTGTACTTAATGAAATCCAAAATATTCAACTATCCAGTAACGTGAAAGATCAACCTTATAGACAGAATTAACTTTCTAACTCCATCAGTAACCACTGTGGTACATTTGTGTTTCATCTAATTCAGGAAACTTAACTCCGAGCACATTCATTTCTGCATCACTCTTGTTTTAGAGTATATTGGTTTGACAGTAGAAGTCCTCAATAACCTCAGCAATTGTCTATTCTTCCTATTACCAGGATTTGGCTTATATACATCAGTTACCAATAGCAAAACAACTATTAATTACACTAAAAAGGGACAAAACCACACTTGAATTTATTAGAAGAACGAAACAAATTTTGGAGAAACGCGAACTAAAAGTAGTAAAAATGCAAAAGAGTTGGTAAAACCTTTGACACTTCCAATACATGGAGGATCTTTCTCTGTATATTCTCAGCTTCTGCGATTCGGTTGGACCTGAGGTAGATCTACAGAAGATAGCAAGAATATAAAGAGGATGAGTATAACCATTCAACAGTTCAACACTGGACATTGCAGAGTAGGCACATGTATCGCACTTTGCACGACTGCAAATTTATAACATAAGTGCACCTTCAGTAGCACCGCCAGGACATGCTTTAAGAGAAAGCATTCTCCAAGAAATACAGTAACATGTCTATTAATACCTTCACCTGACTTTTGATCACAACTGTTATCCTAACTCTAAGCATGTCTGTAAAATGACACTAGAAATTGCTCCATGGTGATAAAAACAACTGAAACCCTATATAGAAGTCTTCTCCACCATTATACAGCAAGAACTTATAGTTGTCATCAGAACTTGCAATCATCAAGAGCCTAGACTGCATTCACTTATAACCATTATCCCCTTTTTTCAATTCATAATATTATTTGACAGCACAATTCTTGGCGAGAAGTGAAATATTTGATATCTGAGCATGGAAACAAAATTGACGGGTAAAGCAAGCATAAGAACAAAGTTTCTTGGTGAATTTATACAGAGTCTTTAAGAAGATTAAAGCTCCCATTGATATTTTATTTTTGGTATCAGTTGATAACCAGTAACAAGTGCCATGATTTTTTTTCCTAACAAAATAAAATTGTATTATAGAAAAGAGGATGTATGTTTGTGAGCACCTCTGATGCAGAACAAAAAAAGGAGTCTTATTCTATAAGTCTTAGGAGATCTATTTTAATTCAGATAAGTTTTTTGTCAAGAGAATCCTGGAGTTAAAATCCTAAAGGACTCTAACTCTAGGATTCTCTTGACAAAAGACTTATCTGAATTAAAACAGAAATCCTAAGAATTATAGAATAGCATGATGAAATTGAAGAACATCAACCATCAACCCCATCTTCATTTTATCATCATCTTACTCGTCAACTTCTTCTTTGGTTGTCCTAGCACTGTTTCCACTGGAAGAACAGATTCCAATATTCATACTCTGAACTTGGAAGATTTAAGTTTTGAGTTTGCTAAAGAAAGAACTGATTTGTTTCCAGAAACTTCTACTACTAGAAAAGGGAAGAACAGGATTCCCGCTCTGATACCAAACTGACACAGGCAGATAGTTTAGGATGAAAAAAGACTTTCTGTTACCAACTTTCTGAGTTTGTCATCCATCAACCTCGTAATGGACAACCAGATTCTTTTTGCAGAAGCTACTAAAACTAGAACATGGTTTTAGGACATTTGGCCACTCTCACACTGGCACCCAATTGAATGGTTTATTAGTTTAGTTTAAAGCAAAGAATGGTTTATTAGTGTTAGGAGAAAAGTACGGGTCCCCTCTGGCCCCAAGAGTCGCATTGTCAAGAAGCTCACACTTATCGAAAGCAATTATCACTGGTGCTAAGTCCCTCAGTTCAACAGGGTATATTCTAGCTCAAGGACCTCCTAGTGATAGACAACAGCAGCAGAAGTGTAATGTAGGGAATCTCTACCCCCGAATTGGGAGAGAGGCAAGTGGAAGAAAATGACAGAAACTGGAAAGCTATCTGGAAGATTAAGGGCCCTTCAAGGCTGAACTTTGCTTCTTTGGTTCGTGAGACACAAAAAACTGCAACTGCTGAACTTTTTTTCTCCAGAAGAAAATGACCCAATTTGCCTTGGCTGTGACAGGGAGGTGGAAACTATACTCCGTGCATAGAGGGTTTGTAAATGGTGCAAGGCTGTGTGGGAGCACTTGGTAAGGGAAGGAAACAGGGGGCTGTTCTATGGCATAAATGATGCAGCTGCTTGGTTGGATTATAACTCGCAACATGATATTGGATATACCAGGGTTGATTTGGATTTTAAGGTGGTATTTTGAGAAGCAATCTGCACTCTATGGTTTTGGAGAAATAGGAGACTTCATGACACACATTTTTTGTACCTCCTGTAGATGATGTAGTTGTTGATATTTTGTACAGGGCAAAGGAGGTTTTTTTGGCTAATTTACCTACTTGTGTAATGATCTACTATAGGATACTAACTTATGGTACCAAACTGGTGCCTGGTCAGACCACAATGGTCCTGGCCTTTTTTGTAATTGATTTTGTTTGGTTCTTAATGAATACAGTCTCCCCTTTCAGACCAAAAAGCAAAGGATAAACTATATATAGACAAAGGTCGAAAACATCTTAGTAAGTCTCTAGGACATTTGGCCACTCTCACACTGGCACCCAATTGAATGGTTTATTAGTTTAGTTTAAAGCAAAGAATGAACTTTATATAGACAAAGGTTGAAAACATCTAAGTCTCTAGGTTCCAAGAGTTTGCATCACTACTAGAGGAGATCAAGGTTGTAGCCAAAAGAAATCATTGTACATGTGTATCTCTGTGGGTTTATGTGTACTGACATGCAATTAAATGAACCTATGGAGGACCTAATCGTGTTATCAGGAATCGAACTGCAGTACGTGCATAAATTAAGGGAAAGCCTCCCCTCCAATTAAGACTTGTGGAACATTGTGTATATTGAATTGAGGAACCATGAAACGGGAACAGGTCACGTTATAACCAAACATTAAGATTAATCTCCTTGATTTAAACAAATTTGGAAGAGCAGATTGAGAAGAAGTATGACCTGAGCGAGATACTGTAGCCTTCTAAGATATGGGATTGATTCACCTAGCCCTCCATCCTACATTATCAAAGACAAAGCAATATGAACCAGAGAAAAAGATAAATAAAAGCTAACAAGCAGTAATCATTTTGGGATAGAATGGACCTCAAGTATCTGAATAGAATCTTGAATCAAGACCTCAGCATCCTTCTCTCTTCCTTGAAGATACAGGACCTGAAGGTCAAAGTAATGTTTCATGTCTCTAGAAAAATGGAATAAACAAGACATAGAAGAACTCTAGAGAAAGGAAGAGATTAATAGGCATCAGTACCCTATAAATGAAATTAAGTCCTCACTTTGTTTCCACATAACAAACTTTTAGCAATAAGCATATATATTTAAAGAAAAAATAACAGAGACATCTTTTGATGTCTGAAAAACCAGGAAAACTAAAGCCACTGGCATGTAACTAATTCTGCTGCAGTTTAGGTATTGTCAACAGCTATGCTATTCTGCAGTTGCTTCATTGTCTCCTTGGTGAAACTTACACCTCTAGTCAAACACGTAGAACAAATTACACAGACATCTTTCTAACATGACCATGCATCCCGTTCTAATCACCAAATGTTCCAATAAGGAAGCTTTATAAATAACAAATAAACATGTCGGTCAAGATGGCTTAACAAGGCTGAAGTTTTTATACATTTCCATATTTAGTCAGAATACAGCTGAAAACTGCAAATATTACCACCATTGCTGCCCAAAAAGAAAAGATAAAATGAGAGAAGAAGATAATTTCACTTTCCTTCCAAAAGAAATACATTCATCAAATCTCTATGAGGAGAAACAAGATAACTAGATACCATCAGTCTGAAGTATACCAAACATAGTTACACCTAAACGTGCTCAAAACAAGCACCTTCTTCAAAGGCAGATCATCATGAAATGAAAAGCCATGAATGTAAATTACAGACCAATTTCAGTTCTTTAACATCACCACCTTGATACTGTCAATAGTAAGGGGTCCATGATAAAAACATCAAAATCAGACAGCACAATCAGATTGGTAAGCCAAATAAATTTAGTATAAACTCCACCACCATCCTTGTGAAGGCAAGGACTAGATAATATTTGAATACCTTAACAAAAATTATCCCCAATAAAGGCAAGGACTAGCATGTGCCATTGTAGTGCAATAGACATCTAAGCAAAGCTCGTCTTTTACATTTGACAACTTCGCATCAAGAAATCAACTCCTCCTCTAAACCCTTCTCTGATGTCTCTGGAAAAGTTTTAACATGATTGGAAACTATATACTACTTTTCTCATTTCAAAGCTAAAGATACATACTATGATATTAAAATTCTCAAACCGACTTCCCAATCCATACCAGTAAAATAGCAAAGAGTAAGCATTTAGAATAAACAAAACACATAGAAAGGCTCAATACTTAAGCTGAGGATTCTGATATTACAGTTCCGAGATGATACATTGTATCAGCATAATCGGTATGGCCCACTCCGAGAATACGCCTTTTTATCTACAAAAATGACAATGAGATCATGTCAGATATTTAATTTGCAATAAATGGAAGATAAAAGAAAAAGTTCTGTGATTAATACCTTTAAAGCACGCTGCCGTGGGTTTTATGGAACAGGAAGACAAGGAACCAGCATGAGCAGTTGCCAAAGTATGCATAAGAAAATACTATCTCAATAAATTAAACCTCGAGGAACATGCCCAAAAAGAGTCAACACACCTTTTATAGTTTGCATATTTTAGGGACAGAAAGAAGTTAGTCAACAGAATGAAAAGAACTGAAACTTGGATGTAGCAGTAAAATTCAAGTAAAAATAAAAAACTTAAAATATGTTACTGAAGGCCAGTAAAAGTATATAATTATCAATACCTCATAGCAGGCCCGAGCTTGTTCTAACTTGCGCTGTATGAGGTAGAACTGACCAAGGTTGTGAAGGGCAGCTGCTACTCTATTATAGAGTACATGCATATATATTAGTTAGTGAGGGACATCCAAGCTCTTCAAAGTAAGATTTTTCGTGTGTGTATGTGTGTGTGTGGGGGGCGCAGCGGTAATATCCCAATCCTCAAAGAATCTCTCAAATTGAAAGATATGGAATCAACTACTTCAGTTTCCAGAAATGCCAACAAGAAAGTAGTTAAGAAGCTTCAAACATGTTGTAGGCCAAAGACATAAGCTTCATTTCTACCTTACATCATCAGGTCCAAATGATTCTTCAAGTATATTGATGGCCTCTAAGTATAAAGGTTCGGCTTTACCAAATTCCTTTTTGACCCTATACAACTCTGCCTGCAACAAAATCAGAGCTACAACAACTTAAACGATATTTTCCAAAACAAAAATGTTTGACTAACTTTCTTGACCAAAACTAGTACTTAAACATTGTGAACAACAAAGCATTAAGAGAATAGCCAAAGATCAATATTCCTATTTTGGTTTAATGGTCTATCCCATCCTTATCGATATCTCATCTATGTAAACTTGTCACACTTGAAACAAGTGTCCTATTCAACTGAAAAATAAGTTACATTTGAACTAGTAATATCTCTGAGACATGATTACTTGGTATTCCTTTTATCTTGTGACAATGAGAGGAGAGGAAGAAAAGATTTTAAGCAGAATTATGTAAAACATCAAGTCGCAATTCAACAAAGAAATTTTTAATCAGCATGTGTGCATGTGAAAGATTTCCACCAAACTCATAGCATCAGTTACAACTCTATGTTGATGGTGCAGTTAACACCAAAAGTCGACAATCTGAAGGCAGCCTTTCGAGTATGTCCTTCATAAACTTAGGTTTACCATTCAAGAACACAAATAAAGAGGAGATGTCTAATTAAAACGCTAAGGATATAATGCTTATTTCATCATAACCTACCAAATTGTTGCATGCAGATGCAACATGTGCATCCCTTTCTCCAAAACCTTCTTTAGCTTCTTGTAGCGCAGACAGGAAAAGTTTTTCAGCTTCATCCAGATTTCCCTAGAAGGACGTTAACTACGTAAGTAAAAATACATACAACTGGAGCAATAAGAGAGAGAGGTTCTCTATCAAAGAGCATATGACAGAATAATCAGAAAATTTCTTACTCGTAAAAAGTAGTCCCTTGCACTATCAGTGAAAACCCTCCATTTAGATGTGTGTGTATTAGATATCACAGAACCATCTTCAACTTTGCGCAGACCACTTATCTCTGTCCCACTTGAATTTTGAGAATTTTGGTTAATTGAGACATCTTCAGCCAAGGCAGGACTAACATGTATCCCAAGAATTATTGCTAATAAAATCAAAGAAGTGAGTAGAAGTCAACAAAAAAGTCAAAAAAATTTAGAAAGTTTTTACAATATTAATCAAAACAAGTTTAAAGATCTCTTCACTGAAGATTGCAGCTTGGAGATTATAAGACATTCTAAAAAGCATATAACAATTATGTATTTGGAAAAACAAATAGATACATCCAATGTTTCTCAATAAGGAAAGAATTATTCATCAAGAAATAAAATAATAACACCTCGGTAGAATAAAAAATAATTCAAGTTCAGAATCATGTGAAAATTGCCTAAAACAAATGAATTTTGCATTACACTTGAAAGCATACTGCAGAGCATTTACAGCCACTTGAACAACTTAACGAACCAAAAATACATACAAAATGATGTAATAACAGAGTCAAAAGAAACTTTTGTGAAAAGATCTGTCCATCCATATCCCTCAAATATACTACTCATGCCTGTTTATAATAGAAATCAGCTTAGCCTCTTTTAGCGGAAAATTGACATACTTGCACAAAATCTAACTACTTTGCAATGCATATCACTAGGGAAAAAGCTAGCATCTAAAAAATTATAAACTTGCCAAAAAGAATTGTCAAATGAAAAACCAAATGGAAGCAAAGGAAAAGGTTATAGAGTCACAGAGATATGTTAAAAATAATTCAATCAGCTAAATTCATGAAAATATCATCTCACATCTACAATATAGTGCCGCCACACATTACACATACAAAACCTCCAACAGTGAAGACACACATCAAAACCAAATCCTTGCCACTTCCAGGGCTACTTGCAAACTAAAAAGAGGAACTTGCTAGAAAGACTCAAGTCTCAACACAACACTAACAAATGAGTGAGAAAATCATGCAGGAAAAATTACAATGCATCAAAGAATACAATGCATCAGAAAATACACTCCTCGAGAAAGAACAAATTTAGTCCTAAGATCATGGAAAGTACCAGCTTGTCCAGAGAGAAGAATCCACTGGAAGGTTCTCCTACGTTCCACTTTGCCAGTATAATCTCCAAAACCATTTCTACCAAAAATGTTAATTCTTTCTGGAAAAAAAAACAAACAAAATTGCATAAGCCAAAAAGCAATCAAACAACTAGCACACATATTTATACAGGAATCAAGCCATAGCCATAACAAAATTGCATTTTAAGCTCAATTATGCATTGAAGTCATTGGAGATTTCACTTAAATCATAAAAACTGTTGGAACTCATTGAATTGCAATTTGATTTGGCACAGTTGATATCGAAATTACCTGCAGTGAGGAAAGGTGTTTTCACTAATGAAGAAGCGGCAAAAGTAGAAGAAAAATTACGGAATTTTCTGAGTTTAGCAGCTATGCGACTGAGAAACATTGTTTGGCTTGAGAACTACTACTACAATATGCTGAAAAACTAACGAGAAGTAGTAAAATTATTGCGCCTTTGTAGTTCCTTCTTAACAGCTAACCAGTATAGGCTGTAGCGGTGGTTTGAACGCATGAGGGTAGGTTATAGAATGTAGAACTCGTAAACATCATGAAGCTTCACTGCTCCGAGAAATAAATGTAGAATGCGTTCAAAGCGGAATAAATGTGTTATCTATACTCTATCTGGATTGGACTTGAAGAATAACTGAGTGGGCTTTTTGGGCCTGTCACTTAAAACGCACTTGGATTGGGCCGTTTTTGTTTAATCCAAAAACCAAAACATATTTATGCTTAACTGTGTAACTATCCTTGTGGTAAAGCACTCCTATCTTATATATTTTTACTTTACTTAGCAACAATTGATGTTGTGTTTTCAAAAAAAGCTAAAATATTACAAAGAAAAATGTATGAAGGGATTATAGTTTCTGTTGTTGAGGTTGTTTAGTTTTTTCAATATAAGACTAACCGTCGCCATGGATTAGAGTGTTATTTTCATAAACAATAAACTATGGTATACAAATAGAAAATGGATTAACTCTTTTATATTACGATTTATGAATGTACCTTTTTATTATTTCTACTGGAAAAAGGAAAAAGTGTTTTAATCAAGACATTGAAAATAAAAATAGAAGAAAGTGGATCTCTTGTCATATGCCTGTGATTGGTTTGAAAGATGCATATGGACTCCCATTTATTAGCCACTAAAAGGAATTTGACTTTACACACAACATAATAATCACTCAATTGATTGAAAAAATCAAACTTTACATTATCAATCAATTTTAAGAACTTCCAATCAATTCAATTATAGAATTTACTAAAATCAAGTTTCCGAGGTATAGGTTGTCATCTTTAGTCTAACTTATAGCATAATGACTTTTTATGAAGTCATATATCTTAATATTATTTTCGTTCAAACACGCTTAATTTTGAAATTTTGATATAATCCATATATTAATGCTGGTAAATTTGCACCATCAATTATAAGCATTTCTCTATACAATAAAGACTAGAGGAGATCGTGGTAAAGCAAGGGCAAAATCAAGCCCATTTTTTCACTATTATTAATGTAAAAAAAAAAAAAAAAAAAGAAAGAAGCTGTGTTATTTAACACCACTGCAAAAGCACCAGGCGAGGTAGCATTGAACAACTCTCCCCCGCGGGCTGACGCAAGTTATAAAGCCAACAAAACAGAGAAACAAAGAAACAAAACAAGCAGGCCATATCCCTAAAATAGAAAATAGTACAAAAGAGATGTGATTTTGTTCGTAATCAATAATAATACAATTTCTCTAATGAATTCATCCCCACAAGCTGCGTCATCTCGTGGTTACATTACCTTGAATTTCAAATGGCTGTTTGGATATGTCATATATATTTGCTCAAGGTTTCCAGAGGATGGTAGTCTCTGCAATCATGGAGGTCACAACATATGGATCCATGTTTGAAGCAGGTCTCCTATCCTCAAAATACCCTTTCCCTTCTTTCTCCGTGTCTCGGCCAACACGGATTGATGCACCACGGTTTGCAACACCCTGTGCATATAAAAAAAGAAACGTATCAAGAGAACATTATCACAAACAGTTCGAAAACATCAAGGGACCGGAATCGTGGAGGAGGGGGCAAAAGATTTTGTTACCCATTTGAAGGTGTTGATATCGGCTGTTTCGTGTTTGCCAGTTAGACGGCGTTCGTTTCCTTCACCATATGCAGCAATGTGCTCTTTGTGCCTTAATCCAAGTTTTTCAATAGCTTTCTTGATCACTTCATAACCTCCTTCATTTCTCATAGACTTGGTACTGAGAAAGAATAACAGAAATTTCAGTGAGTCTTTGATACAACAGCCACGGAAGACAAGGGTACTTCTCAAGAATAGATTATTCAAGTGTACCTGTAGTTAGTGTGGGCACCTGCTCCGTTCCAATCACCCTGAAAGAATAGAAGAAACAACAAAGTATTAGGCTGCTTCAAACTTATCATCAGAAGAGAATTAGTCTGCATATTAAGGGGAAAAACTGACCTGGATTGGTTTGGGATCAAATGAAACCACCACTCCAGCAATCTCAGTAATCCTCTGTAACCAGAAATACTGTATCTGTTAGTTTCAAGAACGGAACCAAAGGGAGCAGGGGTGGCGGCTGCTCCCTCCCCCAAACGTAATGTAACGAGCAAGAAATGAGATTTTACCTCCAAAATGTAACGAGCTACCCAAATCTCATCTCCGGCTGAGATACCAACGGAAGGTCCAACTTGGAACTCCCACTGCACAATATTGGAAAGCATTTTTTAATAAAGTCTTAAAAGGTAATAAAGAATACAAGAAGAAAGAAACAGAACTTTGCTTTCTTTACCTGACCGGGCATAACTTCTCCATTGATACCACTTATGTTAATTCCAGCATAAAGGCATGCCTTGTAATGTGCATCCACTATATCACGGCCCCAAGCTTTATCAGCTCCAATTCCACAATAGTATGGTCCCTGATAATAGCAAATGCAAAACAAAGGCAAACGCAGAAATGAACCAATCACAAACAAAACTCGCCGGAGACACTACTAACTTCATACTATAACATCAAGAAAAAATCGCATACCTGTGGTCCAGGGTAACCTCCTACAGGCCACCCAAGGGGCCACTTGACATCCTTTTGCAACAAGGTGTACTCTTGCTCAATACCATACCTTAAATTTTACAAAAACAGAGTTTTAGGAACAAGGTGAGGTTGTAAGAAACATTAGAAATCACAAAAGAAAAAAGGTATAATAAATAATACCAGGGTACTTCAGCAACGACATCAGGATGGCTGAAAATTTTAGCAGCATTGTGCCTCTTGTTTGTCGGAATTGGCTCACCAGCCGGAGTGTAACAATCACACATAACCTATTGAAGAACACAAGGCCTTCTAATTCAGCATATATCAAAAAATTCAAGTGAAACCCAATAAAATTGATTACTATTAGTTTACCAAGATGTTATTGCCCCTCCTGAATGGATCCCTGAAAATTGCTTGAGGACTGGTTCATTTAAACATCATCAAAAGATTAATTAGTTCTAATCAACTCTAAGGGGTAAAATAACAAACATCTTGCAAGGCAAATTGCAAAGAACTGACTGAGCAGAAAATTAACTTACTATAGGATTACTTCACTGTCCTCACCGGGAGCTTGTCCGGTACTGGAACCGTCGAAGTTCCATTTGGGGAGCTTTTTAGGATCATCAACAGGTCCTGAAAGGGTCTGCCAATTCAAAAAACGGAAATTAAAGATCAAATAAACAGGGCAACCACAAAAAGAAACCATTTAGCAAGAGTATATATTTTTTAAAATACCTTGGCTTTGCTTCTGAGGTCCATGCCAGATCCACCGATCCTGTTAAAGAAAAAGTATAAGAAAACAAATTCAGAATCGGAGACTTTTATACAAGATATTAAACTAAGCAATTAATTCGAAAGCTAACTAGATTTTTGGTAACACAAAAAAAAAGGCAGCAACTATAGATTTTCTTATCTTTTTCTGTCTCAAGAATGAATTTTGCTATATCAATTGAATCATAAAATTCAAGATCTTTCATCGCTTTACTAGAACCAACAGAGTCTACTGATGATACAATCAGTTCCCGTGAACTCCAACAAAAATTCTGAAAAAGTCCCGAAAATTTTGAGAGTAGAAATTCAAATTCGAATCCTGTTAATTATTTCGACTGAACAGGAAACCACAGAAAAAGACCAGAAACAATTCCAACATTCGGCAAAACAGAGCAGCATCAAAAGAAACTCCCCCATTTTTTCACTAAGAAACTCCCCCATAGATCATAGACCAAAAATGACCAAAAGAAAAAACTGAACCATCTCGGAAAAAACCCGGGAAAACACTGAGTATATGTAGGAACAGAAGAATCCATTAAAGAACTCACCATATGTACTCAGCAATCGCCTTGTCAGTTGAATCAGAGAGGTTGAGATTGATGAGATCTGAGAGTAAAGCCATGATGAAAATTCTTTCACAGCAAAAAACAATTCTCTCTGCAGTGTGTAAAATTGATGATTGGTTGAATGCAGAGATGTAGCAGAGAGGCAGCGGAAGAGTTCCTTTTATAGTTGCAGTTTCAAAGTTGGTAGTAGTAAGAATTATTAAAAAAAAAACAATTTAACCATTATTGACGTTTTTTTTCCTAGTATTAATCTTGAAAATTACACGAATTTTAAAAATTAAATATTAGTAGTAATAGGGAATCAATAGAGAAAAAGAGTTTGTTCGGTGAAGGAGTGAATCTGGTTGAAGATTCTTGTGTTCTCGACCGGTAGGTTTACCGGGTAACTGCCTTTCAAGTGTCGGGAACTTCTCTTCTAACCCCCACCATTTTTTTTTTTTTTTGGGTGAATTCTTCCAACCCCCACCTAACCCTCTCTCAGTCCCTATCCCTCTTCGGATGCCCCTCTATCTTTTAATATATTACAAATGAATATTTATTATATTTTATTTTTATTCATCTTTTTATTATTTTTTACTCCTTATCTCTCTCATTATTTATTAAGCATATAAAACGTATGTTATTTTAAAAATTATCTTAATTTTAATGTCTTTAATTCTTATACATAAATTCAAAATCCCATCGTAACTTTTCTTTGCGTAAAAAAAGGACTTTTTGTTTTAATTATGTTCACGATGAATTAACTGTGCAGTATAATTTGCTCAAACAAAAACAAATTTGTAGTATATAATTGATTTTATATGTACAAATTGTGAGTAAATAATCAACTAAAATAAACATAAACAACATTTTACTTTTTTAAGATAAATAGTAAAAGTGCCCTAAAAATTATTTACATTTATTCCTCATATCCTAAATCTTTTTTAAGACACATGTTACTTCTTAACTATTTATGAAAATGTCATCTATGTCGTTAAAATTTGAAATCTAATCATTTCAGTCTAGTAATTAATATATGCACATCCTTATAAAAGAAGTAAATTGAATATTTTGTCCTTCAATAATAGGATATGTATTGAGTATGTGTCAATTACTGGACTAAAATAACTAATTTTAAAAATAAATAGAAATAACAGCTCATGATCTTAAGGGGTAAAATAGTTTTTTTTTTTAAATAGTCCATGATAGTCGAATATAAACAATTTTACAGCAATTTTGGTTATTTTCTCTTTTTTACATGCACGTAATATTTGTACAAATTGTAATTTCTATCATATTTTTTCCGAACGCAATTTCTATCATATTACTATTTTGAATAGTGGAATCATGCATAATGAACACATGCAATACCCATAAAAAAAGTCACCTTTTTTTGTTGGGAGACCATAAAAAACATCACTTAAAATCCTATTGATTCTGTCATGTAGAATAGTGCAAAATAAAATCAAAAGGAAATGCATCTCCTAACAAATTATGTGTATAAAATTATGAAAGCTAATTTTATAAGTTATTGTAAAAAAAGTAGTTATATATTTATAATCTATTTTTCTTCACTTGTCAAAAACTATTATTTATGTTTTTCTTTATTTTATCTATGAAAATATATTATACTTAAATATTTTTTTTTATTTACCCTCTCACAAAAAAATATATTTTAATATATTTTAATTTTTATAAAAATGATAATGTTATGAGAGATTCTTTTAAAAGAGTGAGGTGAAAGATTAATTTAAAATATTTTAATTTATCCAAGAAAAGCCTCTAAAATTTTGTTTTTCTTGTAAACACGCACGTTTGAAATTTATAAAGATTATTAAATTTTGTTTTAAAAAGTAAAAACCCGAGTGTTTGAGCTAACACAATGCTTTCTTTTTTTTTCTTTTTCAGGCTAAATCAGTACTACTACTTGCTTTATAAAAAATTCAAGCGTTAGCCGGTAAATGAAAAAGTTGTACGGTAGGGGACATAGAGATTATCGGCACGTGCCGTCGGAATAGAAAAGTCCAATGAGTGAACTGCTTAGGAGTCTCGCATTCATGGGTGGGACCCACTGCGTCACCTTGAAACTCCCAATCATATCTATTTCTGTGTTGCTCGCTCTTGCTTGGATTTATTTACAAGATTCCTCATTTTTATACTATTTGGCATTGAATCTTCCTCGCTCTCCTAATTATTTTCCACGCGCTTTAACGCATCTTTTTGAAATCGCAATTTCTCCACTTCCTTTTGGCCTTTCTCATTTCCTTTTTTTTTCTTTATACTTTTGGCGATTCTTTTTCTAAAAAAAATCATACATCATTTTGTTATAAAAGACAAAACCCATGCGATACAAACACAATCAAATTAAATTTAATCATACTAATATTTAGATGGTCAAATGATTATAACTGAGTTTGAGAAGACTTATAATAACTCTTCTAAATCAAATATATTCAACATTAAAAACAATCAAGAATATGTATTATTAAGATCTATTTATTGAAATCTAATAAAACAGACATACAATTACATATGTTGCAATTAAACAAAAAGTTGTAAAACTGAATTCCCAATTCTTTCACTTATGCTTCCAATTCTGAAATCATAATACTAGTAGCAGCAGTAAAGAAAAAATTCATAAAGAGCCAAATTTCACTGCTAGCAATTCCATCGAGCAACGCAAATATAGAGCCACATGGAAGACAAGAATCAATTTTTTAACTAATCTTATAGAAGCAAAAGTTGCAGAGCCAGTTATACAGATATTTTTTACTCGAGATGAAAAAACTGTAAAGATAAAGAAAAAAAAACATAAATACACCACCAACATCAAGAACACCATGATGTCCATATCCATTCACTGCCACCATCTCAGGCTAAGACAATAGAATCAGAATATAAAACAAAAAAAAAATAACTTAATTAACTTAATTAAATAATGAATAATTAAATATGCATCGTCGAAGAACAAAGTCCGGTATAAGATCACCAAATTTAATTGTTCTCGAGTCAAAGAAAAAAAAGATACAACAAGACCTAAAGTATAAATTACATCTGATTATTAGAAAGTTTTAAATCATACTACTTTACTCAATCGACAAAAGGAGAGTTCAAGAACTCGCTGTTCATGACAGAATTGGTAGTCCAAAAGCAACTATTTTTGTTTGAGATGAGAGAGGGGGGAGAGATTTGAGTTTTCATGTTTTTAATCAATCGGATGAGTTGGCCACTTTTAGCCATTCATGATTCACTGTATTAGTATTTCTTCTCTATTGTACTTTGCCGAAAACCAAAAATATACATATATACATATATTATTGTGTGGATTAAAATAATTTTACATTAAATTTTGTGAAGTTATTTTGTAACAAATCGTAATTTATATGTATTGTATTTTGAACATTTTACTTAATTAGCTATTGTGTATTGATTATGGTCATATTCTCCATTGCTTAAAATCTGTTTTGAAACTATTTTAACTGTTTATTATATCTAATTTTTGCTTAAAAAAATGTTAAAAAATACTATTTTTGAAAAGCTACAATGAATCTACTTTTTAAAACTGCTTCTACTTATTGATATTGTTAAAAATAAAATATCATATCAATATATTTAAAATAATTTTTTTATAAACATTTATTTTTAATTGCTTAAAAAAAGTATACCCAATAAAAAGGAAGGTCTTTATGGGATAAAGTGCATATTTTTAAAGTTTAGGAGTAAAATATTTTTACTCTCTAATTTCATGGTAGTATTTTATTATTAACCAATTAATAATATTCTTATGTTCTTTTTCTCATTGAGATTTTCATGTTAAAAGAATTTGAATTTTATATATAATGAAAATATACCTTTTTTATTCCTCGAAATAAAAAGAGAACTTTTTTTTTAAGTCAGTGTTGTGAAAGAAAAAAGTGGTAAATAATTATGTTGAGCGCACTTATAGTGAACGCGCGCCCATGCGGGGCGGAAGGAATGTTCAATCAACAAATTGCCCCGGAAGGTAAGGCACGCTTGACCTTACCTGGCGAAATATAAGCCGCACAAAGTAGGTCATGATAAGCGGTGGAGATTTATTTTCTCCGTCAAAAGTTGACTTTTGTTAATTTTCTTTTTTAATAAAAAGATGAAATTTCTTACCCACAAGATCTCATCAAGCTGCCCGACGTCAAGTGGAAGATGTAAATCATAATGATTCAATGATTCTATAGATTGGAGGTCAGGTCCTAGTGCGTACAAAGAACCGTTCCTCGCATTAGAGAAATTAAAATTCTTACACTTTTATTATCAAAATTTAAACCTTAATTCTTATTACCAATTTTATAATCCCATAATCATGTAAACTACACTCATTCTTTTTGAAAACTTTGGTTACCTCTCTATCTATGACAATTCGTCTTTTACCCGCTGCAGTCACGTGCGCACAAGACCACAAGAAATCCCTTGCTGCATCACTCAAAATAAGGGAGGAAATAGGAAATTTTGTGTTGTTCGATGTTAATTTCATTTGCCCTTTTTTATTCATAATATCAATGCATAATTTCAAAACTCCATATTTAATGAATGCATTATTGGATTATCATAAAAAATGACATCAATCCATGTACGTAAATTTATTGTGAATTAGTTTTGTACTAGTAGTACTATTAAACATAATGTTAGATAATTACTACTCTACTTATTTTTTTTATTTGTCACATTTTACATATTACATTATTTAATAAAATATAAAATTTTAGGTATATATTTTTTTAGATCATAATATCGTGTATGATTTCCTCTATTATTATTATTTTTACTAGTTTCTATGTTATAAGAATAAAAGATGTTAGAATTTGTTATTAATAAAAAAGTATCATGAAAAATTTTTCATTAAATATAACCTTTAAAACCACAATGTTATAAATACAAAAAATTAAGGGAGTAGTTTATTTGAAAATTGTACATTATATGTAAATAACATTTCAAATTATGATTTATAATGTAGGTAGTGCTTTTTAAAGTTAGATATGAGTTTTCAACAGTTTGCATGCAAGTATAAATATTTAACTATCTAAATAGAGTGTAAGCTTAGCCTTAATTTAGATGGAGAGCAAGAACTCAGAGATCTTAAGCGAACTCGGACTTTCTCTCTTTAAGAGAGGTCAGATTTTAAATTCACACAATTATTATCATCAATTTCGCAAAATAATATTGAATTATTATTTTTTATATTAATAACTTAATTATAATTAATTTTTGAAGAATTAAAGTAGTAAGATAGATTAATTTTAACATGAAATGATAATAATTTTATATACTATATATATAGGACACAGAAATTTGAAAGGCCATAGCTCTTCGCCAACCCTCTCTAAATCTGTTACGGATAGCCAAGATATTTTTCTTTCAGAAAAATTATTTAACTCAAAGTTCACGCAAGTTCTTATTTAAATTGATGACATAATTGAAAAATCAGAGAGAAAGTACATTTTGTCACAGTTATAAACACATAATATGCAAAAACTATCTTTTTGTCCTCAATCAAGACAAGAAAGTAGCATTTAGTATTTCTCCTTTTTTTTTTTTTTTTTTAATGGATCATATGATAAATGTGTGTGCGAGTTTGGATAGAAAATATAGTAATTTTTTTTTTTGGTAAGGAAGCGTAGTTCTTTTCTTCTGGGAATAGATCTACATCTCTTTTTCGTCTTTTACACTGAATTTTCAAACTCTATTAGGAATTTTTTTATGTTTATTCCATTTTTTTCACTATTTTGCTTTAAATTTTATATTTTCTCTACAAATAATATAATTTTTACAAACCAAATTTTTTTTTCAAATTAACAACTAATAGGAAAAAAACCTTATGCTCTTAAAAGGAATCTTATCAGGTGTATATGTGCTAGCTCACACACGAAAAGAATCTTCAAAAAAACATAAAAAGAAAATCTTATATTTGTTTGTGACATTTATGATTAATAAATGAAAATAAAAAATGTAAGTGTTTGTGACATTTATTACCTAAAATATACTTGTGAATTTAAAAAATATGATGAATTTGTACTAATTGTTTGATTCATTGTGTTATAATTTAATTAGCATACTACACATGTATTAAATAATATTTTAAAAGTTATATTTAAGTTATTGTATATGTAAACAAACGTAGAATGGTTAGAAATTATGCAACACAAAAAAGAAGAGATCATAGAGTTACTACATTCCAGTTCTTGAAAATGACAACTATATTATATACCTTCAAATTTCAATTTTAGGACTTACATTTCTTTTAAAAAATAATTCTATTATATGCAACATTGAACAAAAATCTCAATATCAAATCTTATTCAAGTATACCAAGTTAATTGTAGTAGTACAAAACGTGACCTTTAGTTAAGAGATCTCAATTTTTACTAAGATAAGATTTCACATGCTACTTTTATTACATTTTTTTACTTATCATGTTTTAGATATTACACTCTTTAGGAAAAATATAAAATTTTAAATGTTTTTTCTTACATAGACTAGAATATTGTGCATTTAAATTAATATTCTCATTGTTATTACTTCTACAAGTTTCTATATTAAAAGAATTAAAATTGGTTGAAATTTATATTTTTATAAAAGAGTAGTATAATGCAAAAAAATTTATCAAATATTGTATTATTTTTATAATGTGATAAGTAAAAAGTTACGGATATATAATATATGTATATAGTGATGAAATGTGACAAATAAAAAAAAAGTGGGGAGTATAATTTGAAAAAATAAGAGATATTATAGTAATTATTAAATTAATTACTTGGACTTGGACAAAGTCTGCCTAGGCCATCTAAACATTGGGAAAAGTACGTATTGTGCAACAACTTAAATCAAACAAGGGGCGAGACAAACAATTCGATGAAATTGTCAACGCCAGAACCCTAAACAATACATTAATTCTTCAAATTGAATTTAGTTTTATAGAAAAAAAATAAAACTTGAAAATGATAGAATTAGTGTTTACCAGTATGATTGTTTCAGAACTAGAAAGGTCAGGCCGATGAAGCCAAAGCCTTCATGAAGAGCCAAAATTCTGAAAATGATTTACATAATTAAGATTCCTCTATGTATGATTAATAATTTAATAGAGTTGAGACAACATAATTAGAGTTTAATTAATAATTGCATCCATGTATGTGATTATCGATAATTTGCTTCTCCTAATCTTCGCATCACAAAAAAATTAATTTCTTGGCTTTCTCGTCCAAGTTGATAAAAAAACAATCCTTCATATATAACATCAAATGGGAATTATATTATCTTGATTAAGCATTATATAAACAATTTTTGTATTTTAATATTATTGTTTTTAGTTTAAATTTACAAATTTAATTAAGAATACTAATCCAGATTGTTTAACGTAATAGAAACCGTTTGTTTGAAAAGGATGTTTAGGTCAAATGCTTCTCATGAGACAGACATCACCATTACTTGAACTATTTCAAAGGCTACGCATTACTTCTTTAGTTTAATTAGGGAAACTTAATTATTTATATATATAATTTTTTCTATTGTTTTGAGGCTGATATGAAGTCAAGAGTTATTTCCATACAGTAACTAGCAAGCATCTCATCACCCAAGACTTACTAGTTCTTTGATTGTTAGTTTTGAATTTATAATGGTTCTCATGTTTATAATTTTTCACTAATATTAAGAGATGAGATTTTTTTTAATGTACTTCGAACATATTAATATATACAGATGATTTAATATAGATGTTCCAATATTAATGTAAGTAATTCTGATACTATTTTAAGAATATGACTTGAATTGAGTTTAATCGTATTCTCAAAAGGCACATTAAATATATCAATTGTTAAACAATGTTCTTTAAGTAATTGTATTATCTTTATCACCGTATTTAGACTTTATATACAATTACATCAATTATATATATAAACAATATTGATACGAGATAAAAGAACAAAATATTTCGTCATATACTTTTTGCTACACATTCACATGTCAAAAGGGATGCCTTGGTTGAACCTGGGATGATCACTTATTTTACAAAGCAAAAAGAATCAGAGAATAATTGAACTTTCTTGCCATATGTCGAAGGTTCCCCTCTCCTTGTACTGTTTGCTTGTACTTTATGTCTCTTTGGCATAGAATTGGTAGCAATAAAAGTTACAAACAATGCCTGCAAAACTTTGGAAAATTCAAAATTAAAATTTCAAGACAATAAAAAAAAAAAAATCAACATTAATAATTTTCCTGGGACATGTGCCTTCCCCCTTCTAGAAACAAAAAAAAAAAAAAGGAATATGTTTAGGTCATTGACCAGAAATTGTTTGTGTAGAGCCATTATCTTGATTCATATTTCACATATGCTAACTTTCCCTCTGATAGTCTGCCAAAAAATACCAACTAAAAATACAGAGATTACCAATTATTTGTCCCACTTTATCATTTCTACCAGTCTTAGTTCGAAGGCATCTGGTACCAAATTTTGGCAGACTTTTTTTTTTTTTTTCCCCTCTTTTTTCTGTAATCTTCTGTTGATTGGTGGATGATAACAACTGCAGCTTTCAATGGTTAAACACGCTCACTGCACAAAGGAACATATTCTCCCCTTATTCCTGCCTAGTTTCCCCCAAGTAGGCAAGGCAGCCCTATCCTATATCATAATACATTTGTTTGTTGCATCATCTTCTTCTGTACAAAATCTCATCTTCAACCCACTATTTTTACTTGCTAATATTTCTTTTTTATACTGTACAAGTTGATGATGTGATATATTTAATTTCAATATTGCATATAATCTTATTATCATATATCTGGTATACATTGATGAATGAATAAATATATTTTAGTATCGTAACTAATGTTATCATGTATTCTGTGCGCATTGGTAATGATATAAATATAATTGATGAAATATAGACGAAAGAGGTCATAAAAGGAACCAGACATTTAATTTTGAGGGGTCGATAGTTCATATAAAGAAAATCTTAAAATATTACAAGCATGAATTTAAAAAAAAAAAAGGTTATAAATTTTAAAAAATTAACACCTACCATGAAGTTTTACAAATACGGAAGGCAAGTGCCGGTCTCTTTAATTTGTCCTTGAAAGAGGTGTGATGGGAACCGAATTATATATAGGTTCGCATATGGTTTAGGTAGAGCACTAGATGGATCGGCATATGAGAGTTAGTTATTGAGAATTGAATTTTATATTGGGTTCAATAGATCGCATATCGTCTATATGAAGCACTGGATGGATGGATATCAACATATGAGAGTTAACTAAGCAAACGATTATTTATGTATAGGTCATAGTTCATTAGAGCATGATTTTAGATGGTTCATTGAGGGGAAATTATCTCCTTAACTTAGAATCAAGATAAATATAAGATGTATATCTATATATTTTACTTTTCAATAAATACTGTTATTACTTTAATACTCAAATTACGCTATTTTAATCTTATCCCTTCTCTTTGATTCTTATTGAGTTTCGTAGGACACCATGAGCATACAATATATATCATCAAATTTGAAAGACAAATGTGGTGGTGGTGGATGATATTGACCTAAGAATTGAATTGTTGATGAGATTTGTGGGACTTTTTGTTGTTAATGTCACAATCATGAGAGTCTATTAAGACTCAAAACACACTTGATAAAAGGGATTGGAACCAATGAATGAAGCAAAAAGATAATGAGTGAATTGTGAGTCATTGGAATTGAAAGATGAAAGAGGAATATGTGAAAAGAAAAAAAGAATCTGGTTCATTTGGGGTAACCAAAGAGAAGAGGGGACTTCTTTGGTGGTGGCTGGCTAAACCAATTGATGAAAATTAGTTGCCCATTTCAATATCAGTATATCTCAAAGGAAGATTTCGGATTGGGATTCCTCTTTCATATGCTTCCAAATTCTTTACACCAAATCTTGCATACATTATTGTAGGCCAAGGGGAGAAAGAGGTTGTACATTGGCATTAATATAATATCAAACACAATATTTATTATTATTAAAATTTAATATATACTTTTAAATTACAAGTTAAATACTTAAATATTAAATAAGTTTGTCTACACATCTTTTAGAGTATACCTTACTATAAATTAACTTTTCAAGTTAAGATATATGTGAGTTCAACAATTTGTATTAGTTTTTCAAATTTTATAAGATTTAACAATAACATATAATATTTTTTTATTTATATATAGTTTGTTTTATTAATATTCACGTGTGTTACATAGATACATGTTAAAGAAATTCATATTAAATTGTTATTTAAACAACAATATTTTTTTTGATAAACATGTTTTTTGAGATTTAAGCGAGTTTAAAAGGTTACCAGATGTAAGAATTACATCATGTGTAATGTTTACATGGATAATATCATTACAAAATGTTGATCCTCAATAAAAAATGTTTTATTTAAAAAACTTGTACCCAATTTATCAATGCATAAAAAAGTTGTCGAGATCCTTTTTAGTTCTATTGTGACATGCCACTTCTTACACATTAAATTTCATACTTTATTTTTGTATTGATTTTTAGTTTGAAAAAAAAATGTATTTATTTATTTTTTTGTGAAATTTAAATTGATATTTGACATAGAATAAAAAAACAAAAATTGGAATTAAATTTTAAAAAAATCCTAACTCTAATTCAAGATGTTATGTTTGACAGATCATATAAAGTACTTAAAAGAGAGATGCTTTGTTTTCGGATTGCCTCTTGTTATCATTGGACATTAGTTTTATTAATAATACAAGTGAAATTCATACCTATATGGGCACACTTAACTAGTTATAAGGTTACAAAATTAATAACAACTACTGACATTTGAATTTTGGTAACAAATATGTAAAAATTTTAATTTTTGTAATGTGAGAAGTAATTCTTTATGCGTATAAAATCTTGGAACTCCGATGAATAGTCCGGTGGAGGCCTGAGGTTCCATATCAGTACAAGTAGAGTTCAGAATTCAATGGGTTTAAGTGATGACAGCCACGCAATTCCTTTATGAAAAGGAAACAAAAGTTGTTCAGCTTGTGAAGCCCAATCTTATTGGGCTTTTTGTATGCAGAGAAACACTTGTCGGCCATTTGGTGTGGCCCACCAAAACATATTTTCCCGCTCGAAATTCAAAACAATTTCAAATAACCGATCCATTTTCCTTCACGCCCCACACGTACAAATACATTTCGGAGCTCACACACACAATAACACACTTTCCCAACCATGGCACCCACCGCACAAGAAGAGCAGCAGCAAATTAATCTAACGGAAAAAATTGTAAAAATTTTCGAAGAGACTCGAACTTCTCACGCCACTCACATCCGAAAGCTAAAGGAACTCTTGAATCTCTTTCGTCAATCGTCCAAAATGTTGTCGCCGGAGAAATTTTTTGCAGCATTTTCAAAAGCCCTAACTCCTCTTTTTGATTTCAGCCGTAGAACAGCCTCTGCTGAGAGAATTATTAAATTTGTGGCTGTATTTGCAACTTTTAGGTCTGACAAGGACTCAAGCGACGATATTAATGAGTTTTTGGAGCAGTTTCTGAGGTTTCTGATTATGGCTTCTACTGCAGCTGACAAGAATGCTAGACTCAGGGCTTGCCAGATAATTTCCGAGGTACTTTACTTCGATAGTTTTGAACAAGTATGTAGAGAGCTCTTTTGCAGTTCCTCATTCTGTTCAATTTTCTTAAAAGGTTGGATATTTATATTATGTTTTCTATTACTTATTTTCTTTTTTGGGAATGAAATTAGTTCTAGTTTTACTGTTTCAATCAAATATTAGTTCAATGAAATAGTGTAATGTGCGGAGAGTAGTTTCTTCATGTTGTTAATTTTATTCTATGCAAAATTTTCTACAGTCAAGAGTTGTATAGAATTGTCTTTTCTTTCCGGTAAGATTGAGACATTATAGATATGTTGTGCAAAGTTTTTACCGTCAGCTACAACTTCACTGGATGAGTAGATGGAGGTCAAACGGAAGATTTTGAAAATAGGGAGTTTCTTTTCTTCTTGAACCAAAGTTTTGAACTTGTAAAGTTGAATCACTGGAAAGGGAAAAAAGTAGAATGTTTGAATGAGGTCTAACTATCGATACTTAACTGAAATCAAGAATAAGGGCATAAGATAAGGTAATCAACTTCGGCATCAGATAAATAAATTTAGACGCTTTAGATAAGGTGCAGATTTTTTTATTTTTTACTGGAACTGCGCTCTTTTGAATTTTGCTTCCATTTTTGATAGGAAAGATGCCAATATCACTGTTGACGACTTTATTGTTAGTTACTGATTTCTTGCCTGTTATGAAGTGGGTTTTCCGTTCTAATTTGACTTGTTTAGTCAATATTTTATGCTCCACAGAACTTCCAACACCTACCTTCCTAATTTTGTATTCAAAAGGCTTTTAGATAGCTTTTCCAGGATAATTTTCCTAGAGTAATATGAAGGGATGTACTTATAAATGGGACTTTGACCCGGAAGTTATATGCATTAAGCCTGTTCTTTATATTTTTCATGGCCATTTTATTTTTTACTTTGAATCTGGCTTTATTGGACAGAGTTTTTTGGCTTCTCCATATTCTCCTTTCCACTCTTTCATATCTACCATACTACCAAGAGACATTTTTACTTGTTTCATGTGGAGAAAAAGAGTTGCATTCCTTAGTCATTTGACATTTGTCCCTGGGGTTATATTCATTGAGTGTCTTCTTTCACATTCTTCATGGTCTTACTAGTATAACTTTTTCATCCAACTAAACTGTGTGCTTGCCTTCCAGTAAAAGGCTGTCCATCCTGTCATATATGTTATTCTACCTTGCTGCAAGTAGTGGAGTGGAGACATTCTTATTTGTTCCAGGGAAAAACAAATTATCGCATTCCGTTCATAAACAATTATTTATTTGACATAATTATATTATTGCAGATCATAATACGATTGCCAGATGACGCCGAAGTCAGCAATGAACTCTGGGACGAGGTTATAGAATGCATGAAATTAAGAGTAAATGATAAGGTCCCAGCTATTCGTACATTTGCTATCAGGGCACTTTCCCGTTTCTTAAATGATCTAGAGAATAGCGACATTCTTGAATTGTTCCTTGACAAACTGCCTTCGGAACCAAATGCTGTAAGCCTTTCTTTTGGCTCTCCTCGTGTAACTGTTGACTCTTATTTAATTGAACTTCAGATATTTATTTGTCCATGCAGTCTCATATATACCCTTAGATATCTTTCTGCTTGTTTCCAGGTTTGGGATCCATAGACTTGTTTAGGCTGCAAAGTATTTCTTGAGGCTGTTTTACGCCTGTTGCTATTTAAAGGGTGCTTGAATATGTCTAGTCAAATGCAGTGGCTGCAGTCATATCATGACTTATTTTGTGTAGTTTCACTTATTTATTTTGTATATAGTTATTTAGAATTTCTAAATGTTAGTTCTTATGTGGCCTCAACGGACTCTTTGGGTTTTATGCAGGATGTTCGTAAAACAATTGTGTTATCTTTGCCTCCCTCAAATAAAACTCTGGCAGCAATAATTGATTGCACATTGGATGTGAGTGAATCTGTGCGGAGGGCAGTTTATTTTGTAGTTGCAAGTAAGTTTCCGCTGCAGAGCCTCAGGTAATTTCAGGTCTCATACTTATTGAAGTGTCCAATTTTTCTCCTTCCCTATTTGTCAAGTATATTGAATATTGTTGTCGTTAAGATTTAATTTGGTTTGCTGCAAAATTAGCATGAAGTTATTATTTGAATACCAGCATAGAGTAATACTGTGGAAAATTCTAACCCATCCACAGTGTAAAGATTCTCACAAGGCTGGCATTAGTGTCATAATTTCAGTTTTACTTAAGTTAAAGCATGGAATCCCTAATTATAAGCATATCTATTCACTGAAAAGAGACAAGAATCCCATATATGATAAAGATACATAGTTCCTCAAATTAAAAGGTGATGGAACGGGTATACCAATTTGTTTGTCTGGCAACAAAGGATGGTCTCAAGTACTTTTCTTCTTCAAAGTTAAAAGTTCCCAAACTTTTACAGAGTGATAATACTTCCCCGAGACCATTAATGAGTGAAATAAGTTTTGAGGAATTTGGAATTAATAAGTTAATGAAGCATAAAGCTGAATCTAATGAAGGACTCAATGCAATGAGTGGAGGAGTATGCCTTGGTTATGGGTCACCTAGGCTGCTGATTTGCTTCCTCATCCTTATCTCATTGGTATCACATGTACTATTTTGGTTGACTAAAGGCTTATGTTTGCCTCCAATTTATGGTGCTTCTCATGATTTTGCAGTTCGTCTCTGATCTATCTTTACAGATGCTGAACACGTAAATATTCTCGTAATATTCAATACATGCACTTGGCCTCAGGGATTTCAGAATATAGAATCCCTCCATTCTCCCACTATTAAGGGCAAACAAAGTTTTCACTAGGACAAATCATTTCTGGAACTACAAGATTATTGGGATGGACTCACATGGCTTGTTTCTAGTCTTTTATTCTCATGTAATATGCCTGTTATTATTGAAATAATAAGAATTTAATCAGCATGGTAATCAACAAACTGAGTGAAAGTTTTCTCATTCTACTTAGTTGAAACGATTTAGTAATAAGATCCAAAATGCGAATGCTTTGTCATGTTTATATTCTTGCAAACTCTTCTGACATTGCCTGTAGTTTCTTGTTCAACCACTGCTGACTTGGTATCATCAAAGACATAGCTGAGCAAGAGTTTGAATGAAAAATAAAAACCAAAACTTAGCTACTTTCTTTTGTTGCATATAAGATGGTTAGGAAGAACTTTTTGAATTTCTCCTGAGATATACTACTATAATTTTACTGCAGTGATTCGAAAGGCTGCTGCCAATGGAAGTAATTTTTTGTAATGCTCTAAGAAGACTGAAGCTTTAATTAAGTCAAGTTAATTGCTGTAGTTTCTTGTTCAACCACTGCTGACTTGGTATCATCAAAGACATAGCTGAGCAAGAATTTGAATGAAAAATAAAAACCAAAACTTAGCTACTTCCTTTTGTTGCATATAAGATGGTTAGGAAGAACTTTTTGAATTTCTCCTGAGATATACTACTATAATTTTACTGCAGTGATTCGAAAGGCTGCTGCTAATGGAAGTAATTTTTTGTAATGCTCTAAGAAGACTGAAGCTTTAATTAAGTCAAGTTAATTGCTGCTGTCAAAATGCGGTATTGTCTTTTTAAATGAAAATGCTATTACATTTCACTTAAACAATCAATTCAATACATTTGATTTTACAGCATCAAGCTGAGGACACTTATTCTTCAGAGGGGACTTGCCGATCGCTCTACAGCTGTGGTGAAGGAGTGCTTTAAATTGATGAAAGATGAATGGCTTGTAAAAGTTTGCAATGGAGACCCTGTGGAACTTCTTAAATTCCTAGATGTGGAAACCTATGAGGTGGTTGGGGAATCTGTTATGACTGCTCTTCTTAGAGCAGGGTTGGTAGAACTTGAAGCTGATCAGGGTCTTCGACTGTTCCTACCATCAAGTAGTGATGCACCTGAAGGTTGTTATGCAGCATGTTGCTACTTCTATAACAGTTAGCATATCATTTTTTTGGGGATGGGGGTGGGTTATCACCTATAATGTCCTTTGCCTCTTTCCTCGGATTTTTTCGTCATTAACCCCAAACTAACCAGGATGATTGGTATTTGAGCTGTGAGCTCCACCAGAGAAACCCTCAATGAACACTTGAGATTTAAACTTGGGGTTTATTTAGCTCTCCCCATAAGTGTGTATTCTTTCCATAATTGCATCGTGAGTACAAGAAACTAGGATTATTTTATATAGAGTGCACCTGTCTCTACCACACAGCTTGGAGTTGAGCTTTAAGTCTAGTTAATGTTTTCCTTTCATGTTGTCATTGATAAAGTCCCCTGTTTTACTTGCTTTTCTCGCTGTAAAGGTTATTTCAATTTGGAATTCTGTTTTAATATCCAGTAACTATTTTTGGTAAAATTATCTTTCCTTGCTGAAATGGCAGTGTTTCTTAAGGATTCATATTATTTTGGCTCAGCTGATATATAAGATAAGTTGTATCTTGCAATAGAAAGATTGTGAATATACTTATATACTTGTACTTCAGTTAAGTTGGTATCCTCTTTAAGGCCTTCTGATAATCTTTGTGTATACGGGATTATTTCCCCATGTAATTTTAATGAATTTGGAATTCAGCTCCTGAATCCTTCTGGTGGCCTTATTCTGCTGGGTAGACTAGATAACTTCCTGGCTTTTCTGTCTCAGACTGATAGATGGTACTGACTATATGAATCATTAGCTCCTAAGCTACATATCATTTTTGGTTCTGACTTGATCTATGCATCATTGCTTCCTATTTAAGTGTATTTGCTTACATTTTTACTTTTTTTTTTTTTTTAAATTAAAACTTCAAATTCGATTACAGGGAAAGACAAACACAACAGCATTCAACTAATGGAACCGGAGCTTGCTCTCTTTTGGAGAACTGTTTGTAAGCATCTGCGGATGGAAGCACAAGTAAGTTGTCTTTTGAGCTGAGGAGTTGTTAACTAGTACTTGTTTCTTTATGAATGGGTGTTTCATGGAGCAGTCCTCAAATCCACCGACACTCGTTTCTTCTAAAAATATCTCGCGAGGTCTTAGGTCATTCCCAATATATATCAAATATCGTTTAAATTTGCATTAACATTGTAGGTTTCATTGATTTACCAATATTATTCAGAAAGAATTATACTTGAAATTTTTTGCACAAGTTGACATCTGAATAGGACGAAGGACCTCGTAGTCATAGAAACCTAGTCATATTGTCTATCAGCTCCCGGTTGATCTAATGCAATTCCTTGTGTACCTGATGTAATTTTTTTTTTGTTCTGAAAAACCAGAGTGTGGTTGGTACCTTAGCCTTAGCAGCTAATATGTTACATACACAAAAATATTTAGCTATTCCATTGATTACCCTCAAGGTTTTGCTTTGTGTGCTTTCACTTTGGTGCTAAGTGAGGCAATGAGAAAGCATGCTCATTTAACGCTTAACTTTCTTTTTTTGGGATTCTCATATTGAACTCTTTGGTTCATTATTTGGAATTGGTCTTCCTATATTTCAGATTGAGCTACTTGTCCTAATCTTTGCTGATTTTGGTGTTCCTAAGTCTCTTGTGTTCCGTGGGTCTGTATCGGTCTTCTATCTTGTTGAGATGCTCTTAAATTTATTCATATTTGTGGTTGTGTAAGCATGTTGACTGGAAATTATAAAAAGCATTTGAGGCCTTTATGAAGCATTTGCGAAGGTTTTCTCTAATATTTATTAACTTGGCGTTAAGTTTTCTAGCTCCCTCCACTGTCTTAAGGGTTTGTGTTGAGCGTCAGTATGGCACTAACTATATGATAGTTTTGCTGTTGTATTCATTTAGCTTCCTCTGTTCTGTGTTTGGAAGTAAAAATTTCTCCCTAAAACAGACGAGGTGTCTGATTGCAACCTTGGACAATGTAGACACTATCTTCCAATGGACTGTTGCCATGTTGTATTCTTTGTTTCTATATTACAATCCTTTTTTCTTCATCTAAATGAGTCATAAATCAGTTCAAATGAGTGAGAGCCATAGGATGTAGCATGTTATTATCACTCTCTAATTTGGTAATTGATTGCGGATAATTAGATAGAAAATGTTCGAGCTACATAACTTTGTTATTGCGCTCCAACTTTTCTCCGGATTGTGTTACATATCCATAAGGAGAGTTCTGGCTGTCCAATCAGCTAGAATGCTTGTTGAAATTGTCAATAGTGCAGAAGGGACAATGTTCATGTAGTATGATAGCAATTGTTAACTTGCCTTTCAATTAGTCTCTTATAGAGTGGTTCCATCATCTATATCTTGATAATTAGCCGTAGAACAAATTCATCACCAGATTTTATGAAGAATTCCACCTATGATTTAAACAGGCAAAGGGTTCTGATGCTGCAATGACAACGGGGACTGAGTCTGTTGTATATGCAGAAGAAGCTTCCTCCAGCAATGATCTTCTAGATAGAGTTCTTCCTGAAACCATCTCGGAATATGTGCAATTGGTCAGAGCTCATATTCTTGCCGGTAAGTGAAGCTCAAACAGCTGAATTGCGCTGCATATGGCTGGTATTTATTTTAGTATACCTGACTGTTACAGGGCCAAACTACCGATTTGCCTGTCGTCAGCTGCTTTTGCTTGGTGCATTGCTTGATTTCTCTGATGCTACAAGCAGAAAGGTTGCTGGTGAATTTGTTCAGGAGTTGCTGCACAAGCCTCTTAATCAGGAAATTGATGAAAATGGAAATGATGTGGTTGTTGAAGATGGTATTAATCTAGGTGGAGAGAAAGATTGGGCTACTGCTGTTTCAGAATTGGCAAGAAAAGTCTATGCAGCCTCGGGAGAATTTGATGAGGCTGTTCTGGATGTTGTGGTTGAGCTTGCTCAACCTTGTAGGGAGAGAGCGGCAGACTGGAAGCAGTGGCTTCACTGTCTTGCTGTTACAGGTCTCCTCCTGGAAAATGTTCAGTCATTCTACTGGATGCAGGGAAAAGACTTTGAACCCGCTGATATTCTGCACTCTTTGTTGCTTCCTGGAGTAAGTATCTGGGGAATCGCTTTTTGGTAGCCTTTTTCTGTAACGTGATGTTTGATGATTCCAACTTTGGATAATTTGATATATTATAACTTGTAGGCAAAGCATGCTCACTTGGACGTTCAGAGGGCAGCTATTAGGTGCCTTGGTATCTTTGGGGTGCTGGAGAAAAAACCCAGTGAAGATTTAGTAAAACAGCTAAGATGTTCCTTCGTTACTGGACCCTCTTCAGTGATGATTCTGGCGTGCAAGGCCTTGCTTGATCTGGGGCTATGGCATGGCCCTGATGAAGTTGACAAAGCCATGAATCAAGATCTCACATCACAACTTCATAACTGTAAAATAGATTTGAATGGCGAAATTTTTTACAATGCTAGTGAAATATTGGAAATGAAACTGCTTGATTTGTTATATGCTGGACTTGAGAGGCATTGTAGTGGTGAGCAAGCAGAGATGGATGGAAATGACTCAGTTCAAACAGTTATTGGGGAGGGTTTTGCAAAACTTCTACTGCTTACTGAGAAGTACTCAAGTTCAGATGCTTCGTCGCATCCTTTTTTATTGGCCAAGCTCATTTCCTTATATTTTTCTGCTGAGAGTAAACCATTTCAGAGGTGGATTACTTAGTCCCTTACCAGAATGCCTTTATCATTCATGTGGAAAAGAAGCTAATTTCATCTGTTTTGCTTGAATAGGTTGAAACAGTGCCTGTCAGTCTTCTTTGAGCACTATCCATCCCTCTCAGCGAAGCATAAGGTAGGACGTGCAAATTGCAAACAATTTACACTGGCATTAACAAACTCGAGATTCTCCCATTTGAAATCGCTGATTATTCCTTTTACATAACCATTTTTCAAATGCAGAAATGCTTATCCATGGTGTTTGTGCCGGTAATACGACATTTGTGGCCTGGCATGAATGAAAGTAGTAAAAGGAGTACTGCAATGGTGGCAACCATGAAGAAGCGTGCAGTCCAGGCATCACGGTTTATGCTGCAGATGCTGCAAGCTCCCCTCTATGGAGATAAAAGTGGACCAACCAATGAAATGGATAGTTCAACCAACATTTCTGCTGATTTTGAGAGTGGTGAGGAAGGACTAGCAATTGTCATTGGTGCAGAGGTAATCAATTAGATTTCAGAGACGTACATATTTCTTTATGCAATACTCTTTTCCTTGAATTGTAAAGGGTTGAAGTCCCATATCCATGACAGTTTCTTGCTCCATTAGTGTCAAAAAGGCTTTTATATCATTGTGTGGCAAAGAGATTTTCCTGCTTTATGCATTGTATAGTATCATGCTATTTGGTATATCACTGCATGAACACAGACTTGATATGACCATTTTGTTGCTTGTTCTTGTTTAATCTCTAAGGGAGGAGGAAAGTTAACTGCCGATATTGACGAATCAGATAACTGTTTTTGTAATTTGATACTGTAATGCAATCTGGCAAAAGAAGTCTACTGCTATTGGGGATTCAGAGTGAGTTGTGTTTTCTTTTGTGTGTGTGTGGGGTGGGGGGGTGGGGGGGGGGGGGGGATTTGCATCCTTTTCTGGAATGATTTTGTTCTGATCCATTTTTTCGGTGTTGTATCACTTTTTTGATTTCTAACAGATGCTTTGGTTTTTGAGTAATCTAGTACAAACTATATAGTGTTGAATATAAAGCAAACACTATTTTCATTTGATGCTCTTGGTTTATTTCGTATATCATGGAGATACTAATTTGTTTTGGATTTTGAATGAAGGTTATTGGCTTCCTTTTAAAAAAAACAGCCGCTGAGAAATCCTATATTTCAGCATTATGTAAAATACTCGCGTTGCTTAATTTTCGGGTGTCAGAAGAAGGGCCCATTAAACTGATGCAGCAGTTCTTGAATCGTATTACTGAATCTTTGGCTGCTGAAAGGGATATTGTAAAGGAGTTAAAGCAGCTGTCTGAAAGATTGAAAGTTATTGATAAAAATCCAGAGGAGAAGTTGTCTTCTGAGCAGGCAAATCTTATCTTGGGTAAGGGAATGTTTTTATTTTTCATGTATTTGAATCCCTTTCGCAATAGAAGTTGTCAGATATGGAGAAGACTTTTGAGAAATATCACAAACAGCTCCTAGAATTTCTGGATTGGTCATTCTGATTTATTGATTTTGGTATAAAGAGAACGAATAAACTAGAAACTTATCTGGATACTATAGTTATTGATTGGAAATTGTTGATGTTTAGGGACTTTTTCTACTAATGTTTCCTTCCCGTTGCTTTCTGTTCTTTAGGCGAACCAGTTGGAGGGTTTGTTCTTCCGCTGTCTAGTTGGGTTAATTAACTTCATGGAATAACAAATTAAGTGCTTCAGGAATATTGCTGGCTATTCTACAAATTGCCTCTGTAATGTTGTTTAAATTGTGATAGTTATTGTTTTGGGGGGGCTTATATCATAATATTTGCAGATATGTTCTGTTTGGGCTTTCTAAATATTTTCCTTTCTCAATGGTGCTGTTCTGACTATGTTATTCTCCGTCTCCTCCAATTTGAATGATTAATAGCTTTTGGCCATGGTGGAAAAGCTGGCCCATGCTTTTGTTCTTTTCTGAGACAGTTTTGTAACTTTTTTAAATTTATCAACCAGGGAGGTTGGAGCTAGAAATCAAAATAGAGGACATTGAGTCTATGGAAGTGCTTGCAACTCCAGTGGCACGGTCAGTCAGGGCAAGGAGAGGCAGGAAACGAGCTACAACAGCTGAAGAAAAATCTTCCTCTGATGAAGAACTTTCTCCAACTTCTGTTGTTCCCACAAATCTGAGTGTACTAAGAACCCGTTCACAAAGGGCTAGCAAGACAGCAGCCATGTCAAAGATAAATAATGCGAATGACACGTTAGAGATTGATGAGGACGACGAGGAGGATCAATTGGAGGCTGATTCAGAGGTTACATCTGAAGATGACTCTGATGCATCCCATTAGAAAACTGACTGAATCACAGACAGCACAAAAAAGGTGACTGTTTATATTCTTTGAAATATATTTTGTACTATTTATATGCTGAATTAGGTTGTATATACGGGCTTTCGCTATGTGTGCACCTCGTCCTAGTAGCATATATATATATGTGTATATATATATATATGTATACATATATGTAAGCTGATTCTATCTGTCACATAGTGATTGTTGTTTCTTATCACTGATCTTGTTTAGTTTTTGTTGTTGTATTAGATCCTGCATTCTGGCTCTATATGAAATACATATCATGATCCTGATAAATTTTATTAAAGAAAGTTACTTTAGTAAGATTGTGGTAGCTAATTGACAAGCGTTTCTTCATGAGAGGCCGTTGTGTGGATTCTACTTAGTTTCTCGCTCATATATTTGTCTCCGGCGGGCCTTTTGTGGAAATAGGATTAGAAGATGCTTAAGTCTTTGGAATGTTTCTCCCCCTCCGGAAAGATTTGTTTTTTCGGCCACTATAATCCAACTTTGTTTGTTTTACTCGTAATTTAATTTAAGAAGATTAAGACTTTTTAAGTATTAAAAAAAGGATTTATTTGTTTTTGCCTACCTAATATTTTGTTGGTTTCAATCATTGTTACCTCTCATGTATTATTTTCTTTCTTAAAAGAATATGAGTTTCCTGTTTTTTTTTTTTTTTTAATCCTATATGGATATTATGGCTTATTGTTAATTTCTACTGATGGTGGGTGGTCCATGGTGGTGGTGGGCGGGCGGCAGTGGTGTGAAAGCAACGTAAATTATTGAGTTGAAGGGTGTTGATGGGGGGTGGGATGATCGGTGGTTGGTGGTCAATGGGTAAATTCCAGTGGCTGGTGGTTGGGTGTCTGCCGGAGAGCAGTGAGGGATTTGCATCCCTTTTACAATATATTATGGGACTTTTATTTGAGTAATCCTCTCAAAATATTTTCTTTATTAATTACAAGAAAATGATTGAGAATGCCATTAATTTATTTTTGAGTTGTCAACTTGACCTCAAATCTTTTGTCATGGTTAACTGTGACCTCAAATTGTTATGGCATGATCATATTGCCAAATTACAATGGAATATGATGGTTTCAAAGGGCTTAGGAGCGTTTGTACAACTCTTTGTACTCATTTTTTTTTAATTGAATATATATTTTAAGATTTATCTCTTTTTTAAAATTTATTTTTTATTTATTAAGTTTTTATGAATACAATATACTAAATTAGTAAATAGTATAAAAAATGATATAGACGATCTGAGCCCGTTTTAAACCTTGTAATGTCACATGCGTGACACATATTTGAGCATTTCTTGGTTCAATACTACTTGATTTCACAGAATTTTTGATAAATTCAACCATATAAAAATAGTTTGAGGTTATTATTAACTTAGAAACAAATTGTCTTCAAATTAATAATTCGGAAATAGGTAAAGAGCATTAAGGGGGGAAAAAAAAAAAAAAAGCCTTATTCAGACTGACCTAAACGATAGTTTCCTGCCACGAGTTCCCCTATGACATAAGCACTCTTGCTGTGTAATACTACTCGATAGGGCCTCATTGGTAAGTGCTACAAGACATGGAATAAATGACTGAAAATATAGAGGTGCATTTCCTTTGATACAAGCAAGGCAAAATATAGGATTTGGGTTCCAACTATCCTTACTCGGATTATACATTAAAGTGGTTCTAATATTGATTCTGATGAACATATTTATAGAGATCATCTAGTACCTTTATTTTTGTTTTTTGAGGGGAGATCATCTCCTTGATATATTTTAAAGAGTTTGGTTCATGTTTATAAATCTTAAAGAGATCATCTCCTTGATTGATACATATAAAATTTATTATAAATCTGATAAAATTAAAAATTTTAATAAAATTGCTGAATGTTTATAAAATAATATTTTAAAATAGAAAGTTAATGTACAAAAACATTTGAGTCTTCAATTAATTACAATCCTACTAAAAGGAGCACATAAATTTGAGTCTTCAGTTAGAAGGTCTATCTCTTGCTATTTAGATAAGATATCATGGACATTAATTTTGTAAAAAAGTATTCAAATATGAAAATATTCTCTGATTTGGTATATAATGTGGTTTTTTTCAACAAAAATATAATATGGTCTTAGAGCTCGTTAGAGCTAGCGAGACTTATTTTGTATGATAAGAGCTGAGAGTTCAACTCTTCTATCATGTATGTTCTATAATGCTTGTTGCTTTTTATAATATTTTTATTGTCCTTTAACATTTTGGTCCAAACAATAACGATAATAATAAAAAAAATCTTCCCTTGTAGGATTGTACTTAGTTTATTAATATTTATTTTTATTTTCACTAATAAGGTGATACTACTTATACTAAAATTATACTAAAATAAAATGTGATTTTAGAAAGTATAAGTGTATAGAACTTGTCCTCTTCAATCCAATTGCAAGGCTTTCTCTTGATCCACAGAACATGGCAAGAATTGATTGATCAACCGCAAAATCTTCTTGATCATGCATGATTGAAAATTCAAACTCCTACAAAAAGAAAGTTTCACGTAGGCTCCATCTTCATTTCATCTTCCTTCCATGTCTTCTCACCTCCTTTTTATCCGTCAAAAGAGCTCGTAGGGTTTGAAAAGTGAGATTAATTTTTTCGACTATTCTTTAACATCTTATGTAATATTATCAATAACATTCATAATATACTAATTTATTAAATACAAAATATATAAGTCATAAACAGGATATTATAAAATAAAATATTGTATTGGCGGTTAAAAAAAAAAAATACTACAAATGACTATTAGTGTGCCAAATTTCTCAAACAAAGTCCAGGGATAGAGTTCTTGCAGACAATGAGTATAATCTCATACACATATATATATATATATATATATTTCCAAATTCTTAATCATGGAAAAAATTAATAATACTTAATTATTTATAAAAAACAATTAGTAGTAGTATAAATTCTTGGTCTTGTTAGAATCGAACCGACCATGCGTGGATCACGATACGTTGTAGTATTATCAATCAATAGAAGTCTCTACCCAACCCAACAGTGAGTTATTAGCACATGGCTATGAACCCCTTCTTCTTATTCATACTATTTTGATACTGCAGCAGCTTTCTATTTAGCATAGACTCACTTTTCTTGAATTTCTAGTATAATATGTATAATTTTTTTTAATTTGTCTACAAGATTTGTATGATATTTAATTAATTCGAACTCAATTTAAAAAACGTTTCATAGTTTGACTCTTATTCGAAAGTCGAGGTATGATTCTTAAAAATTTTATGACACATTGAAAAATTTTCAAATCTTCAACTTCTCATGTACTACAGTATATTCACCAACTAACCAACCAATCGTGGTAAAATTTCAATTAATTTTCTTGGGAAAATTGCATGGGAATTAATTGGTTGGGGGTAGGGGGATAGGGCCAAATTTTCTTTCTTTCTTTATTTATTTATTTTGTCAAAGTGTGGGCGGATTTGAATTTTGTTTTCAGACCTTTGGAAATGGGAAGCTGAATATTTTAATTATTATGTAAAACAAAGTCTAAATGCAAAGAACTACTACTAGTATATTCAAGAGAATTTAATTCCTTGTGTAAACTCAAAAAAAGTAGTAAGAATTTCTTATTTTTGGGGCTATGAATTTGTCTTATGAGATGGTATTGAAATTTCATTTGGTGAATGAGAAAATTGTCTATAAATGAAGACTTTGCAGGAGCAATTAATGGCGGTCCTATGAATGAGATATATGCCATACTTTGTATTTGGGGTCCAATAATTTTTGATCCATTTGCTGCATTTGAAGTATTCTAAAAGGTGTAGAGAATAGTTATTGCATATATATATGTTACTCTGGAATGGGTCGTAATGACTTCTGTATTTTTGTTTTTAATTGCGTTTTGAAACTTTTGGCATATTTCCATATCACAAGAATTATTGTGGAATGTGTAGCAAACTTAAACTTATTTACCTACTAATTACGCGGTTCGAATCCTTTGTAATATTTTCTGTAACACTTTCTGTAACATTCGTAATTTGATATATTTTATTAATAAAACCTACCAAATAAAAATTAAACCCTAAGGGAAAAGGATAAATCCTAAGGGGGAAAAGGAAATGTTACAAGAGATGTTACATGAAATGTTACAGAGAATCCTGAGTGCTAATTACACAAGAAGATCTCTTTTGGAAGGATATTTAGTTTTATATGTAAAAAATCTTAGTTTCATGTACTTTTAACAATATGTTTGTTTGGGATATTAGCACTAACGGATCCAGAATAAAAATTTAGTGAAGGCACTATATTAAATAGCAAGTTCTTTCAAATAAATAAATATTCATTATTCACTCATTATTGTTTAAAAATTAAATAAAATAATCATACAATTCTATAATATAAATATTCAAGAATAAAAAATAAATTTTAAAATAAATCATAAACATAAAGTATTAATATTGAATATATAAACCATGGGAACGAAATAAGAAGTCCCTTTAATTCAAGTTTTTCTTTTCTTGTTACATAGGAAGAAGATTTGAAGATATTTATTTTCCTAGTTACTTAGATAGTAAAATAGTCTGAAAAATATAATATATCAACAAAATTTTTAAAATTAAGAAAATTCATTAATGTATCTAATTAATGAAACTATAAATAATAGTAAAAAATAAAAATATGAAAAATACGTATATTATAATTATCATTTATCATAATTTTAACATTTAAAAGCTTCTAATATATCTTCTAATACATTTTCAGCATAATTTTTTATTAGAGTTTAGTATTTTTATAAGTTGTATAAGCCATCCTTATTAGAATTTTAACGCGTGTACACTATGAACATAAAGTAAAATTTATGATGAAAAATTTAAAATAAACCTATATAACACTAATGAGTTTTTTATAAACTCATCAGTTACCAATTAATTTTTTATAAATTATTCATATTTATTAATAACAATATAACATATATATTTATCTGTCTATATATATATATATATATAAGACTTTGAGGTTCAGGGGAAGTGTCCTCGGTGTCCCGTCTCTATATCCGTCGATGGATATTGGAATGAGTTAGATTGAAAAGTCTTTCGACCTAAAATGCCTTCCATTTATAATGGATTTAGAATCCTTTTCAATGCTATTGTTGGGAAGAAAAGTAGAGTTGAACGATCCTTTTCCATTCTTTAATTTTTCTTTTTGAAAATATTATTATTTAATGTCAAAATAGCACTACAAAAAAAGTAACGAATTATTGATCAAAGATTCGATTGGTAATCAGTTGCTGAAATCAATTGCTGAAAGACAGTTACCGATTGAAAAGGTCAGTGGCTGTATTTTGGTCGATAACTCGCTGTGATGGAATAAAGCGACAGCCAGTAATTTTCACCAACTGAATTTTTAGAGTAACCGATTGAATTTTCGGTCGGTAATTTTATTTTTCTTAATGAAAAAATGTGAAATAAATAATAAGTTACCGACCGAGTTTACACAGTATCGATTGAACGTATAAGTCAGTAACTTAATTACCGACCGAAATTCGGAAGCAACTTAATTTATTTTTTTTAAAATAATAATTATTTACCGACTAAATTTTGGTTCGATGTCGGTCGATACTTTTTTTAAAAAAAATATTTTATTTACAATTATAAACATCCACTGAAATTAAAAATCAATAACAACCACAAAAAAATAAAATAAAAAAAACGTCTATAGTACAATCAACTAAAACGTCTAGAATATATATCAAATACAAATATATAAAAAAGTCTAAAATAAATAATATAATATGAAATGTAAAATATATCAAAAATACATAATAAATATATCATAAAGTCTAGATAGGTGGAGGTGAAAGTGGGCTAGAGGAGGGAGAACCAATCGGTGGCTGAGATGTGATGTCATCATCCGGCGGTGGGAAAGGAGGGAAGAGAGTGGGTACCGAATCCAGCTGCACTCCATACTGAGATGCGAATGATGTCATGAAGCCGACGAACTTCTCCTGTGTCTGCTGTATGCATCCCTACAACCTTCTCTCCCTCTTAATACAGGTCTCTTGGCCTGCCGTAGAAGATACGGAAGGAACTGAAGACGTGGAACTGTTGCTACCTTCCCGGAGCTCCGCAGTAACAGCTGCAGATTGTGAGGCAAAACCATAGACATGCCCTGATTGCTTCCACCGGCAACCTCGAACATCAAATGTTCGTTAGTCAGAATGGGCGAGCCGGTCTCAGTATGAAGGTGTTCCGCGTTCGCCTTCAGCTCTTAATATTTGTCTTATACAAAAAAGACATTAATAAGTTATTTTTTAAGCAATATACAATGAGCATAGAGTAATAAGCGATAATATAAGAATTTGTTTAAAACTATTAAAGAACCTCATCCAAAACTGGTCGGATCGTGTATCAACCCATTGTCCCTTCTACTGATGCAGTAGGACATACATTTCCGACTGTGCGAAGGTCTCGCCCCTCTTCTCCCACTGCAACATTAATGAGTTTTCAAATATGAAGGTAATTAAAAAACTAACAGTCATAAGAAAATATAGTTTTAAGTTAAAAAATTGCTAATAATAAACCAAATGGACTTACCCACTTAATGAAAGACCTAGACTCGTTGGTGTGCTTGGCAGACCCCTAGCTACCACGCCTCTACAGTGGGTTCTGCTGTGCCGCCCCCCGCCTCTTTTTGTTTGCATCCGAGCCCCATTCATCACAAAGACTCGTGTACTATGCGGTAGTCATCCAGTCGGGCTGATACCTGTCGGATTGCACCTCGTATACCAAGTCCTTGTGTCATAATGAAGCCCATTTATGCCAAGCGTCTCAAATGGCACACTCATGCATCGGGTCCCGTCGATACCTCTTTTGCAACAACACATAATTTGTTAATCAATATAAGCTTATATATATTTAAAAATTCATGCAGTTACTTTTATATAAACACTTACCCCGAACTCTATATTCTACATGTTCTCCATTCTATCTGGGACCTTCCCAAACTCGGATGTGCCTCAACAAAATGTGCCTTAATGATTTCAGTAATTACTTTTGCACAGTCCGATTGCTTGTTCAAGCTATGCAAATGTCAAAATACAAGTACATTTAATTGCATAAATTTTATTAATGTTACTTAAACAAAAACAAAGAGTTTAAGAAATAAATAGTGACGTTTAAGTTTAAAAAAAGTCCCACAGAGTTTTCATTATAAAATTAATATTTCATAGGCACATAAAACAACAAGTACACAACAATCCCAATAAAATCAATTATATAATAATATAAAAGAACTTCTTCATGTGTAACAAACATATGTTCTAAGTTTAACAAATAACAATTCCAAAAAATGTGCCTTATTCAAGGCTTGCTATTACATGTACCTGTTAGCAGTCGGTAAGATAAGAATGCGAGAGCTAATAACACCTTGGGATGAAGGGACAGGTGCCGGTGGACGTGCTGATGATAAAGGGGCATGTGCTGGTAGACGCGCTAATGATGAAGGGATAGGCCTCGATGACATCCCCGCAGTAGATAAAGCCAAAGAAGGAGTAGACGTGGACGCCGAACTCGAGTATAATAGCTGCGGAAATGGAGTCAAGGTCGCCGGTGGTGTAGAAGCCACTGCCGGAGGAGTAGACATCCCCAGAGGTGTAGAAGCCACTGCTGGAGAAAGATACGTCCTCGGAGGAATTGAAGCCGCTGCCGAAGGAGTAGACGTCTCAACTGGAGTAGAAACCGCTAGAGAAGGAGACGTCATTGGAGGTATAGAAACCGTTGCCAGGTGAGTCCTCTTCTTACTCCCACGTACCATCTGTAATATAAAAGATTAAAAAATTTTAGAAAGTGACATAAAAAGAAAGTTATTTAAAGTTACGTGACGGCAAAAAGAAATAAACAAGTTATTTATATACAAAGTTACTAAACAAACAAGTTATTTAAACAAATTACCAATTAAATATTCTACATTTTGGAATCAGACTTCGAATGAAACTCTTCCTCTTCTTCATCAGACTCTCATTTGACCTCTTTTTCATCTTTATTATTTTCATCTTCATCCACAATACTACTCCGATGAATGTCTACCGATTCTAACTCACCCGACTCGTGAATGAGAGTTCAAATGTCTTTAACATCAACGTCCATCCTTGAAGTCTTGGCAATATCAACGTCTTCTTGAAATGGAACTTCTACTAATACGTGGTCTTGATTTCATTACAACCCACCAATCATTTTTTTTTGTCATTTAGGTGTAGGGAATGGGGCGTAAGTCACTTGTTTGGCTTGTTGGGATAAAATGAAAGGATCATATCCCCTACATATTTCTTTTTAATGTCCAGCTCCATAAGTTACTTGTTCGGCTCCTCAATTATGTTGTATACTTCCTATAAGTAATTAATATATTTAACTTATAATTAATCACGTGCTATCAATTGTAAGTAAAAATATTGTTATATAGCAAGTAATGAGATTAACTTACAAGAAGACACGGTTCAGCTTCTTCGTAGTTCAATAGGATGTTGTTTGTTGCTGCCATATATTCTTTATTATCCAAATATCTTGTCATTGTCTTACAGTACGCCCTTCCTTGTCCATTGCAAATTAAAAGACCCGATTTTCCATCCCTTGGTTGATCAACCTCATCATTTCTTGATGGATCTCTGGCCTTGGTTGATACATGAGGTACAAAGTAGTAGCTATAAAATATGGCAGCCTCTTCAACCAAATAAGCATTGCACATCGAACACTAAACCCTAGCCTTATTTTTAATTTTCTTCTTCAGATGGTTCAAGTACCTCTCGAATGGATACATCTTTCTATACTGAACTCGACTATATACCCTAGCTTCATATGGCAAGTGAACCATTAAATGCTCCATGACATAGAAGAACGAAGGAGGAAAAATTCTTTTGCACAACAACACAACAATATTACTCTCCACTTCACGAATGTATGTCCCACTTTATTTAGGAGAGCACAAGTCTCTAGAAAACAAACTCAATTCTGCTAAGGAAAAACTAAACGGACTTTAACCGTTAAACTCAAAACCATTAATCAAACACAGAAAAAATCATTTCAAGATTTGAGAGGAAATGAAACCATGGACTATAGTTGAGTTGCTAAACAACAACAATAAGAATTGCTCCATATATTACTAGATGAAAAGAACCTTATGATCTACACACCTCGTCAAATCAATTTCCTCTCAGCATATTCTCATCCTAGTATTAAGATCTAGATGCTATCCCTTACACAAGAGAACTTATGTACTCAAAAAGAAAAAGAAAATAGAAGTTTTTAAGACGTCTGATATGAAAGAACTATGAAAAGCAAAACTTCAAAGAAATAGAACTACAGTAACATAAGGAACATATAGGCTTTTTGAAACATCTAGGTTTATTGCTACACATAATTTGATAAGGAGCGATAATATTAAATTAAAAGGATCAAATATTCATTTCTAAGTTAGCAACCAATGGGTTTAAGAGTTTTACCTCTATCAGAAGTACGAAACCGCCCAAAGTCTTCAAAATATGCCTAAAACAAAGACACAAAAAATCATTATATAACTGGATCATTTAAGTTAATTATTAGTTATTATAAAGTACAAAAAATATGTAACATTTCTCACATAAAGAAGAATATCTATTGTAGTATATACTTAATTGAGTAAGAATTCAACACTCAATATATATTTTAATTACAGGAATATATTGATTATTAAATGTAATACCATGCATGTTGGGGAGAATGAGAATCCCAAGACCTTAATTGACTGCATTATTTTCCTAATTAATACTTAGTATTTGGTTGGAGTCTGTCATCAAAATTTCACTAATAAATAAACAAACCACACAAGTTGTTCACTCTTGGAAATCTGAATGGTAAAATTGATATTATGAGCCATTTTATCCAAAGAAATGCATGTAAGGTGTGATTTTAAGAGAGGTAGCAACTTTTATTTCCTCCCAAATCAGTCCTCAAGTACGTTTTATTTGAACAGAATATTTTACAATTTATCTATTTTACCATTTAGATTACCTCATGGAGCTGGCTCATATTATTTTGTTTACGAAAATTAAGGGTCAGACAAAATCCTAATCCAAATGTACCTAAATTTTTTCCTCACCTTCAACTTTGAAAATCTGCATCCAAAAAAGTTCAAACTAAAGATTTTCTTATAAAAAAGACTTTTTGAGTACTTTTTACCTTCCACATCCCATCATCAACTCCACAGTTCCTTAGTGTGCATCCATTTTATAAAAGTTTTTAATTTTATAGTTCCCAAAAGAAGGATGAAAGGAAAGCATATTGATATTACTTTTCTGGTAAGTGACTTTGTAGATGGAATTTGTTTAAACAACAACATATGCACACACACTACTTATTGTTGCCAAAGTTGTAAACCATTTTATTTGGATGTGCAAATTTAGAAACCTACCTAATTGGTTCCTTTAGAGAGACCACCACCTAGCTAGCTAGATTTGCTCATGCCCCTTTTCTTTATTCATTTAATAACCAAAATTAAACTAATATCCATCCCCAACCAACATACTCTAAATTCTCCTTACTAGAATAATACCATCTTGTACTATGTAGCACATGTATCCAACAAAGGTACATAGAACAATGCCATTACTAATAATAGGTATGCAAAATTTCATCTAACATTAACTTGTTTTCAAGTTTTGGAAAACAAAGGAAGAAGTATTGGTCATTCAATTACACTTAAACAGAGAGAGAGAGAGAGAGAGAGAGAGAGAGAGAGAGAGAGAGAGAGAGAGGGCGACAATCGCCAGATGAGTGGTGGTCGATGGTGGGGTTTCAGGTGATGTGTTGGGGGAGAACAAAGTTGAGCTGGGAGGAGGGAGGGAGGGGAGGGGGAGGGGGGAAGAGAGGAGCACTGGGCAGTTTTTTTGAAAGGGGGAGGGGAAGGGTTGAATCGTATAATTGAAATCGTATTTAAAAAAATTCAGACACCTTACTGACCGAGTAGAGACCCATGAATCGATCGATAAATTGTGGCTGCTACCTTAACGACTGATTTAGTCAACATTGGTTGGTAACTTTCTCTTGTTACCGACCGAATACCTTTCTGCGGTACTCGATTGGTAAAAAGTTACCTACCGACCATGATCGGTCAGTAATATTGGTTCGCATTATGCTTTTTTCTGGTAGTGTAGAATGAAATTGTATATAGTATGACTTAAATACTTTTCTAACATAAGATGACTAAAATTCAATTAAATTATTTTACAATTTCTCATATGAATAGTCTACATTAAAAGTCTAAAAGCACATAAAATATTTTATCGAAGTATAAATACTTATATATAAAAATAGTTAGAAAAGTAAATCTTGTTTAGGATAAAAGTAAATTATTAGTGGATAATATCTTATGGGATATTCTCATAATTACAATCCCTGATTTGATGTAATAATTACAATCCTTGATTTGATGTAATTATTTAGGAGTGTCTAGTTGTAGTTTCATGGTATGTATATTTCCTTATTTGTATCTAGGTTACTGTTGGTGTATCGAATATATAATGTAACACTTTATTCAATCAATACAGAAAACGATCGATTGTGTTCTCTATTGGAAACTTTCATAGTATTAGAGTCACCTAGTCCATGTTGGGCCACTTACAAATGTCCAGTCCTACAAACTTCATGCTCCAGATGTCCAACCTTGGGGATGGGTTGAGAATCCCACATGGCTTACTCCTTATAGTAAGGCTTGGACAATTCTTCCCTCTTGAGGTACTCTTTGGAGTAAGTTAGGCCCAAACCCAATATTTTAACATGATATTAGAGCCTTCATCTTATCTCCCAAAATAAGCAAAGACAAGGAAGAAACTAGTGGTGTAATCAATAATATGGCCAAGCAAAACCATAACCGACGCATAAAAAAAAGGATACTTATTATGTAGCACTGTCAGACAGATCCATACTGATTATTACAACAGTCCAATTGAAGGAGAACAATAAAGATAACAACTACGCTAAATGGGCAAAAGCTATGCGAATGTGTACTACTCAGGTTTAAAGAAAATGTGGGACGAGTTGGAAAATTATATCAAACTGCCATCTACCTCTGATGTCGAATTGCTGTCTGTTATTACAAAAGAAAGACACGAGGTGAGAGTTTTTTAATTTCTTAGGGGCTTGAATGATACGCTCTATGGAACCGTGAGATCGAACATCATTCAACAAGAACCGATACCGAAGGTGAAAACTGTTCTTGCTAATATTTGTAAGAAGAGCAACATAAGAATGTTAATCGGTCATCAATGGCAGATGAGCGTGGCCACGTCGATGTGGCCTTTGCCGCGGGAAAATCATTGCAGTAGCTTGCTTCCTCCTACTTGACGTGTTCGCACTGTCACAAGAACGGCCACGACATTGGAAATTGCTTCCAGTTGGTGGGCTTTCCAGAGTGGTAGCCGTAGGGAGACAGAACAATGGAGGAAGTTCATCTTCCTCAACTGGACATTTTTTTTGTCAAGCTGGACGAGACAGCGGTGCCTTTGATAGGACTGGCGTGAAATTTGGCAGCCAGAGGAAGGGGCAGAGGACGGAGCTCCGACTGCATGGGTAGCATGCCACTGCAGCAAAACCGTAGAGGATGGGCACATGCGCAGCTGGAATTGATGAAGGAGCTAATCTTGCTGATGGCAATAGTGAACCCAACAGCAATGTACCTACACATTTTCTTTCTCTTTCAACAGCCCAATGGATCACTTTGATGAATTTACTAAATAATTCCAATTATGCCTCTTCAAATAAGCTTTCTGGTATGAGAAATCTTTGAATTTTAGATTCGGGTTGTTCTACTCATATGACTGGTAGGGTAGATTCTTTGTGAAATTTAAATTCTATATATCCATATACTATTGGTTTTCCTAATGGGACAGAGGCAGTAGCCTTACACAAAGAAACTGTTCGTTTAAGCTCGGAACTCACCATTCATAATGTGTTGCTTATTCCGGACCTTAAATGCAATTTAATTTTCTTACCTCAATTAGCCCGTGATAATTATTGTTTTATCACATTTTCTGATCAATTATGTGTTATACAAGATCGTACTTCGATGAGATCGATTGGAGTGGTAGCAGCAGAATGGGTTATTCTTCTATAAACCGTTGCCGTTGTGTTCCTTATATGCTTGTTCTGTTTTTAGTAATTTTTCTCCTTTGAATAAATTATGGCATATCCTTTTGTGTCATATCTCAGATATGGTGGTGAATAAATTTTTGGGAGAAAATTCTGTGCATGTTTCTAAAGATTTTCCTACTGAACCTTGCAAAATCTGTTTACGTGCTAAGCAAAGTGACATTTTTTATTTGATTCATCTTGATTTGTGGGGACCATATAAAATTGTTTCGACCACTGATGCATCTTATTTTCTCACCATCTTAGATGATTATTCTAGAGCAGTTTGGATATATTTAATTGTTGAGAAAAGTGAAGTTGCATATGTGTTGAAGGAATATTTTGAGATGGTTAAAAAACAATTTAACATAACTGTTAAAATTGTTCGTAATGATAACGAGACAGAATTTCTTTGCTTAAAACAATATTTCTTGGAAAATAGGAGTATACACTAAACCACAATTGCTAGAACTCTGCAATAAAATGGACAATAAAATGGACAGGGGGAATTCAAGAACCACCACATTCTAAATATGGCACGGGCTTTACGTTTCAAGGAAACTTACCTAAAAAATTTTGAGGGAATGTGTTTTAACGGTGGGTTATCTCATAAATAGCACTCTTTTTTTTTTTTTAAAAATACCTTTTGAGTTATTGCATGGTAAGTCGCTGTCTTATTCCCACATTCGAAGTTTTGGGTGTCTGGCCTATTTCACGAGCATGAGTTTTCTAAAGATAAATTTCGGGCTCGAAGTAGAGTTTGTGTTTTCCTTAGGTATCCTTTTAATAAAAAAAGTTAGCGGTTCTAAGATATAAAAAAGAAGAAATTTATTGTCTTAAGAGATGTAGTATTTGATGAAATAAAATTTCCCAATGAGATGGCATCTGAAGTATCAGCAAATTCCTCTAATGTTTCAAGGTTATATAATTTTGGGAATAATTATTTGGGTTCTCAATATTTTTACACTAGTGCACCAGCTACACACCATTTGTCTGGGCCACATGATCTATCTCGCTCACATTTGGATGGCCCAGAGAATATTGAGATAGCTTCTGACCCACTTTTCTTGGATCCGCCACTCTTGGACTTAGCCTAGCTCACGTCGACAAGGGGAGTTGACCCTCTTCCTGGTCCAACAGACTCGGCCCAATCTCCTAGCCCAACGTCAACATCTTCAATGCCTGGTCCGCCCGCTTAGCCGCCTTCTTTGCTGCCTCATTCCCAAAATGCGTCTTCCCCAGGGTTGACTCGATTTCCCATATTGGTGTAAGAAGAAGTACTAGAAATAGAACAACTTCAGTCCGATTAAAGGATTATGATTGCAACGTGGTTTATTCTTCCTCGACCCATTCTCCCTCAGCTCACTCCACTTCTTCAGTTCACACAGGTAAGTACTGTTAACCCATTACACACTTTATAGATTATGACAAATTTTCTCCTTCACATCGGCATTTTCTAACTTCTATTACTGTAGAAATTAAACCCACTCGATATTCTGAAGCTGTCTCTCATCCCAAATGGAATGACACAAGAAATTGATGTCTTAGAGAAGAACAATAATTAGATCTTGACCTCCTTGCCTCCTGGCAAATGAGTACTTGGTTGTAAGTGGGTGTACCGAATCAAACATAAAGCAGATGATACTGTAGAACGGTATAAAGCATGACTAGTAATTCTTGGAAACATTCAAATTGGGGGCATCAATTCTACAGACACATTTGCTCCTGTAGCAAAGATGGTCATTGTCCGGACCTTGCTTTTTGTCGCGTTCGCCGTAACTGGCCTGTACATTAGATGGATGTACATAATTCTTTCCTCTATGGTGACTTACAAGAAGAATTTTATATGCGCCCCCTTGCCAGGTTTCCGTATATCCTTCCCTGGCCAAGTTTGCCGCTTGAAGAAGTCATTATATGATCTTCGTCAGGCACCTCGTTGTTGGTTTTCTAAACTTACTTCTGCTTTGCGTAAGTGTGGTTTCAATCAATCTTATGCTGACTACTCTTTGTTTTCCTATAATCACAACAATGTTTTTTTCTGTGTTCTCATTTACACAAATGATTTGCTTACACTGGAAATTCCTTGCCATCTATTACCAAATTTAAAGTCTATTTGCACTCCTATTTTCACATGAAAGACTTGGGGCCACTCAAGTATGTTTTAGGGATTGAGGTTGCTCGTAGTTCTTCGGGCATGTTTCTTGGTCAGCAGAAGTATACTTTGTAAATAATTTCTGAGACTGGTTTGATTGGAGCCAAGCCAACATCTACCTCTCTTGAACCAAATCATCAATTGGCTAAAGTACTGGGCCACACTCTCTGATCCACCTGATCACTATCGCTGTCTCATTGGGAAACTGATCTAAATTACTCTCACTCGTCCTGAGCTAGCCTATGCAGTCTATATTCTTACTCAGTTTATGCATCCTCCTCGGACGGCGCATTGGGAGGCTGCCTTTCGTATGGTTCAGATATCTCAAGGGCTATCCCGGTCGAAGTATTTTACTTTGATCAGATTCATCATTTTTATTGACTGCTTATTGCGAATTTGACCTGTTTGATTACTTGCCAGTCGTTTACCAGATATTTTATATCTTTAGACGGCTCTCCAATCTCTTGGAAAATGAAATACAACACATTGTTTTTTCACTCCTCTGCTGAAGCAGAATACCGTTCTTGGGCAATGACTTTGTGTGAATTAAAATGGCTTTCTTGACTACTTCATGATCTTTGTGTCAAGGTCACTTGTCCGTTTATCTTACATTGTGATAATCAGGCCACCTTCAAATCACTGATAATCCGTTTTTCCTGAATGAACGAAGCATATCGAGATCGATTGCACCACTTTGTACGAGATGCATTTCAAGAAGGTTTTCTTGCTTCGAGTTATATTTGTAGTGAGTTACAACCTACTGATGTTCTTACTAAAGCTCTTAATCCTACACAGTTTCACCATTGAGTTCGAAAGTTAGCATTGTTGATCTCCATGCTCCAACTTGAAAGGGAATATTGACGGGTCCTATCTTATGGGATATTCCCATAATTGCAATCCCTGATTTGATGTAATTATTTAGGAGTGTATAGTTATAGTTTCCTAATTATATTATATTTCTTTATTTGTAGCTAGGTTACAGTTGATGTATAGAATATATAATGTAACACTTATTTAATCAATACAACAAAAGATCAATTATTTTCTTACTAGAAACTTTCATAAATGAAGTACGATGAAATAAGATGCATATAAATTAAATCATTATGAAATTGTCATTGTTTACTCATTCAATTTTGTCATTGTCATTCCCATTGATGGTAAAGAAAACTTGAGTTCAAAGATGTATGTGAGGTTATTTATTATTGACCATAATATGTGAGGTTTTTATTGAATTCTATTTTGCCTGAAAAAGTCTTTTCTCAACTTTTAAGATGAAAAGACATTTTCATATTCGTTATGAAATGGATATTATTGTGGAATGATCTTTCTTACCTGAATTTTCGATACCAAATATTGAAATGAGAATAAAAAATTAAAAAATCATTCCATTTTTGCACCGAACATGCACTTAGGGGTTAGGGTTTGTGAGTTTGGATTCTATGATGAATGATGATGATATTATATGATTGGTTTTGTGCTTTGAATTTTTGGCACATGCTTTCTTATAAACGCTTGACCAATCACATGGATTAGACCTCTGGAGAACATATATCAAATATATATATGATCATAAATTCTACGTTCAAGTTCCACTAATAATCCCCAGCAACATGGGAAACTTGCCATAATTTTGGTAAGGCTTTGAAATGAATAAGGTAAAAGATTCTCCTTCAAAGTCATATTTCCTTTGTACTCAATCATGATTTCTTCTTGGACCAAAAAAAAAAAAAAAAAAAAAAAAAAAAAAAAACAAAAATCATGAACTTTTTTCTTTTTTAAAATTTTTATAAATAAAAAATCATGATTTCTTCTTATGCAGATTATTTTCATTATCTTAATCTCGTGAGCAAAAGAACACAAATCACTGCATGAAACATGGGAGAGGAATGCGAATTCCAAAACATGATCTATATCTTACAATAAATTCATAGAAAAGTAGGATTAGAGCTTGTTCAATAAAATGGAAGTCTGGGTTATTGAGTTATTTATTTTTTTAAAAAAAATCAATCTAAATTGTTAAGTTTTGAATATGAAGTTAGAATACTGAATTTAAAAATTAAATGCTTAATCAATAAAATGATTGAATTGTCTAGATTAAAAAAGAGTCTACGTTAAAAAAAGAAAAATAATCTAAATTACTCTTTGACTGTTATTAATAGTGTTAAAAGGTTTATTGACAATTGTGTAATCCTAATAAGACAGAAATATATAAAGAAATGTATCATTTAATATTCTCTTAATTTATGAAAATAATAAATATTTTAAAATAAAAAGAATGCATCAAAGTGAAAAATTTAATATGAAACCGAACTGGTATAATACAAGATGCATTTTACACGAGACAACATTTGTTTACAAATTTACTTTCTCGAGTCTTCAACATGTAATCTAATGTAATGCACGATCTTTGAAAATGGCTACAAATATACAGCCTATATAGCTAAAGCCATGCGCATGTAGAAAACCATAAAGGTCGGCAATGCCTATAAATAGGTTCGTTTTTTATTATTTAAAATTGGTAATTTTAATTTATTTTAAATTATAAGTCGTTTAAAAATTATTTTCAATTGTTTATTATATTTTCTTTTAAATTAAAAAAGATTAGAAGTCTATTTTTAAAAAGTTACAGTAATATGCTTTTTAAAACTGTTTCTACTTATTAATATTATTAATCATAAAATTATTATATGAACTAATTTAAAATAATTTTCTTATAAATAATAGGACTATTTTGCATAAGAAATTTGACTTCTTCTGGCTGATCACCTATATTATTTTTGGTTCTTTTCTAGCATACAAAGAAATGAATTTCCAAGAAAGAACCCTCAAAAAGGTTTTCAACTCATACTCCATTTCCTATAAGTAATTTCAAAATTTGTAATTGTAAACTTCGTCTTCTTCTTCTTCTTCTAGTAAAAAAGATGAAACAAAGGAAAAATGGTCCAATAAAAAAAGCTCAAACTTTCGGCTAAGGTTTTGAAATATATATATATATATATATAAGAATTAATACAAATGGATAAAGATTCCTTGGCTGACTGTAAAACTCCAAAAAGGAAATATACAGGTCAAGGTTGTGTATATTAGAAAGCCTTTTTTTTTTAAAAAGTAATTTTTTATTTTTTGAAAATGAGACAAATTAGAATGACATCCCCATATGTCTCGAAACCTAAGCAATTCGTTATATATATAGTTGTTTGTTGTGCTTTCAAGGATGATGTATTCCTCATCCTTATCATATTTGTCTTTTGTAGATGCTTCTTCTTTAGGATAGATATTGTATAATATAATAAACAAGTTACATATACAACGTTAATTAATATAAAATTATTTCTTTTCTTAAAATAGCGTCGAAAGTCAATATTTCATACATATAAATAGGCTATTAATTTTTAAGAATGTATAATTTTTTTTAATGCAAAATCATAGAACATTCATTATTAGGTAAGTGAGTATTTTCTTTAAAAAAAAAAAAGTAAGTGCGTATGTTTCATGATGGTTTTATAATTATAAAAAGTTAATTGCTTAAAAGTATAAAAATTATTACTATTTAGAAAGATATAACGTTAAAAGCAACTAAATGATCCAACTAGAAGTAAGATATCAAAATATATATATTTATATAATTTCTTTTATCAGCAAAATATATTTATATAATTGAATTGTGACACTTTAGTTACTCTTTTCATTATTAGTATGATGGACAAATTGTGACTCTTGTAACTATTTTTGTCCGTTTAGTGTCGAGGGAGGGAGGCCGCAAAACTTCTATCAACAACAGAAGCCTAAAAGAACTACAGAAACATAAAGACAGAGAGAGAGTTGTAATTAAAATTTTAAAATACGTTTTTTCATATTTTAAAATTCTTTTACTAAGAATTTATAATTCAATGTCCTAAATTAACAAAATCATAATAATAATAAAAGTTTGAAATTGGAGTTGCCGAGGATACGTTTTTTACAATTTAAAATTTTATTTTAAAATATTTTTATAATTTGATACAAAGTCATTTTAGGAAGCATTTTAAAATTAATCCAAAAAATTTTTTCGTCTTCTGATTTGTTGGTATAAGGAGGAAAAAGTTATAAAAAATAAATACATATCGAAATAAAATAAGTAAAAGAATTATGGAATCAAATTCAGACTGTGTTATTAAAATAAACAAAAAATATAATGCTAAATAAAGACCTACAAATAGTTATAGTATGGTTTCTTTTAACTAGTTTGTTAATTACTCAAAAGAGAATGAATAGTCGTAAAGAATGAGATAGTTCAAAACAATAAAAAAGAGGAAACAAATTTTCTCAAGATGGGAATTTGGAAAAGGGAAGAAATTAGTTATAATATCTTGAAATGTTTTATACTTTCTTCTTTATATTTAAAATATCTTATAATAATTTTTTATACTTTTAAATTTTTCGAGCTATGTAAGTGACAATAAGAACACTTTACTCACATACGCATTTAAAAAGGATAAAAATTTTGATGTTTTTATAGTTTGCACATGAGGCATGCTCATCATGAATGTATTTCATCGTCTTTCACTATAATTATAATAATACACAATTCAAAAAATATTTAAGCGCCATAAATAGTTAAAATAAAACTTTTACAATATAAAGAGAAAAATGTAAAACGTTTTAGATATTTATCTATAGGGGAGGGGGGTTAATTTAAAAATATGTATATACTTATAGGTAATTGTCAATTAAGTATCTGAACTTTTAATTTTGATAATTAAGTATTTAAATTAGAGTTCTGCAAATAAAATAACGATTGAACCCTAATTTGTGTATGTAATTGTAAATATTGAAAGTTTATTTTATTGGAAGAATCTAAATGTAGATATTTGATTATCAAAATTAAGTTCAGATACTCAACTCACAAACAAGGAGCAGAGGAAGTATAAACAAATAAATTCTAACCAAATAAAGAAAAACTACAAATAAAGAAATGATGTAAGAAATGACGTGGTATTAATAGCGAAAGACAAAAAGAAAAGCAATGTATGTTGAGGATGGGGTGAATAATATGGCGAGCGTGTTGAACACTCACCGCTTTTTGCATGACAGCACGGTTTTCCTTTGTTATCCCACGGGCGCCGGAACGCCGTATCCCAACTGCCTTCACAGTTCACCATCACCCGCCCCGATTAATTCACCTTTTCCAGGGAAAAAAATGAAATAGTTACCTAATAACGCAATTTATTCTCAACTTGAATTCCATTTCAAAATGAAATTCACTTTATTTTTTTATTTTGAAATTAATATTTTTTTCACAAATAATTTACCTTTTAAAAATTATGAAAAAATTATATACCATTTTAAAATAAAAAGTAATTCAAGTTGAGCTTTAATTTTTCTTTAAATATAAGAAGTGCCACACATAGTAGAATTAAAAAGAAAGATAATTCTTACATTTAGCAAGAATCACACCCTATCTTTTTGAAAGACCTTAACTTTTGCTATTCGAATAAGGTCTCACGGATAATTTAAGTTGAGCTTTAATTTAAAAATATAAGATATGGACTTAAAAAATATTGTAGAAAATAGGTCGGATAATTTTTTTATTAATTAAAATTTATTTTTTTTACTACTTCTCTATTGTATACATTCATACATATTTTGATGTTATATTATTCATTCGCTCTCATAATCTAATTGAGTTAGATTTGAAACTTCTAACACTTATGAATGAAATTTTGGGGCATATATTATTTTATGATAAATTTCTTATATGTTTAATTGCCATTAACTTTTATTATATAAAGTGATAGAATGAAATAAAATATAATAAAAAATTATTAAAGAGCACAAAAGCAAAATAAAATTCCATGATAAAAGGTTGAGAAAAAGAATTTAATAGTATTTAGAGTCAATTTCTTAATTTTTAATGGTGTTAGATTCTTTTTAGTGATCCCTATGTCTTTTAGTGCTTATAGGAGTAGTCACTTTTTCTATTATGAAAAACATTTTTAGGAGATTTTTCCACAAAGAGGTCATTTTGATGCTTTTCCTATTTGAGTGTCTAGTAAACAATGAATATTTCATGGTTGTTATAGTTAGAAAAGTTTTGATAAATAACCAGGGAATATGCAATATACAAAGACTTCAACAAAAATAATTTTACCAAGTCTTTCAGGAAATATTCACATAATTGCACTTAGAATTGAACGATCAAACACAATCTAGTGATCATTGGTATAAAGCTTTAGTATCTTTCAATGGGTGAAGTTATAAAGGCTCCGGAAGGCTCCCAGTCTCCTCAATTTTTTTATGCTTTAAATATAGTATAAAATTTTAATTTATATAAAAATTAATATATTTTTCTATCATGATTCTTCAAATAAATAAAAATTAAATTATTAATGTATAAAAATATTAATTTATAATTAAATGATACATTAAATTTTTTTATTTGAATTTTAATCTTCCTAAAAGTTCAAGTCTAATTTTGCTCCAAGTATCCTTGGGTTTTCTTTTTCTACGAAAAAGGTGAAATACTTCAATAAAAGAAAAAAAACTTTACTTAGACAATTATTTATAGCATCCAAAAGAATAAAATTTAGTATAATGAATATAATTTTAATACAAGAGATGTAAAATTTGATGGAGATTACATTATTATAAAAATTTTAAATATATAATTCTAATGAGAGAGAATAAAATTTTATAAAAAAAGGGGTTAAATAAATATTGTACTAGACCAGAGAGGGCCTATTATTTCAGTTGAAGTTGAATCTAAGGTTATCTAGAATTTTGGAATAAGTCTAGTAGTGCACATTAGGTCATAGATTCTCGATCATAATACTCAATCAAATAATCTTAAAATTACTCTCCAAACACATGAGGTTGGAGAAGTTTCTCACCATCGTAACTCTTAAGTTAAAAGAGAAATTACTTTTATCACAATCACAAGAAAGTATTTGTTTGTAATTTATATCCATTCATCCCACAATTTTTTAAAGTGCGTATAATAATTCGATATGTTCGCTTGTATCTAATGATTTTCGTCTTTAATTTGTATAAATTGTTGAACTATTAACGATACATAATTACTATTTTAATTCGTCCTACAAATTTTATCAATCTGTATAATTGAAATAATAGATTATAGAAAGTTTTATTGTGTTTAAAGGATCATGAACTTATCATAGATTATGTTTTACTATTTTTCAGTTTGGAATCACTTCCTTATGGCTTAGATATAGTTTCGTCAATGAAACAGAGCTTGTCTTTAGCCTCAAGTGCCATCTCCATATAGTGTTTAATTATCCCTCTTAATTATTTGTATCATTAAATTTTTTCAACTGTATATTCAATTATACATGAGTAATCAATGTGTTTGGAGTGGACAATCATTTAACATCAATAAATATGCCTCATCATTCGAGATTACTATTGTGTTTGTACTAAGTTTTATTTTTTTGGGTATTGTTTATAGATGATTTTAATACCATATAAAATTATCTGAAAAATAAATGATTAAGAACTTAAGAAATTTTAGTTTCAATTCATAATCTCACTCATGAACCAAATCTCAAAATACTATTTTAAATAAAAGGTATCATATTCCTTTCATATTTGTAAAAACAATTGTGTTGAAAATAAAATATCTTTTAAAATTAAAGTGTCACGTATATTTTTAATTAATAATAAAAAAATAAATAATAAAAATATAAAAGAATTCATTTTTTACTTCTAAGAAAGTACCTGGTATGAAAAAATATTTCAACTTGTAGTTAATTCTCCCTTGTGATTGAGACTTAACCTATAATTTTTTTAATATAACGTCGAGAATGATTAATTTCGCATTCGTATTAACAATTTGATTACCAATTCTTATAGAATATTAAGGTGAGAAAATTAGTTTATACCCAAACTAAGTAAAAGAGAGCGCTTTCGAACACGTGACGCGTCAGAGACACGTACACCATGGGCGCATTAACCCATGAGGATCAATCCTCCTCTTTAAAAGACGACAAATTACCCAATTTAATGAGTTAGTTTACAAACAACTTCTTCATCTCTCCCTCACAAAATTTAAAAAAAAAAAAGTCTCTCTCTGCTGCTAAATTTGGGTTTAAAAGGTCTCCACTGTTCTCTTCTTTTCTTCAACTTCCATTCCATTCCATGTGAAACTGCTTAATAATCTAATAAACACTATATGCTTTCACGCCTCCAATCCATCGAACCTTATTCTCCCCCTCCATTTTAATGCCTCTATAAATCTATCTTCTTCCCCTAATTTCTCGGTAACTTTAATTTTTAGTGAATTCATTAAGGCGTCTTATAAATTTGTTCCCCCAGAGACGTTTTAATTGATTTCTCTGTCTGTGGGAAATTATAATTCAAATGGAGTTGAAGAACATGGTTGCTTTAGTCTCTCGTACTGGAAGGCATTTGCAGCGCTATAACAAAGGCTGTCGTCAAGTCGTTGGGTTAGTTCCTCTCTTTAATTCATTTGCTTTAATTTTCTTCACGGAATTCTGTATGTAATCTTGCATGCTCTGCTACGGAAAATTTGAATCAAATGTTGATTTCAAGTTTGTGTCTCTTGTGGCTTTGATTTTAATTGTAAGTTTTTGCATTTTGTGGATTTTGATTTTACATAAGTGGAGGAGTACATTTTTGTCTCCAGAATGATAAAATCGAAACCAAACTTCAAATTTGAAATGGTTAGGTGCCATACGAGTGGTTATAAACTTCTGTTTAGTTTCAACCTTTGGATCAGGTTTGAAATTTAGATAAGTGACTTGTGATATATAGTACTGGTGCTGTAAATAAATACTGTTACGTATCCCTAGAGTATGAGTTGGATTTTGCTAATAAGATTCTGAATTAGTCTGTGGAATGCTCTAAGAAGAAAAGTTAAAATTGTTAAATGTTTACAAAAGTATACAAAAAAGAAACGAGAACACGTGATAATATTTGAAGGATATTCGCATGAATCAATCACAAGTTTTATGATGCCTTTCTGATGAATTCATTTTTCTTTCTTCTTTCCTGTGATATGAATGTTATTAATTGGTCTAGTGTAAGCATGAAAGACGCTGTTTATTATGATGATAATGAATGGTCGAGTTTATCTCTCTCATAGTTTAGGAGATTGAAAGATTTTACTGTACTTTTTTTTTTTTTTTAATGATGAATGATGTGGTTTGAAAAGCTTGCTAGTAATATATTCTAGAAAGAATTTTTAAATAGAGGAGATAATTCGCGGTGTTTTCCCGAAAGATGATGCTAATCAATAGAGTTGACTCTGAGCAGCGATATTTTTTGGTAACCAGCTAAAATAAAATGTTGCGGGTGGAAGATAAAAAAAAGGTCAAGAAGATAAAAAATCAAATTTTTTTCTAAATAGTGAAACTAAAGATTCTCCAAATTGAATCTATAAACACTCTATACAAATATTGCGAAAACATTTTCTGGATTCAGTGGTGGTATATAGGAAGAACATTCTTCTAAAAGGACTAGAGTCATATAAAGACATGTGACAACTTGATATAAACAAGAGAGGTTTGGGTCAGAAAATCCCGAATGCATCAATGAACTTCTTATGTATAGATTTGCTCATGTTTCGTTCTTGCCTTATTAGTTTTGTTGCTGGCTGATCTTTAAACTGCAAAGAGAATTGGATAACACAGGGCAAAAAGATAGTACAAGCAATCATTTCATAGAGTAATCAACTTGTTTAACAATTGAATTGAGGGAACATGAGGAAAATACAAGGAACTGCCCTAAGCCAATAGTTGTGGACCAATATTATTACTCTACTATTCTTTCAGACTTTGTCAAGCACGGGAAATCAATTTTGACTCAAACAAATTGAACATTGTAGTACGTTAAAGAGACAAGAATATTTAATTGCAGCTGCAATTTGCCTGCACCAGTTGTTGGAGTCCCTTTAGATTCTCAGGGGTGGGGTGTGGTGGGGTTAAGACTTGGATGGAAATTAATATTCTCTTTTTAGTAATATACTTACTCCAAATGTCCTTCATAAGTTAGATCAGTTAAAAATGAGAATTTAGTACAAATGAAACAAAGTTACCGAATGAAACTAAATAGAATTTGTCTTTGTTTGAAACGGTCCAGATGCATACCATACAGATACAAAGTTACCAAGAAGACATCCTTGGTGGACGAGGATTCTTTGGAAGTACTTGTTATTAGCGCCCAAAGGAAAGGCAAAGGCATGCTCTTCCCCAAGGTATGAATTGGTTCGGACTTTATTTGGTTTTGTGGTTCTCCCTCTTCCTTTTTGTTTTGTGTTTTTTCCCTCCCCAAAATGTAAGATTGCAAATGTATTGAGTTTTTCCTTACATTGTTTCATTTTGATATTCTAGGGAGGATGGGAAACAGATGAATCAATTGTAGAGGCAGCATTGCGTGAGACTGTGGAGGAAGCAGGGGTACTAGGTGATGTTGAGGTTAGGTGATTTATTTATTCTTTTTCCCCTTTTCCGAAGAATAGTCTATTTTAACATAGTTTTAGTCGAATTCACATCCTATGTTACACTATCCTTGAGAGTATATTTTGTCTTACATATTTTTCTTTGCAATACTTACTAACAAATAAAGAGTTGGTGTATCTTTTGCAGCGGGTATTGGGCAAGTGGAAATTCGAGAGCCAAAACAAGGAGGGCTACATGTTTCCTTTACTGGTCAAAGAGCAACTAGAGTTCTGGCCAGAGAAAGAAGTTCGGCAAAGAAAATGGGTATGCTAACCTTTTGATCCTTTTAATGGTTTATTAAATGAGAATCAACCAGTCCATGAAATCTCAGATTAAGTTGATGATTATTTTGAACAGATAAGTGTGAAAGAAGCGAGGAAAGTATGCGAGAATGGGTGGATGAAAGAAGCCTTAGAGTTATTAGTTAGTCGCTTAACTGCAGAAGACAAAGAAGCTAATGTAGTAGAATCATGCCCTCAGACTCCCCTCAGCCAGGAGAGAAGATCTAATTCTTGTAAATATAACAAAATCTTCTAGTTCTCTTTGCCCCTTTTTTTACTTTCCTGTTTTTGCAGTGAGGTGGGCGGGTGGGTGGGGTTAGTCATTGATGACTCATGAACTAGTAGTAGTCACTCATAGATCAACTCTAATTTGAAGAAAATGAGAAGCACATAATGTAATTCTTGTTTCATTTTCTTTGAATTGGAGTTCTCTTAGATATATATATCACTATAATATTGTCCGAGTGAAGAGGTTGGATGGTAAAGCATCGTATTTATCTTGAAACTAAAAGTATCCTGAAAAGTTTTACTATCTACCTAATTTATAAGTCGGAATATTAATCTTTTAACTCGTATTAAAATTAAAATCAAGAACTAGCTTATTTGCTCTCTAATTCTTATTTGGTGTCTGCTTCTGCCTTTCTTTCCGGCGTACCTTTGATCCGTTAAGTGAGAACTCTTTTACATAAGATTTTTGGATCACTATTCACCTTCCTCCGGTTTATCACGCTTAGTTGGATTTCAACCTCAACAATGTGAACTAAAACTGAGCTTGCACACTGCGTCTTGCTAGTTCACTAAGTAGACTCACTCTACCGAAGGACAGCAAAAGCTGGAATTCTTTGTAAACGAGATATTTAGAGGAAGAGTCAGAACACTTATTCTGATAAGAAAGAGCATTCTCGCGTTAGCGTCCAATGTCTTTCTTTTCGTATTAGTATGATTTTTAAGGCATTAATAAAAAAAATGATTTGATTTCATACTAATTAAAATGTTTATATTCTCACATACAAATCGATTTCATAATAAAATTTTCTAAGTAACCTTGACACGAAACATAAGAATGCAATGCATCTTGAAAAAGAACTCATCAATTCATAATTTCCTGGACAACCTCGAGTCACAAAGCGTTTTGAAGTGATATATCGAAAAAACTACATATCTAAGTTTTTCTAATAGTTATTTCACCACACATATAATGGTTTAATAGCTAAATGTTTAATCCTTTTAATTGAATATTATGTGTTAAAATTGCACTAAATAATTCGAGCTTGCCATTTGATCAGATTTGTATTTGCATTGGTTGTTCACTTGGTCCGATATATATTTTTTTGATGAACATGAGAGTGAGAGTATAAAATAATGAAAGGTGTATTAGTTGACTTCAATAGAAATCACCTTCTTTTATTGAGGAAAAAGGAAAAAAAAAAAAAGAACTTTTATGAAATTGGGAAATTTTGAGTTGAGGCACATGATTGAACGAACTGTTGTGATGCTTCAACTGATAATCAGTTGGGCCTTCTCTCCTTTAGGGACGGAATGGTATAGTCTCTATTTAATTTGGGCCACGCATCCAAAGGCCCTACATTTTTTTCCCAATGATTATTTGGCAAATTATTATTATTTTTTTAGTATTTTTTTTTTCTTCGGGAAGTTCCAATCCCATTTCATTCATCTGAACGAACAAGTTCGAATGATTGGAGACGGATTTGTTTTTATTTTTATTTTGTTTTGTAAAGAAAATAATTTATTTATTGATTTGGAGGTGTTATATAATTAATTTTCAAGATTTCACCAAGTTAACCTAACATTCATGACATTCGCATCATTACAAAAAATAGGGTTATGGAAAAACCTTCATTTTCTTCCCTCAAAAAGGTTTGCTTCTTGTACTGGATTTTGCGAATGAAACCCTATTCTTCTTTATTAGATTGCAAAAGTTCCTAATCAGTCCCATCTCAAGAACTTTCATAGGAAATTTTCTTTTTTTTATTCGTCAAAGTTAGCTTGTCCGCTATATATTTAATTGACTTATTTAATTTATAAATTAAGTTTTAGGTCGATATTTGTACAACAAGGACCTTCAAACAAAGATAACATTTGCATATTTATAGCTATAAAGAAAAAAGAAAAAAATAGTTTATACAAATAAATAACTAATAAATATATAACCACTTCAAAGTCACTGTTAGGTATTGATTTATTTTGGGGGGCTAAATTAAACATAGAAAGTGAATGGGGCAATGCAAATTGCAGGGGAACATGTGTGTATTGGTAGAGGGACTTCACGGGTGAGAGAGTAGAGGACCTTATCTTCGTAAGAGTCGAGAAAATGCCACCATTATTTCAGTAGGTCTTTTGTACTAAGAGAAAGTCGGGGTTTGTGGCAAAACGACTTGAGGACAAATAGCAATTAATCTAAAACGACATTATTGATTTGGACATTCTCCGTTCCGTCTCCTTCTATACGTTGGTTTTCAGGGAACTCGTAGGCCTAATTTTTCTCCTCACCACAACTCCTAAATTAGAGCCTCTCTTGTTTTCCTAATAATCACTTTTTTTTTTTTTTTTGGTAAATACTAATTATGTCTTCTCATCATTACACAAGAAAACCTTCCTAAAATAAGCAACATGATGGTCTCTATACCACTTTCTTATATCATCATATCTCATATTTTTTAATATATTTTTCACCTTTAAAATTTTATTTTTATTTGATAAATTTTATTAATAAAATATAATAAATTAGAAATATGTTTGACCGTAAATAAGAAATAACCAAAGGAAAGGGGAGTTTTTCTAAAAGTTATAGAAGTTGGCTGAATTATCTAAAAATCCAACTCGATATAACTAGAAAGTATAGGACTTTCCAATATATATATATATATATATATACTCTTTTTATTTAAAATTAAACATAAAAGTGAATATCAAATTATGAAGTAAGAAAATAACTTGCACTAAACTCAACCAAATGAAACTCTACTAACTTGTTATAGATTGATTTAAGAAATTGTAGCAAAAACTCTATACATTATCTAAAAGTGGAAAGATACTTAGCAGTGAAGCATTTCTCTTCACCTTTTACTGTTTGATGAAAAACGACATATAATTAGCCCCCCAAAAGACATGTCTGGTCATGCATAGTCCCAAAACCTTTTTTCTTGTATTAATTTCCCTTAATTGTTACTTTTTTTTGGATAATGTTCATTCTCACTTTTTTTAAAAATTTTTTTATTGAATCATTCTCAGTCGTTTCTTTCTGGACCTGGCCCGCTTTAAAAAAAATCAGACTGAAGTGGACATTTTTTTTTCCGGTTCAGGCTATAACGCACAATGAGTGTGCGTTATCTGTAATGATAATGCACAACATTGTGCGTTATCAGTTAATTAAACTAATCAGTCAACATAGCTAATAACGCACAATAAGTGTGCGTTATGACTCAGCATAACACATACTTGTTGTGCGTTATCAGCCACGTAATTATGTTTTTAATTTTTTAAAAAATTTTTTAAAAATTTTTTTAAATATATTTTTTTTTTGTTTACAATTGTGTTATTTAATTTATTTTATTTTTTTGAATGAACATTTTTTTTTAAATAAAAATTTCTTTTGTGAAAACTTATAATTGTATAAGTTTTTTTTAGTAATTTGTTTAATGAAAATTTATTTTGGAAAAACTTATAATTGTATAATTTTTTTAAAAAGACTGTATTTATTATATTTAACTTATTTTGTGCTATTTATATCATTTTCCTGGAAAATATACTTACATTTTGACCATTTCATTGCAAGTTATTTGAAGAAGTAATACTAAAGAAACCGTAAAAATTTAGAGCAATGATGTAGTAATTAGAAGAAACTGAAAGAAAAATTTCATTACTATAAACATGTTTTATTACAACTATTTCAAGAAAATGTCAAACTTATACATTGCTCGGTCCGGGGTTATTACAATTTTTCCTATTATGTCCGGCATGCGACATCTACCACATCTTGGGGGAGAATCCGGATTTCTATAATCCATTTCCCCCTGAAATCGCTTGTCTTGTTTCCTACCCCGTTCCTTTTTCATGTTTGGAGGATAGAATGCCAAATTAAAAGGGACATCCCTCCAAAAGTTCTCATTTAAGACCGGATGAAAATTCGCTTGGTAAGTTTTTATGTACGTTTGTCGCGAATATATCTCCGGTACATGAGCATCTGTTCTTGACCCATTTTCTCTACACACTGCAAGAACATGAGAACAAGGCAATGTATATGTTTGCCATTTTCCGCAACTACAAAATTTATTATTTAGCCGCAATGTATAGACGTTGTTGCTTGTACCAGAAACTCAGATTGGAGATTTGACCATGCATATTCCCTCTCGCGGATTGTAAGTTGTAACTTTGTGTTCTCTTAATTTCAGTTCAATTCGCAAGAGCTTGTCAAAAATTCAAGTTGGAAATGGATGCACACGATTTTCTGCCTCTTCACGGTGTTGGTGAAAGTACTTAACTAGTTTGTTGAATATTAGTTCAACTAGGGCTTTTAAAGGTAGAATCCTAACTTTCTTCAACACACTGTTAAGTGCCTCGGAAATATTGGTTGTCATGATACCGTGTCTGTGACCGCCATCATGCAACAGTGTCCATTTCTCTGCGTCCAACTTCATCAAGTAAATGTAATCATCCACATTTCTTTCTTGAATCTCTTTCATTACACGGTCAAATTTCTATTATTTCGTTTCTATTCCGGCCTGCCACATCAAGCTTTTTAGGGTTGTATTTTTAAAGGTCTTGTTGAAATTCGCTCGAATGTGGCGTAAGCAAAACCGGTGAACTGCAAATGGTGGTTGCCACAAAGGTTGACTTTGAATAGCTGAGAAAATACCTTTGGCGATCAGAAATGAGGCATACGTGGCGATCTTTGACTATGTATTTTTGCAAGTTTTTAAGGAACCAATTCCAACTCTCGGAAGATTCCTTATCAACAATTGCAAAAGCAAGTGGGAACAAGTGATTATTTGCATCCCACGTACTTGCAATTAACAGCACACCCTTGTATGGTACTCTTAAGTGTGTTCCATCTACAGAAATCACCGGCCAGCAATATGGAAATCCGTCTATACACGGCGAGAAACACCAGAAAACAAATTTGAAAATATATTAGGGGGACTGCTTGTTCTGTGATGCAAAAATTCGTATACAGTTCCCGGGTTTATACCATGTACAGCTTGTAAGTATTTAGGTAGAATATTGAAGGCTGTATCCCAGCTACCAAAAACCCTCTCGATGGCAAATTTTTGAGCATACCATGCCCGCTTGTAAGTACAGCCAGTTTGATACAATACCTGCAAAGCTAGGGTTTTTCTATAATATGATAACGCACAATCACTGTGCGTTATCAGCTTAATAACGCATAATGGTTGTGCGTTATTAAGCTTGATAATGCACAGTCATTGTCGCCAGCTGGGATCCACGTCAGATTTTTACGCGATTAACGCGGTGATTAAGGATAACGCACAACAATTGTGCGTTATCATCTCTGATAACGCACACTCATTGTACGTTATGGCCTTAACCGGAAAAAAAGGCCCACTTCAGTCTAACTTTTTTTAAACTGGGTCAGGCCCAGAAAAAAACCTTCTCAGTCACATGAATTCTTTATAGCAATATTTTCACTCTTTCTTTTGACGATATTTTCGGAATATATAATTCTAATAAATCTCGACTCTGTATTATAATATTTTTAAATTTTAACTCTCTTAAAGTCTGTTTGGTTAAAAAATTTTAATGCGTAAAAAGAAAATGTGGAGAAGAAAAATGTAATTTCTAGAAAATAAAAATTCACATATTGTTTGGTTTAGTAAAAAAAATTTTAAAAAAATAATTTTCTCGTTTGATTTGAGAGAATTTGGGATAGAAATAAAAAAATTAAATAATTTAACTAAAATTTAACTAAATTTTTACAAAATTAAAAAAATAGTAATCATATGCACTAATATAAAAATATTAAAAAACTATTTATTTAATCCCCTAAAAAATAAAAAATCTTAGTAAATTATGAAATTTTTTAAAATTAAATTTTCAATATTTCAAGAATGAAAGAGTAGGGTGGGAGGAAGCCACTAAATTGCAAGCTTCGCTATCGCTCCTATGTAGTGGTTGACCTAAAAAGTAACCAATTATTGACCCTTAACAAACAAAAATAATAATGATAATAATTGTCAATCATCACAACTTACTTATGATGAAAATGATAAAATCTGAAACATGAGAGAGTATTCTTATACATATTTGGTCAAACACCAGAAATATAGTCAGTACAGTATAATACCTAATAATCATAATTAATGTCCAACACTGAAGTATCCAGACAATAGTTGGAATTTTAATCAAATATGAGCAACTCAACTATACCAAATAATATCAATTAATGAAGAATAAGAGCGCATGTGCATATCTTGCTAAGAGTGCACGTGCAACACTCATATCTTGAATAAGAGCTCGATACACCTTCATTCTTGATAGGTCACTTATTCCTCCCACTTCCTCAATCTTCTCAAATAAAACTTCCTCTGTAAAGTTACAACATTCCACGTTCTAGTGTAGCTGCAACTGCATCTATGCCTTCCTTGAGATACTTGATTTCCTCACTGACAACATCAACAATTCTTATTTTATTTTTCTTTCGCTCTTTAGTTTGTTTAGATATTGAGTTGAGTGTTGCTTTTGAAGACGAGGAGACATCATTGTTTGCCTCATCTTGAACATCAAATTCATTATATACTCGTATTTGTTTAGGACCAACTACTCGACTTCCAGTAGCATGATCTTTTTCAAATATTTCATCCAATTTTTCAAAATTTGAAATGAGTGTATAACAAAGATAAGCATCACTTGGTTTTCCCTATTAAAACATAAAGCAAGTATAAGTTAGTAATAAGGAAGCAAATCAGCACAACCTCCTAGCCTCTCTGTCAGAATAATACTCAAATTTAAGAAACTGTATGCTGTATATAGAGAACAATCCAGTTGAATAAGTAACTAAATAAAGGAGTCATCAACTACTTAGGAGTACCAACAATATGAAGAAATTAAAAACATATCAAATCAACAATCTAGCAGCTGCAACACATGATTGTTGCTTACTCCTGTCTTACAAATCAACCATAATCGTTGTCACTTACACCAGTTCTACTAGGTATCATAGCTTCAACTTACACAATCAAAAGCAATTCAAGAAAAATATACAAATAGGCTAAATTTGAAGGAAAATAAAAAGAAAGACATTATTTCCTCCACAATACCAATCTAACATCCCTGCCTAGCTCGGCATCATGATACCCAACTAAGAACTAGCACAAGGAGAATATCTGAAGATTCAAGAACTATCAGATGTTAGATACTTTGCCAAGACTAAACACAAAATTTGTGGAACAAGTGAACTAAGAGGTAATCCTCAATTAAGGAAGCAAGAAATTATGTTGCAATTAATAAGTTCCCAATAATTCAAGCATAAGGAATAATCAATCCCCAACAAATCAGTTATTATTTCAGAAAAAAATTCAGTAATTAAAGATCACCAAATCTACATTTTACCTTGAGATAGTTGGTCCAAACATCTGCTTCAGCTTGAATAATGTATACAGAATAATTAAAACCAAAGCCACTTTTCTTTTGTAAGAGGTCTTTCACAATAGCAAGGTGTTTCTTCAAAGTCTTTACCTGATTCTTCACATGTCCTGGGTCGCAACTCACAAAAAATTTCAATGCAACAGCAAATGCTACTGCTCAGCAGTTTTTGTGAATGAGCCTCCAATTTTTCGCCCCTTGAGCTTTTGGTCCAATAATGTATCTATAAGGCAATTGTCCATCTCATTTGTCCATTTCAAGTTTCTTTTGTCATTCGTGACAAATCATACTTCTCCTCATCCTCCTGTTCAAAGAAATTTGGAACTATCACAATAGAAAATCATTTGTTAAAATGCAATAAAAAGATGTTCTAGCATAAACCTCAATTACTCTTAAACATATAATCAGATGATGAATTCAAGTTAAACAAATATACTTTTTGCTAATAAGATAATCAAATATTAAATCAAAGTTATATACTAATTATAGTTTACATTAAAACTATGCTAACGAGAAGAACCACAACAAATCCTAGTGTAATCTCGCCACGTATAAAATGTAATTTTTTCCCTCAATGATTTTCCTTCCCCACATTCATCAATTAGACTTGAAATCATCGAGTCATCTTCTATTGCTTGACTATTAAGTTCGTCAACAACCTCTGCAAGTAGATGCATAAATGGATCAATGCCCATGAGATAATTATATAAAATGCAACAAGCTATAACGATATCTCCTTGTGTATCCACGTTGAAAAACGACTTAGCTTCACTCCCTAAAATTTCAAACTGCTTCATTAAAATGCCAAAAGTTCTTTCAATCGCATTTCGTGGCAAAGCATGACAAAAGTCAACGAACTCCTCAGCATTTTCAAGAAGATTGTAATAATATTCTTTTATATGATAACGTATACCTCTAAATGGGGTAAGAAAGCCACTTCTTAGTTAATTTCTGGCATCAGCTAAATAATATTTCTCTAAAAAGGAAAAAAAGAATTAATCGCTAAGCTTAATTAACAATTAAAACCTAAAAGATAATCTATTTTTTTACATCATCAATTAACATTCACCTCCAGGAACAACTAAACGATCAATTTATCTAGTTAAAGCATCAGTGAGAACTCTTGAATCTGAGGTTGACCCTTCGCACACTAGTAGAACATATGTGAACTTCAAATAAAAAATACAAGCAGCTAATACATTTTGTGTTGGATAGTATTTTCTTCTTCTATATTGCAGAACCTCATTATTTGATACTTTTACTAGAAAATGTATACCATCAATTGCACTTACACAATCCTGCAAGAAGGATAATAACTAAGGCTACAAAAATATCATAATTAAGATAATAACCTTTGTTTTTTCTGATTCAATAAATATTTATCTTGAGATAGGGATAATAACTTGAATCATTCCTAATTTCATCATTATGTTGCCTCAAGAAATATCTTCCAAGGAAATAATAGGTTTAAGGACCTCATCAAAATGTCTACTAACAGTCTCCTGAATGCATAAACTTAAACTTAACTATACGATTCCGAAGATCATAAGCAAGTGTATGAAGAAATCTAGCGAACTCACTTTTCCACACTATTACGAGTACAATCTTGAAGAAGGCCTCTTTGTCTAATTAAGTAGACAAGATTTGCAAATGCCTCTTTTTCAATATGTAATTATTCTCGATAATCTACATCTCTTAAACTGGTAAGTCTTTAGACTAAAATATGCCTCTCATGAGAAATTATTTGTCATCCAGTGTTCGACTCACGAATCAATGACAAAAAAAAGTAGCATGTGCGGTATATGCAAGTACACATTTTATAGCCCATTTTCTAAGCTTGTCTCGTTGCTCACCTTCATCCAATTATGTTTATAACAACAAAAATTGCATTAGCAAGAAAAAGAAAAAAGAAAAAAGATCAATAAAGAATTAAAATAACCAAGATTCAATTGTTATTTTATTGATTGAAATTCAACTAGTTATTATAACACAAGTCCAATCTATTGTCATGATCATCAACTTTTTGAACTAAATAAAATATTAGAAATATCAAGATCATGGCTAAATTTTCAGAAACAGGAGCATTAAGAATTACAGATTTTTTGCTTATTTTTACAATGATGTCCAAATACATCCAATTTTCAACATGATTAATGTGTAATTGATTTACAAAATAAGCAAGATAATAAATCAACTCAGAGTATTAAGAAGCAGGAAGAGTACACAAGGCCATTGGATTCAGCATAGTCTGACTCATAGATTAACCCCATATAAAAGAACATTAGTTCTTGTAGGCTTTATAAGCCCATTTTCTCCCAATATTTTACACATTTTTCGGCCCAATTTCACCTACCCATACACCCCATGATGCATTGGGCCTCAGCCCCATTTGGAATAGGCTTCTTTTTTATTTCCTTGATCGGGTCAAAGGGATGCCCGGGCGGTTCAGGTTGGCCACCTGGGCCGTCCGTTGGCGACCCGTGGATGAACCGCCTGCCTTATCTTTTTATTACTGTTGTTGCTTCGATTCTTGTGCAGTCTTTTGCTCTCCTCCTCTGAACCGTCTTTCCACTCTCTGTCTTTTGGAGTCTTCGAGACTCTTGGTTTTCCTCCTGATTATTCGGCTCTGCCGCTGCTTTCCTCTCTTTGTTCGGTGTTCTATGCCTCTCCGTTGTTCACCAGTCTTCTTTGTCACCTTTGATTGTCTGTTGGTGAGGTTAGAGAGTTAGCCATGAGGAGAGAGAGAGAGAGAGAGAGAGAGAGAGAGAGAGAGAGAGAGAGAGAGAGAGAGAGAAGGTTGCTAGTGATTCCATCACAGTTTGAGGCCCTTTTCTGAGGATTTTAACACCCGATCATCTTTTTCCTTACCGTCGGCGCCTTGACGCGGCATCGCCGCTGCTCGGCGTCCGTTTCCTGGTTTGGTAACCTTTCGATTTCAGCTCCTCAGTCATCTTTTTGATTTTCTGCCGGTCGTTTCACGGCGGCAGTGGTAAGTGAAACTATCTCTTGTTGATTTCGGGTTATTTAGATTCTAATCGAGTATTGTTTTGCAGATTGCCTTATTGTTTACCTTTTTGTTTCTGTTATTGAAAAGATTAAATCTTTCTGTTCTTTTTCTTCTACTGTTTTTCTTGATCATTTGTAATAGTAATTAGTATTGTGTAATAGTAATTAGGAGTTTGTTTCTCCAACAAGTGGTATTAGAGCCGCGGTTCTAGCTCATCGGCTCCGGCTTCCAGTAGCAACCTTTCGAATCTAAGAAGTTTCTCAAATCCGGTCAGTGAAGTTACTCCTACTCTCTCAGTTTTACAGTTTTTTTTATTATTATTGTTCTCTATTTATCCGGCTTGCCGCCGGGTTTCTGTTTACTATTTTTCTTTTTTTGATCGGCTTGCCGCCGATTTTATTTCTGTTTGTGTTTCGAGTTCTAGCCGGTTACTGTTTCTTGCTTCTGAGTTTCTTCTTTCGGCTTGCCGTCGATTCTATATTTCTGGTTGTTGGTTGTGACAGCTTGCTGCCGATTATTTTGCTATTACTATGATTACTATTATTTTTTCTATTTCTGGTTTTTCCCTTTGGTTTATTATTCCAGTTTTTTTTTTCTTTTCTTTTCAAAACAAAAACCCAAGCATGGCTTGAGTCCATGAGGTTTCAAGTATCTGTGACTTGGCGGTTTTTCTTTTTGATTTCAAAAGTTTTTTTAATATTTATTATATCGTTTCTGTCTTTTTCTTTGCTGATTGCTGAATCTGTCTGTTTCTGCCTCCTTGTTCGTTATACAATTTGTTTCCTGTTTTCTGGTTAGGTATTTCAGTGTGTGCTATTTTGTTACACTGTTTTGTATAATCAAAACCAAATTTAATCAAACAAAACTAAAACAAACAACGCCGTTTTTCTTTGAAAATCTTTCCTCTGTTAATAATACCTTATTAATACTTATTTGAGTATGGCCTTGTGTATTTTCTAGTCTTCCTTATTAAGAGGCCCTAGATATCTCTCTCTAAAAATAGAGGAAATATGTTTTGATACAATCAAACATCACTTTTAATTAGGTGATTATTATGACTATTGATTGGACTATTTTCTTGTCATAGCTTGAATATTGGAGAAGGAAAATCCGGGCAATTTTATTCAAAACTTTTTCAAATATTTCATCTTTCTGAAACCACCAAATTACACCTATTTGCCTTTAAAACATGTCAGTTCCAAATATTGAAACTGATAGGTTTGATGGCAAAGTACAAAATAAAATTACTCCTGCTATTTGCAGCCCTGAAGAGTATCCGGAATCTTGAAGGGCGAAATTCTTAAAGAAAAACCAGGTGATACTCATAGCTGTCTCACCTTGCATTTGACTGATAACATTTTACGGAAAATTGATGAAAAAGACAATGCTTTTGAAATCTGGACAAAACTGGAAAAATTATATTTGGAAAAATCTCTTTCTAATAAAATCTATTTAAAAGAACAGCTTTTTGGTTTCAAAATGAGTGGAACAAAATCACTTTCTGAAAATATAGATGATTTGAATAAAATAATTTTGGAACTTCAAAACGTCGGAGAGAAAATCTCTGATGAAAATGTTGCAGTCATTTTACTAAATGCCTTACCTGATTCTTTTAATGATGTCAAATCTGCTATCAAATATGGCAAAGATGACTTTTCACTTTCTGATGTAAAAAATGCTTTAAAATCAAAAGATTTAGATTTGCAAAAAGAGAATAAATTTCATGGTGAAAATCTTTTTGTAAAAGGAAGGATTGACAGGAGAGAACCTCCTAGTCATCGTTTTAAAAGCCATTCCAAATCACGAGAGAAAAGCAAAGAAAAATGTTTTTATTGTGGGAAAGAAGGGCATATGAAAAATAAGTGCTTTAAATGAATCAAAGATGAGAAAAACGTAAACATGGTAAAGGAGGAAATAAAGTCGATAAAACTCACGGTTTTGAATCAGATGGTAACTCTATGTTCTCTAAAGTTTTGTGTGTTTCTCTTTCTCCTTCATGTACTGATGTTGTTAATCATTGGGTGCTTGATTCTGGTTGCTCATTCCACATGACACCTAATAAACACTGGTTTTCTGAATTCAAATCTTTAAACTAAGGAAAAGTTTTTATGGGTAATAATCAAGTTTGTGATATAAAAGGCATTGGCAATATTTTCATAAAAATGCATGATGGAGTGACTAGAAACTCACTGAGGTTAGATACGTGCCTGACTTACGTCGGAATCTTATCTCCTTTAGCTATTTAGACTCTCTGGATCTCTCTTTTAAATCCAAAAAGAGAATTTTGCGTGTTTGCAAAGGAAACCTAGTCATGCTAAAATGTTTTAAAAAGGAAACTTTATACATCCTTCTTGGTAAAAAAGTTTGCAACTCTACTGCTTTGGTTTCAAAAACTGTCCCTGAGAAAACTATGTTGTGGTTTCGAAGGATCGGCCACATTAGTGAAAAATGGCTTTATCATTTGCAAAAACAAAAACTTTTATGTGGTGATAAAATTGATTCCTTAGATTTTTTTGATCACTGTGTTTTGGGAAAACAACATAAAATTAGTTTTTCAACAAGTACGCATAAGTCATCTGCACTTCTTGGTTATGTGCATTGTGATCTGTGGGGGCCTGAAAAGGTTCCAACTTACGGTGGTAACGTTTATTTCCTTTCCATTGTTGATGATTTTTCTAGGCATGTATGGGTTTTTCTTTTAAAAACCAAAGATCAAACGTTTGAAAAATTTTGTGAATGGAAACGTTTTGCCGAAAATCATTCTCAAAATAAACTAAAAACTATCAGGACCGATAACAGTCTTGAATTTTGTAACCGGAAGTTTTCTGACTTATGTGTATCACATGGCATTTTATACCATAGAACGGTTAGACATAACCCACAACAAAATGGAGTAGCCGAAAGGATGAACCATACTATTATAGATAAGGTCCGGTGTCTGTTAGTGTCTTCTGGTATTCCAAAACCTTTCTGGGGTGAAGCTGTTAGTACAACAGTATACCTTATCAATAGATCTCCATCCACAGCTATAAACTTTAGGACTCCTATAGAACTCTGGTATGGTAAACCTCCTAATCTTTCCAATTTGAGGGTTTTTGGTTATGCAGCCTTCGCTCATCAAAAAGAGGGAAAACTAGATCCAAGGTCTAGAAAGGGGGTGTTCATAGGATATCCTAGTGGGGTAAAGGGTTATAGAGTATGGTTGAAGGGTGAACCAGGGGTGAGGGTTATTATCAGTAGGGATGTCATCTTCAACGAGTTAGAGATGCCTTGTCTTAAGGATAAAACCATCACTGATAATCTTTCGAGTGTTCTTTCTCCTAGTAGCATTCCGGTAGAGGTGGAGACTATCTCCGAACCTCCTCTAGAGCCACATTAGGAACCTGAAACAAATTCTAAGTCTTCTGCTCCTTCTAGCAATACTCTTGTTCTTGAAACTTCTGACCCTATTCTAGATGGTTCTAATGAGGAAGAAGAATATCCTGAGGCTCAAACCCAAGCTCTTAGGGATTATCAGCTCACTAAAAATCGAGTTCGTACAGTACCTAAGGATCATCCTCGGTATTGTTACTCCTACATTGTATCATATGCTTTTGCTGTTGCTTCTTATGTTGAAGACAAAGAACCTTTATGTTTTTCTGAGGTTTTGAAATGTCCCAATTGCGTTTTATGGTTACGTGCGATGGAAGAAGAAATGTTTTCTTTGAACAAAAACAAAACCTGGATTCTTTTTCCAAAACCTTCAAAACAAAAAACTCGTTGATTGTAAATGGATTTTCAAAATAAAGGAATCTGAGTCTTCTAATGAACCTCCTAGGTTCAAGGCTAGACTTGTTGTAAAAGGTTTTTCACAAGTTGAGGACATTGATTTTAATGAAATTTTTTCTCCTGTTGTTAAATACAAAACAATTAGGATTGTCCTTGCTCTTATTGCCTTCTATGATCTTAATCTTGAACAACTTGATATGAAAACTGTTTTTTTACATTGTGACCTTGAAGAAACCATTTATATGCGTCAACCACCTGGTTTTGAAGTAAAGGGTAAGGAACATATGGCGTGTCTTTTGAAAAAGTTTTTATATGGGCTTAAACAGTCGCCAAGGCAATGGTACAAGAGGTTTGATTCTTTCATGTCTAAAATTGGTTTTTCAAAAAGCAACTACAATAGTTGTCTTTATTTTTCTGGTAATGATGTGGATTCTGCTATTTATTTGTTGCTGTATGTGGATGATATGTTAATAGCTTGTCGTCACAAAGCTAAGATTGATAACCTGAACTCGCTGTTGAAATCTGAGTTCGATATGAAGGACTTGGGAGTTGCATCCAGAATTCTTGGGATGAGTATTTCAAGAGATAGACCTGATCATTCTCTTTTTCTATCTAAAATGTCTTTCCTTCAGAAAATCGTATCCAAATTTTCAATGCACCTGTGCAAACCTGTTACAACTCCTCTTGCTAGCCACTTTAAACTTTCCGACAAAACCTGTTCTAAAACTAAAAGTGAAAACAGAGATATGACCAATATCCCATACAGAATAGCCATAGGCTCAGTCATGTACTCAATGATATCTACCCGTCCTGACATTGCTTATTCTATAAGCCTTCGTAGCAGATTTATGTCGAATCTTGGAAGAGATCATTGGGCTGTTTTCAAGTGGCTATTACGTTACCTAAACGGAACTGTGGATCGGGGTCTACACTACCATAATTGGTCTGATTTTGAATTGATTGGATTTGTTGACTCTGATTTTGCAGGTGACAAGGTTGGTAGAAAATCTACCATTTCCTATTTCTTTACCCTTTCAGGTAATTGCATTTCGTGGAAATCCCAACTGCAGTCTGTAGTGGCCTTGTCAGCTACTGAGGCTGAGTATATCGCAGCAACAGAAGCAATCAACGAAGCCATTTGGCTTCAAGGGTTATTGAGTGAATTAAATATTTTAAATTCCAAAGCTATTATTTATACAGATAGTCAAAGTTGTTTACATTTGTGTAAAATCCGGTTTATCACGAACGGACGAAACATATTGATGTCAAGTACCACTTTATTAGAGAAAAGGTCTCTAGTGGTATTGTTGACATAGATAAGATTAATATTGATAATAATCCTGCTGATTTTGGTACTAAAATTGTGAACACTGACAAATTTATGTTTTGCAGAGACTTTCTTCATGTGGAAACAGTTTGGCTCAAAGTGAGTCATTTCAGGGATGAAAAATATTATTCGAGGTGGAGATTGTAGTCTTTATAAGCCCATTTTCTCCCAATATTTTACCTATTTTTCAGGCCAATTTCACCTCCCCTTTCACCCCATGATGCATTGGGCCTCAGTCCCATTTGGAATAGGCTTCTCTTTTATTTCCTTGACCGGATCAAAGGGATGCCCGGGTAGTTTGGATTGGCCAACCGGGCCGTCCGTTGGCGACCCGCGGATGAACCGCCTGCCTTCTCTTTTTATTGCTATTGTTGCTTCGATTCTTGTGCAGTATCTTGCTCTCTTCCTCTGAACCGTCTTTCCACTCTCTGTCTTTTGGAGTCTTCGAGACTCTTGGTTTCCTCCTGATTATTTGGCTCTGCCGTTGCTTTCCTCTCTTTGTTCGGTGTTCTGTACCTCTCTGTTGTTCACCGGTCTTCTTTGTCGCCTTTGATTGTCTGTTGGTGAGGTTAGAAGTTAGCCGTGAGGAAAGAGAGAGAGAGAGATAGAGGAAGAAGGTTGCCGGTGATTCTATCACGGCTGAGGCCCTTTTCTGAGGGTTTTAACATCCGATTATCTTTTTCCTTACCGTCGGTGCCTCGACACGGCATTGCCGCTGTTCGGCGTCCATTTTCTTGTTTGGTGACCTTTCGGTTTCAACTCCTCAGTCATCTCTTTGATTTTCTGTCGGCCTTTTCACGGCGGCAGTGGTAAGCAAAACTATCTCTTGTTGATTTCGGGTTATTTAGATTCTAACCGGGTATTGTTTTGCAGATTGCCTTATTGTTTACCTTTTGGTTTCTGTTCTTGAAAAGATTAAATCTTTCTGTTCTTTTTTCTTCTGCTATTTTTCTTGATCATTTGTAATAATAATTAGTGTTGTGTAATAGTAATTAGGAGTTTGTTTCTCCAACAGTTCTCTAATTAAAGATAGTTAAAAAAATTAGTGAGAGCCTTATTTCTTATGAAGTGTTCAAAGAAAATCAGACTCATAGATTATGGTTGCTTTTGTTTGTATGAGATGGATCTCTTGTAGTAGTCAAAGGAATAGAAAACTGTAGAGTGAAGTCAAAAGAGAAATTTTGAGGACTGAAAATTTTGCTATTTTCCTATTATAGTCTTTTTCCCTCTTCAAGTGATAAATAAAGGACACAAGAATTGCACTAAAAGAATAAGACATCATTTTGCAGAATCCTGTTACATGATTACTTCTAGTAAAAGTTTTTTCTATTTTATAATAAACCTTATATATAATGTGCAGTTTCTAGATAGGTATTAAGAGCCAAAGTTTATAAATATACTAGAGAAAAATAAGTTTCTGAGGAACATTACCTAAGCAATATCTCTTAATTACTTTTTTCTTTGTTCCAGAGAAAAAAAGAAATGGAAAATTGAATTTATACTTCCCAAAATTTAGTCCATATTTCTGTTTCCATTCCAAGAATACTTAACTTTGAAAATTCTCAAGCGGTAAGAGCATAAGAAGAATGCTTGAGTTCAAGAACCTGGCGTCTAATCCATTCTATTTCGCAGAAGTTCACCCAAAATCTGGCCTAAAAACTCATACATTAGTATAGTCTAAAGGGAGATTCATAATTACTCCTGAAATTCAATTAACTTAGTGCTTGAACTTCATTTGTTCCATGCTTTGCCAAGCATTTGAAATAAGAAAGAGAAAAGCCATCTGGATAAAAATAATTGTAATAATGACAAATATTGACAATTTCACATAGTAAACAAATTATAGAAAGTGTAAGCTGGAGCCTATTACATCATATTAATCTCAGATGGAATTGGCTTAAATTAGAAGCATAATTTGGAAAAGCATATATTTGACAAAATTGCTTAAAATGGAAGTATAATTTCTTAATAAGTATCTGTTCACCAATCCTTACCCTTTTTGTTCTTCTGTTCAGTAATTTATGAAATACAATGCTAAAGAAGTTGAATGTGAGAGCAAAAAGAACTTGACAGATTCAACACTTGTACTACGACCTAACAAATAACCTGCTAATCAAAATCCACTCCAAGCATTTATATCCACAATAAAACATTATCAGTACGACAGGACTATAGATGTTCAAATTAAGAAGATATATATATCTTTCAGTTGATGCTTTCAAACCTTTCTCACCTTCTCTCTTTTTCTCATCGTAGTATAGGGAAAATAGATCAAAGATGCCAACTAATTTGATAAAATATTATGATATACAGTTCAAGTGATAAACATATATAAAATCAAATCTCATAAAAGAAGAAAAATCAAATAGACATTTGCATTTCCACAACACCCACAAATCTCTTTGATAACATGACATAAAAATCAGATTTGCATGCCTCTTCTAAATCGTCTTCTTGTTTAGCAACATGATCTGATACGATAATAACCTCACCAATTTTTTCTCTGGAAGTCTTAGAATCCAAAATATCAAAAGGACAAATTCTGGAGATGATTACTGGATGAAAATTGATGATTTCTAGCTAATGATCTTTGCTTGGAAATTTTAGAGGGACTCAAATTTGGTAAAGGAGAAAGTCTATCTCTGACAGGGTTTGATGTGTTGTGGGTCGGAGAGGATGGGGCAAGTCTATTTCCACTTGAGCTAGATACTATGGATGGAGAAGCTTAAGCTCAATTAGATTAGAGAAGTTATGGAAGAGAAGGAGTAAGCTTGATCAGCATTGGCAAGAGAACTCGGAGTTTTTCTTCAGTGTCGAGAGAGGCAAAGTGCGTCTCTCGTTTTTCTTCAAGTTTTCCTTTTCCTCAGCTTTTGGTGAGGAAAAGGTTTTCTATTTTTTAACGTTGAGTTTTCCTTAGCAATTGCCTCCCTTAAATATCTTTAGTATTTTCTTTAACTCTCAAACAGAGGAAGCCTTTTTCTAAAGAAAACAATTTCCTTTTTACTAGTAGAATTTCTGAACAAAGCAACCCTTATTGAAAATTAGAATATGACTACTACGTACCCAAAACTTTTAACATGAGACTCTTGAAAAGTTTTGAATTTTTAAATTCTCATGGCAATATTTCCACTCTTAAACCTATAGGAAAATTTTCTCCATCTCTTGTACTAGAACCTTCATATTTTGCACCCATTTGTACTAGAAACAATAAATTTTATATCATTCAAAGCTGAAAATTTCTTGTTCATTTTCAACTAGAAATTTCTTATTTCGCATCGTAGTTGGAAACTCCTTATTGAGATAGAAAAGTGTCTAGCTCTAAACGATATAAGAAATAAAAAGTCTCTCTTTTTTACTTTTACTCAAATATAAAATTTGACTCAAAACTTTATAACATGACATCATTAAAAATATTCAAATCTTAAATTTTCTATAAAATATATTTCTATTATCTCTCTTTCTTCGAACTTGTTAGCAAAGGCGAAATCTCTCACCCTTATACTCTTTTTCTAAATTCTTATTCTAACTTATAAGAAGTAGAACTAGATTAAAAAATTTTAACATGATGGCTAAAACTTGATCGAATTTTGAAATTTCTATAACAATATTTCCACTCTCTCTACTCTTGGGGCGTTTGGGGGGGGGGAGGTGGGGGGTTTGGGATGGGAGGAGGCGGGGGCGGAGTACAACGTTCCCATGCTCACTCCCATATAAAGAGCTCCACACTCTTCAACATATTGATGTTTACACAAAGCCCCAACACAAACTTAGCCATTTGCATTCAACAACAATACCTAAAATCCCAATAATCTCTCTCTCTCTCTCTCTCTCTCTCTCCAAATGGCCGCCTCATTCTTCACCTTCTTTCTTTCCTTCTTTTCCTTGTTCATTCTATCCCATTCAGACATAGATTCATTCGTCTACGGTGGCTGTTCCCAGATTAAATACACACCAAATTCCCCTTACGAGTCAAATCTCAACTCCCTCTTAACATCCTTAGTCAACTCAGCCACTTATTCTTCTTACAACAAATACAACGTTATGGGCTCAACTTCCCAAGACATCGTGTACGGTCTATACCAATGTAGAGGAGATTTATCCATGCCAGATTGTGCCACGTGTGTAGCCAAAGCCGTTAGCCAATTTTCCAGCTTATGTTCACAAAATTGCGGCGGTGCTCTTCAATTACAAGGTTGTTTCGTAAAGTACGATAATACTAGTTTTATTGGCGTTGAGGATAAGACTATTGTGATGAAGAAATGTGGACCGTCCGATGGTTATGATATTGATGCTATGAACCGTCGTGATGCGGTTTTGGGAAGCTTGATGAGTGGGGCCGGCGGAGGAGGGGGTTTGTATCGTGTAGGGGGGTCACAGGATATACAAGGTGTGGCTCAATGTGTAGGGGATTTGAGTATGGGAGAATGTCAAGATTGTTTATCAGAAGCAATTAAAAAGTTGAAAAGTGAATGTGGAGGAGGTGCTGTTTTCGGGGATATGTTTTTGGGCAAATGTTATGCTAGGTATTCTACTAGTGGTGCCCATGCTTATGCATCTAAACCTGACCATGGTAACCATTTCTTCAATCTTTTCTTATTATTGAGGAATTTTTTTTTTCTTGAATTTTATACGGGATATTAAGAAATGGAATAGTCTGGTTATGAACAACGTTCATATGTAAAGATTTAGATTTGTCAAATTATATTAATCCCTGCGGTTATAAATATAAAAAAATTTTAGATTTTTACACACGAATTAAGGATCCGATTAAGTCCTGTTTATAAAGTAAAGGGTTAAAAGAATGTTGAAGTGGTCTAAATTCTCATTATGGATAGAGAATATAGATTTCTCGAATTATATTAAGTCGCGACGTTACATTTTGTTAACTATTTTATTTTTTATATACCATTTTGGTGATATGAGTTAATAGTTCAGGGTTCGGATTCTAACAGAAATTTTCAAATGGAATGATAATTAGTATGAAATGAAAAACTTGTTTATGCTTTAATTTGAGCAGAAAATATGCCAAGTTGACTGGTTTAACTTTGTTGTGTGCCAAGAACGGTTTTGTGACCTCTGTTTTTGTGATTGTAGAGTCTGATCACAGTGATTCTGAGAAGACATTTGCTATTATCATTGGATTGTTAGCTGGAGTGGCTCTAATTATCATTTTTGCTACTTTTATGAGAAGGGTTTTTGGAGGAAATGGTAAAAACCACCCATCTTCGAAATTGTAGCTTTTTCTTTTTTCCAGAACCAATAAATTTGTGATTTATTTTTTTCTTTTTGCAGGTAAATAAACAGCTTTGGCAGAAAGTTACTGGCATTGAAAATGGGATGTCAACAATCTTCTCCAAATTTTATATTGCTTTTTTTTTTTTTCTCTTTTTTCAAAGCCCTTTTGCCTTTTTCTTTTGGTCATTTGCAAATTTAACTTTATGTTTGCATTCTAAAGAATTGAAGGTCAGAGATGGAGTGATGAAGATGCAAAATTTAAGATCATGAGACTATACAGAAGAGATGCAGGTATTGTATACCTTTAGAAAAGTTGAATAGGAAGGAGAAAAAAGGGCTAAGATTCCATTATTCTTAATTCTGATCTCTCCACTTAAACAAAAAAGTTGTATTAATGTGTAATGTGAAGAAATTATTTAAAAATTGCATATTCTTTTTGTAAAGTTTGCAGATGATCATCATCATGTTTCTGTATCTTCTTGTCCTTAAGCTTTGAAATCCTTCTTTAATTGAACTTAGTGATTCTTCTTAAAATTAAAAAAGAAAACCCCATTTGTTACGTGGCAATATTTTTTTTTTTAATGAAATGCTTATAATAATTAATAGATGGGACTAAGATCAACTAATAGTTTGATGTCTCAACCTTTACCAATCAATGAAGGCAAAGCATCACAAGAAGAAAAAACCCTTGCAACATGCTACATCATAAGTGAGCAAAAAATGAAGTTTCAGCCCAAAAAAACGAAAGGAACATGAAAAAGAGAGAAAAACAGGGGACTAAATATAACAGTAAAAGTTAGGAATACTCTAAGGTACACCAAAATTGCCAAACATTTCTGTCAAATTTCATTTTCTAAACCAAATTAAAAGCAACATTGTACAAGCAAAAAAAGACAAACTTTATATTACTTGTGGACTATAATTTAATTTTGACAAAAAAAAAAAAAGGAAAAATTTAATCATCACTGATGTTACTTAGAAGTCTAAAAAATTACAGATACCTCATTAAGATTTTCCTAAGGAAGACAAGATAAAAATTAAGGACCTCTGCAAAAGGAAGCAGAATAAAATATTAACTTAAAGGTATTTCTTCGTTTTTTTTTTTTTCCTACGAATACTTAAAGTTATGCTTATAATATCAGTGTCCTCTCTTTTTCCAGTTTTTTTTTTTTTCTTTTTACATTATATGACCAAGAGGATATAGTTACTTGATGAATGAAGACTTACTCCACAATAATGCTCTTAACAAATTAAATTTACTTGATGAATGAAGACTTAACCAATTAAATTTACTTGGGCAAGTAAAATCTTTAGGAATATAAAATTCAGCAGGGAAAAATTATTAAAAAATTTTTCTAATACGAATTTTCTCTCTTTATTACCTATTCTCTCTGCCTTCTCTTTAACCCCAACTCAAATATTTCTTAAATTTTTTACTTTCAACACAAAATGAACATATTTATGAATGATTTTGAATAGTTTTTGTAATGAAATATCGATTTTGAGGTAAAAAAAATAAAAAATATTAATTTTTAGAAACTGCTATTAGTTTCGCCCAGATAAGGAATTTCACAACCTGTGAAATTGTTTGAATAATTTTGCCCAGGTTGGCGAAATTCTTTTGAGAATTTCTCCCATTTGGACGAAACTCATGGCAATTTCATTTTTTTAACTGTTACTTTTATACTTTTTATAATTTTTTTCTTATTATATAAGATGAATTATTAATTTGTTTCATATAATATTTTAATATAACATACTAACGTAGATCCGAACATATTTGAAGAATTTCTAGAACCGGAACAATATGTGGATCACGGGCAAATATTTAGAACAGATAGATTATTTAATTCGAAAACAGAAATGGTGGAATGGAAAGAGAAATCGAATGAAAGTGAATACATATTTGGGTATCACTCGATATTTGGCATCAAGAACTGCTAACCATCGACAGTATGTTACGTTGGGTTGCGAGCGTGGAGCTGAAAAGAAAACGAGAATGAAGCCTAGAGTTGATGTTGAAGAAGAAGTTCCCATAAAAGGCGAGGTCCTTATGGAACTAAAAAGTGTAGTTGTCCCTTTAAATTAAAAGGCGAGCAAATATTCACGAGTGAAAATTGATAATTATTTTTCACGATAGGAGGCACAAACATATAATAGATGTCTATCATCACGATCATGCTTAGGTTGCAAGACTGACGAACGATCAACTAAAACTAACCGAGCGATTCAGAAAGAGTCATATGGCACCTAATAATATGTTATGATTTTTCCAAAAATAAAATCGTGGGATATGTCGGATTACTATTATGTTGATTATTATAATATTCTAAAATTGTGTTTATATAATAATATAATTTATATGATTTATGTGGTGCTCAAACTATATACAATATCCTTGCGAAGATGAAGAAGAAAAGGATGCAGAGGCAAAACACGATAGAAGAAGTGCTTTGTTTAAGTACTAAACGAGTCTATACGGTCTTCTTCAAAAACTGTGTCGGGAGCGACGTCCTTAGTGATATTGTTGTTGCACACTCGTTATCGATTCAAATGATGAAGATGTGGCCATATATACTGATAATGGGTACGATATATAAAACGAACAAGTAAGTTTTATTAAGATATTTTATTAAGTATAGATGCAAATATTAAATATATTGATTGTTTAAGTTAAAATGTTAATATTATTTTAAAGGTAACCGTGATTGTTTAATTAATATTTATAATAATTTAATAAACATTTATATTGAATAAGTCAATTTTATTTGTATTTTACATTAGGGTAATTTCAATATTTTAGTATATACTTAAAGTCCGTATATTTTTATTTTATAAATTCATATAATTAATTAATGTTCTTAGATTTTAATATTGTTTAACAATAATTGTGATTGTTCAGGGTTAATTTAAATTGAATTAGTTAAGTTTTAGGAGTAGTTTGTTTTAGTTTAATTTTAATATTTTAGTGTATACTTAAAAATTATATATTTATTTATAAATAAAAATATAATTTAAATTTTTGTCTAATTTCAATTTTTCAAGGGTTTAAAAAACGTTATTATGTTAATTGATTTTCCCTATATATATAATTTAATTGATTTTCCCTATATATATAATTTAATTGATTTCATTTATAAAAATATTTTAAATATTGTAATTATTTAATTAATATTTAAATGAGTTAGTTCATATTTATTATTTTAGTTTAAGTTTAATAATTCAGATACCAATAAACTTAAAATTTTTATATCTAGTTTGTAAGTATTAAATTTGTATTTTATTACTTAGGTACTATAGCAACTGCATTCATTCAGAATGAGCAAGCTACGGTGTATAGATGAGTGCTTAAACGATTAAGCACTTATATTTTACATTAGCAGTGCCAGAAGGGAATGAGCAAGATACTAATCCATAAGAATAGTGATTATGATGGATAGAGAAAATGGTTTGATGCCTGTGATCGGGAAGATGTTCAATATTGATCTTACCACATGCTATGTAGAAAACCCATTGATCAAAATGTGTTGAAAAAGTTAACTGAGGTAATTAAAAATGAATAGTTGGCATCACAGTTCATGAATGACACGTGGCACAATTTAATTAATGAAAACATTGAAGTGGAGTATTATAAAAAATTGGAAAATGTGAAGATGAAGTGGCAAAGAAGTCCGGATTTCTTGCATTACTTGATTGATATTTGATCGAATCCTCTTGCTCATAAATTTGTCAGAGTTTGGACAAGCAAAGTATTGCATTTTGAGGTAGAGACCACCAATTAAGTTGAGAGTGAACATCCAGTTTTGAAGCGGTGGATTTCAAAATGCCATGGTGATTTGGACACAGTGTTCCTTAATATTCATTCCGTGATTGGAGGTTAAATTTTTTAGATTAAGAAGTCATTGGAGTATTATAGGCTTAAAGAAAAGTATACTGTCAGAAGTAATCCAATATTGAAAAATATCAGTAACAATGTAGTCATGAGTACATCGACTCGGAGGTATGGCAAACACACTAGTCTAAGACTCCTTAAATAAATGTGGTCGTGCCTCTAGCCACAAGCCCTCTATGAAAGTGTTATTCACTATGTACATCCTATTATTAGCTGGCATGTGAGCTTCCAGTGGTCTAATAGGTCTATAGGGCATGTATGGATCAATATACTCGCAGTATGTGAGTATGCCAAGCCAAGTAGACGCCCATATTTTTTGTATCTCCGAATGCCTATATGGTGTCCAACGTACTTCTTTCATAATGATCACATCTAATCATAGCCAGATATCTATCAACTTATGCTCAGATTTTTTTCCTAACATTTCATATCGCTGGATGTACGGCTTGCCCAACTTCACTTATGGTCTCACTTTGGGAAAAACATAAGCAAATACATACACACACACACACACACATATATATATATATATATCCAGGCCTATAATAGTATGAATGTTTTAATTTAGTTTAATACTAATAAACACATAAAACACAAATATTAATAATGAAATGTAATGCCCACCAACAATAATAATGCAATGAAAAGAAAAGTATACATATACATACAACTTACAATATATTATTTTAAAGAAATAGATTAAGTATAATATGAAGAAAGGGAATAATATCTCAAGAAATGACCAATAACATGCTAACTCTTTCACATCTACACGCGAGGCCGAACCAAGATTCCAGTACAAGAATGCCAATGTTGTCGCATCACAAGCCAACCTCCCACATCCTCGAAAATTCTTTATAATAGGCCAAAGCTTAGCATGAATGATATTTCCACTCTTATCGGCGAAGAGGGAACTCCCAAGTATGTAAGCGATGTAACATGTTGACCTCAACTCTAGGGAAAGTCCACTATTGGGATCCTCCGCAACATATGAAAGTTCTTAGGCATTTTTACCACGACCAATGTAAGTGATGCCCAAGTCGTTCTGAACAATCGCAATCAGTTGCTCCTGGGAATACTGAACATCCACAACACTACCATAAGTAGTTTTCCCAAGTATCAGTTCCGCATTATACAAAGTAATAGTGATCTCTCGAAAAGGCATGTGAGAGGTGTTGGTGTCTAACTGTCACCTCTCAACAAAAGCATAACGCTGAATGTGGGTGCTAGAACATGCATTACTGTAAATGGACTAGTCCTGTACCCTCTGCCAACTCCCTCACCTCTCGTATACTACGTGTGCAACCTGTAAGTGAAACAAAGCGCGACCACAACTTCAATATATCTCGCTCCTGCTTATTAGAAAAAAAATTCAATAAAAATATTAAATAATAAGTTTAAAAATAATTGTGAAACTAGATATTAATAAATGTAAAATTTACTTATCCATGCCATATAGAAGCAGTGACATGTCCACTGTGAGAAGGAATAACCTCTGGATCCTATGGAACTCCCTCATCTGGTCTTGTCTGCTCCCAAGATGCATGCTTCACATTTTTATTCTTTGATTGTGTCGGAGGAATGGCCTTATTAGGTCTTTTTTATCGAAACCCCATGATATTACTCATCATATGTCTCAAACTGCCGATCAACCCTTTACTTTTCTCCGGTCCTGGCCTTCTTCCGAACGACGACGTAGGGGCCACATCAATTGGTTCGTCCTCGTCACCATCACTCTCGCCCTCAACCATGTCCACATCTCCCTCAACATCATCACCCTCTCCCCTAACCTCAACATCCTGCCCCTAGAAATGGATATCTCTTGTCTTGTCATGGCCCTTAGATTAGACCATGTCTGCCTAAAAAGTATGATCAGTCTCAAGACCTAGATCCCAAGTATCCCTCCATAACTGAGGTGAATATGACGGAATACCATAATCCGTGGCTATATACTCCGTCGTACTAATATGATGAATCCGTCGAGATTCCTGAAATAATCTGCTCGAAAAAAAAAGCCCCCCAACTGTACCCCTGTAGCCTTAACAAATAGTACCTGTAAGTTAGTTTTTAACAAAACAGGATTCTGGCAGGATATATGAGGATCAATAGAATAACCCAGTGCACATGGGTCATAAGATGTAGGTGGTGGCTGAGAAAATGAAGATATAAGGTTATGTGAAGATGATCCATATAACTGATAAGGTATTGGAGTGTATGGATCATGTGGTAGGAGAGGAGGACAAGTACGAGATGGTATATGAGGTAGCTAGGTAGAAGACCCCGATCACCAGGGTCATAATATATCCCAGGTCCAAGTGGGGCAAGTGTACTAGATATGTCAGCCGTACTATGACAACCCCACACACCACGGGATGAAGCAGTAATTGTATAATCCTGAACTCGATCGGTCTTGTCTGCCACAGGACTTAGATCATCATCTCTCCTATGTGCTCCATCTCGTACCATCTAAACAAATTTTCAAATAATCATAAATAACTATGTATATATTTGCCTAATTCATATATAATTACTTCATGTTTTATATTATTCAAATCTTTTACTATTACATATATAAATTTTTAATATTGTATTATTTAACTTCATTCTTTTTACTTTTCTATTATTTAAATTATATTTATTAATTATTTAATTTATATTATTTTATTATTTCCCTTAATTATATACAGGCATTTATAATTTTATTATTTTTCATTAATACATTATTATTAATAAAAATAGTTCTTACGTGGAGGGTGTAATTATTATTTAAATTACGATTTAAAAAGAGTTGCATTCTTTAAATTATTATTATTTATGTATTATTAATTATTATTATTATTTAAATCATTATTAAATTATTATTATTCACATTATTATTTAAATATCATTATTTAAATTATTTACATTATTATTTAAAAATTATTCATTAATCTTTTAAAATTAATTACTTCATACTTTTATATTAAATGTCTATTATTATATAAATTTATTATTTACTATTGAAAAACCTTAGATAGGGATGAATAAGGTTTTCGCTAATTAAAAATTTTTTGAACAAATATAATTGAAACCTCCGATTTTGTTTTAAGAAGAATTTAATAACTCATTTTTAATAAAATTCCTAACCAAACAAAATCTCTTTTATGATCAAGGATTAGACAATAAACATAAAGGTAAAGTGCAACCCACAAAGAAAAGAGTTCACTCTCTCAATAGAGCTACATCCAATATCTTGAAACTCAACTCAAGAATTTCACAAATTCACTAAACACAACTCTTTACACAATATCCCAATTAGAATCACCCTTTAAGGGTTTTGCACACAAACCTCAAAGTTTACAGAACAAAACAGTATAACAAAATATCAAAGGATCACCCTAAGGGTTTTTTCACAAAATCTTTGATTATAAATTAAGATGAAAGAGTTGGGACAGAACAATGTTACCAAAGAAGTTTGATTACGGAAAGATACAACTTGATTCAATGCTTTTACAAGCTTCCTTTTTCTCATTCTTTGAAAGATGATCAATAATTGAAGCTCTAAGGAGTTTTTCTTTTTGGTAAGATAAAGAAGGTTAAAATGTGCTCTTTAATGCTCTTGAAATTATTCTTAAATGTTTTTCACTGCTTCAAATTTATGGCTGATCATCAACCCCTTCTTATATATGAAGGTAAAAAACTAACTGTTACTGTCAGCAGCAACGATCATTTGTTTACAGTAAAAGTAAAAATCGGACGACCGATTTTTAAAATAGGACGTCCGATTTTCTTATGAACACCGGATGATCTTTTTCAAAATAGGAAGACCGATTTTTAAAAAGACTTGAAAAAATCGAATAACCGTATTTCAAAATAGGAAGAATGATTTTTAAAAGGCTTGAAAAAATCGGATGACCAATTTTCTTTGTGAAAACTAAAAAATCGGATGTCAAATTTTCATAGTAGAAAATCGAATGACTAGTTTTACACTTAATAAAAAATTGGACAACCGGTTTTCCATGTAAAACATAAATTTTCCTTCATATTTAAACATGTATTCTTGATACAACTTTAAAGAAGTGTAATACTTTTTAAATCATCAAAGCTTTAGCAAGAGCACATAGTTTTCAAGAATAATTTTGTCAAAAATATTTCTTTTAAAGAGCTAACATAATTGATCAAGAATCAAAGAAACAAGTTAGGGAGTTTTACATAAATACCTTATAAGATACTTCTAACTATTCTTCTTGTCTTCAAGGTTTTCAACTTGATCACTTCATCTTCATAAACTCTTGTAGTCTTGAGTGATCTTTTGCTTCTTTGTAGATTACCCTTGCGACTTCTCTTGTGAATCTTTTGTTCTTCTATATAAAGCTATTTCTACTTATCACAAAGCACAAGTTAATCATAATCAAAACATTACAAATATGCCCTTAGGGCTTACAACTACATAATGTACTCAGATATTTTTATCCAATGATAATATTTGTTATTACTATGACTAGTTTTTCATAAATCCTAAACTTAATAAACTAACTTAATTAACCTAAACATATAAATTAATGTTAAAACATAAACATGAATTATAACACGTGAACAAAAGAAAATAATTAACGAATTCATAATTAAATTAAACAAATAATTATAAACTAAAAAAGTTAAATAACTAACATAGGGCTACATGTATTATAAAAAAAAAACTAAATAACATGAACACATTTAAACATTTATAAACAAAAACTAAATAACATAAATAAATAAACATAATTTTAAACATTTATAAATACAAAAACTAAATAACATAAACAAATAGCCATAAATTTAAACATAACTAACAGAAATTAAAAAAAAAATTTGAAATGCCCAAGCTGGTGAAATTTCCTGTTGAATTTTGCCTAACCTAGTGAAATTATTCAAGGAATTTCACTTGACCCAGCGAAATCCCTTGAATAATTTCTCCAGGTTGGGCAAACAACGTTTTTTTTTTCAATTAGGTATGTTTTTTGAATTTTAAACCAATAAAATTGTAAATAAATGAGTATAGATTAATGCATTAACCATTTTTTTAATTTTCAATAGTCGGATTTGTGTAGATTTTGGATTGAATGAATTGGAGTTAAAGAAAAGACAGAGAGAATAGGAAGTAAGAGAGAATTTTTTGTGAAAATAATTTTTATTTTTTTTTTATACTGAACTTTTATATTCTTGAATTGATTTTATTAAACCTTAAATTGTCATGTGACTTGTCAATCTCTGTCTTAGATATGCTGTCAATTGTGTTGTTTGGTTTCTTTCAACTTATATTTAAGTATGCAAATTTTCTGAGAAAATTCTTATATTGATTTGAAGTAAAGGCTTGTCTCTTTTTTTTTTTTTTTTAACTTTTTCTTTCTTTTTTCACTGGTGCTTTTACTTGAATCTTGAAGGGCCGGCATAAAAAGCTAAAAAAAAAAAAAAACATTTAGAGGAACAAAAAGAACAAACGCTCTACCACTCAATTCTAACGCCTAAAATTACTGAATTCTTTAAATTCTTTTTTATGATACACTATTCTATTAAGTCTTAATATTCTTTTCCATAGATTAATTTATTGAAAAAATTATAGAACTTTTGGTGGACATTACGAATCCAAATTAATAAATATAATTCATTTCTTTCTTTCCACCTTATATCTCGCCTCTAATGTCCATTGTAAACCAAGTAGTGGATGACATGACATGCATCCATGTTTGTACCTTTGGAGAGATTAAAGTGATATTCTCTACTTTGCAGTCCCATAAAGAGAAGGAATCAATCTGTATATTCTTTTGCTCATTATCTTATATAAAGTAAGCTACGTTATTTAATTACTTAAAGACCAAGAAATTCATAATGATGATCGAAGCCATTTTGCATGCATGGGTTTGTAATAAAAGCAACGAAAATTATATAACAAACTTTAGTCATCAATCATGTTGAAAATTATGACTTTGCCTTTTGCATGGCTTTATTTTTATATGATGGAATAGAAGAGTGACACCGCCTCCTACCTAGATGGGCAACTCATAGTGCTGTAAACTATTGAAACGAGTTTTGGTATAATTGAATGGTAACTTAAGAAGGAGAGGGAAGCACAAACTTATAAAAAGTTCATTTATTTATCAACCAATTAATGTAAGACTTATTTTTCTCATAAACTAGTAAAGTATATATTTCTTGGTATAATCTGCATGACTCTTTTGGATTAAATTTTAAAAATAAAATATAATTTTATATTTTATTTAAAATATCACATCATTTTTATAAATAACACTTTTCACGACGAAAAAAATTCACTTTTATTTAATTAAAATCCAATTATAAATGAACTTTTAAGCTCTAAGGCCCTTCCCATAAAAGCTCTTAAGTCCTTTTAAAAAGAATAATTAAAAAAAAAACTCAAAGGGGCTTCTAGTTAACACGATCCAATCAAATCACAATCTAATAGAGATGTTTATAATTATGATAATGTAATGGTTGACGTGGTAAGAGTATTTCTTTCTAGGTCAAAAGTCATAGATTTAAACTATAACTCGTTTTTAATGTCTCAAAAAATAAAATAAAATAAGAAAAAAACAAATAAGAGATGTCCATAATTAGATATTGACTTATTTTTGGGGAAAAAAAATTGAATATCTGGACAGCTCTTCCAACCATTTAATAGAATTCAAGGAGGAGTAACAAGAGTTGACTTACGCTAGTTTAGTTCGTGCGGGGACAGAATAGGAAAGGAGAAGATATAATAACACTATTTACTTTTATTAAGGGAAGTATAATAATTTATTTTAAATTTATTTGGTATGGGTGAAAGTACTTCTTTTGTTTGGTTTAGGTGAAAAATAGAAGGTAATAGTTTTTATTATATACAATTTACTATTATATCAATTGCACGAAGTTATAAATGTTATATATATTTATAGGAATTTAGTTTATGATAGATTTGTAACAAATTAATTTATAAAATGGTAAAATAGTATTTTGATATCATTAACTTCCTAATCTGTCCAATTTGAAAGGAGCTAATTTGCTGACGTAGAGGAGGACATTTATATTTCACCCACTTTTATGTTACAAAAAAATGAAGCAAATAATACATTTACATTTGATTTACATCCTCTCCTACTCCTCCCTGATTTCAACCCAACCAAGTTAAGGTTAGGCTCACTTTCATTACGTATTGAAAACAGAAGTTTTTATTTTTTCATTTGGTTTATCACACACACCTCCACTCACATAGCGCGACCCCCCTCACTTAGGTATATCCATCTAATATGCTAAGTGAAAAGTCTTGAATTCGAATTATCCAATGAACAGTTTAATGCTGTATATATTCACTACAAAAAAGTGTATCTGACATGACAAATTTTTTCTTGACAAAGCAAACATTGTCACGAAAAATTATTTTTTGTGATAAAATTAACTTTGTTACTTTCTGTGACGAAATTATATCTTTATCATGAAATGTTAACTTTTCGTGACGAAGTATCATTTCGTATGATAAGAATGACTTTTCGTGACGAAATTTCATCTTCGTCATGAAAAGTCATACTTATCGTGACAAAGACACATTTGTCACGACAAGTGTGATCTTTCGCGATGAAAATTTGACTTAATCACAAAAGTCATATTTGTCGTGACAAAATATAATTTTCTTCATGATTAGTATGACTTTTCGTGATAAAAAATTAAATTTATCATGAAAAGTCATGATTTTAGAAGTTATTAATAAATTATTTTAATACTTGTGAATAATTCAAAAAAATTGATGAATGAACTTTAAAAATAATTTTCTATTGAATTATTAAGAAAAAATTTAATAGTTTTTATTTTCTTAACAAATAAATGCAAAATAAATCCAATCCATAACTAAAATATGAATGAAAAAAATCCAAACTGAAAGTAAAGTATAACATTTTCTTTACAAAGAAATAAAAATGAACTGTTTTTTTAAAAGGAATTATTTTTTATATGCAATACTATAATTTATATGTAATTTAAACTATAACATAGGTACAAGTTCCAACAAATTTGTCTGTATATACATACATAATACAAAAGATTATTATATTAATTGTATTTAGAAAAATTTAAATAAGGAATTAATATAAAAAAACTTTGTTTGAATTAATGTAAATATTGAAAACTTCATATTTGTTATTATTACTTTTTATGTAATTATAATATTTAAAAAGATGAAATAAAAGTTAAAGATTATAATTTCATTTTGATAATAATTTTATACATGTAATATATAATAGATTAATTCTACAGAGAATACAAATTTACTTTAATATTTTTTTGTATCATAAAACTAAATATCTAAATAAGATTTAAATACAAGGCAATCAATAAGAAAGAGAATAAATAAAACAAAAGGAGAATATTTTAACAAAAATATTGATGATGTAGTGATAAGAAATCTATTATGCATGTAGGAGGTCATAAGTTCCAAACCTCTTACACACGAGAAATTCTATCTTGAGCAATTAATAACTTATGTATTATTTAATACTTAATTAATTTTGGACACATGGATAAAATAAATCCAGCTCATTAAAGTAGGTTTCTAAAGAAAAAAAAACCATATAATAGAGCTCAAAACCAATTTCGAAAGTAATTAATGTTCTTCCTTATCAACTAGGTGATATTGGGTTTTGATTCGATGTGATTCCATGAACAGTGTTTTTGGATTTTTATGCTAAAGATTGGGACTTGAGGTTTCCTAAGAGGATGTTTGTAAAAATGTCTGAAAGAAATGATCTGGTGTTTGATTATCATCTTTTTTTTTTTTTTAAAACCAGTTTGATGATTATCTAATCTGAAGGTTACGGTTTCTATGCAAAGAAGGAAGGAGTGGGTGAAAATGGTGAATTGAAGTTAACATAAGTAAACCACGGTGGTAATTATAATTAAATAAAAAAAAAAAAAGAGTAAACCATGGGGAAAATGGTTTTGAACAGTTTTCATGAATTTTTTTTCTCTGAAAGCTATTTTAATGAGCTGGATTTATTTTATTCATACGTCTTGAATTGATCGAGTATTAAGTAACTTTTGTATGTATTATTATGTACACAAGTTACTAATAGCTCGAGATAAAACTTCTACTCCCTCAGCAGCCCAACAAAAGAGCAATACTCATTAGTACCCGCAGCTTATCCAGTTGTACTTCTTCCGCTGTGTTGACATAATCCAGAAGCCCAATAGACCTTGTGTTTAAAAACACACACTAATTAAAGAAGCCCATGTCCAAATAACCAAAGCCTCATTTCCCCAAATGTATAAATATATTTCGGCCCAAATAACGGTTTTGGTTTTGACCAAAAACGGACCAAAAACGGTTTTGGTTTTGAAACCTAAAGAAACATTTTCTCGCATCATCTTCTCCAAAATGCCAACAAGGATAATCCCGAAAGAACTTTCCAGATACATAATACCCCCAACTTCTAGAATTCCCATGCCCCTGTTTCGGGAAAGGATTATCCATCACATTATGATATCTCCTTCTTTATATCCAAACACGCCTTATTTAAATTGCAATTTTCTTCATCTCCAAACGCATTCAAGGTTTACATTTGTTGTTTCAGGAATATGGCTCTGTTTGGTGACCCTTTCAGACGATTTTTCTGGAGTCCCACCACAGTTTACCCTACACACCTAGGCTCAACTGCCCTTCTCGATTGGTTTGAATCTCCACAAGCACACATCTTCAAAATCAATGTTCCAGGTTTAATTTCACTTTTCCTTTTCTTAATTCCTCAATTTCGATCATAAATTTTGATGGGTTTGTTTTTTTTAATTGATTTTTGTTCCAATTTCTTGCAGGGTATAACAAGGATGAGATAAAGGTACAAGTTGAAGAAGGGAATGTTCTGGTGATTAAAGCAGAATCCAAAGAGGAAAATCTAGGGAAAGAAAAAGACACTGTTTGGCATGTAGCTGAAAGAGGAGGAATTGGGAGAGGTGGAGGAGATTTTTCAAGGGAAATACAATTGCCAGAAGATGTGAAGGTAGATCAGATAAAGGCTAGTGTGGAAAATGGTGTACTTACTATAGTTGTTCCTAAGGATACAAATCCTAAGCCATCTAAAGTTAGGAATGTTCATATCAGTAGCAAACTCTAAAATCTTGGGTTTTGGATTTCAAAATCTGGATTGTATGAACATAAATATTGGATTTTGCTGTTTGAAATGATCAGAATAAAATCTAACATGAATAAAAGGTTTGTTATGTCTGTAAAATTTTGGGCTTTTGCTTCAAAATCTGAATCAGATTGTTATGGGCACTAACATTGGTTTTTACCATAGTTTTTGGGACTGTTGGTTGAACTAATATAAAAACATTTGGTGAAATTGATCATGCAATTTTTCTGGGATCAAATCAAAGCTTTCATTCACTTATGTCTATCGCGGCAGTCTTCAACATAAATTGTTGACAAATTATTTTAGTTCTACTTTTTTTTTCCAGAGCATTTTAGCTCTACTTTTAGTAGAATCAAATAAAGGTTTTCCAATAAAAAAAAAAAAAAAAAAAATTATCCATTTAGGAAGAGATGCAAGTATGTAAAGGGTTGGTTTGGGTATACATCTAAGCTAAAGCTGCCAAGGAGACTAGTGTGGAGGAAAACAAAGTTGATCGACGGATCGATGGTGCCACCCTCTACCACCACCTATTATGACGAATAGGAGATGTTTGGAGATTTTGTATTTTTGATTCTTCCTGGTTTAATTGTTAATCCTCCAATATTAGATGATAAATATTTATAAAAAAAATTAGATTACAAAATAAAGACAGTTTTTTTATCTAAATAAAGTACTTTGCTTATTATATATAATTAAGTAGAAGTACATGAGTAACAAAATGATGTAAATGTAACTACTCCTTATTCCGCTACATAAGTATATGAGTGAGAAAAGAATGTAAAAGTAATTACTAGTTGTTCCCCTACATTTATATCAGTACTCTTAGAGTTTTATAGTGATAATTGCCTTTTACATTATTTTTTAAAATCTCACTCTGGTCTTCCATTGACAATGTCATCATCTTGGATCTTTCCATCATTATAATAGCTCTTTTAGCAATTAGTCAGCAGTTTGATTACTTTTCGATACACATGCCTCAATTTCCGTGTTGATATTTGTGATGAGTACCATGCAATCAGAAACAATATGTGCATAAGTAGAAGAATGTTTATTCTGAATTAACATAATTGCAACTCTTAAATCAGTATCTAGTTTTCCTATTTTTAGTTGCACAACCAAATAAAAACCAGTTCTTAAAGCTAATAATTCAGCTTGAAGGTTTGTGGATTAAGTTAATCTTACCCGTAAACCTATGATCATTTTTCTTCGGTGATTTCTAAATAAATCATTTGCCCCTCTCTTACTTGGGTTCTTTTCTACTTTTTCACAATTCCGTTCGTGTTTAGTTTGATAAAATCAGAAGATAAAAAGTTGCCATTTGACTAATATACTTTTAGTTTCAATAACTGCTTTTACTTTATGGCAAGAAACAAATTCAATAGTTTTGGATATAACTAGATTTTTATCAAAAAATTACTGATTAGAGTTAAAAGAGCTATTATTTTTGTTTAACCATAAAACCAACATCCAATAGAAAAGATTGTATTCTAAGAAATGTAATAAAGAACCATGTAAGTGGACTTACCATTTTCCAACGGCCAATTCTGCCAGAATTTGTTAGAAAAAAAGATAACCATTTATTTTACTATTTAGGAGATATTCAATATTATTCCAAAAAAGTTGAGCAGTGGGGGGATAGGAGTTTTGTTGCTCAATATTTCTGGCTTTTAACAATGATTTATGGTTGTCAAAAAAATAATGTTCTTATAAAAAAAAAATATTGAAAAGAATCGATTAAGATTCCGGTCGTCAAGATTTCAAATATAAAAAATTAAGAAAAAAATTAAGGAGAATCAAGAACATTTCATATCTATAAAGATTTTCAATTCTCCTAATTAGTCCTTTTGTATAATTACTCTTTCCCTAATTAGTCTTCTATGTATAAATATACACTTTTGTAATTCATACAATCAAAACTTTTGACTCTAATAAAAATTCAACCAATTTTTCAAAGTATTTTTCTTATTGGAAAACTTTTCAAGGTATCAGAGCAGGCATCTTCCTCTCATTTAATCATGGAATAACCTACATTCACAATTCAATCCTTTCATCAAAGCGCCAGTTTGATATCAATCAAATTAGGTACTAACAACTACCTTATGTGGAGATCAAAGATATTCCCTTCGTGTCAAAGTCTTGGAGTTCTTCATCATCTTGATAAAAATGGTGAAAACCCCAAGGAATATCTAGATGATAAAACAAAAAATCCAGCCTTCATCAAATGGCAGACAAATGATGGACTTCTCATTTCATAGCTTCTCTTAACCATCAATGAAGAAGCTCAACCATCCATAGCAAAAGAACACACATCTTATGATCTATGAAATTCTCTAAAAGAAAAACTACTGCCAACTACGGTAGAGAAGGAAGGTCTTCTAAAAAACATGTTGATACCCATCAAAAAGGGGTAACGATTCTTAGATGATTATTTGAAGGAATTCAAGTCAATATGTGACAATCTTGCTGCCATCAAGAAACTCATATCCAATATTGACAAAATTTTTTAAATTGCTGGTGGATTTGGAGAAAAATATGAAGGCTTCAGACTAGCCATGGTAACTAAACTGTCTTATCTTACTTTTAATCAGTTCGTGCTTGCTCTTCAAGGATACAAACTGACCCTTATCGCACAAAAAAAATAGGAGAAGAGCTATACTGAACATAATATATCCTTTTCAGTCAATGCGGTCATGGCAGAAGTGGTAAAGTAGGTGGTCGAGGATGAGGCGGGCTTAGTTCCAAGGGCAAAGGTTTTACTCCTGTTGGTCACTACAACACTATTGACACTAGCACAAGTACTGTCAATGGAGATAAAAAAAGGAGCAGACAACAAACCCACTTACCAAATTTGTGAGAAAAGGAATCTTGTTACTCTTGAATGTTGGTATAGATTTGATCATTCATATCAGCTAGAGACACTTCCACAAGCTTTAACAACTCTCAATTTAAGCAACAGGGATCCTTCTCTTTATATAGAGCTACATCGCATATGGCAAATGATACAGGTATTTTATCTGATTTGGAACCTTACAAAGAGAGCAATGGTATTTACATTGAGAATGGTAATAAACTTGCCATAACTTTTATTAGTGAAACTTGTGTTAGAAAATTAAATTTGCGAGATGTTTTGTTGTGCCTAAACTGAAAAAAGATTTGGTTTCTGTAAGTAAAATTACTGCTAATAACTCATATACTATTGAATTCACAGCCTTCTGATTTTGTCATTAAGGATCAAAGAAAGAGAACAATAGGGAAGAGGCATGAGAAAAATCAATTGTACGCTTTAGACTCAAACTTTCATGCAACATTTATAGCAGTAAAAGGCAGCAACCTGTCTTCTATGGAGTATTGTTGGCTGGGACACCCTAGTCGATGAATTATTTAACCATTGAAGGGAAAGAAAATAATTGATGTAACAAATTGGTAATCTAAACCTTCTTTTTATACTGGTTGTCAATTTGGAAAAAGATCATTTTACTCTAAATAATAAAATTTGTGACTTTAATACATTGTGATCTTTGGGGACCAGCTCCTATTACTTCTAATCAAAGATTTTGTTTTTATGCTATTTTCATTGATGATCATTCCCGTTTCAACTGGTTGTACCCCATATTTCTTCTCATGCTTTGTCAAATTTCAAAGGCTAGTTAAAAATCAATTTGATAGAAAAACTAAAATTTTTTAGTGTGATGGGGGTGGAAAATTTAACTCAAATTAGTTTCTTAATCATATAAGTGATTGTGGTATTTAGTTACAGGTTTCATGTCCAGGAACACCAGAACAATATGGCGTTGCATAACTAAAACACAAACATATTGTGGAAACTAGCTTAACCACGTTATTTGACTCCAACTTACCTCTGCTTTTATGGATTGAGGCATTTCTTATAGCCTCTTATCTCATTAACAGAATATCTTCTGGAGTCCTTCAAAATGCATTACCATATTCCAAGTTGCTTTGAAGAGATCTTGATTACGATAGCTTGTGAGTTTTTGGATATTTGTATTTTCCTACTTTACGTCATAAACAGGGAAATAAATTTGTCAAGAAGACTTATCCTTGTGTGTTTATTGGATATAATCCACTACAAAAAAGATACCAATACTATGATCCCTCTACGAAGTTGGTATATATATATATATATCACATAATGTTGTCTTTGATGAAAGCAAATTTTTCTATCTATATCTTTACTAAAGATAATTTCTCCATCTCTAGAGCTTTCTGAATTCCCCAGTCTTGATGAATGATTCCACAAGTCCACTACATTATATCACTTTCGCCAATAAGGCTGGATACAAAAGTAGTATATTCAACTTCTGCTATCTTTACAATCAATGGTATTACTCCCCATGTCGACAGTGCTTCTCCCACTGTCAATGTGAAACGTACAAAAGATATTGCTGTAGTCAACTATGCTCCTACTGGCACCAGTAATCTATCTCCAGATATTTGGTGATATTGTCGACGATGATGACATTACTATTGACATTCACAACGCTTCTACTGTTGCTATTGGCACTCTTTCTACTAATGTTGCGGATACTGTCAACAACAGTGACCTTACTGTCGACACTTCTTCTTCCACTATCGACGTGGACAATATAGAAGATACTTCAGCATCATCTCGACTGCAACGAGCTCGTCATTCCCCAAAATATTTGTGGGATTATGATTGTAATCTCGTAGAGGATACTTTACCCATCGCATTGCGACACCATTATCAAGCACTCAAGGACCTATGTTGGGTAAAAGCCATGAAAGAAGAATTAGAAGCTCTTCATTCAAACAGAACATGGTCTTTGGTTCCCGACCTACTACTACTAATGTTGCTAGTTCAAAATGGTATTTCGAGTGAAACAAAAGGAAGACAACTCTTTTGATAGATTGAAGGCTCATTTGATAGCTAAAGTTCTCAATCAAGTCTCTGGCATTAACTTTGATGAGACCTACACTCCAGTCATTCGTCACACCACCATTCGACTGGTTCTTGCTATCTTGACCTCTCTAAATTGGTATCGACGAAAGCCTGATGTGTAAAAAGCTTGAAGCAGCCACCTGGCTTGTAGATCCAAATAAACCTAATCATGTGTATCTCTTTCACAAATCTCTTTATGGGTTGAAACAAGCACCTCGTGCTTGGTTTGATCCATTGTCTAGGTTCTTTCCTCATCTTGGTTTTTATTATAGCAAGGCTTATTCTTCTCTATTTGTATATCATCACAATGTCATTATTGTAGTAATGTATCATTTATTTCAAACTCAATTTATCATTTGAGTTCTGAATTTTCTATCAAAGATCTTGGCTCTCTTCATTACTTTTTGGTTATTGAAATTAAAGAGTTTGATGGTGGTATTGTTCTCTCACAAAGCAACTATCTTAAGAAGCTACTTCGATGGTCTGGCATGTACAATTGTGCTCCAACCGCAAATCCTATGGTACTTAAAGAGAAGACGTCTATTTTAGATGATTTAGTTGATGCTACATATCATCGAAGCATTGTTGGAGCTCTTCAGTATCTCACATTCACTCGTCCGAACATTCAACAAGTTGTTAACAAAGTCTGCTAATTCTTTAGCTAACCCACAGAACGACATCTTCATGCAGTTAAGAAAAGCCTTCAGTATCTCAAAGGTACTCAGGACTATATTTTACAGTTCATTTCTCACAGTCCACTGTCTTTATATGCCTTCTCATATGCTGATTGGGCAGGACGTTCCTTAACACACCGAAGTACTATTAGTTTTTGTGCCTTTTTGGAAGCAAATTGTATCTCCTGGAACTCCAAAAAATAACCCACGGCTGCTTAGTCTAGTTCTGAAGTAAAATATCGATCTATGGCATCCACCACTGCTGAACTCACTGGGCTCACATTCTTGTTGTGCGATATTGGGATTCATCTTGCTTGTTCTCCTAGTGCCCTCCATGTTGTTAATCTTGTCTTCCATGTACGAGCCAAATATATAGAAATTGACTATCCTTTTGTTCTTAAGAAAGTGGTCGTGGAACACCTTGTTATACGGTTTGTGCCTTCCTCTCAGAAAATAGCCGACATCTTCACGAAACCTTTGCCACGGTCTTCTTTTTCGCATCTTCGGAGCAAGATGGGACATCATTCTTATTTCGCCTCCATCTTGTATGGAAATGATAAGGAAAGTATTGAGGAGAATCAATCAAGATAGGAAAGTATTGAGGATGATCAATCAAAATCCCAATTATCAAGATTTCAAATATAAAAAATTAGGGAAGAAATCAAAGAGAATCAAAATCATTCTATATCTACAAGGATTCTCAATCCTCCCTAATTAGTCTTTCTCCTAATTAGTATTTTTCCATAGTTAGTCTTTTCCTAATTAGTCTTCTATGTGTAAATGTACACATTTATAATGCATACTATCAAGACTTTTGACTCTAATAAAAATTTAACCAAAATTTCAAAATATATTCCCTACTTAAAAAACTTTTAGTTTTATTTGATAATCTGTCATAAAAGGATAATGGGAGAAAATGCTTTATTTTAAGAAGAATATGTACTTTTCATATCTAAGAGAGATTAGGGAGATTATTTGATTGAATAATGGGATTTTCTAGAAGGGAGATGACATTATAGGTTGATTTAGTACTGAATCTTCCATTGTTTTCAATTTCCAAGAGTAAGAATCTTTAAATGGTTGGATAAGTTTTAAGGGAATTGTTAACATGATATTCTTAATGTTTTTTGAGAATGTGAAAGACAACTTATTTAGGTGCCAGATGTTGTTTATCAATAGGTCTTGAATTTTGTTAAGTTATCCTAATTTTTGTTCAGAGGACCTTGTATTGGTTTCTTATAGGGCCAATATGAGTCTTATTGGTCATACCAAAATTTTATAGATTCCTCAGTGCTTACATGCCAAAATCTTCCCTTATCAGATATTGCCTATTCATGTAATAGGCTTTTCCAAATATGTGAACATCCTAATTTTTCTGATGGTTTCCGCAGGAAATGTGGGAGTGATTTGAGATATTTAGCTTTAGGACTTGTATCCAAGGAGTTTTTTGAGTGAGTTTTGAATAAGAAGATCAAGCTAGTTTTGCAAATAGATTCTGGCTTTTGATGCTTTGATTTTTTAATCTGAAGGCCACTATCTTCTTTTGTTCGGCATATACATATACAATCCCAATTGATAAGGTGAAGCTTTCTTTTTTCCAAAGTACTGAACTTTCTAGCTACCCTCATCAATTTTATTTTGAATGGTTTGAGGAAATTTTAAACATTGCATCTGGTGTTAAGAGAATAGAGGAAAGTGTGAATTTGATGATAGTTGTTTTTCCGGTAAGACTAAGAATCTTTGATTTCCAGCAACACAATTTTGATTCTAAATTCTAAAGAATATGGAAATCTATGTTTTGCCTTATTGTCCTTATTAGAAATAAAGTGGAAAAAAAGTGTAGATTTTTTATTTGATATAGATAAAAGTAAATTGTTTGGGAGAGAAAAAGTGAAATTTAGTGTAAAAGTATAAAAAATAAATGAATTTTTAATTTAAAATCTAAGCTAAATGAAAGTTTTCTATTCCAAAATATACCTTAACTATTAAGAAATTGGTAAAATAAATCTTAACTATTAAGAAATTGGTAAAATAAATATGAGGAGATTGAAGATTTCCCTAAAATTTCTTTTCATATACAAGTAGAAATTAAAGTAAAAAAGATTAAAGAATTAATGTAATAATATCTGAATTTTAGAAGTTTTTCAAAATTGCAAAATTTATGAAATGTCTGCCATGAGAATCATCACGAGGTTTTCCAATTTTTTTTTTCTGTTTGGCATTCCTTTCTTTGTACTGAACTCCACAGATGGCCCTGCTTCCCGAAAAAATTGCCGAAAGTATATATGACAAAGATAATGCGTCTGTACAAGAGAACGCATAACCTTCTTGCGAAGGGATGCACGAGTTAAAATAAAATCGCATTGGCCACGACGCCGAAGGTCAGAAACCGAGAAAAAGAAGAGCATCGAGCTAAAGAATATATATAAACCAAAGAAAAGTGAACACTTAGCCCACATCGTACTCAATTTGGCCTTGTTCTTCCCCCTTTCCCACGATCAAATCAAGGACCAGAGATCCGATTGAACGCAGAAATCACCAGATCCCAAATGGCGTTAGAGTGGGTGGTACTAGGATACGCTGCCGGAGCTGAAGCAATCATGCTATTGCTTCTAACAATTCCAGGACTCGACCCAATTCGGAAGGGTCTAATCACCGTCACTCGTAATCTTCTGAAACCGTTCATGTCCGTCGTCCCCTTTTGCCTATTTCTGTTAATGGACATTTATTGGAAGTACGAGACCCGTCCTTCCTGTGAATCCGCGGAATCTTGCACCCCATCGGAGCACCTCCGTCATCAGAAATCGATGATGAAGTCCCAGAGAAACGCTCTCCTCATCGCCGCCGCTCTCATCTTTTATTGGCTCCTTTACTCAGTTACTGGCCTTGTGGTTCGCATCGAGCAGCTGAATAAGCGAGTGGAGAAGCTCAAGAACGACGATTAGATCTGATCCCTCTGGGTTTGTCCCCTTTTTTTGTCCTTTTTTTTTTCTGAATCTTGAGAAGGAGCTATTTCATGTTGTTGGTCTATTGTAAACTCGCTTTCTTGATATATAATTGACTGGTATGGTTGAAGATTAAAACTTCAGATTAGCTATTTGGTTAATCAGAGCTGTATGTTCTATTTCAGAGTTACTGTCACCCAATTTTTAAGGGCTATGGAATATTGTTGTTTTATTAGACGTATGTGGATTGTTTTGTTAATTTTCTTAGAAGTGCTATGGATTATTGTTCTGTTTCTCCTGTGTTAATGTATGTTGCGTTTGGAGCTTTCTTGGCTCAGAAAATGATATAAAGTAACACAATGTATGCCTATGTGCTTTCTTGGCTTGGTTGTAAGGGAATTTGATGTCTCGTGTCTGCGAATAACCTGATTCAGGGTCCATCAAGTGTTCTAAATGTGAGCTACTTGCGGAGGTATAATTAGTCTGTGTTTAAGTTGTATTCTGTGCAATGCAATTATCAATTTCCTTTATAATTTGAAGTTGGAATGTATCTGATTCTTTAGGCTGTGATGCAGCTTCCATCCTTTCTTAAATAGTGGAAGAATTTTTACAAAATAAAAGAGAGGATTTGGAAATGTTCCCTTCTTCTTTGCAGTTATTCCTGATATGAAACATTTGGCCTTTGGTAACTAGACACACAGCTTTCTGCACTTGCATATTGCTTGTAAGGAGAAGTTTTATATTTGGTAGATTCTGTGCGCTATACGTTTCAATTTATCTTTTACTCGAAAAGTATTGCTGGAAACAAATTTTGATTTTACATAGCTAAAAGTCATTAATCAAACTTTGCTGAAAGATGGGATATGACATTTTACTAGCTATTCGTGAACCGGTATTAATCATCATCATAATATGCAACTGAAGTTATAAACCTAACTGGTGTATATAATCAACTGGTGGAAAGAGGAAAAACATTTTCTATAGATTATACTAGGATAATGTGATGTTGTGAGGAATTGTAGCCTTGTAGGTATGAGGTGAAGAGATGCTTCTCAATTCTCTTGAATAGGAATTGTTTAATACAAGATTACAGGGCCTCTGAGCTTGTGAGTGGGGTGTAAATTTCAGGACATTGACATGTAAGTTATCCTTAATTGCTGTGAGCTTTGTGTTCTTTTTTTATCGGTCTACTTTGTTTGTGATTTACAATTATCTAAAGTTTAACATCATTGTGAGCTACTGAATGGTAACTTGGCTTTTTGCAATGTCTGGATCATTGTAATGTTTCTTGTTCTCCCACTTTGCCTCTTTTTGCTCCTGGCATTGCACCATAACAGGATCTTCATTCTCCCAGAGCACTTAGATCGTTTAGTACATCCTCAATTAAACTCTCTAGGACACTTCTTTTAAAAGTAACTCTCTTAGGGTTTATCTTTTAAAGTTTATTTTTTATTCTATAAGATTTATATTAATAAAATTAATATAAAATATGTGTATTAGAGAGTATATTAGAGGATATATTACACAATCCCAACTCCTCCCAAAGGAGCCTAAAATCTGAAAGTTTTGCTCCCACAGTGATTCCTAGAGAGTATGTCTGTGTTTTACTTAGCATACCATGTCTGACCTGCATTTGAGGTTTAAGTGGCCTTTGAGATCTTTTTATGTGGTTTGATGAGAGACTCCTTAAAATAACTAGAGATTACTGGATAGACCATTTGTACGTGTAGTATAAAATGTTGGCTACATATGTTTGTCATTATTGCAGCAAATCAATAATGTTCTGCCTTTTTTTAAAACTTTTATATGTTTCACAAATTTGGTTATAACTTACTGCTGTAGCTGTTGAGTTTTGTGGCGTATGAGTTAAAGTGAATTGCAACGCTATAACAATCCATACCATATGATATGAAGACCCAAGTCTAGGCTCAATTTTTTTAAAAAAAAAAGTTATATATTACTTTTTCTTCGTTTATTTACATTTTGCGTGAATTTTGAGTGAAAAAAAATACGATTAGATTTCGTTAGGGGAATTGCGCACCCAACTAACACATAGTGGGAGTGGTGCGCCACCCACTAATGCACTGGCCTAGGTGGTGCTCCACCTACTGACGCATGGATCAGAGTGGGTGAGTTACTCACCCTTTTTTCTAATTTTGATATTTTTTTAATTAATAAATTTATCTATGGTATTGTTATATTAATTGTGATTAATATATAGTAGTCCATTATATTATTTTTATTAATTAATTTCATATATTAGTATGTTTTTCATGTAATAACTAATAATAACTATGATTATTTAGTTTTATTATGTAATTAATTGTTATTAGAGTTTTATGAATTGTTAATTTTTCGTTTAGTATATTTTATTTATTATGTAGTTATTGTTATTAGCGTTTCGAAAAATAACTAATGATAATTTTGTGTTAGTTTATGCATTTAGCTCAATTACATAAAGCTTAATTAAAATATTTATTAATTTAAATAATAACTAGATTTATGAAGTATAGAGATTAAATAATTATAATAGTTAAGTAATTATTTTAATTTTTAAATTGAATTAAGTTAGTTAGTTAGTTTAATAATTCATGATTTCTTAATTTAATTATAGTCTAATTTAAATATTTAGTTTTAAAAATATTATTAATAATTTAAAATGAAAGGGGGATTATAATGATAATAATTATTTCATAACAAATAAATAAGAATTAAATGATTATAATATAATCAAAACTAAAATAGTTAATTAATTTAATAATTTAATAAGTTAATAATTTAGTACTGTATTAATTAAAAAATTAATAATCTAATAATTTAATCATAATGAATAGTAATAATTAATTTCATAGTTGAATAATTATTAAATAATATTAAATACTCAAACTTTTAATAATTTATTAAAAATTATGAAAATATATAGATACAAATTAATTTAAAGTAATTTTGAAATTCGTTTAGATAGATCCGAAGCAAGCACAACCTAGAGATCTAGGCTTAGGTTCGGTTGCAGATAGGAGCGGTCAGACTCACGAGCGTATGTTGACAGCCTCTTCTAGGGGCTTAGGGGTAGGCACGACACATCTGACGTACCTACCACACTTCCCTATGGTATGTTTCATGGGCTTGATCACCTGGGTCTTTGGTTCTGCATCCACCTATCTCACTAGGGTTCGGATGCCACACGACTCACATACACCAGTACCATTTCAGTATTCTACATTATCACAATCTTAGTCTCATCTCGGTGCATCATCTTCTTCTGACCCTGATTGTGACTGCAGTTATATCGACCATGTACAATAACATCTAATTCGAGAGTCCTCGGGTGCGCAACTGGCCCCGTTGGTATTAGATGATTTTTTGTCAGGAGCAACAAGAGATTCATCTTTATATGACCAGGGTTATTGTGGCACTTCAGAGCATATGTCTTCTTATGCACCTGGGTTGGGACGACATTTTGATCAGTTTTTATGGTCGTGAGGGTGATGAGCGGACAATTTAGGCAAGGAGAGATGGTGAAATTTGGGATGCTGAGGTAAGGTACAAGGTAGGGATTTTCAGGGAGATGATGAGGATGAGGCGGTTGAGGAGGAGGAGGTAGCTGAGGAGAGAAAGGTTCTAACTGTATTGTCTTCAGGGCGTACAGGGAGAGGAGGTGAGCTTATTGAGTGTGCGAAGAGAGCAGTGGAGTTCATTAGTTGGAGAAGGCCGACGACGGGAGGCAATTCTCTACAGATTCCTGAAAACTAACATTTTGAGGATGTATTTGTTGAGGCTTCGGGGCCTTTGCGTGTTGTTGGTGGAAAGAAGAGGTTGAAGAAGTTCGTAACAGTTTGGCAGCAGATAGGATCTGCTCCTAGAGGTCTATAGGAGCTGACATGATTCCATTGTACATTGAATACATCGCTGCTGCTACATGGTTTGGACAAGTAACTTTACAATTCTTTTCTATATTATTGATTTTATTATGCACGTATAATATTTGTATATATATGTATATACATATATATATATATATATATATTTGCATATGTAACATTTCTCTAATTGAAGTTTTTGTATATGATCTTTAAAATGCAAGATCGACCTGTTTTGAGATTACGTGGTCGTCATGCGACACTTACCGAGTATACACCGAGTGATGGAGATGTTAGACATATGGTTGCTACATCAGGATTGATTCATATACAATCCTGCATGTTCTAGTAATGGGCACAATCTACTTTTATCTACATTTGTAGAGAGGTGGCAGTCAGACACGAACTTATTTTATATGTCATTTGGAGAGATGACGATCACATTACACGATGTAGAGCTTATCCTTGTGATACCTACATATAGTGAGCCACTGGACGAGGTTTTATCCCAGGATCAGATCATCTAGATGATTAATAATGATTTGGAGGCCATTCTTTCCGTTTCGAACGACAGTGATACACAGTGTGGGATTCATATGTTAGTTATATCTAGTGAAAGTGATAGTGCACGTTTGTTCACGAAAATAAGGCCATCCTGTTTCTTTCTTTCCATTCTTGGGAATTTTCTCTTCCTTGATAAGAGTGGCCTATTTGTGGCGAGCTACGTTCTATAGCCTATATTGCAGAATCTACGGAGGAGCAAGAAGATGGTGTGGGGTGCATTAGCATTGGCCTGGTTGTACAAGAATTTTGGACAGGCCTCAGGTTCGGATGCAAGAAAGTTGGAGGTTTCTCATCATTATTGGAGGTATTCTTCACTATTCTTAAATAATTAAATTCTTATATTATTTGAATTTATATATCCATATATTCTTATATATATGTTTTTCTGTTATAGGCTTGGATATACCTATACTTTCAGATGTTCGCACAGTGTATGAAGCCCAGAGCAGTTCCCTGGCGTCCTTATATCCAGCAGTTTGTGATGATAGGACATAGAGTTCGTTCAGTTGAATTGTCTGACTATTGGATGAGGTTCTGGGACTGAGGTTCGATGGACACCTTATAGGCCAGCAGAGATACATGGAGTATGTTTTTCTAAATACCACGACCTTTTAGCTTACTTTTCTTGTGTAGAGCCGTACATGCCCGAGAGATGTGTATGGCAGTTCGGTTGGACTCAATGTGTTCCACGTGCTTCCGTTATTTCTCCTGTGGAGCACTGTAGGCCAGTTTCAACTAAGTTATACATTGTGAAGCACACTTTCACTAGGGCCTTCTGGGATGATACTCCGAGTCACTGTGTACATGCAGATCATATGCGACATATTGCTATGTCATTACACGTTTGCCATTCGAGTTACGTTCCATGATATCTCCAACACACCTATCCGAGGATATAGAATCCAGAGTTACTTCCAATATTGAGTTGCCACTACGATCTCAGTCCCCAGCGATTGCAGTACTTGACTCCTCAGGTCCATATGTTTGGGATAATGATCCGGGAGATGTAAGTACCCAGGCTTCGCGATACAGAGAGATGGCTCGTCTTGTATATACCTAGCGTCTGTTAAGTGATTAGATTTCCCGGAGGTTCATTTTATTATGTTTATTTTCCGTGCATAGCTCGTACTATTTTGACTTACATGATGCACTTTTATTAGACTTAGTTCGGTATAGTGTTTATTACAGTTATTACTCTTTGAAGTTGTTTAGTATTATTTCACGTTTTATTATATATATAGCTAGTATCATTTCTGCCTTTACTTGTGTCAATCAATATCAAAACACACAAATAAATTACTAAATTACTAATAAAACAACATGTAATAAAATTAATACATTAAAAAAAGATGACAATCAATCAATGATACCCCTATCAATACATTGTGTTGAAGGCGATACATTGGGGCACACGTATGAGCCTACTCTTTGAACCGTGATTAATATGGAACCAAATAATCATATACGTCCTGATGAATATGCCACTCCCACAACAGATTCATAGGGGGCATCATAAAGTCTTCCTGCATTGTGTCTGTAAAGAAAAAGATATATTTATGTATATATATATATAATCAATTCAAATAAACTAACATTTATAATAGAACGATTAATTAATTAAATCAATTAAAATTTTACTTACCCTAATAAAGTAATGAAGGCATCTGGAGGACAAGTTAATGAGCCCTCGGGGTTTGACGGCAAGACAGGATGTAAGATGTCTCGGGCAGCACGACGCCATTTCGTGAACTGTTAAAATAAAGACAAAACGTATAATTAGCATAACTTATTAATTAAATTTAACAAAAGAAATCAATCATAATATTTTCTAACATACCTATAATGGTGGTCGTTGATTAAACTCCTGTAGAATACCACTGATATCATTCACCTGATATGCTATGTCATCCCGGGGTTTGTAGAATCATGATGACACATTCCAGATACCCTGTCCATCACAAGTGACGACCAGAAATAGTGAAAATTGTCCAACTTTAAAGAAAGGTACCTACGGTATCTAGTAATCAACTTGTAAGAAAATAATAGACCGTGTGATCTCCGAAGCCAATGTCCGCAATGATTTCTAGATCGGCCATAATCTTTGTGGCTCTAATTAACTCTTCTTTAATAATCTTCAGTGTCAAACCACTTACATTTCCACAAATTTCGACTAACACTAGATTACTCTTTGCATTATCTTTCTCTTTCAATCGGTAATATTCAAGTGTAGTCTTAATAGCAGAAATCTGTGACTCAATCTTTTAATATATTTTACTGAAGATAGTATCTAAGTCACCGTGACATGTTTGAAGCCACATCTTCAATACTGAGTGTTCAAACTCAACTATATTCGTAGTTTTAGGCCCGAAATGTAAAATTTTTCAGGTCCACACTCTCATGAATTTATATGCAGATGTGCTCAATCATTCATCATACAAGTATGTCAAGAACCACTATATGCTGCTTTAGTTGGTATTCAATTTTTCCAATCTCTTTAAATAATCATCTTCATCATGACAATTCACTAATCTTCTCCAAGTTGTCTATACAAACTTTTCAGCTATTTGCTTACGAATCACCGAATTAATTTTCCCTCTATATTCTTTTCAATGCCTCCTGTACATCATATGGTATGATATATTGAACACCACAGATATCACTAGCATCAAACCTGTCACCTTACCGGTAACGGTTCAGGAACATCAAAAGTTAATTTCATAAGTTGCTGTAGTACCCATACATAAGTAGCAGCTTGTACATTCACATGAACGCAGTAGCTATAGAGAAATTCTTTCTAGTAGGTGTCATTCTGACTGCCTCAAGTAATGACATGTTGTACATAAGTAATATAGTAAATATTTAAACTTAAACAAAATAATACTACTAAAATATTATAATTAACTTAAGTAAACTACTAATAAAACTTAAGTAATTCATTTTAACTTTAAACAATATATAACATACGATCAACATATTTAAAATAATATTTAACAACTAGAAAAATAACTAACATGAGAATGTGGGTATATTTATAGCAATTAATAAATGCACCAACGAAATACTTTATCATTAAAGTAACTTGTTCGTTTTGTAGGTTGTGTCTAGTATAAGTACATAAGGCCACGTCTTCAACATCTGAATGGATATTGGATGTGCAACAACTATATCGCTAAGTACTATGTCCTCGTCATAATTCCTCCAATAGCACCTATATCTAAGATTGGAACACTGGTGGAGTACTTCTTCCACTATATTGCGTCCTTGCATCCCATCCTTCTTAATCTTTGCCCGAGCATTATATATAGCTCGATTAATAAATTAAAAAAACATATATAATATCATATCAGTCTAAGATAATTAAGTTAAGCTACACAACATAACAGTATTATAACATACCTCGCAATAGTATTCGAATTATTCTCTCACAAATTGATCATTATAAAAAGATGTGCCACTTGACACCTACTCAATTGCTCGGTTAGCTTGAACTCCTCCTCCGTAAGCCTTACCACCTGATGTGCACCACTAATATCTTCCTCGCCTTTCAATTTAAATGGGAATTATATTTCTTAGTTCCATACAGACTCCTACGTTTTACAAGAACTTCTTGTTCTTCTTCTTCTTCATCTTTCACTATAGCCTTACTTTTTTTTTACCTTCTCTCGATGGCAACTAATATAAACGTACTGCTGATAAGAAAGACCCTTTTTGTAAAATAATGCGTAGTTGTCACATATGTGTTAATTGTCTTTGCTTATTTTTTTACCTATTCAACCAAATCATTTTTCGAATCAAATAATCGATCTGTTTGAAATAAATAAAGTGGTTAACAAAATCCTCCATGTGTAAAATATCCTCAAATTATTCGAATCTAATTCATTATCTTCCTACACAATATTAGAAGATAAAAAAAATGAATAACTCATATTTTAAATAAAAATAAAACGAAGTAACGTAACGACATATTTATAACTTCATTAACATAGTAACTTTTTAATTAATAACATAAAAATTAAACATGATGTGAAAAAAGATATTAATTATAATAAGAATTACAGAATTAAAACATATTAATTATAATCACAATTAAACAATTAGTTATAATATAAACAAGATAAACACTAATTTTAACATAAATAACTAACATAAATTAATACATAATCACATTAAATATAAAAAAGTGAATATAAAAAAATAATCATATGAAAAAAATTAGTATAAAACCTAATTAACCATTACATATTAAAAAATAAAAATAAAAAATGCTAAAAAATGATCAAAAGACGTAGCTGCCGCACCAGCTAGTGTGGTGCGCCAACTGCTTCTATTCAAAATTTCAGCATTTTTTAGAGTGATTTTTACCTAAAAATTGATATTTTCTAGTAGAAAATCTTTAACATTATTAATTTTCAACGTCTAAACCTTCATAAATGTTCAATAATCTCCAAGTGAAGTTAGAGAGAGAGAGAGAGAGAGAGAGAGAGAGAGAGAGAGAGAGAGAGAGAGAGAGAGAGAGAGAGAGAGAGAGAGAATAAAATTTATTGTGGAATTTTCGTAATTTTTTGTGAAATTTATAAAAAAAACCTTTTAAGTCTTTTAATTTTTTGAGGGGAAGTCTTTTAATCTAGAAATATAATCAAACTGCTAATATAAACTACAATTTGATTAAAATGACTTGTGGGTGTGGCATAACTTTTTGAATTATTAAAGTATTTGAGTCATTTAGTTTTACGTTAAATTTGTATCAATTAAGTTGAAATCAATATTGAAAAATTGGATTAGAGATCGAATCTGTCAAGTTACCAGTTCATTCGTTTATTGGTTCAATCGGTCAGTGGTAGAAATGAAATACAATATAAATATATAAAAAATTATAAATATATTAATAATTAATTCACATATATATTATATATCAATTAGCACAAAATATAATTTAAAAAATATAATTAATGAATATTATAAAATTATAAACTCAAAAAATACATAGAAAATAAAATTTTTAGTGAGAAAATAAAAAAAACAATTTAAACATCAATTCAAATGATCGGTCCGACTGATCGATTCAACTGATTTTTTTTAATCAAATTTCACCGGTTCAATTTCTAACTGGTTTTTGAGAAAATATAAATCAATCTAGGATCCAATTTTCCAGTTCAACTCTTCAAACTGACCGATCCGATCCAATTTGAAAAACCTTAGGGGGGAGGAGGGGGAGGGAGCGAGGTGAATAAGGTTTTTGGCTAATTTTCAAAAAACTATTTTGTGTAATTAAAAGATAAACCTCTAATTTTGTTTGAAAGGAATACTAAAACACTTTTTAATAAAAATTCAAATCAAACAAAATCTTAGAGTTATGACAATCAAGTAAAAAACAAAGAATAAAGATGAACAACAATTTATAGTGGTTCACTCTCTCAAAGAGTTACATCTACTACCTTGAGTCAACACTCAAGGATTTACCAAATCCACTATAATCACAATATACAACAAACACAAGTTTGATGATCATCCACCAAGGGTTTTGCAAACAACCTCAATCCACAATCCAATTACAATCGAACACAAGTTTTAGGATCACCTAACAAGAGTTTTGAATACAACCTCAATTCTCAACATAATATAAATCAAAGGATGACCCAATATATTTTTCAACACGAACCTTTGATATCAAAAGAACAAGAGATAAGGAGGGAATAATGTTACCAAGTGAGCTTGAGATAAATGATACAACTCAATAGAATACTTCTACAAGCTCCTCTTTACTTATTCTTTGATGGATGATCACAAATGAAGCTTCAAAAAGATTTTCCTATTTGTTTTTATGAGATGAAGATATTTGAAAGAATGTACTTTTAAAGCTCTTTATAGGTTCTAAAATGATTTCAATAAAAATTTCACTAACCTCCTTGCATTTATTGCAGATGAGAAACTCAATTTAAAGAAGAGGGAGCAAGTGACCGCTACTGTTCTATAACGGTAATATTTCAACGGTAAAAATTGAAAACCAAACGACCAGTTTCAGAAATCGGACGTCTTACTTCCTTATAAAACAGAAATCGGATGAGCCCTTTTTTAAAATAGGAAGTCTGGTTTTAAAATAGAAAGAATCGGATGATCCCCTTAAAAATCGGACGACCAATTTTTTTAAAGCTAGAAAAATTTTTTATCCCTTGGAAAAACCGAATGAACAGTTTTAAAAATCGGATGACCCTTTTTTTAAAAGGATTTAAAAGCCAGTTTTCCTTAAACAAAAAGAACTTTCCTTCACATTTCAAACCACTTCAAAACATGTATTCTTGATACTCTTTTAGGGATAAGAAAACTTCCGAAGGCATCAAAAACTCTATCAAGAATACTTGGATTTGTCAAGAATAGTTTATAAAAAGAAATTCATCCAAGGAGCTTCACATTTGATCAACAATAAAAAATGAGAGTTAGAGAGTTTTACAAAATACTTTAGTATATTCCTAACTAAGACACAAGTCTTCAAGGTCTTCAATGTCATGATCTTGGAATGGCTTGATCTCTCTTTGTTCATTGTGCTTTAATTGCCAAGATCTTTTACTTCTTATGTAGTGTAGCCTTGAGACTCCAAAAATGCTTCTTTTGTTCTATAGAGACTAAGCTATACTCATGACACAAACATATGTTAATTATAATAAAAAACATATACAATAATGGCCTTAGGGCTAACACAATTTTCTCCACTGTGTTCAAATGTAATCTATCCAAAACATTTTTAAAAGAATGAGTTGGCAGAGCTCACCAAATTCCAGGCCGAAGAAAGTAGGATTGGTTAGATAGCCCTTGGGCCATGGCCCATAAATAATAGGGAAATTTTTTGTACCAAAAGACGAAATCCCTCGCCTACAGGTCCTCACTAGACTGCTCGACGCCCAGGTGGAGGATGTAAATTATGGTGAATTAACTGTTCTGCAGACTGGAGGCTTGGAATTGGTGTGCACAAGGAACCACCTCCCACATTGGAGAGGTTAAAAATATGTCATTACACTCAACATTATATTTAGGTTAATTTAAAATGCATACTCAAAGTTTTGAGTTGGTATCAATTAGGTACTCTATCTTTTAATTTTGATAATTTGGTATTCAAAATAAATTTTTTAAACATTGAAAACTCTTGAATTCGACAAATTAAGTTTAAAAATTTTGATAGTTTTGCTTGTTTTTAACATTATAGTCAAAATTTTAAAATACCTCGTTAATTTTATAAAACTAAGTAACACAATTTAGACGAAAACCTGATTTGAGTACTCAATTATCCAAATTAAAAGGTAAAATACCTAATTGACACTGAACCTAGACTTTGGGTTTGTTTTTAAAGTTAACCTTTATATTTATTGCACTTCATATGTTTTTATTTAGATATCATGTTTTAGGCATTACATTATTTAAGAAAATATTAAAATTTAAATATTTTTTTCTTGTGTGAATTAGAATGTCTTTCAAATTTTCTCTTTTCTCATATTATTTATACATGTTTCCATGTGAGGAGTTAAAAAGAAGTTGAAATTTGTTTTTAATTAAGAATGTACTAGGAAAAAATTCATTAGATGTTGCATTGTTTTCACAATATTATATATCTCAAATAAAAAAAATACTTATATGAGTAAAATGCGACAAGTAAGAAAAATGCATAAAGTAATACTTTCTTTTTAATAAAAAATATGACATAGGGTTAATCCAAAAAAAGTACCTTGAATTTTGTCATTATGTTAATTAAGTACTCAATCTTTGAAGATAACAATTAGGGAACAATTTTACTTTTCTAATAAAATGAATTGTTCAAAAATGAGTAATATCTGTTATGTCCTAATAAAATTTGAAAAATTAATTTTATTATTCCATAAGAGAGAGCTGATCATCAAAATGGATGGAAAAAATATAATAAAAAAATTTTGTGAAATTGCCAAAGAGATACTCTAGCAATAGGCAAAGTTTATGGTATTTTTTTGATACTAACTTCTTATCAGAGTATCTTTTTGACAATTTTACAAATTTTGGAGGCCAGAACTTTTTAATCCCTATAATACCTCTTACCCCTTATAGTTGATTGCAAGTAAAAGAAGGGTTTTCTTAAGCCACAATAATAGTTTAATGAAGCTTTGATACATGATTTTTTAGGGTTTGGGAAGGAAGAAAAAGAGACTTACACCATTTTTTACTTCTGATAGGATTTGGTGATAGTTGGATGTTTTGATGGTCTTGGGAAGAGTTTTTAAAAAAAATTATATTCTTCCCTCCATTTTAATGACTAGCTTCCCTCTTATAGAAGGGTAAAATTAATTTCCTAAATTTTACTAAGTTATAATAGACATAACTCATTTATGATAAGTTTTTGTTCAATTTATTTTATCAAAAATAAAAATTGTTCTCTAATTATCATTTGAAAAATTAGATACTTAATTAACATAATAAACAAAGTTTAGAGTATTTTTTTAATATTAATCCTATAACATATGTGTCCTATAGTGAAACTAAAAAATAAGGTACAGGAGTTGAATGTTAAGTATCAAAATTTTACTAGATTTTGTCTGAGCGGTGAATAATCATTTATTTTATGATATATGAAAATAGTTTATATTTTACGTTTATAAATAAATAAATAAATATTGAAACTCACATAGATAATTTTATGGTATTTTTATTCCTAAACAAAATTGAAAGAAAATCTATATTATATATATAATAAAGTTATGGTAAAATCCCATAATGTTGACACGTGGACAAATTTGAGATTGATTGAGTTATAAAATTCCAGTTAGACATTCTTTAAAAACATTCCAGCAGCTACAAGTTATACCGAAAGCCATTACAGCTCCAGGTGGCACTTTTTTTTCATGCAAAAATAAAAAAATTAATTATTTGATATCATAATCAATTGGGTTGAACATTTTTAATTAAACTCAAATTTCTTAAATTAATTAGACTGATCAATTTTGGTTTTAAATTAATTATTTAAGATTTGATTAGTTAATAAGATTTTAAACTATTTAAATAAATAATTAAACTTAATGATATAGTTAAAAGTTTGAATTTATTTAAATTGGATTAGATTAAGCTTTGCAGTAGTTTGTAATATATTTAGGATACTGAATCTTCCCTAAATTTAAATTTAAAATAGTTAAGATATATAATTATCATAAAACTCAACCATCACTTTTTTAAATATTTCTACGGCACCTTTTTTTTTTGGGTGAATATTTCTACGAACTTCGATCAGTATAAAATATAGCCTATATATCATCAGAATTACTTCATGGCAATGCATTTATTTTCTGCATTTGTTCTCTCATTCATGCACTGTGATTTTTTTCTTTTTATATTTGTTTAAGACATTCACAAATAAAAGCATATTATTCATTATTTCTGCAGGTATCTTTTCATAATTCAACTACAACTTTTAAGTTTTATTTTTGTTTCATGTATAATAATACGTAGAGGAAATATGAATGGTGAGCCGGTGAGGTGACGGTGAGAAACTGAGAATAATTGAAGCGGACATTGTACAGGTGGGGCCGATTTACAAATTTTTTTTTTTTGTTTGACAACTATTTTTGGATAAGTTGTCAAACAATTGTTGCACAAGAAAAGTCATGAAAGTGGGTATTTCTTTCACAAGCATTATATGTATATACCCTCTAACATTCTCCCCCATTGTCACACCTCTTGTTATTCTGCAACTTTCTTCCACTACTCATCATCATCATGAACTCTTCAACCGTGACTTTGCGTCCATTTAGATTAACAGATGCTGATGATCTTCTGTTATGGGCAGGCGATGATCGAGTAACAAGGACCATCCGATGGAAGACGTTGACCACAATAGAGGATGCATTAACCTTCATCAAGGAGGTATGTATACCACATCCCTGGCGTCGTACCATATGCATAGATGACCGTTCGATTGGATTTGTATCAGTTTTTCCAGGTTCAGGTGAGGATAGATGTAGAGCTGATATAGGGTATGCATTAGCAGTGGAATATTGGGGCAAAGGGATCACAACTAAAGCTATAAAAATGGCTATCCCTCAAGTTTTTCAAGATTTTCCTCAAGTTTTAAGACTTCAAGCTTTTACTGATGTACAAAATATGGCTTCTCAAAGGGTATTGGAAAAAGCAGGATTTACTAGGGATGGTCTCCTAAGAAAGTACTGTTATGTCAAAGGAAATATTAAAGATTTGGTTGTTTACAGCTTCTTATCCACTGACATCCTACCTTCACTTGAATAATCTAATTTTTTAATACCTCTGTTAGGAATCACTCTTGTTCTGGACCATCCTCGCCCCCACCCCCTGCTTATTTTTCTCTGTTTTACCGTATATTGAATATGTGAAGTGTTCAATAACCGGTAATAGAACGCCAGTGATTAGAATCTGCATTAGTTTCTGCATCAGATTTGCCAAAAGAGCTGCTGCTACCTTTTGAATTTTGAAGACTTTTTGCTCTAATTTTTGTTATTTTTCCGTCAAAAATAGATTTCATTAAATTTTTACTAAATTTCTAATAAATTATTTTTTACAAGAATAATTTTTTTTAATATGCAATACTTTTTATTTAATTCTTATATGTGCCACTCATGCTTCAAACATTGAAAAGATAGCTATATCACTAATTATTTTTATAAATAATTCTAAATTTTAAAACATTCATAGATAAAAGCATATTCTCTAATTTCTTCATATATCTTTTCATAATTCAACTACAACTATTGTAGGGATAGACGACACCGAGATCTGCACAAACAAAAGTTGAAAGAAAACGGAGAGAGAGATCCAAGAAATCTCAGTTAAAAGGGAGTTTCTCCCTTCTCCGTTAAAGGGGAGTTTCTCTCATAATTAATTGCATCAAAATGTTTACATAAATAATATACCTTCTGTCTTATGGCTACTCCTTTTTCTCCTGTTTCTTTTTATTTGCGGCAGTCCCTTCTTCTTTTTTGTGGCTGCCTTTCTCTTCTCTTTCTCATCGTGGGCCGCCCTTTCTATTTCTTGTGGGCTTGATTGTGGTTGCCCTTCACTTTTTTTTTTTTTTTTTCTATTTCACCATAGGTTTCTCCTTTAATGGACTTCTACACTTCTTCTTTTTATTTATTTTCTTGAAAATCATATATTTTAAAGTTTACTTTTCCTTTTATGTATCCAAGAAACTTGCTTCATGTTTCTGAAAGGCATCTCTCTTTCATAGCATGTATCCATAGAGTGATTAGGACTCTTTAGAAAAACACATAGGTTCTTACCATATCTAATAGGTTCTCTAGACACTCTACCATATCTAACCGGTTTTCTAACAATTGGTAGTCTCTAGGGCCTTGTGAGGGTCTAGAAGTGTCCTCCACCTCCATAGGAATGTTCTCACCTGTGAAAATATTGGTAGAACTCATGGATCACCCTGTGAAAATATTGGTAGAACTCATGGATCGGTTTCAACCTTAAGATAAGGCATGTCAAGCTCGTTAAAGACCACGTCTCTACTCACGATTACTCTCACACACCTTTGAGCCAAACTTTTTATCTTTCACCCCACTAGGATAACCTATAAATACTCTCTTTTTAGAATTAGTGTAGCACACTTAAACACTCTAAGGTTGGACAGGTTTAGTGGTTGGCCGGACCACAACTCGATAGGAGTTTTTATGGTAGTGGAAGGAGACCTATTGATACATTATACTGTTGTATTTACAGCTTCTCCCCAACATGGTTTAGGAACACTAGAAATACCATCTTCTCCCCAACATGGTTTAGGAACACTGGAAGATACCATGAGATACCTAACTTTGTCTATAATGGTTCAGTTTATCCTCTTAGCAACACCGTTTTGTTGACGGTTATGTGTAACGGTTTTATGATGCACAATACCATGTAAAGCACACAAATCATTGAACTTTTTGTTACAAAAATCCAAATCGTTATCTGTCCTAATAACTTTTAGTTTATTTCCGGTTTGATTTTTGGCAAAACATTTCCATTTATTAAACTTTTCAAAAGTTCGGTCTTTAGTTTTCAAAAGAAACACCCAAATATGCGGAGAAAAATCATCAAAAATAGAAACGAAATAAATATTGCCACCAAAACTGGGTACCTTTTCAGGGCTCCATAAATCACAGTGCACATAATCAATAATAGTGGTGGATTTGTATTTGCCAGTGAAAAAATTGAGTTTGTGATGTTTGCCAAGAACACAATGATAAAAAAAAATCTAAAGAATCAATTTTGTCACCATTCAAAAGATTTTGTTTGTGTAAATAATGTAAAACCTTTTCACTAATATGACCAATTTGCTGATGCCACAACATGGTCTTTTCAGAAACAGTTTTTTAAAACAATGCAGATGATTTACAAACGGTTTTTCCAAGCAAAGTGTACAAGCCATTTTTCTTAAAACTTTTAAGTATGACTAGAGATCGTTTGCAAACACGTAAAATCTCATTTTCAGATTTATAAGAATAACCATTTGTATCAAAAACACCAAGGGAGATTAGATTCCACCCAAGATCAGGCACATATCTCACCTTGGTAAATTTTTTAGTCACACCATCATACATTTTTATAAAAACATTTCCAATTCACTTGATCACAAACCTCATTGTTTCCCATAAAAACTTTTCCATGATCAAGGGTTTCAAAATCATAAAATCAATGCTTGTTTCGAGTCATATAAAAAGTGCAACCAAAATCAAGGATCCACTCACCAAAAACAGTAGAGGAAGAAGGGGAAGGGGACACACACAAAACCTCAGAATACATAGAATTACCACCTGGTTTAAAATCCTGGGTTTTGTCGATTTTATCACTCTCATTACCTCGTTTATGTTGTTTTTCATCTTTGATCTGTTTAAAACACTTATTTTTCATATGATCATCTTTGTCGTAGTAAAAATATTTCACTTTGTTCTTATCATGAGATTTGGAACTCCTTTTATTTTTAGAATGGTGACTAAAAAATTTTCTCCGGTTAACCCTCCCTTGCACGTAAAGGTTCTACCGTTTGATTTATTTTCTTTTCGCAAATCCAAATCTTTTGAATTCAAACCGTTTTTTACATTAGAAAGAGTCAAGTCATCTCTACCATACTTAGGAAATTTGACATCATTAAAAGATTCAGGCAAAGAGTTCAATAAAATCACAACAGCTTTTTCGTTGGAAATCTTTTCACTAATATTTTGGAGTTCTAAAACGATTTCATTCAAATCATCAACATTTTTAGAAAGAGATTTTGACCAACTCATTTTAAAATTAAAAAGTTGTTCATTCAAATAAATTTTTTGCTTGACAAAGACTTTTCCAAATAAAGTTTTTCAAGTTTTGTCCATATTGCAAAAGCAATGTCTTTTTCATCTATTTCTCTTAAAACGTTATCATTCAAATACCAAGTTTTTCAGCGAGTATTTTACCGTTCCAAGATTCCGAATACTTGTCATGGCTACAAATAGCAAGTGCAATTTTATTTTAGACTAAAACATCGTTCATTTTTCTGTGCCACATTACAAAATCAAAATTTGACATCAAACTTATCCATTTCAAGTTTTGGAGTAGACATAATGTACACAGGCAAAAATAAGAGTAATCAGAAGTGCGAAAAATAAAAGATAAAAAAGTTTGTCACGCAAAAACAGCCCGGATATTTTTCGAAAAATAATACAACTAGAAAAATAGGTAATATGCAAATAGAGAAAATAAAATCTCACAACATATAGCACTATTTGAGCAACAGCCACAAAACAGATAGCCAACAAAGTAACAGCCCCTAAAACAGACAAAAACAGATCTCAACAGATACCAATAGCAAAATAATAATGATAATATACATTCAGACAATAAAATAAAAACTTTAAACGAAAAGAAAGTCGAGAACAGTCCTGAGCCGGATTTACGAAACTCAACAGTTCTCGTGAATCTGGAAAATGAAACCCGAGAGGTTTCAGATGAAACTATGTCAACAGAGGGACTCTGGAGCAGCAACACGGAACGTTGCCGCTTCGACGGCTAGAAACCGACGGATCACTAAATAAGGTTGAAGCTTTTTCGGCTCTGATACCACTGTTATACGAATCTAGTGATCCGAGATCCCTATTATTATTACAAACTTCCCTATTTACTATTACAAATCCAAATGAAACAAGCTGAAAATAGAACCTAGTCTATTACAACAACTTCTTCTTCTTTGTCTGGAACAAAAAAGGCGACGCTAGGATCCGCACAAACAAAAGCCTAAAGAAAATGGACGGTAAAAGCAGATCTAGAAACAGATCCAAGAAATCTGTTGAGCAGGAGAAAAACAGACATCGGGACCGATTTTCTTTGATAAACGAAGACCTTCAAGAATTGGTCGACCGAATTGTCCAGAAAAGGGAAGAGTCCCTCATAAATTGGACAGCCTCACATAAAGGGGTTTCTCTCTTCTCGGTTCTCTACTTCCAATTACACCGCAGAAAATAGTTAGACGGATGTCAACGAGATTTCAGCGAACAAGCTGCAAGGCAGAACAGGAAGTCCAGGAGAACAGTTTGGTTAACCTAAGAAGTCAGTTAGTTGTTAGAGAGAAGAGGAAGTTCAGAAGGAGGCTGCTCACAAAAGTAGAGCAAACAAGTGGAGAAAGAGGGATTTATAGTAGCTCAAGTCACTTGGGGCGGTTCGGTTCAAACCCACACGCCCTACATCGTGGGTCAAGAAATTAAAAACCAGTCCACTTTAGTGAAGCCCAATCTAAATATCATCATTGGAAATATTTAAACTGTAAAATAAAAATAAAATTAGTGAAAATGGACCTAAAATGACCCACAACAACTTAATAGGTAGAGGAAATATGAATGGTGAGCCGGTGAGGTGACGGTGAGAAACTGAGAATAATTGAAGCGGACATTGCTGCCTTTCGGTGCGGGTGGGCCGATTTATAAATGTTTTTTTTGACGACTTTTTTTGGATAAGTTATAGAAAGGTAGGTTGTGCTATATATTTTTCAAAAATCAAAATTGAATCTCACTTTTAGAATAGGTTTCTGGGCCTTTGATAAAATTAAACCAGTTTAAAATCTTTTGAAAATAAACAATAAAGAACCCTCAGTAGCACACAGATTCACATAAGGTAAATTGCACCGATCGAACTACCGCTCCAAATTAATAGTAATAATAATAGAAAAGAGTCCTTGGGAGAGTAATTGATTTAAATTACAATAATATATTTATTAATTGAAAATATCATAATTTGATTTTAAAATTTTTATGTGAGAAGAGATGTGGGTCCGAAAATTGAAATTTGAGATTTAAAATGGTGTCCAATCTCACCATAAATCTTTCTGTGTAAAGAAAATATGTCTGTCTAAAATGATTTTTATTTTCGTTGAAGATTGTCTAATACATCTTTTAATATATTATTTAACACACCTTCTTTACTAGTAACCTTTTCTTTATCTTTATAGTTTAGAATTTATATTTTATTACATATAATTTATATTAATAAAATTAATATAAAAAGAATGTAATAGAGAGTATACTAGAAGATCTATTAGACGATTCCCTGTCATTTTATTTCTAACAAAATAAAAGTATAAACATTTAATTTTAAATAAAAAACATTTAGCTCTCAATAGTTTTACGTGTATTTGATATATATAAATAAGTTGTAGAAGGATTAGGTGAATAAATTCCATAACCAAAACAAAGAAAGGAGCTCTAATCTAACATATCACATGGCTTCCTTTCTTATTGTGGTACCGTCTGTGGTTGGTTGGCCAAGTAAGAAGATGACTCCATTCTTCAGCTACAACAACAACTACAAATTTGCACATTGTGTTGTAGGCCTCACAACACTACACTAAAACCAAAATTTGACTTCGGAAATTGATGGATATTATTACTCATCATCATTTAAAAATAATTCAACTGCCATTGTGCCGTTGATGGCTAACACTCTATGTTTAGGTCTCTTTAATTTTATTTTTACAAAATGCTCCACTTTTTTGGATTTATGTTTCAACAAAGTGTGCATTTTCCCTTTAAAGAAAAAGAGAAAAGAGAGTGTGCATTTTCTTTAAAGTTTGTGGATAGTAGTAATAAATTATTTGTGACAGAAGACGTCCATTTTAAAGGAAAAAGTAGTGGTAAAATAATAATTCAGTGAAGTACTCTTTACTAATTAAAAAGTTCTGAGCAATTACGCTTCTTTTCACAATGTAAAAAAAAAATACTTTCTCCCCCTCACAAAAATAGTCCTATTTCAATTTTTACAAAGATTAAGAAAGCTAGTTATATTAGTAAATTTTCTTTTGATTTCTATTTTGTACCCATCCTTTATATTAATGTATTTGACTTTTTATCTTGAAAACTTATGTAAAATTATTAAAATTATGTGTGTTTTATAATTTTTAGGAAGCGGAGATTTTTATTAATTAAAGATGTAGAATAATGAGGGTTATACAAAGGAATTAACATGTTAATTCACATACATAAATAAAAATATGATCGTGATTTTGAACAAAAGGAAAAGAAAACTTAGACTATCTTTGTAGGATAGAGAGAGTAAATAAATAAATCTATTTTCTCGCTCCTTTTTTTTAGAGAATATAATTTTTTTGTGCTATTTAAAACCTGTTCACTTACATAATTGTTTTTTCCTTTTCATGTTTAAGAGGATGTTTTTAAAGTTTTGTGCAATACTTAGATTTACGAGTTATACTCATGTTTGTACCATTAAAAACTTTATACTACAACATAAGTTGTTAGCAGTTTATTTATTTATTTATTTGAATAGCAGTTAGTTACACAAAGCAATTGATGTGATCCCAAATATAATGTGACACTTTTTATACAAGAAAAAGAATGTGATTGAATGAAGGATATTGCTTCAATTTAATAAAATTTGTATTGTCAAACTTTTTATTTTTCTAAACAAGATATATTCAAGCATACTTTTTTTGGGGGGGGGGGGGGGGGGAATGGGATACAATTATATTATATCAAAATAAATAAATATATTTTACAATGGTTGATACTAATTTTGGGAATTCTCAATAAGGGAAGGTTCCCAAGTCTGTACCGAATTAGATACACAATTAACTAAAAATGTACTACTATAAAATTTGGATCATGGGTGGTTTGTTCTGCAGCACCAGAGGGTAGAAGCAATTTCTCAAAAAGCATACTTCCAATCCCAAATAATACTCGTTTTTTCCCATGCATTATCTACATTGAAATCGATCCGTATTTGGATTGAAGGAAGCTGAAACAATGTCCTAAAGTGAGCAGGATGAACAAAAAGTTTTTATGTTTCCTGGCTCCAAACCAATCTCTGATTGCATAAAGCCTTTTTTCTAAAGCCTGATTACAGCGAGGGCAAGTGTTGATAGAGCTAACCCCTCTATGATGTAAAAACATCTTAGTCATCAAGCAATTGTAACGAAGAAACTACAGAAATAAGGATTGGTGTAGAGCTTTTGAAGCGCCACAATGCTTTCCAAGCACACCAATATTTTTATTAGTTAGGTGAATAACAAATTGTTTCGCTTACGTAAAACAACACTCTTTCAAACTTTTACTGTAATAATAATTTGCATTTACTCTTACAATACAAATAAAAAAATTTATAACAGTCACATTTAAAGATAATAATTAGGTTGGTGGAGAGGACGATGAGCTCTCGCCTCTCCAACGGTCTGACGCCTCACTGTTCAGGAAGGACTTGTCGGTGATGTGTTTCCTCCCGTCACAGGCAATGTGGGTCTGACGGGCTTGGGGAGCTTTTTTCTATTTGGGCTCCGATTCTCAGAGAGCTTCTATGATTTTAAGTTTTTGGAGTTCTTGAATTTTGTCCGTAAACTGCTCCTTGTAATATGTGTATTGTTTTTATGCGTGTTGTGTGTGATTTTGGCGGTGCTGTGCGGCGATATGAATTGGCTGTTCTTGAACTTGGTATTTCCTTCTAATACTTCCATTTTTGAAGGAAGTTCACAGATCTATCATGGATTTTGAGCCATAGTAGAAGGCTCTTCTGTCATAGGATTTGATGTTGTTGTCCCGAAGGATTTGCGAAGCAGTTAGTACTTGTTGTTTTCCAAGTTTCTGCTGAAGTTTCATTAACGATCTGGTTGATAATCCGTATTTTGCTACCAAAGATCCGAAGTTCGCTAACAACAGTGGCGGTGGCTTCTGCAACTCATAACCCTTATTTCAGAGGTTTGGACGTTCAGAGATATGTGCCTCTTTTGTGGGCTGGGTTTGTCCTTTTTAGTTAGCTTTTGCTCTTTTTTTATTTAGTTGGTAGTGTTGATTTAAAATAGTCAGATTGTAGCATATAGTTCAACTACTACGAGCTCTGGTAATGATGGTTTTTCTCTAGAATTTTAATAATTTCCTATTATTTGGATGTATGCTAATAAACCGTCGTTTCTATCTCTCTACACGCCCTCTCCTCTTCTACTCTCTAACAAAACCCACTTCCTGTCATCCTCTCTTGCCAGATCCAATTGATGCCTTCGGCCGAAGATCGGATCTTGGTCGGATTTCTTTTCCTTCTTCTTTTATTATACTTTATTTTTATATTTTTTTGTCTACATAAGAGTTTATTCAAAGAGTTTTTCTTCAAGATTCAAGAGAAAGGAGCGAGTTTTACCTTCGATCTTTGTAGATCTAGTGTTTGTTATGCTATTTAGAGTAACTTTTCAACCCAGATTCGATCTGGGCCCCTCAACAGGTTTTTATATCTCTTCGAGACAAATTTTCAGATATGTTGATTCGCCCATGGGTTTGAAAATTGTTTTATTTCAAGGAAGATGATGAGCTTGTTTTCCCTTTGTTGATGTGGTTTGAAGATTGTGAGGAAGAATTCGTGAAGAAGATTGTTATGTATCTGTTTACTTTACTAGTATTAGTATATTTTGTCCGACACCTAGTGCGTAGTTTTATATTGTTTCTTTATGTAACGGTTTGTATGGTATTCTAATTTCTCAACTTTTCTCTTTCTTTGTGTTAGAAAAAAAGATTGAGAATTGTTTTGGTTGAAATGGCCTCAACCTATTTCATTTCAATGGATAACTTTTTATTTAGAAAAAATATATCCTAATAATACTTCTGATATTTTGAATGAAAGTTCAGGTTTGCGGTCGAGATCATCAATACATCTTCTGGTACACTTTCTAGCACACACAATTTATAATAATTTTATTAATACAAATCTTATAGAATAAAAGATAAACTTTAAGAACAAGTTATAATAAAATAAATATAAGTGTACTAGAAGATGTACTAAACAATTATCAGTGTCAAACTTGCTAGAAGGAGAAAAAAGAAAAGGTCGGTGGATCTTTTTGTACTTTTTGAGTCTTTTGTTTAAAAAAAAAAAAAAAAAACAAAAAAGAGGAAAAGGAACAAGAGAGCTTTGTTTGGAAAAACCAGCTCTGCAAGACGAAGCTTCGATGTATACACAGCTCTGCGAATCTGATCCCATTCCAAGGAGACTTAAGACAGTTGTCTCAAATCTTTGTTTTTAAATTGGATTTTTAAGGAACTGTCGCCACTGTGGAAAGGGAATTTTCATCCTTTTTTTATTTAACAATTTGTCCAAACGTGACTTTGTTAACTATACTTGATGATTCACAAAGACGGTGCCGAATTCTTGAGCATCATCCAAAGTCCCAACAATAAATAAACAATTTTCACAAAGCTAAAATGATTAACCCTTTTTTTTTTTTGGTTGTTTGGTTTTATTGATGGCATTGTTGTGATTTTTTTTAATTTTATTTCTTTTATATATAGATATATATAGGAAAGAAAAATTTAATTGGTAAAATTGAGGTCTAAAGATTGATTGTTTCATTATGTAGCTTGTACTTTAGATTTTAGAAAATAATTGTCTTGCTTAGCATGAATATGACGTTTTTGCTATAATTTTTACTTATAGTTTCTGGATCTGCATATCAATTTAGGCAAATATTGTTCTATCTATAAAATTGATCATAACGTTGTTCTTTTTTAAGGGGGAAAAGTAGAGATGCTATACACTTCATAGATTTCGATTAAAGATATTTGTTTTGGAAAATAATTTTTTTATTAGAAAGAGTATGCATAGGCGATCTCCACTTCTATACTACCGGTTCGGATCGTCTGTGATATATTATGTAACACTCTCTATAACATTCATAATATAGAATATTTTATTAATAGAACCTATCAAATAAAAAATAAACCCTAAAAGAAAAATACATTATAAAAAAAATATTACAATAAATATTATTGAGAATGTTACAAATGATCTTATGTGCCATAATTTTAAGATTTATGAGTATTTAATCCAGCTGCAATGTTCAAGTATTTCATTGAACGAATAACATTTTATACATTTAACGTTCTTTATCTATGGAGATTAATATGCACTAATCTGCCTAAAATATACCTTATCAAGAATACCTATCTCATACAAGAATATCTTACCATATACAAAAAAAAAGTAAAAAATATAAGTAACGAATAACTTTCCATAAGTACAGATATTCTCAATCTCAACATTCCCCTAAAGTTAGAATATGAAGGCTGCAAACGCTTAACTTGCTGACAAGAGATTGAAAATGAGACTATCCCAAGACTTTAGTGAAAATATTCATAGGTTGAGAAGTTGTAGGTACATAAGCAAGAGAGATGCATTGGACGTGAAGCTCGTCTCGGACAAGGTGACATTCTATTTCAATGTACTTAGTACGTTCGTGAAAAATAAGATTTGAAAATATATGAATAGCAGTCTGATTATCACAGAACAAAGATGTAGGATTGATTCCAGGCACTCAAAGATCCTTAAAAAGATACCTCAGCCATTTTAGTTCACATCTGATAGCCCTGGATCACTACTCTACTTTAGTTGAGGACCGGGAAATAATCAATGTGTTACTTCTTTGATTTTCAAGAGATAAGAGAGTGTCCTAGAAAAACAAAGAAACAAGTGAGTGGCAGTTAAGTAATAGGACAACTAGCCTAATAAGAGTAACAGGAGGCCCGAAACTGTAAGTTTGAATCAGTACGGAGCAAGAGGCCATGTCCAGGGGTACTATTGATATATCAGAGCACGCGAAGTGCTACATCCCAGTGGTCCAATCTTGGTTAATATATAAATTGAGATAAAACTACACAAAATAAGATAAGTGGGGATGAGTGATTGTGAGATAAATAAGGGGACCGACAAGTCATCTGTAGGATTCAGGATAAGATAATAGGCAATCCTTTGCCTTTCTCAATTTATGATTCTGTTTCATAGGAAAACTGATAGACTTGACACACAAGAAACCTGCATCTTTCAGAATATCTAACGCAAATTTTCTCTGATACAAATATATCCTTTGCCTATTCTGAGCAACTTCTATGCCAGGAAAATATTTCAACAAGCGAAATCTTTTATGTGGAAACATGTATTCAAATGAGCTTTAAAATTTTGAAGTGCAGTCATGTCATTTCTGATTATGATCAAATCATCAATATATACCAGCACGTAGCGAAAGACTTTTCCCCAGAAGTAGGTAAAAGGTGAGTAATCAGAATAAAATTGGCAAATATCGTACTGTTTAAGTGCACCAACAAGTTTTGTAAACCAAAACCGAGGGGCTTGTTTAAGTCCATAGAAGGACTTCTATAATCTACACACTTTCGCATCTTTTCCTTGAGAAAAACCAGGGGGAAGTTACATAAATATCTCTTCCTGCAATCTCTGCGAAGAAAGGATTATGAACATCCATCTAATGAACTACTCATTTTCTAGCTACAGCAACAGATAGCAAAGTTCAGGCTATTACCATTATTGTTACTGGAGTAAAAGTCTCATTATAATCAAGTCTCTCAACCTGAGTATTTCCTAAAATGACCAGTCGAGCTTTGTAGCGCTCAATACTCCTATCAAACTTCCTTTGATTTTGTAAACCCATTTACAACTTATCGCTTTTTTACTTGAAGACAAAGTGGTGGTATTCCAAGTTTGATTTTATTCAAGGGCATTAATTTCACTGCGCATTATGTCACACCAGTATAGGATGGATACGGCCTTAGAAAACTGAGATGATTCAGTATCCACAGTAATTGCTACAAGAAAATCCTTGTGGCATGGAGAAAAATTGTTACTAGAAATATAAGGTGAAATAGGGTAAGAACAGATACATGAAGATGGAGACTGAGCAAATGCGACTGGTGGGAGATAGAAACTTCTCATAATATATTACATACATAATCAAGAAGTTTTGCTGGAAGAACATGAGATCATTGACTACGTCAAATTTTGGGTTGAGGTGGGCTTAGGGAATTGGAAATAGGCCCTTCATGGGTTGACCCATAAGAGTTACTCATATATGAGCGTGGTTGATACCAAGTGATGAAGGGACAGCTATAACATTTTTGCTTGGTTGGCTGGCAGCTAAAGTACCATCTGGAAGTGGAGTCACAACTGAGCTAGGTGAAAAAATAGAGGTTGCCAAGGTAGATAGAAGATGAAGATAGGTCAAAGTCAAGGAAGTGGACAAGACTGGCTGGAAGGGCCTAAAAAAGATAGGCTGGTTGTGGAGGAAGAGAAGGATGGCCCAGCCATTATGGCTGGTCCAAGTGTCTGCCTAGAATGTGACGGACAAAGACTGGAGAAGTCCAAAAAATTGTTATCAGGCCTAGATTGAAGAGAAAATGGGTAAAAAATATAAAGACTAGGTAGATTAGTATCGTTTGACTGACATGATTTTTCTAAAGAAAAAGAAAATTAGTTTTCAAATAAATGGACATCCCGAGACAAAATATTAGTCTGTATCAAGATTGTATAAATTCCATGCCTTTTTCTATGAGGGAGCCCTAAAAATACAATACCTACTTCGGGATTAGAATTTATCGGTAGAGCGATTATGAGCAAAACATAAGCAAGCAAAAACACGTAAGTGAGAAATATTTGGAATTTTTTAGAGAAGAATTCCCATAGGAGTTTTACCATGACGAATAGCTGAGGGAATTATATTTTTAAGATATGTTGACTCAAGGGTCAATCATGTTTTGATGAGTAACAAAATCAAGTTAATTTAAGGAATTGTTTTTGTTCAATGACAGTAGTGGAGCTAATGTCAGTGGAAGAAGTGTTCAGCTAAAGTCTGTTTACAAGACTCAAGCTAATCCAATGTAGATATGATATTTATCAAATGAGGATTTGTGGGGATCAAGGATATTCTTGGTAGCTGTATTTCTTTATCACTTTATATGTGTAACAGTTAAGAGGACCAGTTGTAGTTCTTTGTCTTCAAGACTCCCACCTATGTTATACATTTATTTATGTTCCATTGTCCTTTGTTTTAACCTTTTTCTTTTTTGGTTAAACACAAGAGGACTTTCAAAAAGCTGTTTGTCTTTTTGTAGAAAAAAGCTGGAAGAAAAGGTCGTTATTACTTACCAGCAAGTGGGCAAAGAAGGTGATTGATAAAGAGGCACTTGAAAAATGAGTATAATACAAAGAATTGAGCTAAAGTTTGAATACAAGACTCAAACTAATCAAATAAGAAAATTTGGTTTATCTCAAAGATTCTATGAGGATCAAAGTACTTTACACGTGGCATTGTGTAAGTAGATGGTAGCTAGATTATGAGAGGATGAGAAGTACTAGCTTGGGGAATAAGTTTGTACACTTGGAAATTTTGTGAAGTGGTCCCCTATATCCTTTACCATTTTTGGTTAAGCATGGTACTACTAACTTTTTTTTGTGTATGCAGATGAGGACAAGATAGTAATAGGTTGTTGAGAAAGAAGCTACAAAGAAAGAGCTAGAGAAGACAAGAGAGCAACATTGCATAATATATAAAGAAGAGAAGGTAGAGAAAATTGATGTGCATTTCAGAAAGAAGAAAAGAGATAAACAGCAAGAAGTGCACCTCAAGTAAGGGTTTTATTCTGATAGAGCTAGAAGAGAAAGAGAATTCTGATAGAGAAAAAAAAGTCTTCTTCCCTTTTTCGGTTTGCGCAAGAAACCCCAATTTGAGAGAGAGAGAGAGAGAGAGAGAGAGAGAGAGAGTTTTATTATCTAGCTAAAAGAAAATTTAGAACATATTTGAGACATGAGAGAACTTAAAGAGTTTATGTACTAAATCTGTTTCATCTTTATTTCTTTTGGTTTACAAGTTCCGGGTGAAAAACTTTTGTTTGGTTTACAAGTTCTGTGTAAAAAACTTGTAGTTGGTTTGCAAGTTCTAGTACAAAACTTTTGGGTTAGTTTCTTTAGATAGAGGAGCTGTTAGTTGCTAAAACTAGGTTTAGAAATAGTGGTTGGTGTTGTAAAGGATGATCTCACCTTGAACGAGATCGGTTTATAGTGGAATCCTTAAGACAGTGTTCTTAGGCAAAGTGGATATAGGTGTATTATTCAACCACTATAAAAATCCTTGTGCCTCCCTTGTCTTTTGTTTATTCTGATTTTTCCTTGCTTAGCTTATTTTGTTTTTGATGAGTTTTTAGTTTGCAAGAATGATTGTAATTGACTTTTCCCTTGAATCTGTTTTCAGTTCCGCGTTTGTGAAGTCGAGCTAATATCTTAAGAGATATAGCTACTGCCTGAGTTAATTTCTTTTATCTTAAGTTGCCTTTGAGTTACTATATGTTAGTTTTATTCTTAGAAAACTCTTTTTTTTTTTTTTTTTATAATCAGATCTAATTTTGAAAGTCTTGCTAATCTATAGAGAAAAGTTCTTATTAAGTGTATTCTGGAATCAGCTTTATGTCACCGAGTCAAACTAATGGCTTAAGTGACAGCTTTCGAGGTGGTTGATTTTTGTCATGTCATGTTGATTAGCTTTATATCACTAAGTCAAGCTAGTGACTTAAGTGATATCCTCTTAGCTGGATTGTATCCGTTGTTCTCTGTGAATCTATTCTGTTTTGGGTTGTCTCCCCTTAAGTTTAGAAAGATCTATTTTAAGAGAGCTAAGTTTTTTAATAGGTCCAATTCACTCCCTCCCCCTCTTGTACCTAAACAGGACTTACAAGATAAACCGTTGCTTTTACATATTCTCTCAAAACTGAGATGGCAAACAAGCTTGAATACTTAAAGCATCAGCAACATTTAGAATATGTCTACGTTTACATTCGATACCTACCATGTTGTTGTGGCGTATAAATCACACAAGTATGAGTAATAATCGCCTTGGTAAAAAAAAAATGTTTCAAGCTTAGACATTTTGTACTATTATCAGTATGAATAGTCGTAATTGTGTTATAGAAATGTTCAAAATAAGTACGGGCGCTACTTTTATTAGCAAGCAAATAAATCCAAGTAGAACAAAAGTGATCATCAACCAAAGTCAGAAAGTAAGAGGATCCACAAGTAATTTTTTGTTTATATAGACCCTAAACATTGCAATAAATCAAATCAAATAAATTGATTGAAATTTTATCACTAATAGGAAAAGAAGTGCGAGACTATTTAGCTTGGAAACAAACAAAACAATCATGAATGAAAGAATTTAAAGTACTAGAAAAATCAGGAAATTTTTGTAACACATAAAAGGACTTATGTCCTATGCCTTTTAGAAAGGTTTGATCTCGCTGAAATTGTGGAGGACGATCTCCCCACTTAGCATTTAGGCTCGTCTTCTTTTCATTCATTGGTGGTTTTGTATTGAGATGTCCCGTAGTCCACTTCAAGCTTAGCTAGTGAATTGAATAAGAAGCCTTTTAGTTTCCTTACTTGCCTTCCAGTTTGCTCATCCTTATCTTTTTCCAGCCCGGGAGATGCTATGAACTCGTAGACAGAATTTGCTTGTGCCTGTTAGAAGTTGTACACTCCATGTGCCAGTTTACTGTGTCCAATCTCCTTTTTCAGAGTATCGTCCTATATAACACACATATTCTTAGAAAAATAAACGTCATACTCAAGATTAAAATGCAACAACTGAGAAATTGAAATGAGATTATAAATAAGTTTGGGATCATACAGAACATTATGGATCACAATTCCTTCAAAATTTACCTTAGTATTAGCCCCATTTGGCAATCCAATAAAACAAGGTTGAATAGCATGAATATCAATAAAAAAAAATCAAGTCTACAAATCATATTCCGAGATGCTCCAGAATTTAATATCCAAACAAAAATTTCAAGTTTGCCATACCAGAGAGTTGGTCATCTATGGAGGTCACTGTTCCTACTCTTCCAGCAAAGGCAGCACAGGGGTAACATGATAAATCGTACCAAAACATTGTGGATTAGCTTGGACACCTATCTAATTAATTAAAAATTGACCAATTTGAAATTGGGATGAAGAACTTGAGCAAAAAGTTGATGAAGATACACTAGTTTGAGGTCTGTGTATCCACCAAAGATATACTTGGAATACAACCCTCCGACCTCATCAACATGTTACTGTGCTTCCCATTTTTCTTAGGACTACAAGACATCGAGCCACCAATTGTTCCCCAAGTATTCCACAGTCCTTTTTGTCGCTGCTCCAGGTGGGATGATATTCCAAGGAGAACCGAGAATCCCCTACTATGACCAATTCTGTCTAGGCCGATGGTACTGCGATCATGATGGGCACCAGAGACATAGCTCTATGGGTAGTTGGGATGCTGTGTGGTGTCGCCCAAGGAGATGCCAGAATCCACAGAGTCCATGGAGAAGATGAAATCATCAGAATCTATGGAGTTGTTGACAATCTTTGATTAAACGGCTTATCTACTGGAGAAAAAGGATTCTTGGCATGAAGATTAGAAGAGAGAGAGAGAGAGAGAGAGAGAGAGAGAGAGAGAGAGAGATAGAGAGAGAGAGAGAGAGAGAGAGAGAGAGAGAGGCCGCCTATCCGACGACTTCCAAGGCATTATTGACACTACTAGTAATCATCGTTGCTAGCTACCTTGGAGGTTTCTGACTGACTCATTCTTCTCTTTTTTAAAAAAAAAAATATTTAGCTATGATAGCATGTTAAGAATAATGATAATCGAATTAAGTTGCAATGCCTGAGTTTTTCATTAAAAAAATAACATTATATATACTTAAAGTTCTTAATCTATGGAGACTGATATGCACTATTCTGCCTAAAATAAAATATATCTAATCAAGAACACCTACCTCATATAAGAAAATCCTACCATGTAACAAAAGGTAAAGAATATACATAATGAATAACTTTCCATAAGTACATATATTTTAATCTCAAAAGAATTCTTTCTATCACCTTTCCATTGTTCCAGAGGTCTTAAAAAGTGATGGTTAAATTTATTGATCATAATTAATACTGCTAGAGGGAGGATAGGATCACATACTTGCTTAGCTATTATATGAGGCAGATGTTATTATCCTTCAAATTCCTCTTAATTGTGCTTGACTTGAAGACAAACTAGAATGGAACTTCACACTAACGAGGGTACATACAGTAAAGTTTGGATACAAGATTGGTATGGAATTCATGCATAGTTCTACATCAGCTCAAAGCACATACGAGAACAGAAACCAGTTTTGGAATATTATTCATAACTTTCCTATCTAGCCAAAAGTAAGAGTTCTTCTTTGGTGAGCTACTTCTGACATCCTCCTAACTAGAGAAAACCTTATAGAAACGAGATCTTTACGAGATGACGTCTTGTATTCGCTATAGCTACCCTGTAAAGGACGATATGCACACCTTTTTTCAATTACTATTTCTCTGGGGAAGTATGGTAGTACTTGCCACAAGGAAACAAATGGCTTCAGATACTTGTCCTTAGTTTTAAGGACCTCATATATTTTATCATATCTTATTCAAATAAAGAAGAGACTGATACTTGTGTTACTACAGAATGCCTCCCTTGCCTTACAAGCTCTGCACTTGACAAAAGAATTCTTGAGTCTGACCCAAAATGTTCTCCAACCTTCCAGCCTCACTACTTTGGGTCCTCTGCAAAAAAATATGAATCACAACTGAACATGGAGTTTTAAAAGCAAACACGTATGTTATTTTCATTGGGAAAAAATTGAAATATGTATTTTGATTCAGAATCATCTATGTATTCCCATGTTAGCCATTAGTTGTACCCTGTGATGAAACTTATGTGATTGATTATGTTGAGCTGCTAGATATTATTAAAGGGTAATGTTGTGGGCTTAGCCATCTCCGATAAGCTGCTAATTGTAAGTGACTCCCTTCAAGCTATAATAAAGAGCCTCACCTCCCGCTCTTAAGACTATAGAGCCTCACCTCCCTCTCTAAATTATGAACTCCGGGTCTAACTTTTTTTGCAAGATAAACCAGAGTTCTTTAGTTCCTCATAGATAAAAAGGGACGGATCTAAATTCTGATGTATTTTTGTAGTAAACTCAAATTCTTTTTTTTTTTTTGGGGAAAAAAATTTAGAATCCTTTCTTATGGTTATTATTATTTTTTTAAAGGAAGTAGGGATGACAATGGGGGTGGGGACCCCAACCCTCGGCCCTATCCCCACCTCCCTACCTTGTCCCCATTCCTAATTCATCTCTATGCTTGGGTATAAAAATCATCCTCATTCTCAACCCGACATCTCTTAATTAATTCCCATCCCCAAACCCATCCTTGTACTTGGGGATGAAATCTAGCCCCATTCCCATCCAAACCCACTGGAGAATTGGAGACTTAAGCAGGTAATTGTTTTTAAGGGTTCAAGTAGGAAAATTAGATGTATTATTTTCAATAAACCTGTTAATACAAAATAATAATATGCATACCACAAAATCAAACGAATTAAAACTTAAAAAAATAATACAGGTAATAATTCGTTAAAAAAAGTCTAACCATGTTACAAATATAAAAAATATATAAAAACGGAAACATGTGCGAATGGATGGGGGATGAGTGCAGGGGGGTAGGGATAGACTGGGATAGGCGATTAGGAATGGGAATAACTTGATTTTTGCCACAACCCATTTCTAATCTTGAGTGCATAATTCATCCCTATGCTAACTTGGAATTCTAGTCAAATCAGAGTCAAAGGAGTACAAATGAATAGAGGACAAGTAAGCACCCAGTTAAACCCTCCGAATTGTCATACTTAGGTTTGCCGCTGAAGTAATATTATTATTTAAACTGCTAATTTATTTTCTCCTTTTGGGTTTTATTATTTTTCTAGTGTATAATATGCTCAACAATTTTTTTTTCATTCTTCCTAATCAAACTGCATCCACAATGTTGTTTTGGCTAAAAAGCTTGAGAGTCAACCCAATTTAGCGGCAAAAACTCTAGATTCGTCATTTTCAATAAATCAATTACAAAATTGGGATGTTTCTTGAAACATCATTGGGTAAAAATTTTAAAGAAATTTTATTTTTAGTATTCAAATCCAAGCGTGTATGAAGTATCCAGCTTTAGATAAAGCTGAATTTAAATACATTAATTCAAAATGAATGTCAAGCTCAAAATTCAAGTTTTGAATCACACTCATCCAAAATCGAAATAACAAGTAAAACTCAGATTTTGATTCCAAATAATAAAAAATGTGATTCATTTATGATTCACCATCCTAATCACATTGAGTCATATTAAGTTTGAAAAAATAAATAAATAAAAAACAATTAATATAAAATAATTCTTGAATTAAATACTTATAAAATTTTAATTAGAAAAAGTGAGTAAATTTTGGAGGAAATTACCGAAGTCAAACCCTTGGACAAAATTAACGTTTGTAACTTTTTTCCTTTTTTTAATAATGAAAATTAAAGTTGGTAACAATTGGTATAGAGTAAATGACAGATTTAAATAAGGAAAATGGGGATTCCAAAAATGGGATTATAATTTATAAAGTGGTGTTTGTGCCATTTAAGAGCCAACACAAATAAGTCAACACAATCTCTTGCTTCGCTGTATTATGCTAAGCCAGCTCATATTTTAAATCTTTTCCACATAATTGAACATGCCCCTCCCTTGCCTTTTCCTTTTCTATTTACGTATATTTTCTCTTTCCAATATTAATTACCAAATAAATTAAATTTACATATCCATTAAAAATATAGGAAAATTCTGATATGAACACAATTTATATCATGTGACTTGTATTAAAGAGAGTGATATGACTTACTCATTCTGTTTTTTACCAATGTAATATTTAATTAAATTTTTTCTATTATATCCTCTTATTAATAATAAATTTCAAACTCTTTTATTCTTTTAACATGAAAATTAGTAGAAACAATGATGGAAAGAAATATAATTTTGAAGGGTGTAAAAAAAAAGTAAAATTTAATTTTTTCTTAAATAGTGTGATATACAAAATATGACAAGTAAAAAAAATTGAAGGACATAATATATACCATGAGATCTATGAATGGAAATATGAACTAGATAAGTAACAAAATTTTTCCAAAATATATTGAATTTTTTTGGAAAGAAAACAAATATTGAAATTTAGATTCTATACATATAAATTAACTAGAGTCCTGCTCAATAAAATTTTTTTAGAAAAAAAAAAAAAAAAACTAGAGTCAAAGAAAATTACCATGATCTAATGGAAATTCCCATAGCCTAAACTAAAAAAAAAAAAAAATAATAGAAGTTAAAAAAAATTACCATTGGCTAAAAAAATTAAAAAGCCACCAATCACCATTGAGATTGCTCATTGGCTACTTTGGTTTTAATACTCACACCCAATACCATAACAGGGTCTCTTCCTCTCTCTTCTGTGGTTTCTGCAGTGTTCAGTACTTTTCTCTCTCTAACCTTTCCTCTGAAGGTGTTTGTTACTCGGGAATGCCGAACGAAAATAATCAGAAGAACGTCATGAAAGCAACTCTTTAGCAGATTCTCTTGCGTAAAATTGGAAAACAATTCTTGGAATTTTTTCCTTTCTTTTACTCCATCCTTCAATCTGAAGAACAACAATGGCTTCCATCGCCGCTGTTCTCTTCGGCCTCCTTCTATTCCTTCCGGCCACCGTCATCTGCGACCTTGCCTCCGACCGAGCAGCCCTCATTTCCCTCCGTGATTCTGTTGGTGGGCGCGTTCGTTTGTGGAATCTAACGGATGTTAATAAACCTTGTTCCTGGGCTGGAGTCACTTGCTCTGCCGATAAGTCCACCGTCGTCGAGCTTCGCCTCCCTGGTATGGGCCTTGCCGGAGTTCTTCCGCCGAACACGCTCGGGAATCTCACTAATCTCCAAACGCTTAGTCTCCGGTATAATTCTCTATCCGGCCCTTTTCCTTCTGATATTTCCCGCCTTACTAATCTCCGGAATCTATACCTCCAGCACAATTTGTTCAGTGGACCTATCCCTGATTCCCTCTTTTCCCTTACTAGTCTCGTCCGGTTAAACCTCGCTGAGAATAATTTTTCTGGTCCTTTATCACCGTCGTTTAATAATCTTACTCGATTAGGTACCCTTTACTTGGAAAGGAACAATTTTACCGGGCCACTTCCGGATTTGAATTTACCTGGTTTGGTGCAATTCAATGTCTCTAATAACCAATTAACTGGTCCAATCCCGAAAGCAATTGCAGTTAAGCAGCCAAAGAGTGCATTTGAGGGTACTTCTCTTTGTGGGCAGCCGCTGAATGATGTTTGTGACAATGGTGTAGGACATGAGGATAAAAAGAAGAAGAAAAGTCTATCAGGTGGCGCAATTGCTGGGATTGTGATAGGTTGTGTGGTTGGGGTCTTAATTCTGGTCTTGATTTTGTTCCTGCTGTGCCGAAGGAAGTCTCAAAAAGGAGTTGGATCGAAGGATGAGGGCAGAGTTAAGGAGAGTGATATCGAGATACCTAGGGAGAAGTCCGTGGAAAGCCTGGAGAAAGAGGGTAGCGGAGGGGGATTTGCAGCATTGAGTGCCAAAATGAAGGAGAAAGATAAGGTGGAAGGGAATGTGGCTGGAGGGAAGAGTTTGGTGTTTTTTGGAAAAACTAGTAGGGGATTTGATTTGGATGATTTGTTAAGGGCATCTGCAGAGGTTTTAGGGAAGGGAACTTTTGGAACTGCGTATAAGGCAGTGCTGGAGGCAGGGATTACTGTGGCTGTGAAGAGATTGCGGGATGTAAGCGTCAGTGAGAAGGAATTCAGAGAAAGAATGGAGGGAATAGGAAAGATGAATCATGAGAATTTAGTGCCTTTATTGGCTTACTACTTTAGCAGGGATGAGAAACTTTTGGTCTATGATTACATGCCAATGGGGAGCTTATCTGCACTTCTACATGGTGAGGAAATAGTAATTTGTTTCACTTTTCTCTGCCATTTCATTTCTATCATTGTGGTCAGTTTTTGAGATCAGTCTCTCATTGCTGCATTTTCATAAATCATTGTCATCAAATTCCTGAAACTTTTGTGTTTTTCTTTCTACAATAGCATACGTAACTTGCAAGGACTCTGCTTTTCTCATTTGTTTCTTCAATTGCTAATTTTGCTTTATTGTGGTGTTATGATTGTTTCTTTGTCTTGTATGCCAAATGTGGTACAGAAATGAATTACAGAGTTGGTAAACATGCTAAAGAAGAGATTTTGTAGTTACTTTTTGAATCAAAAACAAAAAGAGAATTTTCAATCACTAGTTCTTTCTACTTGCCATTATATTTAGAAGCTCAGGAAAACTTTATGTTAAATAATTCTGTCTCATTACTGTATGCATTACATAATTTTGCATATTTCATAATCATAAATGAACAGAGATTTTGAAGATCTTATGTAGAAACTCAAAGATGACTAATCTTTTGCTGGACCGAGATTTTTCTATCATATTTGTACCCCGATACAGAATTGGGTTCTTTCTAGTATTCACTTCCAATACCATTAATTTCTAAGTCAGCTTGTTGCGATAAAGTCATTATCTTTCGTGGAACTTATGTTAAGATAATCTGATATGTTGACTGTATCTTCTGGTGACTTAATGCTTTATAGTGTTGCAAAGTCGTAGGCTTGGTGATCATTCCTAACTTAGATGTGCAAACATGTCCACCATTACATGTCATTCTTTGCATTTTCTATGTGCTTCCTTCGCATGGCCATGAATTAGTCAAAGATATGCTGTTTGAATCAGTATAATGAGTCACTTTACTAGTGCTGCATTGGGGTTAGCTTTCTTTTTGTGCTTCTTTGAGGTTCATTCACCCTGTTGTGTCCTTAATGCTTCATTGCTGGTATTGAAATCCTTTAAACATCCTCATCCTTGGTTGCCAAGATTATTTCCATACTATAGCTTTCTGTTACTAACATCTTTAATTTTGTCTTATCTCTATTATAGGAAATAAAGGAGCTGGTAGGACACCATTGAACTGGGAAACAAGAGCTGCCATTGCCCTTGGAGCTGCCCGTGGGATTACATACCTCCACTCTCAGGGCCCCTCAGTTTCACATGGCAATATTAAGTCTTCAAATGTTCTCCTTACAACTACATATGAAGCTCGTGTATCGGACTTTGGCCTTGCTCAGCTAGTTGGTCCTACCTCCACTCCTAACCGTGTTGCTGGCTACCGTGCACCAGAGGTAACAGATCCTCGTAAAGTATCTCAAAAAGCAGATATCTATAGTTTCGGTGTATTGCTATTGGAACTATTAACAGGCAAGGCTCCAACTCATTCTGTAATGAATGAGGAAGGGGTTGATCTACCAAGATGGGTACAATCAGTGGTTCGCGAGGAGTGGACGGCTGAGGTGTTTGATCTTGAACTCCTAAGGTATCAAAATGTTGAGGAGGACATGGTGCAGCTATTGCAGCTTGCAGTTGATTGCACTGCTCAGTACCCCGATAAACGTCCCTCAATGGTCGAAGTGACTAGCCGGATTCAAGAACTTTGCCGGAATAGTTCGCAGGACCAAACAGGAGATATAATCAACGAGGCAGAAGAGAGACAAGCGTGATTTTTTTATTGATTGAATTACATTTCTTAAAGGTCCTTGAATATCTTTAGAGAGACTTTTGATTTAATGCCTTATTTTATTTTCTTTTTTCATTCTTGGGAGTTCTTTCAGTGAGATCAATTTGTGCATCTTCTTGATTCTTTTCTCTTATTTTTCATCTTCACAATAGTATCATTTGTTTGATAATACCCGTTGGGGGATCCAAATATTATTCTTTTAAATTTGATGAACTGTATAATAACGGTCATTTTTGTTGATTTGGAGAAGACGACAAAACCATTGTAATATAAGTATGATTCTTGTTTTTTTTTTTTTCTTCATCTTCAGTCTCTCTTTCTGATCTTGTCCACAGCTAAGTCCTAATTTCAACTCTCTCTTAATGGCACATGAGCCAGCCAAGATGATGTATAGATGCCATGTGCTGTTAGAAAATGTATCTCTTGTTTTACATAAAAAACATCGAAAATTTCTTTAAGGTTATACAAGGAAAGGTGTTTGAATGAGGCTGTCGGTGAACATCCTTGACTATAGTTGGAATAGCAAAAAGAACTTCTTTTTGAATCATAATTTTCTATGCAGTTTAGCTTGTTGTAATTTAGTTTCAAATCTTTTAATTTTAATAATTTTATAGTCTAATATCTTTATTATTTTAGTAATTATTATTTTTACATAATTAAATTCAGTAGCGATCAAGACCAAACGTGTGAGAAGTACTGAAATCTACTTTCACTAGTTTATTGGTTTGTTATTATTAGTCTAAAATTTTGCTCTGGGGATGACAATCTTTTTATGAGCTGTTTTTGAAAAAACAATGTTATGAGAAAGGTCCTTTGGAGAGAGAATCCCATTGCCAAGCATGTGCATATCACTCTAATGATGTAGATTGATTGCAAAAGGACACCAAAACACTAGAAAAAAAAAAAGAAATGAAAATGATGAAGAAACAACAAGGGCTCATTGAGTATTTCTTCTAAACTTGGATTTGTTTAGGAACAAATATCCTCCTAAGTTTCCACCAAATTTTGTTTTCTAAGGAACAAGAAAAAGTACTACATTCTATCAACTCCCTTTTCCTTTCATTTTCCACACTAAACAGATTTCACTTTTTATTAACTAGTTTCATTTTCATTTAACCCTTCGTTTCCTTTCTCATTTACTTTTGCTTTTTATCTTTTCATCTAATATAAAATATATGATAAATATTTAAATACTTTTAATCAATTAAATTACATCGTATAACTTGATAAAATACTTTGTTTATCAATAGTCATATTATTGATAGAACAGACTACCACAGAAGGAGCAATACTTAATATTGCAAAATTAAAAGAAATTTCTTTCATGGGACTCCAACTTTTAGCAAGGTCTTAGAGGCCTATAATTTTGCTTCCAAAAGTAACTATGTTGGTTAGAAGTAATTATAAGGTTTGGTTTCATTAGGAGTCTTTGTCACTAAGTTCATTCTCTCATGAGGTTTATGCATTGGTAGATTTTGACATACATATTTGATGCTACCTTTTAACAATACTTGAATATATGACTCAACTATTTTTTATTTCAAGTTTTGTTCAAATTGCATGTCAAGCAATGCAAAGGGAGCTCTCTCACTACTCTCTCTGGTTAAATTTTTCCTTTTTATGATATCTGATTCTAAAAAACATCATTTAAATGCTCATTTAACTGACTTATAAAAGTATCTTATGTTATTGTTGCTTTCTTTCTCCATCTAGTGTGTCACAATAGAAGATAGGATATTGTATCAAATCGATTTAGTTAAGAGAAATTTGAAGAATAATTTAAACTTTACGCAATAAATATAACCAGTAAAGATCTTAACTTGATGCCGTAAAAATAACTAGCATTCGTCTTCTTTTTAGCGGTCTTAGTTGAAATCAATAAGATCCTCAACCCTTATTAAAAGAAATGACATTTTTTGTTTGAGGAAAAAAATGACACTTGAAATAATGTATAAATATCATTTTTTTTTTAAAAAAAAACTAGAATTACTTTTAAATCCTAATTAATTAAGTTGTATTGGAGTAAGGAATACATACCCATATTTGATTCCACATTCTTGCAAAACCAAAACCAAACGGTGTCAGGAAAAATGAACATTCTTCTATTGTTTTCTTAGGCAACTTGTAAGTGCCACTGTAAGAAAAAGAAAAAGACAGAATTGCAACGGCAGATTTTGTCGTAATTTCGTTGTGATTTTTCATTTTGCAACGAAATTGCAACAGAAATATTAGGTCGCTAAATGGCAGTTTTGCCACAAAATTTTCGGTTGCAAACCAATTCGAATCCAAAAAGCCACAATAGAATATCGAATCCAAAAAGCCACAATAGAATTCTGACAGCCAATATTTTCGTCACAATTTGGTCACAAATCCATCGCATCTGCTTTTTTCTACCAAATTCAGTTGTGAATTATTATTTTTTATATTAATTTTAATATTAATATAATACGTCATAAAACCACTCTAAAATTTTTATAAGAAAACCACCAAAAGAACATACATAAAAATTATTGTTAATATCCCCAAAATATTATAAAATATCCACAAAAATTACAAACATCAAAGTATCATCGAATATAAAGAAACGATTAATATACATCAAAGTATCATCGAATATAAAGAAATGACAAATATACACCATAATCTAAATACATTAATTGTATCCTTTTAAAATACCTAAACTAAACTAAAATACCATGTGCATTGCACCAATAATTTTTCTTTTTGTGATCAACTTCTGCCATACTACAAGTACCTCCAAGTCTCAGTGCGATGTGTGAATGAATCATTAATTACAGTCACAACATGAAAAAAACTCAACAGTTACTAAGCATTCGAAACCGTTGTGATCTACCAAAAAAAGATTGAAATTGAAATAATATTCAAAATATCACAGCATCACACTGTCTACATGGAACCAGGAAAAAGAAAAAAAAAAAATCCCTCTAAATTGACATCCCAAGAATCAGCTTTACCATAACAGCTAATAAGGGTCAATATCCTTGTAAATTCAAACCAAAACAACGAAATCATTATAGAAAAACTATGACCAATTCTAAATTCTAATGTCCATTCAGGGGTAATGCCTACAGCTATAACAAGAAAGTATCGGTATTCTATTTGTATTGCAGATCAAAAGTACACAATTGTAAAGAAGTGAACCAAGACTTTACATGAATAAACAAAATGAACTTCTGTACTGTTAGTTCAGAAAAGGCACATGGAGTAACTGAGAGATATAATTTTCTTCTTGATGGAGACATGCCAAATTCCATATATAAATTAGCTTCCAGGTGCATTATATAGGCATTCATGGCATGCTCAACTTACAGGTTTGCAAGCGTGGTAATTCTGGTAAGAACAGTGGGAAATGGACCAGATAATCTGTTTCCCATCAATGTTTAGTTTCACAGCTGGGAAGGAAGACAAGTGAAGAGTAAAACTATGTTACCAACAATAGCAAACACAGGAACCTAAGATAACCATATAGATTGAGGATAGAGGCAAAAACACAAGACAATTTTCAGAAAATCGTGTATCATATTTAGTTGGTTCTATCTCATTTTCTGTTATTTATTTATTTTTGAAATAGTGTGTATCAAGTAATAAGATTTCTTGTTTTACTTATTATTATGTTGTCAGATATTCTAGTTTAGTTGAGATATTATAGTTATGAGCTCATATTGTGTAACTAGTTCCTAGTTTGTAGAACAGAAAATTCTGAAAAAGTTTTTCCACTAAAAATTTTATAGTATCAGATCCAAATTTCTTAGCTTCATCAGCATAATTCTGATATAGGAGAGGATTTACCAAAAACATTCCCTCCATATGCTCATGCACAAATTGCATTAAAACACAAAATAATTGAAGCTTTTAGCAGTTATTTCGAACAGATACCTCGCACTTTGTTCGGAATGCATTTCAAGCACATTTGATTACTCCTATTTACATTCCGAGTACTTCACAACCTGCCGATCTTCTTACCCGCAATTTCGCAAGTTATCCAACAAGTTGGGCATTTGTAATCTTCATGCTCCAACTTGAGAGGGAGTGTTAAAGTAGTTTGGATATGTATCATGCATTTGTTGTAAATAGTGGTTGAGTTAGTCTAGCTTGGTTGGGATATTATAGCTGTTAGCTGATATTGTGTAACTGTAGGAAGACTCTGCTGTACATATTTTGAAACATACACTGAACAAGAGACAAAATTCTGGAAAAGTTTCCCCACTGAAAACTTTAGAAAATAGAAAAGAGAGGAGGGAGAGAAGAGGGGAAAAAGATAAACAAGAAGGAAGAAGGAGGAGGGGAGAGAGACGGCGGCGCAGAAGAGGAGTCACGGGAGGGTGAGAGGAGAAAAGAAAGAAGATAAAGGAAGAAGGAGGGGGAAGGAAGGTTAGTCTAGGTTATCCAAATATAAGGGCACATGCGACTGAGTTACAGCCTGGTTCCAGTCACAATTCTAAAAATTTATGCGACGAGTTTGGATTTGGTCATGTTTCTGTCGCTGACTCATAAAAAATTGCGACATTTGGATTTAATTTTTTATCGCAATGTTCGTTGTAAATCTTTTGATTGTATCAGTTGGTGGCAAATCAGTTGTAAAAAAATGACTACAAAAGTCCGTCACAATTTTTTATCACAATTTCGTGTTTTCTTGTAATATGCCCTTCTACATCCACACCAAAACAAGAAAAAAAAAAAAACAAAGGAAGGACAAGAGAAAGTTGCCACTGTTGAGAATCCCACATAACTAATGTGAAGAAAAATTTACTCTTTATAAGACTTAGTTAATCCTCTCCTTTTGAAGTGACTTAGCCTTTAATTTAAATTTTTACATGGTATCAGAGCCACCAAGTTCATAAAAAAATTTATTTCTTATAAGACTTAGACAATCCTTACATCTTTTCATATTATATATGACATATTTTTTCCATTTTAAAACATCTATCACTCTAAAAGAAATAAGAGAGTATTAAATTATACTTAATGTTTGATTTAGATTCATGGTTTTTTATATCTCAAACTAAGCTAATGCGGGTCATGTCAGTTAAATTAAGTTGCCTTTTAAAATTAATTAATTAAGAGCTTATTGAATTAAGTGTCTTTGATAACTAAAATTGTTAAGCACTTACTATTTAAGTGCATTTGATAACAATTTTTGCAAATCACTTAATTGTCTTAATTGTTTAAAATGTACTTAGTTGTTAAGTGAAATTTTCTTTACATGTATGCCTTTCGGACACATATTAAGGCTTTGTTTAATAAAATTGAAACTGAACCTGAAGGCTAAAATCTAAATTGCTTAAGTTCTAAATTCTAAATATTAAGTCTGAACACTGAATCTGAAAAAAAAAAAAAAAAGTGTTATTATTTGACAAATAATACATATTTTCAGATTTTAGAATTAAGTTAAAATTTTTCATTTAAATTTTATAACTATAATTTAAGTACATCTTAAATAATTAAATAATTTGCAACAACGATTATGAAATGCACTTAAATATTAAGTACTTAATAGTGTCTTGATGTCAACATACATAATTTATTAATTTAATAAACTCTTAACTAAAAAATTTTAGATGATAAATTAATTTAACAAAGAATAAGTAAATTGTTGGGAGTTTTGATTATTCCAAATCTTTTCTCAAATCCAATCCATATAGAAATCATCAGACGGTTACAAAAGTTATTATAAGCAAAACTTAGAGAGAGAGAGAGAGTGAATCACATATATTTAAGAGAAATCTGCAGCAAATAAGAGGAAAGGTCATTGGGATTAGATAACATGGCCATATGATCTGCATTATGAATTATCTTTAACTCCTGAGGAGGATAGTTTTCAATCCTGAAATTTTCAATTGGCCGGTTTATCAGCATATCATCTTCTGCTTTGATGTAAACCCTTGGAACCGAACCATAATTCTCCTGAGTTAAAGCATTACTAACATCTTCATCTACAGAACCAGGTGTTGGTCTTATCAATGCCAATGCCAGCTCCAAATCCTGCCACCCATCAAATCAAATAATCACTTCTTTTTTTTGCTACTCTTCTTTTCTTTCTTTCATGTAAAAAGAATTATAATGGAAAATTAGATAAAAATAACCCTAAACTATTTTAATTTTTTTTTCATAATCATAAACTTTAAGAAAATACGCCTTCATTGTATATCAAGAATATTTAGTTGAACCAGATTAGATACTATTGGTGGTGCGATATAAGTTTTAAAGAAAGAAACATTGTAATGTACTTTGAAACCGTCTTGATCCCACTACTCTTATAATTATCACATAATTTATCTTTCACGAAACTCATATATACAAATTTTCTAAACTAAAACTCAGCCCAAGTAGGAGGGTCTAATCTCATCTATTAACTCTGATTCCGAAAAACAAGGGTCCAGATTTATTTAGATTACAATGTGAGATGATCCCAATAAAGTGAACTTCAAATATGGTGGAATATGATTTTTGGACCTTAGAAAATTTTTTTAGAATTTCACATGAAAATTTCACAAATTTTTTGGGACTTACTCTGTATAAAATAAGGTCTATTTTCAACCTTTTCCTTAGACTCTCTTAGTCTCTTATACTTTTGGGATGGAACCTTTAAGCTTTGACCATACTGCTCCAAGATCATAGTTATTGCTTTTTGCTTTTTTTATTATTTATTTATAATCTTAATATTGACTTAAGTATCCGAAAAAAGGACCATGCGGGAAGGCAGGAATCCATCAAAATTCAAGATTATATGCTTGAAGATGTATGTATATAGAAGATACCAAAAATGGACAAGTAAGAAAACAAAAAACTGCAAAAACTAACCTCAGGAGGGCATAGTTGAAATATCTTTGTTGACATGTATTTGGGGCCAAAGAGAAAAGACCCCCCTTTCCCATCCTTTCCAGACACAAATTTGCTATCCATATAGAAGTCTACTGATCTCTTGTACTGCATTTATATATATAATTTCATATGAGCATACAAATTTAGTCATCTCCAATCCTTTAATAAAGCTCACCCCAAGAAAAAGCAGAAATTGCCGTAGTTGTTTTTTCCTTTTTTTTTCCTCTGAAAACTCAAGGCTTAGAGCAGAGAGCTTGTAATTTGGCAGTTTGAATCAGCAAATTTATACAGCAATAATGTTGAAGTAAATATACTTTGTTTGATTACAATATAAAGTAAGCTGGACGAAATGTGGTACATCAGTAAAGTATAAACGTTTCAAAACGGACAGATGAAAAAGTATATTAAAAGAATAAATTTATATTCTTACAAGTTATTTTATTATAAATATATCATAAATAAAACTCCATAATATTTGCAGTAACTCTATATTCATTTTAATGCTTTATAAAAATGGTTTAAATATGATAAAAAAATATTTATCTTTCAATGTTCACAATAATCAAACAAAGGAAATAAATTTGATTACTTTGCTTCCACTCCTACTAAATAGATTAGAAGTAATATTTTCCCTAATAAAAATAAATGATATTATACACCCTCCAGTTATCCTTTCCTTCTTCCTTTGTCAACTAAACTCTAATCATATATACTAAGGTCTGAATATCCACATAATATTACACTCGATATAGATGACTCTAATAAGAAATGATTAATTAGATATCATATTTAAAAAATTAAGATTGAATATGAAAACATGATTATCCAAACCTTATAAAGAATGAAACGGTTGAATATGAGAGAATTATATAAGAGAATTATATAGTATCTTGATAAGGAAAGGAGAGCAAATTAAATTAAGGAAAACCTTTTCATAGATGGGTTTCATGTCGATACCAAGACAAGGCATATCAGCAGCTAGAAAAACAGCAACTGCAATTTTGAGGGGAAATTTTTCCATAGCCAGAGAAATGCTAGCACCTCCCATACTGTGACCAACCAAAATGACTCTTTCACCCTCTGGTAAACCTTCCATGAATTCCATCAATGGCTCTGAATAATCCTCCATTGAATGGATATCTTCCACACTTCTTGGATTGATTCCGCAGGCTGCCATGTCAAGGGCTGTCACTTTACAATCTCCTCCGCCGCTGCCGCCAGACTTGAGACGCGCCGCCACCTTGTACCAAGTCCATGCCCCTAAACAAGCACCGTGAACAAGAACAAAGTGTTTCTTCTTCTTTTCCATTTCGCTGCTCTCTAATTCCATCTATCACCCTATCAATGTTTATACACCACTCATTCCTGATAAGGTACAGAGAAGATGATATTTCGCTCTTTTTCACGAAGGAGAATATAATAAAAATGTGTTTAACCTCTTTACATTTTGTCAATTTGGAGTTATTTTTTTATCACTTATATTATTCAAATTTTTCTGCTCCTAATTATATTACTCAACTTTTTCATTACCGCATACACCAATTAACTATTTCGAATTACCGTAAAAAGTTAATTGATATAAGTGACAACAAATAGAGTTAAGTGAAATAAGTGATAATAAAAAAAAAAAAAGTCCTAAATTCATAAAACTTAAAAAGATAAAATGCATTTTGTACTATATTCTTCAGAAATAATGTTCACTTGCTTGTATATTAAGGGAAAATAGCAAAATAGTCCTCAAGGTTCACATTCAATCTCACTTAAATTCTCTAATATTTTACAACCAATATGATTTTCAAATATTCTATACTGGAATAGTAGTTTTGCTACAGCTCTGCTTAGTGAATTTAGACCGATAAAATCATTTTTATATCAGGCGACATTTTTGTAGGATATATAGTAGTATGAATAAGTTTGTCACTTTTAAAATTAATCCTGAATCAAAGTTATATGAAAGAAATATGATTAGTGAATGTAATAGAAAAAATATTTCTTCCTCTTGTAAATTGAATACAGTAGCTATATATATCTAGGTAAATATTTTTTTAAAATTATTTTGAATTAATCTCATGTCTTTTTTAGATTGAATGAAAAAATGGTCCAGTGATGGAATATTGTGATATCCAACCAACAATTATATATTATTTCTCGAAGCGAATGCAATTGACCATACAAATTGTTTGTTAAGATGATCTAGTTTTGAGTTGGTATGAAAATAATATTCTTCTCATAATCATGTTGGTAAAATAATTCATCAAATTCTCAAAATATATAATTTTACTTGAAGTGAGAAAATTATGAGAAATAAAAATAAAAATTATAATTTAATACATTATGAGGATATTATTGATGTAATATAAATATGTATTTATTACGTACCAGTAGGTCATTTGACATCATATATTGTTAATTAATTCGTATTTTTTAAGAAAGAATGAAAAGTATAATAATGATGTCAATATTAATGATGCACGTTAATATGGTATATACAGATGTAGCCAATTTAAATGAATCTCTAGAAGATAATATTTGTTATTTTTGATTGAAGATAGAAATTAGCAAAAGAATTGAATTATTATTATCATTGTATGTTCTATCAGATTGTAAAATCTTAAATTTTCAAATTTACATAAAATATAATTTACATTCCCGTATTATCATTATTAGTTTTATAGTATGGTATGTGTCATATTTGTATTATCCACTTGATATGTTTGAACATAAATACCAAAAGTGGAAACAGAAATTTAGTTCTAGAAGAACTACTTAACAAGTTCTAGAAGAACTAGTTAATGGCAACTTTAGAAGAGTATCATTACCTGAAGTATTTAGTAGATATTTAGTGTGAAAAATATTACATCCACGAAAGCATTGTTAAAATTTTTTTTTAATTTAATAATATTCTTCAAAAGAAAAATAATCTCGAGACAGTGGATGATATAGTGTATATATATTTCTACTTTTGTTCTATTTAAATAAATTTGTTCTATAAAACCATCATTTTCCTTCTATATCTATCTCATCCAAAATTTATGGATTTGAGATGCATATTAAATAACTCGAAGTTTACTCATTCAAAATTTTTTTATTCAAATAATTTATTTGTTGGCGTGACTGTTTGGACCATCTCGCACGAGTAACTAAAATACTAGAACTTATTAGAATTTTTAGAAAATTTATGGGAATAGAAGTTTTCCTATTCCAATAAATTCTCATATGCTACTTTATTTTTGGTCAATAATCAAATATTTTCCATCTCTAGATTACATATTTATTTTCCATCTCTAGATTACATATTTATTATATGTTTTTACTTGTTCCACCACAAAAGAAATGAGATAGGACTTCAAGAGAGGAAATAAGAATTTGGGAGCAAATCTCAAATGGAAGATTTGCATTTTGATGTTATTTGAATATGTTACCCAACAAAAGATGAGATGATATAAAAATGAACCCAGATGAGTGTAATATTAATTTGTGTCCCGTATTCTTGATCCTCACAGAAGAATATTTTACATTTCAAGTTTAAAAAATAAAAAAAAAAAAAAAAAGTTATGTAGTCAAGCAAATTCATTGACCAAGATCCAGATATAATAATGCTCCTAGTTAATGTTCTTAAAGGAAAAACTACAACTATAAATAATTAGAGACACAATTAAAAGAGTGATAGATAAGTCGGTTCCAACAAAATGTATTCATCACATTTGAAAGTAATAAATAATTAAGATGGTCACATATATTTAACTCAAGAAATCTAGCAGAATTTTTCTAAGCATGACATGTATTATTTCTCAAAATACCTGAAAGTTTTGAGATAATGAGATCTCAATGTGTAATGTTTGATTAAAAAGTATTATGGAACCATAAAATAGTAAAAGACGTCAATGGTATTTATGCGTATATTATTGTGAATCTAAATGAGGATTTAAAATAAAAGTTTGAAAACTTGAAATTCTAGAATAAGACTCGAGATTTGCGAGATAATAGCATAATGTTCGTCATAAGAAATATAAAATGTCCGCATAATTATAAGTTTATGTACACTTGACGTTGTATATATATACTCCCTACAGGAGTGATACACTTAGAGTAATCTTATAAGGATAAGCATGAATATCTCTATGAAAATATAATGTGAAACATGAGATGTAAAAGATATGATTTGTTGTTTAAGGTTCTTCACAAAAGCCTGGCACTAAGAACGAAGAACAAAAATCTTTCGACGTTAGATGTAGATATATTTGATTTTATAACATACAATGCTTAGTATCAGGGACGGAACCAGAACAACATGGTTGGGGGGCTGGAGAAAAAAAAAAGTTTTGCCAGAATTTCGTCTATAAAATGATGCATTCCATGTACAAAAAACATTCAAACAATTCCAAATTTACATATAATATAGCATAAGAATAGGTAATCGCCTATTACCAATGAGAAGTGATCACCCATCACTCACGAGTAATGATTGCCCATCACTCACGGGATAAGCATTACAATTCTAAATTTACATATAATATAGCAAAAGAATAGGTAATTGCCCATTACCAATGAGAAGTGATCACCTATCACTCACGAGGAATGATTACCCATCACTCACGGGATAAGCATTACAATTCTAAATTTACATATAATATAGCAAAAGAATAGGTAATCGTACATTACCAATGAGGAGTGATCACCTATCACTCATGAGGAATGATTACCCTTCACTCACGGGATAAATACCTCTATCAAAGCTAAGAATCTTGATCAGAATCTTGAGATAACAGATGAGATGAGCACGATCAGAAGACGAAATCCAATATGACCTGCAATTGATTTAGAACGATTAGAAGATTAATATGAAAACAAATAAAATTAATACAAATATTAAGAATAAAAAGAAATCACTATTGAAAAATGATCTAAAATAGAGTTTTACATGTGAACGAAATGATTAAGATGGCAATTTTATTCTTCGAGTTTGCATATTCTGAAACCGCTACAAGATGTCTTCATTTTCAATACTCTTAAAAATCTTTTACTCCATATAACAAACCAAACTGTCATTGAGAAACTCATGTCCCATCCTATTACGTAAATCATTCTTAATCATTCTCATAGTAGAAAACGATCTTTTAACGGTCGCCGAAGAACCAGGCAAGACTGAAGCCAACTCAATTAGTCGGTAAACTAAAGTAAAAAACTTGTGAGTATTCGTCTCAACCATCTTCTTTGCGAGATCTCCAATGTCAATAAGGCCAGAGAAAGCTGCCCATCACTTGATCTCATGTAAGAGATATATGTATCAAGTTGTGCTTTAAGCTCGAACTTATCAGAGATAGAAAAATCGTCTGAATAGAACTCAAATAGATGGGATTTCGATCAAAATTCACAAACGAATCTCTAGGATCAAGGCATGATATGCAAATAAGTAGCTCTAAAGTTGACTCCGTAAAACGATCATCCATTTCTTTGACTATAAAATCAAGTACCTAACATTAAATAGAGAAAAGAACAGTTAATAATTTGTAATATTACAAATAATTGAGCATTATGCAATAAGTTAAAAAAATAAAGAAATTAATTACCTCAAAAAAGATGTCTCGATGAAAAAAATGGTAGTAAGTCTTTGGCTGCCCATCCACATTCCTGTATAATCTAGCTCATCCTGGTAAAGGATCTTGCATGTTCGGCACGAAAGTATCATTTTTTATACAAAATGCAGTAACAACACCCAATAACTCCTCCCAATAACCATCATCATTTCTGTACTTCTTCAAATCTTTCTTTATTGTCTGAATCATCCGGACAGCAGTGACTATGTTTTGAGTCCTTTGTCGCAAGCACATTGACAATGTATTTGTTTTTGCCAATACATTTACCATTAATTAAGCAATGAATACAAATTCAAACTGTCACATTTTATCTATCAAACCTCGGGCAATGCTTCGACTATTGACCTCATCAGCGTCTTCATATATAGTATCAAGCACATGTGTCACTGCATCCCACATATGCAAAATCCGAGTTATTGTTTTGAGTGAGAGCCCAACGAGTGTTACCTGGCCGAGCTAAACTTGTTTCCTGATTCTTGCCCTTTCCTGTAGCAACTTCTCCACTTTCTAGACGTTTTACAAGACATTTTACAAGATCATCATAGTGCTTTTGCAGAAGAGCATCCTTTCTTTTACATGAAGCTCCAACAATGTTTACAATCTTACAAAGGTACTCAAAAAAACTACACACGTGAGCATTTTTCTTTGAAGTAGCCACAAGCACTAATTGAAGTTAGTGAAAAAAGCAATTAATATAATATGCGTACTTATTTTCATCTAAAATTTTTTGTTTCAATCCATTAAACTCGCCACGCATATTAGACGCTCCATCATAACCTTGACCTCTGAGCTATGAAATTGATAATCCATTTATTGCAAAGAAATCATCAAGACTATTTTTCAACGTCCGTGCAGAAGTGTCACTCACGTGTACTACTCCAAGAAAACGCTTGACCACTTCTCCATTATCATTAAAAAATCTCAAAACTATAGACAATTGCTCCTTCACAGAGCTATCTCAAGCTTCATCAACCAAAAGAGAAAAAAACTTGTCACTTGATAATAGCTTGTCTCACTTCTGTTGCACAAGCATTAACAATTTCTTTTTGAATTTTAGGAGAAGTCAAATGATTATTTCCCGGAGCATTCAAGTTCATGACCTTATTTACTTCTTCCGATTCCTCACAGTACCATTTTGTTAATTCAAGAAAATTACCTCATCAGATTGAATTTATCGACTCATCATTTCCACGGAAAGTTAAACCCTAACTTAGTAAAAATCGAATCACTTTTACAACAGCAGTTAGCCGTGTACGGTAGTCAATCTCAGTTTGACTACTTTGTTTTGCTAAAATGTATTCCACATTATGTCTTTGATTTTTGAAACCCAACAACTGAATTACAGCACCAGAGTGAGGACTATTTGGAGATCCTTCATGGTTTCTAAATTTTTCTTTAGCACGTTTCCAATTTTTAAAACCAACTTCTGTAAACAAATCATCACCATGTTTGTGATTTTGACCTTTAGCAAACAAATAACAACAGAAATAAAATGCTGCATCTTTATGTACACTGTACTCTAACCAAGTAAAATCTTTAAACCATATCTTCTGAAACGATCTTCTATCACCAAAATCAGTTTGTGGAAATTTATGATCACATGGTTGAGTTGGGCCTTTAGCCACATACTGTCTCCGTAATTCATCTCTAATTTCATAAGGATAACTATCAATTGGTTTATGCAATCCTGGATCACCAATAATTTCAAAATCCGAAAACTCTACCCCTACCCAAGGCTTTTTCCCACAATCTTCATTATTAACATTTCCTTTATTAGCTGATTTTTTCTTCAACCAGTTTAGAACCCTTCTTTCACTTTCGAAAATATTTATCCATAGTAAAATCCTATATAATATTCAAATATTTTAAATTCACAATTCAACACATTTCATTTATAACATAATAATTAATTAGAACATAAATTACATAATAATCATATTTTTACCCAAAAAATCCTAGAAATTTTTTCACTAAAAATCAAAATTTTAGCACTCAAAAATCTATTTACCAAAATAAAAAATAAAAAATGTTTCTACATAAATTAAACAAGAAAACTTATTTCTTTTTCTTCAAAGTTTGAAGAACAGAGATCCAGAGAAGCGAAGCCACCCTGCACTGCTGCCGCCACGTCGCCGTCCGTCTCCTTCCTTCCTGGCTGATGTTGCCACTGCCAGCCTGCCGCTGCCGCGCAGGCGCTGCTCCTGCTGCACATTGCTGCGGCTTGTCTCAGCGGGCTGAGGCTCCGCCGCCATCGACACGAGTCACAAGACACCAAATGCGCTGCGCCACTGTCTTGCTTGCGTTGGCGCCACCGCCGCCGAGCTAGGAGTCCGACCGAGGACAAGGGTTTCAGTTTTCGCGGGGGGAGCAGGGGAGGAGCACAGTGGAGGGAGAGAAAGCTGCACTTTTTTTTTTTTTTTGGTTTTTGCTGGTAGCCCACAGCTGCCGAGGGTTTATAGGTTTTTTTTTTTTTAATAAATCAATCCCTAAGTTTTGGGGGGCTAAATTGAAAAAAAAAAAACTGGGGGGCTTAAATGTAAAAAACCTAAATTTAAAAAAAAAAATAAATAAATTGCCGGGAGGCCTCGAGCCACCCTGTAGTTCCATCCCTGCTTAGTATCAATATGAAATCTTAGAATAACTTGATATGCTTGAAGCATACAAATATACAATCATTCTTGAAGAATATAACATCATATTACCTTTGTAATAGTTTTTGAAAGATAATATTGAAATATCCAAATGCCCATGTATATGGATACCTGTAAGACTTGCTTATACTTGCCACATACATAATTCTTTAATACTATTAATAATAGATATTCTTATTATATGATTCACTAATTATTATAGTGGTTCCCCATAATCAGGAGGAGACAATTAAACAATTGAAGAAGCACATTACAATTAATAAAAATATGATCGTTATATCATTTTGATCTATACAAAAGCATTAGTGAGGTAGAAGTTCACTCGTTTGTCTATTTTATGAAAATTGCAAATTAGTTGGCTAATCTTCATATTAACTCTATAAAAGTTAGTCAAAATTTTAAAGTTATATTCTCCATTTTCAAAATTGTCTCTTAAGCACTAGATGTGAGTTTTATAACTGATATTTTAAGAATGCTTGAAGCGTGGATTCTATCTCAGTAAGAGAAAATATCTAAAATAGTAATCAAGATGATGCCCCTCGAAAAGTTTTCTTAATGTAAGTAATTATTGAAGGTAAACACTATGATAAAGATTTCAAAAAAATCATGCTTTGTCTTGATGGACAAAATTGAACATTTATAAGATGTTTTATATAAGCACGACACATCAATAAAGTGCGAAAATAATCATTCGAATACTTAAGAATTGATAAAGATTCTTTATTCATATGATAAAGAATATTGAAGAATTTTTTGACATGAAGTACTCTAAGTTTGTACAGTATGTATACTAATGTACTTGCATGTCAAATGTGCAAATAAATACTTTATATAATTTTTCTCTAATCCGATTATTAAGAGATTTTGTCTATATGGATCTCCTTACAATTATTTATCATGAATTATTAAGAAAATCCAACTTCAGTTTGAGATGGATTGTACAAATTAATAATTATTAAGATCCACACATTATATTATGTAAAATTTTGTGGTGAGGAGAGATTTATAATTTGATGGTTGGTTTGGAAAGTGTGGTTAAAATTAATAGTTGATATCCGAGATAGTTGAATAAATTCAAGAGATTCCAATCATTTTGAGAGAAGTTGAATAATTGATATGCTTAATGTATTCCCCTCCTCTCTTATCTTCTAATGATTGTAAATAAGCTTGTGAAACTTGTAGAGTCTGAGATAAATAAGAACACCTTTATATCTATGTTTCATTGTCTCTATAAACTTTTCTCTTGTTTTAGTTTATATTTAGTTTACATGTTATAATGTGGTCAAGAATTCCAACAATTTGATAACAATAAGTATTTTTTTTATATTTTTTATTTTGAATGTACATGTGGCTGAATAAGAGCCTTCAAATTCGTTGTATACCTTTCCTCTAAGACTAGCAATAACCAAAGTAAATGTAGTAACCCTCTCGGTAACCAAAGTAATCGTAGACTAAAGTAGTAAAAAGAGTAAATGTAGTAACCCTATCAATAACCAAGCAAGTAACATACATGTAATGACCAAACACCTCTTTCTCCGACGCCTCTTATTTCCCACTCCTCATTGATGTTTCAATCAGTCACTTCTCCTCATTCTCTTATTTTATCATTGGAATTTCTATCACTTTGAACCCCTGTGTAGAATGGGATGGTCATCAATAGCTCTCAACGAAGCCTCCTACGACTTTTAAAAGTCACGTTCGCTCGATTGAACTCCATGATAATACAGTTTTCTACGTTTCTGGACATTCACCGTTTAATGTTATCACTATTACGAAGGGTCTTGCGGATGCCCTTCATTTGGAAGTGAAATGCAGCAAGCTCATGTGCCAGAATGTTTCCATTATAAAATTGATTGACGGTGAAGGTGATGGTTCTTAATAGGATTGGAACAAAAAGTTTCGCTGCACTTATGGAGTTCATGCTTATGCTACGCTTGAAAATTTCGGAATTTCTGTTCTTGGGTTCTGCAATCTACCCAAACATATAATATCATCGGTTAATTTTAATGTTAAGACCATTGGTCTCGATGGTCCTTGGACTCTATTCATTGATCGGGATGGAGTTGGTCGGGAGGAGACAAGAGAATAATTCAGTATTGATGGATGATTCGATGGCCTTCCACTGAGTGTGAGTCTCAGTAACATTAAGATTCTCCCCTGTGCTATAGGTTCAGTTGATGATGAATTTGATGACAGTGAAGACTATGACACATGAATATTATTTGGCTCACAATGCAGATGCATCGTCTCATTTTTTAAGAGAGGGGCCTAAGTTATCTTATGTGATCATAGTAGAGGGCTGAAACTAGGATAATACTCAGTTGTTATATTAAAAAATATTGCAGACTTATCATGTATTTTGACTCTCCCACTGTGTGTTGAGTCTTACTCAAACTAATGAAAATACCGGTGGTTATGCTAAAGCAAAGATATCTTTAAGTCTCAAACTTTATGATCAATATCAAGAACTCCATGCTTAAAGTAGGAACACCTGATTGAAAAATATGCTAGTAATATGAGCTGCTCTTCATGTATCATTGGCAACTAGATTTTCTTCTTAAAACCATTCTGAAGCTTCTTTGTAGAAGCCAAGTTTTCATAATGAATTATGAGCCACTTTTAACTCCTTGGAGCGCAATCATGCCAGGATTAATACACATATCCTATCAGAACTCCAAAGTTAAATTTATTTGTATAGATTTCGACTCGAACCTAACTTATTCCAAAAAGTACCTAGGAGGGAGGATTGTCCAAGCATTGTAGGTAGTTTAATTATTCTTTAATTAGCGGATATAGGATTATCAATACACCTCCTCATACTCAGGAGCTGAAGTGTTGTAGGTTCCCAATCGAAAATGATGCAGCCGAATATTATTGTTGACGACGATGGAAATTCTTGAGTTATATTAAAAGGAGTTGACAAATCTACAGCGAAGATGCTTTTGTTGGGTACACAAGTGGTTTCTTGGAAGAATTGAGAAAGAGAAGAGTCGGTGTTTATAAGAAACAAGGCTTTGTTGGGGTCATGTGGTTCCAAAGCTATTCATGGTGGTTATCTGTTTGCTCTACGCAGTTTTCGACCCTTTGATTCGTTGGAGGAGCATCATTGATTGACCAGATTGTGAGTAGTTGAACCTACGGATCTGTCTTAGTCAACCATGGATCTCTTTCTTAAAATCCACAGAAGATGATCCACATAGATTAGAGTTGCGACTTCATGTATCTATCGATACTATTGGGACGCTCATCTTGGCTCCTCGTATGCTAAATACTAATACTAACAAGACTTTAACATTTACATTTGTCTTTCATAATACATTTGTTGTTCGTCCAATTATACGCTTGGGGATATGTGAATACTTTGATAATTGTTGCGGCAAAAATAAAGTGAAAGGTATGGGTCGCAAGTAGATGCAATTAAATTTGATGCTGAGATCGTTCAAGTATATTTTAACACTGCTAGAAAGATTACTATAAATGATGATGAGAAGAAGAGTAGATTTGTGCGATGAAAGAAGGGACGGTTGGTGCAGTTGTGTGGAATCCTGGGGAAAAATATGTAAAGCTATTCCGAATATGGGGATGAGGCTTACAAAAAGCAATACTATCATAGATTATGTTGCGATTAGAAATCCAGTCACTTTCGACCCTGGTGCAGAATGGGAAGGCCATCAAGAGCTATCAATGCAGCCTCCTACGACTTTTGAAAGTCGCGTTTGCTCAACTATACTCCATGCTAATGCAGATGTATATGTTTCTTGACATTCACCGATCAATGCTATCACTATTACGAAGGTCTTGCAGATGCCCTTCATTTAGAGGTGAAATGGTGTAGGCTCATGTGCCAGAATGTTTCCATTATAAAATTTATTGATGCTGAAAGTGATGGTTCTGAATGGGATTGGAACAAAAAGTTTCGCTTGGAGTTCATGCTTATGCTAGGCTTCGGAATTATGGGGTTTCTATTCTTGGTTCTTCTACCTACCCAACATACATTATCACGGTTAATCTGAATGTTAAGACCACTGGTCTAGATGGTCCTTTGACTCTATTCAATTATCAAGATGGCGTTGGTAGGGAGGAGATAAGAAGAGTTCAGTTCTGGTGGAAGATTCAATGGCCTTCCACTGAGTGTCGGTCTCAGTAACATTAAGATCTTCCCGCATACTCTGGGTTCAGTTGATGATGAATCCAATGACAATGAAGACGATGTTGCTTGAATATAATTTGGCTTAGAAGTCTGATATATCGTCTCATTCTTCAAGGAGAGCCCTTAAGTGATCTTATGTGATCTTAGTATAGGGCTGAAACTAAGATAGCAGTCAGTTGTTATATTAAAAATAATGCAGATTTATCATGTATTTGGACCCATCTCTAACTGTGTCTGTGGAATCTTACTCAAACCAATGAAAATAGCAGAGGTTATGCTAAGGCCATGATATCTTGAAGTTGAAAACTTTGTCATCAATATCATGAACTCTATGATGCTTAAAGTAGGAACACTTGTTTGAAAAATATGCTAGTAACATGAGTAGCTCTTCATGCATCATTAGCAACTAGATTTCTTCGCGAAACCCATTCTGAAGCTACTTTATAGAAGCAGAGTTTGCATGATGAAATGTGAGCCACTTTTAACTCCTTAGGATGAGATCAAACCAGTACTATCGTGCCAGATTCTATTAGAACTCCAAAGTTAAGTATACTTCTTAAAATTTGGGTTTGAGCCCAACTCATCTTAAAAAGTACCACAAAGTGGGAAGATTTCTCAAGCTTTATAAATAGTTTAGCTATTTTTTAATTAGTGAATATGAGATTTTCATCGCACCTTCTCATGCCCAAGGCTGATTATCTGGGCTTGGACTGTGAAGTTCAACAGACCCTGATTGAAAATGATGCAGCGAAATATCATTGTTAACGATGATGGAAATTCTCATGTTATATTGAGAGGAATTGATGGATGAATAGCTGAGATGCTTCTATTGGGTACGCAAGTGGTTTCTTGGAAAAATGGGAAAGGAGAAGAGCTGTTGTTCATGAGCAACATGGCTCTGTTAGGACCGTGTAGTTCCAAAGCTATTTATGGTGGAATATCTGTTTGCTCTTTGCAGTTTGCAACCCTTAACGTTTGCTTGTTCGAGGAGCATCATGGATTGACCAGATTGTGGGCAGTTGAACCTACAAATCCGTCGCAGTAAACTATGGATGTCATTCTGAAATCCACAAAGGATATCCACATAGACGAGTTGCGGCTTCATGTATCTATTAGTACTACTGGGACGTTTATCGTGGCACTTCGTGTGCTGAATAGTGATACCAATAAGACTAACATTTACATTTTCCTTTTGTGATTACTTCTCAGATTCTAATATCAGTTAAGTGTGTTCTAGAAAATCATCACATTGGCATGCGGTCACAATGATATATATTGTGAGCTATGATGTGCGAACCTGAGTCAATGCAACTACATGCACATGGAGTCCACCTGAGGACTATTGACATTGTTTTAGAAGTCTCATCTTAAAACATCTACTGTATATCATGAAAGATTACAACATCTTAACTTCTTTATGTATTGCATGCTCAATTAGGACACAAATCCTAATGTATCTCTTTTGTGTAGAAAGCAAAAGTAAATTAAGAATCTAAATCCTTCGTAGAATTTTCATGGAGTCAAGGAAGACCCGAAGACAAGAAAGTATTTAGGATTCCTTTATGATTAAACAACTCTAAATATTTAAGGAGATCTTCATTGAAGTATGAGGATTGATCGTTCAATTATTCAATCTCCATCATTCAAGCAAATAGATGGTAATTCATGAAGTTCAAGATTATGCATTCATACTTTTCGAAATTCATGGAATTCATCTTCCAGTATTAACTGTCGTTTTACCAGCACAAGACATTAGATTTCTTTTGAAGACAACTTGCTTCTTCGGAAAGAAGCCTTGTTGTTCAATGGTGTTGAAGGCTTGAAAGAAGTTCTAGCCCAAGCAGCCACATTCTAAGGGAGAGCCTTAGAAGAGTTGGAGGTATTTCAACTATGCAGTATACAAAGGAGTTAACACTTTTTACTAGGGAAAAACACTAAATGTGTTAATGAGTTAGGTCTTTTTTCTTGTATTATGTTACCTTCTTTTATAGATTGCTTTTTAGGCGTAACCCCGTAGACTTAGGCTTGATTGACCAAACTGCGTTACTAATTAGTTGTGTTGTGTTCACTTTGTTTTATTTACCTTGTGTCATACTAATAATCTAGCATTACACTTGTATTAAAATCTGATCACATAACACTACTGACCAAAGTACAAAATCACATGCGTGTTGAGGGCTTGAGGTATCTTTTGGGGTAAGTTAAACCCAAGTAAAAATTTTAACATTGTACCAGAGCGGCACAACAAAAGCACGGTGGGGCCATAACTCATAGGTTTCAGGTTATTGGTTCACCCACAGATGATGTCCTACCGAATTTTACGCTCAAGACCAGATGATCAACTCTGAGCGTTAGGGGGTATGTTGAGAATCTCACATCGGTTGATTAAAAAATAACTAAATTACTTATAAGACTTGCAATTCTCTCATCTTGAGGTACCTTTTTAGGTGAATTAGACCCAAACCTAAATTTTAACAATCAATAGTTTAATTTTTTTATATACATCGAATTTTTTCATAATGCTATTTCTACTCGTCGTTGGTCTTCACAAAGAATTTTAGTGGATTAACTCACACTCCTCTCACATGAGATTTGTTTTAGGGTAAGAAAGTCACAACAATCCTTTCCCTCCGTTTAATCTAACCGAAACTATGACGTGACACACATATTCAGGTTACTAGATGATCCAATAGTAACTTAAATAATCTTTTCTATTATTAAGTTTTATTGAGAAAAAATGATTGTGGCGACTGTAACTTTTTTGCTTCTCAAATAAGCACCATGTGAGAGAACTTGAGTCAATTTATTAGAATCCACTATGAAGATTAGTGGTAGAAAGTGCGTTTAAAAAATGTTTATGTATATAAATAAATGAAAATAAAGATAATTATAAAAATAAAAATAAGAAAATAATTTATGTATATTAAGAGCAATGCACTTTTCCTAAAATTAATTTAGCAACATATAAACTTTTTTAGAACAATATTAGATGAAAAATATATTTGAGAATCTAAGTGAAATTCAACTCAAACTTTGAGGACTATATTTACCATTTTCTCTAGTTTTTATTACATTTCAGTTTTTCTTTATCAATATTACATTTCAATTTTATTTGACGAAAATCGAAATGTCTATGGGTGTTGATGGAATATGGGTTTTGGGCTCTTAGAAAAGTCTTTTGGAGTCTCACATAGAAACTCTACAACTTTCTTCGAGGCATGTCTCTCTATAAAAGGAAGTACATATTTTATCTTCTCTTTGTCCTTTTTTCAAGTCTCTCAATAGATTTATTTTCATTAGCAGCAACGGGACCTAGCTACTACTAGTTTCTAACCTGCTCTTATCTTACAAATTAAGAGAAGTCGGGATGGACTTTTTTATGAGATAACTTTATAATTGAGTTATTCTTCTCAACAAATATTATGAAATCGGGTCAGGACCTCTTCCTCAAGATTCTCTTATTGGGATAAAAATACACTCCCTCTTATCACTTATATTTTTAATATATTCGAGATTATTTTCGAGGGATGTTCTTCTTGAGAAATATCCTTTTATTCGGGATCTCTATATTGAGAAAGTTTCTCTTGACGAAATTATTTTTCTCAGAAATCATTCTCTACTTGAAATAATTCATTATTTATTTTATCATATATATATCTATATATATATCTAGCGAAATATACACATAATGAGATTTTCTATTCGGGAAACAATCCCATGACAAATGATTTTCTTCTCGGGAAGCATTGCTCGTCTCTGGAAGCACTTTCATGAGTACAAGAACCTTACGGGAACACACTTAAATTTTCTCCCTTGTGGCTTTGCTCATTGCTTTTCTTCAATGCACTTGAACATGAAGATAGCTACTGTTGGTTACAAATTAAAAGGACCTGGCCATACTTGTTGATAAGGGCTTTTTGCTTGGGAACTCAAAAAGAATCCTCAACTTATTTAATATACTCCAAGAAGAATGGAGATATGGGATCTGATCACCTCAACCATCTTGCCAATCTCTTAATTACTAGAGAATAATCACTTCATTTCATGTCTATCCAAAATTTCACCTAACAGATTATATAGGTTGACGAGGACACAAATAAATTTTGATGACTTGGGAACAGAAAACTCGTATCATCTTGAGAACAATCTGTACCATGTGAGCTTTACCCGTGTCGTCCCGGGAACAACCCATAACGTCACAAGAACCACACATATTATCACTTTGTGAGGCTCATGACCGTATCATCATTCATGCTTCAAACTTGCGAGTTTTACGCTGAAATATTTTGATTATGTCGAAATTCAACATTTCGACTCTTGAATTGCGTTTTAATGTATAACTATTTTTGGAAGGGACTTGCAGCATTTGACATAATTTTATATCTGTTAATCTTTTCGGAGGAGATAATGATGGAATATGGCTTTTGGGCCTTAGGAAAGTGTTTTGGAATAGAAGACTAACTCTCACCTATTTTTGACCCGCTCTTATCTTGCACATAATTATTTGGTACCTGTCCTAATACGGTTAGAATGTGGACAATAAATATATATATATATGTTTGAATCATCCATGTCTTGTAAATTCATAGATTAAAATTTTTATATCAATGAATATATAATTATATATTTACTGTGGAATAGTTATTTTATCTTGTAATGAATATATAAATTATTCACTATTTGAGAAATGTAAAAATTTAAATCATATTGAAAAGTCATTCCATATGTATTAGCTTAAGATAAAAGGAGAAATTTTATTAATTAGGAGAACTGTACTAACAGCAGAAATGATACAATCTGGATAGTGTAACGAGAACACTAAGCCTTCACCAATACTTAGTAGAGTCAAAAATGATATTTCCTTTTTTAAGAAAAAGGAAATTTAAAATTTATTAAGATAAAATAAAATAGTGCGAATTACATGGTGTATTTATTTATTTATTTATTTATTTATTTAATTTTAGTGATATTTCTGAGAAATCTGGTGGAAACAAGAAGAGAGGTGTTGAGGATTAGATAACATAACCATATGATCTGCATTTGGAATTGTGTTAACCTCTTGTGGAGGATAGTTTTGGAGCCGGAACTCATCCACGGGCAAGTTTGTCATTTCATCATTTTCTAGTTGGATGAAAACGCGTGGAACAGAACCGTAATTATCCTCAGTTAAGTCATGTTTCTCTACATCCGATGGATTAACAGAACCAGGCTGTGGTCTCACCAAAGACAATGCCAGCTCAAAATCCTGCATTCATCTCATCTCTTACCATAATAATCTTTTTAAAAGAAAAAATAAATCTTAATAGAAGAAAATATTATAAAGAATATCATACAAGATATTACATACTTTCTTGAGTACTTTTGAACTAGTTAAGAATATTGTATTGTAAAATGTATGTATATGATAGAGAAATTTGACAATATTAGTCCCCAAACTATGTTTCAAGTCTTAACTTAATCCTTAATCTTTATTTTCAAACTTTTTAGTCTCCAACCATTGATTTTTAGAAAACTTTAAGTCTTCACCAACAATTACACAGTGAAATTCGACAATAAAAAATACTTTGAGTCTTACATGACTCATAAATAAGGTTAGAAAAGATATTTCACTCAACTCACCATTACTCTATTAAACAAAACAATAAGGATCTAATTGAATGCTTAAAATATTATCTAAATTTGGAGAAAATTTTTCAAGTATTTAGAGAAAATTGCATATAAACCTCAAGAATATTTTGACTATTCAATTAGATCCCATTGTTTAGTGATGGTAAGCTAAGTAAATGAAATTTATTTTTCAACTTTACTCATGAGTACAGTGAGACTCACATGTCTTCCATAGTCGCATCTTGCCATGTAACTAGTGGCGAAGACTAAACTTTTTCTAAATAAATGTTTGGAGACTAAAAAAATGAAAACAAAGATTAAAGACTAAATTAAGACTAAAAAATAGTTTAGGGACTAATATTGCTAATTTGTCTATATTTTAAATCATGATACTAATTTTGCTTAATGAGTTAAGTTTTTAAATGTAAAATAACCAATGTTTAAATAATATAGAATAAAAATATATTATTACAAATTTTATGGAAGTACTTTATAATCAACTTTAACTATAAATTAAGTTATGTACTAAAATAATTTTATATCGAGATTATTTTTTCAACAAATCATAATTAACATGAAAAAATATTTTGAAAATTTATATATTTTATAGGACACACCACCTATTTTTAAAGTTAAAAGTGTAAAGTACTTTTACCCTCCACGCAAGGGAGTATTTTGAAATTAATTTTGTACTCTTTTGTCTCCTTAATGAAAAACTTGTCCCTTTTTAGATAAAAAAAGTTTGTACAGCATAATAAAGCCAACTTCCATTTTTCATATGTTGAAAATGTGCAGAGTTAAAGTTTATATAAAAAATTTGATATATTATTTAATTTTACAAAAAGTTATTTATAATAACTATATCATATTTACAAAGTTTTATCAATATAAAGGCCAAAATAACTTGCTTTTTTTTTTTTTTTTTGGAGAGGCACAAAATAACTTGCTTGATATTGAAGTGTTATTTTCTGTACTCAATAACTTATTTCTAATAACTTATATTTGGGTGGGAAAATAACTAGAAAATACTAACTTTGAATATAAAGTGTATATTATTTGCAATGAGCAGAATACCCATATTGAAGGAACATTATACTAACCTGTGGAGAGCAGAGTTGAAACATCCTTGTTGACATGAAATTGGGTCCAAATTGCATCCAAATTAGTTGCTTATGATCCTCCGAAAACTTATATTCGTAGTCCATGTAGAACTCCTTTGGACGCATGTACTATGCATGCCACACAACACAAATATACATACGTTTTAGTCATCTTTAAACCTATGACTGTGTCATAAAGTACTTAGTTCAGTTTAGTCCACATTTTAAAAGTTCTTGCTAATTGTTCAAATGTTCTAAGTTTGTATAAGTTAATATAAAATCTTATTGCTTCAAAATTAAAATTTTAAGCTCTACTAGAATTGCTGTCTTTCTTTTATTTTCGTAAAGTGTAGTTTTTCATTTTAGAGGTTAAAGTTAAACTTGTTATGAGATGAGAGGTGGAACACAAAGTAATAAATTGAGTAAAAATTATTAAAAAAAAAAAAAAAAGGAATCTATGTGTCCGTAATTTGATGATAAAAGTATAAATATATTTTAAAATGATCATATATCCTAATTAAGAAGAAAGCAGGTAGATGATTAACTAATTAACTACCTTTATATAGATGGGATCCATGTCGATACCAAGACAAGGCATAAAAGCAGCAACAAAAACAGCAACTGCAATTTTTTTGGGAAATTTTTCCATGGCCAGAGCAATTGAACCTCCTCCAAAGCTATGGCCAACTAAGATGACTCTTTCACCCTCTGGTAAACCTTCCATGAACTCCATCAACGGCTCAGAATAATCCATGGCTGAGTGAACTTCTTCTGGAGTCTTTGGATTAATTCCAGAGGCAGCCATGTCAAGGGCTGTTACGGTATGGCCAACGGACTTGAGAAGCGCCACCACCTTGTACCATGACCATGCCCCCAAACTTGCACCGTGTACCAGAACAAAGTGCTTCTTCTTTGTTTCTTTTTCCATAATGTTACTCTCTCTCTACGTATGTCTTTTTAAAGGTACCACACTATTCTAAATGATTACTTATTTATAGAAGTCGATGTGAATAAAAATTAAACCATAAAATTCTTTTTCGAGTGAATAGTGTCGAAACAAGTTTTAATTTTAAAAGATTTTTTGAAATAGAACATGTGAATAATGTTTTAACTATGAGATTCTTTAGAGAAAGTGAGATCTAGATAAGACTTAACCTTAACCACCATTTTGAGGCCCTTAAGGCTCTAGGCCAAAATGTAGAAATCCTTAGAAGCCAAGGGCAGTGTGCCAAGTGACAAGACCCCAACAACAACCACCCCCCAACCCCCGGGCCACCACAAAACAAGTTACGGATGGGACTACATATGACCAGAAAACTTGAAAACAACTTTTAGATAGAAAAGAAAAAGGTGGATATGTCCAATCTACAGGACTATTGAGTCACAATGATTTACATCATCTATCTGGTGTTGGACAGTTTGGTTGAGATTTTGAAAGTGAGGGATTTCGCCTTTTTTGGTATCAAGAAAAGGTAAATATGGCATTATTTTTAACCAACCGAAACATACTTTAAAACATTCACAATGTACAAAGTTGCCTGTCAACTTGGAATCAACTGAGGGAGTAACAGACAGAAACATTTGAATCTTACAACAATGTACATTCTTCAAACTCAAAGAACTAGAAATGATTCATCATAATAATGGAGACAACAGCAAATCAAAATATCAGAAATAAGAAAAAAACCCAGTTAGAAAGAGCAGCAAAAAAAGTTGCAGGCACATTCCACCAGGAACCAACCACATAAGTTATATTTCTCCACTAAATTTCATCACTTAGCTGTTTTTGAGTGCTTGATAAGCCAATCGATGACAACGTCTATGTTTATGGACTCCTTACAGGAGATCATGTAGCAGCATACTTCTCTATCTGTAATGGAATCGAGACCCCTAAAATACAAATACAAATACAAGTTAGCATAATTAAATTCGTTAAGGAGAGAGATACGGGTTTGTGCTTACATGAGATTTTTTTGAATTTGTCATCTAAACTTACAGTTGATCAACTAGAGCTTGCTTCGAAAGAGCTTCTGACTTGTCAATTTTGTTCCCAAGGACAAGCAGGGGAATCCCCTCCAGTGACGGCTTCTTCAAGAGTTCATGAAGCTCAGCTCGAGCTATTGGGACACTATCTCGATCAGCAGCATCAACAACATATCTGCCTCGGATTGAGAAATAAAAAGCTTATAATACTCAAAAAGGCACATGGAAATTATTTAGGTTTTTTTTTGCTACAGTATGATGAATTTGAGAAAGACGATTAACAGACCAAAAATGTTTCTATCTTCCTGATCATTACTTAACATCTTGGAATACCAATTAAAGAAAACCATGAAACTAATATGATTACAGAAAAGCCCTATCAGAATCAGAAATTATAGAAACAGAACTAAGACGTATGAACAATATTTTCCATACCATGGAATCCATGACTTTACACCTTATCAGTAGCATGGCAATATTGGCTGATGCTTGGGTACGTGGGATTTCACAACATGGATTACACAGGAGTATAAAGACAAATCACCAGCGATATACCAAACGTGAGATAGACATTAAAAGGATTAGGAAATTACAGTATGGCAGAGACACCTCGACAATAGCGCTCCCACATAGTCCGGAATCTCCGTTGCCCTCCAAGATCCCATAGCTTTATAGTTACATTTCCTTTTGTAACTTTACGCATGTTGAAACCAACCTGGGTTCAAGAATATAATCTTGGTTACATTAACTTATGCTGGCGGAAAATATGTAGGAGATTCATGTTCTTATTTCACAAGATACGTACAGTGGGAATCATGTCCTCGCTGTAGCCTCCAGTCTGATAGAAATCAAAGAGAATGAATACCTCGAAATAAAATCCATTATGGGAAATAAAAATAAGAACAGAGAAGGTGTTTGTTAATTGCTCACAGCAATGGCATTGACAAGAGATGTTTTGCCTGCATTCTGGAGGCCTATGAGAGAAAGTTCCATTTCCTGTTTAAAGAACATGCTGAAAGAAAGGGGAACACAGGTGGGTCAAAAAATGTAAAACAAATGTATGCATGAGCGTTGATTCTGATAAGGCTAACAGGATGCTATAGCATTTGGCCTAAAGGATTAAACAAACGAAGCAGATAAAAGAATGATGATGACAATGATCATAACGCAACAGCTAAAGTTCCTAATGGGGTCAAAAAGACATAGCTTAAGTGCCTTAAGTCATTTTGTACTCCAAATAACACAGGATTCTATGCATACATTTTCATAACTACATTTGGCAGGTCATTAGTTCATCAACTTAAAACTGAATATACAATTAATGAGGCGGCTTGTTACATGTATGGACATGATTAAATAAAGAGAACATGAGATGAGCTTTGTCCTTATTAAGCATATTTCAGGAAAAAGGCAAAACATACTGCATAAGCCAATATAATTAGGCAAGATGACCTTAAAATTGCCATTCCATTTATATCAGCTCCAGAACCGTATCTCTCAACAAGTTCTTCGCCATTCCAACTCTATATTTTACCCTTGACTAAGAAAATGCAGAAACTGACCTTGACTACATATTTTACTTGTGTATTTCAAACCAGAAGGTAAAACTCCTTCCTTGCTGACCGAAGAACTTGCCCTAGATTGCGGATTAGATAAAGATTTTCACATTCTAAATCCTCCGCAAACTAAATTATATGACTTGCTTTCAACTTTTATAATTAATCTATAAAAAGATTATCTTTGGCATTCTATAGTTTACCACTTGAAGTGAAACTAAATACATCTATGACACTTCATTTAAAAGTTCATTCATGTATCAAACTTTCTGTAGTTTGTCACTAACACCAGTAGAGAATTTATGAAAAGGCTACAGCACACATAAACTAAAAGCAGAATTAGAGAACAGCCTCACCACAAACTAAACCCCAAAAGATAATAAAATTATCATCCAAATAGTCCAAAATAGTTCACTATAAAGCTTGCAACATAAGTGATTGAGCAAATAATTATCTTTCCAAGATTCAGACTTTAGCTTTCTGCAATTCTACTCAACAATTCTACTCAACAATTCCATCTTCTTGCACAGAAAACCTAACTTTCAGCTCTTTATTCAGTGTCTATAAAACAAATACAAAAATCAACTTCCAAGGCTTCAGTCATGATTCTTGCAACTTTCCAGGGGCTTCCAACTTCATCTATGTATAATTCAAAACGTATCCCTTTCGATTAAACATGTAATCAAAACGAGAATGCTACAGAAAATCAAAAGAGGGAACAATTAAAAAAAAATAGAAAAAAAAAAAAGAAGTAAAGCTCACCTGCGAAGCCAATTGAGGAAGGAATCCCACAAACCCATCTTCAAGAAAGCAGGAAAAAAAACGTAACAAAATGAAGGCAGAAATTAATTGAAGGAGACCCTTTGCGAAGGCCTTCTTGAAATCTCAGAGAGCAGCAGGGCAGGGAGAAGGTGACAAGGAGAGGGAGAGGAAGAGGGAGAGGGAGGAAGCTTATGCCTTATGGAAGTGAAATACAAGAAACAAAAGGAATTAGGAAAGGGAAACTTTGCCGATTGAATAAGAATACTCTTTCCAATTGTAAAATACTGTTTCTAGTAATTGCAATAACAATTGTAAGAATGACTTCAAGCATGACTCTCTAGTCTCCATACAGCCATCTCTTTTCTGACAATAATTTTTAGAGAAATTAACAAAAATATCACTCCATAATTTAGATTTTTGGCATGTGAAGACATTATCTATTTTATTTGTCACTTTTATTCAATAACTTTTTATAATGCAAAAATTATCCATTTACGACGTGATAAATAATTTTCGATCAATTTGTATAATGTGACACTCACATGTCATCTTTAGTGATGATAAAATTGTCCAACTACTATTTAAATGCCAATATTCAATTAGAATGGATAAAAATTCCCAATAGTGCATTTGGGTGAATTCATGAGTCGGATTGTTTCTATCCATTCCAACAGATTGGTGCTTAAATTAGTAACTAGATAATTTTATCCTTGCTAACAATAATTATGAGAGTCACGTGATACAAATTAGCCGAAGATCATTCATTGATGTCGTATATGGACATTTCGACCATCATAAAAAGTTAATGAACATAAGTGGCTAATAAAATAAATAATATCTTTAAATAAAAAAAACATAAATTATACAAGGGCATTTTTTGCCAATTGATCTAATCTTTATTAATTTTTACTCTAAAAACTGAAATATATTTAAATTTAATTTTTTAAAAAAGGAATATGTTCAAATTTTTAAAAGAATTATTTATTTACATTTTTTTCTGGGAGGAATATTTATTTACATTGTAAATATAAATAATTTGTTATTATTTTATTTTTCTTTTGCATTTAGTTCCCTATATTATAAATTATTAATGTGTTTTTAATTGTCATATATAAATCGAAATTTTTAATTAAAGATTAATGTGATTAAAACTAATATGATAAGGAGGTAGTTTAATTGAATAAAAGCACTACGTAATAGATGATAATTTTTAGTTCAATTCACGTCTCAATCCTTATATATAAAAAAATGTGATTAGAATTTAACAAAGTTTTAAAATTATTTTTATTTGGAAGATTATTTTCCTCCAAAATTATTTTCTATAACATTGTTTTAAACAAAGGGCCTATCCCTTACAAAAACAAAAAACAAAGGGATCTACACATTTGTTTGCATGAAGGGCTTTGGTAAAAATTATTAGTCGTCATTTTTTTAGCTAAATTTGGTTGTCGAATAATCATTGTATGATTAAAAGTCTAAAAGAAAATGGTAAAAACAAAATGTCTTGATAGTTCGAACTTATAATAGCAAACTTCAGGATTAAAATTTTAACTTTTAACAGGAGAAATGTTTTAAATTTAATTATTGCTTCGTATTTCATTTTTGGTCATATAAAAGACTGACATCTAAGTTTTTTTTTTTTTTTTTTTTTTAAATGAAGAATGATATTTATATAAGCTAATCAATTACTTTTTTGTTCTTCCCTTGAAAGAGAAAGTAATTTTTGGTCCACTAAAGCAAAAAATAAAACGAGAAAGAAAGAAAATAAAAAAAAATAGTAATTAGTACAAGGTAGTCTAATTGACTTCGAATTGTGGATTTCACATGTTAAAAGGGAATTATTTCTTGTGGGCACGAGATGAAGAACTTTTTATTTTAGTAGATTATTAAGTTACCGTGATTTATTCTTCCACCTAGGGGCGGTAGCGGAATGAGAGTCGAAGGCGAGGATTTCGCCTTTTGGTTAAAAAAAGAAAGAAAGAGAGAGAGAGAGAGAGAGAGAGAGAGAGAGAGAGAGAGAGAGAGAGAGCAACACGGATGGGCCTTCTAACTACGAACACATTATATGTCGATATAATAAAAGCTACCAAGCTTCTGATAACATGATTATTGTGCAAGAACTCATACACTCTATAACAAGGAAGAAGGGGAGAAAGGGGGAAATGGCAATCAAGCTAGACTTTGAAAAGGCGTATGGCTGCATTAATTGGGGACTTTGAAAAAAACGCTCACAACTGTGGGTTTTGACAAGAAGTTGGCTGATTTAATTTTTTTTTATCCGGTTGACCAAGTTGGCAGTACTCTGGAATGGTGATAAGTTGGAATCCTTTACCCCTCAAAGGGACTTGAGAGAGGGGGATTCGCTTTCACCCTATTTATTTGTATTACGTATGGAGCTTTGGGACAAACTCTCAGCAGGGCGGTCAGTGAAGGCAGTTGGAAACCAATTAAGGCATCGCGTTCAGGCCCGGGAGTTTCACAAATATTTTTTGCTGATTATTTAATTTTGTTGGGAGAAGCATCAATTAAACAAGCAAGCATAATAGTGGACATCTTAAAAAAACTGTAAAATCAGTGGGCAAAGAGTTAATGTTAAAAAATCCAAGCTGTTTGTGAGTAAAAACACAGACACTTTGGTAACACTGAGACTACACCAGACATTTGGAGTCCCGGTGGCGATGAACCTTGGTCTATATTTGGGGATGAAAATTCTACATGGAGGAAAACTAAAGCTTCATTTGATTTTTTGGCGACCAAAGAACGAAGGAAGCTCACGGGCTGGAAAAAGAGGACTTTATCTAAAGGCCTCTAGGAGCATTTTAATCTAATCAGTCACCTTTATTATCCCTTATTATGCAATGCAGGCTATGAGTTTACCTACAGGATTGATTGATGAGCTTGAAAGACTTACCAGAAGCTTTTTCTAGGAGGGATGATGGAGCCAAGAGAAAGATACATATGGTGGATTGGGAAACTATTTGCAAGGCAAAGGAAAAAAGAGGTCTTGGCCTGAAGAATTTAAAGCACATGAATGCGCTTTTGGCCAAACTCACATGGAGGCTGATAACAAAAGGAAGCTTTGAAGCCAAAGATTTTGTGGAATAAATGTGGCTTTCCTATGTCTAATAAGAAATAGAATTCTTACATCTCTCATACTTGGAGAGCAACCTTAGTAGGGGCTACAACATCGCAAAAATTTCAAGATGCCAACATTAACCCTAGTAGGCATGGAAATGACCCCAATCTGAATGTTAAAAAGTACTACAGTGTGATACTTACCGCCAGCAAAGCTTGGGGTTGGATGGAGGAAGGAAAAGGATTTGGAAAATTAATGGGCCACTCCGTCTAAAGCTTTTACTTTGGCAGATGCACTTGGATAAGTTGATCACAACAAATTTTTTGTATAAATGCCATTGTATTGACTCACCAAAGTGTGCTTTTGGGTAATAGAGTGATAGAATTTACAGAGAGATTAAAACAAATAAATTCAAAGAATTAAACCTTACTCAACAGATTATTTGGAATAAAGAATCAAACCTTAATCCATGATAATTGAGAGATTGGAGATCGGGTTTGGTTCTTCTGATTGTTACGTACGCAGCCGTTTTCCTTAAAGAGATAGGGACTTTTAGAGGAGGCTAATGATCTAAAATATATGTGCAATCAGGGACTATAACTTTAATATACAGATATATTTGCTAAACAGCCTATCATAGTTTTGCAATAGAACTCTTAGGTTTATATACATTTATAAAGAGTCCCCACACTTTTATTAAGATGACAAAGCAACCTATATAAATATAGATTACTTTAGTTGCGTCTCAAAATATATATAACAACAAACATATAGTTAGATTAAGCGATACATGTTTAAATACTATACAAGTGCAAGTACACATGAATTAAGTCCTAAATCTAACAATCTCCTACTTGGACTAATATTCATGTGTGCACTCGTCCAAGTAATTATGTGCTTGTCATTGTAGTAGTTAACACACTTTAATTTGTTATCTTAAACCACTATGTCTATTAATTTTGTTAATACACGAATCAAAAGGACTTTCACTGCATTAAAAGAATAGCTAAACCCATTACGGGTCACATGCATTAACTCAACTAAATGACCTGAGTTGAGTGTGGATGTGTAGCATGGAAATTACATGTGCATGTAATCTATACGTGCCTATTTCCATGTAGTCCAACAGAATGAGATCACTGTAACATATAAAAAGGAAATAAACAACTCAATAACATAGTCTCTGAAAAACCTTAGAGGGGGGAGGGGGGGAATAAGGTTTTTGGCTAATTTTTGAAAATTCTTTGTTAATTAAAAGATAAACCTCCAATTTTGTTTGAAAGAGGATTCTAAAAATCTTTTAATAAAATTCCAAACCTAACGAAATTTTGTACTTGAGACAAGTAAGAAATTTAAAGAAGAACACAAGGAGTTATAGTGGTTCACTCTCTCAAAGAGTTACATCCACTACCTTGAGTCAACACCCAAGTTTTTTTCAAATCCACTAAAACACAAAGATATACCAACTACAAATATGAGGATCACCCTACAAGGGTTTTGCACACAACCTCAAATCACAACACAATGTAAATCAAAGGATTACCCAAAGGGTTTTTCAACACAAACCTTTGATATCAATAAAAGAAAATGATAAGTTTAAGAACAATGTTACCACTTTTGAGCTTGAGGAATATAAGATACAACTCAATGAAATTGTTCTACAAGCTCCTCCTTTCTTCTTTTTTGATGATGATCAATAATGAAGCTCAAGAAGATTTTGTTTTTGGAATGAAAAATGTTTGCAATAAATGTGCTTTTGAAGCTCTTGAAAGTTTTAAATGTTCACAATGAATATTCCACAAAACTTATCTCATTTATGGCTGATCATAAAGTCTATATATAGAGCCTCAAAAAAGTAACCGTTGCTTTCTGTGCAACGGTAATATTTTATACAGTAAAAGTAAAAATCGGACGACCGGTTCCTGAAATCGGACGACCGGTTCTTTAAAACAGAAAGATTCGGACTTGTTCAACTAGAAAACGAACTGCCGAATTTTTGATTTTGAGCAAAAACGGACGATCGGTTCTAAAAATCGGATGACCAAATTTGTGGACAGAAAAATTCGGACTTGATACTCTGAAAAACGGACTGCCGAATTTTTTATTTTGGAAAAAACCGGATGACCGATTCTAAAACCGGATGACCGAATTTTTGTTTCCTCAGCCAAGTTTCTTTTTAAGACAAAAATTTTCTTCCTTGTTTCAAAAACATGTATTCTTGACAATCATGTTAAAGAGAAGAAAAACTTTCAAAACACCACTACTTCAGTCAAGAATACTTAGATTAAAACACAAGTTTCTATTTGAGAAAATCGTAAAAGGAGCTTCATATATGATCAATAATCAAAGAGTAAGACTAGGGAGTTTACAAGGTAGTACCTAATTCACTCTACCAAAGACAATGTCTTCAATGATTTGATCTTGGAATGGCTTGGTCTCTTCTTCTCCATTTTGTCCTCATCAACAAGATCTTTTGCTTGTAGACTTTGAGACTTCATAGGTACTTCTTTTGTTCTATGAGGGGTTAGCTAAAATACTCACACAAGCATATGTTAATCATAATCAAAACATAAGTATTAATGCCCTTAGTGCTAACTATCTCCCCCTTTTTGATTATGACAAACACATATGCAAGAAGAACAAAAGAGCAGGAGTAAAGTATGGTGATGCTTTTAAAAAATCAATAGTAAGAGCAAAGCACAACAATCACCAAAAAAGAGATTACTCCCCCTAAACACATGCTGCTATGACAAATATGGCTAAAGAATATTACAAGATCAATCAAAACCAAAAAGCCCTTAGTATCATAACATCACAAGGCATAAGCTGCAAAATAATCAATATAAACACCATAAGCTGCAAAAACGTCATCAATAATCAATATAAGCACCATATAACCAAGATATCTCCCCTTTACATCTTGCACTATTTTCTACCCCTTTTGTCATAAATCAAAAAGTTTCGGGAGAGAAGTTCCAAGGGATCATAGAAGAGGTAGTAGTAGGACTTTCAACATTAAAGTATCATCATGAAGTCCATAACAATAAAGGCCAATCAATCAAAGAAGAAGAGCATTAGCATAACAAAAGCAAATGATTAGAAATAAGCAAGTGAATAAAAAAACCATATCATTAAGAAAATGAAATCAGGAGTTTGAAAAGAGTTATGGACAAAACGAGAAAGAGAAAGAAAATGTTTTATAAGATAAATCTCAATCATCTCTATCTCCTCCTCCTTGCTCAAGTCTCTTAACCCGTTCTTGTGTATCGGTCATTTTTTGGTCCAATGTATCAAGCCTTTCTTGAATGTTGGAGACTTTCCTATCCAAAGCCTCAAAGCGACCGTCGAATGCATCAAACCGGGTGTTCATTGATGTTTGGAGAGAGGCTATCATATCCATCAGATGACTCATGCTCCCCGAAGATGAGCCTTCCTCTGTTCTTTCTTGTCGTTTCTTTTGTCTTGTTTCTCTTCTTTGTATTTCAACCTCTGTTTCCTCATCACTGTCCTCTTCTTCGATATCCATGTCCTCTTGATCATCGTCATCATCATCTTCATCATCACTGTCATCAACATCTTGTCCACCTCGGATGAATGTCCCATCTTCATCTTTCTCAAACCCCATTCTTTTGAAGGTTTGCTGAGTGTATATCTTGCCAGGTCCAATGTGATTACCCATCCCAACCAAATTGATCACAAAGTGTTGGAGGATTTTTGTGATAAAATAACCATATGGCAAGCATTTCATTTGGAAGATAGTGCAGCTAGCATATGTTCTATAGCCATAAATCCAAAATTCATTCTTCTATGCTCATGCAAGGCTAGCATCACAAATGCGTGCATGTTGGTGATAGATGATTTGTGTCCAACATTTGGAATGATGATGTTAGATATCATGTGATGGAGCACTCTCCCATAAGCATCCAGTTTGTTAACATTTCTATCATCATGCCTTTTTAATACCTCTCCCTTAGTGAAAATTTCTGCAAATCTTTCTTCACTGTATAAATTTGGATCATAGCATTTTTTGTTCTTGGTGTAACAGCTTATTCCATCTTGAGGGGTATCCAAAATTTCATTCATCAGTCTCTCATCAAATGCAATATCCCTTCCCCCAATTCTAGTTACAATTCATTGATGTGAGACATTATTCACTTTTTCAATTCTTCCTTTGTGGAGATTTGCATAAAATTCATATATCATATCCACATAATAAAGTTCATTCACAATCAACAGAGGTATCCAACCGATCATTTCAAAGAGATGAGGAATAGCCTCCATACCTTGCATATCATGTAAGTCCACCCTATGACCCGGAGCAATTTTTCGTCGATTTCTAGTCCATTCTTCAAACCTGGCAGCTTCCTTCACTGAAATAAACCGTTCTGAAACTCTAGAAACCCTAGCAGCAGAAGCCCCAGTTCCAGAGGGTACTCTTTCTCCCTTTCCTTTTCCTCTACTGGTGCCTCCTTCTTCAGGATTTTGCCCTTGACCAACTTGAGCATTCTTTGTTTTAACCATTTTTGAAGAATTTTTTGGGTAGGGTTTTGTGAGGAGATGAAGAGTTTTGAGATTGGTAGATAGTAATCAGAGAGAAAAATAGCTTCTTTGCTGTGATAATAGATGAATTTGAAGAAAAATAAGAAGAAAATTGAAAATCGGAACAAGAAATCGGACGGGTCTTATGAGTAGGAAGGTTTTCGGTCGAGAGAGTGAGAAAGAGTTGAGACAAATGTGAGGGGTTTTGAGAAAAAATCTTATTTTAAACCGCAGACCCGACCCTAATTTATGAATTCGGTCGACCGTTTGTTAAAATCGGTCTTCCGATTTTTTGATTTTTGAAGAATTCGGACGTCGGAGTTTTTGTGCAGGCGTCCGGTTTGAGAGTCCGAATATCTCTGGAATTTTTGAAAGGTGAAGTATGAGTCCGGTTTTAAAACCGGACGTCCTAATTTTGAAACAGGCATCTGAATTTTGAAGAATATCATCAAGGCAGAAATAAGGAAGAAAACAAATAATATAAGCAACACACATTACTCATTTAATTTCCCGATGCCAAGTAATTTTCTTAAATAGCAAAAGCGATCTTCTGAAAGAGGTTTTGTAAAAATATCGGCAATTTGATCTTCTGTGCAAATATATTCTAAAGATACATCACCTTTAGCAACATGATCTCTAATAAAGTGATGTTTGATTTCAATATGTTTTGTTTTTGAATGCTGCACAGGATTTATGGAAATATTTATGGCACTAGTGTTATCACACATGATAGGTATGCACGTAAAGGAAACACCAAAATCAATTAATGTATGTTTCATCCAAAGTACCTGAGCACAGCAACAACCGGCTGCGATGTATTCCGCTTCGGCGGTTGATAGGGACACACACGATTGTTTCTTGTGTACCAAGATACTATGCATCCTCCCAAGAATTGGCAATTTCCACTTGTACTCTTTCTTTCTACCTTACATCCGGCGTAGTCCGCATCAGTGTAGGCAATAAGATCAAAGCAAGATTGTTTAGAGTACCACAAGCCATAATCATATGATGAAATTAAGTATCTCAAAATACGTTTTACACCTATTAAATGAGATTCCTTGGGGCAAGCTTGGAATCTAGCACACAGACATACGGCAAACATGATATCCGGCCTACTAGCCGTTACATAAAGTAAACTACCGATCATACCTCTATATGTCTTTTCATCAACAGTTTTACCCTTTTCATCTTTGTCAAGCTTCAATGACGAGCTCATAGGAGTACCAATACCTTTTGCATTGCTCATCCAAAATCTTTTGAGAAGTTATTTGGTGTACTTCTCTTGATTGATGAAGATTCCTTCTTTTGTTTGCTTGATTTGGAGGCCGAGAAAGTACGTCAATTCTCCCATCATGCTCATTTCAAATTCTTTTTGCATAAGTGAGGCAAATTCTTCACATAAAGAGACATTAGTAGCACCAAAAATGATGTCATCAACATATATTTGGACAAGAAGAAGATCATTGTTACAAGAGGTTTTTGTAAAAAGAGTAGTGTCCACTACACCCCTTGAAAAGTTATTTGAAAGAAGAAAACCACTTAACTTTTCATACCAAGCCCTTGGAGCTTATTTTAAACCATAGAGTGCTTTTGAGAGTTTGTAAACATAATTTGGAAATTTTTCATGTACAAAACCGGGAGGTTGTTCAACATAAACTTCCTCCTCAATATCACCATTTAGAAAAGCACTTTTAACATCCATTTGAAAAAGTTTGAATCCTTTAAAACAAGCAAAAGCCAAAAGCATCCGAATAGATTCAAGTCTAGCAACCGGAGCAAAGGTTTGATCAAAATCTATGCCCTCTTCTTGATTGAATCCTTGGGCAACAAGTCTAGCTTTGTTTCTAATGACTTCTCTGGATTCATTTAGTTTATTTCGAAAAACCCATTTTGTGCCAATTGTGGGGTGATTATGTGGTCTAGGGACTAAAGTCCAAACTTTGTTTCTTTCAAATTGATTTAATTCCTCTTGCATAGCAATAATCCAAAACTCATCGCATAAAGCATCCTCAATAAACTTAGGTTCAATTTGTGATAATAGGGCAAAGTTATCGATAAAATACCTTCTTGTTCTTACCCCTTGAGATACATCACCAATAATTTCATCTTTGGTGTGTCCCTTTGTATATATCACCTCTTGAGGAATACTTTGAGTTTCTTGATCGTTTTCTTGTTTTTCCTCATACTCTTCTTCCTCCATAGCATGCTCTTCCATTGCTTGAGTGTACAATGGTTGGTTACTTTGAGTGTTATCTATGTCATCATCATCATCAACTTTCTTCGTCGAAAATGTTAGTTTCATCAAAATTAACATGAATGGACTCTTCAACACACAAGGTTCTTTTGTTGAAAATTCTAAAAGCCTTTTTGTTTGAAGAATAACCAAGAAAAATTCCCTCATCGGATTTTCGATCAAACTTTCCAAGATTGTCCTTGGTGTTTAAAATAAAGCATTTGCATCCAAAAACTTTAAAATAACCAATTGAGGTGGTTTTATTAAAAATGAGTTCAAAGGGAGTTTTCTTTAATGAAGGTCTCAAGATAACACGATTCATAATGTAGCATGCGGTGTTAACGGCTTCGGCCCAAAAATATTTAGGAAGGGAGTTTTCACAAAGCATCGATCTTGCCATTTCTTGTAAAGTGCGATTTTTCCTCTCCACAACACCATTTTGTTGTGGGGTTTTAGCGGCCGAAAATTTGTGTGTTATGCCGAAATCATCACAAAGTTTTTTAAAATCTTGATTGTTAAATTCTCTTCCATTATCACTTCTCATAGAGATCAATTTACAATCAAGGGAGGTTTGAACTCTTTTAAAAAGTTTAACAAACTCATGAAAGGCTTCATCTTTTTTACTCAAAAACAAAGTCCAAGTAAATCTAGAGAAATCATCAACAATAACAAAAGCATACCTCTTACCACCGAGACTAGTGGTCCTCATTGGTCCAAATAAATCCATGTGAACAAGTTCCAAAGGTTTTGAAGTTGAAATCATTTTCTTTGGTTTAAAAGAGGTCTTAATTTGTTTTCCAAATCGACAAGCATCACAAAGTTTAGTTTTCTCAAAGTGAAGTTTTGGTAGGCCTCTAACAAGTTCTTTTGAAGATAGTTGGTTTAATAAATCCATACTAACGTGACCAAGTCTTCTATGCCACAAAAATGCATCATCATCATGAACCGAGAGACACTTCAAGTTTTGGGAAAGAAAATCTTTCAAGATGAAAGACATAGACGTTTCCAACTCTTTTAGCAACAAAAATAGTTTTGTTTTCATGCTTATCAATGATAGAGGAAGAATCACTTTCAAAAACAACCTTTTTTCCACTATCACATAATTGACTAATACTAAGCAAATTGAATTTAAGACCATCAATTAGAAGAACATCCTTAATGAGAGAGGAAGAATTGTTACCAATATTGCCTATACCAATGATTTTTCCTTTGTTCTTATCTCCAAAAGTGACAAATCCACTTTCAGTTTCTTTGAGATTGCACATAAGTGATGAGTCCCCGGTCATGTGTCTTGAACATCCGCTATCCAAGTACCACTTAGATGGCCTTGATTTGTGTTCCTACAAAAGAAGAAGTAGAAATGATTTTTGGTACCCACATCTTTTTGGGTCCATGGATGTTAGTTTGATTTTCTTTAACTTTCCAAATGGTTTTCACTCCTCTTTCAATCTTTTTCTTTATAAAACACTTTGTGGCTTTATGACCACTCTTTTCACAATAGGTGCAACAAAGGTGTGAGTGAGATGATGAAGCCTTTACAAACCGTGTTTGTTTTGAGAGAATATTGGAATGAGTATATCCAATACCATTTTTATCAAAAGGTGATCTTTGAGAGCCAAGAAGTTTTTCAAAGTTTTCTTTTCCTCTTGTGAATTTTTCAACACATACAGTGAGATCACTCACCTTTTTCTTTAAGACATCATAATCAATCAAACATTTTTCAAGAAAGGAAATCTTTTCACAAAGGTTTTTGTTTTTTAAAACTAGTTTTTGAAAGTCATCATTTGAGCACTCTTTTTCTTTCTTCAAGACTTCCAAGGATTCAAGCATGGCTTTATTTTCACAAATGAGTCTTGAATTTTCATCTAACAAAAATTGAGTTTTGTTTTTTAAATCTTTGTTTCGTTTAGCAACCTTTTTGCACTCATCATACATTTCAATAAGCATTATGCTAGGATCAACATCACAATCATCATCAAGGATACTAGAAGAGTTAGGAAGTGAAGATTGTACCTCATTTTCTAGTGTCATGAAGCATATGTTGGCCTTTTCTTCTTCTTCATTTTCACTTGAGTCTTGATCCCAAGTTCCAATTAGACCTTTGCCTTTCTTCTTCTTCTTTAATGCCTCAAGCTTGGCTTCTAAAGCCCCCTTTTCCTTTTCAAGGGCCTTGGGACAATCGGCTACAAGATGATCAGTGTTATTGCATTCAAAACACCTAGCTTTGAAGAGTGATGAGCTTTGTCCTCCTTTCTTGAGTGGAGGTTTCTTTCCTCTATTGTTGAAACCTTTCTTGTAGAATCTTTTAAATTTTCTCATTATCAATGCCATTTCCTCATCATCATCAACCTCATCTTCATTGTTTGATGAGTATGTTTGATCATCTTCATTTGCCTTGAGTGCCATGCCTCTTCTTCCCTTTTCTTCATCCTCCATTTCATTCAATCTTTTTATTTTCATTTCATAGGTGAGTAGTGATCCTATGAGTTCTTCAATAGAAAGTAGTCTCAAATCCTTTGATTCCTCAATAGCTAGTGTTTTTGGTTGCCAAGCTTTTGGAAGTGCATCAAGAATTTTCTATTTGCTTCCCCTCTTGAGTACTCTTTCCCATATGCCTTTAGGCCGTTTGTGATGTTGGTGAACCTTGTGAACATGTCACTAATGCTCTCATTTTGTTTCATCATGAATAGCTCATAGTCTCTCACCAACATAGCCAATTTTGACTCCTTTACTTGATTTGTTCCTTCATGAGTAACTTCAAGCAACTTCCACATTTCATGAGCCGAATCACATCCTCTCACTCTATTATATTCGCTTGCATCCAAGGCACAACTAAGAATATTCATAGCTTGAAAGTTTAGAGTCATCTTCCTTGAGTCGAACTCATCAAATTCTTCAACCTTCTTGGCTACTCCATTTATTTTGGGAATGTAAGGACCTTTCTCTACAATGCTCCACAAGTCAAAGTTAATAGAACAAATATATATTTTAATTCGAGACTTCCAAAAAGTATAGTTTGTTCCATTAAAAAGAGGAGGTCTATTTGTAGAAGAACCTTCTACATATGGTAAACTAGAGTTATTAGCCATAGTAAATTAAAGATCTTTTGCTTCAAGGGTGTTAGTCATTTTTTAAGAAGCCCTGCTCTGATACCAATTGAAAAACCTTAGAGGGGGGTGAATAAGGTTTTTGGCTAATTTTCGAAAATTCTTTGTTAATTAAAAGATAAACCTCCAATTTTGTTTGAAAGAGGGTTCTAAAAATCTTTTAATAAAATTCCAAACCTAATGAAATTTTGTACTTGAGACAAGTAAGAAATTTAAAGAAGAACACAACGAGTTATAGTGGTTCACTCTCTCAAAGAGTTACATCCACTACCTTGAGTCAACACCCAATGATTTTTCAAATCCACTAAAACACAAAGATATACCAACTACAAATATGAGGATCACCCTACAAGGGTTTTGCACACAACCTCAAATCACAACACAATGTAAATCAAAGGATTACCCAAAGGGTTTTTCAACACAAACCTTTGATATCAATAAAAGAAAAGGATCAGTTTAAGAACAATGTTACCACTTTTGAGCTTGAGGAATATAAGATACAACTCAATGAAATTGTTCTACAAGCTCCTCCTTTCTTCTTTTTTGATGATGATCAATAATGAAGCTCAAGAAGATTTTGTTTTTTGGAATGAAAAATGTTTGCAATAAATGTGCTTTTGAAGCTCTTGAAAGTTTTAAATGTTCACAATGAATATTCCACAAAACTTATCTCATTTATGGCTGATCATAAAGTCTATATATAGAGTCTCAAAAAAGTAACCGTTGCTTTCTATGCAACGGTAATATTTTCTACAGTAAAAGTAAAAATCGGACGACCGGTTCCTGAAATCGGACGACCGGTTCTTTAAAACAGAAAGATTCGGACTTGTTCAACTAGAAAACGAACTGCCGAATTTTTTATTTTGAGCAAAAACGGATGACCGAATTTTTGGACAGAAAGATTCGGACTTGATACTCTGAAAAACGGACTGTCGAATTTTTGATTTTGGAAAAAACCGGACTACCGGTTCTAAAACCGGATGACCGAATTTTTGTTTCCTCAGCCAAGTTTCTTTTTAAGACAAAAAATTTCTTCCTTGTTTCAAAAACATGTATTCTTGACAGTCATGTTAAAGAGAAGAAAAACTTTCAAAACACCACTACTTCAGTCAAGAATACTTAGATTAAAACACAAGTTTATATTTGAGAAAATCGTAAAAGGAGCTTTATATATGATCAATAATCAAAGAGTAAGACTAGGCAGTTTACAAGGTAGTACCTAATTCACTCTACCAAAGACAATGCCTTCAATGATTTGATCTTGGAATGGCTTGGTCTCTTCTTCTCCATTTTGTCCTCATCAACAAGATCTTTTGCTTGTAGACTTTGAGACTTCATAGGTACTTCTTTTGTTCTATGAGGGGTTAGCTAAAATACTCACACAAGCATATGTTAATCATAATCAAAACATAAGTATTAATGCCCTTAGGGCTAACAGTCTCAATGAGCGAATGGTAGAAAATTATTTTCATATTAATAGTAATAATAAATAAAGTATGAGCATAAATATTCAGACTTCCACTGAACTTAGACATCATCTAAAGATACAACACCCATATGGGTAGTATGTTCTGTAAAGACCTTGAGTGTCAATGTTTTAGTTAGCGGATTCTCAAGCATTGATCTTGACCCAATAAGCTCAATACTAATTATACAATTCTGAATTCGCTCTTTTACAACTAGAAACTTGAGGTCTATATAGTTAGATATTGTCGAGCTCCTATTATTATTAGAACAATAAATTGCAGCTTTGTTATCACAAAATAACTTAAGTGGTCTTTCAATATTGTCAAGTAAACATAGTCTTGTAATGAAATTATGCAGCCAAATAGCTCGATTTAATGCCTAAAAAAATGCTACAAATTCTACCTCTATAGTTAAAAAAGCAATGAGTATCTGGTTGACACTTTTCCATGATATCGCTCCTCCAAAGAGCAAAAAAAGATATCTTGATGTAGATCTCATGCTATCATGACATCCACCTAAGTCAGGATATGAACACCCAATGATCTCAAGTTTGTCTGACTTTCTATAAGCGAGCATGTAATCTTTTGTTTTATGCAAATACCTCATGACCCGCTTGGCTGCTATCCAATGTGCAGGACCCGAATTACTTAAATATCGACCTAGCATGCCAACTATGAATGCAAGCTCTGGACGAGTACAAAATTGCGAATATATAAGGCTTCCAAACATATTTTCCATTTACTTGGATTCAAAGTCATTATTAGGACACTGTTTGAGATAAAACTCATCTCTTTTGACCACGTAAGTATCAAGTGGTTTACAATCTTGCATTCCAAATACTGTAATACCTTTTCGATATATGCTTTTTGTGATAATCTAAGAATTCCCCGAGAACGATCTCGATGAATTTGGATTCCTAATACAGAAGATATTTCACCAAGATCTTTCATCTCAAATTGCTTCAAGAGAAATTTCTTAATTCCATGCATAAACCTACATCGTTATATGCAAGCAAAATATTATCCACATAAAGTACTAGAAAAATGTTCTTAAGTTTACAGAACTTGTGATACACACAATCATCCACAATATTTATCTCAAAACCAAAATACTATCACATTGTGAATTTATAGTACCACTAACGAGAAACATGTCTGAACCCATAGATGGATTTCTTAAGTTTGCAAACTAGTTGTTTAGAATTTTTGAATTATAAACCTTCAGGTTATACCATATAAACTGTCTCATCAATGTTCCCATTGAGAAACGTTGTTTTAACATCCATCTGATATAACTCAAGATCAAAATGTGCCACTAGTACCATAATTATCCTAAGCTTTAGTTTAGTTGGTGTAAAATCAAGGAGGGGAGTAGGAGAGGATGTACAATCAGGGCGTAAATGTGTTATTTACATCGTTTGGTTGCAACGTAAAAGTGAAGGGGATGTAAATGATGAAAAGGAGCTCTCCCTATCCACACATTAGCAAATTAGCCCCTCCAAAAATGGATGGATTAAGACGTAAATGATGTTAAAAAGTCCAATTTTTGCTATTACAAATTAGTTTATCAAATTTATCCTAAATTAAATTCCTCCATCATAAATATGTATATATCATTTCTAACTTTGTGCAATGGATATAATAGTAAATTATATATAATAAAAACTATTTACCTTCCACTTTTAACTTCAACTAAATAGAGGGGAGTAAATATGATTTACTTTCCTCCAACTCCTACCAAACAATTTTGAAGTAAATGAATATACTTCTCCTAGTGGAAATAAATGGTGCCACTCTCTCTCCCCTTTCTCGTCCCCTTCTCCCTCTGCGAACCAAACTAGGGCTAAAAGAGTCTTCCAAAGAAACAGGAGTGAAAGTGTTGTAGTCAATACGTTCCTTTTAAGTGAATCCCTTTGCGACTAGACATGCTTTATATCTATCCACATTACCTTATGAATCCCTTTTGGTTTTAAAAACTCATTTACAACCAATTGGTTTCACACCTTCTGGCAAAGGAATGAGGTCTCGATTGTCATTGTCTTTCATGGATTGGATTTCTTCATCTATGGCATCTATCCAATTACGAGCATTCGAGCTTTCAATGGCTTGACAAAAGGTAATTGGATCATCTTCTACCAAGTCAATGTTTTCCATATACTTAATAAGATATACAACATAGTCTTCTAAAATTGCGTTTCTTCTTTCTCTAGTGGGTCTTCTTAAGGGCACTAGTTCTTGAGGTTGTTGAGGCTGCTCCACAGGAACAATTGTGGAGCACCTGTAAGTCATGACTTGGCTAATGATATGATCTTGGCCTCTTTGACTTCTGACTACGATAAGTTTGTCATGAACTTCAATATGCATAACATGGAAAAGTCCATAAATGAATTGCACGGGATACTCAAGTAGGCTGAGAAAAAACATTAGGAAATCTACTCCTAATGTTCTGACGGTTCAGAAGGGGCAATTCAAAAAGAACAAGGGAAAGGAAAAAGCTATGTCAGAAAGGGCAAAGGCAAGTGAAGCCCAAGCCCAAGCCCAAGGCTAAACCACTAAAGGAAGGGACTTGCTTCCACTGCAATGAATCTGGTCATTGGAAGAGGAATTGCAAGCTCTACTTGGGAGAAAAGAAGAAGCAAAAGGCCAGTGAGACTGCTGCTTCAGGTATTTTCGTTATAGAAATTAATATGTCTACTCCTACTTCATGGATATTAGATACCGAATGTGGAGTTCACATTTGTGTAAATGTGCAGGGACTCAAAAGGAGTAGATATTTGGCAAGAGGAGAGGTGGACCTGTGAGTAGCAAATGGAGCAAAAGTTGCTGTTATGGCTGTAGGGACATTTGATTTACTTTTGCCCAGTGAGCTTATCATTAAACTTAAATATTGTTATTATGTTCCTGCTATGAGTAGGAGCATCATTTCAGTTTCTTATTTGGATATTGATGGTTTTGAGTTTAATACTAAGAATGGTAAAAGTTCTATTTATAAAAATGGTATTTTCTATGGGAATGCCTCTTTATGTAATGGACTTTACATTCTTAACCTACATGGTTCCATTAGTAAGCCCATCTATAATATAAATACAAAGAAATTTAAATCTAATGATTTAAATCAAACTTACTTCTGGCATTGTCGTTTGGGCCACATAAATGAGAAACGCATATCCAAACTCCATCAAGATAGACTTTATCTTCATACGACCTTGAGTCTTATGAAAAATGCGATTTTTGTTTATTGAGCAAAATGACTAAAAGTCCATTTACAGGACAAAGTGAAAAGGCTATCGATTTATTGGAACTTATATATACCGATGTATGTGGACCAATGAACACACAAGCCAGAGGAGATTTTCAGTACTTCATTACATTCACAGATGATTTCAGTAGATATGATTATATCTATCTAATGAAACATAAATCTAATTCCTTTCAAAAGTTTAAGGAATTTCAAAATGAAGTACATGATCAACTTGGAAAGAGTATGAAATTGCTTTTATCAGATCAAGGTGGTAAATACTTATGCTAAGAGTTTGACCAACATCTTAAAAATTGTGGGATAGTATCACAATTAACTCCACCAGGAACACCACAATGGAATAGTGTGTCTGAACGCAGAAATCGAACTCTATTGGATATGGTTCGATCTATGATGAGTCAAACATATCTTCCAATTTCTTTTTGGGGTTATGCTCTAGAAACTGCTGTATTCATATTAAATAGAGTTCCATCTAAGCTGTTTAGAAGACACCATATGAGATATGGATTGGAAAACAACCTAGTTTAGTCTTTCTCAAAATTTGGGGATGTGATGCTTATGTGAAGCGATCATTATCTGAAAAACTAGCACACAAATCTGATAAGTGTCTGTTTGTGGGATATCCTAAGGAAACTAAAGAATATTATTTCTATCTTCCGTCTGAAAACAAAGTGTTTGTTGCTCGAAGCGGAATTTTCCTTGAAAGAGAATTCGTTTCCAAAAGAGTAAATGGGAATAGAATCCATCTTGAAGAAGCTCAAGGATAGCAGACTATTTTTGAACCGAGTATGGACACTCAGCTGGACTCTCGTATTCATACTGAGCCCGTACCTTTGACACAAGGCCCAAGAAGGTCTGGTAGAATTCCTCAGATACCACAGAAATATGGATTTCTTGTAACTGAGGATCATAATGTTGATCTTATTAATTAAGGTGAACCTAATTTCTACCAAGATGCTATTCATAGACATGAATCTAGCAAATGGCTAGAGGCTATGAAATTAGAAATACAATCCATGCATGACAATCAAGTTTGGACTTTAATTGATCCACCTGAAGGTTGCAAGACCAAAGGGTGTAAATAGGTTTTCAAAAAGAAAACTAACATGGATGGCAATGTGCACACTTACAAAGAATGACTGGTAGCAAAAGGTTATAGACAAACTCATGGTATAAACTATGAAACATTTTCTCCAGTCGTAATGCTTAAGTTAATTAGAATTCTACTTATCATTGCAGCATATTATGATTATGAAATATGGCAAATGGGTTAAAACTGTCTTTCTTAATGGAAATCTACTGGAGGATGTGTATATGACACAACCTGAAGGTTATATTCATCCTTCGAATTCTGGTAAAGTATGTAAGCTTCAAAGATCCATTTATGGCTGAAGTAAGCATCTCGAAGTTGGAATTTTCGTTTTGATGAAGCAATTAAAGAATTCAATTTCATCAAGAATGAAGATGAACCTTGTGTGTACAAAAGAGTTATAGAAAATATAGTAGTCTTCTTAGTGCTCTATGTCGATGACATCTTGTTAATTGGGAATGACATTCCCACTTTGCTAAGTGTAAAAACTTGGTTGGAGAAGCATTTTTCAATGAAAGATTTAGGTGAAGCAGATTATATTCTAGGCATTAGGATCTATTGAGATAGATCTAAAAACCTAATTGGCCTAAGTCAAAATGTATATATTGACAAGGTACTGAAAAGATTCAGTATGCAAGATTTTAAGAGAGGATTCTTGCCGATGTCACATGGCATTAAACTCAGTAAGTCTCAGAGTCCTACCACAAGGGAGGATATAGAACACATGAGTAAGATTCCTTAGGCTTCTGCAGTTGGATCTATTATGTATGCCATGTTATACACTCTCCCAGATGTCTCGTATGCATTAAGCATGACTAGCAGATTCCAATCGAATCCTAGTGAACCACATTTGACTGCAGTAAAAAACATTCTCAAGTACTTAAGAAGGACTAAAGAGATATTTTTTATCTACAGAGGTCAGGAAGGAGAGCTTGTTGTAAATGGTTACACGGATGCTCGCTTTCAGACTGATGTAGATGATTTTAGATCGCAATCTGGATTTATGTTTTGTTTGAATGGAAGTACTGTGACCTGGAAGAGTTCAAAGCAGATACCGTGGCCGATTTTACTACGGAGACTAAATATGTGGCTGCTTCTGATGCAGCCAAGGAGGCAGTTTGGATCAGAAAGTTCATCATTGAACTAGGTGTGATTCCTAGCATTGTGAACCCAGTGGACCTATATTGTGATAATACAAGAGCCATTGCACAAGCTAAGGAACCTAGATCTCATCAACGATCCAAACATATTCTCAGGCGTTTCTATCTAATTCGAGAAATTATTGAGCGTGGAGATGTAAAAATCTGCAAGGTAGATACCAATGACAATGACGCTGATCCATTAACAAAACCACTTCCACAACTTTAGCATGAGAGTCATACTAGGTCAATGGATTTGAGAGTCCTGTCAAATTGGTAGTAGGGCAAGTGGGAGATTGTTAGTATCTGCCCTAGACCAATTAACTTACATTTATGATTTATGAGGCATGTATTTTGAATTGTATTTTATGCTCTTGATCATCAAGTATGTGACTTGATATTAAAATCCTTATTGCTAATAAAGTATTATTCTTGTTTTTTCCTAGTTTTATTACATTCTTATATTATTAAAATAGTATGACGTTGATTGATGATAAAGTTTTACTGATCATGAATATGAGATATAAAATCAATTCATAAATACATATTGAGAATATCGTATTGGACATGACCCAAAGTGAAGTAGAAATATTGCATGGGTTTAAGTCATAAATATTTCTTCTCAGTTTTATATTTGGTGTCTTTTGACCTAATGTTTCTAATGATTCTTACATAGGGAGAAAATATGTTTTTGACATAGTCAAACATCACTTTTAATTAGGTGATTATTATGACTATTAGTTGTGCTATTTTCTAGTCATGGATTGAATATTAGGGATAGTGAAAGAGATTTATCCCTCTCTTATTAGAGAGAGATATCCATGGGCCCCTTGATAAGGTAGGCTGGAGAATACGCATGGCCATGTAAAAAAAATATATTAATAAGGTGTTATTACTATTATTTATCAGAATAGTCTATCTGGTGATCAAGTAAATGGTTAATTAAGTTTTATAAGGATGACTCGGTCCATGCCTTATACTAGGTAGGATATCGTGTGACAAAAGGACTAAATATTAAAACTGATGTTAGGTTATCATTTCTTTTACTTAACTTGGGTAAGTATAATATCTTGCTAGAGACCACTTATGTTTTGTGGATAAATGTCTATGACATTTTCTTATTCACTACCAATGTTAAGTGAACCTACAGAGTCACACACATAGGCGATCTTGTGAGTACGACGTCCATGTTCAATGAATCTAGATCGTGTCTGGATTCGTTGAACTTATACAAAAAGGGAATCAGATTCCACATTATATTTTTGGTAAGTTAATAAGAAATTAATTTTATTTATCAGATAAATGGAATTAATTACTTAATACTATTCATTCAACCGTTGGATGATTATAGGAATAGACGGGCGAGATTACACTGCCATTAGATGACAATTAGGATTCTGATGTTGACAACTATAAATGGCTATGTTAACATTTTCCCCCTGTCTTCATCTGTTTAAAAACAAAAGGCTTTAACCCTAGAACAGCGATAATAGTATCAGCCTCTCTTTCTCCAAAATTTCACGTATTACTATAGTCAAGATTCGTTCTGAACAGTTTTCAGAACGCTGATAGGGCAAGCATCCCTATCGCTTGCAGAAGAGTTCGTTGCATGGATACCAGTAGAGGGCGAAGCGTAAATAGCAGTACCTCCATACCTAAAGGCAGAAAACATTAAGGTAGTTTTCTATCTAATCAGTTTTTTTAGTATGTGCGCATCTAGAAAAACATTGGAGGTTCTTCGTAGTTTTATTTTTTTTATTTTTATATTTTTTTCTCTACTAATTTCAATAAAGAGTTCCTTCAAACACAAGTTTGTCAATTCTCCTTTTGGAGGTTCTGATAAGTTAATTTTCATTTGGTATCATGTGCCCTTACATGCAAGAATTCATTAAAAGAAGAAGTGGTCTCAAGCTCATGTAAATTATCATAAGAATATAAAAAAATCAATTCCTAAAAGGTTAGAACAAAATAGAAACGACACTGTTTATTGCCAAATGAACAAAAATATCCTTCTTTGTCCAAAACAGGAATAAAACTAAATTCCGTCTAAATGATGGTACGACAAATGTCTCTTTCAACTTTAAGAATAAACCAGTCTTTAATGATAATAATTTAAAAATGCTTATAGTTTGAACTTCTACTTGTTGGAATCCGTAGGCAAAAACAAAATAAAATAAAACTACGAAAATCCGCCAACAGGATCTACACATACTAGAAAAACCGATTGGATAGAAATTACCTCAATGTTTTGATTGTTCGTTGTGGAGGCGCTGCTTTGTACGCTTCGCCCTCTACTGGTATCCACGCGACGAACTCCTCTGCAAGCATTCGGGATGCTAGCCCCTTCTGTGTTCTGAAAACTGTTCAAAACTGATCCTAACTATCTGGTAATTGGTCGTATTTCGGAGAGAGGAGGCTAGATACTATATCGTTGTTCTAGGGTTTAGGGTTTTTTCTTTAATCAGAAAATGGACGGCCCCAAGAAAAGGTTTAACATAACCTTTTATAGCTGTCAATATCAAAACCCTAACTGTCATCTAATGACAGTTTAATCTCGTCTGTCTATTCCTATAATCATCCAACAGTTGGATAAAAAATATTAAGTAATTAATTTTATTTATTCGATTAAATAAAATTAATTACTTATTAACTTACCAGAAAATACAATATGGAATCTGATTCCCCTTTTGTATACGTTCAACGAATCTGGACACAATCTAGATTCATTGAATGTGGACATTATGCTCACAAGATCTTCTATGCGTGCAGTGAATGAAAATGGTCCTAGACATTTTATTCACAAAACATAAGCGGCCTCTAACAAGACATTATGCTTACCCAAGTTAAGTAAATGTAATAATAACCTAGCATCAGATTTAATATTTAGTCCTTTTGTCACACGATATCCTAATTAAGTATAAGGCATGGATCAAGTCATCCTTATAAAACTTAATTAACCATTTACTTGATCATCAGGCAGACTGTTCCAACAAATAATATTAATAACACCTTATTAATACTTATTTGAGCATGGCCATGCATATTTTCCAGTCTTCCTTATCAAGGGGCCCATGGATATCTCTCTCTAAAAAGAGAGGGACAAATCCCTTTCACTATCTCCAATATTCAAGCCATGACGAGAAAATAAGCCAATCAATAGTCATAATGATCACCTAATTAAAAATAATGTTTGACTATGTCAAAACATATTTTCTCCCATGCAAGAAACATTAGAAACAATAGGTCAAAGGACACCAAATATAAAACTGATAAGAAATACGTATAACTTAAACCCATGCAATATTTCTTCTTCACTTTGGGTCATGTCCAATACAACATTCTCAACATGTATTTATGAATTGATTTTATATCTCATATTCATGATCAGTAAAACTTGACCATCAATCAACTTCACACTAGTTTACAAGATGTAATAAACTAGGGAGAAGTAAGAATAGTATTTTATTAGCTATAAGGGTTTTACTATCAAGTCACATACTTGATGACCAAGAGCATAAAATACAATTCAAAAAATACATGCTTCATAAATCATAAATGTGAGTCAATTGGTCTTAGGGCATATACTAACACTACTGTACTACTATCTCCCTTATAGATGAATATTTAATCATCACTTAGTTGGCGGTAACTCTGACAACCCTACATAGATATACTTATACGAGTAGTGACAGCAGAATCTAACCACCAAGTATATATTGGCACCGAAACTAAATTAACCTCTGAACAGACAAAAGTTAGAGTCATACCTTTCTTCAAATGTCATGTATGATACTTGGGGCATTCCTTCTAATATGAGAGGGATCCTTGCAAAAAAAATACTTTGTTTTTCGACCGATCTTTTTGTTTTTTCTTCGCCAATGTAACCACAGCCATTTTGTGCTTTCTTTTCTTGTTACCTTTTGAGAAATGAGATTAACATTCTCGACCTTATGTTGCCTTACTTTTTCTTCCTCCTGCAATAAGTGTGAGATGTTCATTGACTACCATTTGTCCTTTTGACAGTTGTAACTCATCTCAAACTAGCAAAATTGAGGAGGAAGATACATTAAAACAAGGTATGCTAGTAGATAATCAGGAAGATCTAACTTCAGTGTCTTAAGTTTTGAAATAGTATGAGACATCTCAAGAATGTATTCCCTAATATTCCCGAACCATTGTACCTTTGGCTTTGAGTTTACGCAATTGCTTAGTAGTCTCTGCCTTTTCACTTTTTACAAAGCGATATTCTAACTATTTGAGAAACTTAACTGCATTATTTTCATCTGTCATGTTAGCAAGAAAGTCTCTGGAATTGTACTCTTCATGATCATCAGACTTATCTTATTCGCGCATTCCTACTGAGCCATTCCCCTCCGTTGTTCGGTGGTGCTAGTATCCGTCAGCTCAGCTGGTCATGGCTCCCCAATGACCAAGTCCAGATCCAAACATCCCAGATAAATTGCAACCTTATCTTTCCAAGCTTTAAAGTTAGTATCAGCAGAATATTACTCAAATTAGCAGATAATTGAGCAACAAAGATACCAGTAACTGTGACAAAAAATATAATATAACAAAAATAAATAAAGCTCACTCATATAAAAAAATCTTTGACAATCCTGGGTTATATTTATAACAACATCACATCACAAAAATATCAGTGCAATGCTAAGTGTAGTCTTTGGACAAGAGTTAGCTTGCAAGTGATTTTCTTGATGTAGTAATCAAGTACTAATAGTAAATTCCAGTCATGTATCAAGCCTTCCTTTAGGCTGACTTAATACTTACTATGAATACTTAATAGATTATTACATGTTCATCGCTACATGTGTTTATAACTCTCAACTGACAATAACAATCTTCCTTTGGACCGATTGCTACACACATAAGAGATACAAAACACGACATCTAAGTAGTTTATTATCGACAGATTTTTATGGGAGAGCCAACTTTGGTACGATGCTACTTTCACCAATCAATATAAGGTTACTAGACATGTTCATTAGAACAACTTAAGTTGTTATGAATAAAAAATTTTTAACTACATACTATTTCATATATTATATGTATCAAAATTCCGAATCAACAAATAAATTATGACACATATAAGAATCACATATAATATGCAAATAACCATATATACGGTGACATAAAACTAGAAAGAATTAAACCTTTATGAAAATTATCCGAGTACAAAATGAATCATAATATTTTGGATCTAATTAAAATTAACATGAAAAGCATTTTTTTTAATACCATCATCAAATCGTTATTCGAAAAACTGATCTGTTAAACACAAAAGTTGCAGAACAAGACCATGAAAATTCAAATCCATTCATATAAAAAACAATATAATAATACAAAATTCATTCCATATGCATGCTTTTTAAAACGATCCCATATGCATGCTGTGAGTAGGGCTGTAAACGGGGCGGGTCTTACCCGTACCCGCACGGGTCTGTACCCATTTTTAGCGGGTAAGGTTTAAATTTTATACCCGCAAATCCGTACCCGTACCCGTATTTATACTGCTACATGGGTCTGGGCAGAGTATGGTGATACCCAGATCCGTATACCCGTAAATCCGTATTAATAAAATAATAATATATATTATATTATATGGAAGATATGAAAGATATATTGAGAGGTCTGGCCAAGTGGTTAGGAAGGTAAAGATAAAATCATAGTAGCTTGGCAGCACAGTTTGAATCCTGTTGCTGCCACCCTTTTTTTTTCCTTCTTTTCTCTTCTTTTTCTTTTCTCTTTTTCTCTTCTTTTTCTTTTCAGTCATTTTTTTCTTTTTTTTTTTTCTCCTTTTCAGTCATTTTCTCTTTTTTTTCTCTTTTTCAGTCTTAAATAGAATATCTTTATTTGATAGATTTGGCCCAACTAACCTCTTTCAAATTATTTATTTATTTATTTTCAACTTTATTTCAAATGTCATTTCACAAATAATTTATTTTTACTAAATATAAAAATATATTCTTTCATTCCATGTAAAAGCAATTTATGATAATAATATTTTTGTCTTATTTTTTATTTCATAGAACTGCTGAAAATATAGATCATGACAAAAAGGAGAATCTTTTTCTTTATTTTTCTTTTTCGTTGTCTATCTTATATGCTACTATTTGACTTATCTATTAGGCGACACCGTATTATTACATATACTCTTTGCTCAGAGGTTATCCAAGAATTTGGATTACAGACTGAAATTAATATAGTTAAAGGGGTCTATATCCCTATTCATTTATGTATATGTTAAATGATTGTATTTGTTGAAAGAAATGTTGAGGAGATTATGTTAATCATGTTAAAATTTTTAATTTAGGATTATACATTGTTTTATATATTTTTGTTTAACAGGGAAAAAAATAAAAAAAATATCATACGGGTATACCCATACCCTACCCTGGACCCTGGAGGGTCGGATTTGGGTCCAAAATTTTATACCCTGGAGGATATAAATCCGGGTCTGGGTCCAAGTTTAACTATAAGGTACGGGTCTGGGTCTGGGGGTACCTTGAGGGTCTGGATCCATTTACAGCCCTAACTGTGAGACATGTGGATGCAGTTATAAAAAGAAAAAAGAAAAAAAAAAACTCAAGGACCTACATGAATGAATTACTGATCCCATATGCATGCTTCGAAACTTGATAACCATAACCGCATGAAAACAAAAGCAGATAGTTTTTTTTTTTTTTTCAAATTTTTGAAAACCGAGATCCATAGAAGTTAATCAAAAATATGCTAAAAGCCTTTTTTTTTCCCAAAAAACTAAATACACAAGGGGGAGAAAAACTTTATCAAATTAATCAAAAGAAATCGAATCTGGAACAGAAATTAGGATATGTCAATTTCTTCTCTTTCTTAAGAAACGATCAAATCATAAATTAAGAATCTAAACAATCTCTAATGTAAGGATACTCTAACAAATAAATTCTAAAAATTAAGTCTTATTCAACAGGTTATTTGAAATGAGGAAACAAAACATGTACTTTAATCCATAACGATTGAGATATTGGAGATTGAGTTTGTTCTTCTAATTGTTACGTACGCATCGCATCTCTTTTCCTTAAAAGAGATGGAGACTTTTAGAGGAGGTAATGATGTAAAACATATGTGCAATCTGAGTATTAGATTTATTTGCTTAACAACCAATCATTGTTTTGTAATACAACTCCTAGATTTTTACATATTGATAAAAAGACAGGCCTATATAGATATAGATTACTTTAATTGAGTCTCAAAATATATAACAATAAACACATAATTAGATTAAGCAATATATGTATATTTACATGTCCAAATAGTATATAAGTGCGTATACATATGAATTAATTCCAAATACTATATAAGTGCATAGAGGATGAAAATACACAACATGCCATACTTAATTATGGCTGGTGCAGAGAAATTTGAGAAAGGTTGGTGCCTGTAGTGAGGAAGCGAAGATTTGATATGAATGTGCAACACAACGCTGAAGATGATGATAAACATATATATCATGAAATATGGTTTTTCGAGAAGCTATTTACATAATTTTGGCATTGGAAGAATAAGAAACTAAATGAATCAGACAGCATTTTTTCACTTTCTGAGAATAGAGTTAAGGAATCTTTTTTTACTAACCTACCGATTATTGTAAATGCAGACTTAAGAGGATTGGGAGAATTTACAAACTGCTAAGGGGGGGTTTGATATTTCCAAGCTCTGTGTTATTTTTGTACATGACTGATGAGTAAGTAATGTATATGTTTCCCATTTGGACCAAACAAAAGAAAAAGATATAATAGAAGCCAACCGATGGGTCTGTTTTTGGTAAGCTGAAGTACCGAATCCCAAACACAACCTTTAAGCCCATCTATCAAAAAGTCCCTTTTAATGGGCCTTCAATTTTATAGTTGGCCATGTTAGATGTTGGATGGATAAATGCAACGCGGAGGAGCCGTTTCCAAGTACTTATTTTGGTCATTAATAAAAACATCTCAAAAACAACCTAAACTTTTTCTCAAACAAAAGCAAGACCAATAAAATAAAATAAAAAAAGGAAGACGAAAATCTTTTAATAAGTAATGAAGTTAAATTAGTAATAAAATTAGTAAAATAAATAAAATCCTAACAATCTTCTTTACAATTTTTTTTTTTTTAAATCAACAATTTATGAAAAAAGATATATGTTGTATTATATTTATGAAAAAAGATATATGTTGTATTATATCTGAAAAAAACTCTACAGCAAAATCATGAATTACACAGAAGAGAAATCAAATACTTGAGTGAAAGAAAAATTTTATTATTGACCCGATTGATTAATAAGTAAAAATATGAATATCTAAAATTAAATTAAGATATACTAATCATGTAGTTAATATTCAAATTCTTTATATAGATTGTAGATTATGTATCTTTTTATAAAAATAAGAAAAGCAACCTATTAATTATATGAATAAAATGATTTAATATATTCCAAGAATTCATCTCTAAATATTTATGTATAAGACTAACCTAATATTTCTTTTGTTATATATTTATTAAAATTTATTGTGCCAAGTCATTTTAGTACATATACTACACGAGATAATTAATAATATAGTGCAATATTCTACTTCTATTGATACCTAGTAAAGCAGATGCATACGAAACCTTTTGACTTTTAAATTACACAATTTAATTTCTCCTACTCTTAAGTAGTAATTAAATTGTTTTAATTATAACTTATATTCATTTTTCAATTCCATTTCTTATTGTCAAATGTCCATTCTATATACCTTAACCTCATTTTTAAATTTTTTTTAAAAACCGTTGCTTTTGTTATCTGTGGTACTTGAAAAGTGTCAACATCTCCAGGAACAAATATGATAAATGGACCATATCATCATGCACATGTCATAATGATCTAAATATTTTATAAAACAAAAGAATTCCATAAATTGGCACAATATAAATGACAAAATATATGCAAAGAATTAAAGGTCAATCAGGTCAGGTAAAGTTAGGAATAATACCAAAAAAAAAAAAGCATACTAATCTTCACATACTCGTACTGATGAAATTTCCCGGTTTTTTATATAGGCGAAGACTTTGAAAGTGTATTGAAACTCTTTTAAGAATATATATATATATATATTTATATATATATATATGTATATACACATATATATATTCAGTATCATGTTATAGTATTTCTAAGAGATATTGGTTAAATAAAAACTTAAATTGTTATTATTTTTTTTTTTATGGATATGAACTTTTATTTTATCTTTTTTATAGTTAAAAATTTTTATGTTATTTTTTTTTATAAATATGAACTATTTTTTTCTTCATAACTTCATATCTGATAGTTGTCGATTAATTCGAAAGATGTTGGAGAGTACAAGACTCCCAAACAGCATACATGATTGGCATGCGGCCACTTCCTAACTGACATGAACTATTTTTAACACGTCAAGTTTATAACAATTTAATGATTTCACAGTACAATCAAGTGTATTTTTCACATTTTTAATAACATCACATGAAAGATTTAATTCCTTTTTTTTTTTTTTTACCATTCAATTTGCGACATGTGTAATTCATACGCTAAAATATATCGAATTTTGTAGTGAGATCACTAAATTACTATACATGCAATATTAAAAATATTTTATATCCTTGAAAAGATAATAAAACTTTATGAATATAAAAAAGAAGTAAAAATAGTTTAAAACTATCTACGGTAAATTTCTCAATCCAAATTATAAATCAGAATTCGAAATGTCCAAATCCTTTGCAGAAATCTTCTTATAGCATTTATATTATCATATAGTCTTTCTAATTTTAAAACTTAAATAAAAATACTTTGAATTTTGAATTTAGTATAAAGATAAAAATAATTTATTTTTTTATTTTAAATCTCACATCTTACCATATTAATAATTTTTTTTACGAATCTCAAGTTCACTTTTTAAATTTTTTAAATTTAAATATAATCAAAATGCACCCAAAACTTTAAGGCCTTGTTTGGGTGTTTAGAAACAGAGAGAAAGGAAGGGAAAAGAAGAAGGGAAAAGAGAAAAGGAAGTAGAGTGATTTATTTAAATATTGTTTGAGAGATTTGGATAGAATATAAAAGAAGTGTGATTTTTTTATTTGAGAGTTTGAAGAAAAATTAAAGAGAAAAATATATTTTGACGAAAATAATTCTTAAATAAAAAGAACAAGATGTTTAGAATTATACTATTATCACTAAAGATAAAATATGTAGACCTTTTATAATCTTTGTTAAACTCTCTTTCTATTTTGTCCCCTTTCATCTTATTTTATCGGAGAGATAAAAAATAAAGAGCAAGCTCTATATTTCATCCTCGCACTTCTCCCTTAATCTTTTTCTTTCTCTTGTAAAAAATCTATAAAAAAAAAAATTTCTAAACCTTCTTTCTCTTTTTTTTTTCCCCTCCAAATCAATGAAAGAAATACTATAAAAATATTATAAATTTATGACCAAAAATCTGCATAATAATTTTGTCCGTTGTAGATTCAAACTAGGTTAAGTAAAATTCCATTTCCATGTAATGACAAGTTGGTGAATTGGACCAAACCCAAACTGACTTTAGGCGTTTACTTGGGAGGTATTTAGAGGAAAATGTACGTGAATTGAGAAGCTTCTTTTGCATGAATTATAACAACCCATTGACCATCAATTTATACAGCCAAAACCTATATACTATAAAATAAATTATATATATTTTATCATCTTTTTTGACCCAAAAATATGTCCTTTCATAGCATATTCTTGGATTTCGGCTTGTCCGAATTGATTTTCCGTGTTTTTGCAATAACATGAACACAGCGAACAATGACGATGTGTGTCCACAGTTACTCAATTAGATTTTTCCACTTAATTAATTATATATTTTGAATTCGAATCATTTAAAGAGTGATTTAATATCGTATGATGTCTTATGCCGTTATTCAGAAATTATTATTATTAAAAATTTTGTGTCATTTAATCTCTTCCGAAGCAATTGATAACTCTCAAATATCAGGTTATTAAATGAATACAATGAACAATGGTGTTCTTAAACAAAATTACAAAAATCACTGCTCATATATAATGATCATTTTTCTTAAATTTTTTATTGTATAATTTTTTAAGTTTCCCATCTAGAAGATGGGTATACCACAACTTATTAAAAAAAAAAAAAAAAAAAAAAAAAAATCACATGATGAATTTGTTGATTAATTAAGGTTTCGATTTTTCTCAGAATAATACTACATTTTTTCTAGGGAGAGTTGGAAAATGTGTGAATTCTCTTTTAAAAAAAAAAAAAAAAGAAAAGGAATCTTCTATTCTCTTTTTCCCTATTAATTACACCATTTCTTTTCTTTTTTTTTTTTCTGGAATACTAATTACACCATCCGGATGTAGTAAATTTGTCATTACATTTCCAAAGTAACTAGCTAGTATGGTAGAAAAGTAAATACTAATAGTTAACAATCCAAGTACTTTTTAGCAAGTGAAATATTCTAATTAAAATTCCATCGTTTCTGAATATATAAAAAATTTACTCCTATTTAGTTTAGGTTAATTGTCACTTAGTTAGTGATACCATATTAGAATTCGAACTTAGGTCTAACTCACTCCAAAAGATACCTTAAGAGGGGAGGACTGTCCAAGTGTTTATAAGGAGTAATTATTTTCTTTGATTAGCCGATGTGGGATTCTCAACACCACAGTCAAATTCCTAACTTACAGTTAAATAGGAAGAAGCATTTATGCATAGTTAACACATTCATTACTCTCTCTCTCTCTCTCTCTCTCTCTCTCTCTCTCTCTCTCTCTCTCTACATATATATATATATACATATATATTCTCCCTATATTTTAACTTAAGTGTTTTTTTAGAAGTTCCTATCTCCATTTCATATAATTATAAGACAATATTATTATAGAAAAAGTTATCTCATGTCCCTTAATTATTTTTACTTTACTGTCCGTACTTTAAATTTTTTTTTTTTTAATTCTTTTGCCATTGTAAAATTTATGTACCACCAAGTATGCCTACAAAATCCAAAATCTGGCAAGTCAAGGCTGTCTGAGATCACGTGACTTGACTATTACAAGGACAAAATAATCCATCCACATCTTGGGTTAAAAGACAAATAGAAACAAAATTTAGAACCTAAAAAAAAAAAAACCCCTCCTTCCCATATTCTCTCTATTCCCACCACCACCCCTCCTCCCTCTCTCCACCTTCTTCCTCTTTCCCCTCTTCCCTCTCTGTCCTCCTTCTTCACTAATCTTATCAATACTAATCTTATCTATGTCAACTAAGCCACTAGAGACTTTTTCTCTAATGAAATGATATTTGATTATCTATATATTTTGTCCGTTCATGATAGACCAGATTTTTACATAAATATAAACAACTCTGACTATCAGTATAAATAATAGTTTTTGAATTTAAAACTTGTAATTCATTCAATCACCCTTGAAGCCAGATGGCTTCTTTGATCGCTTCCATTGCTGCAACGTATTCAGCCCCGATAGTTGCTAGCAACTACCGGCTGCAATTGAGATTTCCATGAGACACAATTACCCACTAAGGTAAAGAAATAGGACGAGATAGATTTCCTACCATCCTTATCACCTGCAAAATCAGAATCAACAAATCCAATTAGTTCAAAGCCAAACCAATTATAATAGTGTAAGCCCCAATCTAAGGTTCCGTTTAGATAACGTAGTAGCCACTTGAGAGCAGCCCAGTGATCTCTTCCAAGATTAGACATAAATCTACTAAGAAGTCTTATAGAGAAAGCAATGTCTGTACGGGTAGATATTCATTGAGTACATGACTAAGCTTATGGCCATTCTGAAAGGGATATTAGCCATATCTCTTTTCTCACTTTCGGTTTTAGGACAGATTTTGTCAGGAAGTTTGAATGACTCGCAAGTGGAGTTATAACGGTCTTACACAGGTACATTGAAAGTTTGGATACAATTTTCTAAAGGAAAGGCTTTTGAGATAGAAAAAGTGAACGATCAGATCTCTCTTGAAATACTCATCCCAAGAATTTTGGATACAACACCTAAATCCTTCATATCGAATTCATATTTTAACAATGATTTTAGATCGTCAATTTTAGCTTTATGCCTGCAAACTATTAACATATCATCCACATAAAGCAATAAATAAATAGCAGAATCAACATTATTACTAGAAAAGTAAAGACAACTATCATAGTTCCTTTTAGTAAAACCAATTTTTATCATAAAAGAATCAAACCTCTTGTACTATTGTCTGGGTTATTGTTTAAGCTCGTATAAGGACTTTTCAAAAGACACCCCATGCGTTCTTTACCCTTAACCTCAAAACCTGGTAGTTGTGGCATATATATAGTCTCTTCGAGATCACCATGCAAGAAAGCGGTTTTAACATCAAGTTGTTCAAGGTTAAGATCATAGAAAGCAACAAGAAGAAGAATAATCCTAATCGTTTTGTATTTAACAACAGGAGAAAATTTTTTGTTGAAATCAATGCCCTCAACTTGTGAAAAACCTTTGCAACTAGCTTGCCTTGAACCTTGGAGGTTCATTAGAAGACTCAAATTCTTTTATTTTGAAAATCCATTTGCAATCAACTATCTTTTGTTTTGAGGGTTTTGGAACAAGAATCCATGTTTTGTTTTTGTTTAAAGAAGACATTTTTTCATCCATAGTACGTAACTATAAAACGCGATTAGGGCTTTTCAAAACATCATAAAAACATAATGGTTCTTTTTCCTCCACATAAGATGTAACAGCAAAGGCATATGAAACAATGTAGGAGTAACCATACCGAGGATGATCCTTATGTACCCTACGGACTCTATCTCTCACAAGCTGATAATCCCTAAGGGGTTGAGCTTGTGCCTCAGGGTGTTCTTCCTCCTCATCTGAACCTTCTAAAACAGGATCAGGGTTTCAAGAATACTAGGAGGATCAGGTGTGCTACTGGATGAAGCAAGAAGCTCTGGATTGGTTTCAGGTTCCTGGGGTGATTCTAAGAAAGGTTCAGAGGTGACCTCCACCTCCACAGGAATACTACTAGGAGTGGGCACACTCTCGATGGACTATCGGAGATGGGTTTATCCTTAGGATAGGGCATTTCTAGCTCATTGAAGATAACATCCCCACTGATAACAACCCTCACCCCCGGTTGACCCTGTAACCATACTCTATAACTCTTCACCCCACTAAATTATCCTATGAACACTCCCTTTCTAGACCTTGAATCTAGTTTTCCCTCCTTCTAATGTGCAAAGGCCGCACACGCAAAAACTTTCAAGTTGGAAAGGTTAGGAGGTTTACCACACCAGAGTTCTATAGGAGTCCTAAGTTTATAGCTATAGAAGGGGATCTATTGATGAGATAGACAGCCGTACTAACAGGTTCTCCCCAGAAAGGTTTTGGGACACTAGAAGAAACAAGAAGACATCTAACCTTATCCATAATGGTACGATTCATGATCCTTTCAGCAACTCCATTTTGCTGTAGGTTATGTCTAACCGTTCTATGGTGTAGGATGCCATGTGATGCACACCAAATCAGAAAACTTACGATTACAAAATTCAAGACAGTTATCGGTCTTGATAGTTTTTAGTTTATTTCTAGAATGATTTTCGGCAAAAAGTTTCCATTCACAAAATTTTTCAAAAGTTTGATCTTTAGTTTTTAAAAGGAAAACCCAAACATGCCTTGAAAAATCATCAACAATTGACAAGAAATAAACATTACTATCATAAGTTGAAACTTTTTTAGGTCCTCATAGATCACAATGCACATAATCAAGTATTGTAGAAGACGTGTGCTGGTTGAAAAACTGATTTTGTGTTGTTTTCCCAAAACACAGTGGTCACAAAAATCCAATGAATTAATTTTATCAGCACATAAAAGATTTTGTTTTTGTAAATAATAAAGTCTCTTCTCACTAATGTGGCCGATCCTCCAATACCACAACATAGTTTTCTCGAGAACAGTTTTTGAAATCAATGCAATGGAGTTAGAAACGGTTTTACCAATAATGATGTATAAAGTTTCTCTTTTAAAACCTTTTAACATGACTAGTTTCCCTTCGCAAACATGTAAAATACCATTTTTTGATTTAAAAGAGAGACCCAAAGAGTCCATATAACTAAGGAGATAAGATTTCGACGTAAGTCGGGCACGTATCTCACCTCAGTGAGTTTTCTAGTCACACCATTATGCATTTTAATGAAAATATTACCAATGCCTTTAATATCACAAACTTGATTGTTTCCCATGAAAACCTTTCCTTGATTTAAGGGTTTGAAATCAGAAAATCAGTGTTTGTTGGGTGTCATGTGAAAAGAAAAACCAGAATCAAGAACCCAATGATAAAAAACTTTAGAGCATGAAGTGGAAAGAGAAACGCACAAAACCTCAGAAAATATAGAATTATCATCTACATCAAAATTGTAGGTTTTGTCGATTTTATTACTCCCTTTACCATGTTTACGTTGTTTTTCATCTTTAATCCGTTTAAAATACTTGTTTTTCATATGACCCTCTTTACCACAATAAAAACACTTTACTTTGTTCTTCTCTCGAGATTTGGATCGCCCTTTACTTTTAAAACGGTGACTAGGAGGTTCTTTCCGGTCAACTCTTCCTCGTACAAAAAGATTATCACCATGTGATTTATTCTCTTTTTGTAAATCTAAATCTTTAGATTTCAAAGCATTTTTAACATCGAAAAGAGATAAACCATCTCTGCCATATTCAATAACAAATTTGACATCGTTGAAAGATTCAAGTAAGGCATTTAATAAAATGACTGCAATATTTTTATCAGAGATGTTCTCTCCAACGTTTTAAAGTTCTAAAATGATTTTATTAATCATCCATATTTTCTGAAAGTATTTTTGACCCGCTCATTTTAAAACTGAAAAGCTGCTCTTTTAAATAAATTTTATTTGAAAGTAATTTTCCCAAATATAGTTTTTCCAGTTTAGTCCAAATTTCAAAAGCATTATCTTTTTCATCAATTTCTTGTAAAACATTATCAGTAAAATGCAAGGTGAGGAAACTGTGAGCATCACCTAGTTTTTCTGAAAGAATTTCACCATTCCAAGATTCCGGATACTCTTCAGGGCTACAGATAGTGGGTGCAATTTTATTTTGTACCAAAACTTCTTTCATTTTCCTCCGCCACATTACAAAGTCAGATTTGCTATCAAACTTATCAGTTTCAATTTGTAGAACTGACATGTTTCGAAGGCAAATAAGTGTAATTAAATGACTAGGAAAAATAAAGGATTTGAAAAAGTTTTGAAAAAGAATAAAGCTGCCCGGATTTTTCAAAAAATAGAAAAATACAATTTCAAGAAAAACGGCGTTGGTTTGTTTTAATTTGCTTGATTTGTCCTCTTTTTTTTTTTAAAAAAGGCACAACAACATGAAGCACGAAACCCAAGAAACAAACAATATAACTGAAATAACGAGAAACACGGCTGTAACAAAACCGTCTTACCAAAAACAGAAAAAGATAAAGAACAGAGGGAGCAAAATAACTTTTTGAAAAATAGAAAATCCTTGCCAAGACATAGATACTTGAAATCTCACGGATTCAAGCCAGACTTGGGTTTTATAGTTTTTGAAAAGAAAAAAACTGAATGAAAAACCCAGAAAACAAAGACAGAATAGCAGCAGCAGAATAACAGGAGCAAGTATAAAACAAGAATAGTAAACAGGAAAACTGAACAGTAACTCAATTTAGTAAAAACACAGTAATAGTAATCACAATCGGCGGCAAGCCAAAGCAATAGAGAAATAGAAACAGATGGCGGCTAGCTGAGAATCGCAACAGAAACACAAGCAATAACTGGCGGCAAGCCGAAACAAAAAAAGTAAAGAATAACCGAAAGAAAAGAGAAAGTGAAAGAAAACTTCATTGGCCAAATATGAGGAACTCAACAGTTCCCTCAGATTCGGAATCTTCCGATGGTTGCCGGTGCCGACAAGCCAAACCGTAGCTCTGATATCACTTGATAGGACCTAATTACTATTACACACTTTAATTACTATTACAAATCAGTAAAAGAATAGTAAGGCAGCGAAAAAACCTATTCTATACAGTAAAAATATCCTTCTTCCTCTTCCTATTTCACAACCGGTTCAAGCCAATCGGCAAGACCAAAGTTAAATACAATAACTGTTAAAAGGAAAAATGAACTATGAATCGATAAGAAGCACTTACCTATCGCTGCGGTGTTGGAACCCCCAGTGGCATACAACGAGACTCGACGGTGCTGAGCAGCGGCGTTGAAATGACTACCGCATCAAGGTGCCGGCAAGACAAAAGGTATCAACTTTAATGGTAAAAATTACCCTTAGATCCGGCCTCAAACAGAAAATATCACCGGCGCTCACTCTCTCTTTCACCCTTACGGATCTCCTCACAAAAAGATCAGAAATGACCGAATAAGAACAACACAGAACCACCGTTTTTAGAGACGGTGTAACAAAGGACCACGGAGGTCACCATAAGAGAGCAACAGATGCGGTAAGCCGCGATGAAGAAGGGGAGAAGAAGAAGTGACAGAGACGCCTCTCGGGATGGCCGAGAAGGAGCAGAAAAAAAGAGAAGAAAGGAAGAGTCTGGAATGCCACTGGAACCGAGGAAGGCGGGAAAACATAAATGGATCAAGAATCACAATGGGCAGCCCGGGATGGCCCAACATCTCTGACCCATTCAAACTTTAGTCACCTATCTTGGTTTGAGGCTCATGGATTCATCATTGGGTTAAAAATAGATTGGGCTGGAAAAATAAAAATATTGGGAGAAAATTGGCCCAGAAAGCCTACAATTAATGTAAATTTTACACTAAAATACATATTAATTTCAAATTTTTTTAATATGTGTATAATATAAAATTGTAAACCTTTATAATAGTAGAATGTGAAATATTAACCACCTTCTTTTCATATTGTAAGGTAATTTAATATTTTTCACCAAACAAACCCAATTAATATTAAATTTCCTCATTTTTTTTTAACTTGTCATATTATCTATTAATTCTTGTGTATTTTTTACTTATTATATTGTGAAAATAAAGCACTATTTAATGAATTTTTTATGATTATATCCTCCCATTAATTACAAATTCCAACATCTTTTAATTCTTATAACATAGAAACTAGTAGAAATAATAATGAGGAAAGAGAAACATTTGAAGTGTATTCATGCACAAAAAAAAAAATCTCTAGTTTCGTATTTCTTTAAACAATGTGATGTCCAAAATGTATCAATTAATATAAAAAACAGAGTATATTTTTTTTGATAACGTATGTCTTTACATTTTCAAACATAATTTATTATACTTTTCCAATTTTACCATTTTCTCTCTCCTTGTTAGTTTATTTCTCCCATCCCTCTCTTTAACTTTCTCTCTCTATATTTTTGAAAAGTATAGAAGTGAAATTGGTATAAAATACAAAACCCTCAATATTTGTGTAACAAGCTACAACAACACTTATTTTGGAAATGAAGTACATAATTAATTGGATTTGTCCGATGCATGTCCCTAGGGTATATATTAATGTGAATTAACTTTTAAATTTATGATACTACTTATATTTTATTATATTATAAGGTGAAATTGTCATATTTGAAATTTCATATTATAAGACAATTTTCCTTGAACTTTTTTTCTCAAAAATACTCATATTCTATTAATGCATCACTACCTAATAATTCTAAAAAACAAAACTTATTTACATTTGATAAAAGTTTAAAATATGGAGAGATGAGAGAGTAAAAAAATCTTTGAAAGATAGAGTTTATTAAACTAGTATAAGGACATTAGATGTATTTTATTCTAAAAAACGTTATCGATTTCAAATTTTTTATTATGTGTAAAATAATAAATAATCTTATAATATGAAACGAAAGTAATAAGATTCAATTATTTCTATTAAATTTTTAAATTTTAATAACATTCATTTCATGATGTATTTTATTTATTTAAACCAATCAGTCATAAGATATACTTTATTTATATTAATGTATTCTGTCCCCATATCACTCATTGGAGGGACCTACTTGGAAATTGAATAAATAATAGAGAAAGTCATTTATCTAGAATGAAAGTTTTACTGATAAGTCTCAAGAAGAAAGGATGGAGAAACAGAGTACTTAAAAATCCATGACACTAATTTTCAGCAGGAGAATTGGGATCTACGACTTTTTGTGTGATGCTTAACATTCCATTTCGATGAACAAAGGCTTATCCACATCATTCACGCCTAAGGGAACGATAAGTTAGATTCTCATGTTCTTTAACACCCCTTACTTAGATTTTAATTGAAAGGTGAAAAAATGGATTCATTTTTTTGTTCTAAAAATTTTTGTATTTAGACATGATATGGTTTTGTAATCCTTTGAGTTTAATTTTGTAATTTCTTCTTTAAAAATAAGGGTTATTTAACTCATGATATAAGTGTACTCGTTAATATGAAATTAACTTAAATTTCAATTTAAAATATAAAGTTAATGCCAAAATATCCTTTAGATTTATAGGACTCTCTCTCTCTCTCTCTCTCTCTCTCTCTCTCTCTCTCTCTCTCTCTCTCTCTCTCTCTCTCTCTCTCTCTCTCTCTCTCTCTCTCTCTCTCTCTCTCTCTCTCTATACATATATATATATATATCTATATATATATATATATCTTCAATCTTTGTTTATTAAAAAGATTCAAGAAACCAAATTTGAAATGCTTAAAAATTTTACTGGAGAATTTATGTTGGTGAATCCAAGATATCAAGACTGATCAAGTAAGATTCACATCCAATTATTAGCAAGAGCTAAATTATAATGTTTCATTCTTTTGATATGCTCAAATTAGAAATTGATCATCTTTTCCTTTTCATTTTGTTTCCAACAAATTATTCACCAAATAGTAATATGCACCCTCTGTTCATTAAAAAAAGGGCAAAATGGAGAGTTGATTAAAATTGAAGGAATTATTATAATATTTTGGATAGTATTTTTAGGTATAGACAATAACAACTAGACTTATTATTCAAGAGTATTTTTGGTAGCATAAATTTGTTAAAAAATAACTTAATAATTGACTAATGGTTCATGGTGTTAAAGGAATTTTTTGTTTAAGTTTTGAACAAAAATGTCCTAATCTTTAACTTTAAAGGATTATTTTGGCATTAACCCTAAAATATAACTTCTTTAGAGTTAAAAACTTCTATTACGTTTTTAAATTTTATAAGATTTATTATTATATATATGATATTTTTTATCAATACCCAATTTACAAAAAGAAGATGAAGTCAAAGTAAAAATTTATATTAAATTTCATAAAACTATTTTTTAAGGGAACTATGAAAATTTATTTAAATAGACTCAATTCATCGGATCACATAAAAAAACTAAAAAAAAAGCCAAATACATCCCTCTCTCCTCCCATCCTCTTATCTTGTTCGAATTTTGTATAACATCTTCTATAATATTTACTTTACAACATTCATAATATATCATTTTTACATGATAAAATGTTAAAGACAATTTTAATATATATATATATATCGACATATATGGCCCAGGCCAGCTAAACTGTTCAAATTTATTCATATTCCTTAATAAGTTTGGTAGGATTTGCATTCTTATTATGGTATAATAAATAAGAATAATTATTAATGACAAAAGCAACAACGCAAAACCATCAACTATCTAATGGTTTTTGTAGGATATATGAAGGTCAATTCATCGCTTGGACAAACATTTCCAATATTTGGTAGTATAATAAAATTAGCTTTGATTTATTATAAGGCATTTTTAAAACCTTAAGAAACATTTATAATTTGTTAATAACCATAGGATTTTATTCTTCAATTATGTTAGAGCCATGAAGTTTGAGAAAGCAAAACATTCTTCTTCCTATACAAGTCGCACAAACTTGATCATACCGTATATATACTTTGATTTCATTGTACCTTTTGTAAATTAATTAAAATTTTTTTGGATAAATTTGATTCATATAAAATAAACTCAACATGGTATGATTTGTTAAGAAACTTTAAGAAATTACATTTGAAACTACAATATTTTCGTTAACAATTCATCATCTTAATTTCCATGCGAGACTCATTAAGAAGGTTACGAAAAGATTTTGTGTATGCCTAATTTTAATTCTTTTAATGGCTTATAACCATGGTCGTTTAAAAGACGTATAATTTATGTGCTATGTGATATTAGAATTTGAGCTTAGACCTAACTCACCTCAAAAAGTACCTCTAGAAAATGTTAATCGAAGTTATATCGTGTTATCTTGTAAATGAAATTGTTAGAATTCGAGCTTAGGCCTAATTCACCTCAAACGGTACCTCCAGAGGAGGAAGATTATCCACGTTTATTAAGGGTCCTTTAATTCTTTAAATAGCCAAGGTGAGATTCTCAATAGAAATTAAACATACACGGTTCAAAATTTTCTTTTATAGTTTGGTAAATTAATTTAAAGAAGGAAATTACACCATTTTAAAAAATCTAAATAATAATTAGTCGTGCAACTTGCCAAATTAGCTCATCCCAAAAGTAAACACATGAGTAGACTAATTAATAAATCATGAGAGACATGAGTTTTCTAATCAAAGCTTGACCAGTAAACAATTAGATTTTTAATCTTCTAAAAATTTAATTTGCCGGATCACAAAAAAACAAAAAAGAAAAAGAAAATTCCCTCTAATTTTTCCCTTAAAATAAAAATATAAAAAAAAAACAATTAAATTAGTAAAATCCAATAAAACTTCACTATGGCTTCCAGCATATATTGAAGTTGAAAACATGACTCGTTCTCTTTTGCCTTTTCCTTGTCATTCTAGTCACTGCAAGTTGTTAAACTTCACTATTTATTTATTTTATCCTTCAATAAGAATCACTTAAAACATAGTTTAAAATGATATTTAAAATCTTTTTTCATTTTGAATTAGTCATTTATAAATTGAAGGAAAGCTGGATGGAATTGCGACATAAATATATTAATTAGACAGTTTAAATTGATTTTTAATTGGCCACTTAATCTTTGTAAAAAAGAGATTTGATAAGGGTGCAAAAATTATTGGAAGTCATAAGAAGAAGGGGAATTTGATGATTCTTTAATCCCACTTTTTAACCAAAATATAAGATTTTATATTTAGTACTCGTCTACAAAGTTTGACAAAGTGGCAACTTTAGTTACTATGGCAGTCAAAAATTTGTACCTCAATGTACTCCTTCCTTAATACTCATATAAAATATAAAAATAAAAAAGAATAGCAAATTAGAAAGTGACTCCTCCAATATGTAGTATATTATTTTTTACTACTCTCTTTTATTTTTATTATTTTTTTTGGCATTTTGATCCAATCATAAATCTTTACCTGCCTTTCAATTAGAGGAACTCCTTATTATCAAAGACTTAGGTTCTAAACCTTGGAAATTCAAGATTTTCATGGTTAGGTTATTTTGTTTACCATCATTGATACGCTAAAAGGAGCCCAATATTTCATTTTTCCTTTTATTTTCTTTTTTAATGATTACAAGAATATCAATTAACAAGAGAAATGCAAATATATAATGATGGTATGCCAACATTAATACTATCTTATGACTTTCTATAAACAGGTGTGGAACAGGTATTTTCAGGATCTAGACCCGTTTACTTGATAAATTTATATTATATGAATTAACTTGGTATTTGATATTGTTGAAGAGTCTTTTTTTTTTTTTTTTTCAAGTAGAATGTATATTAAACAGCATAATGAGTTATGTTTTTGTGTATGATTCTCATGTCAAACTGTTTCAAATTCAATGAAATACTTATTAATATAATATTATTTTTCTTCATAAATCACGAGTGAAAAGTATTATTATGAAATATATTAATTATTCCGTAATAGTAATTAAGAGGTCAAGTCATAATCGAATACGTTGGACGTTTGAATATATTGAATACACTATAAGTTTAAAGCATACACCTTTAACATCTATTGCTTTTAGAACCATCGGTAGCAGCTGAAGTCTTAAAAAAAATTTAACTATTAAATTATTATGTAAATTCAAATATACATGAATATTATAGTTTTAAGTTTGAATTGGGATAAAACATGAGAGTGAGAGAGAGGAAGAAATTATTTGCTTAGGATATACGATAGTGGGACCAATGTAGAGTAGAAAAGCAATTCAATCCACAAGTATAATGACATTGATTCTACTGTCTTCTCTTCTGTATTAAAATTGCTTCTAAATTTATTATCAATTAAGGGAAAGTGTATTTTTTACTTTCAACCCTTTTTCACTCTTTATAATTAATATATATATATATATATATTTATATTTGCTGAGGTGTATGTCTATATTTTATGCTTGAAATATAAGTAAAGAGAAATGGATGTTGAGGTGGCGCTTTCCGAAAGGTGACAGTGCACTCGCGGGGTCATTCTACACTGCTGAATAACACGTGTGACCAGTCAAAAATATTTTTTGAAAAAGAAAAATAAATTTTGTTATTAAAGAAAGAAAGAAGTGCTCTTCTCGGTCTATTCATTAACCGTGTTTCTCTGAAGGGATTTTCTTTTGTTGATTTTATATATAAGTAGGTAGCTCAGAGTTTTTAGTCTTAGGTTCATCTCTCCTGTTTCTTCTTCAAACCCTTGTCTCTCTCTTTCTCTTTCTCTCTCTACTTTCCATTGAAGTTAAATTTGAGAGAGTTTGTAATAAAATTAAGATGGGAAGACAACCTTGTTGTGACAAAGTTGGATTGAAGAAAGGGCCATGGACGGCTGAGGAAGACAAGAAACTCATCAGTTTCATCCTCACTAATGGCCAATGCTGTTGGAGAGCTGTCCCTAAACTTGCAGGTCTTTCTCACTTCTTTCTGAATTCTTATTCAATAACATGTTTTCTAATATAAAAAATATTATAATAGAAATTTTACAGACAAACTGCGATTGACAGAATATCTTGAACAGGAGAAGAGATAGATAGAGATTCTAGAAAATGGAAAGATAATTTAACATGAATAAAAGAAAGATTCTTGAATATTGATAATGTAGCTATTTTTTTGGAGGAAGAAAGAAGAAAATCATTAGTGATTGTTTAATTTGGTGGTACATTTTTTGGGTTTTTTTTGAAAAAAAAAAAAAATTAATTAGTGATTTAATGAATTTTAATTAAATTTTGCAGGGCTTTTGAGGTGTGGAAAGAGTTGCAGGCTAAGATGGACAAATTATCTGAGGCCAGACCTTAAAAGAGGTCTTCTTTCTGAATATGAAGAGAAAATGGTCATTGATCTTCATGCTCAGCTTGGAAACAGGTTTTTTTCTTCTCTACACCAAACAATAAAGAAATGCAAAAAACAAGAAAAAATTTACGGTGTTTAGTATAGTTAGAAATGGTTTAACTATGAGATACCATCATTTTATTATTTTTTATTTGGTGTCTGATAATATGAAATTGTGAGATTTCGCCACTTAATATAAGAATTAGAGAAGAAAATATTATTGGGAAATTGAACAAGCGGAGGTCAAGGGAGAGAAGTAGTAATAGGAGAGTGGCAGACAATACTTTTTTAGCTAAAAAATTAGGCACTTTCTGCATATTCCCATTATACTATCATTGCTATCATCATCCTTTTTTCATTCTCCTTCTGCCCTTTGTCAGTCACGGGAGCTTCTCACCAATAACCCTTTGTTTACTTCTTTTCTTTTATAAAATATTTTACACAAAGGCTACTTATTACTTTTTTAGAAGAAAAATATAGTATAAAAATAATTCTTTTCTTTTAATTTTTTACTCTGCCTCCAACTTTTTTTTCTCTTATAAAAGTCAATAAATATACCTGTAAAAAAGTTGTTTTTTATAATAAGCATTAATTTCCAGTGGCTGAGAATAATAATTTTTGTGGTGGTCATATTGTGCAGGTGGTCCAAAATTGCTTCTCATCTTCCGGGAAGAACTGATAATGAAATAAAGAATCATTGGAACACACACATAAAAAAGAAGCTCAAGAAAATGGGAATTGATCCTGTCACACACAAACCACTAAATGATGGTTCGCCGCCACCACGAGAGCAGGCTGAGCCACCCAAGAACCACCAAGAGCCACCACCACATTCCAATTCAACAACTAATTCATCTCATGAAATGGATCAAAATTCCATTACTACTGATGATCAAGATATTGCATTGAGTCCATTTATTGACTCCAATAATAATATTAATATTATGGATGATGAAGAAGTCAATAATGGATTTTGCATAGATGAAGTTCCATTAATTCAACCACATGAAATTTTAGTACCACCCGAAACAACAACGTCATCAGCATCATCATCATTAATCTCTCCGACGACGTCATCGTCATCATCATCCTCTTCTTGTTCTAATTATTCTTATGACTCAAGGAATCTGGTTAATAATGAAGAATTGATGCCAACTACGTTTGACTGGCAAAATGACTTCATGATGACGACAAATATTAATATGGGAAATATTTGGGAGGATATTGATGATGATTTCATCACCAATTTGGATTATTTGATTAATAATGATGGTAATTTGGATTTTCATCATAGAAATAATATTGTAGATGTTGAAGATTCATGGAAGTTTTAATTATGAATTGAATTTCATCCATGGAGAAGAGATTCTTGTTAGTTTGTCAATAGTCACAAAATGAATAAAAAGTCAAGAATCTATGGGACCAAAAAAACCCCATTATCCACTCCTTGTTTTCCTTTTTTTTTCCTTATAGACAAAAGAATAAATTTCTTTTTGTACATGAATGAAATGGAACCATAGCATCTTGTTGGAATATATGGTCATGTAAATTTGTGGCACTCTTTTCTCTAATTGTAATGAATCTCATCGCCATTTTCGAGGCAATATTTTTTTATATTTTTATATAATTCAAAATAGTTTGGTGTCCAATTTCTGGTATCTGATTTGATCATTTATTGAGATAACTACTTCAATTTCGATTCATTTTTCTCTTTAAAAATTGGCTTAATTTATAATTATTCACATAGGAGGTGTTTCATTTCTTGAATTATGATTCGATCCTTATAAAATTATTAATTAGCTTGATATACAATATTTTTACGTGGACAAGTGTAGATATATAAATAAATTAATCGTTCAATTGCCTTAAGCAATAACATTAATATAACTAAAAAATAAGGCTTTTATTGTAATAAATCAACTTTTGGAGAGCAAAAATCAGAATTTGTTGACACTAGGTATAATGAAAATTACATGAAGCATGTGATTTTTTTTTTCTTTTCAATTTTATTTAATTTTTGCTTCTTAGTTGACTAATAAATAATAATTAGTAAGAAAATTCTTGCATTTTCCTCAAACAAATTAGTTAGGTTGCTAGTATTCAAAAAAGTAATTAAAAATGCCATTTATCCACTTCGTTTTTTTAAGTAATATAGTTGGTACCCACATGACAAAGATGTTCCTCTCATCATTACATATTTTTCAACACTGTATTCTCAAGCAACTCAAATAATTATCAAATTGTAAATCAAAATTAATTAATTTGACAAAATAATATACATCTATTAGGGGTGCTTAATATAAAATTGATGATTGATTGACAATATTAAATGATAATAAATTCTAAAATTAATAACCAATGATAATAAGGTATATATTATTGCTTAATAAATTTTAAACCTAAGTCTTATGATTCATTATTATTTTCTTAAGGTGTCTTATGATTAAGTTATTTATAGGAGTTATTCCAATGGACGGTTTACAAGTCCATTAGCCCAACATATATACTATAAAATCAAGGTTCCGAACAAAAAATATATATATGTAAATATTTAAGACGAGATTTAGGAATAATTCTAAGTAATTAAGATGATGTCCTCTAATTAATTTCACAATATATTATATGGGACCACATGAAAGGGCACTTTGTAGCGTGTACTCTTAAATCCTTTGCAACAGGTTTTTCAAATATTGATTTCCAAGAGATTAAAAATGAAATGAAAAAAAATACACACTTTTTTTTTTTTTTTTAGTGAAATAAGTGTACTTTTGCCTAAGTTTTAAATATAATTCAACTTTTGTATACTTGCAAGCAATCCAAATTGCCAAAAGCATATACAAAAATAATTTTATGATTCTTTTCTTGTCTTCTTTGTATTACTTGCAAAATATTTTTCATATAATAAAAAGTACGAATAATATAAATTACTTCATGGAAATTGAACCTAGTATATATTGTACCATCTTTTGAAGTTGTTATCCGAAAGTCATCATAATTATTATTTTTTTGGGGATTATACCTTGACTTTTGGCGTATTTGGCGCTGAAAAAATAATTAATTCACTTTTTTAATGTACTAATTTTTTTGGTAATTTCCTTAAGAAATTATGAATCTCTAAGGTGTAGGAGCTGGAAGAGTGAGTGACATCTCTCCAACATTATTGGAAGTTGAAAAAGAATAATAAGCTCGACACTCACATGTACTAATCTTTTATTTATTTTACTTTTTTCTAAATAAATAAAACACAACGTGGGATTCAGCTGATCCGCCAAATTTTTTGGGTATCCTCTCTATAGAGTAGGTACATAATTGGAATTTTTGGTGGTTAGTTTTTGTTTTTTTTTAAATTGATTTTAGTAGAAATAATTTGATGTTTTCTCCTAAATTAACTTTTGTTTATTTGCATAGCATTTGATCTCTTGATGGAAACACTATGTTGTAATTCATGTTGAAAGCTTAACACTCATTTTCAAATTCTGTTTGCGTACAATATTGTGTCCAAGTAGTTAATTGGTTATATCAAGATAAACGTCTAATAATAGATTATTGTATACATTGTAAATACTCTATATATGTTATTATAAATAAAATATTTTCAAATTAAAAAATTTTCCTATCTTATCATATGACACGAATTAGAAAAATCCTACAAACATAGTGGTCAACGGATAATGTCACGCACTCAAATTCTTGTTATCTTGGATTTTATTGAGCTTAAAATAAATAAATGAGATAGTACAAAAAAATAATGTGCAATGAAGAGAAGGCAAAGAAATTAGTATGGTCTTGCCAATCGACCTATATGTCCATGGCGAAGGAGAAACAAACCTACCAACTCATTATCAAAAATACAAAATAGAGAAAACTCTCTCAAACACACAAACTTTAAAACCCAAATGGCTTAGGCTAAGCTATTAGTCTATTAGTTAGACAAATAATACGAACCGACATATTTTTCACATTTAGTAACAGTTATTATATAAATTAATGTGAGACTAAACTTTCAAATCGCAATCAAATTGACTTAAGAATACAAGTCAAAATCCTCACAAATGTATTATTATTATTATTATTATTATTATTTGTAGTAGGTAAATTAAAAGATGTATTATTAATTAGTGGTTCTAAACTAAGTTTATCCACCTTTATTATATTTTTTTTTTTTTGGGTGGGGGGAGGGGGGTGGGGGTTGTGGTGCTGAACTAAACATCACGTAGGCTAAACAGCAAGATACAGTGATTGAGAAGTCTTTGAGCACATATTCAAAATATATATAAATATATATATTCTATGAGTACTACTGCAATTCAAACTGATTTGCCACTATATATATATATATATATATCCATTAGGAACTAAAAATTATAAGCATATATACATATCCATACATTTTATTATTAGATGAGAAATTAAGGGTTGAAAGGATAGAAAGGTGAGAGAGTTGAAGTTAAGCAGCGGCTGACAACAATAAGTAATAAGAAGGCGAACGCGGTTTTAATGAAAGCATGCAAAAGAGAGTAGATACATACGACGCCATGCAAATTAGTATACAAAATATTTTCTTGGGTTGGACTTGAAAACTTTAATCATGATTTTTTTCACAAGTTGAAATTGAAGTTGAAGTTGAAGTTGTGTGGCATTTCTTTGTGTGTTTGTAGTTGAGTTCAGTGTGAAATTGGAGATTCTATTTTTCTTTCCGCGTTTCGACCACCAAATTTTTTGTCCGTCTTTCAACATTGGAGATACGCGTTCACATTCTTATACTTATTCCGCCTCCAATGCTTCCTGCTACCTCCGTTTCCTGTCATTCCATTCTGTAATTTGGTAATATAAGATTAAATTATTATATTTATAGTTTTATATTATGAAATAACTATTTTAAATATTTTATTCAATTAATATATTCTTATTTAATAATTTTAAAACTTGAACCATTCACATTTAATAAAAGTTTGTAATGTTAAGAGAGAAAGAGGAGAAAAAAAATAAAACTTTGAAAGATTGAGTTTATTAAATTAATATAAGAATATTAGAGGTATTTTACTCTAAAAAAATACATCAATTTTAAATTTTTATTAATCTGTGTGGAATAACAAATAACTTTAACGAAATGAAGGTAGTAACATTTTGTATACTATTTTATATACCATTTTCTAATTTAATACTCGTTCTTTTTCTTTACTTGTCAAATGCATCTAAGGTAATCTATAATATTTCTTGTAATATTTCTATTTATAATATATTTTTTTCCTTGACATTTATCCTTTGCCTTTATGTTTTATATTTTATTTGATGAATTTTATTAATAAAATATATCAAATTAATAATGTTATATAAGGTGGTACAGAAAATATCACAGATGATTCGAATCATTTCAAATGTGCCAAATCAAATAAAATTACAATATGCTAATTAATAAAGTGGCAAAAAAAGAAACACAAAATTATTGAATGATAAAAAGACTAAAAAATAAAGTTTAATGCTAGAAAAAGAAATATCATCTTTCTTCCGTAGCATTTTGAACCGGTTTCCAAATTAAAAATTACATTAAACTAAAAAAACAGAATTATTAGTCACTAATATTTATAGTGTTTGGGAATTTTATTAGTTGCAATGGTCTATCCGGCTTTGACGGGCGTTGTATCTCAAATATAAATTAATTAAGCTCATTTGCTAAATGCAATTAATCATGGCGATCACAATTAATTTCTTCATTATGATATTGACAATCACCCTACAACAAATCATGTAACCAAAACGATACCGCTGCCGGCCGACAGCTCAGGATGAATTAGGGAATTGCCAAATTTCACCCACAAGTATGTGTAATTATGTCAAAACTATCTTTAGACATCCTTTACTTAAAAGGTGATTAAACAAGTAAAAAGGTCATTAATAGTAAAAGATGGATGATAACATGAAATTAGAGTCAAGTTATGGACCTAGATCCACAAACTATCACCTCTTTCTTGAGAAGGTGAGATTAGTGGCTAACTTTAAAACTAATTATGGAAGTCCAAATATCTATGTACAGTAAATTTGGTTCATTGTGAAGAAGATCAATAAGGTAATTGTAGGTCTTTTGGGTATTGAAGTCTTCCCAATATTTTTATTTTTCAACTTATTTTTCCCTATGATGAAATTAAACCTCAGCTGGAGAAAATGTGCCCTTTGATTGGGTCAAGAAAGACCGGGTTAGACCCAGGACTGCCCACACGGGCTGTCCGTTGGTGTCTTCCCATTTAACCCCTCTCTCTCCCCCTCGTTTCTTGTGCAGTCGTTTTTCTTTCTTCTCTCGGGATTCATTCTTCTCTCTTTTCGACTGATGGTTATTCCCGACTTTTCCTTCTCTTCTTCTCTACGGTTTCAGCCGCTGCTATCCTCCGCCCGTCGGCTTTCCTGGATCTTTGTTTGATCCTTTTTCTGTGTATGTTTGAGAGAGAGCCGAAAGATAGAGAGATAAAGAGAGAGAGAGAGAGAGAGAGAGAGAGAGAGAGAGAGAGAGAGAGAGGGGTGCACCGGTGACGGTTTTCGGTTGAGGTCCAAATTTGAGGGTCCGACCACTCCTCCACTCACCGACGACACCTCGACGCGCCTCATCCCTCACAGTCGCTGCTAGGCGTCTTGTCTCTCACTCGGCTCGTTACTGCTCCCGCCGACGACCATTGTCCGCAGCGGTGGTAAGTTTTTCTTCCAATTTATTTACCTTTATTTTACTATTAATCATTTATTATTTTGCAGCTCTGAAGTTTTATTCTTTTTGTTTGCCGTAAGCAAAGAAGGCTGTATAATTTTTCTTGTTTCTTTTGCTGTTATTTTTCCTCTGTTTTTGGCTTATAATAGTAAATAGCTTCTGTAATAGTAATTAGTTTCTACAACAAGTGGTATCAGAGCCGCGGTTCGGCTTATCGGCGCTAGCAACAATCGACGATACCAGATCTAAGGGAACTGTTGAGTTCCTCAGTTCTGGCCAGAGAAGTTTCTCCTTCACTCTTCTTTTATTTCAGTTATTTTTATTGTTTATATTTTTTGTTTCTTCTCTCGGCTTGCCGCCGATTACTGCTGCTGTTTTTGGTGTTTCTCGCTTGCCGCCAGTTATTTGTTCTGTTTCCGGCGTGCCGCCGTTTCTTCTGTTTTTTTTTTTTTTTTTTGTCTGTTGCTTAGCTTGCCGCCGATTACTATTACTACTCTTCTTGCTGAATTGTGTTTCTATTCAATTGTGTTGTTTACTATTATTATTTTTTGGTTTTGCTCTTATTACTGTTCTGCTGCTGTTGTTCTTCCTATTCTGTTTTTGTTTTTTCAAAAATTACAAAACCCAAACCTGACTTGAATCTGTGAGATTTCAAGTATCTGTGTCTTAGCGCGTTTTTCTGTTTTTCAAAAGTTTTTTTATTATTATTATTTCCTCTGTTTTGTCTTTTTCTGATTGGTGGTAAGGCAGTTTTTGTTGCTGCCATGACTCGTTATTTCAGTTATATTGGTTGTTTCTTGGTTTTTGTGCTTCACGTTGTTGCGCCATTTTTTTTTAAAAAAAACACAGAACAAATCAAGCAAACTAAAACAAACCAACGTTGTTTTTCTTGAAACTGCATTTTTTATTTTTTGAAAATACCGGGCAGTTTTATTCTTTTCTTTCAAAACTTTTTTTTAAATCTTTCATTTTTCTTAGTCATTTAATTACACTTATTTGCTTTCAAAACATGTCAGTTCCAAAATTTGAAACTGATAAGTTTGATGGAAAATCTAACTTTGTAATGTGGCGGAGGAAAATGAAAGCAGTTTTGGTACAAAATAAAATTGCGTTCGTAATTTGTAGCCCTGAAGAGTATCCGGAATCTTGGAAGGGTGAAATTCTTTCAGAAAAACTAGGTGATGCTCACAGCTGCCTCACCTTGCATTTAACTGATAATATTTTATGAGAAATTGATGAAAAAGACAATGCTTTTGAAATTTTGACTAAATTGGAAAAACTATACTTGGGAAAATCACTTTCAAATAAATTTATTTAAAAGAGCAGCTTTTCGGTTTTAAAATGAGTGGGTCAAAAACACTTTCGGAAAATATGGATGATTTAAATAAAATCATTTTGGAACTTCAAAATGTTGGAGAAAACATCTTTGATGAAAATATTGCAGTCATTTTATTAAATACCTTGCCGGAATCTTTTAACGATGTTAAATCTGCTATTAAATATTATCTCTTTCCGATGTTAAAAATGCTTTGAAATCTAAGGATTTGAATTTACAAAAACCTCAAGGCGAAAATCTTTTTGTGCGAGGAAGAATTGGCCGGAGGGAACCTCCTAGTCACCATTTTAAAAGTAAAGGGCGATCCAAATCACGAGAGAAAAATAAAGTAAAATGTTTTTATTATGGTAAAGAGAGCCATATAAAAAACAAGTGTTTTAAACGGATTAAAGATGAAAAATAACGTAAACATGGTAAAGGGAGTAATAAAACCCATGATTTTGATTCAGGTGGTAATTCTATGCTTTTAGAGGTTTTGTGTGTGTCTCTTTCTCCTTCATGTTCTGAAATTTTCGATCATTGGGTTCTCGACTCTGGTTGTTCTTTTCATATGACACCTAACAAACACTAGTTTTTTTATTTCAAACCATTAAGTCAAGAAAAGGTTTTTATGGGAAATAATCAAATTTGTGATATTAAAAGTATTGGTAATGTTTTCATCAAAATGCATGATGGTGTGATTAGGAAACTCATTAAGGTGAGATACGTGTCTGACCTATGTCGGAATCTTATCTCTCTTAGTCATTTAGACTCTTTGGGTTTTCTTTTAAATCCAAACACGGTATTTTACGTGTTTGTAAAGGAAAACTAATCATACTGAAAGGTTTTAAAAGAGAAACTTTATATATTCTTATTGATAAAACGGTTTGTAACTCCGCCGCATTAATTTCAAAAACTGTTCCTGAAAAAACTATGTTGTGGCATCGGAGGATCGAACTTTATTATTTACAAAGACAAAATCTTTTGTTTGGTGACAAAATTGATTCATCGGATTTTTGTGACCACTGTATTTTGCGAAAACAACACAAAATCAGTTTTTCAACCAGCACTCACAAGTCTTCTACAATACTTGATTTTGTGCATTGTGATCTGTGGGGACCTAAAAAGGTTCCAACTTATGGTGGTAATGTTTATTTCTTGTCTATTGTTGATGATTTTTCAATGCATGTTTGGGTTTTTCTTTTAAAAACCAAACATCAAACTTTTGAAAAGTTTTGTGAATGGAAACGTTTTGCCGAAAATCATTCAAGAAATAAACTAAAAACTATCAGGACCGATAACAATCTTGAATTTTGTAACCGTAAGTTTTCTGATTTGTGTGCATCGCATGGCATTCTACACCATAGAACGGTTAGACATAACCCACAACAAAATGGAGTTGCCGAAAGGATGAAACGTACCATTATACACAAAGTTAGATGCTTTCTTGTTTCTTCTGGTGTTCCAAATCTTTTTGGGGGAAAGCTGTTAGTACAGCTGTATACCTCATCAATAGATCCCTATCTACAGCCATAAACTTTAGGACTCCTATAGAACTCTAGTGTGGTAAACCACCTAATCTTTCCAACTTGAGAGTTTTTGGGTGTGCGGCCTTCGCACATCAGAAGGAGGGTAAACTAGATTCAAGGTCTAGAAAGGGAGTGTTTCATAGGATATCCTAGTGGGGTGAAGGGATATAGAGTGTGGTTAAAGGGTGAACTGGGAGTGAGGGTTGTTATCAGTAGAGGTGTTATCTTCAATGAGCTAGAAATGTCTTGTCTTAAGGATAAACTCATCTTCGATAATCCACCGAGTGTTTCCACTCCTAATAGTATTCCTGTGGAGGTGGAGGTCGTTTCTGAACCTCCTTTAGAATCACCCTTAGAACCCGAAACCAATCAAGTGATTCCTACTCAATCCAGTAGCACACCTGTTCCTTCTAGTATTCCTGAAACCCCTAATCCAGTTTTAGAAGGTTTTGATGAGGAGGCAGAACATCCGGAGGCTTAGGCTCAAGCCCTTTGAGATTACCAACTTGCAAGGGATAGAGTCTGTAGGGTACCTAAGGAATATTCTCGGTATGGTTACTCCTACATTGTTTCATATGCATTTGTTGTTGCATCTTATGTGGAAGAAAAAGAACCATTATGTTTTTCTGAGGTTTTGAAAAGCCCTAATTATGTTTTATGGTTATGTGCAATCAATGAGGAAATGACATCTTCAAACAAAAATAAAACTTAGATTCTTGTTCCAAAAATCTCAAAACAAAAGTTAGTTGATTGCAAATGGATTTTCAAAATAAAAGAACCTGAGTCTTCTAAAGAATCTCCTAGATTCAAGGCCAGGTTGGTTGCAAAAGGTTTTTCACAAGTTGAGGGTATTGATTTTAATGAAATTTTTTCTCCTGTCGTTAAATACAAAACGATCAGGATTATTCTTGCTCTTGTTGCTTTTTATGATCTAAATCTGGAACAACTTGATGTTAAAATCGCTTTCTCACATGGAGATCTTAAAGAAACATATATATGTGTCAACCATCAGATTTTGAGGTTAAAGATAAAGAACATATGGTGTGTCTTTTGAAAAAGTCCTTATATGGACTTAAACAATCACCCAAGCAATGGTACAAGAGGTTTGACTCTTTTATGTTGAAATTTGGTTTTTCTAAAAGCAACGATGATAGTTGTCTTTATTTTTCTGTTTCTAATATTGATTCTGCTATCTATTTATTGTTTTATGTGGATGATACGCTAATTGCTTGTAGACATAAAGCTAAAATTAATGATTTGAAATCCTTGTTGAAATCTGAATTTGATATGAAGGATTTCGGTATTGCACCCAAAATTCTTGGGATGAGTATTGAGATAGATCTAATCGTTCCCTGTTTCTGTCTCAAAAGCCTTTCCTTCAGAAAATCGTATCCAAATTTTCAATGCACCTATGTAAACTTGTTATAACTCCTCTAGCAAGCCACTTCAAACTTTCTGACAAAATTTGTCCTAAAACCGAAAGTGAGAAAAGATATATGGTTAATATTCCTTTCAGAATGGTCATAGGCTCAGTTATGTACTCAATGATATCTACCCATCCTGACATTGTTTTTTCTATAAGTCTTCTCAGCAGATTCATGTTTAATCCTGGAAGAGATCATTAGGCTGCTCTCAAGTGGCTATTGCGTTATCTTAACAAAACTTTAGATCGGGGTTTACATTATCACAATTGGACTGATTTTGAATTACTTGGATTTGTTGATTCGGATTTTGCAAGTGATAGGGATGGTAGGAAATCTACCTCATCCTACTTCTTTACCCTAGCAGGTAATTGCATATCGTAGAAATCCCAACTACAGCCAGTAGTTGCCTTGTCAACTACTGAGGTTGAGTATATTGCCGCAACGGAAGCGATCAAAGAAGCCATCTGGCTTCAAGGGTTATTAAATGAACTACACGTTTTACATTCAAAAGCTATTATTTATACTGACAGTCAAAGTTGTTTACATTTATGTAAAAATCCGGTTTATCATGAACGAACCAAACATATAGATGTCAAATACTATTTTATTAGAGAAAAGATTTCTACTGGTTTAATTGACATAGACAAGATGAGTACTGATAATAATCCTGGAGACTTTGGTACTATAATTGTAAACACTGACAAGTTCATGTTTTGCAGGGATTTCCTTCACTTGGATGCAGTTTGATTCACGGAAATTTCAAACAACGGTTAGAAAATATTGTTCGAGGTAGAGATTATAGGCCTTTTGGGCCTTGAAGTCTTCCTAATATTTTCATTTTCCTGCCCCATTTTCCCTATGATGAAATTGGACCTCAGCTGGAGAAGAGCTACCCTTTTACTAGGTCAAGAAAGACCGGGTCAGACCCGGGCCTGGCCACCCGGGCTACCCGTTGGTGTCTCCCCATTTAAACCCTCTCTCTCCCCCTTGTTTCTTGTACAGTCGTTTTTCTTTCTTCTCTTAGGATTCATTCTTCTCTCTTTTCGACTGTTGGTTTTTCCCGACTTTTCCTTCTCTTCTTCTCTACGGTTTCAACCGCTGCTCTCCTCTGCCCATCGGCTTCCTACGACTGTCGGCTTTCCTGGATCTTTGTTTGATCCTTTTTCTATATATGTTTGAGAGAGAGAGAGAGAGAGAGAGAGAGAGAGAGAGAGAGAGAGAGCTGTATAATTATTTTGCAGCGGTGGTAAGTTTTTCTTCCAATTTCTTTACCTTTATTTTACTATTAATTGTTTATTATTTTGCAGCTCTGAAGTGTTATTCTTTTTGTTTGCCGTGAGCAAAGAAGGCTGTATAATTTTTCTTGTTTTTTCCGCTATTATTTTTCCTCTGTTTTTGGCTTGTAATAGTAAATAGCTTCTGTAATAGTAATTAGTTTCTACAACAGTAATAAAAGAATTTTTGGTAAATGAGCATATATATATATATATATGTGATATAGTAATTAGTACTATTTTGGTAAAAAATATAATGGGTTTTAGGGGATATTAAGTGATTGAGGATGATAAAATAATATAAGGGATTTTACATTTTACAATGGCCATCTATTATATTTTTCCATCTATCTCATCTCTTTGTTCATATAATACACTCTTATTATCTATCTATCTACTTATTTACAAAGGGTATAAATGGTACTTTTACTCAATAAATTTTTTTTTTTTTTCAAAGCCCTTGATTCTTGTTCACAAGCCTAAAATTCCTTAAATTTATAATTGGAGGTCCAATCGAAAATATAACTCCTTTTACCCAAATTTAATGGTCAAAATTATAAGTCTTTTTACACATTTCGATATGTATATTTATTGTATAGTTTCCAATTCTACCCTCTTTAATTCATATATTATTTCTCATTCCTCTTTATCTCTCCTTATTTATTGAGGGTAAAATAGATTATCTTAAATAAAAAATGTATTGTTTTCTTAATCCTTAATTCGTGTGCAAAGTCCAAAATGACTTATATTCTTAACCGGAGGTAGTAATTTATTTCTATTTTTAGAATATCTTAAGATTGTACTTTTAATCGGACAAGTAAAGGAAAAAATATACTATCTCTGGTCGAAAATATAAGGGGTTTAGTTCCATTGATGATAATAAAAATTATAAGAGTTTTTTACAACTTTCAATAAATATTTAATAAACTTTTTTCATCTTTACCCATCTTTGTATTCATTTATTTCACTCCTACTATCTATCTTCTTCCTTATTTATGAAAGATAAGAAAGGTACTGTAGTTTAAAATTCATCTTGTTTTCAAAACCCTTAATCTTTGTGTCCAAATCCAAAACTCATTTTATTTTTTACCGGTGGTAGTATGTTTATTAAAAACAAATGGTAAACCTTTCCAACACTAAAAAAAAATAGCGATTTATTGACAGAATTAAGGTCATTAGTATTTATTGACAAAACACCAACGTGGAGGTTCTTATTATTGGACAATTCACATATTTAGCCAAAAAGTTGGAGGGAAAAGCCGTGCCAAAATTGACGACAAGTTACCGACGAAAGCGTCATCGATAAAAAGAAATTGCATATTTACCGACGACGATCACCGGCGCATTGACTATCATCAGTAAGTTATTTAATGTACCGATGAATTTACCGACCACACAACCGTCAGCTATTAATAAAGTTAATAATTCGTCGGCAACTGCATACCAGTATTACAAAATCGAACAAACCCTCCATTTACTCCCAAAACCTCTCACTCTCAGAAACCCACTGTCGCGAAACCTTCCTCTATTCGCCCCTTGCCGATGAAGACCATCGACGGGAGTTCCTTGCCGTTGCCGACGTCCACTGTTGTCGCTGCTGCTGATGCCAGAGGTAAGAGTTCTGGTTTCCTCTCTCTCTCTCTCTCTCTCTCTCTCTCTCTCTCTCTCTCTCTCTCTCTCTTTCTTCTCTGATTTATTCTTCTTTTTTTTCTTTTTTGTCATGTGAGCTGCTGTAGTCCACATCTCTGCTCTCTCAGAACACCCCCGCTGTTCTCTGGACGCAACCACTCCGGATGCTGCTACTTTACTCTTCGACCGATTCAGGTATATAATTTTTTTGTTTTAGAATTTAAATTTTTTTCCTAAATTGTGAGTAGTTCTTTACCTTTTTAAATCTTCCCAAATGCAAGTTGTAATGTAAATGAAATTGTTGTTAATGGTTTCTTTTGAGGATTTTCGTGGTTAAATTTTGAACTCATTAGTGTGAATCAACAAAATTAAACTGAAAGTGGAGAAAAACCCTACTGATTCTCTTCTACAAATTAAATTTTTAGTTAGGAAATTTTGATTTTAATTTCTCTCTTCAACTGGTTTTGGTTTGATAGTGAAGTTCTATGAAAGAAAGATTATTGTATGCATTCCAATATATGTTTTTTGGTCCTTCAAATTGTTGTGGAATTTGGGATGTAAGGTATATGATGTATACAAAATTTGGGTTATTGTTTCCATCTTGATTATGTTATTACACTGCTCATTTTCTTTTTGTTTTTAATAATTGAATTTTGTTGTACTACTCACTTTGCAAACGAACGGTTCTCTTATTACTGATTATTACGTTTAAAATTTAATATTATTCTCTTTTGTTTCTTATAGTTTTTAAATGAGAATTTTGGTGACATATTTTGCGTCATACACATGATAGACGATGTGCTTAATTAGTTTAATTTTTTTATTTTACGGGAGATCGCTGACTCTTTAAAGTATATTTTACGGGGGATCACTGACTCTTTAGATTGTATTTATAGTTTTATGGGGGAGTCATAACTCTTCAAATTTGTGTGAAACTCTATTGGTGTTTGTTTGTGTGGCCTGTGTACTTGGAAAATGTTCATAATATAAGAGAAACTCTGCCAAAATTTTTCTAATCTTATAGATAAGTTATATTTTTCATTAATGACTTAATAATAAATGATGAATTATAAGACTTAAATAACAATTAACGTAATGACTTAAGTTATTATGTATGCTTCTTAAGTTTTATAAGACTTTGAAGTACGTCTAAATTTTTAAACTTCATAATCTTAACTTAGAAGTTATGGAATTAAAAATTCATTCTTCATTCTCCTAATCATTCTTAAGAGCTATGAAAAATATACCATATCGTAGTTGAATGTATAGAGAAAGAGGGCTCGGGATTAAAGGCCTTACAAGTCAATTCATTAATAGGGTAGATTGTTTTATTCGTCAGTGTCTTGAATCCAATAATGGAAGTGAAAATTCATTGAGATGTCTATATTCAAAGTGTAAAAATAAGATTATACATTTCAAAGTTGTGAAAGGACATCTGCTGCAGTGGGGTTTCGTGCGTTGTTATCATAATTGGACACCTCATGGTGAAAACCTCTAGCCGTATGATGAGGAACTTATTCTTATAGAACGTGCTGCTTCATTTCGGTCTCATATTGGGGTAGAAAGTTCACGGTTATTGCCAACTGAAAATAACTCATATTGTGAGATGATATTTGATGCAGCCGGTCTGAAAATTTTGTCTCAAGAAGATGGTTGGGTCGAAGAACCACCTAATCATATGGCAAAACTGTTATTTGATATGTTAAAAGTGGTGGATACACCGTTGGTTGATAGGGATGACAGACACTCAGTATTATATGCGACTACTAAGTTGTTGTACATAATAAAGTCTGAGAACCAATAATCTCAAAAGTCGTACGATGATGTTTGTGCATTCATAAAAAATCATTTGCCGCCGAGCAATCACAGGATTGAAAATTGGTACAAAACGTAAAAATTGATATTCAGCTTAGGATTGCTTATGCAAAGGATTGATATTTGTTCGGATATTCAAGAAAACGACATCTAAGTTTTGTGGTAGTCACCCGTACAAGATATTTAAGAAGAAAAGAGTGAAGAAGAAGAAACTGGAGCCGAATAGATCGGTGTTTATTACCGACGATGTTATACTCGTCAGTAAATCCATCAATGTGTATTACCGACGACATTATACTCGTCGATAAATCCATCAGTGTGTGTTACCAACGACGTTTGTTGATCGGTAACAAAATTAAAATTGGAAACAAAAAGTTGTTAATAAGTCAATTAGGAATCAAACTTACGATGACGTTCCGTTAGTGACTATTGTTATCGACGAAAAATGATTAATGGACTTTTTCTCATCGATATCCTATCGGTTACAGGCATATACCGACGATGTGCCGACGATTTCTACCATCGATAATTGATCGCACTTTTGTAGTGAAAAAAAAAAAAAACAAATGGTACATGACAAAATCAAGATTGACCTTAAGGGGTTATGAATGACAACCTTAAATTTTAATTTGGGGTAATTACCCACTAGCTACCTCTTTTTCTTTTTCTTTTTTTTTTTTTTTCTTTCTTTGAGTATAACCCTCTAGCTACCACTTGACAACATTTTCTCACCCTACTCGTGTTCTATTCCTTGTATATATGCTCAAGCATTTTTTTAGTGTGACAGCCATTGTTCATATGATTCATACCAACCAAGTGTGTAAGAACGGTACCAAAGTATTTAATCATTTTGTGAAAAAAGGACATCAACTAATATATTGAATTGATCACATGAAATCAAATTAGATTTTGCGTTTTGCACTTGTCAACATTTTCACAATCCAATCATTTCAACATTTCTCTAGTCTCACTATCTCTCTCCTAGTGCATTTCAAGCCCCACAAAAACTTCCATTCTTGATGGGCATGTTTTCTATCTAATTTTGATAAGAAAATTTCTTTTTATATGCTGACAAATTATTTTTTGTTTCATCTCAATTGATGTGTAAAGTGTTTAAGAGGGTGAGAAAATAGAAGATAACTTAACAGAATAACAATGAGGAAGGTGCAATTTAATTTAGATCATGATGCTTATATTTTTTTTAAGTCTACATATCCATTTAATTTTTCATATTTTCCTATGAAATTAGTAAAAAGAATCCACTCCTCAAAGATGGCTAGCCCTATTTCAACTATCATATAGATTAAGTAAAATTAATTATATTAAAAAATCGTGTTTTCTATTATAATCTTGCTTAAATATTACATGAATTTGACTTTTTTAAACTATAATTAAAATAGTATAATTTATTAATTTTATTAAAAAATAAAAATTTTAGTAACTAAGAAGTAGAATAATGAGAGATATAAAAGATAGTTAAAAAACTAATTACCATTTATTAAAAAAAAAAAGAAATTATAATTTAAGACAGATGAAAAAAGAAAGAGATACGGGATATTTGTGAACGAAGGGGGTAATAAATAAAGGCATCATTTCTTATCCAAATTAGCGGAAATTTGGTTTTTTTTTTTATTTTAAAAAAAAAAAAAGAAAGAGTTTCTACAAATTTCCTAGGAGGAGAAGAAAAAAGGCATTGGTAGAAAGAGGACACGCGTTGTCTAAAGAAGGAAGGAGTGTTTTTCATATTTTTTACATAAAATTCAATTTTAGTCAAAGGGACTTGCGGACCAATCATCCTTCAGCGTATATTTCTGTCCTACACACACTCTCTCTCTCTCTCTCTCTCTCTCTATATATTGTGGACCCCACCTTCCCAACATCACAGAAAATTCTCAACCAAAGCTGTCGTTAGGCACAGTAATTCTATGGGCCCATGTAGGTTTACCATTTTCAGATTATGGGACGGAAGAATCATATTCCATCTGTGTTTTTTTTTTTTTTTTTTTACTCACTCTTCATATATTTTTTATTTGTTAGGTTGTAATTTATAGTAACGTGTAACAAATTTTTATTATTATATCATCAATTAATAATAATTTTGAAACTTTTTATTCTTCTATCATAAAAATTAATAAAAATGTTTAAAGGAGGGTAAAACTTTTAAAAGGCATTCTAATCTAATTACAAAAAAAAATCTACAATTTTATATTTTTTTAAATAGTGTAATATCTAAAATATAACAAGTAAAAAAATAGAAAAAGTATTAATAACTCAAATTATTTCCATTTAATCAATTCTAAATCTTTTTAAGAGTTACTTTATCCCTAAAATTTACTACTTTCTCAAGTAAGAAATATAAGGAGTTTGGACTTAAGTGCAAGAATTAAGAGCATTAAAAAACAAGACAAGTCATGGAACAAAATCCTCTACACCGTTAATAAATAAGAGAGGTAGATAAAAAGGGAATGGAATAAATGATAAAAAAAATAGGCAAAGATAAAAAAGTACAATAAATACGTATTAAAAAGTATAAAAAAAACTCATATTTTTTTCATCCTCGAATACCTTAAAACCTTATATATTTTTTATTGAAGTGAGTAAAATTTAAAAAATTACGCTTATATTTTTTAGTTTTGAAATTCAATTATTTTGGTCGAGTAATACATGTGATGTTATTGAACATAACAGTTATTCATTTTTTAACATGCACCCCTTCTAATTATTCGACCAAAATGATATGATTTATAGAGGTGAATAGCATAAACGACACTAGTTAAGATTAGGATTAAGGAGTTGAGTAGTTAGACATAAATAAAGTTTGATGGTAATTTTTGAGTATTCATCTTTTGGGAAAGGTTTTTTGTAGCAAACTTGTTTATTTATCATATGTTTTTACCTAGTTTATTTTTTATTTCATACGATATTTACGATTGTGTATAGTTTTAAAATAAAAAAGTGTGTGTATATATAAATATTTACATATTTAAAATAGTTTAGAGGTGTGTTTGGTTTAAGAGGTATATATAGTTAATGGGCTTTGTGACACGCACGGTTGGATTGTCGGTTCTGCGCATCCTATTCATCACGGGCCTTATGTAATGACTCACACTTTCATCACCCTGATGTCAACCAATTTCCCATGTTAACTCCCCACCCAATAGTTAATTACCTTCTTATGCATAACCAAAAGCTTTTTTTAAAATAATTATTTCTAAATTTGTCAACATAATAAATTATGTTGATCGTTTTTTTATTAAATTTTAACATGTTCTATTCTAGTGTTTAAGAGTATTAGGCGTGTTTAAATTTACTCCAAAATCACCAAATATAATGTTATTTTTTATGTTTGCAAGTTTAAAAATAATTTTTCAATATAAATATTTGAAAAAACATTTTAGCTATATATAAAAATAACAATAGCTATTGTATATGAATAGCTAATTTCTCTACCCAAGATTTTTATTTGGATCCTCTATTCTTTTTTTTTTTTTTAAATCAAGATTATGTAGCATTTTTTTTTTTTTTTTTTTGAAATCAAGATTATGTAGCATTTTAATTAAAGGATAAACAACCATCTTTGATGGTGGTGAGGTCTCGACTCTTATCAATCATATAAGGTTTCACAAATAGTATCATTGCACTAAGAGTTTAGCTTTTAAAATTTAGTCTTCATATTTTATTCGGTAGACTTTATCAATAAAATATTATATTAAAAATATTAAAGAAAGAGTGTTACAAAAGATGTAATGGATCTGAACTAAAACTTTTCTTAAGGTATAAAATTTTAGTTTTAGATTATGTAATATTTTATATAACACCCTATAATAATCTTCGTATGAAATAAAAGATAAATTTAAAAAAAAATTTAGAAAATATGATAAAAAATATATTACAAGACATATTAGGAGGATGTAAAAACTTAATTGACAAAGTCCCGAAAAAAAAACAAAAATTGGTTATATACGACATTAGTAAAATTATCGGAATGACCAAAACAAGAAATCAAAGTGCAACGAAGATTAAAGATTATTTTTTGTTATGATTGTTAAGAGAGACATATAGGGTGTAAAGTTCACAAATAAAATATGGCGAAAATCTGTAAAAACAAAATTTCATTAATTCTATATTAATCATTATCCTTGGCATAAAGGTAGCTCAAATCTCTACACAAATGGGAAGAAAAGAAAGTAGTGGAAAGATGATAAAAATGGGCTAAAAACTTATAAAAAGAGCATTGAAGAAGAAGAAGAAGAAGAAAGAAGAAGAATCCATTTGATTGATATGATTGTTTATTCATGGAGACAGACAGTGGAGGTTGGCAAATATACTATTCCTTCTGTGGACAACCAACTATTAATAAATTTAAACACAACTCCTTTCGCCAATCTAATCATCATATATTTCTAGCTTATTAATCTTTATATAATTTATCAACCATACGAATTTTACCATTAAATTATTGTATTTTAGAGATATAGTTGTGTTTCGGCTGAAAATTTTATCCTTCATATGATATTTGTATAAATAAAAATTAATTTTAATATAATATGATTTTAAGATATTTTTCGTGTGTTCAAAACTTATTCCAAATACTTTATGATCTAACAAAAAACTAATACAAATTTTTACAAAAATCATCAAATATTCAATTATAACATTTGCGGTCTATTTTTTTATATATATTCTCACTTGTTAAAACATTAACATCACATTTAGTACACTAAAATGAAATGAAATAAAATAGTTTTTGCACCCGAAATCTTTTCCATCCAAAATGAGTTTGAAACACTTTTTACATTCTATTATCTGGATAAAGAAGTTATAATATAATGATGATTCATTTTCTATAATTGTTGAAACTATTATTAAATATTACAATGAAATGAAATTTCGTTGTCTATGACGTAACTGTGTTGATGATATAATTTCTAAATATTTCAAACTTAATAGGTAAATAATAGAATCAATCAGGTATAAATATGTCATAAAAATATTAGTAAAAAAATAACAAAAATAAATAAATAAATTTTTTACGTTGGTTAGAAGTTAATATTTTTGTTTGAATTAAACTCAATGAACACCGCGGGAGTTTTTTAATACGAATGAAATTCATAGTTAAATTGTAATTATTTTTTATATAATATCATGTGTATAATATTATGAGTGTATAATAGTCACAATCATATTTTTTTCTTTCTAACTTATCATAGAAAGGTCATTCCTTAAATTTTAGGGTGAAAAGGTATTTCTCGAATAATCTTTTCTCCAGAAATGTTTTTTGTGAAAAAATTTTTCCTACTTTTATTTTATATATCAAACATTGAAAAAAAAATCATTCTATTTAATTTCATTTTAATATACAAATATATGATCACATGAAAAGGTTTTAGAATCGAGATGGAATTTACTAATACATATTGTGAACCAACTTTTTTGGCAATGAATAGTTAAGAAGTTTTTTCTTAATTTTCCTGGAAATTAGTAGGAAAGAAATTGGAGGGGGATACGTACAAAACAAATTGGGGGCGGTTTTGAGAATCATAGGGCGGTCGACCCATGCGCATAGGACTTATTCAAAGTGGAATTTGGGACCCTCTCTCTAACCAAAAGGTGATAAATTAATCTCGCAAATATATATTTATTCATCATTTATCAGGAATCAAAATGTTCCAGTGAGTGCTCTTTTTTTTTTTTTTTTCTTTTCTTTAATTTATATCATATATTGAAAATATGGAATTCTACAATCCTCCCCATCTATCCATGCAAATTAATTAAGATACTGTTTTTTTTTTTTTTTTCTAAGATTTCAAAATTTTTAATCATGACTTCACAGATGGCGTCAATTAGTGACAATGCTTTTTGTCGATGAAATTTGGTGAAAAGTTCAAGAGATCAAAACACATATCCCTAATCATATGCATATACATGTGTATTTAGGTTGTTCTCCTATCTCATTTGCTTGAATGACTTAAGCATACATATGGGATGATGAAATGCTTACAAGAGAATATACATATATATATATATATAAAAAAGTTTTTCACGATTCTAACTATACAAATATATATATATACAAATATATATATATATATGGTGTTAATCCTTCTTGTTTGAATAGCAAGAGTTTGTCTTTTACTCAGAAATTAAAAATTGAATATGTGCATGTATATAATGCAAAATGTTATTTAATATATAAAATTTTTTGATATTTATAAGATTGTAATTGTATTTAATTTGATTATTATTTATGTGTAATCTCGACCGAGGTTAGTGTGTTATTCTTATATTAAAAAATTGAGTGTGTAAGCCTTATATTCTTTTACCTTTTAGTCATTTTTCATTGTGGATAACTTAATATGCGTACTATATCAAATTTAGAGGCTTCAAATTATGTATAATAGACGCTTGATATATATATATATATATATATAAGTTAAAATCTTTCTAAATTACATTTTAATAAGGGATTTAAAAAAAAAAAACCTACATTTTATGTAGTACGCCTATCTTGAACAGAATATGAATGACAAAGAAATCTTCGAACTTACAAACTCGTTTTTCATGTCACAAAAATTATATGAAATATATATACATTTACAATTATTTCCCTTTCTTTTTTGGAGAAATTAATTTAAAGAAAGAATGAAGGGGAAAGACAGTGGAAAAATTGGTTTTGATAAGTATTTTCTTTCATTTTCCATATAATTGAAAAGGATGAAAAGAAACGCCTCAAATGCATGCGTGACTAAAATAGTCAAATACTTTTATCTATTCTTTGGGACTCTTAGGCCTATAATAATATTTGTTTGTAATAACTGATGGCACAGTTGTTGCCCCAATACTCTTGGATAAACCAAAATTGTTTTTATGCTATATAGGTCCCCTCTCCTTTATTATGTACATTTTTGTGTAGCCGCTAATGGTTCTAATTTACGATTATGTCAAAGACACCTGTACAAAAATAAAGAAATATCGAGACGGGACAATTTTTTTATTTTACCTCTCATACTTAAGTTAGCCTTAAATTCAATAGAGTAATAGTAAGTGAAAAATCAGAATAAAATATAGAGTTATGAACAGTACCTCTATTTATAAGGAGGATTATCTTGTTTTCAAAGAGAGATAATCTATGATATTACGATAAAACCCTTATTATAAAGGTTATTTTAGTTTTATAATTTAATTAAAGAAGGACTAAGACTTCCTTTAAGAATGTGGGTCATAATAAATATTTTTGTTAGTAAAACTTACTGAATCAATGAATTGACCCAAATAAAAATAATTCAATAGGTTGTTTTCATTCAGACCTAATAAATTGAGTCCAAATAAATACTCAATGGTTAAACCATCACCGGCGCAGTTTGTACTTCACAGAAATGAATTAATGGGACCAAAAAGTGGAATAAAACTGGAAAAGAATATTTGATAATTATCAGCACTAATTTGTAGGAAATCTGATTTTCTAGAACTGCAAAATGGGAAGAAATTAATTCATGAACAGTTCTTTTGAAGGATATTAATGATCAATGCCCCCACAAGGACAATACTAATTAGAAGTGTGAATATTATATATTGCTTTGAGAAAAAAATTGTTATAAATTGAGTTTTTTGAAATAGGACTTTTTAGACATTTGATAGGAAGGCGATCATGTGAAGAGGTTTCTATGAATCATAAATTAAGATATTATATATGATATATATATATATTATAAATTGTACGTTGTGGAAGTATAAAAATATTTTAAACTTTGTTATAAGTAAATATTCAATCCTTGCAAAATAATTCTTGTATTTATTTCATTTATCTATTTTGGAATATGCCAACCTGAAAGTGCTTAATAATAACCTTAAATTAATTGTGTTGTCAGAATTACCTAAACACAACCAAGTTTCATGGTTTTAGTTTAGGTCGTGTACCTGAAATTACTATATTTCGTTTGTTTTGAGATTTCAGACATATAAAAATAGTTCAGGGTCATAATTAATCACAAAATATTGAAGTTAAAGTTATATATTTCTGTCCATTTTGAATGGGAGAAGTTGAGAAATTCTATAATAATGATTAGATGATGGCGATGATAAATTCAAGAACCCTTTTCTCTACTATATATGTCTGGAAATCTTTAATATGATAAAAAACCTTATCCTCTGCAAGATTATGTGTTCCCACATACTTAGTAGTATGTATGCTTCTTCTACATTGTTCTTCAACTTTTTGCCAAGGTGTACCATTCTCAAATTGGGAAAAAAATATATATGCCAAAGGGAGACATTTTGATGATTTTGGAGGGTTTTTCTTGATGATGATTATTATTATAGCTTTCCCATTTTATAATATTAGATTCATCAAGATAAAGACACATAATCCCCAATGTACATTTTTAGTTGGCTTTCCACTCTGATATGTTACATGATCAAATTGGATTGGATTTTGGCAATAAGCTTAGCAGCTATACTTGTCTCAATCATTTTTAAACACATTGGCTTCATCTTTTTTGAGTCAGTTTGGATTTAATTATGCTGACTTTCTCGTCCCAATTCTCATCATTTGGTTCTTTAGTCTTGTGAGGTCATAATAATAAAGAAAAGTTTCTTTACAACACTGCTTAAAATTCACGATTCTATTGGTTAATAAAACTACACTTTTTTATAATCCTTCTCTCTTTTTTGGTAACTAAATGAAAGAGTTCCCAACAATTCTCATGATGACACAAGTTTATAAGTCCCCCATTATCACCTCCCCCTCCCCTTCCCTCCCCTCCCCCGCACTCCACCAAAACTAAATTCAAGATAGAAAATCCATATTCAAACATTAAGGTTCTTTTTTTTTTTTTTTTTTTAACGATGTACAAACATTATGTTATATGCATTTTTTTTATGTTAAAAGCATTTTTTAACCCAAAATCTTCTTTTCATTTTTTTACATATATGTGTGTATATATAATCTAAATCCTAATATAATAGAAATTGTTGAACATTAGAGAAATTTATACCTTAAATTAAAAGATTGATGCATATTAATTAATGTGTGTTAAACATACTATAAAAAATAATATAGAGACTTCTATGTAATATTCGATCAGAAATTACTTTTTCTCAAATGAGTAATAATTTTTTATTTCATAAAGAATTATCTTGCTGCCCTAATATTCTTGTCCATCTTTTTTTGTTCATTTTTTATTTGTTATTATCAGTCCTGCATAAAAATAGTTGGTAGTATTTAAGTGTTATACTTGTTTGTCATAGAGATGCAAAACACAATTATTCGAGCGGACGGGTTAGTTAAATTAGGCGCACCAATCTTTCATCTTATTGATTGTCCTTTTGAACGACAAATTTTTTTACTGGTAAATTTTTCTTTAAAGCCAAAAGATTAATGACCAACCTATCTTTTCAAACATGCTGATGCCGATTGCAGCAACTTCAATTCTTCATTTTTTTTTTTTAAGCAAATATTAAGACAAAAAAAACCAAGGCGGCAGCCCCTACTCTTTCTCCTTCCCTCTTTTTGGTGGTTTTGGCCGGCGGCCCTTTGCTTTTGGGTGGGTTGGGGGGAGGGGATTGGGGAGAGGGGTTTCTATTGGTTTGTGCATAAACAACTAATTGGAAAGTACTAAACAAAAATTGGGTATATAGCGGGCTGCCTCCTTTTATAAAGTACACCAAATAATTGTCATGTCGTTGGACAGATAAGGAGACAGTAATTAAATAGTATTTCGAATTAAAAATCAAAATTCCAGACTAGCATAATTTGCTAAAGGAAGATATAAAAATTAATCTCGAATCTAAGAAAGCTATGTCATCAATAACAAAATAGTAGAAATATGCACTACATCTTTGGTTCTAATATGTCGTAAGTTTGGAAAACGATAGTGATACCCATAACAAAACAAGAACTCGATAATATGTCACAATAAGTAAGTGATTGCAAATATTGAGAGGTCAAAAGTATAAATACTCCTCACTATATTAGAAGGTCAAAAGTTCGAATATTTCTCATGACCTTACAAAATGCTTGAAGTCATATTCTAATTTAGTTTAAGAGACAAATTTTATGAATGTTCCATAAGACGAATCCAGATTAGTTACTACTTGAATATTAGACCTCTTAAAAGTATTTTAAAAATGATAAAACTAGAAAAGATTTCGACAATTTTTAGGGTAAAGGAAAATTGTAAAATCACGTATTAGGAGAAAAAGTTGATGCATTTGAAGCTAAACCATATACGTTCTCTGGTTCATGCTTATGCTTGCCTTTAGTGGGCTGAACCATAATTTGTAAAAGTGATATTAAGGATCCAACTAACAATTTGTGATCAAGGCCCCAACGGTGAAGCTGAATTAGGCCCATGGAAGCATAAACATTTTGGGCCAATTCCACGCATGCTTCCAAAAAATTCCGAAAATTCAATTTTTCTGTTTTTGTCTTAACGATATCCCCTCAGAATAAAAAAGAAAAAGGTTTTCTAAATTTAAAAAGAGCCTTTATTAACCCACTAAAAAGCTTTCAGATGAAAGAATGAATATTGCTGCATATATTGACTATATATGTATTCTTTTTATTTTATAATCTGGTATTGACTATTGGACTACACACCTCTTTGTCCTCTATATTTACAAATATGAGCAATGAACTAAACCTCATTCCAGTTCCAACTTAACTTCTGGGCTCCTAATAAAATTGAATTCCACTGCTTTTTTGGGAGGATCAGCAGATACTATAGTGCCCCTATTAAAACCATCCACGAGCAACTTACCGATTTTAGATCTCCACTCTGAGGTGTCTTTTTCCCCTGTTCTGTCATGAACGACTCTATCGCGATAGTTTAGCATTGTTCCCAGACCAGTGTTAGGTATCCAACCATAGTCCATTAACACCTTTGCTTCTCCTTCAGTCAAGTCCTCTCCAACCTACAAATCATTATTCAAAATCAAACAATAAGCAGATGATGAATGAATGAACAACAAATAGAATTGTATCAGATTTCAGTAAGTAGTAATATCATCTTGCCAAAAGATAAACATCAGCAAAACCATTTATGCAGGTTATCTCTACCACGTCCTGATTGCATGTTTATCTATGCAAAGATAAACACTGCAGCATTTCCCAATTGAACCGCCGGATAAATCTTTATTATCTTCAAACAACATTTTGCAGAAAGGATAGAAAAGAGAATGCATATATGGGACTGGAAACATGGAAAGAGGATGGGGAGATGAATAGGTCAAATGTAAAGATAAGAAAACAACAAAAGGGTAGAAGTGGAAACTAAAGAACAATAGCATTGAGGTAGCATAATGAATGGATAGAATCACGAATCATGATCAAATACGTTTTGCCATGTGGCAAGTAGTAATTCAATGATAAAAAAACTCCTCACCAAGCCATAGGTCTTGGGTTCAAACCAGATCCTCCTCCCCCGATATATAAAAAAATAAAAAAATAAAAATCATTTTTCTCTCTCTCGAGGATGCAGAAAGCTTAAGGCGGTAGATTCGTTTACATAGACAAGCACCAGGATAACAGTAGAAAGCAAAAGAAGGTAAGTTTGCCTGCGACAGCCATCTTGAAGTTTTTAAAAACCTTCTTAGTGGACATTTTAGCAGCATAACTTGACTCATTGCTAAAAGTCTTCTTAAACTTTCATAAACTAGTCCCAGTATAAAAGGTCAGTGCAAGACCATGTTAAGCCATCAACCCGAAAAGGTCTGCAGGCCATCAAAAGCCTAGGCACCAGTTCAGTGCATTGGCTGTCAATACCCACTTCCACAAAAGCCTAAACAGGGAACTGCCGCAGATTGACTCAGTTCCAGAACACTATTAAATTCGTATCACATGTGAAAGCAGTAAGTTAAAAGAGGATATAATTAAGCAGAAAAATATCCATCCACATCAGGCTTAACCCTTTTCAATCAGTCCAGCACATGCATATGCGCTTTTGATGACAGAAAAACGAGTACAAGATCCAATTAGCATACCAGGTGTCATCTAAAGGATCACTGTTCAATTCAATATTGTTCACAGAAGCAGCGAAAATAAGGAAGTCTACAAGAACCTGTCTGAAATGCTGAATGTTTGAAGCACACCAGAAAAGGAAAAAACAAAAAGAAAAGTAAAAGATTTACTGAATATCAGTCCATATTCATGGCTAAAAGAGGCCAGAATCATATCAACTTAATTCTGAAAGAACCAATGATCTTAAAACTCATTTACTGCAAGCATCTCAAAATATTTACGAGAGAGGAAAATCTGCTTTATGAGATGAGATGTAGTTCAGGAAAATCACATTACTTAAGTTCCAAAGGAAGTAAATGTCATGTAAGGAACACTAGAAGTGCTATTCAAATTATACACTTGTCTTGCATCAGGCTTATAAAGAGCATAAAGCTGAAAAAAAAAAAAAAAAAAAAGGTGAAAAGGTAGTCATCAGAATTCTATGGAGTATCCAATAGATAATCAAATGAACGAGTATCTAAAACAGATAAAAAGAATTTTAAAAAAGGGTAAAATAATGCCTTGAATATTACCTCTAGTGCTTTGTTTTCAATTAATGTAATCCTGCTACAACTAGTAAGCTTCATGGCAATCACCAATCGCTTGACCTGCCAATCTATAGATAGGGAATCCACCAATTCAAAGAAGTACGTAGCATAGCCATATTCAGGACGTTCAAGCACTATCCTGCAGGAGCAGTGAGTGAACTGTTATTATTCCTATGGACGTATTGAAAGAATAATATAGTTTGGATAAATAAATGATAATCTTACCTGTTGTGTCTCTCAAAGATAAATATAAACGATTGGAGATCCCGGCACCATCCCCATTCGACAGGCCATTTTCTAAAATTTAAATAATGTGCCTATAAGAGAAATGATAAGGATAAAAGCAAATAAGAAGTCACAGCAAACTTGGACCGAGTACAGAGAAACAAACGACAATTATGATGATCAAAGGGATTTCAAATACCAAATACAGGGAAATGTCTGCATACCTGTTCCACAAGGGAAAAGAGACAGGCCAAACAATAGCCAGCCTTCTCGCCCCTTGTGTGCCGCAAGGGAGCTAGCTTTAACAATGAAGTTCGTTGCGAGAATAACTGTACACATTATTTCCAAGAGGAAGAAACATATCAGTAATGCATTACTATATGCATTGAAAAGTATTATTATTAAAAAACAATGCAATGTAATTAACTGAGAAATGAACCTAAAGCTTGTAGCCATCAAAAAGCATACAACATTGACAATAATATGTAGATAAGAAGCAATATTAACATAGGAGGATTAGTGGTATACATCTGGCGGACAGCTTCTGACAGACTAATATTTAGCAAATAGCAACTACTGAAGGTGAAGCAGCAGCAGGTCAGCACACAAATTCTCATAGTAGAGAAAAACAATATGGAACAAAATCATATAATCAATAGTAAATAAAATATGCCACTTATGAGTGCATTACACCATAGATCATATTGAAATCTATGACTATAACAATATATGAGTAGACAAGATGAAATGTAGTCCAGGAGTGGCTTGTCATTTGAGAACTGATGGAGCTAACAGATTCAGCAGTTACTTAAAGGGTAAAAAGTCTCCATAACCCTTTGAACTTTCCTGGATTGTGGAGTTTGCCCTTCAACTTTAAAATGCTTAAATTTTTCCCTTCATCTAAAAAGTATTAAATCTTACCCATCTGTTAATCCTAACAAACTCCTAAGGGTATTTTGGAACTTCAAAAAAATTTCTCTAAACAAACTCCAGTTTTTTTTTTTTTCCCAATTACTTTTCCATCTCCTCTCTCTCTCTTTCCAGATTCCCCATTGCGATCATGCTAGATCAGTCAGTCATCTCTCTTTTGTTCTTTCTCTCCTTCTTCACTCTTTTTTGCTCTCCCATCAACATCCTCATTGAAAGATCACAACCATCCTGTTCTTCGAATGCCGCCACCCTCATCGCCAATTTCCAATTGATTCGCTACCCTCTACTCCCTTCTTGGCTTCTTCCTCTTCTTCTTCCCTCTCTTCCTCTCCCCAACAATCTAGTATAAGATATCAACTACTAAGATTTATTTCTTGGCATGAAATCTATACGAAATCTTCATACCCAAGTGTACTATCGGAGGATCTGCTCACTCATGCCTCTGGGAAGCGTTCATCTTCTTTCTTAGTATCCGACCTTCGAATCGGTTTTTTTGCATCCAGTATTATTAAGATTGAAAGCTTTATGTAAGGTCCACATTAGAGAATCTAATCAGTCTATTTCCAATTGAAGCAAATGCACCTTAAAAAATTCTAACTTCCATTAACCTTATTTAAAGAACTTAGCATTCTGGAGTCAGGACATGGGCAACCACTGGATCATGCCCAGAGGAAGACAACTAAGAAGAAGATGCAAGAAATGGGAAAGCAAAAATTTAAATAAATAGATAAATAAATAAAAGGAATTAAAAAAGAAAATTAGAATCTTTTAATTAAAGAATGAAATTTCGAAGTTCCCAAAATCTCCCCAAAAAAAATGTCATCGCGGATCACGTGATGTGGTCTGTTATCTTCTAACGGAAATATTAACCGAAGTGCAAATTGTAGCATGTTTTGAAAATTTGGGGCAAAAGATTTGCATTTTGAAATTTAAGGCTAAAACGCAAAATCTGGAAAAATTTAAGGGTTATTAAGACCATGACTAGAAAAATTAAACTAGAAACTTATAGACATGCTAAACAATGAACCAAAAGAGAGTTTAACAGTTATCACACACTTTTAAAGCAATCATCTTAATTAGCAAATTCTAATACCTAGAACAAACATTTCAGTATGTTAATCAAAATTTAATAATATCAAGCTAAAAAAGTTGTATCTTTATAGCTAGGCGCTGCCACTACTACCCTGCATTATGTTTTTATATAGCAATATGCTTTCAGCACATGACATTAATCCATTGACATTCTCAAAACCAGATCAACCATTTTCTTCTTTGGTTAACCTAACGGAGAGCAAAATGAACAAACAAAGAGATTTAAATCATACAATTGGGATATTTTCATTTGTCTAGGATTAGCATATTTGTTTGTGAAAATAAACAGTACTTTTCATCAAATGTCATAAAATATCAACAAACCTTCGCTATAACAGATTCAAGCTCAGAAAAGTTGTCATCACTGGACAACTCGTCTAAAGCCTCATCACTCTCTGCTTGCCCATAAAGCTTAATTTCATTAACTGATATGCCTTCTTTAATTAACACCTGCCAAGATGGAAAGAAACCACTTGATGAAACTAAATCTACATGTAATGGACGAAAGACGGAAATACCTGCAAAAGTCCAGGAGCATCCTCCTCCAGTGCCGTTTCAACTGAATCCCTGCATAAGAGATTAACATAAGCCTTAACGGTAAATCCGACGAAAGGAAATTATCAATGGGACAATCATTAGATTTATGAAGCTATCAACTCTCTTGTAAAATGACATACATTTTATTCATTTTAAGAGTACAAATTGGCATTTTATGTAAAATAACATTGGAGAATTCTGATACGGAAAGGACATCAACAATTTTCCCTCTTGGGAACATAACTTTCATCTTTATAACACCAAAAGAGACATATCTGCCCAATCTGAACAAAAAGGTACCATCTAGATCACCTTCATCATTTAAGTTCATACAGAAAGAACATACTAATGTATCAGCTAAAACTTAAATTTTGTCAGATGAAGGTATGCTTCTTTTAACTCTTAGCAAATGGGATATGATTAGGAATAAATAAGTCTCCCATACGTCTATTTTCTTGATAGGTATTAGACCCATAGCTATATTAAAGTAACAGAGATCACATACATTGGTTTATCAAAACTTCATAAACAAATTATTTACGCAATCAATAGAAAATCCTCTTTAATTATACTTAATACTTTTAAGTAATTATATGAAAAGAATATGTGGTTCCCTATAGGAAAAAAGTATCATTATTAGTTAAATGAGTTATAAAGGGTGCATATGGATCGGAGTCAAGTTGGAAAAAAAGTTGAAATTTTTTTTTTTTAATTTTCATAAAAGCTAAATTGTTTGTGAGAGATAATGTGGGATCCAAAAGTAAAAAATTAAAACTGTTTTTATTATTAACTTCAATCCAAATGCACCCCAATTTTCTGATTTAGGAAGAAGTTTATTCCTTTCACCAATAATTCGACGGTACCACTTAATAACACAGAAATTATAAAACAGTAAACTGTATAGAAGTCTTAAACATCAGAAAGTACATGCTATCCATATAAGAGTTTCAATAGAGAAATGTATTTACGTTGCAGTCTTTTTCCTTTTCCGAGGGCGGAGACCTCTCAGTCCTTTGTCATTCTCTTCTGATGCAATAAGCTGACTAGCCAAGCCAGAAGGAACCACCTTATTTGAGGATTTGGTTCTCTTAATCTCCAAACTTGGCACCTTCACCATTTTCGAGAACAATTTCATACGTTCACCAAGAAACATATGATCCAGCACATCCGTATCAGAATCATCAGCCGTATCATCTTTGTATTTAACAGGTACGAACAAATCAGAAGACAAGCTAGCAGCAGGAGTTTTATTTCCAATGGTCTCATTCTCTTCCAGTGGTTCTGTCTTGATAGCGGGATTACGCATGGTAGCATTACTGGTTGAAGGAAGCTTCCAAATTTTTGCATCAGAACCAGAAAACTCTTTATCCAAAGAGCTTCCTGTATTCTTCTTATTAGTCATATTCCCTGCATCAGCTGACCTATTTTTCTGGCTGGGATGCTGCAACAGTGATTTGTTATATCAATAAACTTCTACATACAAATCATAAGGCATCTACACCCTAATTCCAGTAGTAATATGTAAATATTCTTATCTCCAGTAAAATATAAAGGCTTTATTTGGATTGGTTCTTAGTTTGAAAAAATGAGTTTTGTTATGTTTGGATTCATGAAAGTTAAAATGTTTGTAAGAGAAGATGTGGGACCCAGAATAAAAAAAGTAAGTTAAAGAGTTAATCATCAATCCAAATAGACCCTTTATATTTTCACTTAGTTACATACTACATACTCTTTTCCTTCTACTTTTATATTTTTTAGTCTATCAGGTTATGATGATTTCCAAGGTTACATTAGAACTTTTATGGATATGTATCAGTACTTCACTACAAGTCCAGCATAACAGAAAAGTTCCAAGCAAAATTATGTGAATCGTTCCTCCAAGATCTCTAGCTGAAATCCAGATCTATATAGAATTCGTATTTGACCGAAGACATTATTTCCTCGATCCTACCAGGTAATGACTGATGTAGGAAGAGCCACATATAAATGTGAAATATCTATAAGTTCAGAAATTTATATTCGAAAGATAATAAGTATAACGGTGTATTAATAACTAATAATATGCACCCATTGACCATATGAAATTTATATGAAAGTTTACCTAAATGCCAAGCATCTGAATAATCAATAACCTAGTCATGGCAAAACGTTTACCTAACTGACCCACAGTCTAGAAACTAATATCCCAGTACACAATCAAAACAAATCGAATTTGCTTCCATTCAAGATGCAATCAAGGGGGGCAGAGTCTTGCAGAGAAACCAAACTTCTAGTATTTAATCTGTGGATATAGAAATCAATAGTAAACTTTCAGAAGAGAAAATTGGTGATTGCATGCCTAAACTGGACAATGGAAATTTACATCTTAAAAGCTTCATTCAGTTCAAAACTCAATCACACAAAACCTCTGTCCAGCAAAATCAGGCAGTATTGTCTGTTTTAGTAGAATATTAGACTGTACCGTACATAAAGAAGCAAAGGACAACAGAGACATCAAAATATTTGTCGGGTACAGGGAGAAAGACCAGGCAAAAATTTCCTCTGTTGTCCCCTGGAAAACTAAGTTGGGAAGAGAAATCTTATAGCTGAATTTAAATAATGTCCATGGTTCTTCTTCAATAAAATAAGAACAATGGGCCAGAACTAATAGCAGAAAAAGAAAATGAAAACTAAAAAACAATTTCAATTTATCATTGTGAAGAGACACTATACTATGGCTTTGACAAGAAGTACAGCATTTAGAAGCCTAAACACAAGCCTCCATCTAAAGAAAGCTGTCAATGGTGATTAGAAGGATCAGCAGTTCATTAATTTAATTATTTAATATTTTTAGGAGTCAAGGGCATTTTGGTCATTTAGTTTATTGCTGGAATTTGCAGGGAGTAAGTTTTAGAGTCCCTATTTAGTTATTTATTTGTTGTTAGTCTTTGAGTGTTATATCTTTAGAAGGAACTCTAATTCCACTAGGATTTGATTATTAGGGATTCTTTACATTATAAATAGAGAATATAGCCATAAATGTCCTTCACCTTTTTATGTTATGCCAATTTAGGGCCTATTCTTTTTTTGTCACCACTTATGCCATTCAACTTTTTTCAAATGGCCAAAAATGCCAAATGTGGAAGTTTCTGGTGTCTTTGAGCAAAAATTATCACGTAGGAACTCATAACTTTTTTATATAAAAGTATAAAATAAGCATAATATTAACCTTATAGATGTGACAAATGAATGATACAAAATGTGAGGGAAAACTATATACATGGAAGATGTATGCTTCAAAGCATGACCGGCTATTGACTAGCAAATAAGGTCACTTAAATGCCTATTTACCCTTTTATGAACAAACCATGTGTAATTCACATAATAATCTCCACCGCACCAAAAACCAACGTGTTTTAGCATTTTGGCCATTCGAAAAAGGTTGAGTGGCATTTTTAGCCAATCAAAAAGGTTAAGTGGCAGAATTGGCAACAATAAAGAATAGGCCCTATATTGGAAAAACATAAAAAGGTGAAGGGCATTTTTATCAATATTCTCTTATAAATACTTTGTAATAGCTTACTTTTCTAGTGGTGAATTATTAAATATTTGAGAGTCATATAATTTTGTTAGGCTCTCTCTCTCTCTCTCTCTCTCTCTCTCTCTCTCTCTCTCTCTCTCTCTCTCTCTCTCTCTCTCCCCTTCCTCCTTCTTTCCCTCTTTTCCTACATCTTTCCAGCAAAGTAATGCTCACGGCGCCCGCATAGGCGTAGCTCAGTTGGTTCTGGGGCTGCAGAATTGATACCAAGAATCAAGGTTCAAATCCTGGCAATAGCAGTGGGAATTTCAACCTAAGAGTAGTTCCTTGTGCGCACCAGTACCTAGCCTCCAGTTTGCAGGGCCGCTGAGTCACCATGATTTACATCCTCCACCTTGGTCTAAGTTCTGTCCACACTTTTCCCCTCTTATTGTAGAGATTCTCTAGAGCTAAAACTGAAGGTTTATGGAGTTTTTCCGCTGCCTATAGCAAGACAAAGATACCCCTACTTTGTTCTACATCGGTTTGGTATCACAGCAGAAGTATCCTGTGCACCCATGCCTACGAATGCCGAGCTAAACTCAACTTTAGAACTTTTCATCAAGGACTGAGGCCTCAAAAGGACAGGAAAAAGCTGAAATCTTGGGTCTTCATACAGAAGTTCAAGCTATCAAATGTAACATTCAAGAGTCTAAAGGATCCACGGAAGACATGAAGGCTATGATAGAACGTTTGACAACTTCAAATTGTGGTAGCAAACCTAAGGGTTCAAATCCAGTGGTGGATCAACCAGATTATATGGGTCCACAGCAAACAAAATCCCCATCAACATCCTTGTTATCAGAGGCCATTCCTCCAGTTCCTCTTAAACAACCTCCTAGTGGATCAAATAATCCAAGGATGATAGCACCTATGCAATCTTATATGCTCCTCTACAAAATCAGCCCTACCACCAACCTAATATATTTCAAGGAGATGAAAATTTCAGCAAAGGGATAAAGCTAGAAGTCAAAGTTAGAAGTCCTAGATTTTTATGGAGATAGGCACGTTGATGTGTTCCTTGATTGGATACATAGTTTAGACAGCAATTTTAGATGGTACAACATGAATGAAGCAAAGAAATTATTTTTTGCTGAGGCTAAGCTCAAAGGAACTGCTCATGGATGGTGGATGAGAGAAGAGGCATATGTTAGAAGGATAGCTTTTGGAGCAATCAGAACTTGGGAAGAGATGAAGCAAGTCATGAACCGCCATTTTGTCCTCCTAACTATAAACAGAGAGTTTATCATCAATTCATGCATCTAAAACAAGAAATTATGACGGTAAATGAGTATACAAGTAATTTTTATCATCTACTCGTTGTGATTTTGAATGGAATGAGGACACATAATAGCAATTTATAGCGAAGGATTAAAGCCCCAAATTTCATCAAGACTTGCTGCAATAATCCTCTATTCACTGAGTGATGCTATACAAGTTGGCACCTAAATTGAAGAAGATATCTTGGCCAGATCTTAATACAAAGCTGCTGCACAAAATAATCAACAAGGGAACAAGTTTAATGCAGAAAACCCTCACAATAGAACTGCTGAAAATTCACAAAGCTATCCTACACAGCCCAAGGGTCAATTTTCTCACACTTCTCAAGGAGGACAAGAAAATCAAAAGTTGCAGCAATGACCAAATAGAAATTCGTTTGAGTGTCTTTATTGTGGTCGAACTGGACATGTTAAGGCTTTTGTCCAAATAAGCCAAATAAATTAACTACACCTGTTTCTTGATAGAGATGCACCACTTCTACAGCTGAACAAAAGGCAAAGTTGTTTTCTTGGATGCTGACGAAGAAACTGAAGATGAAAAGCTAAAGGTTGATGAAGAATGTGATGAACCTTTTTACTTGGTTCGACCAATCCTCACAACACACAGAGATGATGAAGAAGGTAACGATTGGAAGAGGAATAACATCTTTCAAACACGAGTACAATGCAACTATGCAACTTGGTCATTGATTCTGGAATTTATAGTAATGCAATTTCTGAAAATTTTGTTCGAATGGATTTGGTATCTCCTAAGGTCGACCAATACCGAAACCGATAGGTTTTGGTAAAGTGTTTTACTGACGAAAAAAACCTATACCGATTTTATATACGTTAGCTTAATTCTGTTTTTAAAATATAAAAAATAAAAATTTTTTAATTTTTTAATCGGTAATCAGTTACCGGTTATTGAATGGGTTCAGTATTAGTAACAAGAAAAGTTACCGATTGGTAATCGGTTCGAAATCAGTAAGCGCTCTAATAATCGGTATCGGTTAGACAGTCGGTCACTGTACCGCTGCCATCCTACTAGTCCTTACAAAGGTGGCATGGATGAACAACACTAGTCTTAAGGTGAATGAAAAGTGCTTGTTGACTTTTTCTATTGGACCATTAGTTGAGACTCTTGAATGTGATGTGATGTGATGCCAATGAGCGTTTGCCATATTCTTTTGGGACATACATGGCTTTATGACAAGAAAGTGCAACATTGTGGATTCAACAACACATATTCCTTTAAGGAAAAGAGAAAAGACTTCCCGTTTCGTCCTACCAAAGATTTGCAGCCACTAAAGCACAAGCGTGCAGCTCTTTGTTTCCTTCTAAAATGCCTTACTAGTGGGGATGGCACTCTTGGTCCATATCCTAACTCTTTTTAGTGGGGGAGAATCAACAGAGACGCTATACTAAGGCTAGATAAGAAGTGTAGCATTTGGAAGCCTAAACACAAACCTAACCATTCTTGTGCAAAGGAGAGGAAATTTCCATCTAAAGAAAGGTGTCCATGGTGATTAGAAGGATCAGCAGTTCATTAATTTAATTATTTTAGTATTTTTAGGAGTCAAGGGTATTTTGGTCATTTAGTTCATTGCTGGAATTTGCAGGTAATTAGTTTTAGGGTCCTTATTTTTAATTTGTTATTAGTCTTTAAGTCTTATTTGGAGTCCTTATTGTCTTAAGGAAAATAAAGAGTCTTATATCTTTAGAAGGAATTCTAATCCCACCAGGATTTGATTATTAGGGATTCTTTACATTATACTTTGTAATAGCTTATTTTTCCAATGGTGAATTAGTAAGTATTTGAGAGTTATATCATTTGTTTAGGCGTTGCCCATCTTTCCCTCCTCTCGCTCTCTCCTTCCTCCCTCTTTCCCTCTTTTCCTACTTCTTTCCAGCAAAGTTACTGTTCACGGCCACTGTTCATAGCCCTTGAACAGCATTTGCCTCTTCCCTTTAGAGGTACCTAATCTTTCTAAGTTCTGCTCCACACTTTTCCCCTTTGTTTTAGACTTTCTCTAGAGCTAAAACTGAAGGTTTAAGGGCTTTTTCCGCTGCCTATAGCAAGACAAAAATACCCCTACTTAGTCCTACATCACATAGCTTGACAAAATTCTGCAAACATCAATGGATGGTTACTATTTCGAGAGCATGATCACATGCAAAGTTTGAATTAAATCAAGAAACCAAAGTTTTCATCCAAGGATAGCAGGAACTTGTCTTGCAATAGCCTACTACTTTATGGCATGATAACAAAGAACAGATACAAGTCTTTGGGGCCCAACAACAATTGTATGTCAGTTTTCAACATGGATAATGCGCCAAATAGGCAATGGAGAAGTTGCATTTCAACAAGAGAGAGGCAAAAAATGGCTTTATTACCTTTGCTGATGAATTGATTAATCTCACCTTCTGCCTGCGAGATAAAAGATAGATAGATAAAGCTCAGCTGCAGTGAACCACGCTAAAGCAAGATGTTGTATCAAAGGAGACAATGACAATATTCACATTCTTAACATCTAGGAAGTCTTAATAGCAGCAGCTTAAACTCCATCACATTTAAATGTCTCAGAAATCAAGGAAGCCACTCATCCCCACCAAAAGAAAAAAAAAAAAAGAAAAAGGAAGGGAGCCAGAATCATACCTCAAGAGCAGCATTTTCTGCCGATCCACAAGCGGGACCAGATCAAAGTCATCAAAAATGTCCACAGGGCTCTCAGTTTTTATCTTAAAAGCTGCCAAATCAACACCAGATGAACCTGATAGACTTTTGTCAGAAAACTTAACCTCAGATGAAACGACATTTGTCGATAATAAAGGTTGTTGCTGGAAAGATCCATTTTCCATGACATTAACTAGGTCCTGTATATCAGTATCATTCATTTGATTTGCTTCAGTTACTTGGTCCTTCAGCTCATCTGTAAATGTAACAGAAATATGCAATCTTCAGGTCACATATATAAACCATATACACATACTATTGCAATGGAAGCATAACCCTATGCATGGCAACAAAAGAAATGAAAAAGAAACGGATGAAAAAAAACCTCACTGCATTTCCTATATCACATTAAAATGAACACCATAAGAAGTTTTACCAGTTTGAGGTTGTTGGGATGGCAAATTGCCGATCTTTTCTTCTCCAACAAAGGTAGCAGGACATAGACTCTGTAAGAAAGAAAAAAAAAATTGAAGGTAAATCAAGGCGAATAAACAACAGCATTTCAGCCTATGTCACAACAGGAACTAGTTGACACAAAGAAGCTCACAAATTGAACTAAGAAGAAAAATAATTGCAGACAAAACATTACAGCTATGATCTTCTGATGGAACATACAAAGTGAAAAATTTTTATAGGCAAGTCATATATTCATACTCCTGTGTCGAACAGGCAATCATTGCCAGGCACATTTTACATACCTGAAACAGGTTGACTGGCAGATTGACTAACTATACTAGTAATACTTACAGTCTATAGGCCAATTGCACAGCCATCACTCTCCACAGCAAATAATAAACATAAAATAGGACAAATTCATTAACAAAGAAAACATATATCGAGTTAAGATTGAAGTTAAGGTATGTCACCTCAGAATCATCACCCTCCTTCACAGCGACAAGGTTTATAACTCTGCGTTCATCTCATCCAAACACAAACCCGCAAAGAAAAGAATGAGCCCAGCCAAAAAAAAAAAAAACCATTTTTGGAATTACAAATTTAAGAAAAACAATAATAAAATCGATGGCAAAATTTTCACTTTTTTGGGGGGTTGGAATTCAACTAGCTTACCCGGAGGAATTTGAATTCTGTTCAACTGCCGAATTGACCTCCGGAAGCGTCTGAGGAAGGGAGTTCCGAGCCAACAGAAGCTTCATCCGCTGTTTCAACGGCAGGCGCTCGTACTCTTCGGACCACCTACAGTCGCGACTAACTCCATTACCGGATTCAGAAGCACCGGAATTCAACGATTCAGCCGCCATTCTGCAAGCGGGAGACTCGAATGGCAAATAACTAAAATCCTCAACGCCAAAAACTACAGTTCTGCTTCAAATTCAATCAAATCATGAAAATAACAGGAAGAAATGATTAACTAGGGTTTAAATTTCAGATACGAAGGAGAATAAATACCGGAGAAGGCGAGATTGTTGCCAGAGCTGCATGCTACAGTGAAGTTATAGCAATTTTGTTGTGTTGCTAAAGCTCAAGGACATTTTGCGCGCCATTAAGGGAATTTCCTACTCAGCGAGTTAACTGATGATGCGTTGGATGAATTTGCAAGGGAGGGAGGGTATTGTGTGGGGGTAATGGATTGACCAGCGCCAAGATTTGGAGGGTCTGATTACAAAGAAAGTGTCGTTTTAGGGGAAATATTAGAAAAGAAAATTTTAAATCAATCACTATATGCTCTCTAAAAACAAGTACAAAGAATTCAAAAGAAAATATAGCAAAATGTCCTCACATTTTTACGTTTTACTAATTCGACTCATTATTTTCTATCGTCACTTATATTCTTAAAATTTTTGTGTGTAGCTAAAATTATCAAACTGTGACTAGATTCGATCAATTGTGAAAAATAATTACGTACATTGTACGAACTCTATCATAAGAGATACCTATCTTATTATTTTATAACAAAAGTCGTGCATTGCACGTGACAATCTCTACCTCAATTAACTGAATTCAAATGCATTATGAAATTTTTATCAACACGTAAAAATGTTTATGATATAAGTTTGCAAAAGAAAATAATAATGAGTCCTATATTGACAAAACGTAAAAATTTGAAAGACATTTTTTTGTTGTATTCTTCACTAAAAAAAATATTAGGAAAAATAGAGTACTAAAATATATTCTCCTTAAAAAGTATTATATATTCTCTCATAAATATAGTTTTTTTAGTGTTATACGAAATAATAAAATATTTAAAAAATAAGACAATTGTTTTTAATAAAATATATTTTGTACATTTAATAAATAATAAAAACGACAATGAATGAGTGTGAAATGAAAAGATAAATAAAGTCAAAAATTACATAATAAAATATTCGTTGAAATGTGTAAAATAACTTATATTTAAATTATAAATATTCTTTATAAATATTCTTTATAAAAATATTTATATTTCATCAAAGATGATACTAGAAAATATGTTATTGTATTTTCCATTTGTTCTTTAAGTAAAATAATTCTTTTGTAAAAAAAAGTAAAATAATTCTCTTTTCTTTTTTTTTAATGGTAATCTATACGAAAATTATCAACTAATTTGTTGGAGCGCACAAGACCCCAAAACAGCAGTACAAGACTGGTATGCCAAGTAGAAGTACTTAAGTGAGGTGGGTCGACGCTATATTAGATGACAGATAATATATTGGATGACCGACTCGGATAGTTTGTACCACTCTCTATATCACTTTCTAATTTTATATATTTTATTAATAAAACTTACTAAATAAAAGATAAACTATAAAAAAAAAATATATTATAAAAGGAAAGTGCTACATAGAATGACACACAAAATGATACAAACGATCGTGAACATTGGACGACAGATAAGCAACATCTACTCATTGGTATAAATGTTTTTAACTAATTAAATTGTCACATGTTATAAAAAAGTTTTTGGGACATGTATTCCAATATTTTATTATCTTTAATTAACACTTATCTTTTTTTTTTTAAACCATCAATCGCCACTGCTTTTAAAATTTATGGTAAAGAAATTATCGTAATTAATGTAATGTTGCAAGTGTTTTTCAATGCAATGTTTCTATGTTATCTCAATCAAAATAAGAAATAGATTCTTTTTATGAGTCGATGCGTTGTTTACAAATTTTATAATAAAGAGATAACCGTACCAAATGCAATGTTACAGTATCGTCAATCAAAACAATAAATAGATTCTTTTTATAAACCGACACCTCTTTTAAAGTTTTATGATAAATGGTATATCATAACAAATGCAATGTCACAACAAGTTTTGAGCTAATATACTAACCAATAGAAGTATTTTTCAACACTATCTTTTCATTGGAAGATAAAGTAAAATAATGTAAAATGATAGTATATAAATAATAAAATTGTGTATTTAGCTCCCCAAATAATTTTGTGCGAGTTAGTGTCAATACTAAGTGTTAAATCATTCTATAGCACCACATTAAACCATCCTCTCCCACAAGATCTTACCAGGCCTATTGTTACCATTTAGCTTTTCTTTCTTTTGGTTAAGTAGGGCCTATAGATACAATTAAGTGGATCTAGACTGAAATCTCACTTCTTGTTGGATTATTTGATTGAATTTCGCAAAGCTAAGTCGAGTATGATTAAAGAAGTTCTGCCTAATATATTATTGTTTTCTCTAGGAAAAAATGAGACTATTAATTCATCTTGAACGACAGAAGATATTTACAGTAGGAATTTCGTCCATCCAAATGTTAGAGAGGTAAGTTGAGATTGCCTACTATCTAAAACATGTGCAATAAAGTCATAGCTTGCATAAAAAAAAATTGCTATGAAGCTGGGCTAAGAGGCTCTAATCTAACAGTATATATGTCGTAGAGCATTGAGTTGCGTGTCATTAGAAATAATGCAATTAATAGCACTTCTTCAATCACTCCCTAATGAAAATGATTGCAGTTGAAAGGATATGCAAAACAGACACTTTCAAGGATACCAAGAGTCTCAGCATGTTCAGTTGAGGAATATCCTGAGAACTTTTGTGTAAAAGCCACTTTATGATTTAGCAATATTCTACCTATTCCCTTAACATTTTTACACCAAGTAGCGTCATTAAATTTCAACCGTCCTTCAGCCGACGGTTGCCGTTTAGAGGCCAGCTTTATAGTATTATCTTCAGTGGTCCATCCCTCAATTGTTCATACCCTTTCCACCCGTTCCTGTCAAGTTTTCATAAATAACTTGCTTATCCTTTTTGGATCATTTAGAGCGGCTCTCCATAAGGATTTTTAAATCGGTCACAAAACTCTGTATCAGAAGATAGTGAGCAGCCTTGTATTCCTTACTGAAGTAGGAGCTGCAATGAGAATGTCTGTATGTGACGGGAAGGGACATTTGTATAGGAGAGAATTTATGCTATTTTATAATCCCCAAAGGATATAAACAACTAAATACAAAAAAAAAATCGCAATTACCTACGAAAATTACCGATGGAAATCAGTTCCGTTGGTAATTTAACTACAGTTCACCGACAAATTATGGTATTTCATAGGAAATTTTATTAGCTCAGCCAAAAAGTTGTAGAGAAGGCTCCCGCCTAAAGCATGACGCAAAATACAGACGGAAATGAAGTTGTTATTGACGCTTCTTTGGCACGGACAATTTTTCGTAGGTATATATCCTTGTCACCGATGGATTTTGCGACCATATTTCTGTCGATGGGCTTAAAAAAATACCCATTGAATTCAAGTCGCTCTTCTATCAGTAATTGCTTAATTAAAAAAAAAGGGATGAACCTCATTGTCCCCTCCCCTTCTCCCGCAAACCCCTCCTATGACTTACTCCCCCTCTCACAAAATCACCTCTCCCCTCTGGAAAGCTCTTCTCCAATATGTCTCTGGTCAACCGTCATTGTATCTCTCGCCTCTCTCTTTCTCTGAGCTCACTCTCTCTCCGCCATCTATCTGCCTTTTTCTTTTTTCTGTTTTTCTCTTCCCCACTGCCATTGTCGTACACCACAGCTGTCCTCCACAAATGGAGGTCGTTTAGATGACAGCATCGGTGCCTCCTCTCCTCAACCAACTGCAACAGAGAGGGTATTTTGCTATTTTTTTTGTTATTTAAGTTTGTTTTATCGTTCTTGTTATTTTGATGTGTTTATAAAAGAAACGTTTTCTTAGAGTAAAACAAGAGTTTAATCGGAATTTTTTTAAAGTTTGTCATTGAACCTAATTCCCGCCTTCTTAGGTTCTTTCAATATCAATTTAAATATAATGGAGGATGAAATCAAGAAGAAAATAAGCGATGAATCCGCAGAGTGGTTGAAAAATGAAATAAGTTAACTTATTGAATGCATTCAAATTCAATCACAAAGATTGTTATATAGCCTTATTAACCCTGTCAAATGTGTTTTGGTGTATATAGATACACAATCCCGCCAAACAGTATAACCAACTCCTAAAAAATCTTTCTTGAGTTCCTTCTAGATAATTACATTGTAAATGAATTTAGGTTTCATACGAAAGATAGGGATGAGGTGCAAAAAACTTATAATGATGGTGTTCGTGTGAAACTATATTATTATGGTGTTTTAAATAACATAGTTGAGGAAGAGCTTCCTGGAACACCAATTCAAAAGGTCGTGTTGTTCAAATGTAATTGGTTTGATTGTTTGGATCGAGGAGTAAGGATTCATCCTAAATATAAACTTGTAGAGTTGCATAAGGAACAGAGATAGGGGATATAATCATTTCGTTTTAGCTCATTAAGCAGAGCAAGTGTCATTCTTCTCATATTCTAGTTCCAAAGACCGAGGACCGATTGAGTTGGTATAATGAAATCTCGACCTCGAGTGATAGATGTTCTTATCCAAGATGTTGCATTCCAAGTGAACGTGAACGTTGAAGAGACTTCAATGGTAGATGTGATGATTGAAGATGTAGGACCTCTCGTCCATGAGTCTCACGAGTTAGAACAGGTTGATATCAACGTTGAAACATATTTTGAGAAACTACAAAATAATGAGACTAAGATTAAATGGGATTCGAATGAAGATTCTGACGAAGATTTTGATGAACATTCTGATGGAGATTCTAACACATAGAACATTGTAATTAATAATCTGTACTTTAAATACTACTAGTTGTGACTCCGTGCTTGAAGCACGAATGAATATAAATGAATAGTGTTATACTATGAAAAATATGATATGCCAATTATAAAGATATACATCATAAAATTGAAATATTATATACATAAATGTAATAATATTTTAAAAATGTAATAATAAATTTAAAAAAAAACTTAAATGTAATAATATTTGAGAAAAATGTGAGAAACTCATTATAATTGGCCTAGTTAACACAATTTCTCATTATATCTAAAAATGCTTTATTTTATCATTTTATGCTCTAAAACTATTTTTGAACAACTTATTTTGACAATGTTTAATGCTGAAGAAGGTAAAATCTGGCCGCAAAACGCACTGCTCACTCATCTGCAGTCGTAAAAATGGGTAATTTGATACATTCACATAATTTCAACTGTCAGTCCATATAATACGGACTACATGAAGTAATTTTGACCCATTTTCATAATAGATTGGTCATTGGAATTATATGAAGGGACTATATTACCCTTATTATGATTGTAATGAGTGGCATTCATTTCCTAGTCGAATTTGCTGTCCTCGATATTAGTCTGTCACAGTAAGCTATTTAAACATTGTTTGGGGCATAAAAAGATTATATAAATCAATTTAAATATAATAAGAAATGTATAAATTGTTTTAGGGTAACTATAGTAAATTTCTCATTCAAATATAAATGAGAAACTTTTAATAAATACATATAGTAAAACAAACTCGTGGCATGCACAAAAATGAAGAAAAGTTAGTGGTTATTTAAATATAAAAACATACATATAAAATATATAAGTTATATTTATTTTACCAATTTGTCGATTGAGTACCCATTAAATCGTGTCAGATTGTATAAGCACACACACTCAAAGGTTAAAAATAAAAGTATTATTTGTGTTGTAAAAAATCTATTTATAATTCCCCGGTTTACCCAAAAATTCTATTAATATTTCTGGCCATTTTCTCCTTCAATAGTTGTACTCAATTGTCCCCCTTCTTTTCCCTTTTTTCCTTTTTATTATCCTTCCTCTTCCCATGATCAACTATAGTTCTTTTCACTTTCTTCTTTTTTCCTTCTAGCATCTCCAATTACTTATCCCTCTTTTTTCTATCCCGCTCTCTCTTTTCTTTCTTCCCCATTCCAACCGTCATAGCGGACCAATCCTTCTCCCTTTCTTCTTTTTCTCCTACCACCACCACTGAACACTTCTCTCTCTCTCTCTCTCTCTCTCTCTCTCTCTCTCTCTCTCTCTCTCTCTCTCTCTCTCTCATTTTTATATTTTTATGTACACTTCCTCCAAGCTCATCAAAAAGATGGGAAAAATGTATTTAATCAATTCACATCCTTTAAAAAATAAGTTAATATGGACAACCATTCATTTTTTATTAAGTATACCACTAAATATTTGAAAGTAACTTTACTTAAATTTCATGTCTTAAAAAAAATTGACATAAATTTTCACCAAAAGAACTCTAAGTAAGAAAGTATTATTATTATATAATCTTGTTACCACACATGGGAAAGACAAATTGATGCTTACTTGGAATTTTATTTAAGTTTTTTCCCCATAAAAATATAAGTCTAACTCAATTTTCTGCGTCTATTATGATTTAACAAAAGTAAAGTTCCACTATACAATATTAATATAGTAAAGGATTTTTTTTATTTATTTTGAATAGCTATAGTCAAAGTTTTTATACATACGGGGAGGGGAATGTGGTTCGAATTTAGTCCTTTCATAAGATATATATCCCTTTAGTCCTTTCATATTTTTTTTTTTTTTTGGAATAATCCTTTCACATTTGAAAAACAAAAGAAACATCTATTTTTTCTTCACCAAAAGAGGCATCATTTGATGATGTTAAATACAATTTTTCAAAAATGGGATATAATATGCCTTTTATCTGAAAATTTTGTCTATGATTTTGATAAAGTAACTTATGAAATAAAGGGTTCAAATAAAAATTTGAACAACTTACCCTTCTAATATTTTGTAATGATCACTCGATTGTATCTCAATTTTTCTTTCATAAGTTTTATTGATCATATATATCATTTTTACATAAAAAGTTAAATATGTAAACCCATTTATTGATTTTGTGTATTTGGATTGTGATTAAAGATAAGAATAATTTTTTTTTTTTATTTTAGACCTGCATCTTCTTTGACAAATAATTTATCTTTCTCAAACTTCAAATAAAAAGTTACTTAGGCATGAAGAATTGCTTCCTCCATATCCACCTATATTAGGTATATACGTTATCATATGCCTTAAAGAAGAATCCAAAATTGAGTTCATTCAGTTAAAATTTACCAATCAAATGGGACTTCTCAAATGAATCAATAAATGCAAATTTGAGAAACTTTACAATCAAATGGTTCACGGTATGATAACATCTTATATTATTGAAAAAACATTTTACAATTATTGAAACAATTCTGAAATAGAAATGTCCAGAATTAGTTTTTACATATCTATATTATTTTTATAATTTCTTCTATATAAAGAATCTTTTAATTTATTTAATTTTTTCAATTACAGCAAAGTATGCACCACCTTCATAATTAATTTGGCTTCTCGAGCATATTGTAAAAGATTCTGCTATCTCGATCCAATGGGAAGATTCCATGATTTTTTTTCTTTTTCCTTTTCTTTCAAATGATAAATATCTATTGACTAAATTAAATGGTGATATCTTTGAAAGATATGAAGGCAATATTAAGCAGAATCTTCATTCAAAGTCATCGATTTTTTTCTAATTATATCCCGATTTATTTAAACTTATAGCTAATAACCAATTGGCATATTATTTTATTAGGATAAAAGATAAACCTTAAGAAGAAAATATATTATAAAAAAAGTGGTACAAAGAATAATCTACAAAGTGGTATAAATGATCTTATCATTTTATTCAAGAGCTATTATAAATATCAGACATAATTCATAGGTTCAAATTAGGTTCAAATTACAAACCTAATGTATACAAAATGATATTCAACTGGGCATATAAATAAAAATATAAAGATCAACTTAATAATTTATTCTTCCCCTTTTTTCCTAAACTTTTGTGGGAAAAAGCGAGAATATTTTCTCATAAATAGTGCATTTGATTTTAGGTAATGAAAAAATATTCACTTTCTAGCTTTTTTTATACACCATTTCTATTACCTAATGAAGAACAATCAATTCTTTTGAAAAATAAATTAAAAAAAAAAAAAAAACACAACCAAAGATCATTATGAAAGAATTCCAAAAAGATCAAACTTTAATCTAAAATTTTGAAGATTGATGATAATTGAAATTTAAGTTTTGCTAACCAATTCTCTGATTTATTTTCTCCTTTCCTTGTACTATTATACAAAAAAAAAAAAAAGGAAAAAATATTCTAGCAAGATCTTTAACCTCCCATGGCCTTTGTTCTTTAGATAGGTTTTGTAATAATTTCCAGAAAAATACAGGTTTATAATATATAGAAAATGTGCAATAGAATTAATACGGTCAACCAAACAAATTAAAACAAATAAAGTTTATTTCTATTTATTTAATCTACAGACGGAATCACAGAATGCTCAATGAGATACTATAACACTTTACATATGCACTATCATCACTTATCTCAAACTATAGATAAAGATCATTCCAAACCCTTTCCTAAAACTGGAAGGATGTACCACTTGAATATCTTAAAAAATTATTAAAATTGTAATAAGAGACATGAAGGTCATGCAATCAAGATGATTTCTTGAACTTTTTTAAATAATTGTTTTTTTCTAAAAGATGTACATTAGTCATGATCTCAAATTTACCACTAAAAAGTTAAGTTTACATAGAGATCTTTATTCTTAATGAACCTAGCAAAAGCTATGGAGCATATGCACTTAAAATGTTGCTCCTCTATCTAAGACATTTCAATCTACAGTCTTATATTTATAAGACAATACATTGATGCCAACACTACAAAAAAATAACCAGACCAGAGGGCCGTTAAATGATCGTGGCAGTTTCTCAATAATTGTTGCGCAAACCACCATTAGATTTTGTTGCGGTTCATTTGGTGGCGGTTTAAATCTGATTTTAAATTTTGTGAAGGAAAAGATAATGGTGATTTTTAAACCGTCGCAATCATTCATAAAATTATTTTAAAAATATTTATGTTTATGGCGGTTATAAATCAGCACAAGTATTTATAATATTTTAGAGGAAGATAAAAATTATTTATTGTTGCGGCAGTTTCAAACCCCTGCCATTATTTAAAATATGGTCAAATTATATGGAATTTATTTATTTTGCAATAGTTTTGAACAAATATTTATTATATTTAAAATACATGAAAAATTATTTAATATTATGGAGGTTTGTAATCGCTGCAATATTTCCTGCATCCAAATATTTTATTAATACTATTTAATATTTGTTTCACTGCTATAAATTATAATAGTAGTTTAACTTCTATAAATTATGTATATATAAATATATGTGTTATAAACCATTAACTAGAACATAATGAAGAATCCACTTTTACAAAAGTCAATATTTCATTAATATATAAAGATAAAGATAAGTGTAGTTAATAATTCATTAGCTTCACATAAAACATAAATAGTTAATCATTCATTCATTTATGACATAATTCACTAAGCATTATCTTCATAATCCGATGCAGGTGAAGTTGTAGGAGAAACATCTTGTCCACTTCCTGCAACATTTGGCTCCAAAGAGCAAACATAATGAATGATATGGAGGAAGTAATCCACTGTTTAAGTCTAGAATTTTGCAATTATCTCACGTTTTCTAAACAATGTATTGCAAATGAATATAAAGAATAAGTGAGAATATTAATGTATTAGAAAACAATAAGCTGGTACAAACATTCCAAAAAATATACCCAACAGTCGCTAGGATCACTTCAAGTATAACAAACCGCAAGGAGTTCCCAAACACAAAGAGGGTAAAACCATTTAAGTTGAGAGGGGAAATAACAAATCTTGGATGGGCCTGCCAATAACAGTAATTTCGTAAAACTGGCTACCAAAAGCTTCTAAGTAAACAGAGAATAATCTGGACAACACATGTTTATTTCATCATTGAAAATGATAAAATATCAAAGCTCTCAAAGCAAAGTTACATGAAACTGAAGAAAATAAACAAAGTATTTCTACACATTATAAGAAAGGGAAAGATTAATGGGAACAAAGAATAAATATTTTCACTTCCAAATCAGACACATGTAAGGCAAGTTAAATATCTTAAATTTGATCATTCGGAACTTTGGATTGAGGATTAAAGAGTATCCATCTACAATTAAAGAACTTAACACCAATATATTAGCACTGCATTGATCTCTACTGACAAATGTGGCAAATTCAACAAAGATATGAAAAATCAAAAAGAAAACACAATATTAAAGAACTGCAATCAGATCTTTAATCCCAATTCGGATATAAGGTTAGTAAAACTTGACATACTCAAAGCCTAGATGAAGAACGACAAGAACCCAATCATCCAATCGGCCAATAGATTACAGAGTACCAAAGAAAAGCAACCACTCGATTTGAATGTAAGAATACAATCAAGAAGACAATAAAGAGACTCAAACAAAAATCAAGAAACAAACCAATGCAAGTAAAATGTAATTCAAACTAGCTAAGTAGAAACAGTGAAGCATTATGTCACACAGAAGGTCACTAAAAATCTCTTGAATGTTTGATAACCTCTTTACTTGGCAAATAATAACTGAGCAAACAACAGAACAACAAAAGTATTACCTTCACTTAGAGTCTAAGGAACTTTCCATAGTCTACAATTTCATCGAGCATCACAGCCCTATCAGTCTGTTAAGAAAAACACAAATGTAACTAGGAGGCTAAGATAATTTTCAAGCCTTTGCATCACATTCAACCAAGGAATGCATCAAAAGGAGTTAATAACACAAAGAATTATCTAAGGAGGAACTGGCAGTTACAAAGTTCCAAGAAGAAAACTTAAACATCTAAGTTTCTACGAGCACCAAAGATTGGTATTACCAAGAGCATTTGGAAGAGCCAGAGAAAGAGTCTAAGGTTGTTCCTGATAACTAATTGTTGTAAAGGTCAAATCAAGATTTCAGTAAGTGTAGGATTTTAGAGCTAAAGGTAACTTTACCATTTTGTACATGACTAGAGACTCGTAGATAACTACTGTCACAAAATATGGGAATGTTTGTTTGAATGGAAGAAGATTTGGTTTAATCTTTTTCCCAACAGATCCACAGGTCCTGGTCCGAGTGTCTACCAGCCATACTCAGTTCCTTGCTACAGAATTTTGGCCAAAGAAAATAGTTTAAAGAAACTGTATAACCAAAGAACACGCTGACCTTGTAGACACTCGGAACCAATTCTTGCAATGCCCTAACTCGTTCAGCTATTCTTTCTCTTCGTAACTGCATTGAAAGAAGAATAAGAAGAAAATAACTTAAACCCATGTTTGTATAATTGCTTTAAAAACAGTAAAATCACATTAATATCCAGACATACTGGTACAGATCTAACAATATTTTCATTTCTTCTTTTTTTTTTCTTTTTTCTTTTTTGTCTGGATAAGTTGTGCAATGATTTCCACCTTGAAGAATTGCACATAAAGTAAGAGTCAGAACCCTAATATTTATGTATTTCATAAAAAACATCCTAAAAAGAGTACAAAAAACCTTTAAAATCCAATTAAAGAACCTACTTTTTCTTCTTCTTCGCTGCTATTGCGCCGACGCCGCTAACCGCAGAAGAGCTCACCGTTACCGGAGTTGGAGGGAGGCGGAATGGCATTGCTTACAGTCGTCGGAGTCTGAACGTAGAGGGAGAGCAGAGGAGAAGTCGTAGAGGAACTGAGGGTGAGAGGGTGAGTGAGCTTTTTTTTTTGCTTTCTGTCGAGATTTCTGTCTGTGAGAGTAGCACTGTTAAACGAGCCAAATCGGACCGGATCAGACCAGTCCGTGTGAAGGTCGTACCTAAACGGTTCGGTTTGGTCTGGATTCATTTTTTTGGGGCTTAAATTACATGAATCCATATCTGTTTGCAGCCAGCTCGCGGGTAAACGGGTCAGCCCGCAGGCTTTGCTCTTTTTTTTTTTTCTAATTTTCTAAAATTATTTAAAATCTTGCCTATAAATATAACTGTAATATACATTAATACAAACCAATCAAAATAGAGAAAAACCAAAATAAAAAAATTAATAAGTAACAACAATCATCCAACAAAACAAACTAGTAATTATTTAACAAAATCAATATGAAAAATTAAACACCAACTTCTTCTTCTTCATCATCTTGAGGACTCATCTTCAACTTGATAACATCCTCTCCTCAATCCTCATCTTTACCTATAAGACACAAAACATAGACTATACTTTTAAATAAAAAAGTTAATAAATAATATTCATAAATTAAATATAAATGAAGAAAAAATTGTACTTACTCTCTAAAGTTGGTACATTTCATTGAAATCAAAGCAAGCTTTACATGACGTGAAATACTAGATGTTCCATATTTCCCTCCTGCAATATACAACTTCCCACAACCAAGACATTCAACCCTAGGTTCTCCATCTTTACTAATATCGAGCCTCCTAGTATAAATCCACACATTTGACTTATAGGATTTTTTCTCCTTCTTTGAAGATTGTGCAGCATTTGATTGATCATACTTATCATTAGTATCATCAACAACATTTTTATCCATTTTTTGCAATGGAGAAAATGTTTATAATTCATGATTTGAAGCACTTACTATATAATCAGATGATAACGACACAAATGCAGGGGATTAAGACGGACGTACATAATAGATTAATCTATGTAGGACATAAATGCAGACATAGATTATGACACAAATGCAGTAATTTTAAAAGAAATAATTTGTCTAAATTAACACAAATACAGTATGAGGCTCAAAGCAAATTCAGTCCCAATTTTTTTTAACTTTTCCTACTTTTAAATCTCACATCTTCTTCTGTAAGAGTTAATTAAACCTTTAACAAATAAAATATCCTTTATAATTGTGAGTTTTCAGCATTACAAATGAAATTTATTAGTTAGTAAACATATTAATAATTTTTTGTCTTTTGAGCTATTGCTTTAGTGAACACATTTATTTCTTCTAAGAATGATTTCTTTTCCGTTGACAGCTGGGTTTTCTAATGCCTCTGAGAAACCCTAAAACAGTTCTAACAGTTCCTCTGGGTTTTCTAAGACCGTCTACAGAATACATATGCAGTACATCAAAGGATGTTCAGCCAAAAAACAAGTAGAAAGATGCAGCAGAAAATCATGACTCCAAGTACAAAGCAAGAACAAGAAGGCAGAAGCTCAAAGAGACAAACACAAACAAAAAATAAAGAAACTAATCCCCTTTCAAATGAGTCGGTGATTGAGAATGACTCTGTTCAATTAAGGTAAAATTAAAAAAAAAATCCAACATTATTCATTAACTCACTGGATTTGACTTGTCGGCTGCAAAGGAGCGCAGAGGTGTGGAGAAGTCAATTGTCGTGGAGAGTGGCGGCCGGTGGGTGGGTGCGAGCCGTGCGGTGAAGTTCGGTAAGGTGAGATCAGAGGAAGGTCATCTCGGACCTCCGGACCTCTCGGTGTTAAGAAAGAAGCGAAGAAGAGGAAGATACATACAGGAGAGAAGCTTGAAGGTGAAGAAGAGGAAGAGGAAGAAGAAGAGAAAAAGAAGAGAAAAGAAGAAGAGAGGAAGATGGGCGGATGCGGCGACTGAAAGAAATTGAAATGAATGAGAGAAAGAAGAGAAGAAATGGTAAAAATTAAAAAAAAAAAAAAAAAAAAAAAGGGCCAGCCTGCGAACCAGATCGGACCGGACCGTAAAAACCCGCACCCAAAACGGTCTGATCCGGTCCAGGCTCATTTTTGAAGGGCCTAAAAATATAAATCTATATCCGTCTATATAACGGACGGTCCGGGCCAGCCTACAGGCTCAGGCCCGTATTGACAGTACTATGTGAGAGGTAAGTGTTTTATTTATTATTATTTTTTTTAAAAAAAAAAGTCCTCCGCAGGAATTCTGGCTTGGGGTTATTTTGAAAAAAAAATTCTAGGGGGCTTGAATGGAAAATATACATAATTTCTAAACATTTTCAAAATTTCAGAGGGCCTCGAGATGTTACTGGTTCCGCCCCTGATTACAAATATGAGAAAAAACCTTCGCTTTGGAGCCAATTTTGCTTCAACAACATCTGGCTATGATGATAAAACACCCTACTTAAATGTGAGAATTCCTTTTCGTTCTCCTCCTGAAATGCAATACTACTTTGTTGGCATATAACTAACCCTTAGATGGTAGGGAATAGTTGATAAATAGACTGAAATTATTTAAAGTTTAATTAAAATAGACTCTATTTTTATTTTTCTTTTGATATATCTACATTATATGTGTATCTATTACTAGATGTCACTACTTATGAAGGCATTTTTTTAGTAGAAATAAGCTTGTGCTTTAGCTCGAATTTATTTTATTTCATATCAATGAATACTCGGATGATTTTACTCTTAAAAAATGGTCACAAGTTAAGCACTAGCTTACTTGTGCTAGAAAACGCCTTGATAAGTGGTGACAGTCTATACATGTACGTAAATAGTGTAGGTATATATAAAAATGAAAATAAAATAGTCTATTTTAAAGAAAATCATGAATAGTTTAATTATGTTTATCGACATACTCCCGCCTGGATAGAATAACGATTCTTAAGGTTTACCCTTTGCAAATTCTTGTTATCATATATCAATCCTGTTTCTTGCACTGATGACTGAGCATTAAGAAAAACAAAAAGTTGATAGTTGGCTAGACAGTTAGGAAAGATAATCCTGCTTCGTGCACATTCCCTTCTTTATTTTTTAAAATATATTTATTAAACAAATAAAGCATTAAATTAAGTCTTTTTTTTAACGAATAGCTTGATGCAAAATGAAAGTATCATCATAAACATATCTATTACTATACTTTTATAAAAGTGTCACTAAAAATATGTAGCTATAGCCATATTTTCTAGTAGTGTTGCAATTGAAAATTAATTTCCTTAGTATAACTATTTGCTTCAATTGCACTATATAAGAACCTATTTCCTTTCATTTATCAGAGTAGCCTATTCGTTGGACTTGGATCAAAATTTTTCCAGCTTTTAGCTCATGAAAAGGGTGGGGAATTTAAAAAGAAGGATTTATTGTTTGCACCGATCAAGTGCGACTCTCTTTTGTCTCTATCTAAACTAAATATTAAGAGAAGAAATTCACTGTTAACGATTCATCTCTATTTCATCAATGCTCTTGTGTAAATGAGGGGGAAGTGTGAAAGACTCATGTGAATTGGAAGAATCGATATATCTATATAAACGAAGGAGAAGAGAATGAAAAGTAATATTTTTAAAATAACCATATGAATATCGCTTATGTATCTATTAAAAAACAATATAAACTATATTGAAGAAATTATAAATAAAAAAATAAATAATTTTTCCCAAAACATAGCAGGGGTATGAACCGCCGCTAAAAGAAACTACTGCAAAAGTACATCATTTTGCGAGGTTCCGGAAACTGTCGCATATCGAAATAGCAGCAGTTCAAAAATCGCCGCAAGTAAAATAAATTAGCGGGGTTTTGAAAATCGTCGCAAAAAGACCAATGCAATTATTTCTTTTCTTATAGTGAAAAGTCCTCAAAACGAAGTGAGCTAAAAAGGGCTTTTCATGCTTTGTTGGAGAATAATTATTTGTTGTAGGGCATATCACACATGTGACATGTTGCTGCTTGCAGAATTTTCCTCTTCCATAAAGTTTTGGACTTGGAGTAGAAGTCTATTGAGTCTATAAGGAGAATTGATATGTGCCATGTTGCACTACATTTACATATGTTATTTTCATCGTTTTACGATATTTTTAATAAATAAAATATATAATTTACACAGTTCACCACCATTCTTATCATAGGTGCTTCTCGATGAAAAAGATGAAGAATAAGAAGGAAAACGGATGAAAACAGAGCGAAAACGGAGAAAACGAAGCCACCAACACCAAGGAAGGAGACTTACCGTTAATGGTAGGCCGTCCTACCGCACACGGTAGGTCCAGGAGCCAAAAAACTGTTCCAACAGAAGCCTACCATGGACGATAGACTAGACCTGTTGGAATCCGTAGGCAAAAACAAATAAAATAAAACTACGGAAATGCACCAACAGGATCTGCACATACTAAAAAAAAACGATTGGATAGAAATTACCTCAATGTTTTTTACTGTTCGGTATGGAGGCGCTGCAGTTGACGCTTCGCCCTCTACTGGTATCCACGCGACGAACTCCTCTGCAAGCAATCGGGATACTAGTCCCTTCTGTGTTCTGAAAACTGTTCAGAACTAATCCTGACTATCTGGTAATACGTGGAATTTCTGAGAGAGGGAGGCTAGATACTATTATTGTCGTTCTAGGATTTAGGGTTTTGTTTTTAATCAGATGAAGACGGCTACCGAGAAAAAGGTTAATATAACCTTTTATAGCTATCAATATCAGAACCCTAACTGTCATCTAATGACAGTTTAATCTCGTCCGTCTATTCCTATAATCATCTAACGGTTGGATGAATAATATTAAGTAATCAATTTCACTTATCCGATAATCAGAAGTGGTGACCCTTTCACTCTTCCACAGACTGATACATTTAACGAATGCTCATACAGGAAAGTTGACTCCTGGGTCTGGAACCAATTAGTTACTTATTAACTTATCAGAAAATATAATATGAAATCTGATTCCCCTTTTGTATATATTCAACGAATCTGGACACAATCTAGATTTATTGAACGTGGACATTGTGCTCACAAAATTATCTATGCGTGTGAACCTGTAGGTTCACTTAACGTTGGCGATGTATGAAAAATGTCCTACACATTTATTCACAAAATATAAGCGGCCTCTCGCAAGACTTTATGCTTACCCAAGTTAAGTAAAAGCAATAATAACCTAGCATCGGATTTAATATTTAGTTCTTTTGTCACACGATATCATAATTAAGTATAAGGCATGGACCGAGTCATCCTTATAAAACTTAATTAACCATTTATTTGATCACCATGCAGACTGTTCCGACAAATAATATTAATAATACCTTATTAATACTTATTTGAGCATGGCCATGCATATTTTCCAGTCTTCCTTATCAAAGGGCCTATGGATATCTCTCTCTAAAAGAGAAGGACAAATCCCTTTCACGATCTCCAAATTCAAGCCATGATAAGAAAATAAGCCAACCACTAGTCATAATAATCACCTAATTAAAAAAGATGTTTGACTATGTCAAAATATATTTTCTCCCCATGCAAGAAGCATTAGAAACATTAGGTCAAAGGACACCAAATATAAAACTGAGGAGAAATAATTATGACTTAAACCCACACAATATTTCTTCTTCACTTCGGGTCATGCAATATTCTCAATATGTATTTTGTGAATTGATTTTATATCTCATATTCATGATCAGTAAAACTTGATTATCAATCAACTTCACACTAGTTTAATAATACAAGATGTGATACAACTAGAGACAAACAAGAATAGTATTTTATTAGCTATAAGGATTTTACTATCAAGTCACATACTTGATGACCAAGAGTATAAAATACAATTCAAAATACATGCTTCATAAATCATAAATATGAGTCAATTGGTCTAGGGCATATACTAACAATCTCGCACTTGCCCTACTACCAGTTTGACATGACTCTCAAACCCATTGACCTAGTATGACTCTCATGCTTAAGTTGTGGGAGTGGCTTTGTCAATGGATCTGCGACATTGTCATTGGTGTCTACTTTGCAAATTTTAACATCTCCATGCTCAATAATTTCTCGAATGAGATGGAAACTCCTGAGAATATGTTTGGATGTTGATGAGATCTAGGTTTCTTAGCTTGTGCAATGGCTCCTGTATTATCACAATATAGGTCCACTGGGTTCACAATGCTAGGAATCACACCTAGTTCAGTGATGAACTTTCTGATCCAAACTGCCTCCTTGGCTGCATCAGAAGCAGCCACATACTCAGCCTCTGTAGTAGAATCGGCCACGGTATCTTGCTTTGAACTCTTCCAGCTCACGGCACCTCCATTCAAACAAAACACAAATATAGATTGCGATCTAAAATCATCTACATCAGTCTGAAAACTAGCATCCGTGTAACCATTTACAACAAGCTCTCCTTCCTGACCTCCGTACATCAAAAACATCTCTTTAGTCCTTCTTAAGTACTTGAGAATATTTTTTACTGCAGTCCAATGTGGTTCACCAAGATTTGACTGGAATATGCTAGTCATGCTTAATGCATACCAGACATCTGGGCGAGTGCATAACATGGCGTACATGATAGATCCAATTATGGAAGTGTAAGGAATCTTACTCATGCGTTCTGTATTCTCCCTTGTGGTAGGACTTTGAGACTTACTGAGTTTAACGCCATGTGACATCGGCAAGAATCCTCTCTTAGAATCTTGCATACTGAACCTTTTCAGTACCTTGTCAATATATCCACTCTGACTTAGGCCAATTAGGTTTTTAGATCTATCTCGATAGATCCTAATGCCTAGAATATATGATGCTTCGCCTAAATCTTTCATTGAAAAACATTTCTCCAACCAAGTTTTTACACTTTGCAAAGTGGGGATGTCATTTCCAATTAACAAGATGTCATCGACATAGAGCACTAAGAAGACTAGTGCATTTTCTGTAACCCTTTTATACACACAAGGTTCATCATCATTCTTGATGAAATTGAATTATTTAATTGCTTCATCAAAACGAAGATTCCAACTTCGAGATGCTTGCTTCAAGCTATAAATGGATCTTTGAAGTTTACACACTTTACTAGAATTCGACGGATGAATAAAACCTTCAGGTTGTGTCATATACACATCCTCCAGTAGATTTCCATTATAAAAAGCAGTTTTAACATCCATTTGCCATATTTCATAATCATAATATGCTGCAATAGCAAGTAGAATTCTTATTGACTTAAGCATTACAACTGGAGAAAAGGTTTCATCATAGTCTATACCATGAGTTTGTCTATAACCTTTTGCTACCTGATGTAAGTGTGCACATTGCTATCCATGTCAGTTTTTTTTTTAAAACCCATTTACACCCTATGGTTTTGCAACTTTCAGGTGGATCAATCAAAGTCCAAACTTGATTGTCATGCATGGATTGCATTTCTGATTTCATAGCCTCTAGCCATTTGCTAGATTCAGGACAATGAATAGCATCGTGGTAGGAATTAGGTTCACCTTGATCAATAAGATCAACATTATGATCCTCAGTCACAAGAAATCCATATCTGTAGCATCTGAGGAATCCTACCAAACCTTCTTGGCCCTTGTGTCAAAGGTTCAGGCTCAGTATGAATACGTGAGTCCAATTGAGTATCCATACTCGGTTCAGAAATAGTCTGCTGTCCTTGAGCTTCTTCAAGATGGATTCTACTCCCACTAACTCTTTTGGAAACGAATTCCCTTTCAAGAAAAATTCCTTTCCGAGCAAGAAACACTTTGTTTTCAGATGGAAGATAGAAATAGTATCCTTTAGTTTCCTTAGGATATCCCACAAACAGACATTTATCAGATTTGGGTACTAGTTTTTCAGATAATGATCGCTTTACATAAGCATCACATCCCCAAATTTTGAGAAATGCTAAACTAGGTTGTTTCCCAGTCCATATCTCATATGGTGTCTTCTAAATAGTTTTAGATGGAACTCTATTTAATATGAATACAGCAGTTTCTAGAGCATAACCCCAAAAAGAAATTGGAAGATCTGTTTGACTCATCATAGATCGAAGCATATCTAATAGAGTTCAATTTCTGCGTTTAGACACACAATTCCATTGTGGTGTTCTTGGTGGAGTTAATTGTGATACTATCCCACAATTTTTTAGATGTTCGTCAAACTCTTGGCCTAAGTATTCACCATCTCGATCTGATGGAAGTAATTTGATACTCCTTCCAAGTTGATTTTGTACTTCATTTTGAAATTCCTTAAACTTTTGAAAGGAATCAGATTTATGTTTCATTAGATAGATATAACCATATCTACTGAAATCATCTGTGAGTGTAGTAAAGTACTGAAAACCTCCTTTGGCTTGTGTGTTCATTGGTCCATTTACATCGGTATGTATAAGTTCTAATAAATCGGTAGCCCTTTCAATTTGTACTGTAAATGGACTTTTAGTCATTTTGCCCAATAAACAAGATTCGCATTTTTCATAAGACTCAAGGTGAATGAAGATAAAAGTCCATCTTGATGGAGTTTGGATATGCGTTTCTCATTTATGTGGCCCAAACGACAATGCCAGAAGTAAGTTTGATTTAAATCATTAGATTTAAATTTCTTTGTATTTATGTTATAGATGAGCTTACTAATGGAATCATATAGGTTAAGAATGTAAAGTCCATTACATAAAGAGGCATCCCCGTAGAAAATACCATTTTTATAAACAGAACTTTTACCATTCTTAGTATTAAACTCAAAACCATCAATATCCAAACAAGAAACTGAAATGATGTTCCTACTCATAGCAGGAACATAATAACAATCTTTAAGTTCAATGATAAGCCCAACAGGCAAAAGTAAATCAAATGTCCCTACAACTACAGTAACAACTTTTGCTCCATTTGCAACTCCCAGGTCCACCTCTCCTTTTGCCAAAGATCTACTCCTTTTGAGTTCCTGTACAGTTACACAAATGTGAGCTCCACATCCAGTATCTAATACCATTAAGTAGGAGTAGACATATTAATTTCTATAACGAAAATAACTGAAGCGATAGTCTCACTGGCCTTTTGCTTCTTCTTTTCTTCCAAGTAGAGCTTGTAATTCTTCTTCCAATGACTAGGTTCATTGTAGTGGAAGCAAGTCCCTTCCTTTGGTGGTTTAACCTTGGGCTTGGGCTTCTGCTTGCCTTTACCCTTCTTGGCCATATCCTTTCCCGTTACCTTTCCCTTGTTCTTCTAAAACTGCCCCTTCTGAACTATCAGAACATTAGGAGTAGACTTCCTAATGTTTTGTTCAGCCTGCTTGAGCATCCTGTGCAATTCATTTATGGACTTTTCCATACTATACATATTGAAGTTCATGACAAACTGATCATAGTCAGAAGTCAAAGAGTCCAAGATCATATAAGTAGTCAAGTCATGACTTACAGGTGCTCCAAGTTTTTCAAGCTGATCAAAATACCTTTTTATCTTAAGGACATGAGCATCAACTGAAGTGCTAGGGGTCATTTTGCAGCTATTCAACGCCTTAGTAGTAAGATATCTTTCTTGACGTGCTTACTTTTGGAACATTTCTTTGAGCTGTTTCATCATCTTATAAGCCTCAACTTTCTTGAATTGCTTTTGCAACTCAGATTCCATCGTAGCGAACATGAGACATGTCACATTGTTGGAATCATCCTTGTGCTTACTATAAGCATCTTTTTCGACTCTAGGACCATTGTAAGCTGGTTGATTAGGGATAGGGTTCTCAAGTATATATAGCATTCTTTCTTGTTTAAGGACAATCCTTAAATTTCATGCCCAATTAAGAAAGTTGGTCCCACTAAGCTTATTCTTTTAAAGCACGGATTGCAACGAGGTACTTGAATTGTTTGAGGCCATTATCTACATAGAATTTGCAAAGTAAAATTAAATAAATGAAGCATTAACTTTTTCCCTGAAATATTCAACACTTGATATAAATCACGGGTAGAAAAATTCCATTTTATAATAATCATAAGTAAGCTTTGGCTTAACACCCATAATTAGAGAAAAATGGATTAACGGGATTTACATCTATATGTACCGGCAAAATCTCATTTGATGCCCTAGGCTCAAAACTGTTTTGATAGCCTAGTTAAGTCAAACCATTCCAAGCATATGGAAATCACCATTTTCCATCTTCCCCTACTTAGGTAACCATCTATCTCTTGTTTTGGCAATGAGACAAAATGATGATCCAAGCATGGAGAAGTGCTTATGATCATGGGAGGCATTTTATGGCTTAATTTTTTTACATGGTTTCAAAAACCTTCTTTATTTTATATACATTGTTTCATAAAACATATATCCAATAAAAAATAAAATGAAATAAACTAAACATCAGGTGCAAAATATATATACATAGAAAAAACGTATCATAGCATGGCTCCAATCCTATATTGATGTCCACGAGCCTCATGAAAGTCAAAGGTCAATCTAGGTAAGTCTTCATCTCCATGAGCTTGCCTCCAACGTCTTGGCCTTCTGATCTTGTTACATAGGATAGAAAAGCATATATAGGAATAGGAAACAGGATAAACCTATTCTAGTAAAGCTTGATAATATTACATAAATGAAAACGACGACACGTAGGTCGTATTTAAAACATTACAACCCATTAACAAAATAAACCAACCAATCACAAGAGGTAAAGGGCCATGCAATGCACCATGCACCTAAAGATAGACAGAAACATGCCAAAAAACAACGAGGGGGTTTCCGGGGGCGAAGCCCCCAAAAGAAAATGGCGGTCCCGCTAAATCCTAAAAATCTTGTCGTCATAAATTTTGTTTAACAGTTAAACATTAAATTATGTGATTCTGCATATTAGTTTAACAATTAAATTGCATAGATTACACCCTATACGCCAAACAATTGAGCAACATTCTGTTTATTTAATCACATTAATAAGTAAAACAAAATATGATATATGCGAATCCTATAATTCAATTTATTCTGATTATTACACTAATCAGAAACCTTACTATAAGGCCTATTGAAAACAACACATATAATCAAAAGCGGTAACAGATAAAATCAGTAAAATTAGTATGTGCGAGGCTCTGATATCACTGTTGGAATCCGTAGGCAAAAACAAATAAAATAAAACTATGAAAATCCACCAAACAGATCTGCACATACTAGAAAAACCGATTGGATAAAAATTACCTCAATGTTTTTAACTGTTCGGTGTGAAGACGCTACTGTTTACACTTCTCCCTCTACTGGTATCCACGCAACGAACTCCTCTGCAAGCGATCAGGATGCTAGCTCCTTCTGTGTTCTGAAAACTGTTCAGAACTAATCCTGACTATCTGGTAATACGTGAAATTTCGGAGAGAGGAGGCTAGATACTATTATCGTTGTTCTATGGTTTAGGGTTTTGTTTTTAATTAGAAGAAGACGGCTACCGAGAAAAAAGTTAACATAACCTTTTATAGCTGTCAATATTAGAACCTTAATTGTCATCTAATGACAGTTTAATATCGTCCGTCTATTCCTATAATCATACAACGGTTGGATGAGTAATATTAAGTAATTAATTTCATTTATTAAATAAATAAAATTAGTTACTTATTAACTTATCAGAAAATACAATATGGAATCTGATTCCCTTTTTGTATATGTTCAATGAATCTGGATACAATCTAGATTCATTGAACGTGGACATTGTGCTCACAAAATCGTCTATGTGTGTGACCCTTTAGGTTCACTTAATGTTGGTAGTGAATGAAAAATGTCATAGACATTTATTCACAAAACATAAGTGGCCTCTAGCAAGACATTATACTTACCCAAGTTAAGTAAAAGCAATAATAACCTAGCGTCAGATTTAATATTTAATCCTTTTGTCACACGATATCCTAATTAAGTATAAGGCATGGACCGAGTCATCCTTATAAAACTTAATTAACTATTTACTTGATCACCATGCAGACTGTTCCGACAAATAATATTAATAATACCTTATTAATACTTATTTGAGCATGACCATACATATTTTTCGGTCTTCCTTATCAAGGGGCCCATGGGTATCTCTCTCTAAAAGAGAAGGACAAATCCCTTTCACTATCTCCAATATTCAAGCCATGACAAGAAAATAATCCAACCAATAGTCATAATAATCACCTAATTAAAAGTGATGTTTGACTATGTCAAAACATATTTTCTCCCCATGCAAGAAGCATTAGAAAATTAGGTCAAAGGACACTAAATATAAAACTGGGAAGAAATACTTATGACTTAAACCCATGCAATATTTCTTCATCACTTTGGGTCATGTCTAATACAATATTCTCAATAAGTATTTTGTGAATTGATTTTATATCTCATATTCATGATCAGTAAAACTTGATCATCAATCAACTTCACACTTGTTTAATAATACAAGATGTGAGAAAACTAGGGACAAACAAGAATACTATTTTATTAGCTATAAGGGTTTTACTATCAAGTCACATACTTGATGACCAAGAGCATAAAATACAATTCAAAATACATGCTTCATAAATGTGAGTTAATTGGTCTAGGGCATATGGTAACAAGAACTGCCGGATGCAGTAAGTCTTGAGCATTCAACGTAATATCTTGACAAAACCCTACCACAGACGGCAAGGCTTGACCTACTGAACGGTGTGGGTCCCCTCAGCAGTGTAGTAATACGTCTTTATGTGTATTTATATTTTTCCCCCTTTTTTGAGAAGAGAACAGTTTTATGTCTAGAGAGGAATAATTAAGGGCGAATTTGGGCAAGAAAACCCTCTTAATTCTTCTTCAATTAGGTAGATTCTCTATAATTAATATTAACTTGAAGCTCTTCGAGGAAGATTGAATAGATTTCACGGAGCAATTATAAGATTCATCAAGCAAATCGAGAGACGAGCTCGGGTGGCGTTTGGAACCGTGGATTTAACCCTTTTTCAGCCTAAGCTTTCTTTTCTTTTGTTAATTATATTTCTATTATTGAATTGACTATTGTTAGGATGTTTACTAGCTAAATTTTTATTGTTTGAATTGAGAGTTGACCCTAGCTTTGGGTGATATGATTTTTTTTATTGAATTTTATTAAAATTGATGTTTGTTTATGTGTCGGTTATTGTTCAATTACGTTTTCTTGATAATTTATTTGTGTAGAATCAATTATTTCACAAGATTGATTGAAATTGAAAAAGGAAGATCAATCTAGGTCAACTAATTGGATAATAAGAGTTGACAATTGAATAAAGATATTCTTTACAGAGATTCCCATCTAAAGGTTAAGTGAGTAGAGTAGCCTTCACCTAGAGATAGGGGTTGCCCGACTTTATTGTGATAACCCAACTTTCATTTTCAAACATCGTTTTATGAGTTTTTCAATTGGAATAGTTGACAAAAGTTAGGGGATCCTTTATTCAAACTCTTTTCCTAAAATTTATACTTTTAATTGTTTCTTCCATTTAATTGTTTTTAGTAGTTTTCCTAACTTTTTAATTAATTTCTTAAAACCCAATTTGTTAGATGAAACATTAGGTAAAACAATGACTATTTTAACCTTTACCGTTCCCTGAGTTTGACTACTCGGGCATGTCTCTAATACAAACGTGATAGGTACACTTACCTGTTGCATTCATTTTAGTTATACCCCATTTATAACATATCAAGAAACAAACATGAAAAATCTATATAGGGATCTATGTTTTCCACAACAGCAACAACTTAAAACCATCTTTTATAGATATGAGAGGAAATTGAAGAATTAGAAAAAGAATATTAGGTGTTTATACAATATATGTGCGTAGGTTTAAAAATTTTGAAGGAATAGGTTTGTGAGATCTTGATCAATAAAACAGGAACACACATATATATATATATATATATTTACAATTCTGATTGAGAGAATTGTTTAAACAATCCTTATCATAGACATTTATTAGACTATGGTTGCCAACACATAAAGACGACTTAAGAAAACATTAAAAGGAACCAAAACATTAATCAAATTTCATCCCTACAAATGCATTAGGTTTCTCTATAAAGACAACACAGTTAAAAGAAAAGAATAGAAAGAGTTGTCATATGACTAAGGAACGTGGAAGAAATTTCAGCAGCAACTCTTCTTCCTTATTGATATCCTTCATCTATTTCTTTTTTCAACCCAAAACTTGGCAGCAGAATCAAGAACTCATTATTGAATCCATTTCTTTGTCTATAATGACTTCCTATTTCATCCACATTACAACCCCATTCCCTAGGGAAACATTCGTCAACCCCCCATTACCACAAACCCATCTTAGAATAACATTCAAACTCTAATGACATCAATTTTTTCAATTTTATGGGTTACACATATTGGTTAAACGAATATAACAGTGAATTAAGGAAAAAATGAAGGCAAGACAGTAGTCTCCAACATACAACTTTGCAATTATTCAAAACAAATAAAAATTCAAGAGAGCAGTTTTAGTTTCACAAAGTTCATCCAAGAATCTTCTTAACTTTTAATAAGTCAAATTGAATCAGCTTTGTATAACCTCATTATGAACTCTCTCCCTACGACATGTCCATGGGTTGGGTTAGCATATAAATACATTTGCATGTCCATTTTCATCTTCTTCATCGAGAACATTAAAAGAGCCACCTAAATTCCGCCAGTTGTGAGGTACCATTAAATTATGGAAGTGAGAGAAAATTAAATTTAAACTAAAAGTAAGGTCAAATCACCACAAAAATAAAAATCTCATATATTTTGGTGAAAAGAAAAGCGAAGAAAAGGAATTTGATAAAGTAATCGAAGAACTGTACACCAAGTTATAGTAACATTTAACAAATTCTTCATTATGAATAAGTACTCTAACCTAACTTTAAAACATTTTTGATTTTTTAAAGCATTCAAACTATTGTTGTGGATCATGAAAGTATATTTGACATTAAAATTCAAACAGAAAGGATAAAATTTGAACCATTATAAACTAATCTGCAAAATCTGAGCGAAGCAAAGAACAATATCATTAGACATACCTCGAAGACAATTGTTGCGCTCCATGTGCTTTATGAGGTCGAGTGGCTATTTTGTTTGACTCCTAGCAATATAAAAAGGTAATATTACATGGAACTATATGGAAGAATAAAGATAAACTAAAAATTATAAAGAAAAAGAAAACTTTGCATGAAGCACTTTCGAATTGAAACCCGATACGTACCTACTTTCACAATTAAACTACAACATCTTTGCATAAGAGAAGAGGAAGAAGAAAAGAATTGCCTTTATCCTCTAGTAATGGGAGAAACAATTAAAAAGAAAGGTTGAGTTAGAAATTTTAGTACCAGATCACCAAAAGTAAAGAACCACAAGCTGATTTCTCTAGGGTGAATTAGATCAGCAGACTAGATCATCCTTTCTCAATTTTTTTAGTAGCAACGTTGAAGATAATTATGGCAAACATAAGACTGCATAAGCTGTAAATTTGTCACTCTACAAAATCGCCCAATACTCATAAAGGACTTCTCAAACCCACAAACTTAAATATAAAAGTCAAATAACATTTTTCTTCATTAAAACAAAAAATGACATGCCAAATTTGAAACACTCATTAGCTCCAATTCTAGTATGACCCAAAAATCCAACAAAAATAATCTCATAAAAAGGAAAAAGAAACAGATTAGCAGTCAAATCAGGAGGCACATTATTCTTTAACCCCAAAATATACAAAAAGCAAATTGAGGGGCTTTCTGTGAATGCCAAGTGGTCACAGGTTCAACTATTCATCATCGATCATCATGATAAAAGTTCCTAATCCATTTATGAGAAGATGTAGATGTAAAGCAACAATATACAAACTTAATCATAAATATATATAAAAACAATTCAATGATAAAATCAACAGAATATAATTCATCCATGTCTCTCTTCATATATACAAACATGAGAACCTAAAACTCCTAAATTAGGATAATCCAACACACTTAAATCATAAAGTAAGTAATCATAAATTGAACATAAAACTTCATACTTAATCATAATTAAAAATCATAAACTTAACATAAAAAAGTATCTGTGAAGAAAATCTAATGCAAGATAGATTTTGTTACCTTCAATACCTTTTACTTTGGGGTGGAAAACTCTGCATAAAATTGATAAAAAGAAAACATGCTTAAATTATTAAAAAGGAGAAAAACTAAATTGCTACATATTAATGCAGAAGCTTAAGATTTAACGCAGAATAAAGAAAAAGGAAAAGAGAAGTTTACCTCTGCTGTTGAGAAAACCTACTGCATAAAAAAAATGGATAATTGATAATGGAGAAACAATATGAGAAATGAAAGATCATCTTTTCATCATCATACATCAACTATGCTCTCCCATGGATCATAGCGCTTGTGTTGATGATTAAATAATCAATTCTTATTTGAACTCAAAATTTAAGAGGGCAGACACGGAGAGTAATGAATAAAGTAGAATAGAGAAATAAGAAAAACTAAAAATAGAGTAACTTACCTCTAGTGCCGGACAGAAGCTGGACAGAGAAAAGACTACAAAAGCATGACTCCTAATCCAGGCACTTTAATTTCTGTTGAATAAAAAGCATGAAAAGAAACTAAACTTTTTTTTTTATAATAAAACCTCTAGAAACTTTCTTTTCGCTGTGAGTAGGGGTGTAAACGGGTCCAGAGATCCAAACCCTTATAGTGAAGCATGGACGTAGACCCTTCGGATATAAAATTTATGGATCCAGACCCGACCGTCTAGGGTCGGGATAGGGTCTGGTATACCTGTACAATGTTCCTAAAATAAAAATTATAACATGTTTTTCTGATGATATATAGTTATAGGGTTATCTTAGCAAACTTCACAAGAAAGGCTTTGGTCACAATTTTAATAACATTTAGTTACAAAGTCCCTGGTCAATTATGGTGACATTTGGTTTTCTGCCTTAGATGTAGCATTTTGCTTAAAATTTCAAAATATCTTTACTAAAAATTAGACATATTTCACAATATTATGTCCTTTCTAGAATGATCATCAACATGATTCTGTTTAATCAATTTGTTCATTAAGTAAATAGTTTTAGATGTACTTTGAAGTAATCCATTAGTGTATAAATGTACAAATTATGTATTAATAAAAAAATATAAAAATAATGTAATATATATTATTTTATTATAACGAGTATACGGATAAACAGGTCTGGATATCATCATAGTAAAATCTATACGGGTAAATGTGTCTGGATATCATCATAATAGAATCTATACGAATACGGGTCCTGGCCCGCGAATATAAAATTTTAACCTTACCCACTATAAATGGGTATAGACCCGCTCCGTTTACAACTGTAGGAATATATTAGAAATAATGGTAAGAAATCTTGCTCCTAATCTACCTAATTGGTTGGATTTCAAACATATAACTAAAAAAAACTTGACCTCAATGACATATTGAGTTGCAGCGGCACGGGCACCGATACCCTAGCTCTTAACCAAACTCTGAAGCTTTTCCATATCACCATAAATCATACTTCAAAATTAGATAACCTCGGGAAGGATGGATAAAAAAATGAAGTAATTAAATTGAGGTCTTCAAATTATACAACACCATATGGATGAAATTTATCAAATGCTATCCCAGCAACATTCAAGGTGCTTGATTAAATTAACCGAAAAAAGATTGACGCTGAAACCCATAACTCGGGCAATAAACGTCAGCATCATCCTCATACGCCTTTATCATCACCATCAGAATGCAGCAGAAGAAGAAAAGGAACAACGGGGGCATCATTAGATCCATAAAAAGTAGAAGAAATCACAAACAAAGAAACAACTTTCTCTGTCAAGAAAGTTATACTAGAACGGCTTCGATGCTTTGGCCATCAAGAAGCTACCAGAGAAAGACCGTCACAGGACCGATCAAGTTTGCCATAATCCTACGCTTAGGTTTTCTAGCAGTCGTGTCATAATCGATATCGTATTATGCCACCGAAAAGGAAGAGGGAAGAGGGAAAACAGGCGAGGGGAGAATGCCGACTCCCACAGAGAAACAGAGAGATCGGTCTGAGGGGAGAGAAAAAGGAAATATGAGAATGAGAGTATTCTTGAAGCCCATCATCTCATCTCATAAAAAATAACGCGTAAAAGAAAAAATCGGCTGAATAGATTTTTTTTTTTCAAATCTTCATGATAAAAACCCAATCATCTTTCTATCTTTTTTTTAAACTCTTCTAATCCAAAAAATTTAAAAGTACCTCTTCATCCCTAAATAATAGGAATAACATCAGTTTTGTAAAACAAAAATCAAATATATTTTATTTTTGTATCTCTTATATTAATTTTAGAAAATGTTTGCTATCTTTAAAAAAGAATAAATAATCCTTAACGTTAAATAATAGAGAGTATAATTAATTATTTCTGAAATAAGAATCCGATGAGTCACATTAAATTCCTTTGTTTATATATATATATATATATATTAGTATTAAAAAAAGACTATGAACATCTTGATACATATTTTACATTACCATAATTCTTTTTTTAATTCACATTTTATTTTTTTAATTTTGATAATTAAATTTTTCATATTTGTTTTTGTATTTTTCTCTGAATTTCAGAAATTAGAATTTTTGGATTATTTTTTAATATATTTAAAAATTATTATAGTTTTTCGGCTGCAAATTAATTTTTTCAAAAATTAAAGTTATCAGATTTATTTTATGAGCTTAATTTTTATTAGATTAACTTACTCCTTGTAAGATTCTCAAATCATCAGCAAATAAACTTTTATTATCATATTAAAACTTTTTAATTATCATTATCAAATAAAAACTCTTTAATTATTATCTATATCAAATTCACTATTATTTCTTTTTTTTTTTAATAATAGAATAGAAAAAAAAAAAAAGGAAAGTGTCCATGTGGACACCAAGTGGCTAAAGTGTGTAGGATTTCTTTGTTTTCATATATATATATATATATATATATATGATTATACTTGGTCCTTGGATGTTTTTCATTCCTTCATTTCATTCATTTAATTAATATCTTATTTAAATTATATGTCAAACGTCATTTTAATTAAACCATTTAACTCATTCATTCCTGTTCCTTATATATTTTATGTAACCGAGGCTCGATAACCGCAGTACTCTAGAGAGCTGACAGGGACATCTCCTCCTTTGAAACATATACCGTCGGCAGCTCCTTTGCCTCTGCCTCTACCGTCATTGTCGTCTCAGTCGACCACTCCTCCTCTGACACACACGACCAACCCCCTCGTACGACACAGCCGACAGGGACTCAATCTGGCTCCTACGTGGCTCCAACGACATTACCTCGATGACACAACCGACGCCTCCTGACATGGCTCCCGAGACAGTTTGGTCGTCGGTGCTCAGTGACATTCAGGAGGTCTAGGGGCTCAATGTTAATCAATAAGTGCATTTCACTATATACATTTGTCATTACTAAATTGTATTATATACTAACCTTATTTTTGTGTAACAGATTACATCTATCGTTGAGATCGCTGATGCCATCACCTCTGTCATTCAGGAGAGGTTCATGAGGCCTTACTATGCATGGGGTCAGGTATCTTTGGACTTTCAAGATTTGTGGTTTGGAGAGTTTTAGATAAATGGATCTAATTTTATAGATTTTCTTTTACATGTCTTTAGGTTTTTTTTTACGTCATACAACCTAATTTTATGCATGCTCATAGAATGCAAAAAAAAGTGTGTATGAGACCCGACATTAAACATCAAAAAGATTTGGGATGCGTAGGAGGTTAAGTTCAAGGAGTTGTTTAGGGATATGATGCATGAAGTTAGGGGGCCAAAAAAGAGGCCCCCGAGGATTGAGAAGGGCGACTGGAAGAAGAAGTTGATGGACTGACTATTGGAATAGTTAGGGGTTCCTAGCTATGTCCCAGCAGAATAAGAAGAATCGGAATGAGGGATGAGAGGGGGGGCAAGAGCTGGTGAAGCACAGTGTGGATTCATCTCCTTCTCAAGTCTCTTACGAATAAGGTAAAAACTTTCATTAATACTACTTCTTTCACTTAATTAACTATAACGAAAATAAATTTATTATGTTATTTTGTTTTGCAGTAAGTGGAATTAGCTAACTGGTTCTCAAAGTGCAAGGAGTAGGAGGAGGTATACAAATGTAAAAAAAGGGACAAGAAGGAGGAGTTTGTGGATATTAGGTCCACACAGCTTTGGGTAAGTTAGTAAAAACTTAAAATATCTCAAAATTTGAAGTCTATATAATGTTTTATAACTTATATCGAACTAATATTTTATATTATAGAAGAAACTTCACGAGATGAAGAAGAAGGCCTAGGAGAAAGCTGCCGTGATAGACACTGTTATACTCAATGATCTCCCTTTCATGAACATAGCAGTTGGTGGCATGAACTATGGTCGTTTATATGAACCTGGTTCTGAGGTATCTTATCTGAGAGCCTAGAGCAGTAGGGCCCCATATTGTAAAGGATTCGGTGCTGATTAGACCATGTTATGCGGATGCCGAAAAGAGGATGTTGCGGAGGATAGAGGCCACTATTTTGAGTGTTTCCAACTATTTCAATGAGTACATGAGGCAGTACTCTGAGCAGAATCACTTGGTGACCATTCCTCCTCCACTAATGTTGGACCTCATCAGAGCTGCTACGGCTGCTGTCTCCTCGACATCATCATCGACAACACCTGCAACAGACTTGGAAGACCCTACCCCTAACGTATAGATTTGATCATCCTTTATTCCTCCTTCTGTTGGTGTCCTCGTCTCCACTATTGATGTCCCCTACCCCACTGCTGATGTCCCCCCAGTCTTTAGTTTTGCTAGGCCTGAGTCTTCTTAACTTTTCATGGATTATGTTTTATGTATGATATTTATGATGATTTTTTATTTCTGTTTATGTTCTTTAATGTTGAAGGTGTTAGTTTGTTGATGTTTGAATATTGAAGCTTTTAGATTGTTGACGTTTGGATATTACTTGTTTTTGCATTTCAGGGAGTTTTAGAAGGATATTATTAATTATGTAAAAAATAAAAAAAGTTACCGACGGTTTAGCGATGGAGCATCCATAGGTATTTTTTTAATTTTTAAATTAAAAATATGGTCGTCGGTAACTTGCATAGATATGTCTCACCGGCAGATACAATTTCTGTTGATAAGAGCGTCACTAATTGTTAAGATTGAAGTAGGCACTGGTAATGGATGACAAGAACCTGGATGACAAAAAATAAATTTTGTCGGTAACGTCGTCAGTAACAAACCTTACTGACGGAAGAAGTGTTGGTAACTACAGTTACAAATGAAATCACACCGAGAGACACGTGTTATTCATTACCTCGTTGATAACACTTGACTATCAACGAATCATCAACAGGACTTGCCATCGATATTCAAGTGTTTTTTTGGATTATAATATGCTACCGTTAGGAGGTAGGGAACAATTATCTGTAGTAAAGAATAGAGAGGTTGAGTACTAAAATCTCTAGCAATATGAGAAAATGTAAAATGGCCCAAACTTCAATCGCATAGGGGCCTGAGAGTCGGGCATGTCTAGCATTCTCATCTCATCTCCATTATGACATCGATGGCAAATAGCAAAAATATGAACTTAATATTTTAAATGGGTATATCTAAAATTAAAGCAATAAGCAAGTGTACCTATCACTATAGTAACAAAGATACACCCAGGTTGTCGAACTCAGGGAACATATAAGCTCAAATACTAACCGCTTTAACTAATATCTAGTCTAACAAAATCAGTCGTAGAGAAATTATAAAACTACTAAGAACAATTAAAAGAAAGCAATAATTTAAAAGGGTAGAAATTTTAGAAAATAAGTTTGAATGATGGAAGCCCCCAAACTTTTATCCACTATTTCAATTGGAAAGTTCATAAAACGATGTTTGAAAATCAAGATTGGTTTAGAACACGAAAATTGGATAATCCCTATCTCTAGGTGAAGGCCATTCAACTTAGGGCTGTAAACAGGGCGGGTCTTACCCATACCCGTGTGGGTCTATACTTGTTTAAAATTTTATACCCGTAGACTCATACCCGTACCCATGCCTGTATAGATTTTATTAAATGGGTCTAGGAAGGGTACGATGATACCCAGACTCGTATACACGCATACCTGTCATAATAAAATAATAATATATATTTATATATATTATATTAATTTTATATTTTTTTACTAATACATAATTTATACATTTATGATATTAAATGGTTTATTTTCTTAGTTTAGAGAAGCGAAAAGAAATTTCTTCAAGATTTCTTAGGGCCTCATAGTTTAAAGAAGAGAAAATTTCTTCAAGATTTCTTCTTTTTCGAGACATCAATACTACTGTTTCTCAATTGGATGTTTCTTGTTGACTTGTTTCTCTTCTTCAAAATTTTATACCAGTGGTTTGTTGGTTCCAAAGACGAATAATAGAGGCATAATTTTTTAAGGTTAGATTTTCTGAAATTTTTTTTTTATATATTTTTGTTTAACAGGAAAAAAATTTAAAAAAATGTCATACGGGTATGGATATACCCAGACCCTATCCTAGACCCTGGAGGATCGGGTTTGGGTCCATAAATTTTATATCCAGAAGGTTTGGGTCTAGGTCTGGGTCCATGTTTCACTATAAGGGTCTGGGTCTGGGTCTCGGAGTACCCAGAGAATCTGACCTGTTTACACCTCTAATTCTACTCACTAACCTTTAGAGGATAATTTATTCTCTCTCTAATAGATTACAAATACAATTAACAATTAGGTGATCTAATAACCTAAAAGTGCAACGAATATCTGTATTCAATTGCCAACCTTTATAATTCAATTAATAGTCCTAGATTGGTTTTCCTTCTTCAATTCCAATCAATCTTGCGAAATAATCGATTATGCGCAAATCAATTATCATAAAGACATAATTAACCAACAAGCCAAAGTAAAACAAACATCAATTTCGTAAAATCCAACCAAAATTCACATCATCCAAAAGTTAGGGTTTTACCCTCAATTCAAACAATGAAAATTAGCTACTAAACATTCTAAGATAAATCAAATCAATAATAGTATTCGTAACTAACAAGAGAAAAGAAGGCTCGGGCTGAGGAATATTCGACTCCACGGTTCCGAAAACTACCCGAGCTCGTCTCTCAGTTTACTTGATTAAATTTGAAATTGCTCCGTAAAACCTCTTCAATCTTTCTCTAAGAGCTTCAATTTGATGTTAATTAATGAGAAACTACCTAATTGAAGAGGAATTGAGAGGATTTTTGTTGCCAATGTTCGTCCCTAATTCCTCTTTCTAAACCTAAAAATGTCGAATCCTCCAAAAAGGGGGGAAATTGCATAAATAAAGCTGAAAAGGCATTAACTGCACTGCTGTTGGGACTATAGCTGTAAACGGGTCCAGACCCTTAGGGTACCCCAGACCCAAACCCATACCATTATAATGAAACTTATACCCAGACTCGGACCCATACCCTCCAGGTATAAAATTTCTGGATCCAGACCCGACCCTCCAGGGTCCAGGGTAGGTCTGTGTATACTCGTATCCGTATGATATTTTTCTATTTTTTCTCTGTTAAACAAAAATATATAAAACAATGTATAAACCTAAAATAAAATTTTTAACATGATTAACATAATCTCCTCAACATTTCCTTTAACAAATACAATAATTTAACATCTCTAATTCAAATGATTAAAATCAAATACACACAAAATCTTTACAGTACATTAATCCAATAAGAACCAAAGTTCTAGTTGAATACAATATATTAATCAAAGAATTTGAATTTGGATACCGCTTGATACTATTTGTCTCCTACAAAAGAAATATAGAAGTGAGTATATATTACAAGTGTATGTAAAATAGAGATAATTATGAATATGTAACTAAAGATTAAAAAACTCACATCAATGGGTACTAATATAATATAATATATAAATAATATAATATATAAATAAATAATATAATATAAATTATATTATAAAAATTTATAAATTATATATTAATATAATATAATATATAAATATATATTATTTTATTAATACGGGTATATGAGTATACGGGTTTGGGCATCATCATACCCTGCCCAGACCCATATAATAGAATTAATACGGGTATGGGTACGGGTCCGCGAGTTTAAAATTTAAACCTTACCCGCTAAAAATAGGTATAGACCCGCCCGGGTACGGGTAAGACCCGTCCCATTTACAGCCCTAGTTGGGACCTACTGCATCAAGTAGGTAGAGCTCTACTGTCCATGGTAGTGTTCTAACCAGGATTGCTTGAATGCTTGGTATCTATCGTGTGCTGTAGGTCTAGACTACCGTCTGCCGTAAGCTGTTGGATTTCTTCTTTCACTTTGATACCTACCGCATGTAGTAAACCAACCTAATATCGACGGTAGGTAATCTTCCTTGGTACCAGCAGCTTTTGTTCTTTTCTTTTTTGCCCGTTTGCACTTTTACTCTCCATTTTCTTCGTCGAGAGACACCTAAGATAAGAATAGAGGTAAATGGTGTAAATTATACATTAAAAACATCGTAAAACGACGAAAATAATACATATATATATATAAGTACTACTAAATGGCACATATCATAACTTCTCGAGTGGAGATATTTTTGTCAGTTGGCAAAATATTCTGGCAAAATTGCCTTAGGAATTGCCTAATCTTCGTCGGTACTTCTAAATCCACAAGTTGTCCCATAAATTCTTTATCATCGAATCTGAATAGAAACTTGGTGCATTGTGAACTTAGGCCCCGTCATTTTGTATAACATTGTAAGTTGAGTGGATTGAGAAAGAACTCTTCTTGTTGTAGCATTAGACTAACACATCTCTCGGCCAAATATCATAGAGGGGAATTCTAAGAATCTTCTATAAGGATTGAAAAATTTTTTGACCCACTCCTCCACCCAAGCAACCTTAGAATGATCAATAAGGTTTCATGTTTGAAACCTTCAGAATCTTCTTAAAAGCTTAGATGTTTAGGGGAGTTTGAAACTGAAAAAAATAGGGGGAATGAAACCATTTGTCCCCATAGATGTTGACAAAATTTTTATTTCCAATAGGCCATTAACTCCTTAAGAAACATATAGCCTTGCCGCTAAAATCCTTTGCCAAATATAAGAAGGCTGGTATCCTTGTTGTGCTTTATGGATTTCTCCAAGTGGTAGTACTTTGCTTCAATAACTCTCGCCATGAGTAAGCGTGGTTGTGTTAGGAAACACTAGTCCAGTTTGCTGAGGAGAGGGGGGTCGAAATAAGTGAGGGTGGTATTTGGGTATTTCAAATTTATCTCATAGTATTTTGAGAAGAAAGTTGAATCTTTTAATAAGTTAGTTATATTTGTCTTAAAAACATAAAAAGAACAAATGTAAATTATTTAGGAATAAGAAGTTTACACTAACATTGAGGGACTAAAACGAATGAATTTAAGTTATTTGGGGATTCAATAAGATAATCTTCCAAAAACAATTTGATAAATAAAGGATTTGTATGCCTAATTTATTTAGAATGATTAAAGTGTGTATTAGGGATGGTGGAGATGATGTTACTTGTTTTTAAGTGGTAAAATTGTAGAAATTATCCAAAGATCAAGTTTAATTTATACGTTAAAATCCAAAGATACCATGACTCACGATATGCCATAATAATACTCATTATGGGTTTTATCCCAACGAATTAAGCTAAAACTGAGAAGTTTTAGGGTCATTTGTATTATATTTTAAATCCTAAATCTATTTATTTTTTTCTTTGTTTTATTTTGGATTCTACTTTTTTCTCATAAGCAATTTGATTTTTACGCATCCAAGTATCATAATAAATGAGCGAAAAACTAAAAGATACACGCGAAAAAAATTCAAATGAAAATTATTTCTCTCCCCCAACTTTTTCTCATTACACTCACTTCTCTACTTTTTAAATAATCTTGAAAATTTTAAAGAATAACATGGATAATTTTGACACTTACAAAAATTTTGTAAAAAAAAAAAATCAACTTTTATTAAAAAATCGTAAAAATAAAAAATAATTTTTGCTCGAAAAACTAGATTAGGCACAATAAGGAGGTACCTATGCGTAGCCTAACTTTTCAACCAAAAAATTATTATTATTATTATTATTATTATTATTATTATTATTATTATTATTATTATTATTATTATTATTTGCTTCTCATGCAATTTAAACTCTTCAAACTTCATGCAATTCATATAAATTTTTTTTTTTTTAAAATTCTCATGCAAAGCTTTCAAATTCAAATCTTCATCCAATTATTATTATTTTTTTAGTTCTCATGCAAAATCAACTAAAAAAATGTAAAGTATTTTTTTAATTATTAAGTTTATTTAGTTTGTTACACTAATTATTTTAAATATATTTTGGTTCACGCACAACTCGATTTTTTAACTAAACAAATTAAACGCTTACATATACACATGTATTAATATTATGTTTAGATTGATATATTAATAATATTTGTTAATGTTTATAATAATTATAAATTATTTAATTTTAACATGTCTTTAAATATTATTATTATGCTAAACCCTAACCCCTAAACCTAGAGTTTAGGGTTTAGGGTATAACTTTTAAGTTTTGTGGTTTTGGGCCTAGGGTTTAGAGTTTGTCATTTACAGTTTAGGGTATAAGATCCACGTTTACACTAAATCCTAAACTCTAACCATAAATAGATCCTAAACCCTAAACCATAAACTCTAGACCCTGGACCCTAAAATTTAAACCCACTTAATGACGTGTTAAAATTAAATCATTCATAATTATTATGCTTATAAACTTTAAACCCTATGAACTCTAAACGATAACTCTAGACCCTAGATCTAAACCATAAATCTTAAACCATAAAAGTTAGACCCTAATTCCTAAACTCTAGGTTTAGGAGTTAGGTTTAGCATAATAATAACACTTAACATGTTAAAATTAAATAATTCATGATTATTATAAACATTGACCAGTATCATTAATATATTGATCTAAACATAATATTAATACATGTGTATACGTTAGTGTTTAATTTGTTTAGTTCAAAAATTGAGTTATACACAAATCAAAATATATTTAAAACAATTAATGTAACAATATAAATAAAATTAATAATTAAAAAATATTTATATGTTTTTTATTGATTTTGCATGAGAACAAAAAAAAATTGGATGAAGATTTGAAGTTGGAAGCGTTGTATGAGAATTAAAAAAAAAAATTGCATGAATTCATGAAATTTGTAGGGTTTGAATTGCATGAGAAGAAAAAAAGTTCTTTCTGTGATTGGCCTAACTGTTCGATCACTTTTTTACTCTTTTCTCTTAAAAGTTGATATTTTTTTATACAAAATTTTCATAATTGTCAAAATCATATATGTTTTTCTTTAAAATTTTCAAGATTATTAAAAAAAAGTAGAGAGAAGTGAGTGTAAAGAGAGAAATAATTTTCATTTAAATTTTTTTACACGTTTCTTTTTTATGTTTCTGCACATTTATAATCGGTATCCATATTTTCATTCGTATTTCTAATACAAATGACCATTAGGTGTGGTAAAATAACAAACCAACAAAGAAGGCATGAAATGAGACGGATGAAGAACAATTAGGGCTATAATAATAAATAAATAAGTAAAGAATATGACCGTTGAAACCAGCTTGGACAAGGTGAATTGATCTCGTCCTTTCTTGGCACTTTTAGGCCTTCCTCTGAACCCCTCTTCTCTTTCACTGTCTTTCTCTTTGGAATATGTTTATTTTGCCCATAATCAATCCCACATTCGTAAGAAATAAACACAAAAAAACAAAGAGCTGCTGCTGAAATAGCCCGTAACGGCTACCCAACAACAAAAAGGGCTTTTGTTCGTTTCTTTAGACAACACTCCCCAAACCTGCACACTGCACACTGTCCTCTTTCACCGTGAACTGAGATTAAAAGACAATTTGGTCATTTCCCAAGATTAAAAAAGAAATAAATTATGCTAAATCAGAATATACTAACAAACGGGTATCCAATAAAGATGAAATCTTGGCCGTTTATCATCTGACAAGAATTTGATGTGATTGATGAAGAATCAAGAAACCATTCTCTCTCTCTCTCTCTCTCTCTCTCTTTAATAACCCCTCTACTTTGTACTGTCCCACTCTTTCCTTTCTTGATTTTAGCTTCATTTGCTTGCACTATTTTCCATACTCTTTTGCACAGTATCACGAGCAGGCAGGGCAATTTTCTCTCTTTCTCTGTTCCAGGACTCTCTTTAATTTGTGGGATTTCTGGGCTCTGGGGTTTTTAGTTTCTTGAATTTTCTTGCTATGGCATTGTTACTGCTGATTTTGCTTTTGGTAGCATCAGCTGTTTCTGCTGATGAAGGTAAGAGCATTTGAAGCCCCTTTATTCATTCTCTTCTTGTGGCTGTTCTTATTGCATGTTTATAAAAGGCTCTATCTTGGTTGTACATTGTTGTTCATATGTGGTAGTTGATATGTAATCTTCTGTTCATTGACTCTGTTTTTTTTAATTAGATGACGAGGAAAGAACTATATATATATATTACTGCTTCTGATCTATATTTTAAAAACCCCTTTGAAGATTATTTCATTCATCAAGCTAGACTACTATTTTAATGTAATTTCCAGCTTTCTGGAATGATAATTGCAGAAGGAGAAATATTGGAAAAGCAAGAAAATTATTTTCAGAAGAGTAGACTAAAGTTCATCGTTCGCTTACTTCTTTTTTAATTTGTCTTTGTCCTTCTGCAGTTTTCTTGGTTGGCTTTTATTGTGAAGAATAAATGGGGAGCCTGGTGTGGTGGGACTCATTCTTGTTACAGTATATATATTATTGTTTCTGGATATGGCCCATTCAATGCTTTCCACTTCATCTTCTTAGGGAAATGTTGTGTAAGCCAAAACCTTTGACCCCAGTAGCTTCCTATGTGTCTGTCCCAGAGTTATAGATGATGATGTTTGCTAGTTTAATACTACTACCACTATTTTAAATTTTTTAAAATTTTTTTTGGGGGCCTAATGGTTGACTGAATTCAAAAGGAAGAAACTTGTTTAATTTTTGCTTTTTAGCCCCATTCTTATTTAACAAGGACAATTTGGCTTTCAGAATCAGAATGCAGCAAACAACAGTGATTTAAATTGCCTCAATTGAGAAATAAAGGATAGATTCTTTCCAGTCATTTGGACAAATAAAAGGTAGCTTATTAGTTGCTGTTTCTTCACAACTAGGAATGACTTTATCATTGGTGTCGAAGTGGCCCCTCGTCAAGCTAGTTTATTACACTCCTTAAAGCCAAACAACACAGAACATTTTCCCAAGAAGTATCTAGTTAAGTTTGAATTACCATAGGAAGGGAATTAATGCAGTGTTTACATTTGCAGTATTTTGGAATAGAATGTTCTCACAACTTAAAACTGCATAAAGGGACTCTCTCATTTTTACCGAAATGGCTTATCTCCCATTAGTGAAGTAGAAGTATGTGTTTCGATTTGGTTCTACTGGGTGAATCATGCCTGTTTTTCTCATGCTGAAATAGAAATTTGCGAGGGTGAATAACTTTAGAGGGCTGTTTAAATCGTTAGCAAAAGCTGTACAACTGCGAATCAGGTATTTTTTATTGTAGAAAACTGATTGGTAGAGAAGGGCAAAAAACTGCTTGTATCATCGTATGTTGCTACTAGCTTAAGGCTTCATGTAATTTGAAATTAGAAGTTTACAATAACTGATTCCTAACTTGCAGATGCGTTTATCGGAGTAAATATCGGGACATCTCTCTCTGATATGCCTCATCCAACCCAAGTAGTAGCCCTTCTCAAGAAGCAGCAACTCAGACATGTCAGGCTATATAATGCAGATCGAGCAATGCTTCTTGCTCTTGCTAACACAGGAATTAAAGTTACAGTTTCTGTCCCTAATGAACAACTTCTGGCAGTTGGACAATCAAATTCAACTGCAGCTAATTGGGTTTCACAGAATATTGTGGCACACTATCCGGCTACCAATATAACTACCATCTGTGTTGGTTCAGAAGTTCTTACCTCTCTTCCGAATGCAGCACCTATCCTTGTCAATGCTCTCAAGTTCATCCAATCAGCTCTTGTGGCATCAAATCTCAATAATCAAATCAAGGTTTCGACACCACTTCCCTCTTCCATAATCCTGGATTCATTCCCTCCATCTCAAGCCTTCTTTAATCACTCGTGGAATCGAGTATTAGTCCCCATGTTCAGTTTCTTGCAATCTACTGGAGCCCCTCTAATGCTTAACATATATCCTTACTATGATTACATGCAATCCAACGGTGTCATTCCATTAGATTATGCCCTCTTCAAGCCCCTTCCTCCTAACAAAGAAGCCGTTGATTCCAACACCCTCCTTCACTACTCCAATGTGTTTGATGCAATGGTTGATGCTGCTTACTTTGCCATGGCTTCTCTCAATTTCACAAACATTCCTGTTCTTGTGACTGAGACAGGCTGGCCATCCAAAGGGGATTCAAATGAGCCAGATGCTACTTTGGAGAATGCCAACACTTACAACAGCAATTTAATTAGGCATGTACTAAACAAAACTGGAACTCCCAAACATCCCGGAATTGCTGTTAGTTCTTTCATATATGAGATGTACAATGAAGATACGAAACCTGGGCCACTGTCTGAAAAGAACTGGGGACTGTTTGATGCAAACGGCACACCCATATATATTCTTCACTTGACTGATTCAGGGATAGTCTTCGCAAATGATACAACAAACCAAACCTATTGTGTTGCAAAAGATGGTGCAGATGAAAAAATGCTGCAGGCTGGCCTTGATTGGGCGTGCGGAGCTGGTAAAGTGGATTGTTCACCAATCTTACAAGGGGCACCATGCTATGAACCTGACAATGTGGCTGCTCATGCAACTTACGCATTTGACACTTATTATCATCAAATGGGGAAGGCTCCAGGGTCTTGTGACTTCAAGGGAGTGGCTGCAATCACTACTACTAATCCAAGTAATGATGATTTATAATCCCGTGTGCTTTCCAGTTAATTCTATTCCCTATCTCATTCATTCTTGATTATATCATGTTACTAATCAATGGTGCTTTAATCATCATTTCTTTGCAGGCCATGGTTCATGCATATTTGTGGGAAGGTACTTTTACATTATGTACGAAGATGATTTTGTCTCTTGATCTTTAAACTTGTCACACTTTTTCCATTCAAGATAGAATGTCACTTTTTCCCAAACAAAATGAACAAAACAAGAAAGTGACCATAAGTTCATAACACTGACTATAGTCACCTATGAATTGTTGTGCTGCAGTGGTGACCGGAATGCGACCTTCTTGAATGGTACAGCTCCAGCAATGGATTCCAAGAGTTCAGGCTCATCTTTCTGGCAAATGAAGAGAAATTCCATTTCAGCCAGATACCTGACTGTCGGAGTTCTAGTAGCTACCGCACTTCTCTTGTAGCTCGGCCATGATTGGGATTCATAAGCCAAATTGTGCTTGTGTTGTGTGAGGTTCTTTACGGAGAATCAATGAGCAGAATGTGTATGTATATCATCAGGTTAGGAGGTCTTTTTGACCATTGAAGGGAATTTTTGCGATGTTTTGCAAGTGGCAACATTTATGTGAGATACAAATTGTGCAATGCCTTGGGTTTTTTTTCCTGATTTTGAGGTTCTCTCAAAGTCATCACTTGGTACAGTGGGAGGGTCTACTTTAGGAGTTGTACTGAAATTGGATCGATTTATGATTCTTTAAGCAATTCAAATTAATTTTTCCATCATTTGATTCATGCTGGGATGTTTTAATATTCTTCTTTCTTATTTTTTTTGAAATGATCTTGGAAATCAAAGACAATTTTTTACTTTTTGCTGAATAAGACAAAATATTTTGGTTATAAAAAAAAAAAGACACAAAATATTTGATGATCACAATAACCGAAAAGTTTCATTTACAACAAGAAACCTCACATTATTAGAAGAACTTACTACCTCAATTTCATATTACTCCCTCCGGTTTTTTTATTTAGTTATTACATTTTGAATATTACACTATTTTTTATTTTTGCGTTATTTTTATAAATTTTTGAGTTGCATTTATTGATTCTTTTTAAATATGAAATTTTAATTTTTTTATGTAAACTAGAATGTGCTCTAAACTTTTCTCTTTATTCCTTAGGAATGGCAACGACAAAATAACAAACCGATTAACCGTTATCATTACCAATACAATTATTTGATCGATTGCTGATTTAGTTAAAATTGCCGACTTCGTATCAATTACCGATTGGTAACCTTTTTTGTTACCAATACTAAAACCATTCAGCAATTTACCGATTTCTGATTAAAAAATTAAAATTTTTATATTCATTTTTAAAAATAAAATTAAACTTCAAAAATATCACGACAAATCTAAAAAAAAGTAAAAAACACATCTAATTGTTTAAATAACAAAAAAAAGGGTATTTAATGTTATAAAATATAAAAAATAATTATATATATAAAATCGGTATCAATATTTTCCGTCGATAAAACTTTTTATCCAAACTGAAGTTCGATGTTGGTTGACCTTAGTACATACTAAATTCATTCGAAATTACCTTCGGTCACATAATCGGTCGATTACCTATCGAAATCTGAAAAAAAAACCGTACCGTTGCCATCCTTACTACTCGTTATTACTTCTATTAGTTTCCATGTTAGAAGAAAATATGTAATTTTAGATGTTTAATTCTTGTATAGATTAGAATGCGCTCCAAACTTTTCTCTCTACTCATTATTTCTACTAGTTTACATATTAGAAGAATAAAAAGATGTTGGGATTTGTTATTAATAGGAGGGTCTTATAGAAAAAAAGTCCATTAAATTGGAACCACATGTGACAAGTAAAAAAAATACGAGAATTAGCACAATGTAACAAGTAAAAAAAAAAGAGGGACTATCTTTCATCTTAGGACATAACACGAGAATTAAAGAAATAATTTGATTGTCTAGACTTAAAAAGAATGTATAAATTACTATTTAAATTAAAGGTTTTAGACAATTATATAATTTTAGACAATTATCTAATTCTATAATTATATAATTTGATTTAATTTTAGACAATTATAACACGAGTTTTAATTAAAGTTTTTAGACAATTATTTAATTTCAATAAATAGGGGTATATATGGGAAAGCTCTCTTGATTTACTAATGCCTCGTTTCGTTCAAGAATAGGATTTTGGTGAACAAAAGAAAAGGAGAGAAACAAAAAATGCAATTCCTAAAAATTGAAAATGCATATGTTGTTTGGTTGATTAAGGAAACTCTTAGGGAAAATGATTAATGAGAATTTGAGATAAAAATTGAAAAGAAAAATAAAGAAAAAGAAGGATGAAATTACAAAAATCATAACAAAAGATTATTAGCACTTCACCGACAATAATTTTATAATAAAAAATGATATTATAAGAATTAACTCATTTTTCATTTGACAGCTAACTCTTACTTTTTCAGTTTTAAACCAATGTATTTTTCTTCTTCGATTAGAGATGTCCATTCGATTTCGGTTCAAAATTTCTTGAATCGAGTTTGAATAAAATTGTATTGGAATAACTCAAATTATATAAATTTAATTAAACATATATGGAATAAAGATTTTTTTAGAAAAATAAATAATAGATTCGATTTTGAACAAAATCTAATCGAAATTGATATTGTTGGGCTGTGACCATAATATTTGGCCTTCTCTATTTTATCCAATGATAAACATGGGTTAGGTTCTCAACATTTTTCCTCTTGGGCTTGGGCTAGTAGTAGGATGCCAGGTGGACCTCATCTACCTATCTGGTTTACCCAGAGCTACCCACTCTCATTAAACTCTCTCTTTTGACTCATATTGGTCCCCTCTTTGACCGAGTCCCTCTGTTGCTCTCCTCTTTGATGAAGCATGTGTGTGTCTCTTTCTCTTGGACCACTATTTAAACATTTCTTTCTCTGATCCTAATCTCAATCTTTCCTCTCCTCCTCTCTTCTCTGGTTGCCCCTTTCTTGAGTGCTTCTTCTGCCTTCTTCACTTTTCTCTTCTGGTGATGCTCTTACTGTTTCCGTGCTATTGTTGCCGCAATCTTGACGGCACCACTGTGCTTGTCGATTTTAGTGAGTTTCTTTTGGAATTATCGTGATTTTGAAAGATTCTTTAGAGGCTTCCTTTTGAGATTTAGTTGAGGACCGATCTTTTAATTTATTTGCTAATATTTGTAATAGATAGGTTATATTCTTTACCTTCGATTTGGTTGTAAATTATATGGTGGTTCGTGGGTCCGATTCCTAGTAGTAATATTAGAGCTTTGATTTTCTCTCTCGAGATCTCTTGAGTTCAGATCCGTGAACTCCGACGTGAATCGTGAGTTCCGCATCAGGGAAGTATCCGAAAGTTCTTATCTTTTTACTTTCTGTAAAATTATTTTTTGATTTTGTGAATTTTTGGCCATTAGATTGGAAACCAAAACTCGAATTTGGAAAGAATCCTATTGAGATTCTTTGTATCTGTGCATCGGTGTTTCTGATTTAAAAATGATTTTTTCATAGAGTAATTTTTTTATTTTTTTATTTCTGCAATTTTTTTTAATAAAAATTTTTGTTATGCTAATATTATTACTTATTCCTATCTATTTTTGTTTGGCTTGCCGCTACTTATTTGAATATTTTTGTGCTATTATCTCTGTTAGTATCTTTTACCATTTTAGCACTTTATTTTGTCTTGCCGTCATATCTGCATTTCTTTTTAGCTTGCTATCATATTTCTGTAATTTTTGGTGTTCCTCTGTTCTCTTTTATTTTTTTATCTTTTGATGAGCACATTGAACTATCGTTATGCCATACTAGACTTTCTAATGATTGAGACCCTTGCCTGATTGCTCCTATTGCCCTTCTCACTCGTAGTTTCCCAATCGTATTTTGATGTTGAACCGGTCCGACTTCAATTCGGACACTGGTTCTTTTCTGTCTACTCCCTATGGTTCCAATAGCCACCGCGAGATTAGAAACTAATAAATATGATGGTAAAAACGATTTCAATATTTGGAGAATTAAAAATGAATCTTGTTTTAGTACAAGACAAAATTTTACCGGCTATTTCAAAATCTAAGAATTATCCTGAATGATGGAAGAATGGAATTTTGAAAGAAAAACGCTTTTCTGTAAAAAGCACAATTGTATTTTTGCGACAATGTTATAAGAGAAAAAGGGTTAAAAACATTGCTCGAGAAATTTGGCTTAAACTTGAAGACATATATTTGAAACATTTAATTTCCAACAAAATTTATTTGAAAGAGCAGTTGTTTGGTTTTAAAATGTCAGCTTCAAAATCTCTTAATGATAACTTAAATGATTTAAACAAAATTTTGCAAGATTTACAAGATGGGGTGATGATATTTCTGATGAAAATGTTGCTATCATTCTTTTAAATTCTTTGTTTGAATCTTTTGCCGATGTCAAAATTGTCATTAAGTACAGTCATAAAGAGCTTGTTCTTACTAATGTAAAATCTTCTCTTAAAACTAGAAATCTAGACCTTAAGAAAGAAAACAAATCAAATGGAGAAAATCTTTATATTAGGAGTAGACTTAAGAAAAAGGAGTTCTTTCGCCATAAAGATAGGTCCAAAAGTAAGGGCAGGTCTAAGTCTAGAGAACTTAAAGAAAATGTTAAGAGTAAAATTAAATGTTTTTTTACTGTGATAAAGAAGGAATGCTAAGAATAAATGTTTTAAAAGAATTTGTGATGAGAAAAATAGAAAGAAAGGAAAATCAAAAGATTACGCAATGAAAACAAACTTCTAGAGTCTGATAACAATGGCAACTTCATGAATTCTGAAGTTTTGTGTGTTTCTCACTCCTTTGCTATATTTGATGATTGGATCATAGATTCCGGTTGTTCTTATCATAGTGTCATAATAAAATTTAGTTTTCAGAATTAAAACCTGTAGAAACTGGTAAAGTTTTCATGGGAAACAACAAGTTCTGTCCAATTAAAAGGATAGTATCTATTTCAATCAAAATGTTTGATTGTGTTATTAGAATACTTTCCGATGTTAGGTATGTTCTAGGTCTTAGGAGAAACCCCATTTCTCTAGGTACTCTTGATGATGCTGGTTATACTTTCAATCTAAAAGGGGCGTTTGACTGTTTGCAAAGGTTATTTGGTTGTCGTTAAAGGAATAAAAAAATCTGGTATTTGCTATTTGATTGGTGAAACTATGTGTGAACCTGCTGCATTAGTAACTAATTTTGATGATAACATGTTATGGCATAAAAGAATTGGTCATATAAGTGAAAAGAGTTTACAATATCTAAGTAAACAAAATCTACTTGATGGATGCAAAATTCACTCTCTTGATTTTTGTGATCATTTTGTTTTGGGAAAACAAAATAAACTGATTTTTTTTGTTGGTACACACAAATCTATCGCTATTTTAGATTGTGTGCATTGTGATTTGTGGGGTCCTGAAAAGGTACCTACATATGGTGGAAATGTTTATTTCTTGTCTATTGTTGATGATTTTTCTAGACATGTTTGAGTTTTCTTGCTAAAAATTAAAGATCATACTTTAGAAAAGTTTAATGAATGGAATTAGTTGAAAACCAAATCGACAAGAAATTAAAATTTTTAAGAACCGATAATGGTCTTGAGTCTTGCAGCAAAAACTTTGATGATTTATATGCTAAATATGGTACAACTAGACATAAAACAGTTAGGTATAACCCTCAGCAAAATGGTGTTGCTGAGAGGATGAATAGGACAATAATGGATCAATTTAGATGTCTTATGTTGTCTTCAGTATACGTAAACCTTTTTGGGGTTAAGCTGTAACACAACTGTCTATTTAATTAATTGATCCCCATCAACTGCCACAAATTTTAAAACTCCAATAGAGATATGGTCTAGTTCACCACCAACCTTGCCTCATCGTAGAGTTTTTAGTTGTGCCACTTTTGCTCACCAACGTGAAGGTGAACTTGACCCTAGGTCTAAAAAGGGTGTCTTTCTTTGCTATCCCAATAGTGTTAAACGTTACAAAATCTGGCATAGAAATGAACCAGTGGTGAGGGTAGTAATTAGTCCGGACGTAATTTTTAATGAATCTGTCATACCTTGCCTTAAAGATGAAACTGCTCCCACTATTACTACTAACTAACCCTTAGTTAGGGAAGTCCTGACGAGGTAGAGGACACCCCTAGGATTGTTTCTAACCCAGAACTTGAACTTGAGAATGAACAGATAAGCTCAGATCAAATATCTGAAAACAGTAGTGGGCCTGAGTTAGAAAATTTTGACAATGATGATAATAATGTTGAAACCCAATCTCAGGCTCTTAATGACTATCAGTTAGTTAGGGAAAGACTAGAAGGATCTCTAAGAAACCATTAGATATGACTATTCCTACTGTATTTCTTATGCTTTAGCTGCTGCATATTTCATTGAAGAAAAAGAATCTTTATGTTTCGATGAGGCTCTTAGGAGTCATAATTCTAAACAGTGGATGCATGCTATGAATAATGAAATTTTGTCTTTGCATAAAAACAAAACTTAGATTTTAGTTCCTAAACCAAAACATAAATTAATTGGCTATAAATTGATTTTTAAAATTAAAGAATCTTATTCTAAAAATAAACCACCTATATTCAAAACTATGTTAGTTGCAAAAGGCCTTTCTAAAAAAGAAGGCATTGATTTCATTGAAAACTTTTCTCCCCAAATATAAGACAATTAGGATAATGCTTTTTATTGTTGCTTTCTTTAATCCTAAGTTAGAACAACTTGATGTTAAAACCGTCTTCTTGCATGGTGACCTTGATGAAACAATTTACATGAAATAACCTTTTGATTTTGAGGTTAAAGTCTCTCTATGGACTCAAGCAGTCTCTAAGTAAATAAGGTATGATACCTTTATACAAAATTCTGGTTTTAAAAGAAATTGTTATGATAATTGTTTGTATTATTGTGGTGATTCTGTTGAAAATGTTGTATATCTTTTACTTTATGGTGATAACATGCTAATAATATGTAAAAAAAAAGACAAACTAATCAAATGAAAATCTCTTTTAAAATTTGAATATGACATGAAAGATCTAAGTACTGCATCTAGAATTTTGGGAATGAACATTTTAAGAAATCAAGAAAATCACTCTTTAACTATTTCTCAAAAACTCTTTTTAAAGAAAATTATTTCAAAGTTCTCCATAGACTCTTGCAAACTTGTTCACACTCTTTTAGCAAGTCATTTTTTAGTTATCTTCTTAAACCTGTCCTGAAACTGATTTTGAAAAGGAAGAAATTGCTAATATTCCATATAGAATGGTAATAGAGTCAGTCATATATTCAATGATTTCTACACGACCGGACACTCCTTTCTCTATAAATCTTCTCCGTCGTTTTATGTCCAATCCTAGAAAGGATTATTGGACTATTTTATAATGACTTTAAAGGTATCTAAATGGTACAATTGTCAGATGTTTACAGTTTCAAAAATTGTCAAAATCTTTTGAACTAATAGAATATGTAGATTCAGTTCTTGCCGGTGATAAAGATTTTTTAAAATCTACTACTGCTTATTTCTTTACTATTGCTGGAAATTGTGTTTCTTAGAAATATCAGTTGAAGTCTGTGGTTGCTTTATCAACTACAGAAGTTGAATATATTGCTGCAATTGAAGCAATTGAAGAAGTTATCTGGATTCAAGGTCCTTTGTCCGAATTGAATCATTTGCATCCGAAAGCTACTATTTTTACAAATAGTCAAAGCTGTTTATATTTGTACAAAAATCCTGTTTATCATGATTGCACTAAACTTATAGATGTAAAATACTATTTCGTAAGAGAAAAGGTTATGAATGACATAATAGATATAAAGAAAATAAATCAAAGAAAATCCTGCTGATTTTGGAACAAAAACTGTTACTTCCAATAAGTTTGCTTGCTCTTTGCAGAGATTTGCTTCATATTGATACTGGTTAAAATTTTTAAGTGTTTCTAATATTGTGTGCAATGTGGAGTTAGTTGGGTTGTGCCCATAATATTTGGCCTTCTCTATTTTATCCAATGATAAATAGGTCTGGTCCTCAACATTTTTCCTCTTGGGCTTGGCTATTTGTGGGATGCCAGGTGGGCCTCATCTACCCACCATAGTAACCCACATCTACTACCCGCTCTTATTAAACTCCTTCCTTTGACTCACATTGGTCCCCCCCTTCTCCTTGACCGAGCCCCTTGGTTCGCCTCTCCTTTAATGAACTGTGTGTGTCTCTCTCTCTTGGGACCACTATTTAAACATCTCTTTCTCTAACCCTATCTCTCGCCGGTGATACTCTTACTATTTCCGTGCCACTATTGCTGCAATCTTGACGGCACAACTGTGCTTGTCCAATTTTAGTGAGTATCTTTTGAAGTTATAGTGATTTTGAAATATTCTTTAAAGGCTTCGTTTTGAGATTTTGTTGAAGATCGATTATTTGTGGGTGTTACACACCGATTTGCCATTTTTCTGTTCTTCCCTTACTTCACCATATTTTATTTACATCTTTGAAAATCTTGTAATTTATTTGTTAATATTTGTACTAGATAGGTTATATTCTTTATTTTCGATTTGGTTATAAATTATATGGTGGTTCGCGGTTCCGATTCCTAACATATATTTTATTTCGGTTCCTTGGTTAGATTCGTTCCAAAATAAAATTTATTATTTGATTCTTTCTAAAAATGTTTCGTACATGTTTAACTAAATTCATATAATTTTATTTGAACCATTTTAAATAAAAAATACTATGATTTTATCAAAATAATAAAGAAAGACAAACTCCCACTGTAGTAACAATAGGTTTAAAAAAAAAAAAGGTAAGCTGTAGTAGTAGCACTACTCTTGTATAATAATAACAATAATAATAATAATAATAATAATAATAATAATAATAATAATAATAATAAATCTTAATGATGGAAGCACACCTCAAAGAGAAAGTTTTCCTTCTCATTTACCTTTTCTTCACACTTTTATATGGAAAAAGATTTAACATACTTTCTATTAAACTTTTTCCTAGCATTTTCCTTAGAGTATTTTCCTTTGCATTTTCTCTTATTATCAATCAAGGGAAAACATTTTCAAAAAAAAAAATGTTTTCTTTTCCACATGACAGATAATATGAAATGGAGGTAGTAATAAATAACAATTGGACTAAGCACTCGAAGGTTTCACCTCATCTTTTTATAAAACTTACTGGAATATAGTAAGTTCTAACATGAATTGTGCTATAAAAAACCTTTTTATCCGTGAAAACCTCCCAAGCTCCCTCAACCACACACCTTTTCTGTCATGATTCTTAAAACTGAAAATTCTTCTAAGGTAGAGCAATTTAGGCCTATAGCTCTTTGCGATTTTGTCTATAAAATTATGCAATTTTGTCATAAAATTATCACAAAAATTTTGGCCACTAAACTTAAACCTCTTCTTGATAATATCATATCTCCATGGCAGTTTGCTTTGTTCCCGGGAGAGTTATGCATGACAATATTATTATTTCTCATGAATGCATGCATTGTCTTCATAGAAAGAAGCAAACTTGGCTATATGATAAGTAAAATAGACATGGCTAAAGCCTCTGACAAAGTGAAATGGAATTTCCTTATTCATATCCTTAAACTCCACGATTTTTTATGATCTTTTTTATCTCTTGGATTAAGACTTGAATTTCTTCCTCCATGTTCTCCATTATATCAATGGCTCTCCTTTTGGATACTTTGCTCCCAACCGTGGAATTAGGCAAGGGATTCTATATTCCCGGTCCTTTTCACATTTTTTTGATGTGTTATCTAGATTCTTGATGCGTGCCGAAGCTGAAGGAAAAGTTCATGGAGTCAAAGTTAGCCGGGGAAGCCCATGATCCATTTTATGTTTACGGATGATTTGACCATTTTTGTCAAAGCAATTGTTGAGGTAACTAGAGAAGTGAAGGTCTGCCTTGATAAGGTCTGTTCATGGTCTAGCCAAACTATAAACTTTCAAAAATCAATGTTACATTATAGCAAGAATGTTGGAGCTGAACTGAAAAATGAGATTGGAGAGATTCTATAAATGGATGAATGCCAACATAATGGTACATTGGAGTACCCTTTTGTAAGGTGAAGTAAAAAATGCAGGCTTTTAGAGAATTAGTGGAAAAGGTAAAAGCCAAGCTAAGTGGCTGGAAAGTCCAAATCTCTCACAACCTGGGAGATCAATTCTTTTGAAATCTGTCCTACAATTTGTCCCGATGCATTCTATGCCAACATTCATTCTACTGCCGGGAATCTATGATCTATACAAGCCCAAGGAATGTGGTGGACTAGGTTTTAGAAGAACAAGGGATTTTAATAGAGCTTTAGCCTCCAAAATGACATGGAACCTCAACAACAAATATAAACCCATTTGATTCGGTCGAAATACCTGAGAGGTTTATGCTTCTGGATATAGAAAGTAGCCTAACGGGGGCATCCTGGATGGACACCCTGGACTTGATTAAAAAAGGAACTTGTCTCAAGGTGGGCCAAGAATTTTTTATTGAGATATGGACCGACCCTTGGGTGCCTTCGACGCCGGGATTTCGAATCCCAGATGAGTACAAAGTAAATAATGAACCGGTATTGCTATCAGAACTCTTTCTCCCCAAAACTACTGTCTGGGGATCAAAACACTATCTTCAACCTTTGTCTGGGCTACCTTCAAGTCAAGGAGTAATTATGTAAAATCTGGATATTGGACAGATAATCAACAGAAGACCATCCCAATAAAGATACCTGGAAACAACACACAAACACTTGATTATGGGAAACAACCTACATACTCATTAGGAAGATTCATGTCGGATCTTGATAAAAGTTGCTAGATATGTCATGCAGGAGAAGAGTCGTTGGAGCGCCTGTCCCTTCAATGCCCACTGATCAACCATTTATGGTTCAATTCGCCGTGGCAAATCCACTTAGAAGCTTTCAAGGATTGGACCATGAGAACTAAGGAAATTTTGAGCCTAAACAACTCCTTCCCTCTGGATGTAATTGAAAAACTGTGTTTTCTTAATTTTTCAGTAGTACTATTTTTTGGCGACAATTTTTTGCACTAGGTAATACTTCTACTAGGTTAGATTGGAATTTGTCTCAAAGTTAGGACTCTAATTTTGAGGGTATATCGTGTTTAAAAGTGCCTCTATAGATTTGGCAACGGAGGAATGATAGGAATTTCTCAGAGAATAGAGAAGCTGTATCCATTAGCTCAAAGTTTGAGCTCGTGAGGAAATTTATTCATGAAGCAATTAGTGCTTGACAACTTTTTGTCTTCCCTTGTATAATGCTTTTATAACTCTTTGATGGTATATATAAAGATCCCTCTTACACAGACAAAAAAAAAAAAAAAAAAAAAAAAGTAAGTCCAAACCTTTTACTTAGCATATCACCTGAAGGTATTTAAATGATAGAGGTCATGCCGGACCACATACCTCTTATTGTAATTTTTAAGTTGTAACCCTTGTTTTATTGAAAGAGAATATAACAAAAAATGTCTTTCATTTTTTTACGTTTTGCTAATTTACGGCATATTCTTTTTTATCTTCAATTATATCACTTAAGTGTTTTCGTTTGGCTAAAAGGCAACTCAATTTTTTTTTTTAAATGACAAAAAATACCCAATACGTTGGTTTCTAGTGTATTAGATAGAGATTATTATGTGAATTACACAAGTTTGTTCCTAAACGGGTAAATAGGCATTACAGTACACTTACTTGGTAATCAATAGTCTCGTCATGCTTTGAATATATTTTTAATGTCTATAATTTTTCCTCACATTTTTTTTGTATCATTCTTTTGTCACTCTATAAGGGTTATATTATGCCTATTTTAAACTTTTATAAACAAAGCATGATTGTTTACATGATAATTTACGCACAAAGATCCAAAAACCTTTGCCTTGGGCATTTTTTGTCATTTAAAAAAGTTAAATGATATAAGTGGTGATAAAAAAAATAGGTCATAAATGGCAAAATATAAAAAAGTGAGGTATTTTCTTTTACTATTTTCTCTATTGGAAAATTCTATGATCCGGTATATGTCTCGGGCCAACCGGCCCAAAGGGAACTAGGGAATATAATAATAATAATTCTGGACTGATGATTACGCACCGGCCCAAATTAGGAATTAGGCATTCACCACGTAACCCTAGATCAACATTCCTCACCGTATAAATTCGAGATATCAGCATTACTCTGTTCTACAGCTCAAATCTTCAAAAGTCTTTGTTTTGTTTTAATCTTTATGTGATCTTTCATCAGAAAGAAATTGAATCTTAAGATCAATTTTCTTTCAAGCATTAGAAAGCATCCACTATGATTTTCTCTGTTTCAATCAACAAAATAACAGAGAAAATACGAAAAGATGCTAAATCAAATAGATTTTCTGGTACTTATGGACACGCGGATTTCAATATCTCACAGTGGATTCCTGCGTTTTCTCGTAGGTTCCACATTGTTTTCCTTTTATACTTATTTTTCTTCGAATCTTGTAATTGATTCATTGCTCGATGATGATTTGATTTGCTTTAACCACACCGAAGAGAAGCTGGTGGAATGGGGATGGAGTTCTTTTGAATTTAGGTCTATGAAGGAAGAATTTCTACCGAGTATTTGGAATGGTAATGGAAATTGTTTGATGAATCTCTGCTCTATGTATCTTTGAGAGATGAAATATGTTTCTCGGATTTATAGAGTGGAAGATGGAGGCTTTTCCCTTACATTCTAAGTACTCAGTTTTGATTCATCTTGAGGCTTCAAACTTTTAGGGCTTTTTTTTTCCTTCCAACAGTTTTCTCATGTGGAGAACTTTGGCCTTTTTCTGAGAGCAATCATCAATAACCTTTTGCCTCTTTAAATTAAAATGATTGTTTGAAATTCTGCAATTCTAACATGAAATTATCCTAGTGTTTTGGTTTGTTGATTCATTTTGATCTGTTAATTAAATGCTGTTTGATACTGGGGCATTATCAGTATTAACAATAATATCAATTATAATTGCAATTGCTAGTCTATTTTCGATCGCTCCTGATTTAGGAAAATGTTTTTGTTTTTTGGTTTCCTTGAGCATCCTAAAAAAAGGGGTATTTGTATGTTGAGAGAGGATGGAATCTATGCTAGTATTTTTATAAATAATTATAATTTAAAGAAATAGCTTAAAATATTTGGCAGGAAGAAAAGATAAAGTTGAAAGTTATGAGTTTACTTGTGAATTAAGTGTTTTTTGGTCAAATTACTTGAATTCTTATTATCACCTAAAACACCTCTTTACCAAAAAAAACCTAAAATGCATAGCTCTGGAAAAGAAGTTTGTATTTATTAAAAAAAAGAAAAAAAGTTTCTGGATATTTTTCAGTATTTTCGAAAAGTTTATTCATTTAATTTTTGTGCCAAAAAATCTTACTTCTGGATATTATTTGTTTTTTACTTATTAAAAAAGATATTTGTTTAACTTTATTCATTTTATTTCTTCAGTTTAATATAAGCGGATCTTTAGTAAAATTTTTAAGATTTTTTTGTATTTATAAAATTTATTCATGAAAATATTATGAAAAGAGTATGCTTAATTAAGTGTGTTAAAGTATTGATAAAAAAAGTGTATTAAAGTATTGATAAAAAAGTGTATTAAGTATTTTGACCTTAATTTTAGTACACAAAACACTGCGAAATTGTGAAGGATATTGGTCTTATTATAACAAAATTACATATTAAAGCACGATTATTTCTGCAAAATTTTCCAAATAATAACCTCGAAGAAAAACGAAACAAAAAGCACACTCAATCCTTGCACAGTCGCTAGATTTTGCCGGGAAAAAGTTAAGTGTGTATTTGGGTTGGATTTAAATTTGAAACAAATTTGAGAATTTTTTGTTTGAAATTAATAAAGACTGTTGGTGAAAAAGTGAGAGCGAAATCCAAATATAAAAGAATTTTGAATTTTAAATTAAATTTAAATGCACTTTAAAAGGACGAACCCTCAAGTAATTTATTCGTTGGTCAACAAGTAATCCAGAATGATTCATGATTCTTTTTAAAAAAATTTTATGTTTATTTTTTTGGAAAGCTCTTTCAACCTCTCTTTACATATTTATGAAGCTTGAATATAGTAAAAGAGGTATATTGGTTTTTTTGGAGAGAGAATGGCAAGATGCAAATAAAAGTTCATTGAGGAACAAATTTTTTTTTTAAAAAAAAAGAAGTAAAAAGAAATTAGTACGGACTATATGGGGAAGGATGCCGCGAGGAGTCGTCAAGAACATTTAACATATACTTAAGTTTTAGATTTTCATTCTTTGCCATTAGTGCAGGAAAAGAAAAGTCAGCTCGAACCCACTTATCACTCACCTGTCTTTTCCTCAAAAAAATAAAAAAATTAACTAATATAAACTATCCCGTATTTACCCCAACACTACTCATACAAAACTCATATAATGCAATTAAATTAGTACAAACAATAAATTGAAGTGCATTTGAAGATTTTGATTATGTTTACGATGAAGCCATATATTCTCCAACCAGAGAAGTCAATGAGTAGAGGAAGGGGGAGGGGCAGGGGCAGGGGCAGGGGCAGGGGCTGGGGAAGAAGAATTAGCAAACAAAGAGGCAAAGAAGTGATCAGCAAGCACTTCATTTGCTGCATCTGAAGGATGAAAGGCATCCCAAAACACATAATCTTGTCTATTTGAGCACACTTCGGAGTTTGGCAAACAAAGCCCTCCAATGCTTGTATCCACATTGCAGCATGAAGTATTTGAGACCTTAAATCCTAATGTAAGAAAATGCAATAATCTCTTCAGTCAAGGATGATATAGTATTATTCAGAAAGTGATGTTCACTGAGAAAATTGAGTTACCATAGGCAGTGGGGTTGTCGATCAGGTCCAGAACTGATTGGTAGGTGTCTGCAAATGTAATTTGAGCTGAAGGGAGATGCCCGTTTAGATTTTGTACTAGTTTCTCAACCTTTGAGTTGAATTCTTGTACCCATAAGTTCACTTGTTTCAAGCATATTCCACGCTTTGATTTCACCCTCTGTGAAGGAATGCAGCCCAGAGGCCCTAGGCCATGGAATACCATTTTTCTTGCTCCAAGACTGTAAAGCCTCTGATGCAAAAAACCAAGCTCTTGTCAGCTAAATGAAATAATTTTGTTACCTCTCGTGCTCGGAAGTAACCCCACCGCCACCCCCACCTCGTGACACACAATACTTATCCCATGTTACACGATTATCACATTCACCCCTTACATTCCTAGTGTCCTCACTAAGCCTCCCATCAATACAGGCCAGTAGTATGAGATTCTAAAGGTAGAAGTGATCATCCTTCAAATTCCTAGTGGCTTTTTTGAGAGTCCCATTAGCATACCTTAGGACTGGACTAGGGAGGCCGGTGTAGCACTTAGATCCTATTCTTTGGGTTGATAAATATGTTCTAAGACCATAATGTCACCTTCTGTGTCTATAGAACCAACAATGTGACTCATATACCTCTCAAACTTGCTATACTACAGATTGATTATTGGAAATGTGTAAACTGTGATTCAGATAAACAGGATTTGTAAAATTTCTCACTGTCATTTGCTCTCCTAAGGTTGATATTAGGAGTCCTACAAACTCATCGTGTGTATATTGCTGCCCATCTGATAAGAACGGCTGCAAGAAATTGTTAACATAGTCATTGCTACCTGCAAAATGAGCAAAACATCAAACACAATTAACTTACAAATTATGTTTTCTGAAATCGAACTTGGAGAATGCCATGTTTGATGATACAAGATATTAAATACCAATGCCAATGAAATAAAGGGCCTGATTGCAGAGCTTATTTGCTGCCTCTGCTCCAATCTTGTTCTTCATTGCGTCCTTAGTCTTTTCGAAGCAATTTATTTGGTCGTGGAAGGATAATCTTTCAATCTAATGCCAATGAAGAACAGTAATTATTTGAGAACTGCATATGATCTCTTTCATTATGTAAATTTAGTTACCTCACTTTCATAAACATTATAAGCAAAAAAATCACTAAAAAAGAAAGTGTTAGAAAAAATATTACAAAGTATAAACCGGTGTCATTGAGAATTCCAGCTCCGCCAGAGGCATAGTTTACCCCTCTAAGAATTGCATCATCACTTGGTGTCAAGGAAAGATATGGTGGCGGAGGTTGAATTCCAAGTTTTGCAGCTATGCATTTAACCAAACAGAAAAAAATTAGTCTAAGTTAAATTTAACTAAAGGGCTTTGCATAATTGAATTAATAAAAGATTATTAATTTGCAGAAATAAAATTACATATTATATCACCAATAGTCCTCCCATTTGTGAATCTTCCGGTGGCTTTTCCACCATTGAAATCGATACCATAGAAAGGATAATTTGCTTTGGCAAGAGAGAGTTGTAAGTAGTTGTTGTTTCCAACTTCAGTTAAGGAATCACCAAACACAAATGTGACTAAGGAGGAGGAGGAGGAGGAGGAGGCTGAAGACGGCAAGGTGGTGATGGCCATGCAAATCAGAATTGAGAAAACAATTCCCTGAAACTCCATACCTTAAGTTGTGATAATAATATTGTTCTATGGTTGCTGTTTTTCAAGTCATGTGGTGTTCAAAAATTTATAAGGGAACTTTAGAAACTGTTTGAAGTCATGCCCATTTCTCTAAGTTTTAACATAGTAGTTGATTAGAGAAGATTCAGATGGTGTAATCTTGAAAGGGTTCTCTTGCGAGAAGACATGTAAGTTCAAAATTGTAAGTTATGGTAGTTGGTAAATTCTGTCTTACGGTTGGCCCTCTTTTTTGCGTTGGCCAACTCTCTCTAAATATAGTCAGAAAAGCCACTGATGTAGTTTTGTTTTCTGGGAATTTGTTATGAATTTAGAAACATGTAGGTTCTCGAATCAACACTGTATCCAGCAAAATTTGTCAAACACCAGTCTTATGTGAACTTTTGGACAAGCTCCCAAACCAAGCCTAATGAAAATTTTATATACTATTTCACCTCTCTCCTTACCAACAATTCTACTTATATAAACTCAATAAAAGAATTTTAAATCTAAATTTTATCCTTATATCAACAATTTCTTTCATTTAAAACAAAAGTTAACCATTAACTTGCAATTTGTGAAGCACTTAAGAGAACTAACATTTGAAAACTCAAAATGGCGGTTTTTTTCTAGGCCGGGCTCATTTTAAAAAAGGCCAGATTGAAGTGGGATTCTTGTTTTTTCCCCTGTTAAGGCCATAACACACAATGATTGATGATAACCCACAATCGTTGTGCGTTATCCTTAATCACCGCGTTAATTGCATAAAAATCTGACGTGGATCCCAGTTGGCGCTGAACTGTCGATAACGCACAATGACTGTGCGTTATCAAGCTTAATAACGCACAACCATTATGCGTTATTAAGCTGATAACGGACAATCACTGTGCGTTATCATGTTATAAAGAAACAAACCCTAGCGCCGCCGCCCCTTCCCCTTCCTTCCCCCTTTTTTTTTCTACCCCAGTTTAGGCAGCCCCTCCCCCTCCTTCCTCCCCCTTTTTATTTTCCCTCAGCCTATTTCAACCCTATTTCCCCACTCCCTTTTTTACTCTCTTTCCTCCTTTCCTCCTTTCTTCCTCCTTATTTCTCTATTTCCTCTCCTTCCCCTATACTGTTTTTTCAGCCTCCTTCCTCCTTCATTCTTTCTTCTTTTTTTCAGCCACCTTCATCTCATTCTTCTTCCTTTTTTCATCATTCTTTCTTCAGAAAATTTTTTGTTCCTGCCTTCGCCAACTGCTACGTATTTTACTCTATTTTTTTCTTATTATTATGTGTTGATTTCTTTTTATCTAATAAATGTGTATTTTATTTTGAAAATTACAGTTAAATTAGTAAATATTGGAGATTTTCTTTGGAGTACGAAGGCTATTAAGGATTTGGAGTACGAAGGCTACAAAAGCTGCATTTTAAATTTTCAGTAAGTTTTTAGTTATTTAGAATTTTTTTTGTTTATTACATATTAAGTGTGATTATTTCGGTATTTGTTGTTTGTTAATGTTTTTTATGAATTTTATTTATTAACTTGAATTAATTTATTTTTTGTTGAAATGGGTTTTACATTTATATTTAAAATGTTTGTTATTAATGAATTTGTACACATGTGATAATTTTATGTATATAATTATTTTTTAATTTAAAAAGTGACATTAGGGTGATGTATTATTTTCTTTAATTTATGTGGATAATTATGTTTACTTTATTACCTTACTTTATGATTATTAGAAATTATTTAGATTATTATTTTGCATATTTCGTATAAATTATTAAGTAGAAAATATGAGAATATGTAATTCGATATTTTTAACATTTTTTTAAATGTAGAAAATATGAAAACAAATCTTTTTGTTGTAACTTAAAAATTGTAAAATTTAAATAATACAAAACTTAAAAATGTATTATTAAAATCCAAAATTTTACATTTTTTAAATTTTTGGATTTATGTTTAAAATTGTAGTTATTAATAAATTTGTACAAATTTGATAATTTTATGTATGTAATTATTTTTTTGTATTTGAAAAGTGATATTAGGGATAATGTTTTTTCATGAATTTATTTGGATAATTATGGAAAAAAGTTTTTTAGCAACTTAAAAATTGTAAAATTTAAATAATACAAAACTTAAAAATCTATTATTAAAATCCAAAATTTTACATTATGTTTTTTTTTTTATTTTTTTTGTGAAAGTGTGGTTTGGATTTACGTTTAAAATTGTAATTATTAATAAATGTGTACAAATTTTTGTTTTCATTAAAAAATGATATTAGGGTTTAGGATTTTTTTCATGAATTTATTTGGATAATTAGGTTTAATTTCTTACTTTATGATTAATAGAATTTTTTTTAATTATTTAGGTAATTAATTTGAATGTTAGAAAATATGGGAATCTGTAATTCGGTATTTCTAATTTTTATTTTTTTAAACAGTAGAAATTATTGAAACTTTATTTTTTGCAACCTAAAAATTGTAAAATTTAAATAATACAAAACTTAAAAATCTATTATTAAAATCCAAAATTTTACATTATATATATATTTTTTTTTTGGGTGAAAGTGTGGTTTGGATTTATGTTTAAAATTGTAGTTATTAATAAAAGTGTACGAATTTTTTAATGTTATGAATATAATTTTTTTTTCATTTAAAAATTGATATTAGGTTTTAGGATTTCATTTAAAAATATGGGAACCGGTACCTGGAAATTTATAGTTTAGTAATTAATACTTTTATTTAAATTTTAAAACCGTAATAGCGAATTTATGAAGTAGTAAAATGCTTAACTATAAAATATACTTAAGTAACTCACAAAAATTTATTACCAAAACACAAAAATCTATTACTTTAAATACAAGAAAATAAAAAAATCTATTACCAAAATCCCAAAATTTACACCAAACAATAAATCGTCGAAGTAGAAACTTTTTAACAGTGAACCTTAAAAACTAATAGTAAAAGTGAAATTTATTACGTAACAGTAAACCTTAAAAACTTTAAAATCTTATTTATTTAAAAATCTCTAAATTGTTGATTAATTGTGTTAATAATATACCTGATATTTGGAAATATGAGAACGTAAAACTATAAACTTTACAATCATTAAACGTAATAATAATTAAATCTTAATATTCTTAGAATTAGAATTTGTTTAAAACTTTTTAATTTTAACATATAGATGTTCACAATATCTGGAAAATATAATTAATGTAGATAGAAGAAGTGCCAGCACATGTGCATCCGGGGTCCATTGTCACTGACGTCTTATCCGAACAGCATGAGCACAGATCGGGTTTGATCTGGAGTGGGGATCGGGAGACGTGTTATACTGACCTCCAGTGTAGGCGTTTTGGCCGCACCCTGTTCCAGTGCTATAGTGCGGCTCCCCGTAGATTGGTTGAGATTATAGATAGAACTGGTTTGGGTGGAGTCTTTAGGTGTGGTTATATTGGATTGGACCACACGCTTATCACCGCATTGGTCGAGCGGTGGAGACCAGAGACCCACACATTTCATCTAATGTGCGGTGAAGTCTCGATTACACTCCAAGATGTACAGGCGCTGTGGGGTTTAGGGATAGACGGCATGGTTGTTGCCGGGCCTAGTTGGAATTTACACGCTAAACAATACTGGATTGACGTTATCGAGAGACTTCTTGGTGTGCAGTTGTCTCTCAGCCACTTTTCCGGTTACAAAGTGAAGAAGGAACCATTGGAAGCATGGATTCTGAGAGGGTTTATCGGTTCAGAAACCGACGACGATCTAATCCTGTGCGCTCGTGGATTTATTTTTTTACTTATTGGCAGACACATGCTTCTTGACTTCTCCGGGAATTTGGTTCACATGCGCTACCTTAGCTTGTTGGAGGATTTTGATGCCAACGATCCTGAGATACCTAGTTGCCAACGATCCTGAGATACCTGTTTCGAACATCATTCAAGAGGTGCAGGTATTGTATCAAACTGGCTGTACTTACAAGCGGGCATGGTATGCTCGAAAATTTGCCATCGAGAGGGTTTTTGGTAGCTGGGATACAACCTTCAATATTCTACTAAAATACTTACAAGCTGTACAGGATATAAACCCGGGGACTGTCTACGAATTTTGCATCACAGTACAAGCAGTCCCCCTAATTATGTTTTCAAATTTGTTTTCTGGTGTTTCTCGCCGTGTATAGACGGATTTCCATATTGCCGGCTGGTGATTTCTGTTGATGGAACACACTTAAGAGGACCATACAAGGGCGTGCTGTTAATTGCAAGAACGTGGGATGCAAATAATCACTTGTTCCCACTTGCTTTTGCAATTGTTGATAAGGAATCTTCCGAGAGTTGGAATTGGTTCCTTAAAAACTTGCGAGAATACGTAGTCAAAGATCGCCACGTATGCCTCATTTCTGATTGCCACAAAGGTATTTTCTTAGCTATTCAAAGTCAACCTTTGTGGCAACCACCATTTACAGTTCACCGGTTTTGCTTAAGCCACATTCGAACAAATTTCAGCAAGATCTTTAAAAATACAACCATAAAAAGCTTGATGTGGCAGGCCGGAACAGAAACGAAACAATGAAAATTTGACCGTGCAATGAAAGAGATTAAAGAAAGAAATGTGGATGCATACATTTACTTGATGAAGTGGGACGCAGAGAAATGGACACTGTTGCATGATGGCGGTCACAGACATGGTATCATGACAACCAATATTTCCAAGGAACTTAACAGTATGTTGAAAAAAGCTAGGGTTCTACCTTTAAAAGCCCTGGTTGAACTAATATTCAACAAACTAGCTAAGTACTTTCACCAACACCCTGAAGAGGCAGAAAATTGTGTACATCCATTTCCAACTCGAATTTTTGACAAGTTCTTGCGGATTGAACTGAAATCAATAGAACACAAAGTTATAACTTACAATCCGCGATAGGGAATATGCATGGTTAAATCTCCAATCCGAGTTTCTGGTACGGGCAACAACGTCTATACATTGCGGATAAATAATAAATTTTGTAGTTGCGGAAAATGACAAACATATACATTGCCTTGTTCTCATGTTCTTGCAGTGTGTAGAGAAAATAGGTCAAGAACATATGCTTATGTACCAGAGATATACGTACATAAAAACTTACCAAGCGAATTTTCATCCGGTCTTGAGTAAGAACTTTTGGAGGGATGTCCCTTTTAATTTGACATTCTATCCTCCAAACATGAAAAAGGAATGGGGTAGGAAACAAGGCAAGCGATTTCAGGGGGAAATAGATTATAGAAATCCGGATTCTCCCCCAAGATGTGGTAGATGTCGCATGCCGGGGCATAATAGGAAAAATTGTAATAACCCCGGACCGAGCAATGTATAAGTTTGACATTTTCTTGAAATAGTTGTAATAAAACATGTTTATAATAATGAAATTTTCTTTCAATTTCTTCTAATTACTACATCATTGCTCTAAATTTTTACGGTTTCTTTAGTATTACTTCTTCAAATAACTTGCAATGAAATGGTCAAAACGTAAATGTATTTTCCAAGCAAATGATATAAATAGCACAAAATAAGTTAAATATAATAAATACAGTCTTTTTAAAAAAAATTATACAATTATAAGTTTTTCCAAAACAAATTTTCATTAAAAAAACAATTCATTAAACAAATTACTAAAAAAAACTTATATAATTATAAGTTTTTCCAAAAAAAATTTTTATTAAAAATAAAAAAAATGTTCATTCAAAAAAATAAAATAAATTAAGTAACGCAATTGTAAACAAAAAAACATTTAAAAAAAATAAAAAAAATTAAAAAAATAATTACGTGGCTGATAACGCACAAGTATGCGTTATGCCGAGTCATAACGCACACTGATTGTGCTTTATCAGCCACATTAACTGATTAGCTTAATTAACTGATAACGCACAATGATTGTGCGTTATGGAATGAATCGGAGAAAAAAAAAAAACGACCCACTTCAGTCTGAACTTTTTTAAAATGGCCCGACACAGAAAAAAACCTCAAAATGCATATGGTCATCCAATTTCCCTTTTTCCTTTCTCTCATGTTAGGGATCAGATGCCTCATCTCTTTGCTACTAATTATAAGGACTTTGTTTAATCAAATTAGGAAAACTAGTTGTGATATATGACCATATGCATATCACTATCAAGCAATTAATTAAGTAAAGAATATATATGATATAAAATTAGTTCTTGTGTTGCATGCATGATTTTCATTTGTTAAAGGAACAGTGTTGGTATCCAATTAAGACCTATTCCCAATTAATTGCCTTTTCTTCTTTTGGGGGGTGGCCAGTGGGCAATATTCTCTACTTGAGTAGCATATCTTGTTGGTTTCAAAGGCTAAAAAAGCCCAAATAAAGAATTCATAAAAAAATATAATTCTTTTTTTTTTTAATTATATATGAATATATAGTGGTTCGTAATGTAATATATTTGAATGTGCTTTCTTAAAATATATTGTATTATAGCATAAATGGACCAATTTTCTTTGCTTTTAGTTGATTATTGAATTTTGAAGGCATATTAGCACCCACGAGAAAAGCAAAGTGCAATACATCCTTTTTATCTTTACATTTAAAAATAATTTATTATTGAGCTGCATTCCAATTGAAGAAAAAAAATTGAAAAGCATTACAATAATTCTAGGATTCTTTTAAATTTAAATGTTCAAGACATTAATTGTCCGATTAGAAATAATCAATATCACCAATTAGTTCACAAGTTATAGTAAAACGTATAGATTAAGTTTTAGAAAGAAATAGCACTCTTTTAAATATTTGATTGAGCTACATTTTCATGACGAATAAAACATTTTGCATAAAATATATGGGCTATTCTCAAACTTTTGAAAAATTTTAAAGTTACTTTTTTCTAATACAAGAAACTATTTCCAGTGGTTAAAAAAGTTATCTTAAAACTTTAATAAAATATTTGATTGTTAATAAACAAAAAATCAAAATTAGTTTTGAAAAATATCCTAGTACTATAACCTCTTTTAGACTATAATATAATTTTTTATAAAATTATTTTTTATATGTTTGAAATTATAAATATATATCATAGAATGTAAAGAACAATTTAAAAATAACTTATAATTAGAGTCCGAGGAGAAGGTAAAAACATCCGTATATAGTTTTGCTTCATAGCCGTTTTACTTGCAACCACAGCTTGGAATAATTGGAATCAGCATGCATGCATCACCAATAAGGTTCCAATTTCTTGTAATTAGAACATTTTGTCCCATTCACTCCTCATTTTCTTTCCTCTTCAGTTAGCCCCCCACATGCTTGAACAGATGCACACTACATATTCTTCATCCATTTTTAGACCCACATACCTCTGTTTTCATCCAATCAAAAAAGTCTTCAAATTATACCATTCTTCTTTCCAAAACAAATTAACATTTTGATCATAATCTATCTTCTAACGAGTTAGAAATTCCAAATTCAATTAACTACTGCTTCTGCAAGAATTATAGAAGGGCATTTATGTCAATACCTTGTGCGGTAGGGAGTGTAGCAATCGTAGGCTTTCTCCGGTGGGCGTGGAAGCGTTGTAGCTACGTTGGCTCAAACGACACCGAATCATGGCCAATTGCAACTGTAGAAGAATTCGAGCCAATCCCTAGAATCGTCCGAGTAGTCCTTTCCATATACTTTTCAGATCCAGAACATCCAAAATGCCCACAATCAAACCACTACCGGTTAAATCAAAACGACATCGTCAAACGAGTTTCTTACAAAGAAACACAAGGCCGTTCGCCGCCGTACATTATCTACATCGATCATAATCACCGAGAAATCATTCTAGCAATTCGCGGCTTAAATTTATTGAACGAAAGTCATTACAAAATACTTTTGGACAATAAATTGGGAAAACAGATGTTTGATGGAGGATTTGTACATCACGGTTTATTGAAATCTGCAATTTGGCTTCTAAAGCAAGAATCGGAGATTTTAAAGAGGCTTTGGATTGAAAATGGGAATAATTATTCAATGGTGTTTGCTGGGCATTCGTTAGGCGCCGGAATTGCATCTTTGTTAACGATAGTAGTGGTGAATCATAGGGAGAAATTAGGGGGAATTCCGAGGAGTCTTATAAGGTGTTATGCGGTGGCTCCGGCACGGTGTATGTCGCTTAATTTGGCTGTTAAATATGCCAATTTCATTCATTCTGTGATATTGCAGGTATGCCATTAGTGTGTTCTCCAAGCTAAGCTTACCTCTGTAATTTCTTCAGGCAACTATTTATATAAAAGATCTTTTAAGATGTTAGGGAGGGAACTTGAAACTTATCCCACACCCCAAAAAAAAGGAGGGAATTTGAAGGAAGTTTGTTTAATTTTTTCTTTAAAAAAAATGAATACTTATAGAAAGTGAAAAGTTAATAAAATGGGACAAAAGTATTTATTAGTCTTAGCTTAATTTTAAATTTATTTTTTTCTGAATTTATTTTAAAATAATTTTTAGTTTCAAAACTATTTTTTTTAAAGAAATTAGCTACATGTAGAGTCCTAAACTATTTTTTACTTTTTCTATTTGTAGTTATAAAAGTTTATATCCAAAATTTTTATTTTATCTTTTTCTAACCCTTAACTATTTTTAATATTGTAAGTTTATAGCAATTTAATTCATGGTAACATTTGATACATTTTTTGTACATTTTTGTAACTTAACTTAAAGAATTTAATTATTTTTTACCATTTTAATAGATACATGTGTCAATATCTGTCGAATTCCAACGTGAAATGTTTAAATTGGTGTACTTGTAATGTTGAAATAGTTAATACTTATGGAAAGATAAAATAAAAGTTCATAATGATAAATAGAAAATTAAAAATAGTGTAGGATTATCTATAGACAATTTCTTCTTCTTCTTTTTTTTTTTTAAAAAAAGAATAATAGATACAACCACTCTTTGGGAAAGGGAAATTTGTCAAATTTACATTTTTTTATCGTGGTATGCGAGAGTTATCGACTAATTTGAAAAGAATCAATGGAGGCTACAAAGTCTTCAAACAACAGCAAAAAAAACTAGCATATAATATTAAACGCTAATTAAATTCTATATTGTGTTACTCATATAAATTATCAATTTAGAGTTAAATCGTTAATCCTAACTTTTTTATATGTATACTATTAATTTAATGAGAATAGTAGAGGCATTCTTGTTACACATATAGCACACATCTATGAGGAAAACATTAAAGATTAATGACTCTTGATTGTAGATTTATACATGTGGTACACGCTACTATAAAAGGAGGGCGGCAGATCAATATTTTTTTAAAAAGAATATTTTTAATAAAAAATAATTTTAGTATTAAATTAATAGTTTTAAAAAGTATTTTTTGTGACAAAAGATTTTTAGAAACGTCAACGAGCTTTGGTTGTGAGCTTGGTTATGAAGGAAATATGATTGTTGTCTTGTGTAGGATGATTTCTTACCAAGAACACCTACACCATTAGAAGATATATTCAAATCCATCTTCTGGTAAGTTTGTCGTTGTTGTTGATGTTTTTATATGAATGAATGAGAGAGGTGATCTTTCTCATGTTGAAAATTAGTTTCTTGATATTAATAATAAGGGTTCTTTTTACAGCTTGCCCTGTTTGATGTTTTTTGTGTGCTTAAGTGATACCTTCATACCCCAAGATAGAAAGCTTAAAGATCCAAGAAGATTATATGCACCTGGTCGAATATATCACATTGTTGAGAGAAAAATTTGCAGGTTCATTTTTAAATTGGCAGAATAGTAGAGATTGATGATGAATGATGTTATGAGCTTATTAAATTAATTAATGTGTGTTTTTGAAGACAGATGTGGAAGATATCCTCCAGAGGTTAGAACAGCGATACCAGTAGATGGAAGATTTGAGCATATTGTCTTGTCCTGCAATGCTACAAAAGATCATGCCATCCTTTGGATTGCTAAACAAACTGAAAAGGCCATCCAAGTATGTTATTTAATTCTCTCTCGCTCTTTCTCTCTCCCCCCATTTTACCATACACCAATCAAACCTTAACTTCAAAAGCCCAAAATTTTATATAAATAAAATTTTTAAATTGTATGTATTGATTTTTTAAGCTTTTTTTTTTTTTTTCAAAATTCAACCCCCACTTTTATAAAAACATATTTATATTACGTTAAAAAAATTATTGTCTTCCAAAATCAAAGTTTTACTAGCGGCTAATGAGTGAAAGAGAAAACTTAAAAAGAAAAAAAAAAAAAAAAAAGTAAAACCCTAAACGAATTAAACTTTTAAAAGTTAGGTTTAATTCCAAAAGTATTCCTAAATTTGAAGAATTGTCATCCTTCTTTTCTAGTTGTCAATTAAGGGTCAATTTGGTTGTAAATGTATAATTTTTAAAAATCATGACTTAATTTTGTATCAAGTTCACCTTCGATTTCTCTAAATCTTTTTAAATTTTCTAATTTATTTTACTTTCCAACTTTTTCATCTTTGTTCATTATATTTCACACCACTTCAACCATATATTTTTATATCATTTTGTTCTATAGATATACTTAGACTTGTAGAAAAGAATTGTGATCGAACTGCCTCTTCTCTATGATCGTTCGTCATTGTCACCTCCTCTTCTTTTTTTCGTCTCTCTACTATTCTCTCTAATCTTGACCTTCTTTCTTCCTTCAGTCCTATGTCCTCTCTTCTTGTTCTTTCAATTTGAGCAACAACAAAACCATAATAAGAAAAAAAAAAAAAGAAAAGAAATAATTGGGGAAGATATTAATGTAATAGACAGCAACGGAAAAAAAAGAAAATAAATATAGAAAATATATATAAAGAGTAAGAATAGTTGTTCAGAAATAACATTAAATAGTAGCCATAGAAATAAAATAATATAAAAATATATGGGTTGACTGGTGTGAAAGATAATAGAGAAATATGAAAAAGTTGAAGGATGAAATAGATTAGGAAATTTAAAAAGATTCAGAGAATTTGGGGTTGGACTTTTTGAGTTTTAAAAATTATACATTTATCCCTAATCGACCCTCAATTAACAATTAGAAAAGAATAGTCCATTACTTAACAATTCCTCAAACTTAATTAAGAGTACTTATTTGGAATTAACCTAAAAGGAAATTGAATAAATGTTAGGCTTAACTGCAATGAGATGCATACTCTTTTTCTTTGTTTTAATACATTCAAAGTGAGGAATGTGGTTTGCATTCGGAACTTTGATACCATTAAATTACTGTCTAATGGAACTATAAATAGTAAATGTGTGGAGGCATAGCTCTTCAACAATTGTGATTAGATAGAGTTTGGTATGTCATTTTTTTACCTGTATTTTAATATCATTTTCCCGTATAACTTACATATAGATTATCCATTGACCATAATGAAATTTCTCATCAAAAAATGATAATTTTATTGAATTTTGAAATGAAACTTTTTTTCAAATACAATATAGTTAAAGTCAAGTAAATATTAAAATTAAACTCAATATTAATAAAAGAATTATATAATTTTTAAAGTGAAAAAAACATCATAGATAGATTAGATATATATATATATCTATATCACAATTGCTCACAACGCATTATCATATTTTTTGAAAGTTTCCAGTGGGGAAAACAATCTTGTGTTTTCTGTCCCATTAATGTAAAATTGTGTACATTATATAGATTTGTCAAGGTGACAAATCCTAAACCTATTTGGTTTAGAAAACCTGTACTAATTATAACTCATAGATATACATAGTTTAGGATTAGTAATCCTATTTACATAAGAATCCTTAACACTCCCCCTCAAGTTGGAGCATGAATATCAGTAATGCCCAACTTGGATGCTAAACGATGGAAATGTGTTGGTTGTAGAGCTTTGGTAAAAATATCAGCGGGCTGAACTTCACTGCGGATGTAGAAGGGAGAAATGAATCTTTCTTGAAAGGCATCTCGGACAAAATGACAATCGATTTCAATATACTTGGTGCGTTCATGGAAGACATGATTTTCGGCAATGTGAAGAGCGGCTTGATTATCACAGTGTAATGGTATTGGATGAGTGATAGGCACATGAAGGTCACGGAGTAGACTGGATAACCATTTTAACTCACATAAAGTCATTGCCATAGAGCGGTATTCAACTTCGGCAGAAGAACGAGAGACAATGTGTTGTTTCTTTGTCTTCCAAGAAATAGGAGATCCACCAAGGGAAATAAAATAGCCTGTGATAGATCGTCGTGTAATTGGGTAGGTAGCCCAATCTGAATCACAATAGGCGGTCAGTAAAAGAGGAGATTTAGATTGAAGAATAATACCACGTCTAGGACTACCCTTGAGATATCGAACGACGCGGATAGCGGCGTCCCAATGAGCACAACGGGGGCGTGCATAAACTGAGCAAGTGCATGGACTATGTAGGCGAGCTCAGGTCGAGTGAGAGTAAGATAAATCAACTTCCCGATTAGTCTGCGATATCGATCTGGTTTATCAAAATAAGGTCCAGAGGCTTTTGCCAATTGATGATTTGGTTCAATGGGTGTTGATGCTGGTTTGGCTCCCAATAAACCAGTCTCAAAGAGAATTTCCAAAGCGTATTTGCGTTGGCATAAGAATAATCCCGAAGGATTTCTTGCAATTTCGATACCCAAAAAATATTTGAGAGGACCCAAGTCCTTCATATGAAAGCATTTATTTAAGGAAATTTTGAATTTTTCTAGAGTGGGTAGGGAATTTCCAGTAATTAGTAAATCATCCACATAAATGAGAACACATGAAAAATGCTGTCTCGAGAGTATGTGAAAAGAGAGTAATCGACATAAGATTGGGAGAAGCCATACTTACGAAGAGCTGAAGTAAGTTTTGAAAACCAACAGCGAGGAGCTTGGCGAAGTCCATATAAAGATTTCTTCAAGAGACAAACTTGACCGCGGAAAGATGGGCGAAAACCAGGTGGAGGTGGCATATATACTTCCTCTTGTAAATCTCCATGAAGGAATGCATTGTGGACATCCATCTGATGGATAGGCCAGTTTCGAGCAGTAGCAACAGAAAGTAGAGTTCGAACGGTGACCATTTTAGCCACTTGAGCAAAAGTGTCTGTGAAGTCGATACCTGGCATTTGTGTGTTTCCTAAAATTACCAAGAGGGCTTTATATCGTTCGATGGTGCCATCTACTTTGTATTTAATTCGAAAAATCCATTTACTTTCCAAGGCACGTTTTTCAGGAGGCAAGGATGTCAAGGACCATGTGCCATTTTTTTCAAGTGCATCAATTTCGTGGCGCATGGCGGCGTGCCGAAGAGGATTTGAGACTGCTTTGGAGTAGGTGTTGGGCTCGGATTCTATGGCTATAGAAGCTAAAAAATGCCTGTGGGAAGGAGAAAATTTTCATAGTCCACAAAATGAGTTATTGGATAGAGGGACGTACCTAAGAGGTCCGGAGAGGGTGAGTGAGCAGTGGAGGAAGGGGATGTAGAAGACTTCCATATAGCATTGCAGTCATAGTCTCTGAGTCGATGCGGAATATTTTTATTCTAGTGCTTTTTCTTGTGCTGAGAATGGACGGATTTTCTTGTGGATTTATTTTGGATGTGGGTGCCTGGGTATCTGCCGCAGCCTGGTCTTGGGCAGAAGATGTGGCTGGCCCAAGGCTGGAATGGACCTCTTGTTGGGTTGCTGTCGCTGGGCTATGAGGAGCAGCAACTGGAGGTGGGTTGCATAAGGCTTAAGGAGAGCTGGGCCGCAGTCCGCGTGATACTGGGCTTCGGGAGGCAGCTGGAGGTTCTGGTGCGGAGCATGCGGGTGGGCCAGGCGAAGCTGCTGACTCAGATGGGCTGCGCAAGGTTTTTGGTCCGCGTGATGCTGGGCTTCGGTAGGCGGCTGGAGGTGCTGGTGCAGAGCTCGCGATTGGGCCAGGCGAAGCTGCTGGGCCGCGTGCAGGGGTGGGCGAGGCTGCTAGCACAGATGGGCTGCTCAATGCTTCTGGGCTCCGGCTAGGGTGTTTCTTTTGTGGGCTGTTGGTTTTTTGGCCAATACTCCCCCTATCTTGTGTACAGGTTTCCTTGGAGCCTAAAATTTGTTCTCCAAAATTGTATAACTGTGTAAAATCCGTAGGATGGATTAAGGCTTCGGATTTTTCTTTGTACGGAAAGCTTGTCTCGTCAAAAATCATATCTCGGGATATAATAAATTTTTCTGTTTGCAAGTCATAAAATCTCCAACCTTTCTTGTTAAAGGGATAGCCAAGGAAAACACACCTTCGACTGCGGGCTCGAAATTTATCTTTAGGTGGATCATGGTCATGGACATAGGCTAAACATCTGAAATTTTTAACATGAGAGTATGAAGGTTTCTTTCCAAACAATAGCTCAAAAGGAGTTTTATCGTGTAATAACTTTGAAAGTATGCGATTGATTAGATATCCTGCTGTTAGAACACATTCTCCCTAGAACTTGATTGGCAGATTAGCTTGAAAACGCAAGGCGCGAGCGAAATTTAGAATATGACGATGGTTACGTTCAACTCGTCCGTTTTGTTGTGGAGTACCAGGAATGGTTGTTTGGTGTATTGTGCCTTGAGCAGAAAAATATAATTTGAGACATATGAACTCCGTGCCATTGTCACTCCGAATTATTTTTATGGTTTTGTGAAATTGGGTTTTGACCATTGCAAAGAAATCCTTTAAGGTAGACGCGACTTCGCTTTTCTCAGATAGTAAATATATCCAGACAGCTCTAGAAAAATTGTCCAAAATAGTTAGAAAATAAGAAGCTCCTATAGTAGATTCAGTTTTGTATGGGCCCCATAAGTCACAATAGACTAAATCAAAGATTTCAGATGTTTTATTTATGCTCAAGAAAAAATTATCACGGGTCTGTTTGGCACGTAAGCGCACATTACAAGGGCTAGTCTTGGCTGTAGAAGAGTTGAACAATTTACGTACTACAAAATCCGAAGGATGACCCAATCGAATATGCCACAATGTGCTGGAATCAAGAACTTCACTAGAAAAAATAAATAGATCTGGTAACTGCAGATGTTTGTAGAAAAAGATCTCATTCCTTTGCTCACCCACTCCAATCGGCCTCATTGAGATACGGTCCTGTATAACACAATAATCATTAGAAAGAGTGATAAAACATCGGGAGTCACGAGTCAATTGGGACAAGGAAATTAAGTTGCACGTAAGCTCAGGAATATAGAAGACACTATGAAGTTTGAGTCTCGTATTTAAAGAGATTGTTCCTTCTTGCAGGGCAATTATTTTAGTGCCATTGGGTAAACCAATAGTATACGGGTAGATATTATTTAAATTTGTTAAGAGATCTTTTCTACCAGTCATATGATGAGAGCACCCTGAATCCAAAATCTATAAATTTTTCATACCAGATAATTTTTCGAATTGCGTGTTACTTGAATTTTTTAATGCGGTCAGCAGAGTTGACCACTGGTCAACTGTTAGGTTTGGAAAAGGGCCCGGCCCACTGCTGATGGTGCTCAGCCCGTTGTTGCTGGTGCTCGGCTCGATAGGCCCGCTCCAGTCTTCTTCTCCAACGAAGCTGTTGCAGCCTCTAGGGTTTTCTGCCGCCATTCGTCCACGTCGAGCAGAGGTGGAGTTGGCCCAAGCTTCTAGCGGGCGTGCTCTGTTGATGACATGGGTTCTTGCCATCAGCTGCTGCCATCCACCGCGTCCAGATCTGTCGCCGCGGCCGCTGCGCCATCGACTGTAATTTCTGTGTGGAGTTCCGCGACCGGCGACTGTGGTTTGAGGATTGTTCTGCGGCCACCATTCTGGGTAGCCCACCAGTTGGAAGCAGCCGGTGACTTCATGACCGGCTCTCTTGCAATATGTGCAATAAAATTTTGATGGAGGTCCTCGGCGTTCTGCTCCGGCGCCGGCGACGACGAAGGCGGCACCCTTGCTGGTATGGTCCGCGGCTCGTGTCAGATTTTTGTGCTGTTCTTCTTTACAAATTTGAGCAAGAATTGTTCGTAATTTTGGCATAGGTTCCTGTTGGATCATATGGGAACGGACAGTGCCATCAATTGCACTATTTAATCCCATTAAAAATTGGAAAATATTTTTTTTTTTCTCTTTCTTTTATGATAAAAGACAAGAGTTTTATATCTGTGCTAGACGAAAGTTGAGTGTAATTTTCCAATTCATCCCATAATTATATGATGCTTAGGCCGTTGTTTTCAATAAATAAATAAAACAACACATGCGATATATATATATATATTATATATGAGATGATGAGTTGCATGATTTTGATAATTTGCTGTGAAGGGTTTTTGATTAATGTTGTTATATTTATTTGCAGACTATGAAAGAAAGTGGTGAAGTCACAATAATGAAGGCACCAGTAGTACCGAAATTTGAGAGATTGAAGACAATTCAAAAAGAACACAAGGAAGCATTAGAAAGAGCTGTGAGTTTGAATATACCTCATTCACTTACTGCAATGAAAGAATCCATAATAGAGGAGGAGAAGGAGGAGGAAGACGTAATAGAGATCTTGAGCCATGAAAATGCTTCAAAAACAACAGCAGAATCATCATCAGCAGCAGCTAATTGGGATGATCTAGTTCAAAAACTATTCAAGAAGAATGAGTCAGGTCAAATTCTCTTCAACAGAGAAGCACTTCCTTCTTGATTTTTCTAACCCTCCTTTTTTCTTTCTTTCTCATTATTTAGAACCCCAAAACTATATTTAATTTGTGTCAACTTGTCCAAAAACTCTTTTTTTCTATAATAATTTTAGTACCAAAACTATTTTTTCTTAGAAATAGGGTTAATTACATTTGTTCCATGGAGAGTTTTGTCCAAATTACTCGTTCTATTTTGTGTATATTACAAATACATTTTTATCATTTATATATCTAAAACTAATTAATCAGTCTTCTAATTTTAGTAAAAAAATTATCCGAAAATAATGTAGTAGCAAAAATGTTTAAAATATTCTTAAATATCATTTTACGTATTCTTAATTACCAATCATGTACATTTTCTGCAACGAAAGATATTGTTGTCTTAATATATAATACTAAACTAGCACCAAATTTGCAAATTGATATTTTAAGAAATTTTAAACTTTTTATTAGATAACCATTATTTTTTGATAATTTTTTAAAAATTAAAAATTAGCGCGAAGGATTAATTTGTTATGCATATATAAAAAACAACATTGTTATATTTGTAATTTACATAAGATTGGAATAAAATTATAATTTAGACAAATCTCAAAAAGAAAAATATAATTAATTTAAACAAATATTAGTATATGTCATGTTTATGTTTTAAAGCGCGAAATCTGGTAAATTGTATCATGTTTCGCTTGCATATGGGTTATCAACACGAAAAAAATCATCAATCTCTGATTTTTTCTAAATGTCTCAAGTAAAAATGGAAAATTAATGTAGGCAGATTGAGTAAATATTTAGAAAGAAAAAGTTAAAAGCTTTAGAATTTTACCTTTAATCGGTGATTAATGAGTAATACATGAAATAATTTGTCATATTTTGCTTGGAAAGGGATGTCGAAGGCAATATTTGTTAAAAAAGTAATTATAGAACCCAAAATTATTATAAAAAATCGTTTCAAAATTCGATTAAGACAAATTAAATAGTTTCGAATCAATTGCACCAATTTTTCTTCATTCTTTGTAAATACTCCTCTAGATCCTTCTTGAATATTTGATTGAAATTTGTACTAACTGAAAAAGTAATGATGAGGTTAAATTGAAAATTTCACTATTCGATTAATTAAAATATAAATAAATTATTTTTAAAATTTGGATAATTTTTTTTCTCTTTAAATACAGTAAATTACACTCAAACCTAAACTCAATATTTTAATATATTCTTCGATAACAGAAACTTTCCAATAAGTAGTGGTTGTAGTAGAGAAAAGCAAGAAAGTATGTTTTGTTTTCTTGTCTAACAAAACCGTGGAAGTCCTAAGTGAATGCTATTTTTAACTTCATTTTGTTGTCTTAATAAAACTTGAGAGACTAAACATAGTCCCACAATGTGTGTTTGTCAATATTTTTGGTTCTATTATTTGACCACCAATATATATACTTGATTTTGATGTCTTTTATGTTTATTTTTCATTCTTCATGGCTGTAGTTTCTCTTGTTTATATATTCAGAAAAAGAAAAAAAAAAGTTTCTCTTGTTTATATATAAGTACATCATTAACCATGACTTAACCATGATTTGTGGCATAATATGTGAGTGCAAAAGTAATTTAATATAAAAAGTGATAAAAGAGAGAAAAAAATAATCGAACCATATAACTTGATCCATGATGATTGAAAGATTGGAGATCGAGTTTGGTTCTTCTAATTGTTGCGTATACAGTCATTTTCCTCAAAGAGATGAAGATTTTTAGAAGAGGCTAATAATCTAAAACATACGTGCAATTAGGGACCATAATCCTAATATATATGTATGTATTTGCTAAACAACCCATCATAGTTTTGCAATACAACTCCTAAGTTTCTACACAGTTATAAAGAGACGTCATACTTTTATTAAGATGACAGACCCACCTATATAAATATAAATTACTTTAATCGGGTCTCAAAATATATATATATATATATATATAGATATAACAACAAACACATAATTAGATTAAGCAATACATGTATGCCTACATGTCCAAAGGTTATAAAAATGTGTATGTATATGAATTAACTCTAAAAATCTAATATCCCACTTGGACTAATATTCATGTGTGCACTCGACCAAACAATTATGTGATTATAGTTGTAGTAGTTAGCACACTTTAATCTGTCATCTTAAACTAACTTTGTCCATTAATTTTATTAATATATGAATCAAAGGGACTTTCAGGGCATTAAAAGAATAGCTAAACATATCATTGGTCACATACATTAATTCAACTAAATGATCGAAGCTGAGTGTGGATGTAGTCTATACATGTATATCTCCAACTAGTCCAAAATGAGATCATAGTAACATATAAATAGGAAATGAACAACTCAACAATATGTCTCAATGAGCAAATTGTAGAAAATTATTGTCATTTAATAATAATAAATAAATAAAACATGAGCATATATATATATATATATTGAAAAACCTTAGAGGGGGGGTGAATAAGGTTTTTGGCTAATTTTAAAAAATCTTTTGTGTGATTAGAAAGATAAACCTCCAATTTGTTTGTGAAAGAATTCTAAAACTCTTTTTGATAAGAATCCACACCAAACAAAATCTTATAGTTTTGGCAATCAAGAAATGAGCATAGAATTAAACTTTAAAGAACATGCACAACAATTTATAGTGGTTCACTCTCTCAAAGAGCTACATCCACTACCTTGAGACTCAACCCAAGGATTTCACAAATCCACTATCTTCAAAGTTGGTTACACAACAACACAATGAGGATCACCCTCCAAGGGTTTTACCCAAAAACTTCTAAGTTTACACAACAAAACAATACAACGAATTTATCAAAGGATCACCCAAAGGGTTTTCCACAAACCTTTGATCACAATAAAGGAATAAGAAGAGTAAGGAACAATGTTACCAAATGAGCTTGAGAAGAGGAAGATACAACTCAATGGAATACTTCTACAAGCACCTCTTTACTTCTTCTTTGTTGGATGGTCAACAATGAAGCTCCAAGAAGATTTTTCTATTTGTATGTATGAGATGAAGATCTTTGAAAGAATGTACTTTTAAAGCTCTTTAAATGTTCTAAAATAATCTCAATCAAGTTTCAATTTAACCTCCATTCATTTTGCAGCTGATCAAAGTCAATATATATATGAAGGAGAAGAAAGTAGTCGTTACACTGTGTAACGGTAATATTTTTACAGTAAAAGACTAAAACCGGACGACCGATTTTAGAAAACGGACGACCTATTTTTGAAACAGAAAGATTCGGACTCATCCTATAAAAATCGGATGATCCCTCTTAAAAATAGGACGACCTATTTTTCTAAAGCTAGAAAAATCGGACTACCGATTTTAAAATAGGACGTCCGATTTTAAAAATCGGATGACCAGTTTAAAAATCGGATGACCTTTTTTTTTAAGCATGACTTAAAAGCCAGTTTTCCTTAAACAAAAAGAACTTTCCTTCACATTTCAAAATATGTATTCTTGATACTCTTTTAGAGATGAGAAAACTTTTGAAGGCATAAAAAACTCTATCAAGAATACTTGGATTTTCAAGAATAGTTTATAAAAAGTAATTCATCCAAGAAGCTTCACACTTGATCAACAAACAAAGATGAGAGTTAGGGAGTTATACAAAATACTTTAGCATATCCCTAACTAAGACATAAGTCTTCAAGGTCTTCAATGCCTTGATCTTGGAATGGCTTGATCTTTCCTTCTTCATTATGTTTTAATTCCAAGATCTTTTACTTCTTATATAGTGTAGCCTTGAGCCTCCAAAAATGCTTCTTTTGTTCTATAGAGACTAAGCTATACTCATCACACAAACATATGTTAATCATAATCGAAAACATACACAATAATGCCCTTAGGGCTAACAATCTCCCCTTTTTTTATTATGACAAATACATATGCAAGAGGAACAAAAGAGCAAGTATGATCAATATGGTAATGCTTCAAAGAAATCATCAATAGGAACAAAGCATACCAAACACCATAAGAGAGAGATAACTCCCCCTATGAATTTGAAAACATGCCAAGGGTTTGAAAGATATTATAACCCAAAATAAGCTCACCTTAAAAGCATGCTTCACACCAAGAATGACATCAAACAATCATCAAACCAAGCACATTACCATAAGATATGTAGCTAACCAAAAGAAAGCATAAAACTTAAAAGCATGCTTCACACCAAGAATGACATCGAACAATCATCAAACCAAGCACATTACCATAAGATATGTAGCTAACCAAAAGAAAGCATGAAACTTAAAAGCAACAAAATAAGAATCTTGCAACTATTTCTCCCCCTTAGTTCTTGCACATATTTCTCCCCCTTTTATCATAAATCAAAAAGATATTTAGGAGAGACTTCAAGGGATCATAGAACTACAATTGGACTTTCAACATAAAAGATCATCATGAAGTCTATAAAAAAACATGGCATCAAGATAACATAATACCAATTAGAAAATCGCTTAATTTCTCATACCAAGCTCTTGGAGCTTGTTTTAAACCATAGAGTGCTTTTGAAAGTTTGTATACATAATTTGGAAATTTTTCATGCACAAAACCGAGAGGTTGTTCAACATAAACTTCCTCCTCGATATCACCATTTAGAAAAGCACTCTTAACATCCATTTGAAAAAGCTTGAATCTTTTTAAAACAAGTAAAAGCTAAAAGCATCCTAATGGATTCAAGTCTAGTAGCAGGAGCAAAAGTTTCATCAAAATCTATGCCTTCTTCTTGATTGAATCCTTGGGCAACAAGTCTAGCTTTGTTTCTAATAACTTCTCCGGAATCATTTAGTTTATTTCGAAAAACTCATTTTATGCCAATGGTGGGGTGATCATGTGGTCTAGGGACTAAAATCCAAACTTTCTTTGTTTCAAAATGATTTAATTCCTCTTGCATAGCAATAATTCAAAACCCATCACATAAAGCATTATCAATAAACTTAGGCTCAATTTGAGATAATAGGGAAAAGTTGTCAATAAAGTACCTTCTTGTTCTTACCCCTTGTGATACATCACCAATAATTTTATCCTTGGAGTGTCCCTTTGGATATATCACATCTTGAGGAAGATTTTGAGCTTCTTGATCATTTTCTTGTGTTACTTCAATCTCTTCTTCCTCCATAAGCGTGTTCTTCCTTTGCTTGAGTGTACAAAGGTTGGTAGCTTAAAAAGTTATCTATGTCATCATCATCTTTCTTGTCAAAGATGTTAGTTTCATCAAATATACATGAATAGACTCTTCAACATATAACGTTCTTTTGTTATAAATTCTATAGGCCTTTTTGTTTGAAGAGTAACCAAGAAAAAATTCCCTCATCGATTTTTTTTTTTTTTTTTTTTTTATAATCAAATTTTTTCAAGATTATCCTTGGTGTTTAAGATAGATCCTTGGTGTTTAAGATAGAGCATTCGCATCCAAAAACTTTGAAGTAGCCAATTGAGGGGGTTTTGTTGAAAATAAGTTCAAAAAGAGTTTTTTTTTTTATTTTTTATAAAATGGTCTCAAGAGAACACGATTCATAATATAGCATGCGGTGTTAACGGCCTCGGCCGAAAATGTTTAGGAAGGGTATTTTCACAAAGCATTGACCTTGTCATTTCTTGTAAAGTTCTATTTTTCCTTTCCACAAATCCATTTTGTTGAAGAGTTTTGGCTACCGAAAAAAGTTATGTAAAATACCAAAATCATCACAAAGTTTTGTAAAATCTTGGTTGTTGAATTCTCTCCCATTATCACTTCTTATAGAAATCAATTTACAAACAAGGGAGGTTTGAACTCTTTTGAATAATTTAATAAATTCATGAAATGCTTCATCCCTTCAGCTTAAAAACAAAGTCCAAGTGAATCTTAGAAAAAAATCATCCACAATAATAAAGGCATACCTCTTACCACCAAGACTAGTGGTCCTCATTTGTCCAAATAAATCCATGTGAATGAGTTCTAAAGGTTTTGAAGTTGAAATCATTTTCTTTGGTTTAAAAGAGGTCTTAATTTGTTTTCCAAATTGACAAGCATCACAAAGTTTAGTTTTCTCAATGTGAAGTTTTGGTAAGCCTCTAACAAGTTCTTTTGAGGAAAGTTGGTTCAATGAATCCATACTAATATGACCAAGTCTTCTATGCCACAAAAATGCATCATCATCATGAACCGAGAGACACTTCAAGTTTTGAGAAAGAAAATCTTCAAGATGAAAGACATAGACGTTTCCAACTCTTTTAGCAACAAAAATAGTTTTGTTTTCATGCTTATCAATGATAGAGGAAGAATCACTTTCAAAAACAACCTTTTTTCCACTATCACATTATTAACTTATACTAAGCAAATTGAATTTTAAACCATCAATTAGAAGAACATCCTTAATGAGAGAGGAAGAATTGTTACCAATATTGCCTATACCAATGATTTTTCCTTTGTTCTTATCTCCAAAAGTGACAAATCCACTTTCGGTTTTTTTGAGATTACTCATAAGTGATGAGTCCCCGGTCATGTGCCTTGAACATCCGCTATCCATGTACCACTTAGATGGCCTTGATTTGTGTTCCTACAAAAGAAGAAGTAGAAATGACTTTTGGTACCCACATCTTTTTGGGTCTATGGATGTTAGTTTGATTTTCTTTAATCTTCCAAATGGTTTTCACTCCTCTTTCAATCTTTTTCTTTATAAAATACTTTGTGGTTTTATGACCACTCTTTTCACAATAGGTGCAACAAATATGTGAGTGAGATGATAAAGCCTTTATAAACCGTGTTTGTTTTGAGAAAATATTGGAATGAGTATATCCAATACCATTTTTATCAAAAGGTGATCTTTGAGAGCCAAGAAGTTTTTCAAAGTTTTCGTTCCCTTTTGTGAATTTTTCAACACATATGGTGAGATCACTCACCTTTTCCTTTAAAACATCATAGTCCACCATGTTTTTTTCAAGTGTGTGAATTTTTTTACAAAGTCTCTTGTTTTCTAAAGCAAGTATTTGAAAATCATTGTTTGAACACTCCCTTTCGCTTTTCAAGATTTCTAGAGACTCAAGGAGAGATTTGTTTTCACAAATAAGTTTTGAGTTTTCATCAATCAAAAGTTTATTTTTGTTTTTCAACTCTTTGTTTCTTTTGGAAACCTTTTCACATTCACCATACATTTTAATAAGCATGGTACAAGGATCATCATCACAAATATCATCATCACAAATATCATCAATGAGATTGGATGAGTTAGGGGGTGAAGATTGTACCTCATTTTCTAGTGCCATGAAGCATATGTTGGCCTTTTCTTCTTCTTCATTTTCACTTGAGTCTTGATCCCAAGTTCCTATTAAGCCTTTGCCTTTCTTCTTCTTCTTTAATGCCTCAAGCTTGGCTTCTAAAGCTCCTTTTTCCTTTTCAATGGCCTTGGGACAATCGGCTACAAGATGATCGGTGCTATTGCATTCAAAGCACCTAGCTTTAAAGAGTGATGAGCTTTGTCCTCCTTTCTTGAGTGGAGGTTTCTTTCCTTTATTGTTGAAACCTTTCTTGTAGAACCTTTTAAATTTTCTCATTATCAATGCCATTTCCTCATCATCATCAACCTCATCTTCATTGTTTGATGAGTATGTTTGATCATCCTCATTTGCCTTGAGTGCAATGCTTTTTCTTCCATTTTCTTCATCTTCCATTTCATTCAATCTTTTTATTTTCATTTCATAGGTGAGTAGTGATCCTATGAGTTCTTCAATAGGAAGTAGTCTCAAATCCTTTGATTCCTCAATAGCGAGTGTTTTTGGTTGCCAAGCTTTTGGAAGTGCATCAAGAATCTTTCTATTAGCTTCTCCTCTTGAGTACTCTTTCCCATATGCCTTTAGGCTGTTTGTGATGTTGGTGAACCTTGTGAACATATCACTAATGCTCTCATTTTGTTTCATCATGAATAGCTCATAGTCTCTAACCAACATGGCTAACTTTGACTCCTTTACTTGATTGGTGCCTTCGTGAGTCACTTCAAGTAACTTCCACATTTCATGAGCCGAATCGCATCCGCTCACTCTATTATATTCACTTGCATCCAAGGCACAACTAAGAATATTCATAGCTTGAAAGTTTAGAGTCATCTTCCTTGAGTCGAACTCATCAAATTCTTCAACCTTCTTGGCTACTCCATCAATTTTGGGAATGTAAGGACCTTTCTCTACAATGCTCCGCAAGTCAAAGTTAATAGAACAAATACATATTTTAATTCGATATTTCCAAAAAATATAGTTTGTTCCATTAAAAAGAGGATGTCTATTTGTAGAAGAGCCTTCTACATATGGTAAACGAGAATTATTAGCCATAGTTAAGTAAAGATCTTTTGCTTCAAAGGTGTTAGTACTATTTTTTTTTAAGAAGCCCTGCTCTGATATCAATTGAAAAACCTTAAACGGGGGGGGTGAATAAGGTTTTTGGCTAATTTTAAAAAATCCTTTGTGTGATTAGAAAGATAAACCTCCAATTTGTTTGTGAAAGAATTCTAAAACTCTTTTTGATAAGAATCCACACCAAACAAAATCTTATAATTTTGGCAATCAAGAAATGAGCATAGAATTAAACTTTAAAGAACATGCACAACAATTTATAGTGGTTCACTCTCTCAAAGAGCTACATCCACTACCTTGAGACTCAACCCAAGGATTTCACAAATCCACTATCTTCAAAGTTGGTTACACAACAACACAATGAGGATCACCCTCCAAGGGTTTTACACAAAAACCTCTAAGTTCACACAACAAAACAATACAACGAATTTATCAAAGGATCACCCAAAGGGTTTTCCACAAACCTTTGATCACAATAAAGGAATAAGAAGAGTAAGGAACAATGTTACCAAATGAGCTTGAGAAGAGGAAGATACAACTCAATGGAATACTTCTACAAGCACCTCTTTACTTCTTCTTTGTTGGATGATCAACAATAAAGCTCCAAGAAGATTTTTCTATTTGTATGTATGAGATGAAGATCTTTGAAAGAATGTACTTTTAAAGCTCTTTAAATGTTCTAAAACTAATCTCAATCAAGTTTCAATTTAACCTCCATTCATTTTGCAGCTGATCAAAGTCAATATATATATGAAGGAGAAGAAAGTAGCCGTTACACTGTGTAACGGTAATATTTTTGCAGTAAAAGACTAAAACCGGACGACCAGTTTTAGAAAACGGACGACCTATTTTTGAAACAGAAAGATTCGGACTCATCCTATAAAAATCGAATGATCCCTCTTAAAAATTGGACGACCTATTTTTCTAAAGCTAGAAAAATCAGACTACCGATTTTAAAATAGGACGTCCGATTTTAAAAATCGGATGACCCTTTTTTTTAAGCATGACTTAAAAGCCCGTTTTCCTTAAACAAGCTAGTTTTCCTTAAACAAAAAGAACTTTCCTTCACATTTCAAAATATGTATTCTTGATACTCTTTTAGAGATAAGAAAACTTTTGAAGGCATAAAAAACTCTATCAAGAATACTTGGATTTTCAAGAATAGTTTATAGAAAGAAATTCATCCAAGAAGCTTCATACTTGATCAACAAACAAAGATGAGAGTTAGGGAGTTTTACAAAATACCTTAGCATATCCCTAACTAAGACATAAGTCTTCAAGTTCTTCAATGCCTTGATCTTGGAATGGCTTGATCTTTCCTTCTTCATTATGTTTTAATTCCAAGATCTTTTACTTCTTATATAGTGTAGACTTGAGCCTCCAAAAATGCTTCTTTTGTTCTATAAAGACTAAGCTATACTCATCACACAAACATATGTTAATCATAATCGAAAACATACACAATAATGCCCTTAGGGCTAACATATATATATACATATATATATATAAAGACTCCACTGAATTAGACACCATCTAAAGATACAATACCCATATAGGTAGTATGTTTTGTAAAGACCTTCGGTGTCAATACTTTAGTTAGCAGATCCGCAAGCATGGAGCCTGACCCAATAAGCTCAATACTAATTATACCATCTGAACTCGCTCTTTTACAACTAGAAACTTGAGGTCTATATACTTAGATTTTGTTAAGTGCCTATTATTATTAGGGTTTTTTTCTTTATTGGGTCCATTTTCAAAAAATGGGTACTAAATAGGCCCAATCATGGGCTTAATCCGCGTTAAGTGCTGAGGTGGACGATAACGCACAACCATTGTGCATTATCTTGATGATAACGCACAATGATTGTGCGTTATCTTGTTTATGTTGATTAGGAAGAAAGAATTTTTGTAGGTATTTGGAAAACTTGAAACATGAATAACTCTGCGATCGAATGTCCATTTCACGCGTATGACCACTCATTTTGATGGTTCTCGTAAAGAGGAACGCAACGGAATCATCGAAAAAGTGATCTGGACGCGTTTCGGGGCAAAAAAACGTTTCGTATAGTCAAAAACTTTGACGGGGCATAACTTTGCGCTCGGACGTCCGATTGAGGCGATTCTTGTGGGCATTTCGGGTATTTTTTCGAGATCTAAGTCTTTATAATTTTCTAATACTTTCTCTCTTGTTAACTAAAAAATTACGCCACCAATTTGAAAACTAAACAGGGGAGCAGTCTTATTTTTGCTCTAATTAAAAATTCAAATGATTGAAGTTGTTAAATATTGGAATACGTAAGTAAGTAAGTTATTGTTAAATAAAATCCCACCCACTTGTTGAATAAAATCCAATGGTGGTCTAGTGGTAAGTCTTATGTGTTATTCCTCATGAGGTCAAGGGTTCAAATCTTGTTTTAAGACTTTTTTTAAAAAAAAATTACAACTTTAAAAAAAAAATGATTATGTGGCAGATAACGCAGCACCTAGGATGTGATTAAGTGATAACGCAACAATGGTTGTGTAAGCAATGAGTGTTTGTTTAACACTTTTCTGTGGTATCACTCCTCCAGATAGCAGAAAAATATATCTTAATATAGATCTCATGCTATCTTGACATCCACCTAAGTCAGAATATGAATTCCTAATGATCTAAAGTTTGCCCGATTTTCTATAAGTGAGCATGTAATCTTTTATTTTCTGCAAATACTTCATGACTCGCTTGGCTACTATCCAATATGCAGGAACCGAATTACTCAAATATCTGTCCAACATGCTAACTATGAATGCAAGGTCGGGACAAGTACAGACTTGCGCATACATAAGGCTTACAAACACTAAAGCATAAGGCATCCCTTCTATTTGCTTGATTCAAAGTCGTAATTAGAATACTGTTTGAGATGAAACTTATTTCCTTTGGCCACAAAAGTATCAAGTGGTTTACAATCTTACATTCCAAATTGCTATAATACCTTCTCGATGTATGCCGATAATCCAAGAATTCTCCGAGAATGATCTCGATGAATTTGGATTCCTAATACAAAAGATACTTCACCAAGATCTTTCATCCCAAATTGCTTTGAGATAAATTTCTTAGTTTCATACATTAAACTTACATCGTTACATGCAAGCAAAATATCATCCATATAAAGTACTAGAAAAATGTATTTATTTTTACCTAACTTATGATACAAACAATCATCCACAACATTTGTCTCAAACCAAAAGACAATATTACATTGTGAAATTTATAATACCACTGACGAGAAGCCTGTTTGAGCCCATAGAAGGATTTCTTGAGTTTACAAACCAATTGTTTAGAATTTTTGGATTCTAAACTTTAGGTTGTGCCATATAAATTGTCTCATCAATATTCCCATTGAGAAATGTTGTTTTGATATCCATCTGATGTAACTCAAGATTAAAATGTGTCATTAGTACCATAACTATCCTAAAAGAGTTTTTCGAAGAAACAGGAGAGGAAGTCCTTTTGTATTCAATGTCTTCCTTTTGAGTGAATCCCTCGGTGACTAGACGTGCTTTATATCTCTCCACATTGTGAATTCCTTTTGGTTTTAAAAACCCATTTAGCAAATGGCCCTGGACGTTGTTCACCTGAACCATCATTTATGCCATTATATTCGCCTCCATGGTCAAATCTGATGCATTTAATCCTTTTGCCTAGTTGATCAACTTCAGCTTTAAATATTTTAAACTTATCCAAGGCCTCTGATTTCTCATGTATCAAGTATAGGCAAACATAACGAGAGTAATCATCTATGAACGTTATAAAGTATTGTTGATCGTTCCAAGAAGCCACAGAAAATGGTCCACATATATCCGTATCTACTAGTTCTAAGACGTCTTTATCTCTCTCGGCATCCACATTTTTCTTGTTTGTTAATTTATCTTTAATACGCTTGACACATATTATATTATCTGAAGTGTCAAGCGTTTCAAAAATTCCTTCAGACACAAGTCTGTCAATTCTATTTTTGGAGAAATGACCTAATCTTTTGTGTCATAATGTATAGGAGTTTTCATTAGTTAATTTTCATTTAGTACCGCGTGTGATTATATGCAAGGATTCATTAAAAGAAGAAGTGGTCTCAAGCTCATATAAATTATAACAAGGATATAAAAAACAAGTTCCTAACAATTTAGAATCAAAATAGAGACGACACTGTTTATTGCTAAATGAACAAAAATATCCTTCTTTGTCCAAAACAGGAGTAGAAACTAAATTTTGTCTAAATGACAGTACAACAAATGTCTCTTTCAACTCTAAAAATAAACTAAGTTTTAATGATAATTTCAAAATGCCTATTGCTTGAACTTCTGTCATACTGCCATCTCCCTTATAGATGAATCTTTCACCATCACTTGGTTAGCGGTAACTCTGGCAACCCTGCATAGATATACTTATGTGAGTAGTAGTAGCATAATCTAACTACCAAGTATTGTTGGCACCGAAATTAAATTAACCTCTGAACAGACAAAAGTTAGAAGCATACCTTTCTTCACGCACCATACATGATATATGGGGCATTCTTTCTTAACATAAGAGGGATCCTTGCAGAAAAAATATTTTATGTCTTTCAACTAGTCCTTTTGTTTTTTTTCGTCGATGTATCTACAGTCATTTTGCCCTTTCTTTTCTTGTTACCTTTTGAGAAAGTGAGATTAGCACTCTCGACCTTATGTTGCCTTATTCTTTCTTCCTCTTGCACAAAGTTTGAGATGAGTTCATTGACTGTCTATTTGTCCTTTTAACAGTTGTAACTCACCTCAAACCGGCCATATTGAGGAGGAAGAGATATCAAAACAAGGTACACCAGTAGATCATCAGGAAGATCCAACTTTAGTGTCTTAAGTTTTGACATACTATGAGACATCTCGATAATGTATTCTCTAATAGTTCTTGAAACATTGTACCTCATGGCAGTGAGTTTACGCAATTGCGTAATAGTCTTTTCCTTTTATCTTTTTACAAAGTGTTGTTCCAACTGTTCAAGGAACTTAACTGCATTATTCTCATCTGTCATATTAGCAAGAAAAGTCTCTGGAATTGTACTCTTTATTATCACCAGACTTAACCAATCTGAGCGCTCCCATTGAGCTATTTCCCTCCGTTGTTTGGAGGTACTAGTATTCGTCAGCTCAGCTGGTTGTGGCTCCCTAATGGCCAAGTTCAGATTCAGACAACTCAAATGAATTGCAACCTTATCTTTCTAAGCTTTAAAGTCGGTACCATTTAATGGCAGAATATTACTCAAATTAGCAGATAATTAAGTAACAAAGATGCCATTAACGGTAATAGAAAACATAATAGAATAGAAAGAAATAAAACTCACTCATATATAAAAGAAAACTTTAACAATTTATTGTCAATAATCATAACAACATCCCATCACAAGAATATCAGTGCAATACTAAGTCTAGTCTTGGACAAAGAGTTAGTTTGCAAGTATTCTTATGTAGTAATTGAGCATTAATAATAAAATCTAGTCAAGTATCAAGCCTTCTTTTTAGCCGACTTAACACTTACTATGGATACTTAATAACTATTCCATGTTCATTACCACATGTGTTTGTAACTCTCAGCCAATAACAATATTCTTTTGGGCCGATCGCTGCCCGCATCAGAAATACAAGATACGATATCTAAGTAATTCATTGTCGAAAGATTTTTATGGGAGAACCTACTTTAGTAGGATGCCACTTCCACCAATCAATAAGGTACTAGACATGCTCGTTATAGCAACTTAAGTTGTTATAAATAAAAAAAAAATTAATTACATATTGTTTCATATTTTGTATGATCAAAATTCATGATTAACAAATAAATTATGACACATACAAGAATCATATATAATATGTAAATAGCCATATGTATAAGATGTATCGACATATAAATGATGACGTAAAAAAACTGAATAAATAAAATCTTCACATAGATTATTCGAGTAAACAAAAGAAAAACCTTACATTTTTCCCGAATCTTATTTAAATAAAAAATTAAGTTATCAAGTCTATATTCCGAAAAACAAATCTTTCAATCTCAACATAATTAAAATTGTAGAACAAAACCCATGAATCTTTCAAATGGATTGATAATCAATATCAATAAGCCATATGCATGCACAGACCATAGGAACGAGGAGAACAATAAGCAATGACCAAATCTTATGTACAAAGTTAACTTTCCTCTATTAATGGTTTTCTAAGCTTAATCCACACAAAACAGAAACATGCATATCACAATAAATAAACGTAACAAACAACTTAAAAGCCAAAGTTTTGCTTTTCTCTTCTTTTTGGAAACCAAAATAGATCACAGATGCCTTGATCCATAAACCAAAACCCGAAGAACAGAAAAGAAGCCGCTGCAGAAATGCTTCATTAAATTAATCTCCGAGAATTCGACTTTCTACTATAACAAAACGGAGTCGGTAAAGTAAGAAACGATTTCCAAAAAAATTACAAAAGACATATTCAAACAATGAAAGTTTCCAGCGGGGAAAACAATCTAAATTTTCCTAATTTATTATCTTGAAGGAATTACATTATATAGTGGGTTACTTTCCTAAACAATTAGGAAAGTAAATATCCTATAAGATTTAGGATTTCTGCATATAGAAATATCTAAATAAGAAAATGAGCTAAATATAGAAGCTGCTAAATATCTAATTATGGAAGCTGCTAACTATCTAATTATGGAAGCTGCCAAATATAAGCCTCAATACTCCCCCTCAAGTTGGAGCATGAAGGTCGGTAATGCCCAACTTGCACGCTAAATGATGAAACTGAGTAGGATGAAAAGCCTTTGTGAGAATAGTAGCAGGCTGAAGATCGCTTCGAATGTAGGAGGGAGAAATAAAACCAGCTTGGAAAGCATCCCGGACAAAATGGCAATCAATTTCAATATGCTTAGTCCGTTCATGAAAGACGGGATTGGCCGCGATGTGAAGAGCGGCTTGATTATCACAATGTAGCTGAATGGGGCGAGTGATGGGAACTTGAAGATCTTTAAGGAGGCGAGATAACCATTTTAACTCACACAAAGTCATAGCCATAGAGCGATATTCAGCCTCGGCAGAAGAACAAGAAACCGTGTGTTGTTTCTTCGTTTTCCAAGAAATGGGCGATCCACCGAGAGAGATAAAATATCCTGTAACAGAACGGCGAGTAATAGGACACGTAGCCCAATCTGAATCACAATATGCGGTTAAGTACAAAGGAGACTTAGACTGAAGAAGTATGCCACGACCTGGACTGCCTTTGAGATATCGAACAACACGAATAGCAGCATCCCAATGAGCACACCGGGGAGCGTGCATGAACTGAGCAAGTGTGTGAACAGCGTAAGTGAGCTCAGGACGAGTAAGAGTGAGGTAGATCAACTTGCCGATGAGACGGCGATAACGTTCTGGCTGATCGAAGGAAGGACCAGTCGCCTTGGCCAATTGATGATTCGGTTCAATAAGAGTAGAGGCCGATTTGGCTCCCAATAAACCGGTTTCTGAGAGAATTTCCAAAGTGTACTTGCGTTGGCACAAAAATAAACCCGAAGGATTTCTTGCAATTTCGATACCTAAGAAATATTTAAGGGGACCCAGGTCCTTCATATGGAAGCAAGCACTCAAGGAGACTTTGAACTTAGTGATGGAGGTAAGAGAATTCCCAGTAATTAATAAATCGTACACGTAGATGAGGACGCATAAAAAGACATTATTCCGAGGGTAAGTAAAAAAAGAATAATCGGCATAGGACTAAGAAAATCCACACTTACGGAGAGCGTTGGTGAGCTTCGAAAACCAACACTGGGGTGCTTGACAGAGACCATACAAAGATTTTTGGAGTTTGCAAACCTGGCCATGGTGAGGAGGACGAAATCCAGGGGAGGCCGCATATATACTTCCTCGTGCAAATCACCGTAGAGAAAAGCATTATGGACATCCATCTGATGTATCGGCCAATTTCGGGAGGCGGCCACGGACAGGAGAGTACGAACAGTAACCATCTTAGCAACGGGAGCAAAGGTCTCTGTAAAGTCAATGCCTTCGGCCTGGGTGTTTCCCAAAATGACCAACCGAGCTTTATACCGCTCAATTGTACCATCTTCTTTATATTTGATGCAGAAAACCCATTTGCTGCCTAGTGTATGTTTTACCTAGAGGCAAAGTAGTCAAAGACCATGTGCCATTTTGTACCAAGGCATTAATTTCTTCTTGCATTGAGGCACGGCATTTAGGATTAGACACAGCTTCAGAATATTTGGTGGGTTCCAGTTCTGTCGTAACAGATGCTAGAAAGTGCCGATGAGGATCAGAGAATTTATCATAATTTATGAAATTTGTAAGAGGATAACGGGACTTACTTGAGAAAGCCGTGGAGGAAGATGGAGCAGAAGAAGGGGATATAGTAGACGTCCAAGCTGCATGACAGTCGAAGTCTTGAAGCCGTGCCGGAATCGTCTTAAGATGTGTACTTTTTCTAGTGCCAAGGGGAGCAAAAGGCATGCTGGGTGGAGTTGGACTTGGTGCTGGAAGTGTATGTGGGCTGAAGGAGGCTGGGTCGTCCGAGGAGGATGGGCCAGTGGGCTGGTCCGCGGCAGGATTTGCTATAGAGGTTGGGCCAGCGTCTGGGCCCATTTCTGGGCTGCAAGGTGCGGTTGAAGAGGGGCCCGTTGTTGAGGCTGTGTCTAGGCGGTGGGTTTGTATGTGTGGATGGGTTTCAGTGGCTGGGATTGGGCCTGTAGCGGGATCATTTTGGGTTGGATTTTGCGGAGGTGGGTTGTTGTGCAAATAACTCAAAGGTTGTGCCCCAAAGTTGTAAGAATGAGAAAATTCGGGGGTTGTTGTAGCAGTATCTGAATATTCTTTATAAGGGAACTTGGTTCATCAAAAACCACATCTCTAGACAGAATAAATTTCTTGCTTTGTAAATCATAAAATCGCCAACCTTTCTTATTGTAGGGATAGCCGAGAAAAACACAAATGCAACTACGAGCACGAAATTTATCTTTGGGTAGATCATGATCATGGACATAAGCAAGGCACCCGAAACTTTTAATATGAGAATAAGATGGCTTCTCATTATATAATATTTCATAAGGCGTCTTCCTTTGTAACAAAGAAGATGGGGTACGATTAATAAGATATCCTGCCGTTAAGACGCACTCCCCCCAAAACTTTATGGGTAAATGAGCTTGGAACCGCAAAACCCGAGCAACATTAAGAATATGACGATATTTGACTCTACTCGACCATTTTGTTGAGGCGTGCCTGCAATAGTAGTTTGATAGATCATTCCATGTGTGGAAAAATTTGATTTTAAGCAGAGAAATTCCGTGCCATTATCACTGCGAACTATTTTTACAGTTTTGTGAAATTGTGTTTTGACCATGGCAAAGTAGTCTTTTAAAACATTTGCTACATGACTTTTCTCGACAATTAAATAAATCCACAATGCTCTAGAATAATCATCAAGGATAATAAGGAAATAGGAAGCACCAACAGTGGATGTGGTTTTATAAGGCCCCCATAAATCACAGTGAATCAAATAAAAAATGGCAGAGGCTTTATTAAGACTTAAAGGAAAATAATCACGTGTTTGTTTGGCACGTAAACAAATATTGCAAGGAGTAATAGGAGTTGTAGTTTTCTTAGAAAGGCCAAAAAAATTTTCTACGACAAAATCCGAAGGATGTCCAAGTCGGATATGCCATAAAGTACTTGAATCAAAAGTAATACTAGAGAAAGCGAACAAATCCGGCAATGACAAAGGTCGGTAGAAGTATATCCCATTCCTCTGCTCACCCACTCCAATCGGCCTCATCGAGGTACAGTCCTGTATCATAAAAAATTCATCAGAGATGGTGATAAAACACTTCAAATCTCGTGTTAGCTGTGCTAAAGAAATTAAATTACACTTGAGCTCAGGAATTAAAAACACACTCTGTAATGTTAGTTTCGGGTTTAAGGAAATCTTTCCTTATTGTAGAGCCAGTGCTTTAGCACCATATTTCAGGTTAACTGTATATGGATGTATGGTATTTAAATTTTAAAAAAAATCTTTCCTACCAGTCATGTGATGAGAACAGCCCGAATCTAAAATCCATAAATTTTTCATACCAGAGAGTGTATTAGTTTGTTTGGGAGTGGGATTATTGAGCAAGGTCAATAATTTTGATCATTGGTTGGAATCCAAATTTGGAAAGTTTCCAAAACAGTGGCTGCCATTTGTGGAAAGTGAGCCAATTTGGTTGCTACCATTTTTGGAAGAGAAAGAAGTCCCACCGTTCACTGCGTACGCCCATCCCCGGTCATCGCCTGCTGGTGCCGATTTATGTCCAGCGCTAGTCGGTCCGACAGAGATATGCCGTCCACGACCCACACTCCCTCTGCCGTGCGAACTCCTGCCCGCTGTGTCACCTCTCCGTTCGCCACCGAGGGAAGCAACAGATCTGCCAGCTCTTCCTGCTCCAGATCTGGGCCACCATTCAGGAAATCCTATGAGAAGGAAAGCCAGAAACATCATGTCCTACCCAATAACAGTGGCTGCAGACCATCCGTGAGGAAGAAGAAGATGATGGCGTTGGTCGTGGTGGCGCCGCCGTGCGTCCTGTTCTGGCGACGGCGAAGGCTACGCCGTCGCCGCTGCTGTCTTCCATTCGGGCCATGTTTTTGTGTTGTTCTTCTTTGCAAATTTGGGCAAGAATTGTTCTCATTTTTTGTATGGGTTCCTTTTGAATCAGATGAGAACGAACAGTTCCATAAATTGCACTATTTAGTCCCATTAAAAATTAAAAAATTCTTTCTTCCTCTCTTTCATTTATAACAACTGTTAATAAATTTGTGTCTGCAGAAGATGGGAGTTGAGTATAGTTGTCTAACTCATCCCACAATTTTTTCAAACGTGAATAATACGTTTGTACAGAGTCTCCTCCTTGTTTACAATTTGCTAATGCAGTTCTCAACTCATATTTTCGGGGCCCGTTCCCTACTAAAAATCTTTCCTTCAAATCTGTCCATAATTCATCAGCTCATTCGAGTAGTTTATGGAAGAACGGAGAGAAGGCTCGATAGTGTTTAAAATCCATGAATTCACTAACGTATTTATTTCCCACCATTCTTCCTCTCTATCCGGGTCATCTTCTGGTATAGGAATTATTCCATCTATAAATCCCAATTTTTTCTTTGATCATAAAGCCAAGCGTATGGCTTTTGCCCATTCGGCATAGTTGTTGTCTTTGTCATTTTTCTTTAATTGGACTGTCGTTATAATCAGCCCGGGTCCATCAGAGGATGCCACAAAGTAGGCATCTTTTTTTAATTTATGAACATGGTTTTCTTCTACCATGTTGTTTTCAACATTGCCAGCATCTTCCTTGTCGTAACTCATTTTGAGAACTTAGACAAGGCTAACTCTGATACCATAAAAGTTTCCAGTGGGGAAAACAATCTAAATTTTCCTGATTTATTATCTTGAAGGAATTACATTATATAGTGGGTTACTTTCCTAAACAATTAGGAAAGTAAATATCCTATAAGATTTAGGATTTCTGCATATAGAAATATCTAAATAAGAGAATGAGCTAATTATGGAAGCTGCTAAATATCTAATTATGGAAGCTACTAAATATAAGGCTCAATAAACAATCTTAATGTAAGGTGCTCCAATACTAATTATGGAAATTAAACTGAGATTAAAACAAATAAATCCTACGAATTAAACCTTACTAAATAGAGTATTTGGAATAAAAAATCGAAACATGTACCTTGATCCAAGATGATTGAAAAATTGGACATCGGGTTTGGTTCTTATGATTGTTACGTATGTAGCTGTTTCCTTAAAGAGATGAGAATTTTTAGAGGAGCTAATAATCTAAAAAAAAATACGTACAATCGAGACCATAACTCTAATATATATGTATTTGCTAAACAGTCCATCAAAGTTTTGCAATACAACTCCTAGTTTTTTATACATTTATAAAAGACTCTACATTTTCATCAAGATTACAAATCTACCTATATAAATATATAGATTACTTTAATTGGGTCTTAAAATATATATAATAACAAAAACATAATTAGATTAAGCAATAAATGTACATCTACATGTCCAAATATTATACAAGTTTATGTACAAATGAATTAAGTCAAAAGTTCTAACATCATTCTCCTCGAGGGCTTGATTAGATTACCTAAATTTGGTTTTTGGACGAATCTTATTTGTTTCTTATACATAATATATTTGTTTTGTAAATTGTAAAATAAATACTGTCCCCAGTACATAATTTACTTTGTGGGAGTTAGGAAGTTGGGGTATGAGTTTCTCCGGGAAGGAGTCAGGAAGTCAGGGAAACTTTGGGTTTACGAACGTTGTCAAATTCACACAGGTTTATGAGGTAACTAGTTCTGGAAGAAGGGGTAGTGTGCAAGGCTGTAAATGGGGTGAGTCTTATCCGTATCCTCATAGATTTATATCTGTTTATAACGAGTAAGGTTAAAATTTTATATTTGTGGACCTGTACCCGTATAGATTCTAATGAAATGGGTTTAGACAGAGTATAATGATAACCACACTCGTATATCTATTGTAATAAAATAATAATATATATTTATATATATTATAATATTATTTTATATGATAATATATTATATTATTATATATAATACAATAACTCAAGCATAATTGTAAATTCTAAAAGGCCATTAACTTCAAAATTCTCTATATTTTCAAAACTTAAATACCATTAACAAAGTATCAATACAAGAAGCTGGCAAGGCAGTCAATCAAATTAATCATTCAATGCCATATCACTAGAACATTAATTTGGAAAATTGAAGCTAACATAATAGAGAAATTGAGGAAATTTTGTTATCATGTTATTATTTTTATTTTAGAGTTATACACTATTTTATATATTTTTTTGTTTAATAGAAAAAAAATATCATACATGTAATGATATACTCAGACTCTACCCTACTCCTTAGAGGATCGGGGGTCTGAGTCTAGGTTTGGAAATATCCAAAAGATTTAGACCGTATATACTCTAATAATGATGGAGGAGGGAGTGGAGAAGGTGGTGGAAGTGGACAAGGAGAGAGGGGATGTAAGAAGGGTTCGACCTCGGGTGGGATGTTGAAGCTCAATGTGAATGGTCTGTTTTGTTTAAACATAGCAAGGGTAGAGCGATAGCAGTCTCTTTTTCTTTTCCTTTTTTTTTTTTGGAAAAAGAAAATGAATGAAATATTAAACATTATACATACAAACAAATCTCGGAGTCATAGTCCCCTGGGCATCAAATGCCAAAAGCTGGCTAATAAAAATAGGTGGAGTATAAAAAAAAAAAAAAGAAAAAGATAATTCCTTCACATTTTCAACATCGACCAAATCAAAAAAATCAAGTGATTCCCCTTCTTTGCCATCAAATTTGCACAAAAGTTGGCTTCCCTGTAGACATGATTCAGTCTAATCCCAACAAATATATATATATATATAGTCATTATCAACCCACAGTCATTTATCAAAGAAAAATAAAGGTGAGAATCAAGGGATGATAAGCAATAGTCTATAATGATAAAGGAATTGTGCTTGCATTGACAGTAGCACTTAGTTGGATTAATGGTGCAGATGTCATTTTGCTGTTCGTTTTGACATCTTCGATTTTATTATGAAAAATGAATCTTCTAATAGGATAAAGTGCTTCGAGCTAAGAGAAGTGATTTCTCTATTTCACATATTTTTTCTGATATATTTTGAACATTTACTTTATCTTTTCCATTAAAAGGTTTGTTTGTAGTTAATTGGTTGTAAAACAAACTAAAACTAACATACTGTTTAATTACGATTCAAATCATCTGTAATATCCTATATAATACTTTTTATAACATTCTTAATAGAGAATATTTTATTAATAAATCTATCAAATAAAAATTAAACTCTAAACAAGAAAGGTAAAATCTAAAAGAAAAAAATTCTAAAAAAGAGTATTACAGGAGATGATATTACAAGGAATGATACAGACTATTCTAAGTGGTTTAACCAAGTTTTCTCTCACATAAATCGTAACATTCTCTATAACATCTCTTGTAACATTCATTTTTCTAATATTTTTTTCTCCTTAAAGTTTTCTTTTTTCCTTTAGGAATATTTTTTGTTTTGTAGATTTTATTAGTAAAATACTCTATATTAGAAATGTTATAAAGAGTGTTACATAAGATGTTACATTCGAACCGAGTTTCACTTACTTTATAAATTATTCTATTTTCTAGTTTGGAAAGGGGTTTTTTTTTTGCCTGGCCCAGTTTAAAAAACCCCAAACTGAAGTGGGCCTTTTTTTTTTTTTTTCAGTTCTGGCCATAACGCACAGTGATTGTGCGTTATCACAGATGATAACGCACAATGATTGTGCGTTATCCCTAATCACCGCGTTAATCGCGTAAAAATCTGACGTGGATCCCATCTGGAGTTGAGCTGTAGATAACACACAATGACTGTGCGTTATCAAGTTTAATAACGCACAACCATTATGCGTTATTAAGCTGATAACGCACAGTGACTATACGTGTGCGTTATCATGTTATAAAAAAAAAATCCTAGCTACCCCTTTTTTGGCCCCTTCCTCCCCCTTTTTTTTTTTCCAGCTTATTTAACCACCTCCCTTATTTCCTCTCTCTCCTCCTTTCCTCTTTATTTTAGAAAAAATTCTCTCTTTTCTCTCATTCTCCCTTAGTGTTTTTCCAGCAAATTCCTCCTTCATTCTTTCTTTATTTTTTCAGCCACCTTCATCTCATTCTTCTTCCTTTTTTCATCCTTCTCCTGCAAAAAAATTTTTGTTGCTGCCTTCGCCAACTACTAGGTATTTTACTCTATTTTTTTTCTTATTTTTATGTGTTGATTTCTCTTCATCTAATAAATGTGTATTTTATTTTGAAATTTACAGTTAAAATTAGTAAATCTTGGAGACTTTCTTTAGAGTACTAAGGCTATTAAGGATTTAGAGTACGAAGGCTACTAAAGCTGCATTTTAAATTTTTAGTAAGTTTTTAGTTATTTAGAAATTTTTTTGTTTATCACATATTAAGTGTAATTATTTCGTTATTTGTTAATGTTTTTTATGATTTTTATTTATTAACTTGAATTAATTTATTTTTTGTGGAATTGGGTTTTACATTTATGTTTAAAATGTTTGTTATTAATGAATTTGTACAAATGTGATAATTTTATGTATATAATTGTTTTTTAATTTAAAAAATGATATTAGGGTGATGTATTATTTTCATGAATTTATGTGGATAATTATGTTTACTTTATTACCTTACTTTATGATTATTAGAAATTATTTAGATTATTATTGGCATATTTCGTATAAATTATTGAGTAGAAGATATGAGAATATATAATTCGATATTTTTAAGCTTTTTTTTTTAAACAGTAGAAAATATGAAAACAAATCTTTTTGTTGTAACTTAAAAATTGTAAAATTTAAATAATACAAAACTTAAAATGTATTAAAATCCAAAATTTTACATTTTTTTAATTTTTGGATTTATGTTTAAAATTTTAGTTATTAATAAATTTGTACAAATTTGATAATTTTATGTATGTAATTGTTTTTTTGCATTTGATAAGTGATATTAGGGATAATGTTTTTTCATGAATTTATTTGGATAAGTGTGAAAACTTTTTTTTTTTTTTTTTTTTTTGCAACTTAAAAATTGTAAATTTTAAATAATACAAAACTTAAAAATCTATTATTAAAATCCAAAATTTTACATTATGTTTTTTTTTTTTTTTTTGTGAAAGTGTAGTTTGGATTTATGTTTAAAATTGTAGTTATTAATAAATGTGTGCGAATTTGATAATGTTATGTATATAATTTTTTTTCATTAAAAAAGTGATATTAGCGTTTATGATTTTTTTCATGAATTTATTTGGATAATTAGGTTTAATTTCTTACTTTATGATTAATAGAATTTTTTTTTACTTATTTAGATAATTAATTTGCATGTTAGAAAATATGAAAATTTGTAATTCGATATTTTTAATTTTTTTAATATACCTGATATTTGGAAATATGAAAACGTAAAACTATAAACTTTACCACCATTAAACGTAATAACAATTAAATCTTAATATTCTTGGAATTAGAATATGTTTAAAACTTTTTAATTTTAACATATAAATATTGACACTATCTGGAAAATATAATTAATGTAGATGGAAGAAGTGCCAGCACATGTGCATCCGGGGCCCATTGTCACTGACGTCTTATCCAAACAGCACGAGCACAGATCCGGTTTGATCTGGAGTGGGGATCGAGAGATGTGTTATACTGACCTTCAGTGTAGGCATTTTGGCTGCAACCTATTCCAGTGCTATAATGCGGCTCCTCGTAGATTGGTTGAGATTATTGACAGAACCGGGTTGGGGGGAGTCTTTAGGTGTGGTTACATTGGATTGGACCACGCACTAATCACCGCATTGTTCGAGCAGTGGAGACCAGAAACCTACAAATTTCATCTAACATGCGGTGAAGTCTCAATTACACTCCAAGATGTACAAGCGCTGTGGGGTTTAGAGATAGACGGCACGGTCGTTACCGGGCCTAGCTAGAGTCTACACCCTAAACAATACTGGATTGACGTTATCGAGAGACTTTTTGGTGTGCGGTTGTCTCTCAGACACTTTTTCGAATACAAAGTGAAGAAGGAACCATTGGAAGCATGGCTCCTGAGAGCGTTCACCGGTTCAGAGACCGACGACGATCTAATCCTGCGCGCTCGTAGATTTATTTTCTTACTTATTGGCGGACACATGCTTCCCGACTTCTCCGGGAATTTGGTTCACGTGCACTACCTCAGTTTGTTAGAGGATTTTGATGCTATTAGCGTTCTTGAGTTTCTGTATAGGCAACTATGCACAGCGGCTTTGGGAGGTGCACGACAGATTGGAAGGGCCTTGGTGTTAGTTCAGATTTGGGCGTGGTCGCGTATACCTACATTGCGGCCTCAGCTGATGATGAAGATTATGGCCGACCCTCTTGCTCCTCTCGGCGCAATATGGTGCACAGCATTTGACTGTAGCCAGCTGCCTACGCACACTCTGGTTACATATAGAGACCAGTTGGATTTTATGCCATCTGACCAGGTTTGCTTTACAATAGCTTGTGTTATTTGTAATTAATTGTGTTATTTTATCGTACTTACATTTTTCATTGATTTTGAATTTTGACATGACAGTTTATGTGGCTCCCTTATTATGACCGCCCTCTGGTTTCATCTGACTTGTGGCGGGCAGAGGTCCCGCTCATATCTTACGAGATAGTGGAGTACCACTAATGCGACAGTTCTCATGGGCTCAGATGGTTCCAGATGTAGTTGATACTCGTCTGGACCTGCACCGGATCCAGTTGAGAGGGAATAACAACACATCCTGGGTTACACAGCATGCTATCCATATCGATGCTTGGAACCAGTGGCGAGTTCATGTTAGGGATAGTCATGTTGTAGCTGTTGAGGCATTGTCGTACCCCAGTAATGAGTACATCAGATGGTACAGGGGTTGAACTAAACCCTAAAAGCTCTGGTTGAACTAATATTCAACAAACTAGTTAAGTACTTTCACCAACACCGTGAAGAGGCAGAAAATTATGTGCATCCATTTCCAACTCGAATTTTTGACAAGTTCTTGCGGATTGAACTGAAATCAAGAGAACACAAAGTTACAATTTACAATCCGCGAGAGGGAATATACATGGTCAAATCTCCAATCCGAGTTTCTAGTACGGGCAATAAAGTCTATACATTACGGCTAAATAATAATTTTTGTAGTTGCGGAAAATGGCAAACATATATATTGCCTTGTTCTCATTTTCTTGCAGTGTGTAGAGAAAATAGGTCAAGAACAGATGCTTATGTACCAGAGATATATTCACGACAAACGTACAGAAAAACTTACCAAGCGAATTTTCATCCGGTCTTGAGTGAGAACTTTTAGAGGGATGTCCCTTTTAATTTGACATTCTATCCTCCAAACATGAAAAAGGAACGGGGTAGGAAACAAGGCAAGCGATTTCAAGGGGAAATGTATTACAGAAATCCGGATTCTCCATCAAGATGTGGTAGATGTCGCATGTCGGGACATAATAAGAAAAATTGTAATAATTTCGGACCGAGCAATGTATAAGTTTGACATTTTCTTGAAATAGTTGTAATAAAACATGTTTATATTAATGAAAATTTTCTTTCAATTTCTTCTAATTACTACATCATTGCTTGAAATTTTTACGGTTTTTTTAGTATTACTTCTTCAAATAACTTGCGATGAAATGGTCAAAATGTAAATATATTTTCCAAGAAAATTATATAAATAGCACAAAATAAGTTAAATATAATAAATACAGTTTTTTAAAAAAAATTATACAATTATAAGTTTTTCCAAAACAAATTTTCATTAAAAAAAACAATTCATTAAACAAATTACTAAAAAAAAACTTATAATTGTATAAGTTTTTTCAAAAGAAATTTTGATTAAAGACAAAAAAAAAAATGTTCATCCAAAAAATAAAAATAAATTAAATAACAAAATTGTAAACAAAATAAAAAATTTAAATAAAACATTTTAAAAAACTAAAAAAATAAAAAAATAAAAAATAAAAAATAAATTAAAAAAATAATTACATGGCTGATAACGCACAACGAGTATGCGTTATGCCCAATCATAACGCACACCCATTGTGCGTTATCAGTCACATAGGCTGATTTGCTTAATTAATTGATAACGCACAATGATTGTGCGTTATTGCCAGAGTTGGGAAAAAAAAAAAGCCCACTTCAATACGCAGTTTTTTAAACTAGGTCAGGCCCAGAAAAAAACTGAAAGAAAGGTTTTAGACTGTATTCATTCTATTCTTAGTGAAGATTCGATTTAATATATTTGCAAGTTTCTTTTTAAAAAAAAGTACTACCTCCATTCAAATATATAAGTTTGTTTAAACTTATGCACAAGAATTAAAAGTATTGAAAACAAGATTAGTTTTAAAACAAAATATCATTAACAATCTTAATAAATACGGAGAGAAAGGAGAGAAATAGATAAGACGGGTGAATTAAATGATAAGAAAATAAGTAAAAATATAAAAAATGCAATAAAAGATAGATTTATATTCTTGATTATCCTAGAAAATATTGAAACCACTTTTCAAGTAGTAGTACTACTTCCATTTCATATTAATATTTTTTTTATTTTAAAATATCTGTCACTCATAAATTAAGAAAATATTAATTAATTTTTTTCCTTATATATTTTTTCTTTTTTTTTTTTGAAAGAATATGCCGTATCTTATTAGAATTATATAATTGTCAAAAAATTTTCATTAGTACTTTTAATGACAATCAAAGCTAACTTAATCTATTTCTTTTCAAATATAGAGAATTTAATTATTTTTCTAATTATTGTATTAAATTTTAAAGCGATACTTAATTGCGACACTTAATATATAAAAGGGCGGAAGAAAAACTTTTAGCAGTATTCAAGAAAAAAAAAAAAAAAAGTGTTTTTGAGCAGTGACCTGCTCCCCTGTAATTCTGTATCATTGGTCGTAAACCAGCTGGTCAAGTTCATCGAACTTTCCACACGCTTTGAAGAACATCAATGGGAACATTGTAAACCTCCTACTGATAATACAATGATTTTGTTCCTTTATCCTTAAGACCTTTAAAGTCGAAATCTAGAATCTACAACTGTTCTTTCTTTAAAATTTTGATTCATAAACTATTACACTTCAAATCCATTTCCCCTGCTGAATTTGATTCCCCGGAAATCCCCACCCACGTGAATCATTTTGCTCCTCCTCCTTTTTTCCTCTCTGCTCCGACAACCCTCCACCGCCCATCTCCTCCTCCACCTTTTCTTTCCACGTGCGCCTCCTCTACCTATCCAGGCTTTTCGACACTTTCCAGTTTGTCCGACGGAGTCTTCTTCATTGGGTTTGCCCCTTATGTCAAGATTAGGAATGAAATTTTCTCATAGATATCGAATGGGAATTTCTAGTACACTTCTGGCTCTTTAGCCACTAATTTGATTTATTTTTTTGGTGAAATCATACTTCATTCATGTCTGTTTTTTGTGGGGTGGAGTGTGTGGTGGTTTTAGGCTGTCTCCGGTGGGCATGGAAGCGATGTACCTATGTGGGCTCCTATGACAGCTCGTCTTGGACAGTAGCCACAGCTGAAGAATTTGAGCCCGTCCCGCGTTTTTGCCGGATAATCCTCGCGGTCTACGAGCCAGACCTCCGTCAGCCCAAATTCGCCCCTCCCGGCGGCTACCGTCTAAACCCAGATTATCTTGCTAAAAAGGTAACATATGAGGAAACCCAAGGCCGTGCTCCTCCTTATATAATCTATGTCGATCACGATCACCAGGAAATTGTGCTAGCTATTCGTGGACTTAATTTAGCTAGAGAAAGTGATTATAAGTTGTTGTTAGATAATAGGCTTGGAATGCAGAAATTTGATGGGGGTTTTGTGCATCATGGGCTACTGAAATCAGCCATTTGGGTATTGAATCAGGAGTCTGAGTTTTTGAAAAAGCTCTGGCTAGATAATCGGAAGATGTATAAGATGGTATTCACGGGGCATTCTTTGGGGTCTGGTGTTGCGGCATTGCTGACTGTAATTGTGGTGAATCACCGAGATAAATTAGGTGGAATTCCCCGGTGTTTAGTTAAATGTTATGCAGTGGCGCCAGCCAGGTGTATGTCCCTTAATTTGGCGGTGAAATATGCAGATGTAATCTACTCTGTGGTGCTGCAGGTAAGATCTGGTATTACTAATACCTGATTTTGCATCATTTTCTTTGAGGCCAAATTACAAAATGCATATGTATGGAACTATGTCAATTAATTTTACCTGAAGTTCCCAACAATAAAAGCAATAAACTAATGTGTAAAATTGCAGAGAAACAAATTTTTAATCTTGATTTGCAGATTTGAAATGCTCAAGCAGCGTGATCTTAAGTTAGAATTAATTGCTTCTACGAAGTGCACGTGATTGTTTTAACGAAACATGAAAAATGGCAAAGGAATGAAGGGGGAAATGAAAAGATAGAGACGAACTTTATGCAGTTGTTTTTTTCGTTGTTGTGAGCCTTTCTTTTTCATCTATACTTTAGCAGAGGTGAATAATTCTGCTGCTGTACCTCTAAATCTTTTGCAGGATGATTTCTTGCCAAGAACAGCAACCCCATTGGAAGATATATTTAAATCCATTTTCTGGTTAGTTGTTAAGTTCTGTTATGACTTTGTGGAATAGAAAACCTTCTCTTGTTACTCCTGAAACTAGGCCTTTGCTTTGGACAGTTTGCCCTGCTTATTATTTCTCATATGCTTGAGGGATACCTTCATTCCTGAAGGTAGGAAGCTCAGAGATCCAAGACGACTATATGCACCTGGACGAATGTATCACATTGTGGAGAGAAAATTTTGCAGGTAAGATCACATTGAAATCAGTTTTCACATTATTCCGCCGCCTTTTGTGAAACTATTATTAGGAAGAATTCGATTTACTTTGACAACTGTAGTGATTGCACTGGCTAATGAGTCCCAACAATATGCATCATTTTCAGGCGCAAACTAGTTTGTTAGACAATGTTTATTTTCAGCTTATATTGAGGTCAATAGTGCTTGTTGTTCTCTATCTCCCTCCCTCCCTCCCTCCCTCCCTCCTGGTGTCTTTCGAAGTCTGTCAGTTCATGCATGTTGCAAGTCCGTGGTCAGTGGGGGAACTTCCTTAGGCCTAAGTTTTAAAATTTCACTGTACGTATTTTCGTCGGTTCCCCCAATCCTTTGGAAATATTATTCCACAACCTTAAACTTCTGAAGGATGAGTTCGGGGTTCCAAAATTGTATTCCCAGTGGCACATTTTCCGCTGGGGTGTTCCCAGTCACACTGCTTCCAGGCAATCGACTTTTGAAACCCAACCACTAATAGTAAAAGCCATAAGTTCAAGTATGAAAAAGAAAAATAAAGAAATGATAGCACGCAATGTATTCTATCCCAAAGCACTCCTAGAAGTTAATATATCTTGGCCTCCCAGGAATTTGTGTCAAGTTCCTCCTCATGCTGAAGTGAAGCCTTAATTTTCTCCTCTCTGCTTATGCAAAATTGATGAATTAAACAAGGGTAACCGAAAATGCAAAAGCATTCTTGACTTTCTGTAGTCTGTGTTATCTGTAATGTGAGGTACCATTGTCCTTTTACCTGCAATGAGAAAAAGTTCAGTAGGACCAAGAAGTAATTTTCTTGAAATCTATCTGCACTGTAAGAACCAAAGTATGTCTTATGAACCATCGAATGTCTGGGGATATAACTGTGGAAGACTAGCGAGAAAACCAGCCAGTTTAGAAGTGGAAATTTCCAGGGACACTCTCTTGAGGTTTGCAGCTTTAATCTTTATAGAGTCAAAGCTTGATGTATGCTAGTAGTTTTTAAAGCTTCTGCATAAACCTAGACAGAAATCCCCTCAACACAGTAGCTATTGTGTATGAGGTTACACGAGTAAACTTCCAGTGATTACATTGCAAAATTTTAACTATTATCCCCGAATTAAGAGTATAACACATTATTGACATTATCATCATCAATAATTATTTCAATATCCTCTTTCTTGTCCGAAAAGTGGTCACATTTGCAATTCGGTGATTATTTTTTCAATAATTATATTAAAAATTCGTCTTTATGTACAGATGTGGAAGGTTCCCTCCGGAAGTTAGAACAGCCATCCCAGTTGATGGTAGATTTGAACACATTGTCTTGTCATGCAATGCTACATCAGATCATGCAATCATCTGGATACAAAGGGAATCAGAAAAGGCCTTAGATGTAAGTTAAAACCACCTATATGTTGAGTCCTAAGAACAAAGTAGTGGTCTTTCTTATTCATGTCTAAAGCCTTATCATCTGTCAATAGTTTTATAGGCTTTGTAACAGTACACGTGTGTTCTCTCTTAGTCTCTAGATTGCTCCTTAATTTTTGAACTACTGAAACTGCTCGATAGAAGACCGAAATTGCCTGGACAGACAGAATCCTCTTCTTCCTCTTCCCGATTATCACTTTGTGCTCACATATTTCTTTTCTTCACCTTAATGCTGTTATTTGTGAGGAAGTTTGTATCCATGATGCTAGGTACAGTAAAGATATGGACTATCAACTTTTAATGGTGTAAAGTGGGAAAACAGAATGGGTTGTTGAGTGTTTGAAGTGTTTCGCTTATATGAGGGAAGAAGGTAAGGAAGCCGGGAGAGGGGAGATTTATTTAACAACAGTAGTATTTCTCAATGTGATTTCATATTTCCACTGGATTTACTGAGAGAGGTGACATATTCTGCTCTAGGGTGCACCTTAAAAATATTTGCCATGTTACTATAGAAATCTAATGATGATGATGTCTGTTATATCTTGACAGAGACTGAAAGGAAGTAGTACAGAGACAATAACAACTGCACCAGAAATACCGAGATTTGAAAGACTTCAAACTCTTGAAAAGGAACACAAGGATGCACTGGAAAGAGCTGTGAGCCTGAATATCCCTCATGCTGCTGCCATTACCAAGGAAGGAGAATCATCAGGGGACAAAAGTGTCGAGACCTGTGGGGAAAACGTGGATGATGAGGAGACAAATGTGTCAAATAAATCCAGCAATGCAAGAGCAAACTGGAATGAGCTTGTTCAGAAACTTCTCAAGAAGGACGATTCAGGACATGTGTCCTTAAACAGGGAGATTCCTATTTCTAAATAACCTGTTCCTTCCCTATTTTATTGCCTGTGATTCCTGGATTCATACTCTAAATTCTTTTTCTAGGAAGCTGTTTTGTACATGTTTTTACCTGTATCTACACTTTTGAGAGAGAGAGAGAATGCTCATTTTCGCCAAATTTAATGCCTATAAATAACAGTCAAAATCAAGTCACTTCTCATATAATGGTGTTACTTGAAGATGTCTTGTGCTCTTGGAAGTCTGTTCTTTCCCTGCAATTCCTTGATCACACACACACACACACACACACATACACATATATATATATATATATATATATATATAGAAGTAGCAGATTCTAATGACGTGATGTCTCGAGGGTAACAGAAGAAGACAAGCATGTAAGATGCCATATATATGATTCCATATATATGATCATAGAGATTACCTAAGATAGAACTATCCTTGCTAAAAACATTGATTCAGTTGATTAGAGAAGCTTAACAAATTCCTTTGACATTCACGGACTTTGGCCAGATAATACTACAGTACTCGCCTGGTGGTAGCAACGTTATCTGCAAAAACCCGTGAATTGAAAAGTTTTGATTATCAGATGTAAAATTTTCCCCATGGCAGAACAAGCTCTTCAGATAATGCAAAAGTATTACACAAACATCTGAATTTCTTTCGTATCCATTGGTTATAGTTCTTAGTAGAATTCTTATGTTGAGTACCATCTTGGCTAATTTCATAATCCAATTTCTCCCTTTATAAGGGACTCTTGAATACAAATTCTTGAGACACAAATCACGAGAACGTGGATTTTTTCCGCTTTTGACAACTAATTGATGTGAATGGCCATGCATGTAAAGTTAATTCTTTTTACATAACCTTTACCTAATTGGCGAAGTCACACTTATTAGGCTGATGATAACTAGCTACAACAAGCATTACATTTGGTATATCACAAGATCAAAATAGCAGAGCACCCGAGCGTCAGAAGTTACACAACTTATTCTACGCTAGATGATCTTGAATGCAATTATTTGCCATGTAGCTTGAGCACCCTTCCGCACTTTGTTGCCAACATTAAACACTTTTTAAACGATTGTCTCGAGATGTGAATGAGTAATAGTCTTTTAAACGAGTGGATGATGCGTCCTGTTCTTTCTCGGGCATAAAATGATACTAAAATGTAAGATCATACAAAGATAACTTTCAGACAAGTTTAAAAATGTAAGAATCCTTAACATCATAGTCAGAAGCACGGTCCTTAAAACACAAAATAGCTAAAATGTATACACTACCAAAGCATCAAAGCCCATCCAAACAGCATCAAAACAAGGCATTCGGCATCTCAAACTTTGTACACATCTAAAAATTTACTACTTCAGTCTTGTTTGCCACTCAAAATCTTAACTTTGCATGGCCTCAGCATGATAGTTTTCCAACTCTTTGTCAAGTTCATCAGCAGACTTCTCAACACCCTTCTTTCTCCCAAAGCCGCCAGCTCCACGACCACCACGATCACGACCACGCCCACTTCCACGACCACCTCGGGCACCCCTAAAACTGCCACGGTTCCTTGGACTAAATCAAAATGCGACGAACAGATCAGATTCATTGTCATAGAGAAAAAAAGAATGAATTCAACATTTTCCGGTAAGATGTAAAGATCACATCACACTTTAATAAGTCAATACAACGATACATCATTAAATACTAGACTAAAAAATATTTTGTAGTAAAACTCAATTTCATTAAAGCCACTTCATGGGAGAAATGGCTGACCAGCATTAGTTATATCCAACAAAAGGGGATGTTCATGAAAGTTTTTTGGGTGTTGGTGTGTGTGTTGGGGGGAGGGAGTAGCACAATAGGTAGTAACCTACCCTGCGCCTCGGCTGAAAGCAGTAGAACCTCCTCTATTGCGACCTGTTCCTTGCCTGAATAGATTAAACAACAGTATGAGATCTCAAAAAAACGAAATATGTCAACTAAAGAACTTCAGAGTTGCGAATGGATAACCATACAAATCACTCGAGGGGAAATCAGAAAAACAAAGGGATACATACCCCATGACAACGGTCCTTCGCCTCCCATTTGCCCCTCCAACCACATTGACACGAGCAGAGACAGGAACCTCAGCATTAGCACCAGCTATCTCAATCTTCATAGGCTTGCCATCCAGTTGCACTCCGTTGTATCTCTTACTTGCTTGGAATGCATCACTCCTACGAGCAAACACTACTTCAGCTGAGCCCTGCAACATAATATATGTTGTTAAAAGAGGAAGGGGGAAAGCTTTACTGAAAGGCACAAAAGACATGAAAGAAACTGGAATAACTTAAGAGGACCCAGACCCATATTTAACACCAAGTAGACAAGCCATCCAGTGCTGAAAAATATAAGTACATATTACAGATGGTGAAACAGCAGTTGAGAGATGGATTGGGGGGACAGGAAGAAGCAGAACAAGAAAAATGAATCCATGGTGTTTTCATTATTTTTTTTAAAGTGTATCAACATTAGAAAATGGAACTCTGGATATTTTGATAGATCTTTTTATGTACTTGTCTTTATCACAACCAATGGTGAGCATATTAAAGTTGGTGACTAAAATACTAAAGCAATCTAGTTATGCATGCATAATAGATAACATAAATTGGGATAGTTCAAAACTAAAATCATAACAAACACAGTCAAGGCTACTTATCAGCATTCAGAAACAAAAAAGGTTCTTGCTACATCATTCTTTCACAAGCCCAACCTCTTTTCTTCGGTCAATAGGCCCATTTTAACAAACAAAAAAGCCAGTGACATGGACAAACAGAAGCATGCCTATTAACTAAAACAAGCAAACTGGAGACCGAGATACAAATATTCAAGCATGTAGTTTCAAAGTCAGTCATAAAGGGAACAGATATGAACATACACTTGGACGGCCATTTTTGTCATAGTGGATTGCATAGCGGATCAGTTCACCAATCTCAGAGAAGAGTTCCTGTGTTGGAAGCCATTGCAAGAAATCTTCAAAATATGCCACCTTAAATGAAGGCTTGCTTATATGTAAAAAAGACAGCTATAGGTGTACCCTTATATCTTCATTTGTTACTCCAACATCCAAGTTGGTGACATATAATTTCGTGCCACTGTCTAACGCTGATAATCCTGCAGCTTTGAGGCTATCTTCCAACAAACCATTCTGCCATGGCAAATTATTGGTTCTGCGGATAGACTGATGCCCACAAAATATTGAGATCGAGGAAAAACAAATGTCAGCAAACTACCAAACCACATGTTAATTCACCGTTCTTCAAGAGTATATTGAGATTCAAGTTCTCGTAGTAGCAGTAGTATCAGTTACTTTGAAATAATTAACACAAAAGATACTAATACCAAGAAGAAATTATGCAAATTTAAGTGTGGAAGGGATTTGAAGATTTGACCCCTGCACATCAACTGGTCCTATGCAAAAGGTAAGAGCTTCTGTTCTGAAGTTCAGCGAAGGAAGCCACCTTTGCAAAGATGCCATGAACCAGGATAGTCAACCGAAAATCGCCACGAAGTAATTCCACATAAAGCAATAGGATCCATCATAAACTCCTCTTCTAATCAACCAGTTATGAGGTCTACAATGTGAGTGCTACTATCAGGAAAGGATTTAGAAATGGCTATATAGTTTCAACCCCCTACTCTTTAACGGTGACATAAAGATGGAGAAAGCTGTAAAGTTTTGACTAATGGAGCTCCTCTAGATAAGATGACAACAACTAGCATTATGCCTTAAGGTCACCCAAAAAAAAAGTAGCATTTTTCCTTCATAAGCGCACCAATAACAGAAAGCATAATGCTTTTGCAGAGCACCAAAATGTCCCTTTTTTAAAATCAAAAGATGCCTTGCAATGTCCTTGAGAATAACCCCAAGTGAAAGGAGGAACTGCTTGGATCATGAAGCAAATTCACTATGGTCAACAGCTGTTTACAGCTCTACCAAAAATGGTTTCTTCTTGTGGATCAGATAATGCCATAGAACACCTCACAATGATTTCAAAAGCAAAACTAGAACCTTCATGATTTGTTTGTAAAGCATATCACAGAGTGAAAAGCATAAGACATCCATAGTTTCGGGCTTGCCTTAGCAATTGTGTAAGCAGAAGGCCGAGTATTCACACCAAGTAGTCCCCTGCGAGGAGCCCCTGAGGTTCTTCCACCTCTAAATGACCCTCCTGGGCCTCTGCCACCGCGCCGGGCTCTGCCTTGCCCCCTGCCTCTCTCACTATTACGTCTGTTCTTTATCATATCATCAAGTGACATATCCAAAGAGGCCATCTTATCACACAAGTCTAATCTGGTAAATCTGCAAGAAACAGAAAAAACGTTAGACAATTTTAATCTGATTGGTACTTTACATTGCAAAACTGAATGCAATTAACCTAGCTGCAGAGACCAGGACCAGAACAACAAAATCGACCCCATAAAGAGGATGCTAGCTGTTATGTAACCAAATTGCATTCCTACCGGAATAAAACACAACAATCCTTGCTAGCAGCAGCTAGACATGCTGGAATATGAATTACCGCCATCAATTTATATCTAGCTAGAGAGATCACAGATCTATGTCGAGTGAATAAACTTTGACATAACTGCTTTAACTAATCAACTTTGATAAATGGCTTTATGTGAAAATCTCTTTGGCTTTTCTGTGTAGTCATAAATTGGACACCGCATGTACAAATTGAATAGCTGAAGAATCCCAAATCTCAGCCAAGAAAATTCTATCAATAATATTTTCATGTAGAATCCAAAGCAAAACAGCCACCCAAATATGCAGCCACAAATAAAATAAATTAAAACTGACCGAATAGTACTGAGTTCTCCAAAATCATTATCGATCCAGAAACCGTTACGCAAGAAATACAATATTTAAACAAAAATCTAGACAGTCGTGTATATAGCGTGCCTAACCAACGTAAACATCAAATTGAAAGAAAGTAGCTGATAAATTTGCTGTCTAAGCAATAATGAACGGCAGAAAACAAGGATTTGCATCCATACCAGTCTAGATTCCGTATTACAGCTCCACAAAAAAAAAAAAAATTGCAGCAACTCGTAATAAAACAGCTTATCGAATCATTTTCTCATACAAACTTGCCCAAATAACGTGTAAAGCTAGTGGATTTATGTCTAAATTTACCTGAATCCGTTCGCAGTTAGATAAAAACCCGAAGATCCTTCCGCTCCAACAAAAAAATATGACAGAGAAGGGAGGAGAAAAGATGACAGATCGGATTATTTAGACTTGGAGGAGATCCATTCAATACAAAATTTGGGGAAAGAAGGGGGAAGCTCTCAGATGGATATATAGAGAGAAATTAAAAAGACGAGTTGTAGCTGGATTAGGGTTTGAGAGTAACAAAAATAAAAGGTAAAGGAAGGAAGGTCGGTTGCTAGAAAGAAGGCTGGCGATTTAGGGCTTTTTTATAGACAGCGCATTAGCGCTGGAAGAGCGACAAGGAAGTCAATGCCAAAGGTCAACGTTCTCATTGGGCTTGGATAACTCTAATTGGGCTCAATTGTTAACTTTGGGCTTTAAAATCAATATTGGGACATCATGTGTCTACCGGAAGCCCACTACCAAGGCAACAGGCAGTTGAGTTGATTAGCGCGCGACTCTCTCTTCCAACCACACTCCAACACATCCCCCCCCCCCCCCACCCAAACCCCCCTCTCTTCGCTTCTCCCTCCTTTCTGGCTCTTCGTCTCTCCCACACAGAAAAGGCTTCGAGAAATGTGAAAGAGAAACCAAGTCCCAGCAGCTCAACAATTAAACGGTGAGTTTTTAACTGGATATTTTCGAGCTTTGATGGTTTTGAGTGCGTGAATTGATCACAGGATGTGGCGTTTAGGCCCTATTTTGTTTAAGTTAGTTGATAAATGACCTTTGTTTCTTGAATTTCAGCTCTGTTTATTTACCTTTATTAAGCTGTTATAAGTTAAAAAAAGTAATGAAACATTGTATTGGAAGTGATATAGTGTTCTGAATTTTGTAATTTTTGTTTGTTTAGCTTTAGAATTGGGTAATAAATACAATATTCCTGGAGGCCATCTCAGAACTTAGAAGCTTTCAGGTTGAGGTGAGAAAAAAGGAACCTTGTACATGCTTGCTTAGTCCATCTTAGCTTTTTTTTTTTTTTTTTTTATATTAATAATGCTGAAGACTAGCCATTTCTTTCTAATAAAAGGATTTTGAGAAGTAATTATTATTTTGGTGTTTATTCTGGGGCAGGCAAGGAAGATAGAATGAAACGTCCAAGCAGTGTAGATAAGATTGAAGATTCAGGTCAGTTTAATAGTCATCTGCTCCTATGTTTATTGTTAAGCATTTTGGTGAGAGAATTTATTGAAGGGATTCTTGCATTTCTGAACTCCAAATTATGGAGTCACAAGTCTTTTTATGATTGCTTTGTTTCAGGACGTCTTACTAACATATCAAAGGATGCTGTCGGTAGACTGATTAAACGAGTCAAATCACGTAGCTTACGAGGCCTCAACAAAGTTGATGATAGTTACTTACAGAAATGTGATTCTGAAAGCAGTTCCTCGAGCATGGTAAGTTCCGTCAGTAAGTGGGCCCTTTTTCTCTTCTGCATAGGTAGTCCATGGAAGTGATTTGTAGTGAGAAAGAATTTCCTGCTAGTCTTGAATGACTTTCTTGTGCGTAATGATTGTTTTCTTATAAAACCAATTGCCTGCTCTCTCTCTTTTGCTTCCAGCTGGATGCTGCATTGAGAAGAACTGTTAAAAAAGATGAAAAAGGGAGCAACGGGGAGGCGATTGCAGTTATTCCATCGAACTCTGGTACTAGGGATGAAAATGATGAATTAGAATGGGAAGAGGGGTCACTACCTGTTTTGAATTCAGTGAACAGTAGTCAAGAACGCACAATCAATGGGTTGACTGTTGAATTTGATGTTTCACCTGATGCTGCAAAGGGCAAGCGCATACGTAGAGCAACTGCTGAAGAGAAGGTGACGAAGCTATATTGTTGATATATTTGACAGACATTCATGGTTTGATTAGTAAAGTTTTCTTCTTCTTTTTTTTCCTGCCTCTTTGGCGAAAAATTAAGTTTTCATTTGGTTGTAACCAGGAAGTGGCCGTACTAGTGCACAAAGTTAATTTGCTTTGTCTACTAGGGAGGGGAAGGTTATTTGATATCGCCTGCAATGATCCTCTCATTCAGGTTATCTCCTATGCTAGTTTTTTAATTGTAGTACAGAAATCTGTTCCCTCTTAGAGATCCTTGATTTCTTTTGGTTGTCTGTTGATGATTGCAGTTTCTTGTGTTTTGGTCATATTCTTTGTTCCATCATGTGTCTAAGAAATTGATTTGGTCAGATAAGTTTTGAACATCTTTTCTAGATGACATTAAAAGTTGTAGAGCTGAAAATCGGGCCTTATGATAGGAAACAAAACTCTTTTTGTGGACAATTGACAATTCAAAAATGATGCTGCTGATCAACCGCCGCGTTACCCTGATATGATGACAATAAGCTGATTCGAACCTATTACTGTAATAGCTCATAGTGAAGTTTAGCAATTTGATTCTGGTAAATGTCCTTAATTGTGCATTAAAATTTGTATGATATTAAAACTATAAGAGATTCACTTGAATTTTGTATTCAATGATTTAAATATAATGAGATACATCAAAATATTTCTGATTTATGAATGAGGCTAAACTCTGAAATACACAGCCATCTCTTCATGGTACATCTGCCTGTTTTGAAGATCTTTAAAACATGGGAAGTCTTCTTAGAGTATAAATTTGTGGAGACTGATATATGTCCTATCACTAAGAGAAGATTTGATATGAAATGGGGTCAGTTCATTTTGGAAAATGTATACTATTAGTCCCTTTCGGCAACAGAATCTATCAAAGTTTAGGGTTTTTGCTGTTTGCATACTTTATTGTAGCTGCAATTAACTTTCAACGACTTGTATCCTTATTGTCGCTCAGGCACTTTGTTAAATTGCATGGTCCATCTACAAAAATCTAGAGTTTACCTTCCTTCCTTTTTATTTTTTTAATTTTTTTATGCAACTATCTCCAAATGTTTGAACTTTTTTTTATCATTCTTTTTGGTTCTCGAAATAATTTTGCTTTAAAAAAAATACCATGTATCCTTTAACTAGTTAAAGGTAGAAGATTTCCTGTTCTCTTTAGCTTTCTTTTGTTTTACTACTGGCCACTTAAATAGAGTAAAGAAATGATCTTGTCCATTCTGAGGCAATTTATAATCATATCAGGCCTCTTTACTATCACTTCTGCCAACGCACTTGTTGAAGATTGCTGGGGCCCCCAAACTGACTGCAAAAGCTTTGACTCCGCTAGTTGATTGGGTATGACTTAGCCTATTTCACTATTTTCTTCTTTTTCATGTCATGCCTTAAACTTTCCATTACTTCGACCTTCTTCATCTGAAATGCCTGTTTTATGATAAATCTTTGTTCTCCTCTCTTTTGACACATTTTTTGTGATTTGCAGTTTCATAGGAATTTCCATGTTAGAGGTCCCGATGATTCCAAGAAATTGCCTTCATTTGCTTTGGCATCTGCTCTTGAGGCTCATCGTGGAACTGCAGAAGAGGTATGTGGTCTTTATGCAACTGCTTATCCTGATGTCTCCAGGAAACTCCTTACATTTTGGCTGTGTCTTATTCCTGGTTCAGACAGGAGTTAGATGTCAGTTTTCGAAATTTTTATATTTTTTTCTTTCAATTTCATCTTAATGCTTAATGTTAATTAGAAGATTAGGGTTAATGGCTAACTAGCTGACCAGGATGGCAGAGCATTTTGTTATCATAATTGCAATAGTTGAAGCAGACCGTATTTCTATTATGCTGCATGAGAAGAATTTACTTTGTAGATGCATACTTAAATTGACTGGGTTTTCTATTCTTTGAATCTACTGCACTTTCAGCTGAGGGAAAAAGTTGGCTATAAGTTATGATGTCTAAGCTTGACCTTTTACATGAATAATGGCCTGATATGCAACGTTTTTTTAAAACTGGTTGCAAGAGAGCATGTCAGTTTCCGCAGTTATCCAATTTCAAAGTCACACTAAGAGTTACTAAATCATTTGGTATCAATTGCTTGGCCATGTTCTTTGCAGGTTGCTGCACTGTCTGTGGCACTATTTAGGGCTCTAAATCTTACAACTCGGTATGACTTCTTTAAGATTCTGGGGATTTTGTTTCTATTTATTCCTTTTTTTAAAATAAATTGCACCCATTTTCACAAAGGGATTTTTCTAGAGAAAACAAAATGGAAAAGCAACAAGAAATTATTCTACTTGAATATAGTTCTATATAATGTCTGATTGAATTTGAAAATAGGCAAGTGAAGAAGAAATTAAAATTGAGGTTCAAAGAATTCCTTCATGGGCTCCTGTAATAGATTCTTAATTTCTCTTGAAGTGAATATGACAAATTTTCTTCTTTGGTAAAGTTGTCTTGGAATTACTTTCTGGGTTTTGTTTTGGCACTTGTATCTATGCAACTTGAGGAAATTGAAATAAAATGTAGACTTTTTCTTCTCCAACTTTGCAAGGCCATGTGACTGCTATCTCAAAGGATTTGATTATGAACCTTCCAGTTTCAACTTTCTTCAATTTTTAGGTGTCTTAAAGCTGTTTAAGCAAAAAAATCATCGAGTATGTGCCTTCTTACACCTCCTCTAAGATTAATTTATTTAACGAATGCAAACCAAATGATGGGGATGGCACTGAATCATATCTTTCATCTGGTTTTTTTGATTAATTTAACCTAAATCCTCAGTTATTGTTTTGATGAATCTTTCTTTTTGGGTTTATTTTCAGTGTTTTAAATAATTTCTTGCATCACCCTAAAAGATACTTTGCTTAAAGCAGGGTGTATAATTTTCGAACCTTATGAACTCTTACTGCAGTGATGAGGTGGTTGTGCAAATACTAGGTGGGTAATATCAAATTAACAGTAGGTTTGACAATTAAACAAGCAGGCAAAATTCATCACCAATAAGAGGGCACAAGTGTATCCACTAGTTTATTTTCATTTTTATTACCTTATAGGTAGCCGATGTGTTTCCACGGTGATGACCAGGCATGCTCTTGAATGGCAGTGATGATGAGTAGGAAACTTTTTTTGGCCCAGTTTATTCTTACATTGAGTTGAGGCAAAAAAGTCCTTTCCTACTATAATTTTCAAGTTTTTGAATTATTACTGGATACTGATACAGTTTGTGTTTCCTTGAGTCTAAAATTCTTATAAAGAATCGTTCCATGCCAATTTCTTTCTATGAAAACTATCATTCCTTTCTGATGTTGCTCATCCTTTCTGATGAACTAATACGAATTTGAGCTCCTTAGGTTTGTAGCTGTTCTGGATGTCACTTCATTGAAGCCTGATGTGGACAAACCCGAGTTCAGTAATCCAAGAACAGGCAAGGCCGGTAGTGGAATATTTAACTCCTCAACATTGATGGTGCCTGGATCGGTTCATGCTTCAGTTTCTGCTTCAAATAATCCTGTATCTGATGAAAAGGGTGGTGATAGCCGCACATCGATCCATCGCAGAAGCAATATCCTGACTGGAAAGTTGCTTAAAGATATGTCTGTAACTCATGAATCGAATGGTAGAGTTCTGGATCCATCAACTTCAGCGGACCAAGACAGTGTCACTGAAGGAGGTGTCGTGAAGAAATCTGGAGGGCCAAAGAGGAAAGGGGATCTTGAGTTTCAAATGCAATTGGAAATGGCTCTCTCAGCCACAAGAACTGAAAGTTCCGAAAGGATAATGAATTTAAATGGTGCGTATGTAGATAATAGGCCATCTAAGTCTTCACCTTTCAAGAAGTTGAAGGCAGTTGGAACAGATGAATCTCCGGTTTCTACCTCTGGAATGTCAACTGCTGTAGGGTCTAAAAAAGTAGGGGCTCCATTGTATTGGGCAGAAGTTTACTGTACCGGAGAGAACTCGAATGGAAACTGGGTGCATGTTGATGCTGTAAATGCAATTATTGATGGAGAGCAGAAAGTGGAAGCTGCCACTGCTGCATGCAAAAAGTCTTTGAGATATGTAGTTGCTTTTGCTGGACATGGGGCCAAAGACGTAACCCGCAGGTTTGGAGTCCTTCAATTGTTTCATTAATTTTATACATATTTTTGTCCATTGAAACGAGTTGTGGTTAAGAAATGAATGCTCTATTGAGTGGTAGAAGGTTACCGTCTTCCATTCTATGATTAGAGAACCAAACTATTTCAGTGTTATTTCTTTGGTTTCTCAGGATATGATATTCATTGGCTAAAAATTATAATTTCATGAATTCAGTTCAGAGGCTGGTTAAATAAGTGGAAACAACTGTCTATCAGTGTTTAGAAAAGCTAACACAATTCATTTTAGGTATTGTACAAAATGGTACAAGATAGCATTGCAACGGGTTAATTCTACTTGGTGGGATGCAGTATTGGCACCATTAAAGGAGTTGGAGGCACAAGCTACTAGTGAAATTGTTCACTTCGAGCAGGGAGCTTCAAGTAGAAACAACAAGGTAGAAGCTGTGCCAAGTGCTAATAAGAAAATTCAAATATGTGAGCCAGAGAGTGCCTACGTAACGGTGAAGAAAGATGACGAAGTATGTGAAGATGGTATAGAGAAAAATGCCAAAAGGTCTTTGAGTAATTCTTTTGCTGCTACTAGAAGCTCTCTTGAAGACATGGAGCTAGATACTAGGGCACTTACTGAACCTCTCCCTGGCAACCAACAGGTACTCAATAGAAAGATTTTTCTCCACCATGCTCCTAAATTATAGGTTTGCTTCATATGATTTTGAGATTTCTGAACATTATGCAGGCCTACCGAAACCACCCACTGTATGCTATTGAGAAGTGGCTTCACAAGTATGAGATATTATATCCAAAGGGTCCTGTAGTGGGGTTTTGTTCTGGTCATCCAGTATATCCACGAACATGCGTCCAAACACTTCACACAAAAGAAAGGTGGCTGCGTGAAGGGCTACAAGTCAAAGCCAGTGAGCTTCCTGTAAAGGTATTATTTAGATGATGAATGCCATGTTTGTAGAAGGTTGATATAGCTTTTTAGATGTTTAGTAGGTGTGTATGTTCATCTATTGTTTTGACATTTCATTCCAGATTCTGAAACGATCCTTAAAGCATAGCAAAGTACAGAAGGATGAACATGATGAGTTTGCTGAGGGGGATCAAGTTGCTTTATATGGAAAGTGGCAAACAGAAACACTCTCTCTTCCTCGTGCTGTTGATGGAATTGTTCCCAAGGTGAAAAAACCATTGTATTTTATTAATATAACTATAGATGAACATCATAGATTGCTTATTTTCTCTTTGATTCACAACTTTGGTGGGCCTTTGTAGTTCTGTGAATGATGTGAAACCCTTGTTGTAAAATCTGGTAATGCATACTAAACAAACAGAGAAAAATTGCACATACATAGAGGAAGAGAATGGAAAGTTTTTATCACTCCCTTTTTCTGCTTGTTACTATAAAAGACTGGATCCAACTCGTCGTTTCCTGTTGCTCTACAATAAATTATTAGTTGGAATTTGTCACTGCCGCTCAACCTTTTTTTAATTTACCTCAAGGATTGAACCATAGTTCTCTCTTTCTTGTTTAGTTTCTAATGCTGGAGAAGTTATGCATAAATCTATATTTATTTCATTACAGCTGGCTTCTGCCAACATAGGTGTTGATCATAATTCTGTTGACATTGGTTATATTAATTCATTCTGATGTTCAAGACGCAGCAAATCATTTATCCCAATTGTGTTTGTTTTCAACTACGTCAATCTCAAGCATTCTTCAGTGCCTTTTATTTATTAATCTAAAAAATCTATTCAGCAAATCTTGAGCTAAACTCTTTACTAAACCACAAAATTTCAAGAGCATCTATTTCTTCTTAGTAGCCTTTTTCTGCTACCAATTTAGTCATATGTAATACTATATTTTTAGGTGTAGATCTTGATAAATCCATCGTTTGTCATTATGGAGGAACCAGTTCGATACCTATGAGGCGGCGGTCTGGAAGTGTTTGTTTTATAGTTTTCAGTCGATTTACTTGTCATATAAAACCTGGATTGTGTTATTGATGAGGTATTCTGATGTAGTTTCCCAAATTCATCTTTTATTTAGTTCCCTGCAATTAACCTGCAGAATAGGTTAGATTTTGTTCAACTAAGAGCAGAAAGAAAAAAGTGGTTAGGGGACTCCAGAGGTAGAAGAGCTGCAAAAATTTGATGGCTGGTTGCTCGTGATAAATGAGTCATTGGAGCCATAATGTATATGCCAAGATTTTCTATGAATCTCTGCATTTATATTTTTCTCCTGATTTCTTTACTTTATTGTAACATCTAGCTGCTGCATTTTAAACTCGGTAAAATATTCATAATATTATTATTTTTTATTCGACTGTTTTGGATCTGTTAAGTTGGATGATTTCAGCTGATTTCCATTATTATCACTGTGTTCCAGAATGAGCGTGGTCAAGTGGATGTTTGGTCTGAAAAGTGCCTCCCACCAGGCACCGTCCACCTGAGGTTGCCAAGGGTCTTTCTTGTTGCTAAACGACTGGAAATTGATTTTGCACCAGCTATGGTTGGATTTGAATTTCGAAATGGTCGTTCAGTCCCTGTATACGAGGGAATCGTGGTCTGTACCGAATTCAAGGATGCAATTCTAGAGGTACATGAATCTTTGCTTATATGTAGTAGATGGAAATTGTAACGAGTATTTCCAATCCATCACATGAAGTAAAATAAGATGTGTGATGATTTATCCTGAGTTTGAATCAAGGTTCTTGACTTATACATCCATTTCCAAAATCAAGCAATTTAATCTTTTATACATTCTTTAGGTGAAGCATTTGTAGACTCCCAATTGCATAATTGCGATATTAAATCAACCGACATGTCCTTTGCTTTATTCTCCGTGAAACTGCAGGCATACTTTTACTTTTATTCTTCAAGATTGAATTCCCATTTCTTGTTATTTAAAAGTTATCTCGATTCCCTTGTCAAAGAAAGTGGGGAAAATATTCAGCTGTTTAGTATATGTTTGTCAGGCATACTATGAAGAAGAACAGAGAAGAGAGGCTGAAGAGAGAAAAAGGAAGGAAGCTCAAGCTCTTTCCAGGTGGTATCAACTTCTTTGTTCAATTGTTACTCGGCAAAGGTTGAAAAACTGTTACGGTGATGGAACCTCTTCACAAGACGCGGCTAACACCTCAAAGCTGGAAGATAGCCAAAACAAACCTGCTCGAAGTAGTCTGGACAATAGTAAATCTCCTGGATCCAAGCCGGAGAAGTTGCATGAAAGGAAGCCAAAGGCTGCAGAATTTGTACCAGCAAAGGACCATGAACATATCTTCGTGTTGGATGAGGAAACTTCTGATGGACTGAATTCGACTGGAACAAAACGTTGTCAATGTGGATTTTCAATCCAGTTTGAAGAACTTTAGATTATTTCAAAGGATGAATACGCTACGCCATAAGTCCAAAACCTTCGAAATTTTATAGTATTGGAATGACACCGAATCCTGCTGGCTGTAGTTTTGATTTTCTTGTATAGCAATTGGATGTCATCTATAGTTCTACACTGACCACTATGCATCTCTGCCTTTTTATGCTTCATCTGAAACTTCTGACTGTTAGAAAGCTGGATATATATATATATATATATATATGCGCGCATACGGAACCTGGTAAGATAATTGGTAATAATAACTACTTGACTTAAAACTCGTATTAAATGTTGAAGATCTCTTAAATATTTTTATTAATCATTGTAATAAGGGTTTTTTGGTAAGAGAGTTCTTTTACTAATCATTGTAAAACAAAAATTCATAATAACAAATTTCGAATTTGAATATTATTAAAAAACAATTGCGTTTTATGAGTTTATTTAATTTTGTAATTTTATCTATCTTGAATTAAAATGAATCCAAATTAACTTTACCTATTTTAAATTTTGAGACTGTAATTATGAAAAACTTTACTGTTTTTTTGGTTATTATACCTAATTCTAATAGACATTAGAGTGTATGGTATGTGTCATCACGTACACGAAACTTGATTAGAAGGTGTATTCTTGTGTATGCAAGACTTGCTCATTGTGCGCATGTTTTTTCCCCATATGTTTTAATATTGGTTCATGCATTATACTCTCTACAGTCATAAATCTAAAGGGTTTTTTAAGAATCTTGAAAATAAGATAATTTTTTAATTAAAATACTTTTTACCGTGTGTAAAATAAGGAAACACATAGATAATGGGAATGAAATAAATTACTCCCTCAAATGAAAAATATATCGAGTTTTAGACCCATTAAGGATGGTCAAGAATATAAAGATTTTTACAACTTTCGATAAATATTTATTAAACTTTTTTCATCTTTACCCATCTTTCTATTAGTAATTTATTTTATTCACTATCTATCTCTTTTCTCCTTGATGAAAGATAGAAAGAGTATTGTAATTAAAAAATTATCATGTTGTTAAAAACCGCATAGATAAGTCTAAAACCCTTATATTCTTCCATCTCAATGGTTCTAAAATCTTTATGTACTACTACCTTTAGTCGGAAATATAAGTTTTTTAGAAGTAATGAGAATGGTCAAATATATAAGTTTTTTGTATTTCTTTATGAACATTTAATACTTTTTTTTCAAATATACTTTCATTTATTTTATTGAAATTGGATAGTCTTTAACTCTTAGAGGAGGTGAAGGAAATGAGGCAAGGATAATTTGGATATTTGAAATTAAAAAACATCTTGATTTTAGGACTATTAATCTGTGTTCATAAGTTAAAATAAACTTATATTTTCGATCGGAGGTAGTATTTTTTACCGGGGGAGTAAAATTTTTCTATTATTTCACTTTGTCCGCTCCCCCTGAATTAAATTATCTCCAACCCAATACTTTAAAATACAGTACAGATCACACAAAAATATAGTATCTACATTATTTTTACTTTAATCTATTTACTCTATTTTTCAGTCCAAAAGGAATATTCTACTTAATATTCCTTATCCTTCAACATTTTATTATTATATTATTTACGCATAATCAAAATACTTTTTAATGCATGTTATTAATATTTAAAAAATAAATAATTAAATAAATTTAAATTTAATAGTCTTTATGTGTTTAATTTTAGTCTATGCATCATTATGTATTTTATCTTTATGTAATTTGTTATCGTTTTTACGTTGGAATTATTAGTATTAAAGTGTATCATTTAATGTGCTTTGATTTTTTAGATTTTTTCCGATATTTGGCCAATTTTTATTTATTTTTTTGTAAAAAAGCCACTAAAGTTGCGGGAACTTTTTTTTTAACCTTACTATGGCTATCATTAAATTTAACGCACATATTGTGTGCGTTATCACTAACCTAGAGTTAGTTATCTTATTTATCCTATGTGGTAGATAATGCACACAGGAAGTGCATTATCTTCTTTGATAACGCATCTAACGTATGTGTTATCTGTTACATCACTTTTTGAAAAATTATATTTTTTTTGCAAAACTTATAGTTTTTTTTTTTATAAAACTTATAATTATTTTTTTTTTTTAAAAAAGAACAACCAGTGTTATTTTATTTATGTTATTTGACGTGTATTTTATGATAATAATTATATAGTCATTTTAAGAAGGAAATTTTTTATAAAAAAAGTATGATGAATTGATTTAAAGTATTTTATATTTTTGTTACTTGTTGTAAATTTTACTATAATAATTTATAATCAATTTAAGCAAAAGAATTTATAAAAAAAGTACCTACAAGAAATTCAAAAAAGAAATCATTAATAGAAACCTTGAAATATTACAACACTTTGAACTGGGGTTATTATGATTTTTTTCTATTATGCCCGGGCATTCGGTATTTGTTACATCTTGGAGAAGAATTCAGATTTGGATATTGGATAATCCATTTCTCTCCGAAACATTATACCCTGTTTTTGACCCCGTTGATTGTTCATATTTGAAGGATAGAATATTAAATTGTAAGGAGCATCTCTCCAAAAGTCTTCATGCCCGACCGAATAAAAATTGAATTGGTATGTTCGTCTGTAAGTTTCCCACGAATATATGTCCAACACATAAGCATCTGGTCATGTACCATTATCTTTACAGACCACAAGTGCATGAGAACAAGGCAATGTATATTGTTGCCATTTTCCACAACTGCACGATTTTTCATTCATTTTTAAAGTGTAAACGTTGTTGCCGCTACCATCAAGCCATATCAGAGATTTAACCATGTTATACGGTGTAACTGTGTGGTCTCTTGATTTCAATTCAATCCGAAGAAACTTGTCAAAAACTCTTATTGGAAATGGATGCAAATAGTCTTAGGCATCCTGACGGTGCTGGTTGAGGTATTTTACTGACCGATTAGCGACGGAATATTCGGTCGGTAACCTGTTCAAGTGGAGTTACTGACAGAATTAGTCACTATCAGTCGGTAACTTTATTTAATTACCGACATATTATAAAACGGTCGGTAATTGGTCGGTAAGTTACCAACGGAATATAGTCGGTATGCTAAATTTAATCGCTAAATCCCTTTTTTCTGGTAGTGATTAAGGTTTTAGGATTTTAGGTATAGTATTATACACTTTCTAAATTTAAATATTTACGGGTTTTTAATTTAAAAGTAAACTATTTAAAGTAAAATACTATTATACACTTTCTAAGGTTTATGGTTTAGGGTTTCAATATTAGGATTTTAGGGTTTCAAGGTTAGAGTTTAGGGTTTACTGGATCAAGGTTAAGTTTAGGGTTTCAATATTAGGGTTTTAGAATTGATGTATAGTATTATACACTTTATAAATTTAAATCTTTACGGGTTTAGAATTTAAAGTAAAATATTTAAAGTAAAGTACTATTATATACTTACTAAGGTTTATGGTTCAGGGTTTAGGGTTTCAATATTAGGATTTTAGGGTTTCAAGGTTAGGGTTTAAGATTTACTGGAGTAGGGTTAGGGTTTGGGGTTTTCAATATTAGGGTTTTAGGTGTAGTATTATACACTTACACTTTCTAAATTTAAATCTTCACGGATTTAGAATTTAAAGTAAAATATTTAAAGTAAAGTACTATTACACACTTTTTAAGGTTTATAATTTAGGATTAGAGTTTCAATGGTAGGGTTTTAGAGTTTAGGGTTGTTTCAATGTTAGGATTTTAGCAAAGAATATATTCTCTTTTATTTGCAACAAAAGAATTGATACAAACAGTTTTCTTAAAATACACGTTTATATAAAATTAATAGAACAATAAAAATGCTCACAAATATTCACAAAAAATAAACAATTACGGTTTATGACAAAAAAAAAATTTTATAACTCATATCATCTTTATAGCGAAATTGTGAGCAAAATTAAACCAAAACCCATTTCATCAAATCACATTTTCAATAGAAAAACACAACTAGTTTAATAAAATGGTCAAATGTGCACAAATCTATCAATAACAACAAACGTGAAAATCACTATAAAACACACATCTAGAAAAATAAATTACAATAAATTGAGAAATAACCCAAATCAAATTCATCAAAAATATTCAAAAATCACAATAAATAACAATTTTCATATAAACAATATTAGAAATCAATGCATAGTGCGAAAGATTAAAAACAATTAAATAATTAAAGACAATAAGAAATTTACCGAATGTCAGAATAAATTGAAATAAAATGTTGTTATTTAATGGAGCTTCCTCTGCTGTTCGCCACCCAAAACCCAGTAACCTTCATACTCCACAGGTTTGCAAATGCTCGACACTGTCTCTACAAAAAGAACAAGAATGATGAGGAATAGAAAAGAGAATGAAGGAAGGAAGAAGAAGAGGAGGAGAAGAAGAGAAGGAAGAAAGGAGAAGAGCAAGAGAATAGGAGAAGGAAAGCAAGAAGAAGAAGCCGCGGCAGAAATAGAGAATAGAAGAAGTTGCGGCAGAATTTTGGAGAAGAAGAAAATGAAGACGACGACCAAGGGTTTCGTGGGTATAACATTCCTGATGTTAATAACGCACATAGTATATGCATTAACAGTAAGAATAACGCACAAGCTAAATGCGTTATTCTTAGTTATAACGCATACAACATGTGCGTTATTTTCCACTTCACCACCCACCCTGTCCTGTTTGCTGCAACATAATTAATCTTGCATAATCGTGATATTTAATTAGTGATTAGGGATAATACATACGCCTTGTGTTATCATTAAATATAACGCGCACAACGTCTGTGTTATGACCCCATTAAGATAAAAAAAAAAAAATTGCAACCACTTTAGTGGCTGTTTTTTAAAAAGTGGTTAAATCTAGTAAAAAGTCATTATTTAAATTGTTTAGATCAATTTATTTTTTAAAAATTTTTAATTATAATTATTAAAAAATAAAAATATATGTAGCAACAAATTGAGTATATCTAATTTTATTATATTGTAAAATTTAATTTTTAAATAATTTATAGAAATAAAAAATTAATTTAATTAAATTAAGGATAAATATTTAATATACATAAAAAAAAAAATCAAGAATCTACCCTCTACTTGGCTGGAAGAGGGCATTATGTCACGCCCTGCTTGCAAGACATGAGGTTTTTCCACATTTTAGACAAGCCCACAAAGTTCTAGAACATTCCAGAAGGTTCTAGATTCCTCTTCTAGAACTTTGTGGGCTTGTCTAAAATGTGGAAAAACCTCATGTCTTGCAAGCAGGGCGTGACATTCTCCCCCACCTATGCTCGCGATGCCCTCATCGCGCCTTCATCGTGGAATTGCTGGATATGGTCTTTGAATTGCCAAAGGGCATCTTCGCGCTCCCAACTTGCTTCACTTTCGGGCAAGTTCTTCCACTTTACGAGATATTCCCAATAACTTGGTACACCTCATCTTCGAATATGGCGATCGGCTAGTATGGCCTCGACTTCCTTGTCAAAGGAGGTGACCACGGCGGTAGGCGCTCGCTTAGACTCTCCTCGAGTGGGGTCCTCCATGTCTTCGTGATATGGTTTTAAGAGACTCACATGAAAGACCGGATGAATCTTGAGCCTGGAAGGCAATTGGAGCTTATAGGAGACCTTCCCAACACGTTTCAAGACCGGGAAAGGGCCCTCATATCTCCTGATCAAGCCTTTGTGAACTTTCCTGAAGCTCTTGAATTGTTGGGGAAGAAGTTTCACCATGACAAGATCGCCTTCCTGAAACTCCAATGGTCTTCTTCTCTTGTCTGCCCATTTCTTCATCCTTTTTGAAGCCTTGTTCAAATACGCCCGTGCCAATTCGGCTTGTTCATGCCATGATTTGGCAAATTTAAATGCTGATGGGCTCTTACCTTCATAGCTTGTGGCAAGAGTAAGAGGCGTTGTAGGCTGCTGCCCCATGATTACTTCAAAAGGACTTCGGTTGGTTGCTTCACTCCGTTGGAGATTATAGGAGAATTGGGCCACATCAAGTAACTTTGCCCAATCTCGTTGGTTGGCACTCACGTAGTGCCTTAAGTATAGCTCCAAGAGTGCATTGGTCCGCTCGGTTTGGCCATCGCTTTGAGGATGGAAACTGGTGGAAAAGTTCAAATCTGAGCCAAGTAACTTAAACAATTCCGTCCAGAATCGTCCCGTGAAGCGCGGGTCTCGATCGCTCACTATGTTGGAGGGAACTCTCCAAAGCTTGACCACATTTTTCAAGAATAGTCGGGCTGTCTCTTCGGCAGTGCAATCTGTGAGGGCTGGAATGAAGGTGGCATACTTGCTAAATCGATCAACCACCACTATTATACTGCCAAATCCTTCTGACTTTGGCAGGAAGTGATAAAGTCCATTGAAACACTTTCCCAAGGCCTCTTAGGGATAGGCAATGGATCAAGTGGTCCCGATGGTGCATTTTGTTCAACTTTGTCTTGTTGGCATACGAGGCATGTTCTTACATAAGACTCCACCTCATCTTGCATTTGGGGCCAGTAATATGTGGTCTTCAACAAAGCAAGAGTGCGTTTCATACCTGGATGTCCAGCCCACTTAGAATCGTGGCATTCTTTGATCAACTCACGTCGAAGATTTCCCCATTTGGGCACAAAGAGTCGGTTTCCCTTTGTGTAAAGCATCCCTTCTTCTAGCCAAAAGCGCCTTGTCTTGCCTTTCATTACAAGTGCTATAAGACTTTTGGCTAGGGAGTCTTGTTGTAGGCCTTCCTTGATACGCTTGAGTAAAGGGCCATCAATTCGGCTGATGGATGCGACTTCTACCTTGCGGCTTAAGGCGTCAGCTACCACATTGGCTTTCCCAGGCTTGTATTCCAAGCTATAATCAAACTCCGCGAGAAAGTCTTGCCACCGAGCTTGTTTTGGACTAAGCTTCTTTTGAGTTTGGAAATAACTAGTAGCAATGTTATCGGTCATGATGACGAACCTGGAACCCAACAAATAATGTCGCCAAACTCTTAGGCAATGGATGATTGCTGTCATCTCTTTTTCTTGCACGGTGTAGCGACGTTCCGTCTCGTTAAGTTTGCGGCTCTCATAGGCTATTGGGTGACCATCTTGCATGAGTATGCCTCCAATAGCAAAGTCCGAAGCATCAGTGTGCACTTCGAAAGACTTGGAATAATCAGGCAAGCTGAGAACTGGATCTTTACAAATGGCCTTCTTTAGATCTTCAAAGGCACGTTGGCAATCTTCGCTCCATGCCCATGGTCGATTCTTCTTAAGAAGGTCTGTCAAAGGTGCCGCTCGAGCTGAATAGCCTTTGATAAAGCGACGATAATAGTTCACAAGTCCAAGGAAGGATCTTAACTCATGAACTTTAGTGGGTGGCTCCCACCTTTGTATGGCTTGAACCTTTGTATCCTCCATCATGAGCTTTCCATAGAGGAGGCATCATGTAAACTAGTAGAATTCTCTAGAACATTCCATAACTAGATATTTATGTAGAATATTCTAGAATGGTAGAAGGCAACCGTTAGATCGTTGCCACATGTACTAATCTTAGCCATCCATTGAGGAGGTGCTTGCCTATAAATAGGCTCACCCTCTTCATTTGTGACATACACATCAGAACTTAGAGTTCTAAGACTTATAAGCTCTTTCCAAGCAATACAAGCTTTCTTCCATAAACAACCACTCTTTGCCTACAGTTTTCCAACGGTTTCGTCGAGCAAGTTAAGGCTTTCTTAGCATTTGCGGGAGTGCTAAGGCCGCACGGCTACTTACAAGAAAAAGTAAGTGCGTGACAATTAGCTCAATTCATAGTCTTTCTCCTATCTTTCCTTGTCAATATGAACAATGCGGCTAAGCTGGGTTGGCCCTTTGTGAGCTTGGCCGCTGTGAGTAGAAGTGCTAACTGCTCTCCTGCAACCTAGATCTAGCTAAGTTAGAAAGTTTTTTACTGACGGATCGAAAGAAAATAGAATTTATCTGACGCTGGTTCTAAGAAAAAAAGAGAATTTAAGAATTATCCCACCAAATCACCGTCAACAATGGCGCATCTATTGGAGAAGCACTTACCCCATTTCACCCAAAAATAGAGCTGCATTGAGATGGTTTAACTAAACTACACCCCTCCCTCACGCAGCACTGCCCCTTGCTCTTCCTTCTCTACTTGCGGGCTGCCGCCGGCCCCCTCCCTTCCTCCTTGTCCTGGCTCTTTTCCTTCGGTTGCTCGCCGCCATGAGAAGCGGCAGCTTGCTGCCTTGCTTGCCAACTCCTCTCTCCCAAGATCCAGCTCTTACCTTGTTTGCTGGCCGCCGACTGCTGCGGTGCCGTGTCCGTGACTGCTTAGGAGGACCGTGAGTGAGGTGAGCTGCTGTCTTTGCTCTTGACTATTATATTGGCTGCTTTAATGTTAATTTTGCTCTCTTGGAACGTTTATTTGGTCTTCAATGACTTGCAACATTCGTAAATTTCTTTTCGGTTTCTTTGGTTTTCTGATTTCTTGTATCTTCTTTTACTATTAGATTAATCTTTGTAAATAAAATTTCGTTTCTGAGCGGGAATTTGATGTTTAAGTAACTCATCCCCTCCCTTCTGTTCTGTATTTTTCTGAAATCGTGTATTATTTATTATTCCTGCTTTTGTATTTCTAGTTGTGTTTGTTTAAGAGAATGTGGGAGACTTAATTAGTTCAAAGATGAAAAAGACGTGGTTTCATCTCAAGGAAGTGCTTTATGCTTCAGAAACTTAATTTGATTTACTGCATTTTTTTACATTTGTCCACTCTGGGGTTTAAGTTTTGTTTTGGTGCTAGCAGATGATGGAAATTGAGGATCCTTTTTCCCTTTGCTAAGCGGTTCCGTTTTAAAGATATTTACCTTAGTCATATGCTCCAAGATTGGTTCATTTTCTCTTCAGATAGTTCTTTTTGGTAGTTATTGAGTAGTGACCATTAATCTCAACCGTCTCTCTGAAGTTGGGGTTTAGGGTTTATCTAATGGTGCAAGGGATTTAGGTTTAGGGTTTAATCTGGTGGTGCAAGGGATTCAGGTTATCTAACTTCAAAAAGCTATTGGACCAATATTGATTCTCTTTCATTTGTTATGATATTCTGCTTGTGTTTCTGGATTCCAATTCATGTGTTTTATGATTAATCCCTTTCGCATTTTCAAACATTTGTACTTTGTTCCATGTTTGAGTGTTCTTTTCTTCTGTTTTTTTTTAGCATTGAAACATTACAGATGGAATGCCCTAGAAATGTCGTTGATACCAGAAATATAAAAAGAAGATTTTTCCATGGGATCCTGAAGCTATCAGCCATCCATCCTCCCTCTCCTGGGAGGTTCGAGGGCTCAAACCTCCAGCTATTGCAGCCTGCTGCTAATGGTCATGATTTTAAGACAATTCCAAGGATCATCATTGAAATCAACCATTTTAAAAGCAGCAAAGATCTACTCCTCGTTTTCAACAACAGCTTGTTATGACAAAGAACCATCAAATTTTGGAACCAATTTACCCAGCTGGGTTGCTGACAATAAATTGTTTCAAAGACACCCACGTTTGCATTATCTTGAGAAACATTGCAAAACACTTCATCAATGGAAACAAGTTTTGGCTTATATCATTGTCTCAGGTCTGTGCCGAAACTCTTTTGTTATGAGCCGGGTTCTTTATCTCTGTCTGCATGAACTGGAAGGTCCGATGGAGTCAGGTTTTGGGCTTCAAGTTTTTGAGCAAATTGATAAGCCAAACGTATTTTCTTGGAATACTATTATTAGATGTTTTGCTGTTTCTGATGACCCTCAAAGAGCTCTGATTGGTTTTCAGTATTACACTAAAATGCTAAGTCAAGAAACTTTTCCTGATAAATACACGTTTCCATTCTTGCTACAGGCTTGTGGATCTGTTTCTGATTCAGGGTTGATGAAGCAGGTCCAGTGTCATATAGTAAAGCTCGGGTTTGATAAAGATTTATTTGTGCAAAATTCAATTATTAATGCCTGTTTCAAGTGTGGGTTTTTGCATGATGCCCGGATATTGTTTGATGAAATGGTTGAGAAAGATGTTGTTTCGTGGACAACTTTAATATCAGGACTTGTTACACAAGGTTGTCATACGGAAGCTCTTGTTGTATTTGGGGAAATGTTGGAAGATGACTCTGAGAACTGGCCAAATGTTGCTACAATTGTCTCTGTACTGACTGCTTGTGGCAATTTAGGTTCTTTGGATCAGGCTAAATGCGTACATTCTTTGCTACAGAAAGGTGGATGGATTCACATGGACATTTCTGTTAGTAACTCGCTTATAGATGCTTATGCGAAATGTGGAAGTTTGAACTCTGCTGCTAAGGTTTTTGAAGACATTGGCAATGATAAGAGAGATTTGTACACTTGGACTGCAATGATTTTGGCCTTAGCTATCCATGGACAGGGGATGGATGCCTACACATTGTTTTGTGATATGGTAAGAGTTTCTCAAATAGTTCCTGATTCTATCACTTTCATTGCCGTACTCTCTGCCTGTGTTCACTCAGGTCTGGTTCAAGAAGGTTTATGTATCTTTGAATCTATGAAAGCAAGATATGGGATTGAACCCGATCTTAAGCATTATGGATGTATCATTGATCTTCTGGGAAAAGCCGGTTTGCTTGATAGAGCTTATGATATTGTGGAAGCAATGCCAATGGAGCCTAACCTGACTATTTTGGGATCTTTACTCAGTGCTTGTCGGATTCACAAAAATTTGGATTTAGTGGAGATTGTTTTGAAAAAGATCAAGTCATTAAGTGGGAAAAGTGGAGGAGCTCCTGTATTGTTGTCTAATATATATGCAAATGAGAATAGGTGGACCGAAGTGATCCACATTAGAAAGGGAATAAGAACTGAAGTACTGGAAAAACCCCCTGGAAAAAGTTGGATTCAAGTTAAGGATACAGTACACAAGTTTGTTGTTGGAGATAAATCTCATCCAGAGGCTATGGAATTGTGTATGCTCCTCGAAGGACTGGAAAGACTTGGCAAGACGCTAGATGGGTAAGTCCCAAATCGCCACGTTGAATTCAATCTGTGTGATTCATACATTATTGGAACATATTTTTAGATCTATCCATAATGTCTGTATCTTCATACCACTGAAATTTGTATTTTTGGAAGTTGCATTTTCCTTTTCCCTATGGCTCGTCCTACTTTATTCTTAAAAATATGATGATAATGATCATTTTATTTTAAGGTTTACTCCATCTGGGAATGTTGTTATAGAGGGACAACAACCAAAGTGTGGTCCAGAATTCTGATCCCTATCTACTACTTCACAAGATCATTACATTTTTTAGTACCATTTCCTTACAATCTTAAGAAGTAGCCAATAATTCCTCGGAACTAATCTAATTTTCAACAAAATATGCAGACAATTATCTATTTAAAGTATCACTTTATCATCTAAACTAATTTATATAAGAAAAAAACATTGTTTAGATTTAAAATTATGATTAGGAAGTTCTTGATGATGAAGCCATAAAAAATGGTGCTTTTGGCAAAAAATGATCCTCTTTGACCCCAAAGGCTGATTGATAGAAGAAAACTGAGAAGAAGAAAGCAAGATTGCAACAAACTAGGGCCCTCAGAGGAAGAAGAAGAAGGACGAGTCTCAATAAATCAAGATTCCAACGTGGGGTCTTAAGAGAGCTTCCGACAAAGACTAATGCGTTTTGACACAGAAACCAAATCAACCTCGTTCTTCCAGAAATCCCAGACAGACACATACTATCGTTAGTTATTCATGTCCAAGGGAACTAACTATAGATAGCCGTACAATTCCCACTCTTATCCCAAATCATTCATCTTTCGCCCCACTTTCAAACCCACTTCAGTTCAGACTTCACTTCAGAGTTGCAGCAGCAGCAGCACCTGCAGCCATTGTTGTTACTCACTCAATGCAAGCATTTACAATGTCATCAACAACAAAGTCTCTATCCTAACCTCAATAAATTTCAATTTTGCATCTCCATGTTCCCTCTGGCAAACAATTTAGTTGATAAAAATCCAAAATAAATATCTCAAAATCAAACTCTATACAAATATTATACTGATTTTAGTGGAGTGGGCTATGCAACAGTAGGAAAGTACTGACATGCAATAATAGAGCATTGAAAAGCCAAGAAAACAAAAATCATCAACAAAAAATCAGCAATAACAAGTAATATTACTAACTTATATCGTTTCCAACTATGAGAACAATTTTCAAGAAACACACATTAATTAAGCAAGGAGTAGTGCTCTCCCCAAATGTACATAAATCTAACCAAACTACAATCAATCCACTACAATACAAAGTCCCCAAATCATAGTCCATAGGAACTCTAAAGACAACACAGTCATCCAATTTAAAGAGAGACTACTACAACTACTATAGTTAAACATCATTTGAGGCTTAAAACGGACCACCATCTTCTACACATTCAAACCCCCAAATTTCTAATCAAATTCCAGGAGTTTCAATTTGCCTCCACCCCAACTCCATTCTGTGCAGCAGCCTGTGGTTTGGCCTTTCTTGGCCTACCTCTAGGCCTGCCGGTTTTGGATGCAGCTGGGGATGGGGAACTGGGAGGAGGAGGAGCAGCAGCCACCTTTGGCTTCTTCGGCATAGGTGGTGCATTAGGGTCCTTCTTTGGGCGGCCACGGGGCCTTGGTGAGGAAGCCTCAACCTCTGCCCCTTCGGGCAATGGTTCCTTTGGCTTTGGGGGACGGCCTCGGCCTCGCCTTGGTGGGGCACTGGGATCAGGCCTAAGGTAATTGTTTTTAAAGAACGCAAGTTCTCCACTTTCCTTCATTCTGGTTAAACTGGCTGAAAGCAAGTTTGAATGGGCAGCTGGTAAGCCCTGATACTTTGATTCCATATACTTGGAAATTGATGATTTGTTAGCACCTTCCTTTTGATTCAATGCATCTAGAGCTTCAAGAATCATCTAAAACAACAATAACAAGGATTTCCCATTACAATTAAGAATTCCAATTCTTCAACAAAAGGCACAAAAGCAGAAGCTGATGCATTGATCAGAACAATGTTATTAAAACAACTTTCCAGCTAGAAATCAATTCTTTTGGAAGCAAAATCACCAACAAATTTCAAGGGTTTATCTTCTTTCCTAAAAAAGAAAAGAAGGGTTTCTTTTCCTTTTACCTTTTTTGGGAGTAGGGAAAAGCCTCATCTTCGTATACCAGAACAGTGAATTAGTGCAAAATTTGCTAAATTTCAGAAAAGATTCGATAAAATTCGCCGAAATTATGCATGAAAATACTTAAGCCAACAAAAATTCCCAAGAAATGGAAACAAATCATACGAGAAACAAAAATGAAGGTAAAAGGAAAACAAGTTCTCCTTAAATCCCAGAAACCCACTAAATTTCTCCCCAGAATTGAACAAAAAACACTAAAAATTACAGAAAAATAGCAGATTTATGAAAATAAAACAGCAAAGACACGTTTTTTGAGCTCAGTATGAAAGAACGTTGAAAATGAGAAATGAGGGTAACGAAAGGGAATGAGAAACCAAAATGGGTTCCCTATGGAAATTTTTGTACTTCTTAAAAAACCCTTCCTTTGTACCTGTGGATATGGAGGATGTGATGCAGCTTCAGTCGCCATTGAAACTTGTCTAGAGAGAGAGAGAGAGAGAGAGAGATGTGTTTTTGTTTCTGTGCGTCAGCTTCAAAAGCACAGTAAAATTTACCTCTAAGGGCAGGGCAGGGGAAGGGACAGAGCTTATCAAGAGTATTTTTAAAATTTTTAAAGTGGTCTGAAAGAAAAACAAAAAGAGAAAAAAAAAAAAAAAGTGTTTACCATTTTAGAGAAATTGGATGGTTGAGATTGAAAGATGGGATAATAATTGAACGGTGGAAGTACCATTATATGGTGGGTTTACAAGGATTGCTGACGTGGCCTTTTTGAATTTTGAATATATCCTAGATGAATATGTCCCTTGCTTGGCTTTGCTGGTCTTTTATATTTCTTTTTGTTTTAAGGAAGGTTTTTATGTGTATTTGATTAGTTTAAGAAGGGAAAAAGCGTGGAAATTATATTAAATTTGTTAGAAATTATTTAATTTGAGTGTGTGTGGACTTCAAAGAGTATCTTTAAAATATAGATTATTGACTACGTTTTTATAATTACTTTTCGATGCAAATGAATTTAGCTTAACGATATACTAAGCGTAGGTTCTTTAAAACTGTCAAGATTTCAGCACACTTCACAGAAAGGACCGAGAGAACTTCTTTATTCGAGACCAATTAGACTTCACAATTGTGATTTCTAAATACACTTCCAACTTCAACTACATCTGTAACTACGCGCACCTTCTTGTAAGATTTGCATTTCCCATACTATTATGTAAAATTCCTTCGCCTTTCAAATCAGTGAGGGAAGAGCTCGAGAGTTTGAGTTGTGAACCCAAATATTGCAAAATTCTATCATTCCTAAGGTATGGACTAACTTACATTCCTCATCAAACTTGTGATTGGCAAAGGAAAATTGGCGTAAGTGCTAAAAAATAATTTTAACAAAGTAAGCTATTTATGGTATTCCATAATCCCCCCATATGATGTTAACAAAATGGTCGCTCTCAGAAGGTAGGCAGCATGGCCAACACTCGCTGCATCATGCGTGAACAGTATTTGTATTAGATCTAGTAAGTAGTGAACTATTGTCCTCTCCAGTCTTGGCACTAATTCTTCTACCATGTGCTCCAAACTTTAGTTAATACCTATTACTATCTTTTATTATAAAAAGAAATCACATTTCACCATCACAAATATTACATTGGATTACAACCAACCAAGCTAAGGGGAAACATATTCAAATCAAATATACTAGGCCACGAAACCAAACTCCAATTCAACCACACACGGAAATATTAAAGTTGCCGTGAAAAAGATTCATTAATCTACCTTTATTTTTTCTCACTTTTTCAATTAATTTAAAACTCAGATGTACTTAAATACGACTGTTAAAATTTAAAAAAAATACTTGTTTATTTACATTTTAATCGGTTTTAAAACCTGTTCTGCACTCAGTTGAGTTGCAGATTGTCCAAATGCGCGCTTAGTCGAGCAGAGTTGCACATTGTCTAAATCTGCGCTTAGTCGAGCTGTAAAATAATCTGTACTATCATATTTTACAATGTTATTTATGTTGTTATATATTTGTTATTCCTGCGCCTGACCTACCTTTTTTCATAGCAGTTCAATTTTTCCACATTTTGTTGCGATTTTTGATGTTTTCTTATATAAAATCTTCAAAATTGCCAAATTAGCCATGTTTATCTTTAAAATCTTCAAAAAATTTAGAGAGAAGTGAGAGAGAGGAGGTTAGAGAGAGAGCCTATGGAGGGTTTTGTATTCTCACATTGGTTTTATCGATGCCCTTCAATAACCAAACCATATATTAAAGTTCACAATATGAATTGCTAAGGAATGTAAAAGCTCTAAATAAAACAAAAAGCAAAAAATACATCATTAAGTGTTATAAAAGTACAACCACACAACATTAACACGGCACCATAAAGATACACATTCAGTCGCCAACTCCCCAAGTCACCGGAGCCTCATGGCTAACCGCATCAGGGCAGCCTTATTGTTGTGCTTGGTATGTATCACTAAGCTTCCCTATTGCCAGGCCCTCTCTAGTACGCCTACGCCTACTTTTTGTTTTGCCAAAGCATCAAAGGGTAAATGGATCTTCATCAGTATTGTGGCTACGCCAATGTTCCTTTTCCCTTAAGCCTAGCAATCAACCATCTATGGGACCTTCAACTCAACAACATAAGAGTAAAACTTTCACTAGTAAAGCGAGGTCATGAGCGGCTAAAACCATCTTTGCCATAGCCATCCATCTTCACCATCCTCTTCAAAAGCGTTGCAGGCTCAGAACAAACAACCACTACATCAATCGGAGACCAGTGATGAAGAACCAATAAAACCACTCAAAATAACCATAACCATCAACAGACCTCCAATCAGCCATCTGAACCATCCCTTTCCCAAATGAATATAAGGAATGAGAAAACAAGAAATAAGTGCTAAGTCATTCATCTTTCTCTGGATGTTTATGCATTTATTTTCAACTCATACCTTAACATGTCTTCTCTATGTAAGAACCCTGCCAGCTTTTGACATACAAATCTATAAATTTGCCTAGTGCTATATTCAGCTCAAGATGATTGATCTATTCAACATGAATAGAACAACATAGTAATTTTTTTTCTTTTTCTTTGGATTTGAATCATAATTACAATAATCAGATATGTTGCAGGTTATTTTTTACATTACTACTTTTATCCTTGATTAGGAGATCTAATCAAGAACTTCTGCAGCAAGGCATCATTGTATATCTACATTGATTGAAGAACCATGCTCTAATCTTCGTCTTCCTCGTTGTATCTGTCCTCCATTGGCATTTGATTAACCATGAACCTCCAACTGTCTCCATCTTTGATCTCCCATTGTCTTTTCAGTTCTTGGATTGTTCTAGATGCAGCTGCAGCAATTGCAGGGTTGCTATCTTCTGCAAGTCTCTGCAGACAGAAGCCATTATTATGGTAAGTCACTATGATTGAAATGTGTATTTAACTGAAACAAATGAAAAAGGAAAAGCCAAAGAAGGTCCAAATACCTGTAAGGCTCCCATGCCTGCATTTCCGAGAGTCCAAATTGATGATGCTGAAGATAATGCATTTGCCAAAGCTTTCCTGTGTAGCAGGATTTCCGAATTAAAAGTAGAATAACTAAGATATGACTAGAGAAAAAAAAAAGGCAAAAGATCCATACAAGTTGGGAATAATGTTAATAGTTCAAATTCCAGCTTTCAGTTAGACAACATAAATTGCTGTTAGATTTGCAGCCAACTCCATCGGAAAACTATTCTTCCTTTTTAAATAACACTGTCAAGGACTGGGTTGATGCCCCTTTCCATTGTTTGTTAAATGACTTATAGTTGATAATTACAGAATCTCCGCAAAAATGAGCCAACAAGAACCAAGTAGTTAGCAATATGAATGGTCGATGCAACAGAAAGCATGAGGTTTTGATGAAAGAACAAGCTGAATGACATAAATGATCACGTTCTTTTAATAAAGTATCCAAATAAATAAAAACCAAAAAATTAACTTGCATAAAAATGCAATACCAGAGTATTAAATTTCAAAATATGATATTAGTCCCACACTATATGTTACAAGACCAAAATCACTTGTATAAGGACTTCTATGGAAAGAAAAAACGTTGAACTAAATTGGGATCAAAACTACTCATAACATAAGCTGCTGACACTGTTTACATGAAAATATTTTATTTCCAAAAGCGCCCCTTGCCTTCAAATGGTTCATGACATAATGATCACTTGAAATATGTAATTATCATGGTCTGTTCAATTTAAATGATGTTAAGAAGAAATTTTAAGATAAATTTTACAGCTAATATTCAAGTTGATCACATTTATGACCCAAGAAAGTATTAAGAAGTGTTAAAACAATTGCTTAATTGATTTTCCTCCTACAGCAACACATCTGCATGATGCAATTCTTGAGTTTAAAGCACTTTCAGTTCAATGATTAGATAAACGAGTACCCAAATATGAAGGAACTTAGGAAATTTCAACTTATTTTTGAGATTTGTCAGCATTTAAAGAGAATCAAATTAGTCCATTTCTCAACACTCGGGATTGTTTAATACATCTTCAAATACACTCTCTAGTACCCTTCCTTTAATAGTAATTTTCCCCTTAGGGTTTATCTCTTAGAGTTTAGAGTTTATCTTATAGAACTTTTATTCTATAGGATCTATTAGTAAACCAACTATAAAAGGAGTGTATTAGAGTGTGTTAGAAGGTGTATTAGATGATCTTGGTTTCTCAATAACTAAAGGTATCATATGGCTCATTAAAAAAAAAACTAAAAATCATTGTTTACAGTACATATTTAAAAGTAATAAAAAAAGAAGCATCACCTAAGGAATTTATTTATCCATTCCAAGATTTAACAGATACCTTGTGTTTTCATCAGGGGAAGTCGAACACTCTGCCAATAATAATGCACTTCTTTTACCATCCATTGCATCCAGATCTATAAGTGTTGCAACCAACAACTCTAGCTGCTCCAAATAGAAAAGGATAAGTATATAAACAAGAAATGTATCCCTTAATCAAAAGCTTTCAGAACATAGAAAAGTAAGCAATCTGGTATACAGACCTCCTCAGGGTCAGTATAGTCAATTCCATCAGCTTCTGAAAGTGCAGCTGCTATGTCCAAATAAGCTTCCTGGACATTAGCATAATGGCATGCATTATAAAGATTTCAAATGACAGCTATTCTTAGCTTTCCATGCATCAGCACGTTGACATGCATGATTACTACAAGATAAGCTCAAAGTTTGAGTTTCCATGAAAACCTTAATAGCAGCAATACGATCTGGGGAAACTTCTCCAGGAAGAAAGTTAAGAGTTGTCCCATTCTTTTCAAGAGTAATGTGCCCTTTCATGTCATTTATATTTAGAGAACCTGTATTTCTGTGTAAAGGACTACATACCAGAAAAACTGTTAGGTGACTCTAGGAATGATTAACTTCTGACAGTTGCATTATAGTAACCCCTTACTAGAGGCTGAAGCCTAGGAGAAGGAACTTACAACTTGTACATCTTGCTCACCATCCTGTCATGAATGTTCTTGACAAACTGCAAAACCATTAAAATAAGTCAAAACAAAAGGATAACACTGTTTCAACAAGAACCAAGAGTGACCCAGCATGTGATCATTAAAAAAAAGTTTAACCCGTTATCTCTGGATATGTTGTCCATAATAATCGTACCTCCAAAGCCATTAGCGCATCTTCCATTGCACGCTGCTTGGCAGCAAAATCAGCACGTCTCAAATCAGCCTGGGTATGGAAAAGAAAGTTTCTTTAGATATGGTAATCATCAAATTGACCTGAGGTAATCTTACAACCCACATGCCAAGCTAATTGATGAAAAACAACAAAGACATTAGCATGTGCGGACATATTCAAATTGGGGAGGAAAATTGATGCATCACAATAGAAATGCTTTGTTTATGGCACTTTTCATAATTATAAGTATGGAAAATTAATTTTTATACATAGACAGATTAGCGAGATCAGTAATTCCCTCTTTTCAGATCACTAGGATTAAGTGAAAACAAAGGAAAAGTTCTTATGACAAATAAAACAAGTAATTATTCACCAAATTCAACAACAGGACAAAGTATGTCCACTCTAACCTGGTTAAGTCCTATTCATGACCAGTTGCTGCCAAAACATTTCCTTAAGCAAGTCATCTATATTAGTTTCAGATCTATAAGCTTTGACTTTTCAAAGAGCTCTATATCCTGATCGTCAATAATTCTAGTTCATATGAAAATTCTCCCTCTCACCCTTCATGTGAAATGAAGTTATTTCAAAAACCTTACAATCCTTTAAAATCTTACAATATATCAATGCCCAGCCAGTCAGTTCAGTTACCGATATATGTTGAAACATTCACAAATAAGAGTGCCACAATGGTACAAATGTGATAAACATTAGTTTAGTGACCTATCAACTCTTTTTTTTTCCCTAATCAACTTGTTATTTGTACATTTGATAAAAAAAAGTTATTTCTTAAAGCATCTAGCACTAACATAGGGAAAATAATAAGAAAGTACAAGAAAACATGGGTAGAAAGTGATGTTCTACGCTCCTTATCATTTATATTTTTTATATCTTATCGGGATACAACTTCACTCCCTCTTATCATTTATATTTTATATATATATATATATATATATATATATTCGGGATCATCTTCACAGGGCATTCTTCTCAGGAAATATCCCATATATTCAAGATTTTCTATTCGGGAACTGTTCTCACGACGGGATGTTCTTCTCGGGAAATATCCCTTTTAGTCGGGATCTCTATATTCAGAAAGCTTCTCTTGACGGGATTATATTCTGGGGAAATATTCACCTTTCAGGATCATTTTCAAGTCGGGATATTCTTCTCAGGATACATTCTCCTATTCAGGATCACCTATACAGGACCCTCTACATTGGGGTTTCAGTCACGGGATAAAATTCCTATATGGGCAGCAGTATCATTCCTGCCATTCTTATTCTGTTGCAAAAATGACAAATAGCAGTCTACTCCACTAGCATGGCATTTGGGATTGCATGGGTAACAGTTGGAGAAATGCATGTTATTTTGCATGGAAGATAGCAAAACAATAGCACTTCTCATAATCATTACTTCGATTGCAACATAGCAATTGGGCATTCTATGCATCAAAGGACAAACAATGTCTATCTGAATGCATTGTAAGAAGACTTTCGGCATTGAAAATGTGAGCCAAAATATACAAATCTTCAAAGATTTGTTTTTCAAAGGGGAGTACTGGTATATTACCTTCAATCAACTATCAATGATTCGTCTCTCTTAAGTGGCTAAAAAATAAGGGAAGTAAATTTCTTAATTAATTTTCCCCGATTACATTATATACTTCCACATTTTGCAATTCATTTGCAGCATCTAGAAATTATATTTCTTTAAACTCCAAGTTTTAAAGTGCAGTTAGGGAACGCGCGTCTTTTCGGAAACAATCCGTATCACATTGGGAACCTTTACCACACACGGGCACCACTCGTGTCATCATGGGGACAACCCATAGCGTCACTGGAACCACCTATATTATCACTTCACAAGTCTAATGCCCTCATCACCGCTCGTCCTTCATTACTTGCGAGTTTTACACTTAAATCTCTTGATTATGTTGAAATTCAACATTTCAACCCTTGAATTACATCTAATGTGCAATTGTTCTTCGAAGGGACTTGTAGTATTTGACATAATTTCATATATATCAATCTTTTCAGAGGGCATAATGATAGAATATGGGCTTTTGGCCCTTTAGGAAAGCCTTTTGGAGTCCAACATGGTAACTCCACAACTTTCCTTAGGGCTTCTCTCTCTACCTTCTCTTAGTCTTTCTCTTAGACTCTCTTAGTCTCTCATATATTCTTGTGACTTAACCTCTAAGTTTGGACCTAACTCTCAATAGTTTCTTGTCTTTAATATTATTTCTTTATATCTCGATACTGACTTAAGCATCGAAGCAAGAACGGGGGACCAACCCCCAGTTGTTTCTCACTTGCTCGTCTTATAGGACGAGACTCAAAGGCAGGAATCCACCACTGCCCTTGAGAACCTTGTCGACAAGAGAAATAAAAATAAGATTGATTTATCTTAGAAGGTTAAGTGACAAAAGATGGCTTGGCATCACAATAGTTTCAACTATGCCCTTTAAACTTCCCTTTTATACTTCATGTTTTTGGATTTAGGAAAAGAGGAGAAACCTGGAAAAGAAATGTCTCAAAATATATATGGCAGTACACTAGTGCAGGCATTATAAAGCAGAAATACTGGCCGCTTATAAAATTATCAAGGGTAGGTTAACCATTTCCATTTAGTTTCACAATCAGTTTATCAGAAATGAGCAAGCAGTACTGGTGCAGAAATAACTGAGATTATACTCTTATAGATCAGGGCAAGTGATAAAGAGACAACCTCTAATGCACCATCACTCCAATGTTTGTCAGCAGCACTTTTCAATCTAGATTGAGCTTTATTTTTCAGAATCTGAGGAAAACATTATGGACAGTTCTCAGGAAAAGGAGCAGCAACCACACAGGGACACAAAAACATAAATATCCCAGAAGTTGCTATATATGAAAATCTAGCAAAAATTGTTGAATAGAAATCTTACTGTGGCAACATGGTGAAGCTTTTCAGCTTTTCTTTTTACATCATTGTCAATTTTCTCCGTATCTTCCCTAGCCCGAGCTGCCAAGCAAGGAGATATTAGATGACATTTATCATATGTAATAATCCAAGCGTAACCAAACCACCTCTCTCTCTCTCTCTCTCTCTCTCTCTCTCTCTCTCTCTCTCTCAATTTCTTGTTTTTGTTTCAATTCAGATGTAGGTTAAAAAGAAATTTTGCAGTAACACAAAAGCTAACTGCACTCATATATGTCAAACATCTAAATGGAAAAATGAGGTAAACTGAGAGTGACATGCAAAAATATCTGCACGTGAAGGCATCCACTGATGGGATGACCAATGCATTACAAATTTGTGGACAATTATCAAGCTCACCTTTTGCAGTCTAGAAGATGAATAGAATTTGTGGAAGTCACAGCAGGTAACGAAACATAAATGTGATTTCATTTTTCTTCAAGTTATATGGGAGAAATGCAAGGATGACAAAAGAACTTTACCATCAAGCTTGAGGAACTCTGTTCCAAGAATAGCAACATCTTGACGCGCACGGGCATCCAATCTCATTATACCTCTATCAGAAATAGCAACTACTTAAAGGTGTCTCACATGAAAGCAGGGAATTTGCATTATCTTAAGAAAGCAGCTTAAAATGCATTTATTCTTTGGAAAAGTTTAAAAAAAAAAAAAGGACTACATTTCACGTTGTATAATATGTTAGTTTATTGAATAGTGACAATTTCTTTTATTAATGATTAAACTAGCGACAATCCAAAATAACTCCTCAGAGTGCTAATAAACGCTTCATCGTTATATCATCGAGTACCGCTAACTTTTGTTTAATTTCCCTAGTGCAATGGAATCATTCTTTTCCTTTTCAAGAGTGTTAAGAATTGTAGCTAAGGATACTCCTAACACTATCCTAACAAACAGTGGAAAATACTCAAATTCCCACCTATCACATGATAAAAAGGAAACTGAAAAGGAAAAAAGAATCCAGGTTAATAACAAATTTAGTAGTCAAGAAGTAGAATAAGCAGGTCCTTTAGCTCACCGAGAAAGTAATACGATGTCTTTCCTAGCCCTTTCATTCATGTATTTTGCATCATTGCACACATATTTACAAGCCTCAGATATTCCCTGACCAACCGGATGCTCATCTTCAACTTGTGAGCCACTAATGCATAGAAGGAGAAAAGAGATGTAATATCAATTTCATCTTGAACAGGAGAAAAAGCAGAAAACTTTAGATTATGAATTGCTGAAATTATTCAGAATATTTTCTGTTTATTATGCTTCATATTTTGAAGAACAGATCAACCATCCAAGTATAGATTCTTGTCAAGCAATCTATCATGAGATGAATTCATTACAACCTACAAAGATGCTCTGCGATAATTAAGAAATTAGATATCTAACATTCGACAAAATGAATTGCAAAAGAGATCCTTAATCTATAAAAATCTGAAAAATAAAATGTGGTTACTGCAAATGAGTATCCCATTAAAAGTAATCCACCAATGAAAGTGAAGTGACGTAAGAAGAGAACCACAAGACACACATTTTTGACATAATTATCCATCTCATATTCAGTTTAAGCCTTCTGACACACACTAAAAGCTCACTGAAAATATATTAGATAAGAAACATCAACAGAAATCTCTTAAATTGCTTCATTATTTTCATAGTAACCAGTTCTTAACCATTGACTCCAGGAAAAGATTCATTTCTTCAACATCTATAGTAGCATTTACCAAACTAATTGCTTTACATACATGGAACAGTCAGATGCCTCTAAATCTGATGCATAACTTCTATGGACACAACTTTATACCTGCATACATCAGAATGGTCACCAAACTGCCTGGAACACTCTCTTGTTTCAGAATTGCGTGTTTCTGTCGAGCTACAAGTTACTGAAGATCCACGGGAGGAAGATATGAAGTTTCTGATTTTCCCATGCATCCAGAAGCCATTACCAGAAAATTTTAGTTTGAAACTCGAGAAATGTGCATTCTTGTGTCTTCCGGGCTCAAGTCCTTGGCCGATGGAAGATAATTGAGGGTGCTGTGGTGACTTGGTTGATGAATAAGCAATAGCATTATTAGCCATACTTCAAGTTTGGCGGGGTGAGGCCCTACTGAAATTGTTCTTGCAGCAGATTCTAAAAGGATTTCAACAGTGGAAGCAGAATAAGAAAGGAAGCATTTCTGCAGAAAATTGAAAAAACTTAGAGAAAATTAAATGGATAGAGGAAAAAATCCAAGTATAAAAGACATTTTAATGCAAACTGTAGGTGGAGAACTCTTATCCAAAGAGAACCTTATTTATAATCTAGCAAAAAACAACCATACAAGTAGGTAAAGAACTTCAGGTGCAATAGTATTGGAGACTTTGGAGAGTTCTAATGTACTATTCATCTTCTTATCAGTTTCAGTATCATACATTAATGGATTACTTCAAAGTAGATCCAAAACTATTTGCTTAATGAAAAATTTGATTAAACAGAATCATGTTGATCATCATTCTAGAAAGGACATATTATGGGTGAAATATGTCTAGTTTCCAGTAAAGATATTCCGAAATTTTAAGCAGAAGGCTACATTTAAGGCAGAAAACCAAATGTCACCACAATTGACCAAGGACTTTATATCTGAATATTATCAAAATTGTGACCAAAGCCTTTCTTGTGAAGTTTGCAGAGATAACCCTATAACTATATCTAATCATCAGAAAGACAATTGTTTTATCTTTCCTTCTAATTGAGAATCTTGAGCTGGAATCAACAACCATGCCATTCTATTACAGTGATCAGTGTACGCATAACATCAGTTACCAATAAGAAAGACTCCCACAAAAACTGGAACTGCTCTTATTGTAATTCGTATCAAGAAAATACAGTTGTGACCGAAATTAGACCTTACCCTAGACACAGTACCAAAGCAGACCAGTGAATAGCAGCAGAAAACAAAAAATTCTCAGCACAACCAAATGTAGGTATAAGCAATCTTACCACTGAAATTCTGACCAAACCAGGAAAAAAAACCAAAATCCCACTTGCATAACAAGAAGAACAAAGCATGTAGTTGAACTAAACTATCAAGAGAACGTCATAAGCATCGATCTTCCTATCGAGAAGTCAAGAAAAACTTAAAGAAAAGAGAAGTTACCTACCCGTCATCCAGAGGAAACACTAAATTTGCTAAGGGGGAGAGGGGAGGGTGAAAAATGTAGCGGCAGTACAAGAAGAAATAGAAAATTTAGCAAAATGGGGTATTGAAAAGGGAGGGCCATCCGTGATTGCAGGAAATAGTAACCACAAGCTTAGTATGTGGCCCCTTAGTTGCCAACACTAAAGAACAAGAAACAGTGGAGATTGCAGTCGCTGTCAGAAATAAATTGGAGAAATGGCTCTTTCCCTCTGCGTAATGAGAATACCAGATCAAGCATAAAAGTCGCTATCAGTAATTGATGGGCAGAAAATGGCCCTTTCTTCTGCAATGAGAAATCTTGATAAAAAGAGCTAATAACGATGGAAAATGCCAGAGGAAGTTGTGGCGTCTGAAAATATAGAGGGACTGCATTAGGATAAAAACTGGATAAGCTTGAAAAACGACTTGAGTCTTCTTATTACGGATGACAATGGAGCGGTTTGGGTGGAATACACTAACTTCGATTTCATCCCTAACTTCCTATTTTGTCTTCATCTTCATCTCCTATTCTTGAGTATCAACTTAACCTTCTATAATTAAAATCCGTTCCCAATTTATCTACGCTATTAAATTGAAATTTAACTTCATCCCTGTAAAATTTACTGGATACTTAGGAATTCAAATGGGAAATTAGATATTTTATTTTTAATAATCATGTTAAATACAAAATAATAATAGGCATGTTATAAATTCTCAATGACGAAAATATAGCGGCTAAATTGAGAGGGTAAAGATAGAGGGGGAGACAGAGACTGAGATGGTAGATTAAGACGCTTAGATTTATGTTAAAATAATGTTTGTTTTTTATTTTTTATTTTTTAGCTCTTTAATATATATATATATATAAAGATGGGCGGGTAGAGATAGGGAAAACTTGATTTCTACTCCCTATCCATTCCCAAGTTTGGATACAATTTTAACATTCATTCCAACAGAATTCCTAATCAAATCAAAATCAAACGGATTAGATGAATTGGGAGCAAATAAGGACCTAATTCGACCCACTCTGTTACTATCCTCACTTCATATCCTTCCTCTTGTTACCAAGAAAAAGACAAAATGGGAGAAAATATGAAAAAAATTGCTTTTTACTTTTGCACAAATCTAAAAATTGTTTTCATCTTCATCCACCAAGAGTCTTAGGATAATAATGATGAGAAAACATTTTTTTTTTAAAATGTAAATTGGTTCAACTTAGTATAGTTGGTATCGAGTATAGTTTCTTAAACTATTTTCAGGATGCGTTGCAGTATAAGGTTATTTTTTTTTGCAAACATAAAGTTCATTTCATAGAACATAAACTAACAAATGATTTTCGAGTCATCGATTAATAGGGGAGATCGAATGGTACAAGGACCCAACAATAGCATTAGGTTGGCATAAACCGTTTTTTCTGGGCAGCTCGAACTCACAATCTCTGACTTGGCATGTCAGGTGGAGAATCCCAAGTGAAAAGAGTCGCACCATCGAACAACATACCTCTTGTCAAATTAATGATTTCTTGAAACTAGAGAGACATTTCACATTTTTAGATCACAACTATGTTTTAAACTAGTCAAAATAGTTAAATGCATGTCTCGTCAATTTTCTTTCTAAGTTATAACCAGTGGCGGAACAACTCTTTAGTAAAGGTGGTATGCCAATTCTCGTCTGGCAAAAATTTCCTGGGTAGGATGTAACTTAATACGAGTTCTATGGGCTGTTCTATTTTTTTAAGAAGAAAAGCGAGATGATGTCATTCTACAAAGAGACTTCAAGAAGAAAAAAATACAAATCTAACAAATCCAATGTTATAGATATATTATTTTCTTTTTCCTCAAATACATTTTTACATTTCCAATCAAATTTATTTCCCATCATAATCCTTATAAGTACAACAATTTTTCTTTGCTTAAATATCATGTTCAATCTAAATTTTGTTGCTTATTAGTGTTGACCACAACTAGCCGCCGTCTAATGTATAATTTTTTTCTATATTTTCTATACAAACTATATAATATAAAATTTGACCCACATTGTCACATTTTCGATTCCATTGAGGTTATAACTTAATTTTAAGCAGTCGGTAGCGGCGGGTAGTTGATGTAAATTATCTAGGGATATGTGCAGCGGCCTTGGCAAGTGTAATTGTTGTAGCAAGCGCATGCCTGTTTATTATAGTCAAAAGTGTCCGGTGGCACACACGATTAGTTTTCACAGCACTTGAGGCAGAACAAAATACACATCTTCTTGTACACTTCTGAACAACATTGATAATTACATCTTCGCTTGCGCTCTGCAAACATATAACTTTTAAACCAGGGATTCTTGAAATCTTATCATGCAAATACTAGGTTTTTTTCCTAAGCTTAGTCTTTTTTTGTAGTATCTCTATGTGGATAAGAGAATGATACAAAAGAAAAGATAAAAAAAAAAAAAAAAGAATTTCTTCTAGCATTGCATAAACTATGTAACCATAAAATAAACTACAAAAAATTGATCAATTATCCAAATAAATTCATCAAAATAATTCATCCAAAACCCTAAATCACATTTGCAATACAAAATACAATTAGCTACATAAAATGATCAAATATGCACAAATTTATTAATAACAACAAGCTTAAACATAAACCCAAAACCCATATTTATAAAAATAAATTAATAAAAATTGACAAATAATCCAAAAAAAATTCATAAAAATAATTCACAAACAACAATAAACAAGCCCAAATAAACAATAATAAAAATTAACACATAGTACACTAAAACTTTAAAATATTCATAGACATAAAAACTTACTGAAAATTTGAAATTAACCTTCGTACCGTTAAGCTTTGTCTACCGTCCTCCACTCCAAAACTCTAAAAACCTTCGTATTCCAAGGGAAGTGTCGCCGATTCAAACTTGAATTTCAGAACTGGAACCAAATATTTTGAAATTTTGACTGTAAATTTCAAAATAAAAGGAAAGAGAAGAAGAGGAAGAGAAGAGGAGGAGGAGGAGAAGAAGTAGGAGGAGCAGCGGCGGAAGGTGACGGAACTGAAGGAAGAAAGAAAACAGTGGCAGAAATTTAGGGGAGAAAGAAGAAAGAGAAATGGCGGCCACAGCTAGGGTATAAAGCTTTCATAACATGATATCGTACTACCGTTGTGCGTTATTCCTCATAATAACGCACAGTCACTGTGCGTTATCTAAACAAAAACGCACAGTCACTGTGCGTTATTGCCACCTCAACACCACACACCGCCACGTCTCGCAATGTCAATTAAAAATCTCGCCACGTCAGTAAAAAAGATTATTGTGCGTGTTAAACTGCTAATTACTTATAACGCACAATAGTTGTGCGTTTTCATTAAATGTAACTCACAACCATTATGTGTTATGGCCCCTTTAGGAATAAAAAAAAAAATCTGAACCACTTTAGTAGCGATTTTTCAAAAAAGGACTAATTCTGTAAAAAAAAAAAAAAAAACTTAAATACTAGAAGGCTTTATTTGACAATGTTAAACGGCAGATCTTGATCTTAAAATCTAGTCGTGGACCAAAGGATATCTAGTAATTGTATTTGGATAGTGCATTACAAGAAATATGGTTTTGGGACCTTGGCTAACATCTCTCTAGGATTACAAACTTCAATCTCAGATCTTGGAAGATCCGACCGTCCAAATTGAAAAAAAAAATGTTAGTTCTTCAATCTATTCTCTTTTATTTATAATGTTACTGTTTTAGATAGTTGAAATATTTGTTAAAAAAGGAAAAAATCGAAATTTAAAAAAAAAAATTTCTGGCGGCACTTTCGGCCGTCGCGGGCGAAAGTGCCGGAGAACTTCCGGCGCCCGTCATATTTTTTTTTATTTTTTTAAATTTTTTTAATTTTTTTGTTAATATATTTTAATTTATTATAATTTTTTTAATTTTTAAAATCTTTTTTTAGGGTTTAGAAGTTTTACTTTTTTGTTCATAGTATATTTGATTATTTAATTAATTTTGTATATGTAATTTAATTGTTTGTGACTAGTTGTTTGTATATGTAGAATGTGTGTGACTAGTTGTTTAACATATTTTATGTGATACCTATTTTTAATTGTTAATCTGAATATAGATTTGTGAACATTATGAAATGAAAAAAATAGCGAAAATGAAATAGGATAATAATCGATAAAGTGAACAATACTAAAGTAATAATAAATATATCTGATAATGTTATATAATTTTGTCCACTTAGAGTAATGTAACTAGCTTAAAATTGTTTGCTTCATGATTATGGGTTTAATAAGAAAATGTGTAACTGCTAAATTGTTTGTATTTTAATTTGAAATCATTGTTATGTTATTCTTGGCCTTAGTTTTAGGATATAATTCTAAGGTTGTATAATTTACAAATTAATAACTATTACTAAAGAAGAATATTAGTGATGAATAATAATTGAACGAAAGAAATAGTAGCCCCGTGAAATAATAGATACTGATAATTCTTAAGATAAAATAAGAATCGATGAAGTGAATATTTGATTATTTAATTTATAATTTTTTGTTAACAATAGTATATTTGATTATTTAAGTAATTTTGTATATGTAGAATGGATCCTTTTAAGAATCTCTGCAAGAAAATATTGGTTTTAAGGAGAAATTAGGATTTGTTTTTCACATTTTCGGGCACACTTTCGCCCAGATTGAGCAAAAGTCACTGAGGACAGGCTAAATCTAGGCGAAAGTGTGCCGGATAATGTGAAAAAAAATTTTTTTTTGTGTTTTTTGTTTTTTTAGGTTTTTCTTTTTGTAGTATTAACTTTTCATTATACATTAACAGGGTGATGAAAATCCAAGTACCTTTGAAGAATTTCTAGATCCGGAAGAATATATCGATCTTGGACATTTATTTACAACGGACCGAATATTTAGTTCAAAAGATGAGTTGGTGGAGTAGGCAAAACAAATTGCAATGAATGCGAAGACATTTTTAATCATAACTCGGTATCAGAGATCAAGAACATTTGACCGTTGATCGCATGTCACATTGGTTTGCGAACGCGGAGGTTCAGTAAGAAAATATAAAAAATCATTAGTCGACGATGAGGAAGAAGAAATACCGAAAAAAAAGCAGGGACCATATGAGACGAAAAAATGTGGTTGTCCATTTAAGCTAAAGGGAGAGCAAATGACAACAAGTGAAAATTGGCAATTGTTCGTACACAACGGGAGGCACAACCACAAAATAACTGTTTATAGTCACGGTCATGCTCAAGCTGCAACACTTACGGAGGAGCAGTTGCAACAGAACGAGAAGTTCAAGAAGAGTCATGTTCCACCACGCAATATATTACGATTTTTCCGAGAACAAGACGTTGGTTGTGCAATCAGGTAAGTTATAAGGGAATTATTATATTATTTTTAATACTTTATTTATATATTTTAGAGTTGTTTTTAGGGTTTAGGAATATAATATTAAATTTTGCATGTATGTAGTTCCCAGAAAATTTACAATGTTGTTGCCAAGATTAAGAGGGACCGGATGCAGGGAAGAAATATAGTAGAGGAAGTTCTCCGCTTAAGTGCGGAAAGGGGCTACACCGTTTTCTATAGAAATGGTGAGGACAGCAACGTACTCAGAGATATTGTCGTGGCACACCCGACATCGATTGCAATGCTTAGAACGTGGCCATATGTGCTGATAATAGATACGACGTACAAAACGAACAAGTAAGTACTATAGTGGTTTAATTGTATTATTAGCTATCTTTATTAATTTTATTGGCATGAACATTTAAAAAAAATTTTTTTAGTAAGTGGTTAATAATATTTTTAAGTCCGTGAAAAATGATTAGCCAATTCATAATAATTAAATTTATCACTTTTTTTCTAAGGTACAACACGCCACTATTAGAATATGTAGGGATGACTCCAACAGGCAAGAACTTCACAGTGGCAACAGCTTTTATGTGCAACGAACAGGCAGGGACAGAACCAGAACAATATGATGGGGGGAGGGGGGCTGGAGGAAAAAAAAATTTTGCCAGAATTTCGTCTATAAAATGATGCATTCCATGTACAAAAGACACTCAAACAATTCCAAATTTACATATAATATAGCAAAAGAATAGGTAATCGCCCATTACCAATGAGGAGTGATCACCCATCACTCACGGGATAAACATTACAAATTCTAAATTTACATATAATATAATAAAAGAATAGGTAATCGCCCATTACCAATGAGGAGTGATCACCCATCACTCACGGGATAAACATTACAAATTCTAAATTTACATATAATAAAACAAAAGAATAGGTAATCGCCCATTACCAATGAGGAGTGATCACCCATCACTCATGAGGAATGATTACCCATCACTCACGGGATAAATACCTCTATCAAAGCTGAGAATCTTGATCAGAATCTTGAGATAATAGATGAGATAAACACGATCAGAAGACGAAATCCAATATGACCTGCAATTGATTTAGAACATTAGAAGATTAATATAAAAACAAATAACATTCATCCCAATGCAAAGAATGAAAAAGAAATGACTACTGAAAAATGATTTAAAATAGAGTTTTACATGTGAATGAAATGATTAAGATGGCAATTTTATTCTTCGAGTTTGCATATTTTGAAACCGCTGCAAGATGTCTTCATTTTCAATACTCTTAAAAATCTCTTGCTCCACATAGCAAACCAAACTGTCGTTGAGAAACTCATCTCCCATCCTATTGCGTAAATCATTCTTAATCGTTCTCATAGCAGAAAACGATCTTTCAACGGTCGCTGAAGCAACAGGCAAGACTAAAGCCAACTCAATTAGTCGATAAACTAAAGTAAAAAACTTGTGAATATTCGTCTCAACCATCTTCTTTGCGAGATCTCCAATGTCAGTAAGGCCAGAGAAAGCTGCCCCATCACTTGATCTCATGTAAGAGATATATGTATCAAGTTGTGCTTTAAGCTCAAACTTATCAGAGATAGAAAAATCATCTGAATAGAACTCTGATAGACTGAGTAATCGACCCCCGATCAAAATGCACAAAGGAATCTCTGGGATCAAGGCATGATATGCAAATAAGTAGCTCTGAAGTTGACTCCGTAAAACGATCATCCATTTCTTTGACTATAAAATCAAGTACCTAACATTAAATAGAGAAAAGAACAGTTAATAATTTATAATATTACAAATAATTGAGTATTAGGTAATAAGTTAAAAAAACAATGAAATTAATTACCTCAAAAAAGATGTCTCGACGAAAAAAATGGTAGTAAGTCTTTGGCTGCCCATCCACACTCCTGTATAATCTAGCTCGGCCTGGTAAAGGATCTTGCATGTTCGGCACGAAAATATCATGTTTGACACAAAATGCAGTAACAACACCCAATAACTCCTCCCAATAATCATCATCATTTCTGTACTTCTTCAAATCTTCCTTTATTGTCTTAATCATCCGGACAGCAGTGACTATGTTTTGAGTCCTTTGTTGCAAGCACATTGACAATGTATTTGTTTTTGCCAATACATTTACCATTAATTGAGCAATGAATACAAATTCAAACTGCCACATTTTATCAATCAAACCTCCAGCAATGCCTCGACTATTGACCTCATCAGCGTCTTCATATATAGTTTCAAGCACATGTGTCACTGCATACCACATATGCAAAATCCGAGTTATTGTTTTGAAGTGAGAGCCCCAACGAGTGTCACTTGGCCGAGCTAAACTTGTTTCCTGATTTTTGCCCTTTCCTGTAGCAATTTCTCCACTTTCTAGACATTTTACAAGATCATCATACTGCTTTGCAGAAGAGCGTCATTTCTTTTACATGAAGCTCCAATAATGTTTACAATCTTAGCAAGGTACTCAAAAAAACTACACACGTGAGCATTTTTCTTTGAAGTAGCCACAAGCACTAATTGAAGTTGGTGAGCAAAGCAATGAATATAATATGCGTACTTATTTTCATCTAAAATTTTTTGTTTCAATCCATTAAGCTCGCCACGCATATTAGACGCCCCATCATAACCTTGACCTCTGAGCTGTGAAATTGATAATCCATTTATTGCAAAGAAATCATCAATACTATTTTTCAAAGTTCGTGCAGCAGTGTTACTCACGTGTACCACTCCAAGAAAACGCTCGACCACTTCTCCATTATCATTAACAAATCTCAAAACTATAGACAATTGCTCCTTCACGGAGCTATCTCGAGCCTCATCAACCAAAAGAGAAAAAAACTTGTCACCAATCTCATTGATAATAGCTTGCCTCACTTCTGTTGCACAAGCATTAACAATATCTTTTTGAATTTTAGGAGAATTCAACTGATTATTTCCGGGAGCATTCAAGTTCATGACCTTATTTACTTCTTCCGATTCCTCACAATACCATTTTGTTAATTCAAGAAAATTGCCTCGTCGGATTGAATTTATCGACTCATCATTTCCACGGAAAGCTAAACCCTGACTTAATAAAAATCGAATAACTTTTACAACAGCAGTCAGTTGTGCACGGTAGTCAATCTCAGTTTGACTACTTTGTTTCGCTAAAACGTATTCCACATTATGTCTTTGATTTTTGAAACCCAACAACTGAATTACAGCACCAGAGTGAGGACTATTTGGAGCACCTTCATGGTTTCTAAATTTTTCTTTCGCACGTTTCCAATTTTTAAAACCAACTTCTGTAAATATATCATCACCATGTTTGTGATTTTGACCTTTAGCAAACAAATAACAACAGAAACAAAATGCTGCATCTTTATGTACACTGTACTCTAACCAAGTAAAATCTTTAAACCATAGCTTCTGAAACGATCTTCTAATTTCACCAAAATCAGTTTGCGGAAATTTATGATCACATGGTTGAGTTGGCCCTTTAGCCACATAACGTCTCCTTAATTCATCTCTAATTTCATAAGGATAACTATCAATTGGTTTACGCAATCCTGGATCACCAATAATTTCAAAATCCGAAAACTCTACCCCTACCCGAGGCTTTTTCCCACGATCTTCAATATTAACATTTCCTTTATTAGCTGATTTTTCTTCAACCGGTTTAGGACCCTTCTTCCATTTTCCAATATATTTCTCCATAGTAAAATCCTATATAATATTCAAATATTTTAAATTCACAATTCAACACATTTCATGTATAACATAATAATTAATTAGTCTATAAATTACATAATAATCATATTTCTACCAAAAAAACCCTAGAAATTTTTTCACTATAAAATAACAACATAAAAATTTTAGCACTCAAAATAAAAAATCATAGAAATAGAAATGTTTTTGAAAACTTACTTTTTTTTTGTTCAAAATGTTTAGCTAGCTTCACACTGTGACACTGCTGCTACTGAGATGAGAGACTACTGCTTCTGCCGTTTCTTCTTCCCGGCGCTGCGGTTGTTGCTTGCTGCTGCTGGCGCCGCCGCTACTGCGACTCGTCAACAACCGCAGAGCCGAGCTCGGAGTCCGACAAGGAGGAGGAGGAAGAGAAGAGGAGGGAGGGTTTCTGTTCTTTGAGGTGAGCGTGAGCTGTCTGTCTGTCGCACGCAGAAGGAGGGGGAGCAGAGCGAGCGGGCCGGGGGGAGGGGGGGCTGCTGCTGTGCGCCGGTGCGGGAGGAGATCGGGGAGAGAGAAGAAGAAAAAAATGAAATTGATTTTGTTGTTTTTGCTGGAGCAGCCGAGGGTTTGTTTTTTTTTTTGTTTTTTTATTTTTATAAATCAGTCCCTACATTTTGTGGGGGCTAAACTGAAAAAAAAATTTTGGGGGGGAGGGGGGCTTAAATGTAAAAAATATAAAATTTTTTTTTAAAAAAAAAAATTCCGGGTGGGCTCGAGCCTGTGCGTAGGTCCGTCCCTGCGAACAGGCAACGACATACAGATGGGTTCTTCAACAAATCAAGCACTTATATTTTACATCTGCTATGTCGGATGGTCAGGGTTCCGCTATCAATGAAGGAGAGCCTGTAGTTGTTCTTACGGATAGGGAAAGTGGACTAATGTCGGTGATCGATGATGTGTTTAGCAATTCTTATCATGTGTTATGTAGAAGACACACCGATCAGAATGTGTTGGCAAAGTTGACTGAGATGGTGAAAGATGAAGAGGTGGCTCAACGGTTCGTGAATGGCTCTTGGAGGAAATTAATTAATGAACCTGAGAGGTGGAATTTCAAAGAAAGTTGGACGTGTTAAAGACTAGGTAGCGAACCAGACCCGACTTTCTACATTACCTGTTCAGCACATGGTTGAATCCATTTGCACATAAATTTTGCAGGGTTTGGACCTCTCAAGTGATGCATTTTGGGGTGGAGACAACGAACCGTGTTGAGAGTGAACATTCAGTGTTGAAGCTGTGGCTATCAACGTGTCACGGTGAATTGGACACCATATTTTTGAATATCAACTATCTCATCCAAGCTCAAGTCGCAGAAATTAAATACTCTTTGAAATTTCAAGACTTAAAGAGAAATATGGTGCCAAGAGTAATCCCATCCTGAAGAATTTATGTAATAAAATTAGTCATTTGGGATTGAAGAAGATAATGGATGAGTTAAAGAAGTGGTAGGAGTAGGGGCAGAGGACGTAGCAGTGGTAGATCGAGTTTATCAACCGTTGTAAGTCCCGATTCACATCCAGTGCCATTCCCTTTCAAAAATGCATTTCCTGGGTTTACGTATCAATTTATACAAAACTGGAAGAACGTGGTCGGAGATGGTAATTGTGGTTTCAGGATTGTATCAAATTTCTTGTTCGGAGATGAAAATCATTGGATTGAAATTCGAAGAAGAATGATATTTGATCTACAGCACCATATGCGGGTATATGAGCAATTATTCGGGTCAGTTGAACGTGTGACAGAGTTGATAATGCAGACAAATTGGGAAGATGGTTCGGCGCCACGAGACCATTGGATGAATACATCTGATCATCTTTATGTAATTTCTAACACATTCAACCTATGCGTTGTATTTCTTGCACGGTCACAGTCAACCACTGTCCTGCCTCTTGTTTCTAATATGGACGGGCCTTCGGGAACGATATTCTTCGGACTCATAGAGAAATTGCAGCATTTCATACAGGTATTTATGATTCATAACTTTTTATTATTAGTAATATTAATTGAATTATTCCAGACCAATATTATATCAATTGTATTAATCTGCAAAATTTTTTTTTTCCAGTTACAGTTGATAGATGGATGCTCTTTGCCCCCATTACATGTGCAATGGGAATATTATCGAGATATGCGCGTTAGTGGATGGGCGACCCCATATCGCAATAAGATGGCAGATTGGGTTGCGAAATACAATGAAATGTATCCGTCACAGAGACATTTTATGTAATAATGTTGCAACTTGTAATTTATAACGTAGTTTATTTTTTAAAAGTGTTAATAATATTTCGTAAGTTTGTCATTCAAAATTTTATTTATTTACCCATTCCCTGTATTAATTATATTAATCTGCAAATTAATTATTTTACATAGATGCAATAACAAACCAGTCATACATGCATGAGGGAATAAATATAATGAATATGACAAAAACTCAGTAATACACAACCAACATAAATAAAAAACAAATACACAATATAATAAATAAGTATCCGAATATATAAAGATCAACTAAAGAGCATTGTAATGAACCGGTAGTAAATCTTGAACCCTGTGGTGAAACTCTTCACTTGAAATATCTTGTCTATGACACTCATGTGCAATCATATCTAACAGTGTCTGTGGTGGCATGGCAGGAGCTACCGGGACATTATAGCCAATAGGAATATTCCGGGATTTTGTATCCTCGGGTGCGTGCAAGGGAGGTACCAGTCTAAATAATCATCTGTACATGAACTGGCTGGAATGGCCGGGACACTAGTCCATGTCTCTGTCAGTAAGTGCGAAAGTGCCTCGAGCCAGAGTGCCTCCACGAAAGTGTTCCGCAAGACATACATCCTATTGTTAGGCGGTCGGCGTGCCTCCCAGGGCTGGATGGGGTGGGCGGGAATACACTGTCTAAACCCGAACTGCCTTAGAACCCAGTCGGGCATGTACGGCTCCACGCAGTTGAAATATGCAATGAAACCGTGCCATGTTGACACCTAGCAATCACGAACATCCTGAGTCCGATATAGCATCCACCGGACCTCATCAGCTGTCATCAAATCCAGCCTCAGGCGAACATCGAGGAGTTTACGCTCACTCTTATAGCCGATCTGCGGAGACATCTGCATGTATGGCTTGCATCCTTCAGGAGAATGTCTAAACGGGGGAGCGAACATGGGAAAATACAAATATATCTACGCCTAAAATATAAAACATAAATTCAATAAGAATATAAAAAAATGAAATATTAAATAAATAAACCCTAAACCGTTTAAATATAAATAATGACATGATTAACGTTAATTTTAAAACACATACCTCAAATAGTGATCAGCAACCTGCAAGCTCCTTCGCATCAGTCCTGGAAGCCTGACCCAGATTTCGGTATAGAAATGCAAGACAGCCAACACCCCATGCGAACCTCCCAACACAACTCACATCCCGCAGAAGTGGCCACAGTCTCGTGGGTACAATGTTGCCACTCTTGTCACTGAAGAGTGAGCTACCCAAAATGTACTATAGGTAACATGCAGCTTTGACCTGATGTGACTGTGAAGTCTGTCTGCTAGTAGCAACGGCGTGGAGCTCCAGTGCATTAAACCCTAACCCCCCAGTTAGACCTAAATCCAGATCCTGCTGAACAGCTCGTATCAACTGATCTCTCGATAATCTGTGATCCACTACCGCACCATAAGCAGGCACCCCAAGAATAAGCGCCACATCGTGCAGTGTAATAGTCATCTCACCCCAGGCATGTGGAAGCTGTTCGTGTCCGGCTGCCACCTCTCAACAAATGCCGACAACAATGCAGCATTAGCTTGCTGAAACATGCACGATCGTAGATGCGTCAGACCGGACCCGGACGCCAGAGGCCCGGCCTGCGAATCGGTAAGCTCCTAACCAGTGAGCGCCATATAATGAGATCGGCACTTCAATAAACCGCGATCCTGAAGATAAAACAGATAGATTTATACAATTATATAATAATATATTTATTCCACTATTATTTTTTCTATTTATCATAATGAATAATATTTGACATTATAAAGAATAATAACAATAATAACAACATGTCAATTTAACATAAAGATAAATACCTGTCCACGCCATATCCGATCCGTCACATGTCCACCGTATGATGGGATGAGCTCCGGGTCAACAGGACCTCCTTTTGCTGCCTCTGTCTGATCTCAATCGGAAGGCTTCACTTTCTTCCTCTTCTGCATTGGTGCCGGAACATCACGAACCACGTCGGGTCTTTTGTTACGAGACCCTGCAAACTTACTCATCACCAACATAAGGCTACTGGTCAAACCCTTCCCTTTCCCGTGACGAGGACGCCCATCCGATCCACTAGCTGGTGCCATAGGTGCAATATATACGGGCTGCTCCTCATCTCCATCATCATCACTGTCATCTTGATCATCATCACCACCGTCACCGTCACCATCACCATCACCATCACCACCCTTACCATCACCACCATCACCCTCACCATCCTCACCATCACCACCATCCCCACAATCATCATCACCTCTCTCATCCGCTTCTCCCTGAATATGTAGAGATCGGACTCTTTCTTGCTCCTCTCCAAAAATCCTATCACCCTCAGAAACTCTATTTGCAGCCCAAGTACATAATGATCAGAAGATGAAACAGTACACTCAGCATGAGAATACCCTTGTGTGCTGCAAGAAGAATCGTGACGGGTGGCTCCGAGCATCTGATCAATAAACTCAACCCATATCTGCCTCGCCTGAGACTCATCGTACAATATAGGCTCCTGTAAAGCAGATAGATACGGTATGCGAGGTCGCACAACGGTAGGAGCCTGTAGGTATGGATCATATACTGTGTCTGTGTGGTGTGAAGGTGGATGTGCATATCCATATAGCTCATAGGGTACAGGTGTGTGTGACTGATGGGGATGAAGGGGAGGTCGAGATCTAAAAGGTACAACAGGTGGTTGGGTAGAAGACCCGGCTTCACTTGTACCATGATGGAAACCAGGTGCAAGAAGGGTAGGAGTAATAGGGATGTCAGAAGTACTATGTTGCCCCCTCACACCTCTAGACGAAGCTGTCACAGGGCGCTCCTCAACTCGACCTGTCCTATCCATGACAGGACCAAGATCAGCATCTCCTCTACGGTCGCTAGGTCGAACCATCTGTTAGTTATTCAAGCTCGTTAATAATTGTTTATCATATATTTCATTATTTACTTTATCGATTATTTCATCCCAAGAATAACGTAATAATGATTTCAAATTAAAATACAAACAGTTTAGCAATTACGTTACACATTTTCTTATTAAACCCATAATCATAAAGCAAACAATCTTAAGCTAGTTATATTACTCTAAGTGGACAAAATTATATAACATTATCAGAGATATTTATTATTACTTTAGTATTGTTCACTTAATTGATTCTTATTTTATCTTAAGAATTATCGGTATCTATTATTTCACGGGGCTACTATTTCTTTCGTTCAATTATTATTCATCACTAATAATCTTCTTTAGTAATAGTTATTAATTTGTAAATTATACAACCTTAGAATTATATCCTAAAACTAAGGCCAAGAATAACATAACAATGATTTCAAATTAAAATACCAACAATTTAGCAATTACACATTTTCTTATTAAACCCATAATCATGAAGCAAACAATTTTAAGCTAGTTACATTACTCTAAGTGGACAAAATTATATAACATTATCAGATATATTTATTATTACTTTAGTATTGTTCACTTTATCGATTATTATCCTATTTCATTTTCGTTATTTTTTTCATTTCATAATGTTCACAAATCTATATTCAGATTAACAATTAAAAATAGGTATCACATAAAATATGTTAAACAACTAGTCACACACATTCTACATATACAAACAACTAGTCACAAACAATTAAATTACATATACAAAATTAATTAAATAATCAAATATACTATGAACAAAAAATTAAAACTTCTAAACCCTAAAAAAAGATTTTAAAAATTAAAAAAATTATAATAAATTAAAATATATTAACAAAAAAATTAAAAAAATTTAAAAAAAAAAAAATCAAAAAAATTAAAAAAAAAAAAAAAATATGGCGGGCGCCGGAAGTTCTCCGGCACTTTGGCCCGCGACGGCCGAAAGTGCCGCCAGAATTTTTTTTTTAAAATTTCGATTTTTTCCTTTTTTAACAAATATTTCAACTATCTAAAACAGTAACATTATAAATAAAAGAGAATAGATTGAAGAACTAACATTTTTTTTTCAATTTGGACGGTCGGATCTTCCTAGATCTGAGATTAAAAATAAAAAAAATTAAAAAAATTCGGCGGCACTTTCGGCCGTCGCCGGCAAAAGTGCTGGAGAACTTCCGGTTGCCAGATTTTTTTTTTTAATTTCAATTTTTTCCTTTTTTAACAAATATTTCAACAATCTAAAACGATAACATTGTAAATAAAAGAGAATAGATTGAAGAACTAATTTTTTTTTTTCAATTTGGACGGTCGGATCTTCCAAGATCTGAGATTGAAGTTTGTAATCCTAGAGAGATGTTAGAGAGATTGAGTGTACTGAGAGAAAGTGAGAGGAGGAAAAATAAAAATTTTAAAAATTTTCGAGTTATCCTTATAGATTCCTGAATTGCCTTTATCGCCTCCCTTATGTCCCTTGTGACTCTATTGCAACTAATTTTAGTAGCAGTAGCATCAACAAGTGTCGTCTTTTTGTGGTTGTCTCAAAAAGTTGTTAAAATTCAATGTAATTTTTTATTTTAATTTCCACATGATATATCTTTATATAAACAATTAATATGACAAAGAATTAATTTTCTTAATCTGTTTATATCATTAACTTTTATGTTATCTTTGTATGAATTATTTTGAAATTGTAAGTATAACAATTTAAAGATTTCACGATGAAATTCGGCGTATTTGACACATACATCTAATAGAATGATAACAATTAATTAAATCCTTTATATTAGGTTATAAAAATGTGCAAAAAAAAAAAAAAATGCACCGAATGTTACTATAAAATCATTAAATTGTTATAAACTTGCTATATTAAAAATAGTTCATAGCTAGAAAAAATCAAACTAAAAGTTCTTTTGCTATAAATGATTAAAATAAAATTTCATGACTACAAACATAAAAGTAAAAATAGTTTAATGTTATATATAACTAATTTTCTTTGAGAAATTTGCAATATTATTCCCTAACTATTTTTTAGTCTTAATTTAGTCCTTAATCTTTATTTTCAAATTTCTTGGTCCTTGAATATTTATTTTCAAAAGGTTTTAGTCCTTATCACCAACTCCACAGCGAAATCTAGGCATAGGAAATATTTGAGTCTTACTTGACTCACGAGTAAGGTTAAAAAAAATATTTCACTTACTCAGTTCATCTGTTACTCTATTAAACACAATAATTGGGTCTAATTCCATATTTGAAATATCCTTGGGGCTCATGTGAAATTTTTTCTAAATTTGGAAAAAAAAAAAAACAATTTAAACCCCAAGAATATTTTAGTTATTCAATTAGAGAAACTTTCTCTAGATTTGGAGAGAAATTTCTCTAAATTTGGTAGAATTTTTCAAGTACATAGAGCAAATTTCACTTAAGCCCCAAGAATATTTCAAGTATTCAATTATATCTTATTATTTTGTTTAATAGAGAAATGGTAAGTTCAGTGACTACAATGCCTTTTTTAACCTAACTTATTGTCAGATTCTACCATTTGTAACGAGGATTAAAACTTTCGAGATATTATGGAATAACAAGAATTTTTCTTTTAGTTCTGATTTGGTTATTTTCACATTATTTTATTATATTTTTTTCTTGAATTTCGTTTATTCTTCCTTTATATTACTTTATATTCAAGGGCCAAATGAAAAGGTCTACAAATTTAAAAAAATTATGAATAATTATATAGATTGAAACTCATATGAAAAAATTATGAATTATTATATAGCATAGCATATCTTTATTAAAAAAATTAAAAGATAATATCTAAAAAGACAAAATATTTTTAAAAATAAATTATTATAAAATATTGCTATAATCAAATTTAAAAATTTTTCTTTTACAAACGAGAAATATTTAAAAATTAAAAAGTCTCTTTTTTTTCTCTCTTCTAGCCTTTTCTTAAAAAAACAAATATATAATAATAAAATTGTTAGAAAGTTTTGTTATAAAATTGTTAGAAAGTTTTGATGGTTTATTATTGATAATAATAAAAAATATAGATTAACAATTTAACTAACAATATTTTATCCAAAGAAAATTTATGTCAGAATGTATAATTTAAAATTGAAATGTTATTTATAAAATTTTATTGTATAATAATTTACTTACTCTAATATATTTTTCTTTAATAGGGTAGAGCAATGATTGGTTTTAAAAGTAAAAAATGTTGGTATAAAGCAGAAATCACAATATGCAATAGATTCAAGAAACATATTATATTTTTTTAATATAGAATCAATAATTTATAAATACTCACTCATGCTTCAACTACAAAGTTACAACTAAAAACAAAAAATAATTTTACTTGCATAATAAAATAGAAAACACAAATAAAAATATACGCACTATATATTTAAAGCCACAAAATAACTCTAATCTTCTTTTTTCCTTTTTTATATCCTTCATTCTCATTTGATCAAATCTAGGAAATGTCATTTTCCTTACTATGAGATATTCCCAAAATACAAAGTATTGTATGTGCTTTTATTATATTACTAAAAAATTCAAAATTAACGATTTTTTTTATAAAAAGATTAGTATAAACCTGTGCATTATTCCAGGGAAAACATGGAGCAAAAAAAGCGAACCAACATATTTCCCTAAGCGAGTTACCTCTTAAAAAACTTCGTGCAAAAGGTATAAATTTATAACTTTTAAAGTTATCTATAAAATATTTTATTATATTGAATTTTATTTACTCTTATGTATTTTTATTAATAAGAGGATAAACAATTAGGACAGTGATAAAAATTTTGAGCTACTCCTAAAGAAAATTTGGATAAGAAGATATAAATATAAAATTTGAATTTGAATGTTACTTATAAATATTTATCATATAAAAATGTATTATATTATATATTTTTCTTTAATGGGGAGATGAATAATTTTTTTGTTGAAAAATAACAAATATTGTTGTAGAGGAGAATCATCGAATGAAATAGATTAAAAGAATATATTTATATATATTTTGCATGATATATAGTTTCTTAAATTTGAATCACAAATATAATGACAATTTTGTTTTTAATAAGTTAGTAGCATATATTATATTATTTTGCTATTACGACTACTTATATATATGCCATTTCAATTTATTATTAATAAAGACTTATAACGTATAAATATACACTTGTGCTTCAAGCACGAGGTCACAACTATATATGAAAACAAATAAATCCTATGTGGCTCACTTTATCATTTAACGTCCACGTGGACACATCTTCCTTTTTTAATAATGATAATTCTCCTCCTCCATTGAAGATAGATTTAAATAAAATAATATTATTCAAATTAATATTAGGATAAAAATAAATTATTAACAATATTAAATTCTTAAAAATGGATAGTAGCCAATTTTAAATTTTAATTATTTTTTTAAATTTAAATTTATAAGAATACTTAATTAGAAAATAGAAAAATTATATATATAACTTAGGTTTAAAAAACCAATAGACAGAATCTTTTATGATAAACCAGCTTTAAAAAAAAGATAGACTTCTTTTTTCTTTTAATTACTTTTTTGTAAAAGTCAACAATTTTTTATAAATAAGAAAATTTTTCTTATAAAGAAGTTTAAAAAATGGATAAAAAGAAGAACAATCCTCCATATCATGAGAAAGGGTCAATTCAATTCAAAATTATGAGATAACTCTCTTCGTCAAAATTATTGGCAAAAGTGAGATGTACCAATTTATCCAATTCACAATTTGAATAGTCATTTTCGTGCTTTTTTTTTTTTTTTTTCTGAAATGTGATGATGAACACTTGGAACACTATTTTGTTGGGATTTTTTTTTTTTTTTGGGGGAATTAACCCTTTTTATTTTTTAAAAAATAAATCTTTTCATGTAGATAAAATCTTTATTCTACCCAAAAGAAGCCTCCAAAATTTAAGGTCACAAAAGTAATTAGATTTTTTTTTTTCCAAACCAATCCGATCAATTGTAATCTATAGCCACGTGAGTTTGTCAATTAGTGTACTTCATAGTCATTAGCTGGACATTATCTCTACTCCTTACCCACCTATATCCACTTTCAAATACTTCCTATAAATATTACTGAAACCTAATTAGAGTTCTCCTGTGAAAGTTTTCAGTGTGAAAATAATCCAATATTTTTTATTTTATTATACCAAAATAATTATATTATATATTCGTTTACCAATCCTCTAACCTATAGGAAACTATCACTATTAAGAAAGATCACTATTATGAAAGTACATAAAACTTAGGATTAATGAGTTATAGAAATAACTAAACATGGAAGCATAAATATGAAAACTATTTAAATATATAAACTTTCTAAAGTTAATGCTTAATACTCCCCCTCAAGTTGTAGCATGAAATTCGGCAATGCCCAAATTGCAAGATAATTGATGAAATGCAGCAGGATGGAGAGCTATAGTAATGGTATTAGCCGGTTGGAACGCACTACGAATGTAGGAGGAGAAATAGACCCAGGTTGGAACGCATTCTGAACAAAATGAATATTAATTTTAATATGTTTAGTCCTCTCATGAAAGACAGGATTGGTCGCGAGGTGAAGAGCGGCCTGATTATGGCAATACAGCGGAATGGAGCGAGTGACAGGAACATGAAAATCCTTAAGTAAGCGAGATAATCATTTTAACTCACACAAAGCCATAGCCATAGAGCGATATTCAGCCTCTGCAGAAGAACGAGAAACCGTATGTTGTTTCTTTATTTTCCAGGAAATAGGAGAACCGCTTAGAGAAATAAAATATCCGGTGATAGAGCGGCGAGTAACTGAACAGGTGGCTAAATTGGAGCCACAATATGCTGTCAGTAACAGAGAAGAGTTAGACTGAAGAAGAATGCCACAACCAGGACTACCTTTGAGATATCGAACAACACGGAAAGTATCGTCCCAATGAGCACAGCAAGGGGTGTGCATAAACTGAGAGAGGGTATGGACAGCGTAGGCAAGCTCTGGTCGACTAAGGGTAAAATAGATCAACTTGCCGATGAGTCTTCAATAGCGATCTGGTTTATCAAAATAAGGGCTAGAAGCCTTGGCCAACTGATGATTCGGTTCAATAGAAGTAGAGGCCGGTTTGGCCCCTAACAAACTAGTCTCAGAGAGAATTTCTAAAGTGTACCTTCGTTGGCACAAAAATAAACCTGAAGGATTTCTTGCAATTTCAATACCCAAAAAATATTTGAGGGGACCCAAATCCTTCATGTGGAAACAAGCACTCAAAGAGGCATTGAACTTAGTGATAGATGGTAGAGAATTCCCAATAATTAATAAATCGTCCACATATATGAGAACACATAAAAATACATTATTTTGGGAATAAGAGAAAAGAGAATAATTGGTATAGGATAGAGAAAAACCACACTTATGGAGAGTGGCAGTGAGCTTAGAATACCAACACTGAGGAACTTGACGAAGGCCGTACAAAGACTTCTTGAGCCTGCATACTTGGCCGGGGAGAGAAGAACGAAATCCAGGTGAGAGGCGCATATAGACCTCCTCCTTTAAATCGCCATGGAGAAAGGCGTTGTGGACATCCATATGAGGGATAGACCAATTTTGAGCAATGAAAATGGAAAGTGGAGTACGAACAGTGACCATTTTTGCAATAGGGGCAAAGGTGTCCGTAAATCAATGCCTTTCTTTTGGATGTTACCCAAAATCACCTAACGGGCTTTATATCGTTCGACTGTGCCGTCTGCTTTATTTTTTATGCGAAAAATCCATTTACTCCTAAGTGTACATTTTCCAAGAGGTAAGGAGGGCAAGATCCACGTGTCGTTCTGTACCAAGGCATTAATTTCTTGTTGCATGGTGGCACGCCATTTTGGATGAGAAACAGCTTCAAAATATTTGGTAGGTTCCGTATCCGTGATAATGGATGATAGAAAATGCAAATGGGAGGAGGAGAAGTTATCATAATTCACAAAGTATGTAATTAGATAGTGGGACTAACCTGAGAGGTCTGAGGAGGGAGATGGAGTAGAAGAACGAGATATAGAAGTCTTCCAAATAACATTCAATCAAAATCTTGGAGCTGTTCCGGAATAGTTTTAAGACGGGTACTTTTCCTAGTACCAAGTGTAGTAGGAGGTTTGGTGGGCTGGGACGAATACCTATCTGAAGAAACAGGTGGGCCAAGAGCAGCCACAGGGGAAGAAAGAGTCGCTGGGCCAGGGGTAGGAGTTGGGCCGCCTAGAGAAACAATTGGGCTGGCTACTGAAGTGATGGGAGGCGTTGGGCCTCGCAAAACTGGATCAGTGAAAGGAGGCTCGTGTGGAACTAGATTAGCAGAAGAAGCTGGGCCAATTGTGGAGCTGGAGTTGATTGGACCGCGGAGGGCTATTTGACTGGAGTTGGGCTGGTTCGCTGGAGTTGGGCCAGCTACGAGAGATCCATGGAAGGGGGTTGCAAGGGATTGGCCTAGGTGAATTTGGACCCTTTTATGTGTAACTTGGTGCAAATAACCTAAAATTTGTCCCCCAAAATTGTAGGAGTGAGAAAAATCTGGAGTAGTTTCTGCAGTATCTCGATAGTCTTTATAAGGAAACTTGGTCTCATCAAAAATCACATCTCTGGACAGAATAAATTTTTTGTTTTGTAAATCATAAAATTGCCAAACTTTCTTGTTAAAGGGATAGCCAAGAAAAACACAAACTCGAGCATGTGCACGAAATTTCTTTGGGTAGATCATGATCATGGATATAGGCTAAACACCTGAAACTTTTAATGTGAGAATAAGATGGCTTTTTATTATGTAACAATTCGTAAGGCGTCTTTCCCTGTAACATGGAAGAGGGGGTGCGATTGATAAGATACCCTGCGATCAATACATACTCTCCCCAAAACTTTATAGGCAAGTTTGCTAAAAAACGTAAAGCCCGTGCAACATTTAGAAAATGACGATGCTTGCGCTCTACTTTACTATTTTGTAGTGGTGTGCTAGCAATCGTTGTTTGATGGATGATGCCATGGGTGGAAAAATATGATTTTAGGCAGACAAATTCTATGCTATTGTCACTACGGACCATCTTGATTGTTTTGTGAAATTGGGTTTGAACCATGGCAAAATATTCTTTTAAGACAGAGGCGACTTCACTTTTCTCTGCAATTAAATATATCTACACTGCTCTAGAGTAGTCATCCAGTATAATGAGAAAGTATGAAGAACCTATGGTTGATGCAGTTTTGTAGGGCCCCCATAAATCAAAGTGAATTAAATAAAAAATCTCAGATGCTTTATTGATACTCATAGGAAAACAATCACGAGTTTGTTTGGCAGGTAAACAAATATAGCAAGGAGTAGTATCAGTTTTTAAATTCTTAGAGAGTCCCAAAAATTTCTTTACTACAAAATCCGAAGGATGGCCTAACCGAATATACCACAAAGTGCTTGAATCAAATGTGACACTAGAAAAAGCAAATAAAGACAGTAACGACAATGGCTTGTAGAAGAATATCCCATTCCTCTGCTCAGCCACTTCAATCGGCCTAATCGAGGTATGGTCCTCCAAGATAGTAATAAAACACTTTGAGTCACGGGCCAATTGAGCTAATGAAATTAAATTGCATTTAAGCTCAGGAATTAAAAATACACTAAGGAGTTTGATTCTAGAATTTAATGGAACCATTCCTTCTTGTAGGACAATTGCTTTAGCACCATTAGGCAAACCAACAATATATGGATGAATGAGTTTTATACTTTGTAAGAAATCCTTCCTACTAGTCATATGATGAGGACAACCCAAGTCCAAAATCCATAAATTTTCCATACCATAAAGTTTATTAGGCAGAGTGGAATTTGAACTATTGAGTATATTTAACAAATTGGACCACTATTCTTTACTTAAATTTGGAAAATTGTCACTGCTGCTATCATGAGTAAAGGAAGCACCGACACCACCATTACTGAATTTATCATTGCCGTCGCCACCATGAAAGTTTGCAACTACATTTGTCCAGCTGTCTCCTCTTCCTCCGATCGCTATTTGTCAAGAACCAGAGTTCGCTGGGCTACCAGAGAACTGCTATTCGCGAGTTCCAGTGGAACTCCTCCTTCCTCGTGTTGCTCCGATGCTGCCTATTCCCCCTCCACGTACGGCACGGCTTGTTACAGAGGAGGTTCTATCGGCGGCGCCTGTCTTGGGCCACCATTCGGGGAACCCTACTAACAGGAAACAATCGGTGGCTTCATGGCCACTGTGGTGACAGTAGCTACACACCGATCGTGAAGAAGGTGACTTCAATGGTGCCGGTCGTTCTGTTTTGTCAGTGAAGACGGCACCGTCTCTACTGTTGTCATCCATTCTGGCCAGATACTGATGTTTTTCTTCCTTGCAAATTTGGGCAAGGATTGTTCTGACTTTTAGCATTGGCTCCTGTTGAATCAGATGAGAACCAACAATACCATAAATTGCACTTTTTAATCCCATTAAAATTTGAAAAATCTTTTCTTCCTCCCTTTCTTTCATAATAGCAGCCAATAATTATGTGTCCGTAGAATATGGGAGTTGTGTGTAATTTTCTAATTCATACCATAATTTCTTTAAACGTGAATAATACATATTTATTGAATCTCCTCCTTATTTACAGTTTGCTAATGCAGCATTTAATTTATATTTTCGCGGTCCGTTTCCAACTAGAAATCTTTCCTTTAAATCTGTCAAGAATTCATCAGCCCTCTCGGAGTAATTTACGAAAGATCAAAGAGAGGGTTCAATAGTATTTAGAATCTATGAATTCACAAAAGTGTTAATTTCCCACCATCTCCTCTTTGTTTGGGTCGTTTTCCGGAATAGGAATTATTCCGTCTACAAATCTCAATTTTTTCTTTGAATGCAAGGCCAAGCACATAGCTTTTGCCCACTTGGCATAATTATTATCTCTATCGTTCTTTTAATTGGACTGTTGTTATAATCAGTCCAGGATCGTCAGAAGATGCTATAAAGTAGGCATCTTTCTTTCTTTTACAAACATGGCTTTCTCCAACCACGTCATTGTCAATGTGGCTAGTATCTTCCTTGTCGTAACTCATTATGAGAAGTTAGACGAGGCTGGCTCTAATACTATGAAAGTTTCCAGTGAGGAAAATAATCCAATGTGTTTTATCTTATTATATCAAAATAATTACATTATATATTCGTTTACCAATCCTCTAGTCTATAAGAAACTATCACTACTAGGAAAGATCACTATTAGGAAAGTACATAAAACTTAGGATTAATGAATTATAGAAATATTTAAATATGAAAACATAAATATGAAAACTATTTAAATATAGAAACTTTCTAAAGTTAATACTCAATATCCTGCCTGGCTCCTTTATCCAAAATAAAACCCTCAAATGCCGACTCTATCTTGATATGAATTGTATAATCCTTTATTCTATATATGCTTATATTATATATATAAGGCCGGCTCATAAAGCGTAAAAGTGATCAAACCTTGAATACGATCTCCAAGTGGGTGCATGTGAATTTGTTCCGGGAGCAGCTTATTGAGCAAAATAGAAGAGCAGAAAATGTCTCTTCGTTTTCATCATCTCCACAAGAATAATTGTTCTCGGTTTTGTGCTAAGCAATTGATAAATTTTTAGGCTATTATAATTCTTTTATTTTATTCTACCTGACGTAAATCTAAGCAATTGATATATTCATCCCTACCTTTTATGTTCTTTAATTTCTTTTCCAATGCCATTACATTTGGTTCTTTCTTTATTTTTTTTATTTTTATATTTATATTGGTGTCATTCAATATTGTACAAGCTATTCACTTTTTAGGTAATTTCATTCAATTAATTTAACATTTTTCTTTTAACTTTCATTGAAAATGAATAATCTTTAGAATATATAGATTCTTTAATAGTATTAAGATAAGTATATATATTTTTTTGTAGGATAAAATGTTTCCATATGTTTCATTGCCATTTTTTTTGCAGGACAAAAGTAGACATATTGGTCAGAAGATAGCAGTGGCTATGATCTTCAATCCAAGGCACACATAAAGCAGCATCATCTCCATAACTTTTCACGCAATTCGTGTTGCATGCTCCTCTAAATTCTTGCACCTTTTGAATTTTTGTAGAGCAAAGAAGAAGGGCGCCAGTGAGAAAAGGACAACCTTAAGGCCATTCTTGAGGCCATAGAGGATTGATGTAATGGGGGATCCGGGGAATTAATTATGTATATGGATTTGGGTAGAATATGTTGACGAATATTTGGAATTGAATTGGCTCGATGAAAAATTTTCAAAAGTGTTTCTGAGATATATTTTGAATCCTAACCAATATCTACCAGTTTCCATATAACCATTTCGGTTGTAATATTTCGTCCGTTTTTAATCCTACTATAATATTACTATAATACTTCTATAATATTTTATGAATAGTTTTTTAAACTAGGCATGTTAATCAAATTATTAACATTAAAATTTTAAAGTAAATGTTATTTTTCCTCTCCAATCAAAAGGAGTTATCAAATGAGAAAAATGTCATGATTTTACTTTTTTAAAGTACGTGGTGGCTTGAACTAAAAGTTATTTATATTTGGAACTAAAATTAGTTGGAATTAAGTTCAGACAAGAAAAATTAGTACCAAACTTACCAATTACTCTTTTTATTTATTTATTTATTGGTGTATAAGCAAGATATATTAATCACAAAAAGAAATATCACAAAGAGTACAAAGCAATTTTTGTAAAAATCCTAGCTCGGAATACTTTCTTATGGTTTTCTATATTAACTCAAAACAATTGGAATAATTAATTAATTAATCTAAAACCCATTACTAACAATATATTTAAGCAAAAAAGAAATTTCAAAGTTTTTTATTTCTCTTTGTATTGTTTTCCTTTAATAGTTAACCTTTCATTTTTATTATTTTATTACTTTTCTTACTATTCTTTTATGGGAATAAAGAAACTTTTACAATTTTTTATTTTAATAAAATACATTTTTAAGTAAAAATAAGCTTTCTATTTATTTTAGAATATCATATTTAAAGATTAGTTGAAACTGCTCAGATAAGATTTTCTTTAAGGACTTATTATTTTTATATATGTGGTTCGTTCTTTTTGTGATAGGATAAGAATAAAATAATTTTTTTCTTATTTTTCCTTCAAAAATGAATTTTCTAAACTCTTGCTATTTTTTATTAGTCCTTTTTTTCTCACAAAAAGTGATTAGATGTAAAATATTTTCTTTTATATATAATATTTTAATTTGATATCACATCCATTACAAAAAAAATTATAATTTCTATTTTAATAATATTTTAATCATTCATAAATATTTATTCTGTGCTCAAGTACGGGAAAATAGTTGCGGTAGTGAATGGATAGAGAGAGAACAGTGATGGATGGTCAGTGTCGGTAGAAGGAGAAAAGGACTATAGTTGACCATGCCGATGACAAGGAGAAGGAGAAGAAAAATGAACAGGGGGAAAAATAGGCGATCAGTAGCTATATGGAAGGAGAAAAGTAGTCGGTAGTGAGAGAGAGAGAGAGAGAGAGAGAGAGAGAGAGAGAGAGAGAGAGAGAGAGAGAGAGAGAGGTGGTCAATGACGATGGGAGGAGAAAAAAGAGAGAGAAGAGGGAAATGCGTTCGCAAGTTGTAGGAGGAGAAAAGAAGAAAAAGAAAGAATAATTACATCCAGTCATAGTTATAAGAAAGTGGACACAGAAAAAGAAAGAAGAAACGAGTCAGTGATAGTGGTAGAGTAAAAAGAAGAAAGAGAGAGAAGAATTCCAGTCGGCTATAGCAGTGAGAACAAGGGACGAGAGAGAGAGAGAAGATAAATGGTTCGGTGGTGGTGGAAAGAGAAAAAAGGAAGAGAGGAAAGGAGTACAGAGATGAGAAAGGAGGAAAAAAGAAAAAGAGGCCAGAGAAAGAATAACGATAGTCGAGAGTTATGGAAGGAGAAAATGAGCAGGCAATGCACAGCTCTGCCATAGCGATGGTAGTGGTAGAGAAAAATGAAGACATAGAGAAAGAAATCCATGACCACCGGCCAGACAAGAAGGACAAGAAGAAATAGAAGGAGATGAGAAATAAGTTACATTAGAGGGTGACAAAAAAAAAAAAAAGGAAAAAGAGGGAAAGAAGAATTAAAATCAATCATGGTTATGAGAAGTGGAAGAGAGGGAGGGGGGGTTTTGGGGGGAAGGGGGAGAGAGAGAGAAGAAGAAGAAGAAGAAGAAGAAGAAGAAGATATAGGTTTAGGTAGTAGAACAGAGAAAAAATACAAAGAAATTAAAGTCTAGGCATATAAGTATCTTTTAGCGATATTAATGTATGTGCACATGCAATTCCTCAAATTTTTTATTACTTATTTGTTTTTGTTTGCTGCACAAAAAAACGAGCGATATAAGCGAGTACCTAGGAAGCGGAAGCTCGACTTTTACTTATGCAATTTCGGGGTCAGTAGTTAGCTGCGCAACAACCAATGCATCTATATAGGGTAAGAACCCCCAGTAGAGACTGGTACGAATCCAATTACATAACTTTTTCTTTTTTATTACTTTCATGGTTGTGCTCGTGGTCTCTACCCGGACCTGATGAAAAAAACGGTACAAACTCTACTGATAAGTTGAGGATTGGGTTGAATTCCAGGTGAAAAAAGGAGCCAAATCCAGTTTTTCACAAACACAAACAAAGGGTCAAGGACGAAGAGAAGATGAGTCCCAAAAAGCCTAACTCCAGTGGGGTTCATCCTTCGGAACCATATCACATCTCAGGACGGTCAGAGGCCACAGCGGGACTACCATAGGAAAGCCCGCCCCTGCTAGTTAACTGACACGATGTAGTTGTTATTCCATTGATAAATGGGTCAAAAAAATTATTACTCATATATATGTATATATATATTACTTTTAAATAATTGCTACATTTTCGAATAAAAATTTTATGCCTATGCATCAAAAGAGTTTTTAAAGATATGTATATTGATAAAAAGTTTCTCATATATATTTGCTTTAACAAATATTATTTACATTTAATTTCTTTTAGAAAAATAAGTTAGTGTCATTACTATATTGCAACTATTTATGAATATAATATCTCATTTTTTACATTTGTATTGACAGTATAACATGTTACTCTATTTCTTAATATAACATATATAATTTGTAAATATTGACCCATGTTTGAAGTACGGGATAATAACAAGATCAAAGAGTGACAGTATCTGAGTGATAAAGTTATATGTTACTACTTCTACCTAACACATAATACGTGGAATATTATTACAAAACAAAACAAACTTAACACAAAACTTATAAAAATTTACATATATAATTGATAGAATATACAATATATTTTCATGGAACATTAACACATCACTTACTTATATAACATCTCATGCGCGTGTATACTATTTACTTCCACTGCAACTAAGATAAACTTTTTTACTTTTTTGATGTTTTATTGAGACGGTTCAATTTCGTCATGGGAACGTACCTTGCGAAGGACACGTAAATGTAAGTGTAAGCTCTTACCTTTATTAGTTAATGCAATATTGAGTTGGTATAAAGTAAATTGGTAATAACACATTTTAGCAAAAATCAAAATTAATAATAACAGATAAATAAAATTTCTTTTAATCATGATCCTCGTAATGTTCCTGTATATAGCAATGTATTATCTCATTTACGGTGATAGATTTTGCTATTGTACTCGAAGAGGATTTTTTGGTACTTATCTTAGTTAATAAATGCTTGATACGTTTTTTAAGACTACCTGTTATACTAGGTTTTTTATTTTTTTATTTTTTAATTTGTAATATGATAACGGGGCGATTTTTTATTGCACAATCTCATTAAAAGAGGTTGATGGATTATCGGTCAAACAGGTCACTCCAAAAAATAAAAAAATAATTTATTATATTTGTAAATTTCAATAAATTTCTATAAACTTATAGATAAATATGGTACGATTGGAATATAAAATAATAATTTTCGAATCTTACCTTTAGAATTCACAAGTTTATTTTATATCTTTTTAATTTATTATTTTTATGTCAATCTTACTATTTTCTCAAATAGTAAATAGTAAGAATGTTGATAAATATAATAAAATTTATTATATAAATGGCAAATATATATTACCATTAATGACTTAATTTTACCATTGTCAATTTTAATTTTGGTAATTTATCATGAAATTTACTGTCTTTTTCAAATGACAAGTGTGATAATAAAGCTAGTAAAATATGTCATATATGATGAATTTGTACTACTAAGTAAACTTTATACATTACCATTAAATTTTTTAATTTTATAAATTTTAATTCAAATTCTACCCTTTTAAAATAAAAATATTTATAATAAATATGATAATTTTTATTATTTAAAATAATAAATTATGCTTGATAGCTAGTAAATTTACTAGGCAATCTTTTATTGATGGAAAATCCTCTTATCACCCATTATGCATGCGTCAAGTGCCAAAATAATAATAATAATAATAATAATAATAATAATAATAATAATAATAATAATAATAATAATAATAATAATGATAACAAATAAATGCACGAACTAGCTTAGGCAGTGCAATTACTTTGATAAACTAATGTAATACGTGCGTCAAATGCAAAAACAAAAAAAAAACGAAATCCAACTAATGCATGCATCAAGTGCAATATATATATATATATATATTTATTTATATAACCAACTAGCTTTAGGCAGTGCAATTACTTTGATCAACCAATGAGTTGGGCTCTCTAAAAAAAAAAACCTAATACGTTAGGCAGTCCAACAAATGCATACATCAAGTGAAAAAGAAAAGAAAAAAGAAAAACAGTATAAAGACACCAACTAATGCATTAGGTAATGCAATTACTTTGATCAACTAATGTCGTAGGCATTCCAACCAACGTGTCAACTACAAAGATGAAAAAAAGAAAAGTTAATTGCAAAATAATCACCTTAAATGGGGCTAAATATATCCAAACTCAATAAATAGTCAGTTTAACCATAAAACCAATCAATTTATTTAAAATGTTTAAAATATCCTTCAGGTAAATTATGATTTATTGTAAAATAATACTTAAAATTCAATATAATACCAATTTAGTCTATAAGAATTTATATTTATAATTTATTACAAAATACTTCCTTATATTTTGTAATATCTTTTTAGTTTATATTCTTTAAAGATTGACATTTAACTTCAAAAAACTTTATTATTAAGGAAAAATAACATGATAATTCAAAGAAAAAAATAAAATATTCGGTTATAAATAGAATATTTTTAAGATTTTGTCTACTTCAAATATTTATCTATAACTTGTTAGGATTTCTAGTATTTTCTTGTAACAATGGTTAAATATAAACTTTAAGTAAAATACTCTAATAATAGACGAAAACATATTTTCTTTCTTTATAGTAAATACTATTAATTTATTATAATAAATTAGTGAAAATTTTTTACAGTTTATTTATTTTTATAAATTAAAATATTCATCTTCGTTAAATAATAATTTTTAAATAATATAAACTAAAAATTTTATTATTGCAAAATATTTTTATAAAGTTTGTAACAATATCTTTTTACTTTATATTCTTCCAAGATAGATTATTTAACTTTAAAAAAGTTAATTATTTAAAGAAAAATAGCATTATATCCTAAATTTAATTCAATGAAAAATAAAATGTTCGTTAATAAATAGAATATTTTTCTGCTTTAAATCTTTATCTTGAAAACTTTAATAAAAAATTTAACATATTAGGATTTGTAGTAATTTTTTTTATAACAAAGATTAAATAATAGCTTTAAACAACGTATTTCGATAATAGAAGAAAAACTAAATTTTTTAAAAAGAAAAATATTATTAATTTTTAGTAGTTATTACAATAAATTAATGCAAAAAATCCTAACACTTTTAGAAAATAATATATATATATATATTTGAGTTAACTAACCAATCTTTTAATAATATATTCTAAAAAAGATATTACGATAAAGTTTATGTATGTATTTTGTAATAAATTATAAGTATAAATTAGGGTATGAAATAAAATGGTTTTTCTATCGAACTTAGGGGTTATCTTGCAATAGTCGTAACTCACATGAAGGTTATTTTGGGTATTTTAAATAATAAAACTTATCATATCTATTATAAGTTTTCCTATTTCAAAATGGTAAAATTTGAATTAAAATTGGTAAAACTAAAAAAAATTAATGGTAATGTATAAAAGTTTACTTTAGTACAAATATTTACTATTTATGGTAAACGTATTTTACTATCTTTAATAGTCAATTTCATGGTAAATTAATAAACTTAGAATTAACAATGATAAATTTATGTCATTTAATGATATGATATAAAATTTACTCTCTCCGGTAAAAAATATAAAGGATTTTAGACCTATTAAAAATTGTTAAGAACATAAGGATATTTGTAATTTTCAATAATCATTTATTGGACTTTTTCCATATTTACCCTTCTTTCTATTAATTTATTTCACTCGAACTATTTATCTCAATCTATATGCAAAAAACTAAAACTCCTTATATGTATGACTGAGAGAATACCATTTAGTAGCATAAATTTATCATTTATATAATATATGGTACTAAATTTAGGGGGCCGATAAAGGCAACTCGGAAATCTATAAGGATAACTCGAAAAAATTCAAAAAATTTCATTTTCACCTAAACACTTTCTCTCTCTTCACCTAAACACTCTTTAGGACTACAAACTGCAATCTCAGATCTTGGAAGATTCGACCGTCCAAATTGAAAAAAAAGGTTAGTTTTTCGATCTATTCTCTTTTATTTAAAATTTTACCGTTTAAGATCATTGAAATATTTGTTAAAAAAGGAAAAAATTGAAATTCTTTTTAAAAAAAATCTGCCCGAAACAGGCACTTTCGGCCGTTACCGGCGAAAGTGCCGAGTACTTTCGTCGTCGGTGAGCGGAGGCGAAAGTGCAAAAAAATTTTTTTTAAATATTTTAATTTTTTTTAAAATATTTTCGTCCGTTACCAGCGAAAGTGCCGGAGTTCTTTCACCGGCGGTGAACGGAAGTACTCCGAGACTTTCGCCGGCGACGTGCGAAAGTGCCCTTTTTAAAATTTTTTTTTAAATATTTAAAATTTTTTAAAATATTTAAATGTTTTAATTTTTTGTTCATAGTATATTTGATTATTTAATTAATTTTGTATAGTATGTAGAATGTGTGTGACTAGTTATTTAACATATTTTATGTGATAATTTTTAATTGTTAATATGATTATGGATTTGTGAACATTATGAAATGAATAAAATAGTGGAAATGAAATAGGATAAAAATCGATAAAGTGAACAATAAAGTAATAATAAATATCTCTGATAATGTTATTTAATTTTGTCTATTTAGAGTACATGTAACTAGCTTAAAATTGTTTGCTTATAATTATGTGTTTAATAAGAAAATGTGTTATGTAATTGCTAAAGTATTTGTATTTTAATTTGAAATCATTGTTATTCTTGGCCTTAGTTTTAGGATATAATTTTAAGATTGAATAATTTATAAATTAATAAGTATTACTAAAGAAGAATATTAGTGATGAATAATAATTGAACGAAAGAAATAGTAGAAATGAAATAATAGATACCGATAATTCTTAAGATAAAATAATAATATGTGTTAAAGTAAATATTGAAATATATGATAAACAAGTATTAACGTGTTTGAATAACTAATAGATGGTTCGACCTAGCGGCCATAAAGGAGATGCTGATCTTGGTCCTGTCATGGACATGACAGGTCGAGTTGAGGGGCGCCCTGTCACAACTTCGTCTAGAGGTGTGAGGGGGCGACATAGTACTTCTGACCTCCCTGTTACTCTTACTCCTCTTGCACCTGGTTTCCATCATGGTACAGGTGAAGCCGGGTCTTCTACCAACCACCTGTCGTACCTTTTAGATCTCAACCTTCCCTCCAACTCCATCTGTCACACATACCTGTGCCCTATGAGCCATATGGATCTTCACATCCACCTTCACACCCCACAGACACAGTATATGATTCGTACTTACATGCTCCTATCGTTGTGTGACCTCGCATACCGTATAGATCTGCCATCCAGGAGGCTATATTGTACGATGGGGGTCAGCCAAGGCAGATAGGGGTTGAGTTTTTTGATCAGATGCTTGGAGCCGCCCGTCAGGATTCTTCATGCAGCACACACGGGTATTCTCATGCTGAGTATGGTGTTTCATCTTCTAATCCTTATGTACCGGGGACGATAGATAGGGTTTTTGAGGGTGATAGGGTTGTTGGCGAGGAGTAAGAAAGAGTCCGATCCCTACATATTCAGGGAGAGGCGGATGAGAGAGGTGATGATGATGGTGATGGTAGTGATGACGATGGTGACGGTGGTGATGATGATCAGGATGACGGTGATGATGATGGAGATGAGGAGCAGACCGTATACATGGCACCAGCTAGTGGATCGAACGGTCGTCCTCGTCACGGAAAAGGGAAGAGTTTGACCGATAGCTTTATGTCAGTGATAAGTAAGTTTGCAAGGTCTCGTAACAAAAGACCCGAGGTGGCTCGTGATGTTCCGGCACCGACACAGAAGAGGAAGAAAGTGAAGGCTTCCGATTGGGAACAGACAAAGGCAGCAGAGGGAGGTCATGTTGGCCCGGAGTTCATCCCATCATACGATGGACATATGGCGGGTCGGATATGGCGTGGAGATGTATTAATCTTTATGTTAAAGTAACATATTATTATTCTTTAATTTGTCAAATATTATTTATTCTAATAAATAGAAAAAATAATAATGGAATAAATATATTGTTATATAACTGTATAAATTTATCTGTTTTATCTTCAGGATCGTGGTTTATTGAAGTGCCGATCTCGTTATATGGCTCTCACTGGTTGGGACCTTACCGATTCGCAGGCTGGGGACTTGGCCTCCGGGTCCGGTCTGAAGCACCTAGGATCGTGCATGTTTCAGCAAGCTAATGCTGCATTGTTGTCGGCATTTGTTGAGAGGTGGCGGCCTGACACGAACAGCTTCCACATGCCTTGGGGTGAGATGACCATTACACTACACGATGTGGAGCTTATTCTTGGGGTTCCTGCTTATGGTGCGGTAGTGGATCACAGATTATCCAAGTAGCAGTTGATACGAGTTGTTCAGAATGATCTGGGTTTAGGCTCACTGGAGGTTTAGGGTTTAATGCATTGGAACTTCATGCCGTTTCTACTAGCAGACAGACTTCACAGTCACATCAGGTCAGAGCTGCATGCTACCTACGGTACATTTTAGGTAGCTCACTCTTCAGTGATAAGAGTGGCAACATTGTACCTGCGAGACTGTGGCCACTTTTGCGGGATGTGAGTTCTGTTGGGAGGTTCGCATGGGGTACTGCTTGTCTTGCATATCTCCATCGGAATCTGGGTCAGGCTTCTAGGGCTGATGCGAAGGAGCTTGCAGGGTGCTGGTCACTATTAGAGGTATGTGTTTTAAAATTAACGTTAATTATGTTATTCCCGCCCACCATATCCAGCCTCGGGAGGCACGCCGCCCACCGAGCAACAGGATATACGTCTTGAGGAACACTTTCATGGAGGCACTGTGGCTCGAGGCACCTTTGCACTTACTAACAGAGTCATGGACTAGTGTTCCGGCCATTCCAACGAGTTCCTGTACTGATGATTACATGGATCGGTACCTCCCCCGCACTCACCCGAGGATTCAGAATCCCGAGAATATTCCCAGTGGCTATAATGTCCCGGTAGCTCCCGCCATGCCACCTAAGGCTCTTTTAGATTTGATTGCACGTGAATGTCACACTACAGGATATTGACGGTGATGGGTTTCGACGCAGAGTTCGATATTTACTAAGGAAGCATTTCATAGCTCTTTAGTAAACCTTTATGTATTCGGATATTATGTATTTTTTTAAATTCTTGGTGGTTATGTATTACTGAGTTTTTGTGATATTCATTATATTTATTCCCTCATGTTCTGATTTATTATTGCCTATTAATATAATTACATAAAAATATAAATAAAAAAAAAACTTTGAACGACAAATTGTACGAAACGGGGCCGAACACTTAAAAAAAATAATACATTATAAATTACAAATTGCAACATTATTACATAAAAAATCTTTGCGGCAGATACGTTTCACTGTATCTCGTAACCCAATTTGCCATCCGATTACGATATGGGGCCGCCCATCCACTAACTCGCATATCTCGATGATATTCCCATTGCACCTGTAATGGGGGCAAAGGGCATCTATCTACCAACTGTAACTGGAAAAAAATTAATATTAATACATACACTTAAAAAATATCAGTCTGCAATAATTCAATTAATATTAATAATAATAAAAAGTTATCAATAATAAATACCTGTATAAAATGCTGCAATTCCTCTGTGAGTCCGATGAATATCGTTCTAGTAGGCCCATCCATATTAGAAACAAGAGGCAAGACAATGGTTGACTCTGACCGTGCAAGAAATACAACGCATGGATTGAATGTGTTAGCAATGATATAAAGGTGATCAGGTGTATCCATCCAATATTCAGGTGGCGCTGAACCCTCTTCCTAATTTATCTTCATTATCAACTCTATCACACGTTCAACTGAGCCGAACAATTGCTCATATACATGTATACGGTGCCGTAAATCATAGCTTATTCTTCTACGAATTTCAACCTAATGATTTTCGTCCCCGAACAAGAAATTTGATACAACCCTAAAACCACAATTACCATCTCCAACCACATTCTTCCAGTTTTGTATAAATTGACACATAAACTCTGGAAATGCATTCTTGAAAGGGAATGGCACTGGTGGTGAATCCGGACTTACAACGATTGATAAACTGGACCTACTACTGCTACGTCCTCTATCCCTACTCTTATCGCTACGAGGCGGCCTACCTCTTCCACGAGGACTAGGATTAGAACCTGAACGTAAACCGCTACCAGACCCAAAACCTGAACCGCTGGACTTCCTATCTTCCTATGTGCAATGGAGACGTATTCCCAGTGAGACTTATCTCTTTTGCTAGAATTCATCTTCCGTCGTCCCTTAGTGACTGCGGTCTCTGGGGTGTTGACAACGGCTGACAAGGATCATCAGGCAACACCGGATGTATAACATCTTTGATGAGTCACCTAACTTCCCGAACATTAGAAATTGGACCAGTACTAATTTTCTGTAACAGTGAACTGAGATCACGCATTTCGGATTCCATATCTTTATGGTGTTCTTCAGGAATATCAAAATCAATTTCTAGTTTTCTCCAAAAGATGACAACATCTTCCTCTTGGATTGGCATTAAATGTTGGCACCGATTAACAAGTTCACATGCACATGGTAGATTGTGCAACTTCCTTAAATAATGCAGACAATTACTGCCCGGTTCTTCTGCCATCTAATGTGCTTTCTTTAACTCATCCATGATCTTCTTCAATCCTAAATGACTAATTTTATTACATAAATTCTTCACGATGGGATTACTGTTGGCACCATACTTCTCTTTAAATCTTGAAATTTCCAAATAGTATTTAATTTCTACGATTTGACCGTGGATAAGAGAGTCGATATTCAAAAATACGGTGTCCAAATCACCGTGACACGTTGATAGTCACAGCTTCAACACCGAATGTTCACTCTCAGCACGGTTCATTGTCTCTCCCTAAAATGCAACACTTGAGGTGTCCAAACCCTGCAAAATTTATGGGCAAATGGATTCAACCATGTGCTGAACAGGTAATGTAGAAAGTCGGGCCTGCTTCGCAACCTAGTCTTCAACACTTCCAACTTTCTTTGATATTCCACCTCATCTAGTTCATTAATTAATTTCTTCCACGAACCATTAACAAACCGTTGTGCCACCTCTTCATTTTTCACCATCTCTGTTAACTTGGCTAACACATTCTGATCGATGTGTCTTCTACATAACATATGATATGAATTGCTAAAAACATCATCAATTACCGGCATTAGTCCACTTTCCCTATCGGTAAGAACGACTAGAAACTCTCCTTCATTGATAGCTGAACCTTGACCATTTAACATAGCAGATGTAAAATATAAGTGCTTGATTTGTTGAAGAACTCATCTGTATGTCGTTGCCTGTTCATTGTACATAAAAGCTATTGCCACTATAAAGTTCTTTCCTGTTGGAGTCATCCCTACACATTCTAGTAGTGGCATATTGTACCTTAAAAAATAACCGAAAAATTTAATTATTAACATTCACTAATATTTTTTCACGGGCTTAAAAATATTATTAACTATTTACTAAAAAAAATATTTTAAAATTTAAATGTTTGTGCGGATAAATTAATAAAGATATCTAATAATACAATTAATCCACTATAGTACTTACTTGTTCGTTTTATACGTCGTATCCATTATCAGTACATATGGCCACGTTCTAATTATTGCAATCGATGTCGGGTGTACAACGACAATATCACTAAGTACGTTGCTATCCTCACCATTTCTATAGAAAACAATGTAGCCCCTTTCTGCACTTAAGCGGAGAACTTCTTCTACCGTATTTCTTCCCTGCATCTGGTTCCTCTTAATCTTGGCAACAACATTGTAAATTTTCTGGGAACTACATACACCAAAATTTTATATTTATTAATGGAATAAAAACAAATCTAAAATATTTAAATAAAGTATTAAAAATATTTTAATAATTCCCTTATAACTTACCTAACTGCACAACCAACATCTTGTTCTCGAAAAAATCGTAATATATTGCAAAGTGGAACATGACTCTTCCTGAACTGCTTGGTCTGTTGCAACTGCTCCTCTGTAAGTCTTGCAGACTGAGCATGATCGTGACTATAAACAGCTATTTTATGGTTGTGCCTCCCGTTGTGTACGAAAAATTACCAATTTTCACTTGTTGCCATTTGCTCTCTCTTTAGCTTAAATGGACAACCACATTTTTTTTATCCCATACGGTCCACGCCTTTTCTTGGGTATTTCTTCTTTCTCGTTGTCGACTATTGGTTTTTTATATTTTTTTACTGAACCTCCGCGCTCGCAAGCTAATGTGACATACGGTCGACGGTCAAATGTTCGGGCTCTCTGATACCGAGTTATGATTAAATATGTCTTTCATTCATTGCAATTTGTTTTGCCGACTCCACCAACTCATCTTTCGAACTAAATATTCGATCAGTTGTAAATAAATGTCTAAGATCCATATATTCTTCCGGTTATAGAAATTCTTCAAAGGTATTTGGATCTTCATCACCTTGTTAATGTATAATGAAAAGTTAATATTACAAAAAGAAATAATTAAAAAAACAAAAAATAGAAAAAAATTCGATTTCTTACCTCAAAACCAACATTTTCTTGCGGAGATTCTTCAAAAGGATCCATATTTTCTTGTAATGTTCAAAGTTGGGAGTTTTTTTAGGGAGAGGTTAGAGAGAAAGTATGTAGAGAGAGAAAGTAAGCGAAAGTGAAATGATTTTTTGAATTTTTTCGAGTTATCCTTATAGATTTCGGAGTTATCTTTATCGGCCCCCTAAATTTATTGATATATCCTAGGCAACTTTTTATATAATTCCATTATTTTTCTTTCTGAATATTATCCACATATTATTTCCACCAAAATCAAAATTCATATCCTAATCCTTTCTTTTTCTGCAGAAAAATCGGACAATAGCTCTGTTTTCCTTTTTTGCTTCTCTCATTAAACAAACGAGGACGACACCCTTACATCGTCCCCTGGTGGTGGCAGCCCATGGTGACATCATCCACAGTCTAGTTTTCTTTTTCCCGTGATTGATATTTTCAGCCATGAAAGATCAATCTTTTCAAGATTTTTATCCAAAAAATATCACATCCTTCTAATATTGTGATCAGAGGGTGCTTTTCTATAGGAGCGGGAAATGGGAAAGGATTATATCATCCACAAATTTCTCAATTTCTTCTAACAACATCAGTAATGCATTCCTCAAAAAAAAAAAAAAAAAAAAAAAAATTCAACAATATAAAGACGAAGGCACCAGAAAACTCCAACTAAAGATCATACCATGGAACAATCTTTTAAGTTTTCTTTGCCTTATTAATCCATGAAATATATATATTTTATTAAGTTTCTGAATTCCAAAAAGCCATTTTCCTGGTTCTTGTTCTCGCTATCCAAAGGACACTGCAACACCAAAAAATAAAATCATAAAACCAGAAGGAAAGAAAGTAAAGTATACTGGTATATGTTTTTTTTTAGTATATTGGTATTTGTTGATTCTGTCTATTCTGCAACTTATTCTCCAACATATACTTTGAATTGGGAAATTCTTCACAAATTAGTGTACTAACAACTTTCTGAATTGTGTATTCATAAGTCATACTTTGTGGCACTACAAGATTTCAATCTTGGCTTGGACCCTGGATGTGGAAAATTTTTTGATTTGATGTGAATTTAAATGACTGGGATGTGAATTTTGATTTTGGGGGTGTGAATTTCGATTTTCATTAGTCTAAGAAGTGATTAGAATGAAAAAGGATAGGTAGGATTGGTAGTAAAGGAATTTATAAAAATTTGCCTAGATTTAAATTTTAAACCCTAAATATATCACCACTCAAATTAAAAATATATAAAGTAAACTTCTGAATTTTAAAGATAAGATTTAGGATAAGGATGGTCAGTCCGGCAACCTGTACAGTCAAGTCTGCCACAGCACGAATTCGGCTCGGCCCAACTCATGAGGTGGTGGTTCAATGAGGCGGGTTGAGCTGAGCTCAATTTCTTGATTTGCAGTCCAGCCCAACTCGGCCTACAAAAAAACCAGCTTAGCCCAGTTGAAAAAGAAATACCGGCGTCCACGGATTGGCCCAGATTGGTCTAGCTTGCGAACTAGCTTAGCACACAAAAAAACCAGCTTAGCCCAGTCCAATAAGAAAAATCGGCCCACTCCAAGAATTGGCCCACACCAGTCTAGCTAGCAAACCAACTCGGCCGAACTCATTGGACTGCGATCCGGGCCTCAGGCTGAATGAATGGCCCATGCAGAATGCCTGCCCAATTTGAAATTGATTCTAACTTTCTAAGATTCTAATTGTTGCTGGAAAAATTACTGTCGTTAGTTTTTTTACCTTTGCCCAATTTTGACCGTTGTTTCATGTTTGGTCGTAGCCGCAGACGTGGATGTAACAGAAATCATCCATACAATCATGGTGATCATAATATAGGATAAGTGCAAAAAATAATGGCAACTACTAGAAGTGATAAAAAAATGACAATAAAGTGAAAGGGAAGGAAGTGATCACTGAAGATTATGAGGAGAAGTGTTATCAATGTGGTGTGCAAGGTCGTTGGTCCCGTACCTGTCGTACGATGAAACACCGTATCGATCTTTACCCAATATTGATCAATAAAAGGGAAAAAAGCCTGAAGAGAACTTCACTTCCCGAGATTCAACTCAAGATAATGATACTATTATGGATGATATCCCAATGGATATAACTCACTTAGATGTGGCCGACTTCTTAGAAGAAGGAAGAGCTGACAACCTGGCCAGTGATGGAAGTGTCCAAAAAACTAGGGTCTTATTTTAGTTTTTATAGTCTTACTTTTGTTAATGTTTTCAATCGATGTAATACACCTTAGTGTGTTTTTTGTAGTTTGATTGTAATAAACTTTAAGTTTACTTGGAGTTTTTCGATGTGTTTAGATGGTTCTTATTCGTTATTCTAAGAATGATATGTTTGTCTCACTGATAGTGGAACTAACTACATCATACTAAGACATGAGAAATATTTTTCATATTTGAATATGGGAGAAACGAATGTTAACACTATTAATGATAGTGCAAATGTGATTGAAGGCTCCGGAAGAGCCAGTGTGTTATTGCCTAAAGGGGCAGTAATTGTCATCCACAAGGCACTATTTTTCTCAATATCCCGAAGAAATTTACTAAGTTTTAAAGATATCCGCCTTATGGGTATTATATTGAGACAATGGAGGAAAATGGTTTTGAGTATCTTTGCAATACTCAAGTGACCTTGGGAAAAAAATCAATTTTAGAAAAATTACCATCTCTATTTTCTGGCCTATACTATGCAAAAATGAGTATTCTTGAGTGCATCATTTAGTAAACCAGAAATTTACTGATCCTGCTACTTTTACTATTTGGCATGACCGTTTAGGTCACCTGGGAACAATCATGATGCGAAAAATAATTGAAAATACTCATTGTCACCCATTGAAAAATCTAAGGGTTTTGACAAAATTATCATGTGCTGCTTGTCCTCGAGGGAAGTTGACTATTAGACATTCCAAACAAAAGTAGGGCTTGAATCTCCCACATTTCTAGAATAGATTCATGGTAATATATGTGGGCCTACTCACCTACCATGTGGGCAAGTTAGATACTTCATGGTTTTAATTCATGCATCGACCCGATGGTCGCATCTCTGTCTATTATCAACTTGCAACTTGACATTTGCAAGATTGCTTGACCAAATAATTTGCCTAAGAGCACAATTTTCTGATCACCCTATTAAAATGGTCCGTCTTGATAATGCCGCAGAATATACTTCCTAAGCCTTTGATGCTTACTGAATGTCAATTGGTATTGCTGTTGAACATCCTATAACTCATGTTCAGACACAAAATAGTTTAGCTAAATCTTTTATTAAAAGGTCACAATTGATTGCTAGACCATTCTTAATGAGAACAAATCTCCCTACTTCAGTTTGGGGACATTCTATCTTGCATGCAGTAGCACTTGTGCATATTAGGCCAACGAGTTACCATGAATTCTTTGCTATTGGCTTTTGTTTTGAGCCAAATATTTCTCATTTGAGAATTTTTGGATATGTGGAGTATGTTTCTATAACACCAAATCAACGAACCAAAATGGATCCCCAAAGAAGGTCGGGGATATATGTTGGTTATAACTCTCCCTCAATTATAAGGTACCTGGAGCCTTTAACGAGAGATGTATTCACTGCAAGATTTGCTGATTGCCATTTTGATGAGGCTCTTTTCTTAAATTAAGGGGAGAAAATAAGCCACAAGGAAAAAAGCTTTTTTGGATAACATCCTTAAATTATCTTGATCCGCGCACAAGTGCGAGTGAACTAGAAGTTCAAAAGATAATTCTCTGCAGAAAATTGCAAATCAATTGCCTAGTACCTTTGCTGACTCAACAAAGGTGACTAAATCGCACATTCTAGCAATAGATGTCCTTATTAGGGTTGAAGTTCCAAAAGAGCAAAATTTAGCATCTATAGTTGTTGAGTCCAAATCATGCTAGAAGCATGGTCGGCCTCTTGGTTCAAAAGATAAGAATTCTTGAAAGAAGAGGGGATTAAATGATCATGGAGATCATATTGAAGACATTGAAAAAACAACTGGTGAAAAGATCCAGACTTCTAAAAATAATGAAAACAATATAGAGTTTCCATCAACTATACCACTTCAGGTAGAAGTTGGAATTGAATAGAAACAAAAGTTGATGATTCATTTGCATGTAATGTAGCCCTTGAAGTTTCAAGGGACAATGAGGATCTTAAACTAATATCAGTTAAAGAATGCCGACATAGAAATGATTGACCAAAATTGAAAGAGGCGATTCAGTCAGAGAAAAATTCGCTTTCAAAACGCAAGGTTTTGGTTAGTCCGAATACTAGAAGGCGTTAAACCAATTGGATACAAATAGGTATTTTTACGGAAGCAGAAAATAATGAAATTGTGAGATATAAGACGCGCCTTATGGCACAAGGTTTCTCACAAAGTCCAGGTGGTTATTATTGTGAGATATATTCACCTATGATTGACTCAATTACTTTTCGATACCTTGTGAGTCTGGCTGTGCATGAAAAAGTTGACATGCACTTAATGGATGTAGTGATTGCTTACTTATATGGGGAAACTAGATAATGATATTTATATGAGGATCTCAGAAGGATTTAGTATGCCTACAGCATATAAGTCTAATTCTCATGGAGATTATTTGATTAAGTTATGAAAATCATTATATGACTTAAAGCAGTCTGGACACATGTGGTATAATCGTCTTAGTGAAAGCCTGCTAAAAGTAGGATATAAAAATAATCCAATTTGTCCATGTGTATTCATTAAGAAATGTTTATCATGATTTGTGATACCCGCTATATATGTTGATGATATAAATCTCATTGGAACTCCAAAAGAACTTCAAGAAGCAATCAATTACTTGAAGAAAGAATTTAAAATCAAAGATTTTGGAAAAATCAAATTCTGTCTTGATTTACAAATTGAACATTTGGAAGATGGCGTTCTTATTCACTAATAAACAAATACCATGAAAGTATTGAAAAGATTTTACATGGAAAAAGCACATCCACTAAGTATTCCAATGGTCCTACAGTGGCTAGATGTAAATAAAGATCCTTTTCGACCTAGGGAAGGAGATGAAAAACTATCAGGTCCTGAAGTACCTTATCTAAGTACTATTGGTGCACTAATGTACCTTGCTAATAACTCAAGGCCTGATATAGCATTTGCTTTAAATTTACAAAAAAAGATTTAGTTCTTCCCCTACACCACGACATTGGAATGATGTTGACTATGTCCTTAGATATCTCCAAAGAACCATAGATCTTGGGTTATTTTATTCAAATAAACTAGCCTAAAGCTAATTGGTTATGTAGACGATGATTTATCTGATCCACATAAAACACGTTCTCAAACTGGATATGTACTTACAAATGGTGGCACTGCCATTTCATGGCGGTCTTCGAAACAATCTATGGTAGTCACTTCATCTAATCATTTGGAGATCATAGCCATTCATAAGGCAAGTCGAGGATGTGTGTAGTTAAAATCTATGATCCATTAGATTCAAGAAACTTGTGGCACATGCTCAGAGGAAAGAATTCCAACTCCTCTATATGAGGATAATGCATCTTGTAAAAGGGAGGATATATTAAAGGAGATAGGAAAAAAAATATATCACTGAAATTTTTCTTTACTCACGAACTCCAGAAGAGAGTTGACATTGATATGCAATAAATTAGATCATGTGATAATTTCGCTGATTTATTTACTAAGAAATTATCGACAGCAATATTTGAGAAGTTAGTATATAAAATTGGAATATGTCGATACAGAAATCTTAAAGGACTACCTAATTAGCAGGAGTAGTCTTTAACATAGAGAATGATATACATGTTCTATATGTAATGAATATCCAAGGGGGAATGTTATGAATAAAATAATAATTGTGTATGTCCTTAACACATGATAATATCTGAGACAAAATCTATAGATATTATGAAGATATAAAAATTCTAAAGAGATAGATATTCTCTAGAGATAGATATTATGTATATATAAGTAATAAAATTTTAATTATATCTTAAATATAATAGAATCTATCATATTATTCCATCTCTATGTCTTATATCTCTAGAGTCCTCTAAATATGTCCTTACTTTTCAGTTGTAATCACTCCTGAAAGAAAAGCAATAAAATCTTCTATACTTTTCTCTTCTCTTCTCTCTTTTCTCCTCTATATAATTTCTAATTATTCTTTATATTCTTCTCATTTATACAATTGTGCATATTCTTGTAATAATTTGCACGACACTTACCGAATTCCCCCCAAAAAATGAAGGATAAGAAAAAAAATTTTTTTTTTCTGTTTCTGGTGAAAAAGGGTGAGATGTGGATTCTTTATAATTGATTCATTGTTTTTTTGAAGTCCAAAATATTTTGGACCCCCCAAACGGTGACTTTGTGGAATTTATTAACTTATGTCTTATTTATATATAAACTTAGAAAACTTGCGTATATTGGATTTGCTTGCAGTTCTTGAACATGGACTAACACTATATTTTATTTTAAAATATGCATTCAAGAAGGGTTGATATAGAATTATATATTTGATTTTTTTTAATCCGATATTTGAGAGTTATCGACAAATTTTGGAGGAATTAAAAGGCATAAGACTCTCAAACACTGGTACAAGACTGGCATACAGTTTTAAACTACCCTTTAGATGACTCAAACTCAAAGCTTCTCACTTGACATGCCAAACGAAGATATCTAACTAAAAAGGGTCGTGCCATGAAAAAAGAGAATTATATATTTGATAATTAGTTGTTATATTTACTTTTTTTCAAGGGAATTGTTTTAATTACTAACTTATTGTTTTGCTATGCCTTATAAGTTATTTGGAAAACAAAAGAAAGAAATATATACTAACAAGAACAAAAGGGATGGGGGAAGTCATATTTGAAATGCAACATTTTAAAAAGTGAGTGTTTTTTCATCAGGGGCAGTGAGCTTCGATGATTATATAAAGAGAAAACGTAGTTCTAAAATCCTTCGTGTCACTTTCATGTACCATTTTCTACTTAGTTTCTTTTATAATATATTTTTTTAAATTTTATCTTTTTTTTTAGAATTTATTTTTTATTTAATAAATTTTATTAATAAAATATATTAAATTAAAATAGTATAGAAAATAATACATAAGAAGTGTTATATATATATAATATGAGATAATATTAAGTTACATTGTCATTGGGTTAGTATTTAATTTCTTTTTTTTTTTTTTTTTGAACTCATACCAAAATTTTAGGCTTTGTATACTTTGACTAGAATTAAAAATATTTCCGGTGGTCATTTTCGTTTATTCAGAATGGAATCTTAAATTCTTGGAACAAGAAATGGAAAATGAAATGAATTCACCCTTTCGGTCCTCTTCGATTACATTTTGGCCCAACTTTTCTTTTGGGTTTTAAAAGCTAATCCATAAAAATTACTTGAATTTGTCCATTTTTTATTTTTAAAAAAACAGGAAATGGATGAAAACATGGAGTCTTTATATTTTTTTTAAAATTTGAATGAGACCAACCACTATCAATGACTTGTACTTTATGAACAAAATCATTATTAATTCAACTCCAAATTGAATTCTAGGAGCAAAAAATTTCCTGTACATCATCAAACGGCTATATATGTCCTTTGATTTTTCAAGCCCCCCTTCCCTCGCATATTGATCTGCCCTATTAAATGTATCTTAACCCCAACGTTGAGTGTTTGCTTCCCTTAGCGTCAACAACCCTAAACTCAAGCCAGCACAGTGAAGATATCTCATCTCCGGTGCATTTTTTTCCTTTAAACTTTCTGTTGTAAGCTCATTTTGACACAGCTTGACTTTACTCGTTGTAAATGGCAAGAAATACAATATTAATAGCGTAATATTGTTAGTTTCGTTATATTATGAGTTATTGTATGCTGTTTTCAATCAATTTTTGTGGTTTAGGTAAATATTAAATTTTCAGATACGTGGAACCCTTAAACGTTATACTGTTGTCGATGGTGTTTTCTTTATGTTGACATTTTAATACTTCTTTATGCCCATGCACTGTACCTATTATGTATTTACATGATAATAGATTCTACCGAACACCATAGTCTGTACACTGGATTCAGATGAACATCCAAGCATAACAAATTTGCAATCTTATTTTCTTTCAAATTATTCCTATTTTTATTTCATAGGCTTCTGACTTTTTCAATGTCATGAATGTTGGTAATGTTGCGATTATTTTTGCAAACGATCATTAGACGATACACGCTCTTGAGCCGAGTCTAATAACATCTCCCCTACACATCACGCTGAATTAAAGAGAAGAAAGAAGGTAAAATTTTTTATTCACACGTGCCCATTTTTTCATGTATTATGTCCTCATATACTTCGTTATCTGTTGCTTTGCTCTCACAAATAACAATATAGATGGATGAGAACATTCTTTTACAAAAACAAGTCACTACTCTTAGAAGAGAAAAATGGTCAACCCAGTTAGCTCGTTGTGAAAGAATAGGTTTATTTTAATTTCCGTTGCTTATTCTTTTGGTTTGTAATAGTAAATAGATTTGTGTAATAGTAATTAGTTTCCAACAAGTGGTATCAGAGCCACGATTATCTCGTCGGTGCCGGCAACCTCGGAAGAATCCAGATCTAAGGGAACTGTTGAGTTCTTCAGTACCGGCCAGTGAAGTATTGCTAAACTTCCCCTGTTTTTTTTCGATTATTATTGTTTTACTGTTTCTGTTTTTTATCCTACTTCGGCTTGCCGCCAGTTTTTTTTTTTTTTTTGTTGCCTCGGCTTGCTGCCGGTCTGTGATTGCTATTATTGTCTTGCTTTTGAATCGTGTTACGGTTTGGTTCTCTATTTACTGTTACTGTTTTTCTGTGAACCGTGTTACGATTCTGCTGTTGTTGTTTGATCTGCTATTACCGATTCTTTCTGGTTTCTTGCTACGGTTTTTCTTTTTTTTTCGTTTTTGAAACATACACAAAACCCAAGCCTGGCTTGAATCTGTGAGATTTCAAGTATCTGTGTCTTGACGCGTTTTTCCGTTTTTCAAATATTTATTTTTTCTTTCTGCTTGTCTTTTTCTGCTCTTTCTGTGATATAGTACTTTCTGCCTTTTTTCTCATTTTTCAGTTATATACATTGTTGCTGTTTGCTTTACGTGTTTACTTGGGTTTCGTGCCTCACACGTTATTCCGTCGCTTTTCTAAAGAAAAAAAGCAAAACAAATAAGCAAACAATTTCCAGCGCTGTTTTTCCTTAATATATATTTTTTACGAAAAAATCCGGGCATTTTATTTTCAAAATCTTTCATTTTTCTAGCCACTTAATTACACTTATTTGCATTTAAAACATGTTATTTTCAAAAATTGAAACTGATAATTTTGATGGCAAATCTGACTTTGTAATGTGGCGGAGAAAAATGAAAGCAGTTTTGGTACAAAATAAAATTGCACCCGCTATTTGTAGCCCCGAAGAGTATCCGGAATCTTGGAGGGGTGAAGTTCTTACAGAAAAACTAGGTGACGTGCACAGTTGCCTCACTTTACATCTAACCGACAATGTTTTACGAGAAATCGATGAAAAAGACAATGCTTTTGAAATTTGGACTAAACTGGAAAAACTATATTTAGAAAAATCACTTTCAAATAAAATTTATTTAAAGAGCAGTTTTTCGGTTTTAAAATGAGCGGGTCAAAAATACTTTCAGAAAATATGGATGATTTAAATAAAATAGTTTTTGAACTTCAAAACATTGGAGAGAAAATCTCTGATGAAAATATTGCAGTTATTTTATTAAATGTCTTATCTGATTCTTTCAACGATATAAAATCTGCCATTAAATATGACAGCGATGGTTTATGTAACATCCCGACTAAGTACCTCAAAGTTAGTTTAGGTCGCAGTAAGTTTGAATAAAAGTTTCGGGGTTAGTTTATAAAGAATAATAAGTATTGGGGTCATTTGGTAATTATTAGAAAAATTAAGGGAGGAATTTTTTTTTTTTTTTTTGGGTGGAAAACTTTTCGGACATGTTTTAGAATTAGTCAAAAATTTAACGCTTCAAAATAGAAATGAAAATTTTAAGTTTAGGATGAATTTTTAGTCATTTTTAAGATTTGGGGCCAACGTGAAAATTTTAAGAAGTTGAGGGACTATTTACTTGGAGAGGAAGGAATGACAAGGTTGGCAAGGCCATGTGGGCTGAGGATTGAGGGACACTTGGCTAGTATTTGGATGCCATTTATCTCATGCATGGAAAGCCAAAACCATACATGAATGGTTATTTAAGGGGGTCCAAATGCTGAAAAAAAAATATACAGCACTACACCAACCTTTTCTTTCTCTCTCTCTCTCTCTCTCCCACTTTTCTCTTTGTTTTTCTTTCTTATATTTTTTTTCTTTTCTCTTTCTTTTGCTTCTCTCAGCTCACCTTCTCTCCAGGTATATATATTTTATTTATTTATTTATTTATTTTTCTTTCTTTGTTTTTCTTTGTTTCTTTGGGAGCTTTATTCTATTTTTTTATTAGATAATATTAAGGTTTAATAGTTATGAATTTATTTTGGGAACCCATAATTTTTCTTAAGAAATTATTATAAAATTATTTTGGAGATGGTTTTAGAATTTCTTTGGGTTTAAAATAATTGTAGGTACACCCTAAGATTATCATGGGATCATGGATATATATATATATATATATATATTGGAGCTATTTGATTAAGTTGGGAATTATTATTTGTAGGTTTAAATTATATCGCGGCGCCAGGTGAGTTCACCGATCCCTTTTCTTTTAAAAGAAATTTAGATATTGTTCTTATAAAGCATTTTACTTTGTTAACGAATCTTGACAAAATGTGTAAAATAATTATCGGTGTTATATTACGGGTTATGCTAAAATGTGATAGGTAATTAACGTATTTTATTTTAAATATTCGTTTATGGCACTAAAAATATATATATTTTAAAGGTTAGTGCCGTATTCTTATTAATTGCTTTTACTAGATACATTTCTTTTAACAATCCTTTTATTTTGAATTTTGAGTTTTAAAATTATTTTGAAGAAAACATTTTCAAAATAAGTGTTATTTCTTTTTTAGAAACAATATATTTAAATATTTTAAATTCTCTTAAGGTTTTAAGTTTTAAAATAACTTGGAGAAATTATTTTCAAAATATTACTAATTTTTCTTTTAAGAAATAATATTTTTTTAAAAATTCTTTTAGGAGTTTTTGAGTTTCAAGATTATCTTGAGAAATTATTTTTAAAATACTTATTATTTCTATTCAGAAAGAATACTTTTACATATTTTATATTTTCGAAGTTTTGAGTTTTAAAATTATTTGGGAGATTATTTTATTTTATTTTATTTTTTTACATATTTATTATTTCTTCATGAGAATAATGTTTTTTTTATTTTATATAAATACTTTAAGTTTCTTAAAAGGATGTTGAGAGATATTATTTATTTGGAAAAGTTATTCTTAAAATAGTTATTATTTATTACTTCCTTTGGAAATAATATTTTAAATATTTTAAATATTTCTATAGGGTTTGAGATTTAAAATTATCTTTAACATATTTATTATTTCTTTTTGAAAATAACACTTTACATATTTTTTAGATATTCTTAAGAAGGTTTTCTTAAGTTAAGAGAATATTTTCATAATATTTTTACTTTAAATATTCTTAAAGTATGATTTCGAAAAATGTTTACTAGTTAGGTTTAAAGAATATTTCTCTACGGTTTTATTCTTACTTTAAATCTTGGAAGTATTAATGATTTCCTTTCAAGAAATATTTATCATATTTTTGACACGCGTATTGGCATAACCTATTTTATACCCCGTAATGTGTTTCAAAACTTACATTCTAAAGTCACATTTGCATGACTACGAGTTTTGCCCAGCGGATAGGGATTCTTGTTATCTAAAGAGTTTTATGTGGCCGATAGATGACCTATAATTTTATAAAGTACATTAAAACCCGAATCCGGCAAAAAGGGGCTTGGTATACATTTTTTATCAATATGTCGAAAGGACTTGCACTGTGCGTGGCTAGTCCCCGGTACGAGGGCCTCTTCCGAACGACATACTTGGTAGTGTTACTCTTGATCTGGATCCAGTTGACAAAGGGCGTAGTACCGTTGGAGGGTTAGGCCCAAGGTGGTATTGCGTTTGACTCCGTATTATGCTCGGTAGTGGCTATTTCCTAGCAGGTTGGGTCAGAAGGGGCCCACTGGCTAGGGTAGCACAGGGCGGCCTGGTAAGTACGCCAAGGCTCGTTACCTATTTATGTATATGTTGTGTGAGGTTGAAAAATCGAACATTCGTATAGTGTGTTTGGAGTTCAGGCTGGTATTGACTACGGGATGCCGTAATTCGTCCGAAGACCCCGTTTCAGGCTCCGGACTCTGTCCGTTGAGCCTATCATGGTGCATGGATGTTTTTCTTAAAATTTCAGGTGTCGTGGCAACGCTGATGTGTCTTGATTCGTTCAGACTTCCCAGCTAGGCCCGAACCCTTCAGAAAATTTATATTTTGCATAAAATTTTTGAAAACACTTACTTTGTCGGGATTATAAACCGTTTTATAAATAATATATATACTTTTCCCGTACGGGAAGCTCACGAATAGCACACGTGGATGTGAACTCACTGAGCGTCCATCGCTCATGTTTTCCGATTGTTTCTCCCCCATTTTCAGATGACTCGGTAACTAGCTCGGGTTAGAGGAGCTATGGTGAACCATGGAAGCCGGCATATTTGAAGTCTTCCATCTCTAGTCAAAAGATTTTGATTATGTAGACTATGGCCTTAGCGGCCTTAAACCGATGTATAAGTTTGAGAAGCTTTTGTTATAAAGTTATATTCAAACCTTTCTTTCTTCTCACATTATTTAATGTAGAAATACTCATTACAGCTCCTCCTGGTTGTACATTAGTCTTGTATCTTTGTAAGTTCAGTGTCGAGAGGCACGCAGATACCTTATTCTGCCGCAGTTGACTTAGCGCAGGGGTACAGGGTATCACAGGTAGTATCAAAGCTCTAGGTTCGATACTAGGTTCTTTAGATCCTAGATGAGTTTTAAAGAGATGACTACTTTGACTCTATATTTTGGGATTTAGTAGTTTATTCGTCTTGTCACGTTAGACAGTTAGAGACTGCAGGGTTGAGTGATAGCTAAGATAACACCGATGAGAGGAACCCTTGAGGCTTAACGTAGGTTATGACTCGACGACGTTAGGGTAGGATCGGTGAGCGGGTCGGCAAACGAGACCCCAGCTGAGGTTAAGGCTCGCCAGAGAAACTTTAGTAGACGTTTTTCCCGGCAGAGTTAGAACCTTGATAGGTTATCTTATGATCTTGATATTCGAAGTAGTAAGTATTAGTAAGTTTGATGTTTTTATGTATTTGGAGCAAACTGTTAGCTCGACTTGTATTTAACTTTCTTTATTAGCTTTTGTCTTTTGTGTACATAAGGCTTGATTACGTACGATTTCTTTCCAATTACTTTTGTGTTTTAAGTTTAATATTCCTTTTTTGGTATGGGATGTTACGTGTAAGCTATAATTACAAACTAAGGGTCAGCAATCCTGAGTTTTCTTAAGATTCGAACTTATCTTTGGTATTAGAAAAATGTCAGGACCATACTTTCCGAGTCACGAAATTGAAGCTATGCCAGAAAGTTCATCGCACGGACAGACAAATACTGCAAGTCATGAAATAATAGGAAATTTCATGAAGAAGATCACGGAGTTGCTGGGAGCCACGTTAGCAAACCAAAGAGGAGAACGGGCACAGAATACTAGCAATGACGAAGCTTTGGAAAGATTCCTCCGCTTTCGGCCCCCAGAGTTCCATGGCGATGGGGAACAAGAAGCTAAGGTAGAGCTGTTTTTAGAACATCTAAACGACATTTACGATACATTGCAATATGAAGGTACCAGGAAGGTAACCTTCACTGCTTTTCGTTTGAGGGGAGCAGCGAAAGACTGGTGGTTAAGAATTTCCGAAGCTCGAGTATTAAGAAATCAGTTATGGACGTGGGAAGACTTCCAAGAGGAATTTAAACAAGAATACATACCCCGCTGGCTAAGGGAACGTCGTGAGGACGAATTCCAGCAACTGAAGCAGGAAGGGATGACGGTAGCACAGTATACTGCAAAGTTCAATCGTCTAGCCAAGTACTGTTTACGCCTTATAGACATGGAAGAGCACAAGACTCGTCAGTTCATAAAAGGGTTGTGAGTGGATCTGCAACGTGCCCTAGCCCCTTTACCACCAACCAGCTTCGCTGCTACGGTTAAAGTTGCTACCAGGACTGAAATAGCGGATCAAATGACAAAACAAACAACGGTGGCACTGAATGCTTCATTCCATCCCCACAAACGATTAGGACAAGGACGCTGGAGACCCAATATCCAAAGAAGCCGCGAAACAGTAACCAAATGGGGAATGGGAACCGTCAAAATCCTATGATAAGGAACCCTCGTCCGAGTTGTACTTACTGCGGACGTGAGGGACATACGGCAGAAACATGCTATAAAAAGACAGGAACGTGTTTTCTTTGTGGAAAGACAGGACACTTTGCGAAACAGTGCCCTACAACACAACCAACAACATCTGAAACATCCGGAGGAGTGGGATGACTACTAAATATGGAAGGGGCGTCATTAGGCAGAAACAATAAGCCGCAAGTCAAAGCCAAGGTCTACACCCTAGATGGACAACCCGTGAACACAGAAACTGAGGTAGTTGAAGGTACTATTCGTGTCTTCTCTCACCCTGCTAAAGTATTAATTGATCCAGGAGCCACACATTCATTTGTGAGCATGCATTTCATAAATCATATCCCTAAAACTTCCGTTAGTATGCCCTACCAGTTAATTATTTGCACACCTATGGGAGTAAGTCGGGTCACAGAGGAGAAGTACCCCGATTGTGAGATTTACACAGGAAGCGAGGTACTATCTGGGGATCTGATTACCTTATCCTTTGAGGGTTACGATGTGATATTAGGAATGGATTGGTTGTCTAAGCATTATGCTCAGGTAGATTGTCGGAAGAAAATGGTTAAGTTTACCCGGCCGGATATGCCTACCCTAGAATTTCAAGGAGATAAAAACAAGGGGGAAACAAATTTGATCTCCAGTATTAAGGCAAGAAACTTGATCAAGAAGGGATGCCAAGGATATTTGGCATACTTGCTCAACAAAATAGAAGAAGAAGAACACATGGAGACTATCCCGGTAGTGAAGGAATTCTTGGATATTTTTCCTGCCAAATTAACAACTTTACCACCTGAACGGGAGGTAAACTTCAGTATAGAACTAGTACCTGGTGTTGCACCAATATCCCGAACGCTGTACCGAATGGCTCAAGAGGAGTTGAAGGAGCTAAAAGAACAACTACAAGAATTATTACAACAAGGTTACATACGACCGAGCACATCACCATCGGGTGCACCAGTATTATTTGTAAAAAAGAAAGATGGATCCCTTAGAATGTGCATCGACTACCGAGGGTTGAACAGTGTCACTATAAAGAATAAATACCCTCTTCCCTTGATCGATGAATTGTTTGACCAACTTCGCGGAGCAGGTTATTATTCAAAGTTGGATTTAAGACAAGGGTATTACCAAGTGCGGATAAAAGAAAAAGATATCCCAATAACCGCTTTTAACACTCGGTATGGACATTATGAGTTCGTGGTGATGCCTTTTGGTTTAACCAATGCACCAGCGACATTCATGGATTTAATGCAAAGAATTTTTCGCCCATACTTGGACCAGTTTGTTGTCATTTTCATCGATGATATCTTGGTGAACTTACCGGATGCGGTGACACAAGAGCAACATCTTCGAAGTATGCTACAAATTCTACGAGAACATTAATTATACGCCAAGTTCAGTAAATGTGAGTTCTAGATGGAGAAAGTGAATTTTTTGGGACATGTGGTCACACGTGAGGGCATAACCGTGGATCCGGCCAAGGTGGAAGCCATGACTCGTTGGGCACCACCAAGAACCCCCACGAAAATAGGAAGTTTTTTGGGGCTAGTTGGATACTATCGCGGTTTATTAAGGATTTTGCTAAAATTGCTGGACCTCTAACATAGTTAAGTCGAAAGACTGTTGAGTTCAAATAGTCGGAGAAATGTGAGAAAAGTTTTTAGGAGTTAAAGCATCGATTAACATCAGCACCAGTGCTAACTTTGGCTGATCCACAGAAGGAGTATACCTTGTATACCGATGCATCTGGAGAAGGATTAGGGGCGGTGCTGATGCAAGATAGGAAAGTGGTTGTTTATATCTCCCGAAAGTTAAAGAATCATGAGATGAACTACCCAACGCATGACTTGGAGTTGGCAGCTATTGTGTTTGCACTCAAGAGGTGGCATTCCCTTTATGGGGCGAAGTACGAGATTTTTACCCACCACAAGAGTTTGAAGTATTTGTTCTCCCAAAAAGATCTAAACATGAGACAACGAAGGTGGATGGAACTGCTTGAGGAATATCGGTCCCCAATCAATTATCATCCCAGAAAAACAAACGTGGTAGTTGATGCTCTGAGTAGAAGTGCAAAACTAACAAGCCTCACTGTAACTTTAACCTTGCAACAAGAGATTAAGGAAGTGCAAAGGAGTAATGAGGAATTTCAAAGATTTAAAACTCAAGTGAAGGCAAAGAAGTTAAACGATTTTCAGATCTTGGGTACTAAAGGAAGCTTGTATTTTCGAAATCGGTTATGTGTACCGAATGAGGCAGAAATTAAATGAAGGATATTGGAGGAAGCGCATAAAAGCAAGTATTCCATACATCCCGGTGAGAACAAGATGTATCAGGACCTCAAAAGAAGGTTTTGGTGGAACGGAATGAAGAGAGATGTGGCAGAGTATGTGGCTACTTGTCTCACTTGCCAAAGGGTGAAGGCAGAGCACAAAAAGTCTGCAGGACTTCTATAGCCATTACCGGTCCCCGAATGGAAATGGGATTGTGTCACGATGGACTTTGTCACGGGGTTGCCACAGACAAAAGGTTACAAGGACACCATCTGGATCATAGTTGATCAATTAACGAAGATAGCACACTTTATAGCCATCAACATGATGTACTCCTTGGAAAGGCTAGCTCAACTATATGTGGAAGAGATTGTAAGATTTCATGGGGTACCGGTAAACATTTTGTCAGACCGAGATCTGAGGTTTACTTCAAGATTTTGGCCTAAGTTCCAGACTGCATTGAGAACTAATTTAAGTTATAGCACCGCCGCACACCCCCAGACTGATGGACAATTAGAAAGAACAATCCAGACTTTGGAAGATATGTTGCGATATGTGCTTTAGATTGGAAACAAATGGATTGAAACCCTGGTCTGGGCAGAGTTTGCTTACAACAACAGCTACCATACCTCAATCGGAATGGTGTCGTTTGAAGCTCTATATGGGAAGAAATGTAGAACGCCTTTATATTGGGATGACACCGGAATTCGCTCCCTTTGGAAGCATAATAGTTGGATGTCAGAGTTGGAAGAGGCACAGAAACAAGTAAAAATAATTCAAGAATGGTTCCAAGCTGCTAAAAGTCGACAAAAGAGCTATGCTAACAATCGTCGACGAGACTTGGAATTCGAGGTGGGAGATCGAGTTTTTCTAAAACTCACACCACACCGAGGAAATCCCAAACACCCAAGAAAAGGAAAATTAAGCCCCCGAAACATTGGATCATTTGAGATAAGTGACAGGATTGGTGAGGTAGCTGATCTGCTCCAGAAGAACTATCGAGCATCCATGACGTCTTCCACGTCTCCAAATTAAAAAAATATCAACCGTCACTCGAGCATGTTCTGAATGACGAACCGTTGAAATTGCAAACTAACCTATCATACGAGGAAAAGCCTAGTGGGGTTGTGGAACGAAGTGTAAAGGAGTTACGTGGAAAGAAAGTTCCGATGTGCAAAGTGTTATGAAGGTACCATGGCATCGAGGAAGCACCACGGGAAACCGAAGAGTTCCTACGTAGAAAACATCCGGAGATTCTAGGTATGTGAACCTTAAAATTTCGAGGACGAAATTTTTCTAAGGAGGGTAGAAGGTAACATCCCAACAAAGTACCTCAAAGTTAGTTTAGGTCGCAGTAAGTTCGAATAAAAGTTTTGGGGTTAGTTTATAAAGAATAGTAAGTATTTGGGTCATTTGGTAATTATTAGAAAAATTAAGGGAAGAATTTTTTTTTTTCAGTGAAACACTTTTCGAACATGTTTTAGAATTATTTGGGTTTAATGTTTTAAAATAGAAATGAAAAGTTTAAGTTTAGGATGAATTTGTAGTCATTTTTAAGATTTGAGGCCAACGTGAAAATTTTAAGAAGTTGAGGGACTATTTACTTGGAGAGGAAGTAATGACAAGACTGGCAAGGCCATGTGGGCTGAGGATTGAGGGACACTTGGCTGGTATGAACATGTGGACAAAGGAGTGGGTGATACATGGTAGGTTGGTGTCATGTGTCTCATACATGGAAAGCCAAAATCATGCATGAATGGCTATTTAAGGGGGTCCAAATGCTAAAAAAAAAAAAAATTTACAGCACTTCACCAGCTTTTTCTTTTCTTTTCTTCTCTCTCTCTCTCTCTCTCTCTCTCTCTCTCTCTCTCTCTCTCTCTCTCTCTCTCCCCCACATTTCTCTTTGTTTTTCTATCTTATATATTTTTTTCTTTTCTCTTTTTTTTTCTTCTCTCGGCTCACCTTCTCTCCAGATATATATATTTCATTTATTTATTTATTTTTCTTTCTTTCTTTTTCTTTGTTTCTTTGGGAGCTTTATTATATTTTTTTTATTAGATAATATTAAGGTTTAGTAGTTATGAATTTATTTTTGGAACCCATAATTTTTCTTAAGGAATTATTATAAAATTATTTTGGAGATGGTTTTAGAATTTCTTTAGGTTTAAAATAATTGTAGGTACACCCTAAGATTATCATGCAGTCATGGATATATATATATATATATATATTGGAGCTATTTGATTAAGTTGGAAATTATTATTTGTAGGTTTAAATTATATCGCAGCGCCAAGTGAGTTCACCGATCCCTTTTCTTTTAAAAGAAATTTAGATATTGTTCTTATAAAGCATTTTATTTTGTTATCGAATGTTGACAAATGCGCAAAATAATTATCGGTGTTATATTACAGGTTATGCTAAAATGTGATAGGTAATTAACGTATTTATATTTTAAATATTCGTTTATGGCACTAAAAATATATATATTTTAAACGTTAGTGCCGTATTCTTATTAATTACTTTTACTAGAAACATTTCTTTTAACAATCCTTTTATTTTGAATTTTGAGTTTTAAAATTATTTTGAAGAAAACATTTTCAAAATAAGTGTTATTTCTTTTTGAGAAACAATATATTTAAATATTTTAAATTCTCTTAAGGTTTTAAGTTTTAAAATAACTTGGAGAAATTATTTTCAAAATATTACTAATTTTTCTTTTAAGAAATAATATTTTTTAAAATTCTTTCACAAGTTTTTGAGTTTCAAGATTATCTTGAGAAATTATTTTTAAAATATTTATTATTTCTTTTTAGAAAGAATACTTTTAAATATTTTATATTTTCGAAGTTTTGAGTTTTAAAATTATTTTGGGAGATTATTTTATTTTATTTTATTTTATTTTTTTACATATTTATTATTTCTTCATGAGAATAACTTTTTTTATATAAATACTTTAAGTTTCTTAAAAGAATGTTGAGAGATATTATTTATTTGGAAAAGTTATTCCTAAAATAGTTATTATTTATACTTCCTTTGGAAATAATATTTTAAATATTTTAAATATTTCTATAGGGTTTGAGATTTAAAATGATCTTTTAACATATTTATTATTTCTTTTTGAAAATAACACTTTACATATTTTCTAGATATTCTTAAGAAGGTTTTCTTAAGTTAAGAGAATATTTTAATAATATTTTTACTTTAAATATTCTTAAAGTATGATTACGAAAAATGTTTACTAGTTAGGTTTAAAGAATATTTCTCTACAGTTTTATTCTTACTTTAAATCTTGGAAGTATTAATGATTTCCTTTCAAGAAATATTTATCATAATTTTTGACATTCATCTTGACATAACCTATTTTATACCTGGTAATGCGTTTCAAAACTTACATTCTAAAGTCACATTTGCATGACTACGAGTTTTGCCTAGCGGATAGGGATTCTCGTTATCTAAAGAGTTTTATGTGGCCGATAGATGACCTATAATTTTATAAAGTAAATTAAAACCCGAATCCGGCAAAAAGGGGGCTTGGTATACATTTTTTATCAACATGTTGAAAGGACTTGCACTGTGCGTGGCTAGTCCCTCGTACGAGGGCCTCTTCCGAATGACATGCTTGGTAGTGTTACTCTTGATCTGGATCCAGTTGACAGAGGGCGTAGTACCGTTAGAGGGTTAGGCCCAAGGTGGTATTGCGTTTGACTCCGTATTATGCTCTGTGGTAGTGGCTATTTCCTAGCAGGTTGGGTCAGAAGGGGCCCACCGGCTAGGGTAGCACAGGACGGCCTGGTAAGTACGCCAAGGCTCATTACCTATTTATGTATATGTTGTGTGAGGTTGAAAAATCGAACGTTCGTACAGTGTGTTTGGAGTTCAGGCTGGTATTGATTACGGGATGCCGGAATTCGTCCGAAGACCCCGTTTCAGGTTCCGGACTCTGTCCGTTGAGCCTATCATGGTGAATGCATGTTTTCTTAAATTTCAGGTGTCGTGGCAATGCCGATGTGTCTTGATTCACTCAGACTTCCCAGCTAGGCCCGAACCCTTCAGAAAATTTATATTTTGCATAAAAGTTTTGAAAGAACTTACTTTGCTAGGATTATAAACCGTTTTATAAATAATATATAGATATACTTTTTCCGTACGGAAAGCTCACGAATAGCACACGTGCATGTGAACTCACTGAGCGTCCATCGCTCATGTTTTCCAATTGTTTCTCCCCCATTTTCAGATGACACGGTAACTAGCTCGGGTTAGAGGAGCTATGGTGAGCCATCGAAGCCGGCATATTTGAAGTCTTCCATCTCTAGTCAAAAGATTTTGATTATGTAGACTATGGCTTTAGCGGCCTTAAACCGATGTATAAGTTTGAGAAGCTTTTGTTATAAAGTTATATTCAAACCTTTCTTTCTTCTCACAGTATTTAATATAGAAATACTCATTATAGCTCCTCCCGGTTGTACCTTAGTCTTTTATCTTTGTAAGTTCAGTACCGAGAGGCACGCAGATACCTTACTCTGCCGTAGTTGACTTAGCGGAGGGGTACGGGGTATCACAGTTTATCTCTTTTCAATGTTAAAAACGCTTTGAAATTGAAAGATTTGGATTTAAAAAAATAAATAAATCACATGGTGAAAACCTTTACGTGCGAGGGAGAGTTGACCGGAGGGAACCTCTTAGTCACAGATCTAAAAGTAAAAGGCGGTCCAAATCTCGAGAAAAGAGCAAAGTGAAATGTTTTTATTATGGTAAGGAGGGTCATATGAAAAACAAGTGTTTTAAACGAATTAAAGATGAAAAACAATGTAAACATGGTAAAGGGAGTAATAAAATCGACAAAACCCACGATTTTAATTCAGATGGTAATTCTATATTTTCAGAGGTTTTGTATGTTTCACTTTCCCTTTCTTGTTCTAAAGTTGTTGATCATTGGTCCTTGGTTCTAGTTGTACATTTCACATGACACCCAACAAACACTGGTATTTCAAACCCTTAAATCAAGGAAAGGTTTACATGGGAAACAATCAAGTTTGTGATGTTAAAGGCATTGGAAATATTTTCATTAAATTGGATGAGGTGTGACTAGGAAACTCACTGAGGTGAGATACGTGTTCGACCTTCGTCGGAATCCTATCTCTCTTGGTTATTTGGATTCTCTTGGTCTTTCTTTTAAATCCAAAAATGGTATTTTACGTATTAGCAAAGGAAACCTAGTCATGCTAAAAGATTTTAAAAGAGAAAGTTTATACATCCTTATTGGAAAAACAATTTGTAACTCTACTGCACTAATTTCAAAAACTGTTCCTGAAAAACCTATGTTGTTGCATCGTCGAATTGGCCACATTAGTGAAAAAGGAGTTTATTATTTACTAAAACAAAATCTTTTATATGGTGAAAAAATTGATTCCTTGGATTTTTGTGACCACCGCATTTTGAGAAAACAACACAAAATCAGTTTTTTAACTAGCACACACAAGTCTTCTGCTATACTTGATTACGTTCATTGTGATCTGTGGGGTCCTGAAAAGGTTCCAACTTATGGTGGTAATGTTTATTTCTTATCTATCATTGATGATTTTTCAAGACATGTTTGGGTTTTTCTTTTAAAAAATAAATATCAAACTTTTGAAAAGTTTTGTGAATGGAAACGTTTTGTCGAAAATCATTCTAGAAGTAAACTAAAAACTATCGGTCTTGAATTTTATAATCAGAAGTTCACTGATTTATGTGCATCGCATGTCATCTTACACCATAGGAAGGTTAGGTATAACCCCCCAGCAAAATGGAGTAGCTGAGAGGATGAACTGTACCATTATGGATAAGTTAGATATCTCCTTCTTTCTTCTGGTATCTCAAAACCTTTCTGGGGGGAAGCTGTTAGTACGGCTGTCTACCTTGTTAGTAGATCCCCTTCTACAGCCATAAACTTTAGGACTCCTATAGAACTCTGGTATGGTAAACCTCTTAACCTTTCCAACCTTAGAGTTTTCGGGTGTGCGGCTTTTGCACATCAGAAGGAGGGTAAGCTTGACCCTAGGTCAAGAAAGGGAGTGTTCATAGGATATCCTAGTGGGGTGAAGGGTTATAGAGTGTGGTTAAAGGGTGAACTGGGAGTAAGGGTTGTTATCAATAGGCATGTCATCTTCAACGAGTTAGAAATGCTCTGTCTTAAGGATAAACCCGTCTCCAATAGTCCCGTGTGTTCCCGCTTCTAGTAATATTTCTGTGGAGGTGGAGGCTACCTTTTTAGAACCACCTCACGAACCAAAAACCAACAAAGAGTTATCTGCACCATCCAGTAGTAAACCTGATCCTCCTAGTATTCCTGACCCAGTTTTAGAAGGTTCTGATGAGGAGGAAGAGCACCCTGAGGCCCAAGCTCAAGCCCTTAGAGATTACCAGCTTGCGAGAGATAGGGTTAGAAGAGTGCCTAAGGAACATCCTCGGTATGGTTACTCCTACATAGTTTCATATGCTTTTGCGGTTGTATCTTATGTAGAAGAAAAAGAACCATTATGTTTTTTTGATGTTTTGAAAAGTCCTAATCGCTCTTTATAGTTACGTGCTATGGATGAGGAATTGTCTTCTTTAAGCAAAAACAAAACCTGGATTCTTATTCAAAATCCTCAAAACAAAAGTTAGTTGATTGCAAATGGATTTTTAAAATAAAAGAACCTGAGTCTTCTAATGAACCTCCAAGGTTCAAGGCCAGACTGGTTGCAAAAGGTTTTTCACAAGTTAAGGGCATTGATTTTAATGAAATCTTTTCTCCTATCGTTAAATATAAAACGATTAAGATTATTCTTACTCTTGTTGCATTTTATGATCTCAATCTTGAACAACTTGATGTAAAAACCATTTTCTTGCATGGTGATCTCCAAGAGACTATTTATATGCATCAAACATTTTGAGATTAAAGGTAAAGAACACATGGCGTGTCTTTTGAAAAAGTCCTTATATGGACTTAAACAATCACCCAGACAATGGTACAAGAGGTTTGATTCTTTTATGTTAAAAGTTGGTTTTACTAAAAGCAACTATGATAGTTGCCGTATTTCTCTGGTAATAATGTTGATTCTGCTATTTACTTATTGCTTTATGTAGATGATATGCTAATTGCTTGCAGACATAAAGCTAAGAGCGAGGATCTAAAATCCTTGTTAAAATCTTAATTCGATATGAAGGATTTAGGGGTTGCATCCAGAATCCTTGGGATGAGTATTTTGAGAGATAGAACTAATCGTTCACTTTTTCTATCTCAAAAGCCCTTCCTTCAGAAAATTGTATCCAAATTTTCCATACACCTTTGTAAGCCTGTTATAACCCCACTTGAAAGCCATTTCAAACTTTCTGACAAAACCTATCCTAAAACCGAAAGTGAGAAAAGAGATATGTCAAATATCCCTTACAGAATGGCCATAGGCTCAGTCATGTACTCAATAATATCTACTCAACTAGACATTACCTTTTCTATAAGCCTTCTCAGCAGATTCATGTCTAACTTTGGGAGAGATCATTGGGTTGCTCTCAAGTGGCTACTGCGTTATCTTAATGGAACCTTAGATCGAGGCTTACAACATCATAATTGGTCTGATTTTGAACTAATTGGATTTGTTTATTCTAATTTTGCAGGTGATAAGGATGGTAGAAAATCTACTTCATCCTATTTCTTTACCCTAGCGGGTAATTGCGTCTCATGAAAATCTCAATTGCAACCGGTAGTTGCCTTATCGACTACCGATGCTAAATACATCGCAACTATAGAAGCTATCAAAGAAGCCATCTGGCTTCAATGGTTACTGAATGAATTGCAAGTTTTACATTCAAAAACTATTACTTATACTGATAGTCAGAGTTGTTTACATTTATGTAAAAATCCGGTCTATCATGAGAGAAAAAAACATATTGATGTCAAATATCACTTTATTAGGAAAAAGTCTCTAGTAGTTTAATTGACATAGACAAGATTAGTACTGACAATAATCTTGCAGATTTTGGTACTAAAATTGTGAACACTGACAAGTTTATGTTTTGCAGGGATTTCCTTCATTTGGACACGGTCTGACACTTATTGAGCCACAAACGGTTGGAAAATATTGTTCAAGATGGATATTGTAGGCTTTTGGGTCTTAGTCTTCCCAATATTTTCCATTTTTTCCAGCCCACTTTACTAAACCCAATGATGACCATGGGCCTCAGCTGAAGAGTAAGTGATCTGTTTTGATTGGGTCAGAGATGTGGGCCTGGGCCGGCCAGGGCCAACCCGGGCTGCCCATTGTGACTTGACCTATTTAATCCCACTTTCCCTCAGTTTGTATGCAGTTGTTTCCTCTCCTCTTCTATTATATTTCTTCTTCTCTTCTCTGCCTTGGCTGTTGGTGTCTGACTTGACTTTCTCCTCTCCTTTCTTCTTCGCGGCTTCCGCCGCTGCTCTTCTCCGCCCGTTGGTCTTCTATGACGCCGTCAGTCGATTTCTGTTGATCGTGTTGTCCGATCATTAGTTTGGTAAGTGTTTGAGAGGGCAGTGGCACCGGTGACTCTTTATCACGGTTGAGGCTCGGATCTGAGGGACTCCGGTCATACCATTACCGGCGATGCCTCGACGTTGCCTATAACTATAGCCACCACTCGGCGTCTTTTCGTCTTCTTGGTATCTTTATCTTTCTCGCTGGCGGTTCCTCCCATGGTGGTGGTAAGTGTTCTGTCTTTTTCATTTAGTTTTTCTTTTGGTGCTAACTGTTTATTTTGCAGCTGTTCTTGGCACACTTGATCGGTCTTTACTGATCTGGTTGAAGAAGAAGAATCTTCTTTTGAATAGAATAGGTTTATTTTAATTTCCGATGCTTATTCTTTTGGTTTGTAATAGTAAATAGATAATAGTAATTAGTTTCCAACACTCGTGAATTTATTACTCATTTGTTGCAATGGAAATCGATTGACGGGAAGTGGGTTCGAAGAAAATATGATAAGCAAGTTTGGCAGAATTAGCAACTGATTTCAGCAAAAAATGTGGTATAACCTTCAAAGTTGAACACTAAAAACAAAGTTTTTCCATTAAGAAGGAGATCTATGATCATGAAAGCTATCCGCGAAGATGGTAAGCTCTTCGGCATCACTTAGGATGATGTGACGTGCAACATACACTATGCTAAAGGATATTAGGACAAGATACTGAGGTTTAGTATATTTTTTATTATCTTATTTCAACATTTCATTACAAATGTATCATCAATTCTAACTGATGAGTGAACTCCTAGCTCTTCACAGGGACACCCGAATCCGAAGGAAATCAGGAAAAGTGGTGTTCCAATGTACGACATATTGACAGTTTTTTTGGGACAACGGAGCAAAAAGTTTGAATGCAAGATCTTCAGACAAGGCACCTCCTACTGATGAAGAAGAAGAAATACTTAATAAGAAAGAACTCTTCGATTACTTTAAGCATTTTCATGACATGGATTTTGTTGATAAGGAAACAGACTGCGAGAATGAAGTTCAATTATTGAAAGCTTGAAAGGTAAAATGCCTGCTAAACCAAGCAAGTCAAAAGAGTTTACTTGGAAAATTATGAAGAAAGCTTTCTCTATTGGGAAGACAAGCAACAATACTTTTTCAGATTCAAAGATAAAGGTAATAGAATTGCAGAGCACGTGTAGGGGGAGTGTTGCAAATGTCTGGTGGGTAAAAAATGAGAAGGTTGAAATGAGCGGTAAGGGGGGTTATTTGAGATACAATATTGGAGAATGTATGCGTTTGTTCAGAGAGGATTGTAAAGAAATGCCGAAGAAAATTCTGCTTAAGGCTGGTGATTACTTCAAAGTGCCTGAGAATATGGAAGTTTGGCTTGAATATAGAAAGGAAGGAAGGGTGGATTTCGCCATGAATGGATTCAGTCATGACATTATTTAATGACTGAAAATGATGAAATATGAACGAAGTATCAATTATTATTTTTTAAAAATATCATTCTAATTAAAGACTATTTTCCATGAATATCTATGAACAGTGTGTAATTTTTATTACTTTACATTACAGTCTGACTGCTTAATTTTCAAGTATTGATATAATCTGTTATGTAGTTATTCCGTTGTTCGTTTTGGAAAGGTAGCTCATGTTCGTTATTATGTCGACAGTGGTCAGTATACTATCGACGATGATAATTATACTATCGACAATGACGATGATATTGAAGACATGGACAATCTTGAAGACATGTCATTGTTGGCAGAAATGTCAGACCTTTCATTTCTAGGCCCTGGAAAAATTCCTTGCTGAACATCCATAATAAAAGGATGAATATGGATTGACGAGATAGTACAAGGGCATCCAATACGAATGTATGCCATGTTTAGTATGAACAAACTTCCTTTCATGCTTCTTTGCAATAAATTGGTTGAAGAAGGTATATGGTATATGGATTAACAAAAAACAGCAAAGGGTGGACGTGGTTGAAAGCCTTGGATATTCTTGTATTGTTTCACCGACCCTAACAACCCCCATAGAGTTGGCTGAAAGGTTCCAACAATCAACAGAGATACTGTGTCATCATATTAAAAAATGAGTCGAATGTTGAATATCATCTGTAATAAATACCTGAAGGCATGCAATGAGGAACGAGTACATGATTATATTTTAAACAATCTGAACCGTTACCCTTTCATTTCTCATATTGTGAGCTTAAAAAAAAATTCATTGTATGGGCTTTAACAACTTTCATGATAGGCTAATACGCCAGCCCGATATTCAATTTTGGCGAAAAATATTATTTCACTCTTGAGGATTTGTTCGGTGGAGAGGTGAAGAAGCTTAAGGAAAGTGGAAATGGTTCAAACTCTAAAGGACCAAAATTAACGTGCAGTTATGGTGGTTCTGAAGGAAGAGTTATTCGTGAATCTTCGACTCAGGGATCAGTGAATCAAACTTCAAGTTCACGTAAGATGCAAAATGTTGGTCAGCGTTCGACTACCTCATACCAACTTGTAGTGGAGGAGGATGAAAACCTTATCTCATCACAGAATTCGAAACTCCATGGTCAGCGTGACGTATATTCGAGATGATCTCTAGAGTGGAGTGTTTGCCATATGTTTCTTTTTTTTTTCTCTGAAAATGCTTTTATTTGTTTTCTTTCTTTTTCTTTTCCAGAAGTTGTTTTGCGGGAAGTCATGCGCTAATGTGGGTTGTATGCGGTATGTAATTGAAGACTATTATCATGAAGGGCTATTATTATGAATGATGGTTACAGTTTATTATATGAAGCATATTATTTGTTTAGAATAAAGCATACTTGATTAAGACGTTAGATATATTAATGAGTTTTTAATGCATTATTAATAGGCTGCAGAATCTATGAACTACGTGTTATTATTATGTATACTGTGGAAGTAATAAAGTAATGGATTGAAAGTTGTATCGACAGTACTATTCAATGTCGACAGTAATGATGATAATATGTGTACAAGTTGGTAGGGAAAAAAATAGGAAAACAAAATTAACGAATGAAAAGTGCATATTGGTTGAGTTGAAATCTTTTTGCGTGTAATGAAAGTAATGATATCTTTTGAAAAAAGTTGGAGGTAGAGTGGAGGACGACTGTATCTGGTTTAAAAAATTTAACCAAAAAAAACATTTTGTCTTTTAGCAATAATGGGTAGTTAGTTTTGACAAAAACACAATTTGCCATGACAGTCTTTTTTTTTTTTTTTTTTAAATAAAGATATATGTGCAATTCTTACAAGATATATGAAGATCTTTGGGAATTATCACAAATCGAAAAAGATATGTCAGAGCACACTCGGACTTGCGCTGGTACGTCAAAGGTCACCAATTAATTGCAATGCCAGTAAACAACAGCCTTCAGAGGTTGTGTCGACATGATGATTCACTGTCGACGTATGTCTTTATATGGAGGATGTTGGCAACATCTTCTTCTTACCATTTCAATTCTATAGTTTCGAATCCAGTAGTTGAAAAATGGAAATTTCTTATAGCTACAAGAAAAGAAAAAAAAAATGCCTCTCAAGAGCAAGAACTCATATTTTTGAAAAGGAGCATGTAGTTCAAGGAATAAGCAGTTACATGAGAGATTGTTAGAAGAGATTCCTCGTTTACCAACCGATGATAGAGTGACGAAGAAGTTCAAGAACATGTCTTCTACAAACCTAAATATGTTTATATGCAGGGAGTTTGAAAGAAGACACATAAAGTTCTTAGATAGGGAGATTGTGGACGGATAAATTCCTATAATCGGTGATCTGAAACCCATACAGGGATTCCGTGGAATCATTGAGAGGCAGGGGTGGAATGAATTGTTCAAAAATGAAGTTGTGGAGGCCTTCCATTGTATGTTAGTTCTATGCGAACTGTTGGGTAACAATGAATGGCAATGGTGAGTCATGGTTAATGTCCTATATGAAAGGAGTTGAGATATCACTAATATCTACTAGGATTAATGAACTGTTGGGGGTCCCTGTGAATAGGTTTAAAGTATAAAGTTTGGAAACAATGTCAAAGGAGTCCAAAAAGGCTTTGACACAGTTTGCCCAGAATTTCTTATATGGAAGACACGAAGACAATCCCAACAATTTGACTTTGTTGGGTAGAACGATTGGCTCTGTTATTGTTCAATACATTCAATGTAAAATCAAAGGGTTTCTCTCTAAGTGACAAGGATCTAAAGGCAAAGGCATTGACGGATGAATTAATTGATTTTGGTGATGCATTCATTTTCAACGTCAAAACAACATAGAATCACAAATCCAAGAAGTTGCCTTATAGAGCTATTACCACGACATTAATAGAGGCCATAGGAGTGGATATGTAGGGATATGAAGGCCGTGAAGTTGCGAGTTTCTTTGGAAAAACAAAACTGGCAGAAATTAAATACTGAAGGGAGAAGATAGCAATAAGTATGCACACTGCAGAAACTTTTGAGAAACTTGCCTAGATGGACATTCAATTTGAAACTTTGAAAGAGGCACTGAATAATGAAAAGAAAACAAGCAGGGATTTCAGAACCAAAATAATGGGAAGAATCAGGAGAATTGAGGATACTCCGTGTGTTAAGGACATTTTTTATGAGGAAGATGCAATGATGGAAGTTGAAGACGATGGGGCTAAGGGAGTTGCTCTACGGACTATTGACAGTGGTGGTGGCACTATCGGCAAAGATATGCAATCTGTGGAAGAAGATGTGGATGATGGTAATGGAGGCAACGAAACTGATGAAAATGCACAAGGAGAAGACAACGAACAGGATTCTGAGTTGCCTCCTGAAGAAGAAGAATTCGTTAAGGATGAAGAAACAAGTGATGCAGAAGAAGAAGAAGAAGAAGAAGAAGCATTAGAAATTGATGATGGAGGGGACGAAGATGAAGAGGAAAAAGACGAGGAGGAGGAGGAGGAAATGTATTTTGAGGAAGAAGGAGATGGCAGTGACGATTGAAGATTTTAATGAACTTCCAGAAAGTGTGCATTTTTCATTTTAGTATTTTTTTTTTATTTGTCATGTTTTGGAGGATGTAATGATTTTTTCTTCCTTTGGGATGAAGAAATCTATAAAAATGTTTAATGAATGATGTTTGAATTGAATTATTCGGTCTTTTTATTAATGTACCTTGCAGTAACAACGTTGAAAAGTCTTTAATTTCTGTTCAATCTGAGTGGACAAATAGTTTTATGAAATCGTTATTATCTACAGTGAAATGTATAGTCGATGATGTTAATAGAAAATTTATGAAAATGAGTGAAGCTTTTTTTCCAATTAGCACAGTGAACAAGAACTAACAGGCACGACCAGTTGCCAGTATAGGTTGAAATATAACTTGTTGGGTAAATGTACCACTTTTAACTTTTTCCTTATTTCTTAACCAAGTACATACATATTTGGTTTTCAAAAGGAATTTTAAAAAAAGATTTCCCTCCATCTACATTTCAAATATAAAACTCATTTATTTTTTTCCTCATTTCTAAATCAAGAGGACTCTTAATAATACTCCCTTCAAACACAGAGGGATGCCAAAATGAATCCACTTTTACATTAGAATAGAAGACATCATGATCAAACAATAGTAGTTTTAAATAAATGCTGCTAGTTTAACAATAAATTAACGCTTAGCAGCAAGAAGTGAAACAAAGGAATAAAACAACGAAAAGGACTTAAATATCAAATAACCCAATATTAGACTTTAAAATCTTGGTTCGATTGAGGCTCATGAATTGTCTCCATTTCTTCACTTTACCCTGCTTCATAATAACTGAACAAATAATTATCACATATTAAAATACTTCTTACCGATATTAATTAAACTTTGGCTAGATCAAGACCCCAAAAAAAATAATTAGGAAAAAAATGGAGGAGGGGGGTGGTTTTAGTTAATTATCTAGGGGCACTTGGGGCGGCCTTCTTGGGTCTTCCAATTGTTGTAGCAAGGGCATGTTTGCTTGTTGCCATAAGTGCCTGGAGGAACACACAAGCAAGTAGCACAACACTTTTGACAGAAGAACATGCATGGTTTCTTGTGTGATGTTGCTGAGCAACGATATGTACATCTTGGCTTGCAGTCTGCAAAAATTATTAATGTTTCATTTCAGGAAACAACTATTATAGACAGATTCTTATAGTTAATTATAGTTCTTAAGCTCCTTCTCAAGTTGCTTGTGTTTTTTTAAGCAAATGAAATAAAAGTACTTTTAAAATGTTTTTTTTTTAAAATTAACATTATAATATCTTTTAAAAACACCTTCAAAATGAATTTTAAAAAATATATTTTTTCAACTTTTTAAAATCATAAACAAATATACAAACAGAACAACCTAAAACAGCTTATGTAAATTATTTTAAAAACACGTCTTAAATGATTAATTGTTTGAAACGTTATCTAAATTAAGTAGGTAGCATATATATTAATGTATACCTCTGGGACGAAGACGATTGTAGCCCTGAAAATTAAAGAGAAAGTAGGAAATTAATATTAGAATTAAAGAAAATGGAAGTCAAGAAAACATGAAAAGAAAAAGTGAATAAATCAAGAATATAAGACAGAGGTAGAGATAGTGTATTTGAACTACATTTTTGCTCCTACTTCAATTAAAAAATGAAAAATTAATTAATGGTATGGTTAATTACCTCAACCACATTGGAGAAAGTAATCAAAAGAAGCAAGGAGAAAACCAAGAGGAGAGCAGCATTATTGTACGGGCGAGCAGCCATTTTTCTCTTCTCTTCTTATATGTGTTTAGCGCAAGAGGACAGACAGAAGAGGATTTTTGTAGTAAGCTGAGAGTTGAAGATGCAAATTGGGGGATAGTGTGTATGTATATATATAGGAATAGCAGGAGGAAAAGTGAATGGAGAATTATGGATGATGATAATTGATAAGAAGAGGGAAAGAAAAGTGCGTTATTTGAGGCGTGAAAGTGGGGACTAAACCAGAAATATGTCTATTTATTTGATTTAAAATCATGAAAAAGGGCAGCGATGAAGGCGCCGTGTCTTTTGTTTCAATTTCATACCCCTAATTTTTTCAACTTTGATTTGACTTGTTACTCACCGATTTTCATTTTTTTTAACATGTTGCGTAATATTTCTGTGTAATATTTTAACTTAATATAATTTATTAATAGAACTTATTAAATAGAAAATAAACTCTATGAAAGTATATATATTATAAAAAATATATTATAAGAAAAAATATTATAAAAAATACTGATAAATCTGAGTACTTTACTTACTCTCCTTAAAATTACTCACAAAATACACGAGAATAAATCTAAAAATAAATGTTAATTTAATATAATAAATATCGTTAGAATTATATATCTTTAAATCTCAAATACTTACCGTATCTAATAAAAACACACATGAGATGAAGGCAAGTTGCACCATGGGGGCTCATATGGAAGATTGGCTTTTGGATTTGGACCCTAGAGAATATAGGCAAAAGTACAGTAACTATATTTTGAGAATACAATTAAACATCGAAAAAGCACCAACACTTTGTTTAAAGCCGTGAATACATTGTGGGAAATATCTCATTTGAATAAGGGTGAAATTAAATTTCAATGTTTTAAAGCGTCAAAATTTAATTCTAAAAAATAATATTAACTTATTATTCTTTTTTTTGTCCTTCATAACGTAGCTTTAATAATCCAAAAAGGTTAAATCAGTTAAATATACTGATTTTAACATGAAATAAATAAATTATATATACATAAAATAGAAACTTTTTTGAGGGAGGCCATGGGCCTCCATATAGCTTCAGCCATGATCCAAACATAAATCTCCCCCGCGATGAGATGAGCATGACTATTCCTAATCTTTTCTTTTCTTTTTCCTTTTTTTCTTTTTGGTCTTTTTTTTTTCTCTCTCTCTCTCTCTCCTTTTTAACTGTTCCCAATCTATAAACATACAGAATAAATAAATAAATAAAACGTCAAACTAGGCTTAAAAATTAAAAATCAAACTAAAATTTAGAAAAATATATATTAGTATTCTTTGTCTCCTCGTTCATATGTACTAAGAAATCACCTTTGAGTGAAGTTTCGAAAGTTCATATCACAATATATAGTATTGTTTGAAATAATTAATAGAATCGAAGCGTTATGAATGAGAAGTTAAATTTTTAAAATTGACATTTTTTTAAAAGAGTGATTTGAATTTTATATAAAAGGTGTATAAAAAGAGGAAGCATTTTATATAGAAGTGCTCTTTAAAAAATAGATTGCTAAGACAAATCGTTGTCTTGTGTGAGCCGCCCAAAGAGGGAGTGCAAATCACAAATCCGAAAAGTGTGGTTTATGTATGGTGCGACCTGCAGACATGAATTGTTGGCCGAAAATGGGGTTTGCCAATTTTGAATTTAAATTGGATTTTAAATTCTATAGCCGAAAACTGTTACATTTATAATGAAATTATAAAGGTTTTGTAACAACCCTTTTAATTTTGTTATAATGCATTTATAGATGAAGTTAAAAGGTTTTGTAACAGCTTTTTTAATTTCGTTTTAATATTGGAATTTCAGTTTCATTTCTCGAACATAAATGTGTTCTTGGTAGCCTATAAATATTAGATGTTCCCACAGCCTTTTGCACACTAAGAATTCCTTCTCTCCTGAAATTCTTCTTTTGCATTTCTCCCTTTTAGCATAGTTTTTTTGTAGTGAAATTGCTTCGATGCAAAGTAAATTTTACGCTCTCGTTTTATCCTGAGAGATTACGTTCAGCAAAACCTCTAACACTACACCATGAGAGGACGAATCTGTTTTAATAAAATTGAAGTAATTCAAGATGCTGGTTCAATTTCTATTTCCTTTCTTATGTTTTATATTACTGTTGATATTGTTATATCAAATATTGTTCTAACAGTATTGTGTTACAATTTTTTGGATTCGGTTACACAATTATTCTAACAGTGTTGTGGTACAATTTTTCGAACTCGAATACACTACCGTTATAATAGTATTATATAACGATATTATTTAAATAGATTTTTGGCTAAAAAATATAACCTTCAATGATTCCAAAAACATCACTTTGTTTGAGTCAAGTTTTAAAAGTTCAATTGACAAGAGATATGTGGTGGGGTCTCATGGTGTGATCCTCTTACTTAAGAATTTGCATATAGTATGTCAAATAAGAAATTTTAAATTTCTATCACACGAAGAGCGGTTTAATTCCGCATAATAGTTTTGCGCTATTATTTTTCTATCCTCCAATCTCTCTTAAATTAGTCAATTACTTCAAACACCAAATTAAAAAAAAGTTTAAAAGTTCAATTTATAACCATATAAAATTAAAGCTATCATATATATATATATATATATATATATTTGTTCAATTAATGCAATGATAAAAAGTAGATGATGATGTTGGAGTAGGCACATGGTTATAACATGGCCATTTGTGATATTTTGGGATCAACTTGTTTGGAGTCACTAACACATGATAGTGTACCTCACTCACACGGGAATTATGGATCAAACATAATTCTTCTGCAACTATAGATCTCCAATAATTCCTTTTGTTCTAAGCAAACATGTTTTACTTTTTGAAAGAAATTCTTTTATATCCTTTGAAAAAAATACTAAAACTAACAATCCATTTCATTTAAAAAGAGCACAAAAAAGAATTCAAGATTCACCGAATATTATTATTAAAATAAGTAGAAAAGACGAATAATGGATAATTGAACGTTTTTACAATAATTCTATAACATATGATAAGAATCGACTAAAATTTTAATTTTAAAAAGTGAGTTTTTTTACTATTGAATTTTACGAAAGTTAAAATTTTTATAAGAGCTTCCAAAGAAAAAAAAAGTAAAGTAAAATATGAATTAAAAATCAATTCAAATAGACCCTTAATTCTTCGTATATTTAAGATATATAAGCCACTTAAATACATTTACATACATAACTCAGTTTATTAAAACCAGAATATGATGACTTTTTTGAATTTGATAACCAGCAACAATGCACACTTTGGTACCAATTGGAACTAGGAGTTGTGCATTTTAAGGCTATATATAGTTAACCTTTGGTGCGTTGCTAGGATTGACTACATAATGTGAGGTCCTCCAATTCCACAATAAGTAGTTTGAAGATGAGGTTGGATGATCATGAAGAACCACCATACGTCCCAACCTAACAGCCCCAGGATAAGATGCAGCACCATTGGTTCCAAAATTACTATCAAGATTCAGAGATCAAATCTTAACCGTTACAATGTGAAAGTTTCGCTATTTTAATAATGATCTTTGTAATTGTAGATATTAGACACGAGACTTACTGCCGTTATAACTAATTTACTCACTCCCGAATGCTATGGAACCAGTTCAGTGATACCAAGATCCAACCCAACAGACCCTTCTATTATTTACGGCCGACTTGCATTCATTGTGCTAAACCCTCCAAATTATGTTTTCCATTATATTTCGGCATATACATCTTCACATTTTAAATTATCTCTACTTTTATTAATTTTAAAAGTGTGGACTAAGTTATGAATGATTTATACTTTTTTTATTCTAAAATGCCTTTTTTTTAAATAAATTATTAATTTTGATTATAATCTAATATTGTCATTCTAAAGGCTTTTGGTATAACTAAATTAATAATAGTAATCAATAGTGGGAGTTTAATTACATGTAAATGTTGAAAAAAAATGGGTACTTAGATACTTATTTGAAAGTTACATAAAAAAATAATAAAAATTAAGTGAAGTAATAAATTTAGATAGAAGGATAATAAAAATTCTTTGAAGTTTGTAAGTAAAAGAAATAATCAATTTTGGAGAGTAAAAATATTTTGTTTACAAAACATAAACTAAAAAGTATTAAACAAATTAAAATTCAAGGAAAATAAATAATTTATAAAAATATAAGAATATTTAATGATTAATTCAATTAATTAATGTTAGAGGAGAAAAAGAGTTATAAGGACAAAGATTAACTTCTAATCAAGGAAAAATATGAGCCAACTCAAGAGTTTAATATTTAAGAAAACTTCTAAGAATATATTAGTGAGTAATAGTTTTCAATTATGTTTCATTATATAATTACCATTAAAATCATTAAACTATGAAAGTAACCGCAAAAACAACTCCATGAAAACATCATAACAACTCAAGAGTTTAATATGTAAGAAAACTTCTAATAACATCTATATTAGTGAGTAATAGTTTTCACTTATGTTTCCTCATATAATTACCATTAGTCTAACACCTTGAATCATTTGTATCTCCTGTCGCATTCTTTTTTATAATATTCTTTTTCCTTAGGGTTTACATATTCTTCTCAGGGTTTAGTTTTTATTTTGTAGGTTTTATTAATAAAATATGTCATATTAGAATGTTATAGACAATTCGAACCGTAAATGTGACCACCTAGAGGATCGTGTGTAATATTTCTTGTAACATCTCCTATAAAATTTCTTTTTATAATACGTTTTCCTCCTTAAGGGTTTATCTTTTTCCCTTATAATATTTTATTTGGTAGGTTTTATTAATAAAATATATCAAATTAGGGATATTAGAAAGAGTGTTACAATGAATGTTACAGACAATCCAAATATAACTACTATTAAAATCATTTAAACTAAAAAAGTTACCACTAAAATAACTCCATGAATACATCATAATTTATATAGTGTGTATATAATTAATGAGACAACTCTAAGTATTATATAGATAAAACACTTCAAAAATACAAGCAAATACTGACGGTCAAAGTCGTTGGCATACCGTCGATACTAGGTACTTCCTGACGTTACACCAACGGCAAAGAGACCGTCGGCTAGTTGTTGTCGGTAACAACTGTTACCGACAGACGGCTGCCGGTATATCCTGTTCCCAATGCACTTACCGACAGTTGTTTATTACTCTGTGATATGTCACTATCCGATACTTGTCTTCCTTTAGTAAATGCCAATTGCTTTTCCGACGGCGGTTGTCTTCCGTCGCTACATCGTGCCAACAACCTTTTTCTATCGGTATTTTTACCGACGATTACTAATTTTTTAAAAATTGTTTGTTACTGCCTAGCGTCGGTAAATATTTTTTTAATAATTTGTAAAACATACTTGAAACTCCCTGAAATGCAAAAAAAACCCAACAACAATAGTATATATTCATAAACTCATGCTCATACATAAAACATCAAACCCATAAAACACCCATAAAATAAAACATTCATAAAACATCAAAGAAACAAAATGTACAAATATCAATCATCCTCGACATCCCTAACATCATTAGAGGGCGATGGAACGATAGCTATAGCAACTCTGACGATGTCCCATCGGTAGCATAGACGTGTACGACAAGTGGCTTTACTCTGCAAACCGCCTCATGTGCTCGTTGAAAGCAATGCAGACATTGGAAACAATAGCCTCAACTCTCCTCATAATCCTCTACTCCGTTTCCAAACATTAAGGTGGCAATGCAACTGCATTTGAATTGGGTTTAAAAATTAAACTTTTTTTTTTTTTACTTTGGACCCCATTTCTTTTCTGATAAATTATTTATCTTTTATGCAATTCGAATATAAAAAAAAAAAAAAAAATTCACCTTTTTCTTTCTTAAATCTAATCCAAATACATCCTTAGTAAAAAATGAATTCCAAGTATTAAAGAAATAAATCAGTTACTATGAAAAAATAATTAAAATATTGAAAAGAAAAATAAAGCTTCTTAAAAATAAACTAAACACAACTATATAGGAGAATACTATTAAAAAATTTCACAAAATAGATAATAATAATAGTTATCAAAGTTTTATTACTAACACTCTAAATTAGGAAATAGATGAAGAAAATAAAACCCAAAAACCAGATTAGATCACAGGCATAACTCCTGTAGGGGTGTAAATGAGTCTAGACCCTCTGCGTACTCCTAGACGTAAATCCTTATAGTGAACCATGGACCTAGACTCAGATCTAGACCCTCTGCGTACTCCTAGACATAGATCCTTATAGTGAACCATGGACCTAGACTCAGATCTAGACCCTCTGAGTATAAAATTTATTGACCCAGAACCAACTTTCCAGGGTCTAGGATAGGGTATAGGTATACCCCCGTATGACATTTTTCTATTTTTTCGCTGTTAAACAAAAAATATATATAAAACAATGTATAACCCTAAAATAAAAATTATAACGTAATTAACATAATTTTCTCAACATCTCCTTTAACAAATACGATTATTTAACAACCTAATTCAAATGATTAAAATTTCAAGAAGAGAGAGTGAAGTGAGATTGCGAGTGAGGTGAGAGTGAGGTGAAAAAGAGTGAGAGTGAGGTGAGATTGAGAGAAATAATATCATATAAATGTATAAATTATGTATTAATAAAAAAATTATAAACATAATATAATATATAAATATATATTATTATTTTATTATAACGGGTATGGGTCTGGGTACCATTATACCCTGCCCAGACCCATTTAATAAAATCTACATGGATACGAGTATTAGTACGGGTTCGCGAGTATAAAAGTTTACCCTTACCCGCTATGAACGGGTATAAACCTACGCAAGTACAGATAAAACTCGCCCCGTTTACAGTCCTAAAAAACATTTAATAGGCTCAGGTTAGCCAAAAACCCGACTCGAAATTTTAAGATGAGTGAGATCAAGCCCAATTCAAACTCAATTTTAGGCCCTAAATTTTAAGATTGAATAGAATGAGTCAAGTTCAAACCTAACTAAGCTCAGTTCATTTAACACCCCGACTTGATACTTACATTCTAATTGGTAATAATAATTAATACTTTCTACCTTCTATTCATTTATAACACAAATGTAAATAGTTATTAGATTTTAATGTATAAGTATAAATCTAACTCGAGAATATGAATGTATAGCGCAGATTGCCTATTGAAGGAGTAGAGAGAAACTGTATAGAGAGAGGAGAAACTGTATAAAGAGAGAAAAATGAGGAAAAATAATGATTTTTTTTCACACTATACATTCATATTCCTAAATTAGATTTATTGACCCCTTTTATAATAATAAATTTTCTTTTAAAAAGTTCAATATTTTAAAACAATTAAAAAAGAAAAATTCAAGCCAGGTCGGCCAAGCCCAGTCCATTTGGGACGAGATCAGACTCATTTATTGAGCCCGTAGAAGAGGCCAAGCTCGGACAAAGCAAAGTCCGCACATAAGGAGATACATCATACAATCCCATTCTGAAATGATCCAAAATGAATTCAAGCAAAAGTTATGTAATCAAATCCTTCCATGCATATATGTATATAAACCACACTTCACATTACAATGCTACTATGCTATGGAGAAAACCACTATAATTTTTGTTATTTGTATTCTCAAAATGTAACTGATCTAAGTCTCCTGAATAAAAAAATTTCTGGAAGCAACAGACCGAAACTTCAAACGCTATAAAATAACATAACACAATCTAGGGACGTTTATCAGAATTTTTCCTATAAGCCTGTGCTTTGTAAATGAAACAAGATTTACTAGTCAAACGGTTCTTAAAAAGGAACTTGCTCTTACCCATTTTTTGTCATGGGCACCTAAGCTTCTGTCTACGCCGGATATAATTTAGACATGTTACCATGGCACCAGCCACCAAGCATTCTACGCCACTATGCCTCCCTCATCTAAGCGTAAGAAATATTTAAGATAACTTGAGATCGACCAGCAGTTTCTTCACATCAAGCGACTTCAAGTCGTCTGACATGAAAGCTGCACCGACAGCAACTCCAACAGTCAGGAGAACAAATGCCTTTAGACATCCATTGCCTCGCGATACCCGTCCAAGCAGCAGCTTGCAGTGCTTCTCTGCTTCCTTCAAGGTTGCCTGGTTAGTAGCATTGTCCTCACTAGCCTTCTCATTCTGCAATTCCACGTAATCAATAAACATACAAAGTGGACGGAAGTATTCCAGTGGCAATTGAAATCATTAGGAAAGTAAAAACGAATCTTGATAACTCAAGGTCAGTACTGGATACTCACCTTCACCATGAAACTCTTCAAAGTTGTCTTCAAGGGGTCAAGAGTAGAATGTTTAACAGATAGCACTTTCCACTCATTGGACAGCTTTTTCAGAATTACCAAACTTGCTCTGAGATTATCCAGGTAGAGATTATCCTGCTCAGGTATAGACATCGTTTTAAAATGAACTTGAAACAAATATCAAAACCAGTAAAAAGAAAAGAAGATCTGCTACCAAAACTTTAACGTACACTCACCCATTGTTTATAACAGTCTGGATTCTCAGTTAAACACCAGATAACCAAGTCACTTGCTTCCTTTGCCAGCTCAGGAACACCTGCAAAACCTTAAATGTCAAGCCATGGCATAGATTCTGTACCCATAGGTTGCTTAATAGACCCAAGAGACTCCTTATTCAAGTTTCGCTGAGTTACCTTCTCCAGCAGCTTTAATGGCAAATGGCATTATCTGCTGAGTAAGCTGCTTCATTGCTTTGCTTCCAGGGGAAACTGCAAGGGCTACTTCTTTCACAGCAGGATATATGGCTTCAAACCTCTCAGTTGCCTGAATACAAGTTACCGCATATTGCCTTAAAACAACCCAACAAGCATGGAATGTACAAGAAGGTACATTGAGACCAACAAAAAAACTTTTAACTGTCAAAATAACTTACTTTTACCCGGGTTGAAGTTGCTGGGAAAGTAATTTTCATCAAATGCTCAAGAGCATGAGGAGGCACCACACGCTCCCCTTTTCTTACTGCACCATTGACTAGAATAGTACGAGCCTTTGGTAAGGATAAAATTCTGCAGAAGTTATTGAATTCAATTAACTAGCTGAGAAGACACTAAATGGACACAGATGACTTTGAAAACGAGATTAATTGAAAGAATTACCTCTCAACCACCTGTAGGACCATGTCTCTGAACTGTGGATTAGAATTTGATTTGCTATTAAGCATTGGCAACAAATAATGCACCCACATGAACAGTCCCACAACCAGATCCCCTTGGCATGCCTAAATGATTCAAAAGATAAATCAGGAGGAACAATATCTGTGATTTTAAATTTAAGAAGCAGAGGAAGGAGTAAAAAGTGAACAGCTATAAAATTAAATTACTCTGTTCTGTAAATGGTTCATTAGATATATTACCTGAATGATAGCCCAGATAACAATAGGAAGCTTGTCTTGTCCCTGATATTTCACATTTTCCTTCAGTGTCGGCAAGACACTGATCAACACATCGGGTTTGCGGCGCAACACCATTGCTAAGACCACAAAGATAGCAACCTACAACATCATTGACATTATATCAATTGAAGTAACTAAATTGGTGGTCATATTTTGGAAGAAGCTATTTCATTTTGGATATAATACTGACTAATAAATATATTTCACAGTGCATGACACAGCAACAAATTAATCATCTTCAAAGTAATAAATGTTGAAAAATGGCATTATGACATACCACTTCAAAGTAATGAAAAAATCTAAACTACAAAAGAGGAAATGTAGAATATAAGTACTTGTACGGGGATCTCAGTATTTAATTTTGATAGCTTATAGGAGCAACCTAATTTCATGTGTTTAACACGATGAAGAACTGGCATATCTAGCACAGTAAAGGTCTGACATCCAAATCTAAGAGATTGATTGCATCATAGTGATAATGTGGTGAGAATAGGAAGCTAGCCGAGTATGTGAAGTTCTAGATAAACAAAAAAACAATCCATATATTTCCCAAGAACGGGGAAAAAATATAGTTGATCTGCAGCAAAACCTTTATGCAAATACTTCAATAGACAAGCTCTTAGGATCCCCATAATAAATTTCTGACAAATAAAGATGCAAAGGAGACATGGGATGAGAACTGAACTCTTTGCTCTACTGCAAATCGTAAAGTTCTGATTAAAGGAAAGTAGTCATTATTTTGGAGATATAGCAGGAAATATTGAAGCAGCTAAATATTCTTGAAGATTTTCATTGAAGGAAAATGGTCATTTCTCGGAACAGCCTTAAGCTAAAAATAAACAAGCCACCTAATTGTAGATGAACAGAGTGAGTCGAATGAGATTTCACTTCAGAGGAAAAAAGATTACTATCTACTTAAAAAAGATATGCTCTAACTTTAAAAATAAAAAATACTCTTAAGGATGAAAGACACTTCACTTCGAAAGTCTATATTTCTTGACCATAAGCTTCAGCAAAAGATAACTATTCCAGAGGAATAGCATAAAAGAGGCAACTAGAGTTTCCAAATGTCATATATATCACAATCATCTATTAAATCAAAGTCATTTCAGAACTTCCTACCAAAAAAGAACCCATTCAAGAGAAATCATGAAATATCAGTAACTTTGAGGAGCTACAGAAACAGAAAATAAGAAGACCAAGTCCAAGCAGCTCATTATTATCATTATTACTTTTAACCACGTAACCACAGTTAACAAACTCCAAGTTACCTGAGACTTTGAAGGTGCTTGTTGAACAGCCTTCTTGGAACCCTTGGCAGCTCCTTGATGAAGTGCAAGGTCAGCAATAATGCTATCCAGTGACCATATCACGAAAGCACCAAGTGCTTCTAGAGGTCGCTGGTTAAGCCAGTCAATTGATGTCTTATAAACATCTTCAGATATATGGATGACAGGAATCTACACGTGACCAGGGAAATAAAACAAGTTTCAGAGATCGGTGACGCATCAGATTGACTAGTCAGAAACAAAGAAAGAAATGACTGATTAATTGAATAAAACTAGTAGACAGCCAACACCGATTCAAGATTCTGTGCACTAATGAGTAAACCTTCCTTCTTCAGGCTCAATGTATATAGGAGGGGTCAGATTAATTACCCAACTAGGACAAGTAAGACATTCGGCAAATCTACCATGCCTAAAGTATTAAAATGCATCATAATGAGACAGTTAAAACCGTGTATAACCGTAGGAGACCGTTATACTGACAAAACAAAACAGAAAGAGAATAGAATCTCAAACGGGTATGATAGAGATCATCTAGAAGCAAGCCACACATTCAACAACAATTCAATTATATCATCAAAAGACAAAAGGTCTAAGATTTCAAGTCATATATTTAGCTATACAGAAAAGCAAAACAGAGATGCACGTTTAACCACATATTCATATAGAAATAAACTGGATATCAGAAACACCTTTTGCATGTCAAAATCAAGCTGTTTGGGCACACAGATCATCCACATTTTACAGAAAAATGCTTTTCTCAGCAAGAAAGGCAACAACTTTCAGGTTCTACCATAGTTAAAACTGTACTGACACAAAATTACAGCAAATACGCTGACTTTGTAAATCAAGATTGCTTATTAGCAGCGAATACTCACATCAACCATCTTTGCAACTGGGGACTCCTTCAGTATCTTCATCCATGGGAACTGTGACCCACTCACTTTAGCAAATGCACGTCCAAAGTAATCTGCAAACCTCATCAGCTGTATATCTTGCTGCCCCTCGTAAGAGACCTGCAAAAATTTACGACAACAAATCACACTTTTCCGTAATCAAAATTAAAATCCAGACTTTCAAGCGTAAAATTCGAATAGAATCTCAGTTGAAAAAGGCAGATCAGATTTATAATCAGAACCCAGCCAATAAATCTCAAGGAATAAAACTTTGAAAAGAACTTACAGATACATCTGCAAGGAAAGCAGAGAGATCAGACGCGTCGATCTTGGAAGCAGCCTCAGATACGGTAACTTTAGGTTTCTTTGGCTTCTTGGGCTTGCTCTTCTTCTCCTCAACGCCGCCATTCTCGGCCGGAGCCTCCTCTCCGTCGTCGCTGCCTTCATTAACATCGTCAATCACAGCAGAATTTTCCCCAGCAGCAGCAGCTCTCTGAGCTTCAAGCAGCTTTCTCCGTCTCTCCTCCGAGTGCTGCTCGATCGACCGAAAAACATCATTTCGGCGGTCAGGCACAACCGCCGCCGCAGCCACAGCAGGTTTGGCCTGTTTGGACGACTTTTTGTTCTTCTTCTGGTAAGAAACCGTTTTCCAGCCCCGATCATCGCTGTTCACGTCATTCACGCCGCCATTGAAGGCGATTTCTTTCTCGACGGCGAAGGAATTTGGATTCTCATCCATTGTTTTCACTCCTAAACAAAACAAATCACAGATTGCTTGTAGAAATGGGATGGAAAAGAAAACAATTTCCTTCCCTCTATGGTTTTTTGTTAACTTTAATTTCGTTTTTCTGTAGGGAAAATAAATATTTTCCTCTGCAAAATTTCTCTGGTTTTTGGTTTTTCTACAATTTGTGTGTCTTTCTCGATGGGAACGACGATGACCGATGAAGGAATGGGTGTGGGTTATATACGCAGGACTCGGGAACTGGGCTCATTACGGGTCGGATCGGGTCAGACGAAAAGAGGAATGGTGTTTCCACGAGGATTCATGATTTTATTTTATTTATTTTTTTTGAAAAGGTAGATCATGACATGAGTTGGTTTGGAGTTATCCTTTTATATCCTTGATCTGATTTTCAAATTACGTGATACCACACTCCTATTGGTGGTTTTTTATTTTTTATTTTTTTGGAGATTTTTATTTTTATAAATGTGGTATTAGCATTTCGAAAGCAAATTTTTTCTTCGAATTTCATATTTTTTTTATAACTAACTCGATTATTGCGATATTCATAATAAAAATTTATACAAATTATATTTAATTCTGATGTTACTTTTTGTAAAAGAGTCAAAAAAGATCTTTCTATTGAACGCATTTGGTTATGCAAATATTTTTTATGGCTTTCAAATGGTAAAGGTGAATGAACTAAATGCCAATGATAATTTTTATATTAACAATTAGAGGTTTAGATGAACTAATCATCTTGTTCGAATTAATTAGGAGAAAATCAATAGGTTTTTATCGGAAGCAATTCGTCCTCCTAAACCCAACATACAACTTTCTGTTGTACTACATTCTTCAATTGTACTAGTTATTCTTCTTTTTTATCGTAATTCTTAGTAAGTCTTTATGAAAGAAATCCAGTAAGAAGGAAAAAAAAGCGTTAAGAATGAGGGGTAAAAACTAAGAAGTGAGTTATTTGTAGCAAGTATTCTTTTCACAGTTACATTCAATGTCTTAATATTTATGAAAAGGAAAACGAACTTTACATTTCCCATTTTGAGAAGGGAAAATTAGGAAGATTTTATTAATTGTAACTTTTGTCAAACCTCCCGAAAAAGTATAACAAAAAACGGCTCCAATTATATATATTCCTCTATCATCCCATTATGGAATGGGTGATCTCGTAGTTCTTAGATTTGATAAAGATTTTGGATTTGACTAATAAATCTCTTCTCTATTATAATTAAGTAGCCTTTATTTGAAAATATAGTTACCAAAATGTGTAGTATAAAGTGATTAATTTATAATAGTAAGTAATAAATATATATTTATTCAATATTTAAAAAGATGAAAACAAATTTCTTAATTACATTAATGAATTTATTTAACGTTAATGCATAGAGTCAGCACCTCTTAAAGAAAAGGAAAACTTTATTCAATAATATTGAGATCGCAAATAAAAATTTATATGTCTAACTGAACTATGAGTTAGAAGTCTTTTGACTTTTGTTTGAATCATATTGATAAATTCCTCCTAATTTTTATGAACACATTAAAAGTACAATATATGTAATATCTTTTATTGATAATCTAATCACATTATGTTCATAGAATTTTTATAAGTATAAAACTATTCAGTATCTTCCTATCATAAAATTATCCTTGTATCTTGTATCGTGAATCTCTTTAAATATGTTACGTAGATGATGCATTTGTATGAATATGCTCTTCTACCTTCCCATTGTATTATTGAGACCTGTCTTCATTTTTAAGATCACTACCAAATGAAAAGAATTATTATTTCATCAAGGAAATGCTTCTTCGGCTATGTGCAAACAAAATTTTCCATTAATAATGTCTTGTGGTTCTTTATAATAAATTTTGGCGCTAATTGTTCTCTTTTTCTTTTTCTTTTTTTTTTTCCTTTTTCTAGGCTTGTGTTAGCAATTTTTTTAATGCTTAATTTTTTAACACATAAATTATAAGTTTTAAAATTAATTTTATATGTTATTCATCAAATCTTTTCTAAGGTCAATTCACCCATCATGCTCCATAGTTACATTCACTCACATGAATCCTCTTTAACAAAAGAAACGAATCCTATCCATCTCTTCCTTCACCCATATGAAGATTACCATGTTTATTATTAATACTTATTATTAATTTAATTTAGTATAAAATTCAAAATTGTGGGACTTGATAAAAGATATTTAATTCGAACGACAACCTTTTTTTTTTTTTTTTTTTTTTGACTGGGAATATAAGGAGTAGTGTTTGTTCATAAGTCTTTTCCTTTCACTAAAATTTGTTATAAATTAGGGTTTCACCAACCATATATTCGAATGGACATTAGTACACCAATAAACCTTATAATCTGACTAACCTCAATCTGAAAAAGAAAAAATGATAACATTTGATATTTTATATTTTTATTAGTATAAGAGGTGTCACATTGTCGATGAAGATTACATCAATATGAATCAAATTAATTGCACCACACTAATAAAGAGAGTTTTTTTAATGATAAATAAAAGAAGAATATAAACCTTATAAAATATAGCAACAATATATATAATGCAAAATTAAAGTCCCTACCATTTGAAAAATTAAGTTCATTGACTAAGATCACTGAAACATTAATTATGTGTTAAAACTTAGAAGTAAAGATCACATCTCTTATGACATGAATCTATTGCATAGAACTTTTATAGTGAAATTTTGTTCGTGTAACGTGTGAGTTATTATACAAATGAAATTTATTTATCATGCATTTTCAAATAGCAATTACAGAGAGAACGTTATACGTTACGCCTCGTGCATGGTGCATGGTGCATTGTGTATCTCACATTTCCATATATACACAAACATTGACTCGTGCGCATATGACTATATGTTAGGTTTCCTACACGCTTAGGGTTCCATAGAAATGGTACTAATATTCTATGAGTTCTATATTCACTACCAGAAAATAGCCTCTTATCGACTGATTACATTCGATCGGTAAATTTAATAAGTTACCGACCAATTACCGACTAATCACCGATCGGATATTAGCCAGAAAGATTACCGACCAAACCTGACCAAGTCGGTCGGTAATTCCAATTGAATAAGTTACCGACCAAACCTGCAGTCGGTAATTGGTTGGTAAATAAAATATTTTTTAATTTTTTTAGTTAAAAAACATATTTGGAACCCTCCTCCCAATTTTAGACATTACCTTCTCTCTACCCTAATCCCTTCCCTCCCTTGCTCCCTCTTGCGACCATCCATTACCATCGAAACCACCATCCCCTTACCTTCCCCCTCCGAACGACAGCCACCCCTCACCTTCTCCCTCTGCTCCTAGCAACCATCGAAGAACAAGTGCATCACAGATAATCTCTCTCTCTCTCTCTCTCTCTCTCTCTCTTTCTTTGTCTCTCTTTCTCATTAATAAAATTATTGGTATGTCGGTATGTTGTTAAAAGAGTATATCTGGTTGATTTGTAGCTTAATTTTGTTGTGGTAGTTGGTAACAATCGTTGAATTATTTTTGAAAGTTATGTACTCACTGGCACTGGATTTTGTTAATGTACTAGCTGGTATATCTGTGGTTTGGGGCTCTTTGAGACTTAGTGTTGAAAAAACCTTATTGAATGAGTATGGGATGTAAAAAGGAGCTCACTGATATGCTTGGAAAATGCTCTTGGTGAGAGAGATATTCTTGTCATAAAATTTTCAAACATATCTTGAAAAACATACCTATCATCAAGAATCAAGAGTAGTAAAGAGAAATTGGTTTTCGGGTGTGGACTTGATGTCACTAGTAGGAATTGCTCAATGAAACCTAAATCCTAAGACCTGGGTCTATAAACCTTAAAACCTAACTAGGAAAACTCGAAGGGTGGGATTGATAGTGTCTCTGTTTTATATTTTTGTCTTGGAATTCACAAAAGATGAATTGTGTAAGAGAAGAGGTAGGGCAAATGATTTCTTTTTCATTGGGTTTCAGAGTAAGAAGTAAATCAGTTCAACTACAAAAATTTATAAAACCTGTCATAAATTCCACATGCAACTTGCCAGACCCTCAACAGCCTAAATTCTTAAAATCTCAAATTCTAAACCGTAAAAAATCCTATATCCTAAAATACCCTAAATCTCTGTTTGAATCGTTAAGAAAGAGCATAGGTTGAATAATGAGAGGAAAGGAATGGATCCCTTCAATTCACAAAAGTTTGTAAAAGAATCTCCAAAAATGTGTTAATTGAACCAATCAAGAACTTTGGCTAAGTTTCCAGTTCTTAAGTGTTCTTATGCTTTGTAAACCGTTGATTGTTTGTAAAATAGAAGTTTAAAAATTGAAATTTTGTATTAAGTGGATTTACTTGTAAAAGTGATATTTTAGATGTAGGATTTAAATATTTTTATTTGTCAATCTTTTATGCATTATACATATTGTGTATGTTGTGTTTTTCTTGCCTTATAGAAGAAAGCATACTAAATAATTATTTTTGTATATCTTTGTTTTAGGCCTATTTTCAAGACTTGGAGTCGCTTATTTTTCCAATAGAAGTATGTATTATGCAATTACATTTTCTTTCTTTATCGTTATTATGGGGGAGCCCGAACTCTTAAATATACAATTATTTTGTTTTTATTATGAATAATTTGTTATCTTTATGGCAGAGTTCGAACTCTTAAAATGATAATTATATTTAATGCCTGTCCATTACCATAAAGGCATGCTAGAGGTTCATGATAAGTCATTAGATCAATTATTGCTACCTTCCATATCATTTAAAGGTAGGTAGTTGAAAAAATAAAAAAGAGTTACTTATATTTTCCTTCTTGAGATTTGTCCAAACTACAATTACATCTCTCTATTTTGTATAAATTATAAATACATCCTTATTTTATATTTTCATAACTTATTAATGCCTACTACTAATTTCAATAAAAATTTTTATCAAAAAATAATGATTATGGGGTAAAAAAATTTAAGATCTTTCTACAATATTATTTTGAAAGTTTACTTTTTGTTTATTATGATATATAAAGACAATAATACCTTCACTAAAATTGTTTTAATTAGTCTAATTTTTGTAATGAAAGATATTATTGTCTTAATATGTGATAATAAGTAAGAAATAAACTTGCGAACTAATAGTTTAAGAATATTTTAAAATTTTTACAATATAATCATTGTTTATGATAAAAACTTTTCATTGAAATTAGTAGTAAGGAATAATGAGTTATAGAAGTATAAACGATAAGGATGAATTTATAATTTATACAAAATAGAGGGATGAAATTATACTTTGGACAAATCTCAAGGAGGAAAATGTAACTAACCTAAATAAAAAAGTGCTAAGCTTTTTTAAGTCAAAATATATATGATATTTGTTCATTGCTCAAGATCTTAAAGGATTAGAAAATTTCAAATCTTTTAGTCTACTAAATTTCTTTTATTATGCGAAATCGTTTGTTCTGCTTCCAATTAATAGAGTAGCCTGGATTGGTGCTAGATCTGTTACTTAAGATGGTGACTCTTAAGAGGTATATGAGCAATTTAATATGATTTTATTTGTCAATCTTTTATACATTTTGCATATTGGGTTTCCAATTTTAGGTAAATTTCTTATTTCTGGAAATTAGTTTCTCACTAATTGTTGACACTAGTTAATTTCTGGTCAGATTAGTTGATAGTTGATCAATAAATTTTCTTTATCGCTTTACTTATTTATTTTAGGTTTAGTTTTCTGCTTCTACATATGAGAAAAGCCGATTTTTATGCATGAAAAATTGTAAAATTTCTAGTCAAAAAGTAAGAAAGTGCATGGAGGAAATGCTTGTAAATGGTAAGGATATGTTTGAAATTGATAATCAGAAGCAGAGCATCAAAGAATATTTACACCAATTTGTTGAAAGATTTACAAATTACATGTGTATAAATTGGATATTTATGTGAGGAAACATCATTTAATTAAATTAAGCGGTTAAGAATGCAATTTTGTCATGGCTCTACAATTTTGTTGTCAATCATGGTGTTGGAAAGTCTAATATATGGAGTAAATTAGCTTGAATCGTGCTACAAGTTTCTTGTAACATTGAAACTTTAACGTAATTTGCCAATTTGTCGTTATTTAGTCAAGTCATTTATGTTTTGATTTTGTATTTGAGAAAATATTTTCTATTATAATGTAATTCTACCTAATAAATGAATAAATTTTTTTTTCATGCACCGCGAATATACAAATCTTATATATTTATTTTAGGTCTACATTCCAAAAACTCTTTAGAAATATCCTATTTATAATTTGCCAATATAAGTAAAAGGGCAAACAATTCTCTCACCCACAATTTGATACTACCTAATGCATTCTTTACAAATTTGTGGAGTTATATTGATGTGAACTTGTTGCCATAAGAACTTTGTTACTTGATCTTTATTGATTATTAAGAAAAGTTATGACTCAAGCTCTTGTTCTTTATTCTTTTAGTGGATTTGTAGTGAACATTATTTTCATCATTTATTCATTTTGTTAATACGTTAGTAAGTCTTCATTGGTTCTTTAATTAAATTCAATTATTAATTATCATCAGGCAGTCTAAAATTTTAAAGGCATTCCAAGATTTTTTCTCTCTTGAAATCTTAAAGAAAAGTTTTCTCATTAAACTCTAGAGGGTTAAGCATCAAAGTTCTTCTTCTTCTTTTCTATTGCTTCTAAGGTATGACTTTCTCTTGAATTCTTATGTTTATGTATTGATTTGAATTGGTTATGAATCTAACTATTACTCCAAATTAGAATTAGATTTTGATTAAACTTGAGGTTTTCTAAACTTTTTGTTTTGGGTTTATAAGGTCATATTATCTTATTAAGGTTTATAAAGTAATCCAAGAATCGAAAGCAAATTTGAATTGTTTATAGGATAGCTCTGACTCTGTAATTTAAATTGTTATATGGGGGAGCCCGAACTCTTAAATTTAAATTGTATATGGGGGAGCCCGGACTCTTCAAATCATCTTGAATGTTAACTTTTGAGTGGCTATTGTGGCAAGAAAATGTCTATTTTACGAAGGACACTCCATCACAAAAATTTTAAATCTTAAATAATATTTAACATTTACTTCTTATTTTAGAAGTAATTTAATCAAAAGTTATATTATTAGACATCTATTACTTCTTCTTTTTAGAAGTGAATTTTTCTCAAACCGGTAGAAGTGTTTGTACATCTATTACTTCTTCTTTTAGAAGTGAACTTTTCTCAAAATGATAGAAGTGTTTGCACTTTCGTTACTTCTTCATTTCCAATGGATCAAAAGCGACTTTTTTAGAAGTCAACTTAAACAAACATTAGGAGGCTTTACTCTTATATATTCTTTTTGTTTATTTCCAACTATTTCGGCCTATATATATTGATGTATATATGGTGTAATACTCAAATGATTAGAGAATTCTTTAAACTTTTAATCTATAAGTTTAAACATAAAACTCCTAAAATCTTAATCTCTCAAATATTTTGATGTATATGTAATACTCAAATGATTAGAGAAGTCTTTAAACTCTTAAACTCTAAATATTTCATAAATCACATTTAAACATTTTAAATGTAAGGCTTAATGAGTAATGAATTATAACTTCAAATGATTGCGTTTTGTTTTGTGAAGTTATGGAGGAGGATCATAGTTAGATGTATAGAAGAACTGTGCTTGGAGTTATAGTGATGAGTAGTGAGTTTCAACTAGGTGTGAAGCGTTTTGTAAATTTGTGTCCTAATTATGGTCTTGGTACAGCTAACTAGTTACGGTGTCCGTGTGCAAAGTGCAAGAACTAAAGGTATCTTAAAGAGGATGATGTGAAGTTGCATCTTTAAAAATAAGGGTTTTTACCTGATGACTGCACATGGAGAACCGTTATGGGTTACCGACCGATTGTTTGGGAAGGTAGTGTTACAAGAAATGTTGAAAGCAACACTTACCATGAGGGTATTTTTTATGCGGCTGGTCCGAATTTTGAACCAGATGCAACGTACTATAATAATGAGGAGGCACCCAATCTTGAGGTTCAATGCTTTTATGACATGCTAAAATCTGTTGATACACTGTTGTATGAAAAGTGTACAAAGTATTCATAATTGTCTGCAATAGCGAGGTTATTGAACATCAAGTCAGAGAACAACATATCTGAAAAGTGCTTTGATCAAATAGCATAGTTCTTGAAGGAAATACTCTCGAAGGCAATAAGGCGTTGGATGATTGTTACTAATATTAATGTTCCATAAAAATAGTAATGATGATCCATGAGTTCTATGTTAATTTTTAATAAAAATATGATACATCTTCCATTAGTTTTGTGTGAATTTCACGTATGTTAGGGTTACTTTGTTACGATGAGATTCTATGAGTTCTGTATTAAGGATTCTATAGAAATTGTACTGGTGTTCCATGAGTTGTATGTTAAAGTGTTTCATAGAATATAATATGCATGTTTTATGAGTTTTGTGTTAGTGTTTCATGAAATTAATATTGATATTCCATGAAAATAATCATGATGTTCCATGGATTATGTGCCACAAGTTCTTTGTTAGGGATTCCATTTTAGTGTTCCATGTGTGCTTAGGTTTCATGGAAATAATATTCCATGGAAATAGTATTGATGTACCATGAAAATATAATACATGTTCCATGATTTTTCTGCAGGTTTCCATGAGTTTTTTAGGTAGGTTTGCTTTATCGTAAATGTTCCATTGATTATGTATTAATATTTATATGAATGCATTTTCTATGAGTTCTTCATGAGTTTTCATGAGTTTTGTACTAGGTTTGTTTTGCTGTAATAATGTTTCATAAATTATGTGTTAATGTTCCATAGGAATATACATGTTCCATGAGTTCTCCACATATAACATAGTTTAACTTAACAACCAGAAAACCCATCAATCGCACAGAAAAATCGATTCCTCCTCCCCATCTCCTCCAACTAACGATTTTTCCACAATCCTCTATATATTTACCTTATACAATACACTAAAAAGATTTTAAAAAATCATGTTAAATGCAAATAAATAACTAAAAGATTAATATCATTGATGACACAAGATGAAAAGAGAACCACTAACATTGAAATATGTTACCATAGTAAAAATTGTTCTTTTGAAAAAGAAACAAATGATGACGACAAAGAAGACAGAATGAACGAAGAAACGGAAAACGAGGTGCGACTAAAGAAGGAGGAGGAGAAGAAAGCACGTGACATGATGAATCCCTATTATTTCTCTATTTAAATAAGAGAGCATCGTTTAATTCCCATTTAAAATAAATCTCCATCGTTTTATTAATTCGGACAATGTCTCATCGCTCCTGTTGCCTTAATTGTGATTTGTGACTAATCAAATCAAAATTCTTATTTTCAATTAGAAAAAAAAATCATATCCAATGCATCTTGTTTGCAAGGGCAAAAGAGTAAAAGTACCATTTTGCACAAACAATCTTGCAGCCCACAAGTAAAGAAAGGATTTCCATAACTGGTTTGGTTTAGTTGGTCAAAGGGTTACTCATCTGCCAAACTTCAATTGCCAAACACCTCAAATTTGGAAGGCACAGATAATTAAACATGTGGTGCAAATGCTATATTAGTACTTAAGATTAAAAAAATGTGAAAAATTTTATAATGCATTTGTTCCATATTCTTATTCATGGTCTCATAATTGATATTAAGTCACATAACTAGTATCACTTCCAGTAAAAAATATAAGGGGTTTTTAATTTTGTATAAAAAATTAAGGGTATTGAAAACAAGATATTTTTTGAATTACATACCTTTTATACCATTCATAAATAAGAAAACATATAGATAGTGGGAGTGAAATAAATTAATACAAAGATGGATAAAGATATAAAAAGTTTAGTAAATTATTAAAAGTTGTAAAAGCCCTTATATTTTTTGCCATCCTCAATGGGACTAAAACCCCTTATATTTCGATCGAAGATAGTAGTGCTTTTTAAAATTTTTGTCTCTGTAATTGAAGACGTGATTAATAAGAAAATTAATATGACTTAATATAGATATAGGAATTCATGAGTAAGACATTCACTTCACTATGACAATTTTGGGCTTTGGTGACACTTAACTTATGGCAATTATTATATATGCCACTAATTTGTGGCACTTATTGCAATATTTTAATGACATTTTCTAATAAGTGCCATAAATTTTGTGGCACTTTTTAAAGTGTCGCATAAAAATGCCACAAAATTATAGCAATATAAGAAAATGCCATAAAAAATGTCATGATATGGCCCAAACTCAAACACCACAAATAATGCCACTTAAATATGACACAAATTCAAATGCCACCAAAATATGTCACAAACTCAAATGTTATAAATAATGCCACAAAAATCTTACACAAATTTTCAAAGGCCACTAATTAACACACACATATATATAACTAAATTTTTACGTTGAAGTTACAATTTAAAAATATATACTTTATAAGTATATGTTATAATATTTATTCAAATAGAAAGCACTTAAAAGAATTTAAATTATTTTTTTATAAATACTGATGTTTTAAATAAAATATCAACTCTTTTTTACCAAATAAAAAATAAAAATTGACTAAGGTTCATATGTTATTTCAAATTTATGAAAACAATGATGTTTTAGATATAAAATGGGAAAAGAATATAGTGATACTTTGCACATTATATACATCTTAAATTTGGTATGACAAATTTGTTATTTTTGCTATTGTGATCTCTCAAAATTATTAAAAGATTTGAATAATTATATTAATGGTAGTTTGTTGAAAAATATTTTTTACATTTATGAAATCTATAACATCATTGTATAATTGAAATAAGAGAGAAAAATTAATATCCCATAAATTATTCTAAAGATAAAAAGGTTGCATATGTTTTAGGGCAAAAAGTGCCACAGACCCCTGAACTTTCCCGAACTAGCGATATTGACCCCTCAATTTTTAAATAAACAGTTTTAACCCATGAACTAAAAAAAGTATATAATGTTGACCCTTCCATCCAAAATGGCCGTTCAGTTGTGACAGAAATCCATGATATGATAACCACGCTTCGTTTTTCCAAGGTAACTTCGTCTTAAAAACAGAACCACACAAGAAACATCAACCAAACAAAATTGCAGAATACCGACAAGATAAGAAGTCTACTCCAGCCAAACCACTCTAATAAAAACTAAGATGGGTTGAGCATTTCAAGAATCTAAAATACTAAAACAAAATACTTTAGATTTTCTTCTCTCCATCGAATGCATAAAGAAAGTCACATTGAAGAGCAATGCAAATGCCCAATTAATTTGGCCTCGTGCTCCAAAAGTTGACCATTTGCATATTATTTTCTACAGATTCATCAGGTAAGAATGATAGACAAGAAGTGTTCCTTCCATATCAAATATCATAGACAAACTAAAACCTCCCATATCTAATTTCATAGAAAAACTAAAACCACAACACAAGTTGAGATGAGCAAAGAGTGAAAAAAACATAGCTTAATTTCTATTTTACAAAAATTTACAGATTCAATTTCATAAAATGAGTGCAAAAGTTTGCAGTACGTAATTGTAAATTGTCTATTTTCTAAACTTTATTAAACCCACTCATCTGCCCTCTAACATCCCAACTAAAATTAGGAAGCTCCAAAATTTCACTATCAAATTCACCCCTCTTCTTCTCTGCCACACTCCAAAACTAACAACAACAACATCTGGCATTTGAACACTGCAATCAAGATGAATCCTATGGCCAAGTTAACAAAATCATCGCCAGCATAAGAGTATTTCTCGGGAACGAAAATCCGATTTATGGAATGATTGAGTAGAAAGACGATTCATGCCTCAACTTGGTTCTCTTCGGATTTTATAGCTAAAGATGTGGTTGTTGAATATGGCTCCCTGACTATAATGATGAATGGGATGTATATTTGGTCGACTAAGAGGAATATAAAGTAAGTTTATGAATGAGAAAAGAAAGAGGTGTGAGTATGGACATTACTTGGCCATCAGGCACTGGCGAAGGTGAGGAAGAGAGGAAGCAATTAAGAAGAGGGAAAAAAAGGAAATATTAGGGTTTCCTGATTTTTTGTTTAGGCTTGAGGTGTTTTTACCATAAATACCCTTGCAAGTCATCACTTAATGTCCAAAATGGACGGAAGGGTCAAATTATTAATGTTTTTTAGTTTACGGGTTAAAATCGTTCATTCAATAGCTAAGGGGTCAACATCGCTAGTTTAAGAAAGTTCATAGGTCTGCGGCACTTTTTCCCCTACGTTTTACAGAAAATCTCTAAAATATAAGAAATTTCGTGTTTAGGTGAAAATTTTATTTTTTATTATTTAGTAAAGATAAGTTCTTAAATAAATGCACTATAAAAAATCAAATTAATTATGTTTTAGTTTATTGATATACAATACAAATAAAATATATTGAGAAATTATAACGAAAGTGTATGTGGTGCAGTTGTCGAAGTACTTATGGTAGGAAGAGAGATTGCGTGTTCGAATCTTACAAACTACAAATAATAAATAGTAGGTAATATTCGAGGATTATGAATATGTGATATGAAATTATCAAGCAATCACACCTTCTACTATGTTGAAGTCTTCCAGATGGTTTTTTATTCTTGAATTCTACTTCTTCTTCTCTCTCTCTCTCTCTCTCTCTCTCTCTCTCTCTCTCTCTCTCTCTCTCTTGTACTTTCTATCTCTATATTCTTTCTCTTTGTATTATATTATTATTCCGAGTAATTTATCGTGTCATGATCATCAAATTCATAACAGATATCAGACGGGGACTAACAACTTACTCGTCATAATATGGAATTTATGCACGAAATATTTCAAATCAAAATTTCCCCGCTAAAGCACTTTCTCTCTCTCTCTCTCTCTCTCTCTCTCTCTCTCTCTCTCTCTCTCTCTTTCTATATATATAAATAATTTCTCCTCTTCTCTCTAAAAATTGTGATAATTATTTGAACCTCTTGTACCTTTGACATCCCTAGTACTCCTGCCCCACTTAGACTTGGGATATATTATGACTAGTGCACTCGAGTCTTCTACTTAGCCACCTCATATACCAACTAGGACTCGTCTAATTTCTCCTCTTCTCTCTAAAAATTGTGATAATTATTTGAACCTCTTGTACCTTTGACATCCCTAGTACTCCTGCCCCACTTAGACCTGGGATATATTATGACTAGTGCACCTGAGTCTTCTACCTAGCCACCTCATATACCAACTAGGACTCGTCCTCCTCTCCTATCACACGATCCATACACTCCGATACCTTATGAGTTATGTGGATCTTCTCAGCTACCAGCTACATTATATGATCTGTATGTACCTGGTTCTTCTGTACCTCCCATATGTCCGGTCAGGATTCTATTATGTTTAGACTCATTGCCAGTTTTCACTCATAGCTATTTGCTCACTTTTTAATTTAAAAGGACAACCACACTTTTTAGTTCAATAAGAACCATGTTTTTTTATGAGTACTTCTTCTTCTTCATCATCAACTCTTGGCTTCGTTCTTGATTTCTTTGCATCTCCATGCTCACAAGCTAATGTAATATACGGTCGACGGTAAGAAGTTCTTGATCTCAAACATCGAGTGACAGTCAAATATATATTCACCTTCATTGCCTTTCTTTTGCCTAATCCATCAACTCTATTTTCGAATTAAATATTCAATCAATTATGAATAAATGACCATGATCCACGTATTCCTCTGGTTCAAAAGATTCTTCAAATGTGTTTGGATCTACATCAGTCTGTTAGATTAAAACATAATACGAAACAAATTAAAAATTCATCTTATATAATTAAAAAATCATAAAAAGCATAAAAATAACAATTAAAAAAAAACACTAACTTGAATTTCTTCCAAGTGGGCGAAATTGCTCAATACATTTCGCCAAGTTGGGTGAAATTCCCTTGAGAATTTCACCCATTTGGGAGAAACTCGGGTCAATTCGGAAAAATTCAATTTTTGGTATTGTTTGTTCAATACATTTCGTCAGGTTGGGCGAAATTCCCTTGAGAATTTCACCAATCGATAGAAACTAGGTTCAGTTCGGAAAAATTCAATTTTTGGTGTTTCCTTATCTCAAAATCGATATTTTCTTGCAAAAAATCTTCAAAATCATCCATATCAATATATAATTTGTGCTGAATATGAAAGATTTGAGTTTGGGGTATTAGAGAAGTTAGAGAGAGAAAATTGGTGGGAAAATATGATTTTTTTCATGTTGTCCTTCTAGATTCCCGAGTTATCTTTATTATCCCCCATGTATTATTCCCTTCGGCCAGAAATATAAGTTTACATCAATAAATATTTATTAAATTTTTTACATCTTTATCCATCTTGTTATTAATTTATTTTACTTCCATTAGCTATATCTTTCCTTATTTATAAAGGGTAGAAAGGATATTGTAGTTCAAAAATTCTCTTATTTTCAAGATTCTTAATTTGTGTACAAAGGTCTAAAACCCCTTATATTTATGAATGGAGGGAGTATATTTTCACGTACTATTAGTATCATTTAATTTGGTGATTAACTAGTCTAATTATAAAATTTGTTCCCTTGCTAATGATGAAAGAGCTCATGACAAGAGGGTAACTCAACTGGTTAAAAATATTTTTTTCATGCGATAAGTCATTAGTTTGATTCACACCCAATGTATACAAAAAAATAATAATAAATAAATAATGAAAGAGTGCAATTGTGTCCTGTAATGACTTTTGCTTGAGACAAAAGGTGTGTGATCTAATGATGCGACCCCCTTACTTAGGTACTTTCATTTGACATGTCAAGTGAGAGACTCATGAGTTCAAGTCACTTAAAGAGCAGTTTAACACCACATGCCAGCCTTGTGCTGATGTTGATTCTAATAGTTGGGATTATTATTACGTAATTTGGATTAGATTTAAAATTCCGATTCATTTTTTTTCATTGAATCCAATATCTACTCCACACTTTCTTTCATATAAATTTAGCTTTTACAAAAATCGAGAGAAAAATATCAATAATTTTCATTTCTAATCCAAATGACCCTTAATTTGCGTTTATGTGATTTTAATTTTGCCTTTTGTTTTCTTCCCTTGACTGTTTGATTTGATTTCAAGTTCTTGAAGTTGCAATAAAGTTCGTAAAGATTTTTTTATTAACCTAGCCATTTTTTTTTGGTAGCTAATTTATAAGTTTCGATGCTTCTATTTAGTTGGTGATGGCCTCTTCTTTGTCAACAATAATGCCCATTTTGAGTTGCTCTGTGTTGTGTTCCAATATTGTTTGAATATAGGTCTATTTGTATTGGAAGTAAGAATGAAAATAATTATTATCTTCGATCAGAAATGTAAAGGATTTTAGGAGATTGAGTATGGTAAAAAATATGAGAGATTTTATACTTTTCAATGGGCATTTTACATTTTTTCTATCTGTACTTATCTCTTTGTTCATTTATTACACTCTTATTATCTCTCTCCTTATTTATTAAGGGTATAAAGAAATTTTGACTCCACCATTGTCTTTGTTTTCAATGCTCTTCTTGTACACAAGACTAAAACTCATTATATTTATGACAAAAAGTAATATTTTTATGCTCGATTTTAATAAAAAGTAAATTTTACGTGAGAGAATGTGTGAGATAAATGTAGAGTCCAGTGAAAAAAAAGAAAAGGGTTTGGATTGTCAAAACCAATCCAAATGCACCCTTAGTTATTTTAGGTTTTGTATATGGCTAAACTTTTAAAATTTTACATTTTTAATGTTAAGTTAAAATTGATGCTTATAAGTCACCTCATACCTGTTCTTTTTTTTTTTTTTTGGGGGGAAATTTTCATACTTCTTGTTGACTTGATGAAAATTTTTATTTTTCTAAATTGCGTGTAACGCCCTACCCAGTAAGCACCTACCATGACCCTTAAAGTTTCGGGACTGATGAAAATAGAGTTTGGATCTAATGTAGTGAAGTATAGTGTTTTTGACATTTAGTGGTAATTTTGGAGATATTTAGGAATGAGAGTAAACTTTTATTATTTTGAGGTTTTATTATTAAGGTTTATAAGTGCTTTAAGTGGATTTTATTTTTAATACCTAGTGTGTATTTTAGAAATTTAAATACTTAACATTTTCATATATGGTTTCCAAAAAAAAAAAAAATTCACAATTAAGAAACATTTTGCCACCTCCACCTTTCCACCCGTCACCACCACCACCTTTCCACCCGTCACCACCACCACTTTCCTTTTTTTTTTTTTTCAGCCCCTAACCAACCCTTCACCTATACATATATATATGTCATAGGACTTTGTTTTTTTTTTTTTTTTTGGGCTAGCATTTCGGCAGCCATATAGTAGTATAGATATTATAAGTCTTTTTTTTTTTTTTTAAGTTTTTGGGCAGCCATAGTATATATATATATATATATATATAATATGTATACAAAGCATCAACGTTGGAGGATTTCAAATAAGGTTAGTGTTTGCATGTTTTTCTTTCTTTTTGTTATTAGTTAGATTATATATATAATGTAAATTTATGATTATTTTTAGGATTTTAAATATTTTAAATGGGTTTCAGTATATAGTTAATTATAGTTTCTTAAGAGATGATCTTTTTTCGGGTATAGGATTTTTGATCTTTTTAAAGAATTATTATAAGTACGTATATACAGATATATATATATATATCTTAAGTCATTTCGTTGGATTTCTATATTTAGGGATAGAATTATTTGATTGGTACCTAAATATTAAGTATTTTCCTATTATTATATTTGTAGGATCCTAGTACCAGATTTGTATTCAGGTGAGTCCATAAAACTCCATTTTATTATGTTATTTCAAAAGTTACGGGCTATATAAATATGATTTTTAAACTTATCATAAAATATCTACTATTTTTGAAACAGTATAACATGCCATGTTTTTCTTAATTGGAGATGTTCTCCACGATGTGTTACATGTTCATTAGAAATGCATAGGAGCGGTGCTCCATATAGGTGTTGTCTTTTTTAAAATAGATTATTGTTGTTGTGAAAAAGAACTAGTCTATACACGGGTTTTCTGGAAATATTTATAAGTTGGAAAATACTTTGGTTTTGAAAAGTTATATGATTTGGCATGCATGAATGTAAACATGGCATGTTTGTAAAATCTGCATAAGCTGGAGAATGCTTTAGTCCTGAAAAGTTACATGTTTCGACATGCATGAATATAGGCCTGGCATTGGCATAATTGTAAAATTTGCATAAGCATGTGATGACTGGCGGATGAGGATTTTTGTGCATTGAAATGTTTATGACTTGAATCTGTTATGATGGTCGGGCAAATGGCCCTGCGGTTTGTATATACATATGAAAACCTCATTCCGACCAGGGTTAAAGTTTATTGAAAATCAAGTGAATGGACACGTTAGCGGATTGCACTCTACATGGCTAGTCCCCCATACTAAGGCCTCTTCCGATGACGTGGACGGGTTTTTTACTCTGAAGGTGGATCCACTTGAAGAGGGGCGTAGTACCTTGAGGGCATGGCCCAACGGGTATTTACGTGGACATCACATCATGCTCTACGGTGGGACGGTCACCTAGTGGAGAGTCAGGAGGGGCTCAAAACTGAGGTTGGCCCCAAGGCAGACCTGGTAGGTGCCCCAGGAGTCTGTAGCCTATTTTGACCAGTGATATGAGAGTGCGGTTGTTTGCAATCGAGCGCTCGTATAGTGTTTGGCTGGTATTGACTACGAGATACTGGAACTTGGTTCCGATGGCCTCGTTTTGGGGATCCAGACTTTGTCCGTGGAGCCCCACTGTTGCATAACATGTTCTTTTAAATTCGGGGCATAGAAGTTGCACTGATGTGTCTTGATTCGCTCAGACTTCCCAGCTACGCTCGAAACCCTCATGTAGGTTCAAGCATCAGTTTTGTTAAAATATTAAAAGAGAATGTTTTCTTATAATATTGCATGAACTGCTTTGTGAAAATGTATCATCATTGTTTTAAAGAAATCACTACAGCGCACACACACACACGTGGAATCACTGAGCCTTCGTGCTCACGTTTTTTTTCCATATCATGTTTTCGTCTTAGATTAACTCAAGATGGTCAGAGATACAATAAACCGCTGAAGTTTTAGGCGTGAAATTTTGGTTCGAGTCTCTCCGGAAGGACATATGTTTTTGTGTTGCTCTCTTGTACTCGAGATGTTTGTAAAGTATTTATATCTTTGTATCGGAATTACCATAAGATAAGAAGTTTTCTCAAACCCTATATTTTGAGCTCCATTTAGTGTTCAGATTGTTTGGTTTTCCGCTGCGTATTATATATATATATACTTCTAAGTGTTGCCCAGGGGGTTATGCTCTTGTTTTCAGACTTGTAGTTTAGTGCTGAGAGGCACGTAGATATCCTACTCAGCCGCAGTTGACCTAGTGGCAGAGTTAGGGGTATCACATTGCATCTCTTCTAGCTATAGTGTAGAGATTTATATGATTAATATATATTCATTTAATTCTAAAAAGAAAAAAAAAAAAGAAAAGAAAGGCTAAATATGTTGCTAGATGATGAGTTCAGTGTCCCAATCTTAAGTAAAGAGTTAATGTATATATAAATTACATGAAAGTAAAATGAACATTATCTCTATTTATAGTTTCTTTTTCTATTTACTTTATCCAAAACATCCAATGTGGGATTAAGTGTATATAGACCTTTTGATCCTTTTGAAACCATATTTACATTTCAAAGTTCAATTGGGTTGGGCCAAATTTAAATGAAAGATGTTCCATGATATCAATATTTATTGGACCATAGAAATTGAACTCAAATGGAAGAGAAGACGATGAGTTGTTCCCATCATAAGCCCCCTAAAAAATATCATAAATGATTTATTATATTTTGTTTTTCCTACCTATCTTATATTTCTGGTGAAATTTTGAATTTAGGTTTGTTTATTCACGACCCTATGTACAGTTTTGAATTAGCTGTGCTCTTCTCAAATTCTTCTTTTTTCTGCTTTACAGATCTTTTGATAATCATTTCTTGTAGAAAATTAATATTCCCTGAAGATGTTGTCTTCCAAGAATTCACAACAAAGTCCTAAGAAATCTTCAAAGATAAAACCTTAGGCAATAGGTTGTTCTTCAAAACTTGATGTTACAATTATTCATCTCACTTCTAATTTGTTCTAAGTGGTTGGAGATATACGATAGGCAATTTTAGTATTTTGTTTCTATCAGTTGATTGTAAGAAAGCATTGACTCTTACGGAATAGAGAGACTAATAAATTATAATTCGGACTACAAAACTGATGTTTGCAACGTTGGTGCTATGATTGTATCCCTCAAATGTAACCCCTGCTAGTTTAAAAGCTATTCAAAGGACATTTAGAATTCCTTCCAGTTATTTAATGGTAGAAGCACCTATAGATGATAGGGACCATTTATCCCCGAGTGGGAGCTTCACAGTCTACTAGAAGCAATTAAAAGCAGGTCTAAGATTTCTGTTACACCCATTGCTTATAGATATTATGAATTATTGGGGTATTAAATTAGGCAATTAGCACTTAACAGGGTAAGGAAAATAGTAGCATTTATGCTAATATGTAAAGCTTTCGGGATACCTACAAATTTGGAAGTGTTTAGGAATATTTTTTACATAAAGCCAATGAAAGAAGGACTAGGATGGCATACTTTTCAAAAGAAGAATGTGGATGGAAGTTTTAAAATAAAGTTGCCACAATCTATCATGGTTGGAAAAATGGGTTTTTCTTTCTTGTTGATGGTCATCAGACAACTCAAAATTCTCGGAATAGAAGGAGAGCGCTACCAAATTATGTAGTAGAAGCAAAACAAGGTTTTATAAAAGAGTATGCTCAAAAGCTGATACAATATTAATTTGGAATGGTACTACGAGAAGGTTGTTGGGATGAAAAGATGATCTCCTATACAAGTTTTTATTCTCCACAGGGAAGCGTCTTGCACGAATTAAGTTAGTGTTTTAGGTTTAAACACTTATCTAGTATTGAAAAAATGTATATGTTGTGGTATATGAAATTGATGTGTGGGTTTGAATCTATATAGCGACAACGATGCTAACAGGAATAATGGAAGTGACCGTAAAAATGAAGATGGCACCACCAAGGGATAAGGTCATGGAAGAAGATAAGCATGAATGTGTAAAAGTTATTATGATTTAACGAGAAAATGTTGTTGGAGGATTTCATATTATGTTTACTGTCCCGACAGAGGCTGTGGATATTTCTGCTTTGGAAGCTAGGAGAAAAGAACGAGAAGATCATGTACTGAATAAAGAAAAACAATCAATATCTGAAGATGAGACAACACTTGAAAATAAATTTGAAGGAGCCAAGGTTCAGAAGAGGAAGGGATTGGAAACAGGAAAAAGAAGAAAACTGTTTCCCGAATGCTAGTCTATGCGAATACCCTGGACCATCATCTCTTGCATCTATTGCTTAAGAAGGTGCCCCAAAAGAAAGGAATATGGGGAATATTCCAGAAATAGAGATGGTGGATGACTGTGAGTTTTTGTTTCTAAGCTAGTCTATTAGGATGAAAAGGCAAAAAGTGTTTGTAGGGAGAGAGAAAAAAGTTCATGAAGTTAAAACAATGCTATCAGGCATTGAAACTGTTACAGATTGGTCTTGGGATCCATTGATGGATGGTTTGGCTTTGGCCTCTTTCCAAGTATGGGCCTAATATTCTTCTGAATTTAGTAATTGTGTTAAACAATTCATGTGAATTGACTTAATATCAATATGTGTACAGAATGTGAATATTGCGAATGAAATAGCTCGGAAGGTAACTATTACAAATACCATTCATGAAGAATTAATAGATAAATACAAGGGTGTAAAAGAATCTTTGGAACAAGAGAGACTCAAAAGATTGCCTTTACAAGAACAAACAAAAAGGTAAGAATAGAATATATCAGAAAGTAGAGCTACAAATCCAAACTTATCTGGAGATTTAGAAGCCAAAGAAGAAGAAATTATATCTCTAAATGAATTGCTGAGACAAGAGCAATTGAAGAATGTGGCTCATGAGAAAACCATCATGAAACAAAATTGGGAGATTAGCATTCTGAAAGATTCACTGTCAGAATTGGTGGATTCCCATGGGAAGTATAAACAGAAAGTAAAAACAGATATAATTCAAGAGTTTTGTGAAGGTGAAAATTGTAAACATTGATTGTTTGGATTAGCTATGCCTACATAATTCGTGGCGGTAACTAAATTGGTGAGAGAAACCTGAAGGATAAAATCAAGTGTAACTTTTCCTGAAATAACCAATATGTGTTATAAAGAAGATGTTGAATACTCAGAATACCCCTGGGACCATCAAATGAGGATGGACTTGGAGCAATCAGGAGCGATTTAGGAAAATGAGCCATATATGGAACATGATAAAGTTTCAGAACCGGGAGGTCATGAAAACTCCGTTGAAAGTTTGATGTTGGAGAAGATAATATGTCGTTGTCTCAAAGTCATGACCAAGAAGGAAGTATATTGGATGATCACAAAAAAACTAGTATCCTAGATACTCCTTTGACTGTTCGAGTTAATCTGTTCATAGAGATGACAAGGATACATTTGGGAGCATCTAGCCTTGTTACTGATCTTGATGCGGATATACCGGGAGACGACCAACCAACAAGATAAGCAACATCTAGGGATGGCACTACTATCCATGCCAAGAAGCAAGCAATAGATGGAAAACATACAAAGAGGAAGGTGGATGGAGCCCAAAATATTAAAGTTGGTGAAGAGGTGAATACTCCTCGGGGAAAAAAAGAAGAAGTCTCTCTCCTAATGGGAAAGAGAAAAATGGAAAGTAAGCCATGTATTGTTTAAGAGTGCTCTTGTATGAGCATTAGGAGTTTCATTAGGAGTATGAAGCCTCAAACATCTCCCATAGTTTGATTTTGAACTTTGTGTGCTAGCTCAAATTTTTTGTAATAGAACCATATCATATATGATAAACATATTTTTATTGTTAATATATTGGTAGGTCTAACTTGTGTGGTTAAACCGGATGGTTTTCAGCATGAGATGGGCTTACGGTAACTTAGAAAGAAGCATATTATTGTATGGTCCTTTGAATATATTTGTTGATAGGCTTTTGTAAAAGATTAAAGTTGATGGGCTTGTAAAACTCGTGCTTGTAAAACTTAGCCGAAGGAAAGAATGGATACATTCATAACAAAACTTCTTGGAGAAGTGAATGTTGATGATGTAATACAAAGCAGCGGGATATGCAAAGGAGATACATGTATGAACCTATTATGTATGCACAACCTTTGGGAATCCTGCAATGCATTTAACAACTACGCAGGCTCTTAGATACGTGGCACAATTATATTGGAAGATGTTTGGGTTTCAAAAGATAAGTCATGATGGGTATTACCAAGGGAGGCGTATTGAAAAGACATTTTGCATACCAAACGGTGCGAAGTGGCGCGAAGAGGTGCCTATATAAGAGGAGTTGTGCAAAACCTGTTTCCATAGTAAGGAAAAAATCAGTTTAAGCATTTGAGAGAAGAGAAAAAGAGTATTAATTTGCAAAAATAAAAAATTTCATTGATCGATAAAAAGTCTGTGTTCTACCCACCCTTAGCCTTATATTTCTTAAAGAATGCCAAAGAGTTGTCTTTTTGTCACCTCATTTTCGATGATGGTCAAGAGTATATCTGGATCCCTTTGATACCTGTGATCAGAAGTTATGATTTATATTCTTTTGAAAGGTTATGACCATGCTGAAGGTGTATCTGAGCTTGAGGGGATGGGCTATGGCCATTGAGTTGGATCTAAATGAGGCAATTCACGAAGTCGACATTGTGCAAGGCTAACTGGTGGAGACCATAAGGGATGTGACTGTCCCTCAAGCTATCATAGAGCTATTTTGCAGAGTTTTTGATGGTACAACATTCCACTCCCTGCACATGGACAAATATTTATATGAAAACCAGGCAATTTTGAGGAAATATCGGGCCGTGAAGAAAAGGAGGTTGGCAATATTGCAAAGAGAGCTAGAGGCTCGCAGAGCAGTTCTGAATGCTGAGGAAGATGGTCTAGGGGCCTTTAAAAAATATTTTATTATATTAAAAATTTTTTTAGTTTTTTAGATGGGAAACCCCTTGCTGAGTAGGGTGGTAAAGTTTGAAGATCTATTAGGTGTGACTCCTAGTAGGTAGTTTGTTTCTATTTTGTTAGATTAGCTACATAAGATATTTGGGATGGCATCCTGGTATCTATTGAAAAATGTAGGCCTCAAAATAGTCTTTTAATGTCTATTTTGGAATATATATATAAGGTATTTATAATGAAATATGGCTTTAAGTATTGTTTATTATAGAAAATCTTTGAATGGAGTTGTGTCGTCAAATCTAAAGACTTTAACTGTAGGAATGATGATTGTAAATATTGTTTTTTACAACTTAGATGCGTAAAAAGATGTAGAGAGACTATGTAAAAGAATTAAGGATGTGTATGTGAAGGATTAAAAGATAAAATAGATGATTTAAAATCATCCATATGCATTAAAGCTAAGGAACATGTAAAAGAAAATATGTATTTGATATTTGGAACATATACAAATATAGCAGGATAACCCGATATGGGAAAAACTTGTTTCTAAGGGAAAAACTTTTTAAGATTAACATTATTCCAAGTCCTTACTAAAATCTTGCCTTCAGAGTTTTGTAACTTATAACTCCCATTATTGTTGCATTTAATAATCCGATATGGTCCTTCCCAAATTGGGTCAAACTTTCTATTTGGGTCCATCGACTAACGTCATTCTTTCTCAAAACCAAACCCCTTTCTTTGATGGTAGAAGGCTTGACTTTAGCATTGTGATATCGAGCCACTTGTCGTTTGTAATGTTCATCCTTCGTGGCAGCTTTTGTGAGAATTTCGTCTATCAATGGTAAGTGTTCATACATCATTTGGTCATTTATTTGTTCATTAAATGTCGCACGGCATAAAGATTCATGACCAATTCCTGCTGGAATAACATCTACTCCAAAGCATAAAGTGAAAGGAGTTTCTGCTATAGCTATTCTAGGAGTAGTTCGATAAAACTAAAGAACACTTGGAAGCCCTTCTGACCATTTACCCTTTAGGAGTAGTTTGATAAGACCAAAGAACACTTGGAAGCCCTTCTGACCATTTACCCTTTACACCATCTAACCGCTTTTTCAAGCATTGCAAAAAGGTTCGATTTGTGACCTCAACGGCACCACTTGTTTGGGGATAGCCAACAAATGTGGACCATTGCTCAATACCCAACACTTCACAAAAATCTTTGAACTCTTTAGAATCAAACTATTTTCCATTATCTGATATGAGGATTTTATGAATCTCAAAGCGATTAACATCTTTGTAAAAGAAATCTCTAATCTTTTTAGTAGTATTATTGGCCAATGTTTTCACCTCAATCCATCGTGTAAAATGATCAATGGAAACCACTAAATAGTTCTTTCCAGCAAAGTGCCCGGGAAAAGGGGCCCAAAAGATCAATTCCCCATTGCGCGAAGGGTATCGGGATACCAGAGTTGTGATATTCAGACATTGGGATATGGTGTTCATTAGTATGTATCTAAAACTTTGTACAAGTTTATATCAAAGTGATGGAGTCTTCTCTCATAGTAGGCTAATAATAGCCATATCGAAGAGCTTTGTTGACCAATGCCTTAATACCAATGTGGAAGCCGCAAATGCCTTCAAGGATCTCGCGTAGGATATATCTGACATTTTCCTCATTAACACACTTTAATGATGGCCAAGTACCTATGGTTCTATACAACTGGTTCTATTATCACCCTTGTTTCCAAAATGCCGATCACTTGTCCTATGACAACTTATGGGTCACTTCGAACACAAAGATGTCCCAGCTAATAAAGTCTCTTATTCTGCTCATTGTTGCTAAGAGGAAACAAGAATTTTAAAGCATAAGCATATTGATAGCCATCAGGATCTTCCAGAATCAATCCTGCTCCTTTATACTCTTCTATGGTAGAACCATTAATGTTTAAAATTCATACGGGATGTACATCGGGATTTGGAGAAGATTTACCATGAGAAATGGTATCAGGGAGAGTGCACTATACAATGAAATCAACAAGGCCTTGACCTTGAATGGTCTTTCGAGAAGAAAAGTCAATTTGATATTCACTTAACTCCAAAGCTTATTTTGAACTACGTCTCGATATATCTGGTTTGTGCAACACGTTTCTTAAAGTTATGTTATTTAAAGCAATAATAGAATATGCTTGAAAGTATTGTTTTAGCTTTCATGCAGTAATAAGTAAACATAAAATGCATTTATCCAAAGAACTATAATGCTCTTTTGGACCGTTTAAAACATGGCTCACATAGTAAATAGATTTCATTATATTATCACGCTTGGAATAAAGTACAGAGTTAATCACTTTGGGGGTGATTGAAAGTTTCATCAACTAAAGGAGTAACTAGCAAAGATGGGGAAGAAAGGTAATCTTTAAACTTTTGAAAAGCTTTGCTAGCCTCCTCTGACCAAGCAAACTTCTTTGGATGCCTCAGAATATGATAAAAAGGAAGGCCTGTTTCACCAGCTCTTGCTAAAAAATGTCCCAAAGATGCCATATGTCTCGCCAATCGTTGTACATTTTTTATTGATACAGGTTCTGGCATATCTTGAGTAACTCTTATTTTAGCTGGAGTAGCTTCAATACCTCATTCAAAAACCAAATATCCCAAACATTTGCTAGACAACATGCCAAAGGTGCATCTCTTAGGATTAAGCTTCATTCGAATCTTCCTAACTCTATCAAAAACTTACTTCAAATCACTTGGAGCAGACTCATTTTTCTTGGATTTGACAATAATGTCGTCTACATACACTTCAACAATCTTCCTGATAAGTCCCTCAAATGCTTTATTCATGCCTTCTTGAACGTCAGCCCTAGCATTTTTTTAATCCGAAAGGCATACGAGTATAGCACTAAATATCATCATCCGTAACAAAAACTGTTTTAGCCATGTCATCCTTAGCCATCAGGATTTGATGGTACCCTTTATAAGCATCAAGGAAGGAAAGTAGCTCATGACTAGCAATGGAATCACTAACTGATCAACGCGCGAGAGAGGATAGGGATTGTTTGGAATAGTTTTATTGAGGTTCGTGAAATCAGTACAAACACATGAAGCATCTTCTGGTTTAGGCACTACCACAGGATTTGATAGGCATTCGGGAAAATCAATTATTTTGATAATCCCGTCTGCTAGTAATTCTTGGACTTCTTTTCGAATGACTACTTGTATAGCCTTGGCAAAGGCTCTTTTCTTCTGAAAAACTAACTTGGTGTCTTCAGAAATTGTGCTCAGCAATTTCTCGGGGCACCATGCCCAAATTTGAAGAAGACAAGGCAAAATATCTTTGTACTCAACCAAAAGTTCAACAGGTTGCATTCTCAAGCTTCTTGGCAGGTGTTTACCAATCTTCACGTTCTACTCTAATTTTTCCACGTCTAAGATGAAAAGCTCAAATTCTTCATCAGGTTTCAGCTTTGGTGTTTTGCTATGTTCTTTACAATCCTCTTCCAAATTTTCAACCTTTTTAACAATGGCAAAGTAACATTCTTTGGCAGCTTTCTGATCATTATAAATCATCTATACATGGGTAACATTATGAATTTCCATGGATAAGTCGCAGGTAGATACCTTAGTCTGTAATTCATTCAAAGCCGGTCGACCCAAAATGCAGTTGTATGGGGATGGGGTATATACAATTAAAAATTCCACCATGTGGGCAATGTCTCCAACAGATACCGAGAGACTGATTTTATCATAAGACTAACGACTAGTAAACCCAACTAACGAGCTTGCATAAGGGAAAACCTCATCCTATGGAATGTCCATTTGTCTAAAATTTTCTTTAAAAAGAACTTTAATAGAATTACCAGTACCCATAAGGATACGCTTGACGAAATATTGATCTATAGTCATGGTGACGATTAAAGGATCATCACAATGGACCTCTCTTAATCGCTTTTGAGAGGCAATAAGGCCAACATCTTGTATGACATTAATGACTTTCATCTTGTATGATGAAATATTACTGTTAATATTTTTCTTATCCTCAGACCATGGTTTTTTTTCTCCCCAAAATCACTGATTGTAGAATGCTTAGAAGCAGCACTATCGATAAATTCTTTCAACTCTCATTTCTTAATGGCATTTCCTATGGCTTTCTTCAGCTCATTATACTGCTCGGTGTCGTGACCATGATCCTTATGGAAACGACAATATTTCCCTTTGTTTCTTTCCTCTAGGGGAGATAACATCTTTGCAGGGTGGTCTAAGATCCCCAAAGATTCAACTTGTTGCAGTATTTTTGATCGAGGAACACGCAACATAGTGTAATCATACTAGGAAGATCAGGCTTGCATGGACCCAGCCGATCTAAAATTCGAGGCTTTGGTTTGATATCTGTTGGCTTAGACTTCTTGGAATGTTGATTATTCTTTAACCTCACTATCCAGTTCCCGTTTCCATCTCACATAATCATTAGCATGAATGAACTTTTGAATCTTGGCTAAAAGAGTGTTGACATTAGTGGATTCCTCCTATGCTAATTTCCTTGAGAAAAATGCAATTTGTCAATTCATGTCGACAGGCTTGAATGTATTCCTTCTCAGAAAGTTGAGGAATTTCTTGAGCTGCCTGGTTGAACCGGGCAGTATAATCTCTGAATGAGTCCAATTGACGTTGATGAACACTGAGAAGGAAATCAAAAGTAGGTTGAGAAATAGATTGAGGAAGAATAAATTTTTCTCCCAAATCCTTGAAACAAGTAATGCCCCTGAGTGGTAGATGAGTATACAAAGCTAAAGCTTTCTAGGTTAACAAACTGGAAAACATTCGACAGCATGTACTGTCTGAAGCATTATATACATACATCTGAGAAGTGAAATGCATCATATGATGTGTGAGATCAGAAGAATGCACATGCATAAGAGTCAATTAATGGGTTGTGTTGCAAAAAATCCCATCCCCCATCGGGGATACCAACAGATGGAGCATATCTGAGCTAAAGTTTGATTAACAAGATCATGAATGGTTTGAGTTTGGGAAAGGGGTGAATTTCTTTGAGAAAGAATATCTCCAGCAACTACATTAGAAGGAAAAGATGGGGAAAGAAATTATGGCATAGTGAACTGGGATCAGGGAACAGAGGCAGTAGATACCGGGATGAATGGTAAAACATGTTGAACTTTAACATGGTTTAAAAAGATTCTAACAAGGTTTGCAATTGAAGAATATGATCCGGGTGTAAGGTAGTAGATAAGGTGTAAATTCTGGAAAAGGGGATAGAAGGAATAGAAGATCCTAATACCTGTGGAGTAAGCACGGGAAAAGAAAAATGAAGGATGACAAAAGTTGCTGGTGCGGGTTGAATAAGAGGAGGAGGATCAGAAGTAGAAACATCCTCCTGTTAAGTAAGATCAGTTGCCATTTTTCACAGTTTATGGGTAAATAAAGAAGAAAATTAAAGCAAGATGAGCGCCAAATGATGAGTTCAATATCCTGATCCTAAGTAAAGAGCTCCTGCAAAGCCAGACAAATCAATCACCAAGGCAGGATTGGACCCTCGTTTCACCTCAAATACTTAAGTCAGTATTAATAAGTAATAGTAATGTATATATAAATGACATGAAAAGTGAAGTGAATAGTACCTCTAGTTGTAGTTGCTTCTTCTACTTACTTTATCCAAAACATCCAATGTGGGATTAAGTGTATGTAGACCTTTTGACTGTTTTGAACCCTCAGTTACATTTCAAAGTTCAAAGTACTTTAATAGGTTAGGCCAAATTTAAAGGAAAGACGTTCCATAATATCAATATTTATTAGGCCATAGAAATTGAACCTAAATGGAAGAGAAGCCGATGGGCTATTCCCATCATTAGATTTATGTATTTAATGTTGAAATGAGTGGTGAAGTAGTGGCTTAAGAGGTGGAAGCACTCTTTATTAGACCAAAGATTTTGGGTTCTGACCACATTCCTTCTCGCAATGTATCCATATATATATATATATTGAAATTGAATACATTATACATATAAGAGGATTTATTTTTTAAAAATAAAAAATTGATTGATTTGTCATAGATTATATGGGTAAAAGATCCTTTGTACAAGATTCTTTTATAATATATTTTTCCTTTATGTTTATTTTTTCTTTAGGATTTATTTTTTTAATTAAATTTTATTAATAAAATATACAAAATTAGAAAGTGATACACAAAGTAGTGTGCTCCACCTCTTCTTCCTCCTTCCCTTCCTTCCTTCCTGACGATCTGCTCCAACCCTTATCCCGTCCTTACCCTCCCTCCCCCATCCTTTTCTTTCTTCTTCATCTCTCCCTCTTCTCTTCCCCTACTCCCCCATCTTCTTCCTTCCACTTTTTTAAGCTAATGGAAGGGCCAGGCAACTTGCTTTTGCTCCTTCTCTTTAATACTAAGTATTAACAATTAAACTAGTTAGAATTTTCCAATGAACATTAAATAAGACCTCCATGACAGCCATCTTTCTTCAAAATCTTCAGGAGCTAAAGAAAAAGTAGTGATTTTTTGCCTTTTTAAAATCGACTTGCAAACTAGGAGGAATATAGGAAGGGATCAATTCTCACTTTATCTCAATTTTCGATCAATTTTGTACAGATCCCCTTATAGAATAAATATTACAGATTCCTGATTAATTGGAGTGTGTATAGAATTTCAATCGACTTTGTGTTCTAAAGCCACAAGAACATACGATAAACAATTTGATTTGAAGAACAAAGTGGAAAAACTTAGAGTTTGATGATCCCAATTACTAACACACCCCAAAGATATATCATAAAGTGGAAGGGGAGAAAGAGGAGGGGAAGAGAAAGGGGAGAGATGAAGAAGAAAGAAAAGGAGTTGGGGGAGCCGACTGCCAGGAAGGGAGCAAGAAGAATAAGTAGGTGGAGGGGATCAGAGGATTTGCGGGTTTTGTAGGTTTTTTATTTTTAAAATTTTTAAATTTTTTATATACAATTACAAATTTACCCTTATAATATTTTTTGAAAAAAAATTCTAAATTTTTTATAAGGGTAAATTTGTTTAATAAGACCAAAAAGGACTAACTAAATTATTAAGGGATCAAACAAGTTCAAATTAAAATTGAAGGACCAAAATAAACATGATTTTATTTGAGAACTAAATAGGATAATCTTCCTATGAAAAATTCTATATAGTTATTGGATTTCGAAGCATCTCGACATATGACTGGTAGGCTTGATCTTTTGTCTAGTATTTATGTCATTCAACCTTGTTTTAATTGTTTGCCTAATGTGAATTTTGACGAAACTGTAAAATTGGAACATGAACTTTTCATTCATAATGTTCTTTATATCCCTAACCTTAAGTGTAATCTTATTTCTATATCATGACGGTTGCAATTTAATTCTGACAATAGTGTTTATTTTTCTAGGAATATGTGTGTTATACAGGACCCTGAAGAAGGAGGTTAGACTGGCATATGGAGTGTACAATTTCTTACGAGAACAGGCAAATCGCGCTTCTGTCATTTCTCTGGATTTATTATATAAACGGTTAGGACATCCATTCATTTATGTGATGAAACATTTTCCTGATTTTCCCAATTACTTGAACTCTACTATGCATGAGTGCTTAATTTGTTTTCAAGCTAAACAATATAGAAATAAATTTCCTTTAAGTGATACCAATTCTAGTCAATTATTTGATTTAGTAAATTGTGATGTTTGGGTCCGTACAAACAAAAATCTACTTGTGAATCTACTTACTTCCTTACTTTAGTGGAGGACCACTCTCGTACTACTTAAGTTTATTTTCTTGCTGAGAAAAATAATATCCGTACTTACTTTGAGCATTTTTTCGTTCTTATTCAAAATCAATTTCACAAAACTATAAAAACTGTTCTTATCTATAATAGTACATAATTTTTAAGCTTGAATCTCTTATTTATTTTTAAATGAATCATTCACTAAAGGAGTGTTTTGTGCACACCACAACAAAAAAGGAAGCAGAATATAAATATAGATTAACTCACAAAAAAAGTACCTCCTGACGCATTCCATAGGGTCCCAGTGGCCAAGGGAGAAGAAATTGGCGACCTGGAGAGTTGATCGAGGACTGTTGGTGTTGCCCAAGTGACCAGAGAAGAAGGCGGCGACCAGAGGAACGTTGTTGTCCACTTATTGGAACAAAAAATTCCAGGCGGTGCCATCAATAATGGAGACGTTAGAAAAGCTGAAATCTCCGGTGTCCAAGAAACTCGTGCCGCTGCACCAGGTGCTGGCTGGGGCATGACCGGCATAGTCCAAGGCATGCAACCTTGCACTGTCGCGAGATGTGGAAGAGTCTCCGAGGACCCGTTCAAAAAATTGTAGGTTCCACCATCATGGCTTTGTTGCCTCTGTTCATGTCGTCGTGAGGAGGATGGAAAAAGGGAGCAGGAGATCCGGTGCCGGCATCGATTATGATGTCACCGATGAGGTTCGCTGACTTGAACTCTCAGTCATTCTGTTTTTAAATCAAAGAGGGTTTTGGTCTAATATTGTAACGCCCTACCCAATAAACACCTAGTATGATTTTAAAAGTTCAGCTATTATAAAAAGTGGAGTTTGCATCTGATATAGTGAAATATACTACTTTTGACACTTAGTGGTGCTTTAGAGATACTTAGAATGAGAGTAAAATTTTATTATATTAAACTTTTATTAGTGGGTTTATAAGTGCCTTTTAAGTGAGAATTTTTTTAAATGCCTAATATGTGTATTTTAAAAATTTAAGTACTTAATATTCCTATATAAGTAAGGTGTTTTTTATGACCTTCACAATTAAGAAATTTTCACCACCTCACGGTACACCCGTCACCACACTATTTTATTCTTTCTTTTCTTGTTTTTCCTTCTTTTCTCCCCTTAACCGCCTTACTCCCTCTATATATATATATATATATATATAAAAGTCATTTTTTTATGCTTTTTGGCAGCCATTATAGCCTTCTAAATTGAGGTTAGTAATCTTGGCTTGTTTTTTTCTTTCTTTCTTTTCGTAGTTAGGTTATATAAATATATAGTTCAAGTTTGTGTTTTGGTTTTAGGATTTAAATGTTTTAAATGGGTTTTAGTATATAGTTAATTATAGTTTCTTAGGAGAATATATTTTAAGGGCATAGGATTTTCGATTTTTTTAAAAATTATTATAAGTACATATATATATATCTTAAGTTCATTTTGTAGGATCTCGATATTATTTAGGGAATATGGTTATTTGATTAGTACCTAAATATTAAGTATTTTTCTTATTACTATATTTGTATGATTGTAGCACCAGATCTGCATTCAGGTGAGTCTACAAACCCTGTTTTGTTATGGTTTTCAAATGTTACAGGCCATATAAATATGATCTCTATGCTTATTATAAAATATCTATTGTTTTTGAAACCGTATACCTTGACGTGTTTTTCTTAATTGGAGATGTGTTACATGTTCATTAGAAAGGCATAAGAGCGGTGCTCCATATAGGTGTTGTCTTTTTAAAACAGAATATTATTGTTGTGAAAAAGAACTACTCTGCAAATGAGTTTTCTGGAAATATTTATGAGTTGGAGAATGCTTTGATTTTGAAAAGTTATAGGATTTGGCATGCATGAATATAAACCAGGCATGTTTGTAAATCTGCATAAGCTGGAAAATACTTTGTCCTTGAAAAGTTACATGTTTTGACATGCATGAATATAGACTTGACATTCGCATAATTGTGAAAGTTGGACAAGCATGTGATGACTGGCGGATGGGGATTTTTGCTACTCTGAAATGTTTATGATTTGATTCTGTTCTGACGGCCGGACAAGTGGCCTTTTGGTTTATAAATACATATGAAAACCACATTCCGACCAGAGTTACAGTTCTGGTTATGATCATGTGTTTAGAAGCATCAGAGGATTGGCCTGTACGTGGCTAGTCCCCCGTACTAGGGCCTCTTCCGATGACGTGGACGGTTTCAGACTTGGGAGAGTGGGTCTACTTGAAGAGGGGCATAGTACTATGGAGGGTTTGGCCCAATCGGTCTACGTAGACACTGCATCATGCTCTACGGTGGAGTCGACTGTCTTGTGAAGAGCCTGGAGGAGCTCGAAACTAAGGTTGGTCCCAGGCCAGAACTGGTAGGTGCCCCAGGAATCTATAACCTGTTTTCACCAGTGATTGGGATAGTGCAATGGTTATATAAATCGAGCGCTCATATGGTGTTTGGCTAGTATTGACTACGAGATGCAAATTCCGATGACCTCATTATGTTATGGGATCTGGACTTTGTCCGTGGAGCCCGATTGTTGCATTACATGTTCTTTTGAATTCGGGTGTAGAAGTTGCGGTGATGTGTATTGATTCGCTCAAACTTCTCAGCTGCACTCGAAATCCTCATGTAGGTTCAACCATCAGTGTTGTTAAAGTAACAAAAGAAAAAGAAGTGTTTTCTTATAACATTTCATGAACTGTTTTCGTAAATTGTATCAGCATTGTTTTAAAGAAATCACTAAAGCGTACAAACACACGTGGACTCACTGAGCGTTTGCGCTCATGTTTTTTCTCAATTTGACTTAGGACGAACAGAGGTGCAGTAAGCCGTTAAAGTTTTAAACATGGAGTTTTCGGATCGAGTCTCTCCGGAAGGACTTGTGTTTATATTTTGCTTTTCATAGACTCGAGCCGTTTATAAAATTCTTCTTTTTGCTTTGTCACGTGGATTTGTTAATGTAAGATATTTTCATTAGAACGATCGTAAGAGGTTTCTTAAACCTCGTGTTTTGGGCGTACTAGTAGTATTCAGTTTATTTAGTTTTCCGCTACGTATTGTAAATATATATATATACTTCTAAATATTGCTCCGGGGTTGTGCTCTTGTTTTGAGATATATAGTTTAGTGTCGAGATGCACGCAGATACCCTATCTAGCCAAAGTTGATCTAGTGACAGAGTTGAAAATACCACAAATACCATATCAAAAGAAATATTCTGGTATCCAATCAAACTGTCATACTTTATTTTTCTATTAATTTGTAGAGAATATAAATATATATATATATATAATGGTTACCTAAACCATAGCAATCAAATAATCAATGTTAATTACAATCCTATCAACAATTCTTACCATTTACAAATTATTAACAACATATACATTAAGTTCTATCTCGACAGAAATGAATTCACCCAGGAAAAAAATCAGAAATTAATTCGGTTGTTTTCTTTCTGGAAATTAATTCAGTTGTTAAGAAACCATTCTAAATTTCATTCTCATCTTTGTCTCATACAAAAAAATTAAACATTTAATGGGTATTGTAAGGAAATTCCCCTCCCTAAGAATTGGTATTTCGTTGTTTGCGAAAATTTGCCATCCCTACAAAGATTATTTAGATTTTATGAATCCAGAACATACTTTCATGCTTCTCTATCGAAGAAGAAGAAGAATCTCAATCTGGTCCGACCATGGAATCTTCAAGTGTCAACAATATAATGGGAAATCTTGGAGAAAGTTTCACTATAATGTAACCAAAATACGTTTGCCGTTACTTTTATACCCTTTTGGGTATCCATGAAGGATGCTCGGGAAAATAAAAGAGATGAGCCAAAAAGTTTAAACATATTTTCTCTCTTCATACCCTCTCCCTTTAATTTCCTTTTTCTCTAACTTCTCTCTAAAAATTAACTTGAGTTTTGAAATTTTTTTAAGATTTTGAAGATAATCATGATCAATTTTGATAATTTTGTGTTAAAAAAATATCAATTTTAACTTAAAAGTCACACTAAAATATAAAAAAATCGAATTTTTACGACAAAAACTAAGTTAGGCGCGAGAATATCTTGACCTGCGTATAGTCAAGCTAGTCAAGCTACAGACACTAAGCGACTTGCGCTAGCCAGGCAGCAGGCACTTATCTTCATGCATTTTCCTTTTTTCTTTTCTTTTTTTTTTTTCATGCATTCTTTTTTTTTTTTTCATGCAATTATGTTTTTTCTCATGCACAGCTTTCAACACTCAAAACTTCATGCAATTTTATTTTATTTATTTTTTATTCTCATGCAAAATCAATCAAACATATGCAAAGTTTTTATTTTAATTATTAATGTTATTTATGTTGTTATATTAATTGTTTTAAATATATTCTAGTTTGTGCCCGATCTATTTTCTTTCTTATTTTTGGGCTTTTTTAGCTCATACCAGACTGATCAACGCATAAGGAACTATCCCCACATTAGAGATGTTGAAATTCTCACAGTGCTGCTATTAAGATTTGAACATTGGTCCTTGTTACTAACTCTACAACCTGGAACCAATTGAACTATGCTCATACAAGCAACATGTTAATTATTATTTGTATGTTAAGTGGTTTAGGGTTTAGGGTCTAAGGTTTAATATAATAATAACAGTTAAGTGGGTTTAGAGTTTTTTTTACGATTATAATAACCCATATTATAAAAAATTAACATAATGGTATAAAATATATTTAAAAAAATTAATATAAAAATATAAATAATATTTATGATCTAGAAAAGCCCGAAAAGTAAGACAAAAAATAGGTAGGACACAAATCACAATATATTTAAAACAACTAATACAATAATATAAATAACATTAATAATTTTTTTTAAAAAAGAACTTTGCATGTGTTTGGTTTATTTTGCATTAGAACAAAAAATGAATAAAATAAATTGCACGTACCTTGAGCGTCGAAAGCTATGCATGAGAAAAACATAAATAAATAATTGCGTGAAAAACAAAAAGAATACAGGAAGCATTGGAAGCTTTCCATGACAAAAAGGAAAAAAGAAAAATACATGAAGAAGCTTGGCTGAGTGCAGCGCCTTAAGTGCCTGCTGTCTGGCTGGGAGCAAGTCACTGAGTGGCTGCAGCCTGGTTGGCAAGTAGAAGCATTCTCAGGTCTTATTCGACTTTTGTCATAAAAATTTGATTTTTTTTAATTTTATATTTTGATGTAATTTTTATATAAAATTAATATTTTATTATATAATATCATTAATATTATTCATGTTTATTTTTAAAATTTTAAAAATTTTTCAAAACTCAAATTAATTTTAAAAAAGAATTAAGAGAGAAGAAAGTTAGAAATATAAAGTCATTTTAAAATATATTTTTAAACTTTTTTTGGAGACCGATAAATGCAACTTGTGAATCTATAAGGATAATTCGAAAATTTTTAAAAAATTCATTTTCCTTTCTCTCACTTTCTTTCTCTACATACTTTCTCTCTAGCCTCTCTCTAGGACTACAAACTTCAATCTCAAATCTTGGAAGATCCGACCGTCCAAATTGAAAAAAAATGTTAGTTCTTCAATCTATTCTCTTTTATTTACAATTTTACCACGAACGTTGAAATATCTGTTAAAAAAGGAAAATAGAATTTTTTTTAAAAAAAAATCTGCTCGAAAATGGGAACTTTCGTCCGTTACCGGCGAAAGTGCCGGAGTTCTTTTGGCGCCGGTGACCGGAAGTACTCAGGCACTTTCTCCGGCGATATGCGAAAGTGCATTTTTTTTTATTTTTTTTAATTTTTAATTTTTTTTAAGTATTTAAATGTTTTAATTTTTTGTTCACCATAGTATATTTGATTTTTTAATTAATTTTGTATATGTAGAATGGATCCTTTTGAAGAATCTCTGCAAAAAATTATTGGTTTTGAGGTAAGAAATCGATTTTTTTTTACATTTTCGGGCACACTTTCGCCCAGATTGAGCAGAAGTCACTGTGATGTGTTTAGCAATTCTTATCATATGTTATGTAGGAGATACATCGATCAGAATGTGTTGGCAAAGTTGACTGATATAGTGAAAGATGAAGAGGTGGCTCAACGGTTCGTGAATGGCTGTTGGAGGAAATTAATTAATGAACTTGATGAGATGGAATATCAAAGAAAGTTGGAAGTGTTAAAGACTAGGTGGCGAACCAGGCCCGATTTTCTACATTACCTGTTCAGCACATGGTTGAATCCATTTGCACATAAATTTTGCAGGGTTTGGACCTCTCAAGTATTGCATTTTGGGGTGGAGACAACAAATCGTGCTGAGAGTGAACATTCAGTATTAAAGCTGTGGCTATCAACGTGTCACGGTGATTTGGACACCATATTTTTTAATATCGACTCTCTCATCCAAGCTCAAGTCGCAGTAGGAGTAGGGGCAAAGGACGTAGCAGTGGTAGGTAGAGTTTATCAACCGTTGTAAGTCCCGATTCACCGCCAGTGCCATTCCTTTTCAAAAATGCATTTCCCGAGTTTACATATCAATTCATACAAAACTGGAAGAACATTGTTGGAGATGGTAATTGTGGTTTTAGGGTTGTATCAAATTTATTATTCGGAGACAAAAATCATTGGGTTGAAATTCGTAGAAGAATGAGCTATGATTTACGGCACCGTATGCACGTATATGAACAATTGTTCGGCTCAGTTGAACGTGTGACAGAGTTGATAATGCAGACAAATTGGGAAGAGGGTTCTGCGCCACGGGAGTATTGGAAGAATACACCTGATCACCTTTATGTCATTGCTAACACATTCAATCTATGCGTTGTATTTCTTGCACGGTCACAGTCAACCACTGTCTTGCCTCTTGTTTCTAATATGGATGGGCCTTCGGGAACGATATTCGTCGGACTCATAGAGGAATTGCAGCATTTTATACAGGTATTTATTATTGATAACTTTTTATTATTATTAATATTAGTTGAATTATTGCAGACTGATATTTTATTAATTGTATGTATTAATATTTGTTTTCCAGTTACAGTTGGTAGATGGATGCCCTTTGCCTCCATTACATGTGCAATGGGAATATCATCGAGATATGCGAGTTAGTGGATGGGCGGCCCCATATCGTAATTGAATGGCAAATTGGGTTACGAGATACAGTGAAATGTATCCGCCGCAGAGACATTTTATGTAATAATGTTGTAATTTGTAATTTATATGTATTATTTTTTAAGTGTTAGTAATATTTAGTACAATTTGTCGTTCGGAGTTTTTTTTTTATTTTTATTTTTCATGAAATTATATTAATGACCCAAAACATTATATTAATATATTAATATAATTTTGTATTAATCTAATATAATTTTATATTAATATAATTTCATGAAAATTATATTAATATAATTTTCATTTTTCATGAAATTATATCCATATGCAATAATAACTCAAAACATGCATGCATGAGGGAATAAATATAATGAATATCACAAAAACTCAGTAATACACAACGAATAGAAATAAAAAAAAGGAAATACACAAGAACAGAAATAAATATCCAGACACATAAAGTTTTACTAAAGAGCTATGTAATGCTTCTTTAGTAAATCTCGAACCCTGCGTCGAAACTCATCACCGTCAATATTCTGTCTATGAGACTCACGTGCAATCAAATCTAAGAGAGCCTTAGGTGGTATGGTAGGAGCTACCGGGACATTATAGCCACTGAAAATATTCTTGGGATTCTGAATCCTCGGGTGGGTGCGGGGGAGGTACCAGTCTAAATAATATCGGTACATGAACTCGCTGGAATGGCTGGGACACTAGTCCATGTCTCTATCAGTAAGTGCGAAGGTGCCTCGAGCCAGAGTGCCTCCACGAACATATTTCTCAAGACATACATCCTGTTGTTCGGCGGTCGGCGTGCCTCCCGAGGATGGATGGGGTGGGCGGGAATACACTATCTAAAACCGAACTGCCTCAGAATCCGGTCAGGCATGTACGGTTCCACGCAGTCAAAATATGCAATGAAGCCGTGCCATGTTGAAACCCAACAATCACGAACACCCTGAGTCCTGTACGGCATCCACCGAACCTCATCAGTTGTCATCATATCCAGCCTCAAGCGAATATCTAGCAGTTTACTCTCACTCTTATAACTGATCTGCGAAAACATCTGTATGTAGGGCTTGCATCCTTCGGGAGAATGTCTAAACAGGGGAGTGAACATGGGAAAATACAAATATATCCACGTCTAAAATATAAAACATAAATTCAATAAAAATATAAAAAAAGAATGAATATTAAATAAATAAACCCTAAACTGTGTAAATATAAAAAATGACATAATTAACGTTAATTTTAAAACACATACCTTCAATAGTGACCAGCAACCTGCAAGCTCCTTCACATTAGCCTTGGAAGCCTGACCCAGATTTCGGTATAGAAATGCAAGATAGGCAGTACCCCATGCGAACCTCCCAACACGACTCACATCCCTCAAAAGTGGCTACAATCTCGTGGGAACAATGTTGCCACTCTTGTCACTGAAGAGTGAGCTACCCAAAATGTACTATAGGTAACATGCAACTCTAACCTGATGTGCATGTGAGGTCTGTCTACTAGTAGTAATGGCGTGAAGCTCCAGTGTATTAAACCCTAAACCCCCAGTTAGACCTAAACCCAGATCCTGCTGAACAGCTCGTATCAACTGCTCCCTCGATAATCTGTGATCCACTACCGCACCATAAGCAGGCACCCCAAGAATAAGCTCTACACCGTGCAGTGCATTGTAACAGTCATCTCACCCCAAGACATGTGGAAGCTGTTCGTGTTGGGCTGCCACCTCTCAACAAATGCCGACAACAATGCAGTATTGGCGTGCTGAAACATGCATGATCGTAGGTGCGTCAGACCGGACCCGAACGCCAGAGGCCCGGCTTGCGAATCGGTAAGCTCCCAACCAGTGAGCGCCATATACAAGATCGACACTTCAATAAACCACGATCTTGAAGATAAAACAGATAAATTTATACATTTATATAATAATATATTTATTCCACTATTACTATTTCTACTTATCATAATGAATAATATTTGACAGATTAAAGAATAATAACAATAATAACAACATGTCAATTTAACATAAAGATAAATACCTGTCCACGCTATATTCGACCCTCCACATGTCCAACGTATAATGGGATGAGCTCCGGGTCAACAGGACCTCCCTCAGCTGCCTCTGTCTGCTCCCAATCGAAAGGCTTCACTTTCTTCCTCTTCTGTATCGGTGCCGGAACATCACGAACCACGTCGGGTCTTTTGTTACGAGACCTTGCAAACTTACTCATCACCGACATAAGGCTGCCGGTCAAACCCTTCCCTTTCCCGTGACGAGGACGCCCATCCGATCCATTAGCTGGTGCCACAGGTACAACATATACATGCTGCTCCTCATCTCTATTATCATCACGCGTCATCGTGATCATCATCACCACCAACACCATCACCATCACCACCATCGTCATCACATCTCTCATCCGATTCTCCCTGAATATGTAGGGATCAGACTCTTTCTTGCTCCTCTCCAAAAACCCTATCACCCTCAGAAACTCTATCTGCAGGCCCAGGTACATAATGATCAGAAGATGAAACACCATACTCATCATGAGAATACCCGTGTGTGTTGCAAGAAAAATCCTGACGGGCGGCTCCAAGCATCTGATTAAAAAACTCAACCCCTATCTGCCTCGCCTAAGACCTATCGTACAATATAGGCTCCTGGAAGGCAGATCTATACGGTATGCGAGGTCGCACACCGGTAGGAGCCTGTAGATATGGATCATATACTGTGTCTGTGTGGTGTGAAGGTAGATATGCAGATCCATATGGCTCATAGCGCATAGGTGTGTGTGACAGATGAGGACGAAGTGGAGGTCGAGATCTAAGAGGTACAGCAGGTGGTGGGTAAAAGACCCGGCTTCACATGTACCATGATAGAAACCAGGTGCAAGAGGGGTAAGAGTAACAGGGATGTCAGAAGTACTATGTCGCCCCGTCACACCTCTAGACGAAGCTGTCACAGGGCGCCCCTCAACTCGACCTGTCCTGTCCGTTACAGGGACCAAGATCAGCATCTCCTCTACGGCCGCTAGGTCGAACAATCTATTAGTTATTCAAACTCGTTAATACTTGTTTATCATATATTTCATTATTTACTTTATCGATTATTATTTCATCTTAAGAATAACAATGATTTCAAATTAAAATATAAATAGTTTAGCAATTACATTATACATTCAAACCCTAAACACATAATCATAAGCAAACAATATTAAGCTAGTTACATTACTCTAAGTGGACAGAATTAAATAACATTATCAGAGATATTTATTATTACTTTATTGTTCACTTTATCGATTCTTATTTTATCTTAAGAATTATCGGTATCGATTATTTCACGGGCTACTATTTCTTTCGTTCAATTATTATTCATCACTAATATTCTTCTTTAGTAATAGTTATTAATTTATAAATTATACAATCTTAGAATTATATCCTAAAATTAAGGCCAAGAATAACAATGATTTCAAATTAAAATACAAATAGTTTAGCAATTACATTACACATTTTCTTATTAAACCCATAATCATAAGCAAACAATCTTAAGCTGGTTACATTACTCTAACTGGACAGAATTAAATAACATTATCAGAGATATTTACTATTACTTTATTGTTCACTTTATCGATTCTTATTTTATCTTAAGAATTATCGGTATTTATTATTTCACGGGCTGCTATTTCTTTCGTTCAATTATTATTCATCACTAATATTCTTCTTTAGTAATAGTTATTAATTTATAAATTAAACAATCTTAGAATTATATCCTAAAACTAAGGCCAAGAATAATAATGATTTCAAATTAAAATACAAATAGTTAAGCAATTACATTACGCATTTTCTTATTAAACCCATAATCATAAAGCAAATAATTTTAAGCTAGTTACATTATTCTAAGTGAACAAAATTAAATAATCTTATCAGAGATATTTATTATTATTTTATTGTTCACTTTATCAATTTTTATCCTGTTTCATTTCCATTATTTTTTTCATTTTATAATGTTCACAAATCCATAATCATATTAACAATTAAAAATTATCACATAAAATATGTTAAACAACTAGTCACACACATTCTACATATACAAAATTAATTAAAAAATCAAATATACTATAGTGAACAAAAAATTAAAACATTTAAATGCTTAAAAAAATTAAAAATTAAAAAAAAACCGCACTTTCGCACGTCGCCGGCGAAAGTGCCGGAGAACTTCCGGTCACCGACGCCGAAAGAACTCCGGCACTTTCGCTGGTAACGGATGAAAGTGTCCATTTTCGGGCATATTTTTAAAAAAAAAATTCGATTTTTTACTTTTTTTAACATATCTTTCAACGATCTAAAACGGTAAAATTGTAAATAAAAGAGAATAAATTGAAGAACTAACTTTTTTTTCAATTTGGACGGTCGGATCTTCCAAGATCTGAAATTGCAGTTTGTAGTCCTAGAGAGAAATTAAATAGAAAGTATGTAGAGAGAAAATGAGAGAAAGAAAAATAAATTTTTAAAAATTTTTTGAATAATTCTTATAAATTTTCGAATTGCATTTATCAACCATTTTTTTTCGCCTTTTATCGATACCTAACCGTTGTCAAAGTACCCATAGAACATGCTAGAATTTGGTGTCAACATCATCCTATATTTATTATTTATATGATGAGGACGAACTTTGTCAACTTAGCAGAAAGAAATGAAACCCTTCTTTATTTATGTCCATTATTTGTCCACATTGATTTTTAACTTCTTGTTTTGTGAAAAAACAAAAGAAATTTATATGTGAATAAATTCAGAGGTTAATATCCGAAGGATAGGTACATGATGTGTTTGGTCTGATGATGAATCCTTCTCACTTAAAATTTTCAAATATAATATTAGGTGAGAAATTTTGAATTCGAATTATTTTTAAAAATAGTTTAATGGGTGCTCGAATCCCTTTCAAATTAGTCAGACCTCATGCTGTTCTTTTTTTTTGGGGGGAGGGGGGGAATGTGATATAAATTCTTGTTATGCTGTTGATTTCTACTTTTATATATATAAAAAAGGGGGGATATAAAAAAAAAAAAGGAAATTGGTTAAAACAAAGGGGGGGGAATGTGATATAAATTCTTGTTATGCTGTTGATTTCTACTTTTATATATATAAAAAAGGGGGGATATAAAAAAAAAAAAGGAAATTGGTTAAAACAAATAATAATATCTATTATGGCATATCGTAAGTAAATTATTCTGTTGGTCATGTAAAAGGGTTAATAATTAACTCAGAAATCAGAAGTTTAGTTCAAAATATTAAAAAATTTTATTTTCACATAAAATTTTTCTCTCTACCTCCTATTCTCTCTAACTCCGACTAATTCAATATCAGATCTACGTAAATCCGTATGTTGAAAATGAAAAAAAGAGTAGTACATCGATCTATACTAAATTATTTATAATTTTATTGGTTTAAAATAAAAAAATTGCACCAGATTGAAAATAAAATTTTGACCGAAGTTCTATTGAGTTTCGCCCAACCTAGTGAAAATTTTCAAGGAATTTCAATAATTTCGCCAAGTTGGGAAAAATTCATCAAAGAATTTCGCTAGCCTGGGCGTTTTGATTTTTTTTAATTTCTATTAGTTATGTTTAAATTTATGTATATTTGTTTATGTTATTTAGTTTTATGTTTATAAATATTTAAAATTATATTTATTTATTTTTATTTTTTTTATAAATGTTTAAATTATGTTTATTTGTTTATGTTTTTTTTTTTTTTGTTTATAATACATGAAACTCTATCTTAGTTGTTTAACTTGTTTAGTTAATAATTATTTGTTTAATTTAATTATGAATTATGATTTAATATGAATTAAAGTACTATAATTACCGTCATATGAAGAAAGAAGAAAAAAACATACAGTAGTATAATTAAATAGTCTTCATGTGATTTAGCAAAAAAAATAAAATAATAATTGTCTTGTAAGATTTGAACAATTGATCTCATGGAAACTAACATAGAAGAGTTATTAAAAGACCAACATGAACTTTATGCTAATAAGTAAATGGAATTTTATTTAATAATAATATATTTACGTATTTCAATATTTACCAACTTTAATCATGTAAAATTTTAATTAGAGCAAAAAAAACTACTTCTCTGTTTAATTTTGAAATTGGTGCTATATTTTTCTAGTTAATAAAAGAAAAAAGTATTAGAAAATTCTACAAATCTAAATTAAACGAAAATAGGGCGTCTGAGTGCAGATCTCGAAAAAATATGCGAAATGCCTACAAGAATCGCCTTGATCAAACGTCCGAGCGCAAAATTACACCTTGTCAAAGTTTTCAACTTTATGTGACAAATTTTTGCCCTGAAATGCATTCGGATCAGTTTTTCGGCAATGTCATTGCGTTTATCTTTAAAAAAACTATCAGAATAAGTGGTCATACACGTTAAACGAATATTCGACATAGAGTTATGGATAAAAGTACTATAATTATAATCAAATTAATATGAATTAAAGTACTATAATTAAAATAAATAAAATAAACATAATTTTAAACCTTTATAAACACAAAACTAAATAATATAAATAAATCTATATAAATTTAAACATAACTAACAAAAATTTAAAAAAAAATGAAATGCCCAGGCTGGCGAAATTCTTTGCTAAATTTCGTCCAAATTTTTTTCAATCATGTGCATTTTTTTAAATTTTAAACCGATAAAATTGTAAATAAATGAGTATAGATCGATGTACTATTTTTTTTAATAATTTTCAAAAGTTGAATTCACGTAGATTTGAGATTGAATTAGTTGGAGTTAGAGAAAAGTTAGAGAGAATAAGAGGTAGAGAGAGAAATTTTGTGGTGAAAATGAAATTTTTTAATTTTTTCGCACTAAATTTTTAGATTCTTGAGTTAGTTTTACTGCTCCCAGGTAAAAAACTTACAACTACCTTTGATTGAAAATATAATAGTTATGCACAAGGATTAAAGAGGAAAGAAAATAAGGTAGTAGTATTCATACTTTTAATAAATAATAAGAGAGTAGGGAAGTGAAATGCAAAAAATATAAATGAATGAATATGGTTCAAAATTACATAATAAATACTTCTTGATATGATAATGTGTAAAAAGATTTATATTTTGACAATCCATTTAACTCCTAAAAGTATTTATATTTCTAGACGCGAGTAATATGTTCATAAGTAATAAACGTCTCATCACAAAATTGATAAATTTTAATTAATTGTTTTCTACACATGAAAAGCGAAAATTGAGCCTTATTTTGAATGTAGTGAATATTATGTTCGTAATGATCTCTTTGAGTTAGGCAAGTTTAATTTATAAGTTTTTACTTTCATTATAGTACATCTCATCGCAGTTACTTTTCCATATAACTACTATTTACAAGATAGGGAATAATTATGAGTGCCTCTTTGCCAGAAAGCCTTTGGAGTTTTTTTTTTTTTTTGGGGTTTAAAATGCTTTGGAGTTGGAAGTTTATAAGGAGTGGACTTGTAATATTCGCTCATGTTGTTTGGCCAATTAAGGGCGATTTCTCATAAACTTACGTCTTTATTTGTTCTTTTAAAAAAAAAAAAAAAAGTTTTTACTTCCTGAAAGGAAAAAAAAAAAAAAAACCATAACAGTCTGCTTCAGAAAGTTTGTTTATTTCCTAAATTTAGAAAAACTAGTTTGTTTATTTCCTAAATTTAGAAAAGCTAACTGGCGTACAATAAAACTACTTAGACGCGTTTAATTTTTTCCCAATTTTTAGAGAAAATTATGATAAAAATTAGTATTTTTTTATGAGTCTAAGAGTCCAAAGTTACTTTATAATCCTTGTTTGATTATTTTTTTCTCAAAAGAAAATCCTTATCCCCTCACCCAGTCAACATTTTGCACTTCTTTCTTTGGCCTTCAATTTATTTTTTATTTTTTTTACTGAATATTTAGGTCTAGAGATGAGAGAAGTATGATTTTTTCCATTCTAATAGATAATCGATTGATTATATAACTGATTATGTGGCCGACTATAATTCCGAATGAATTTGGTATGCCCTACGGTCGATCGATACCGAAACCGATAGGTTTTAATAAAAGAGTTTTACCGACGGAAAAAATCGATACAAATTATACATATATATGTATATAATCACTATATATCACATTAAATAATTAAAAAGTAGAGAATATAGCAAAAAATAACATCAACCTTTTTATGTTTTGTGAATGTAGGATTTATTCTTTTTTTGTCACCCATTTTGCCACATAACTTTTTTTATTAGCTAAAAGTTCCATTTAACTTTTTTTGAATGGCAAAAATATCAAAATACGTTAGTTTTTAGTTTTCAGGTAGTGATTATTATATAAATTACATATAATTTGTTGATAACATAGTAAATAAACATTAAAGTGTCTTATTTGCTAATCAATAGCCCTTTCATGGCGCATAATTTTTCCTTCACATTTTGCTTGTATTATTCTTTGTCACTCTATAAGGGAAGTATTATGTATATTTTATAATTTTATGAATAAATCATGAGTGCGTGATAATTTTCGCACAAAAACACTAAAAACATACACATTGGGAATTTTTTGTCATTCAAAAAAAGTTGAGTGGCATAAGTGGCAACAAAAAAAGAATAGGCCCTACATTGACAAAATGTAAAAAGGTGAAGGGTATTTTTGGTTATATTCTAGAAAGTATACTCATGTTGAAGATGATTCTATTCCAGTATCTCTTTATATTGTAATAATTTATATTTAATATGTTTTAGAATTCATGTCTTTTCATTCGGATTTTTGTTATTTTTTGTAGTTGTTTGTGACACTTATTTATATTTTTATTGTTTGAACAATTGTTTATAATTTGTGAATTTTTAAATTTTTGTGGGTTTTTTTAGCTTGGTTCTTTTTTTAAAAAAAAATTAAAATTTTCAATTTTTTAAATCGGTTACCGATTATCGAATGATTTCGATATTGGTAGCAAAGAAAATTGTCGATCGGTAATCGGTTCGAAATTAGTAAGAGCTCAATAATCGGTATCGATTAATCAGTCGATAAACGTCCCGCTGCCATTCTTACCTATGTCTTCAATTAATTGCTACAGAAAGTTGACAATAACAACAAAATATGCATTTGTCCAATTGGCAAGAGTTGAGACCTCCCAACATTAGATTCTCTTATTTTTCACCATAATTGTAACAATAAAAATAATCAAAAAATGTTTGAAGACATAAAGAATCAAAATAAAATATTTAGTGTATAAAGAGAAAAGTATAAAATGTCTTCAGGCATTATATAGTTAATTTCTCATTTTAGAAGAGGGATATAAATATAACTTGAGAATCTAAAAGGATAGCGAAAAAATTCAAAAAATTTCATTTCTCACTAATAATTTTTTCTCTCTAGAAGGAAACTCTGTACCTTCTCTCTAAAAGCCAATGATTCAATCTCAGATCCAGGAAGATCCGACCGTTAAAAATTTTTTTAAAAAAAAATTAGTATCTCAATCTATACTCATTTACTTATAATGTTATCGATTTAAAATTCAAAATATGCACCAGATCGAAGAAAAACTTGCCGAATTTCACTGTATTTCACCCAAACTGGCAAAATTTTCCAGAAGTTCGCCCGGTCAAGCGGAACTTCTCGGTCAACTTTGCCAAGGTGGGCGAAATCCAGCGCCGAGTTCCGCCAGCCTGGGCGAAATTGCAATTGTATATTTTTATTTTTTATTTTTTTTGGTATATTTGTTTATGAGAATAAAATAATTGGAATCAATAGTTGTGATGCATTCTTGTACTCAACTGAGAACCAAAGGTCTAGCTAGAGGGGTGAGTGAGTCTTTAAAATATGGAAAGATAAAATGTGGAACCTATAAAAAGAAAGCTAATAAATAAAAATTATTAGTTTTAGAAAAAAAAAATTTTTTTGAGTGATCGTGTAATACCTTTTTTCTTCTCATTCAATCAAGATATTATGTGAATGAACCTATTGTTGAATTTTATTCAGTTTTGAGTTTATAAATGTTTAACATTATGATTATGTTTATTTGTTTATTTTATTTAATTTAGTGTTTACAAATGTTTAATTTCATGTTTATTTGGCATGTTCTTTAATTTTATTTATTTAGAATACATACAATTAGTTGTTTAAATGGTTTGTTTATAATTATATGTTTAATATGATTATGAATTATGTTTACGTGAATAATTTGAGTTTAAATGTGAATTAATTATTTTGTTTTCATAATTGTTACAATTATTCAGGTTATATTTTGAATCAATTTATATGTTTAGGTTGATTAAGTTTATTTATTAAGTTCATGGTTTAAAAAAGAAATGATGATGACAGATTAGTGTTTTAGTTAATCCAGTGCATTATGTAGTAAATAATAAATTGATATAATAATAGACATTATCTAATACAAAAGTATGAAGTAATTAATTTTTAAAATATTAATGAATAATTTAAACCTAATAATAATAATTTAAATAATGACATTTAAATAATATTGTGAATAATAATAATAATTTAATAGTGATTTGAATTAATAATAATTAATAATACATAAAGAATAATGATAATAATTTAAAGAATATGATTCAACCCTTTTTAAATAGTAATATTAATAATAAATAATTACACTATTGACATAATAACTATTATTTCTATTATAAATAATAAAAGTAATAAAATAATATAAATGGAATAATAAATTTATTTAAAAATAACTAATAAAATAATATAAATTAGAGAAGTAAATATTGTCTTAAATTTAATAATAATTAATAATACATGAAGAATAACAATAATTTAAAGTCCATTTTAAAAAACAAGGTTTATCCCTTTTTAAATAGTAATTTAAATAATAAATAATTACACTAAAACATAATAACTATTATTATTAATAATAATAAATAATAAAATAATATAGATGAAATAATAAACTTATTTAAAAATAAATAATAAAATAATATAAATGAAATAATACAATTATTTTTAAAAAATAATAAAATAATATATAAATTATATAATTAAAAAATTATAATTTAAATAATAAAAAATTATAAAGAACGAAGTTAAATAATACAATATAGACAAATTGTTACATGTACTGTGTAAAAAGATTTAAATAATATAAACTATGAATTAGGCAAATATATGTTAAATATTTATGATTATGTTTAAAAATTTATTTAGATGGTTCAGCTTGTAGCATGTTGGGGAGATTATTTGGTCCTGTGGCAGATATGACGGATCGAGTTGAGGCGGGTATAGTCACTGCTTCATCTCGGGTTGTGAGGGGTCGTCATAGTACCTATGACATCCCTAGTACTCCTGCCCCACTTGGACTTGAGATATATTATAGCTCTGTTGCACCGGGGTCTTCTATCCAACCACCTCATATGCCGACTAAGACTCGTCCTCCTCTCCAATCACATGATCCATACACTCTGATACCTTATGAATTATATGGATTTTCTCAACCACCATCTCAGCAACCACCTACATCATATGACCCGTATGCACCTGGTTCTTCTGTACCTCCCCATGTGTCCGGTCAGGATCCTGTATTGTTTAGACCTAAATTTTAGACACCATTAAATGAAGTTAAGGGTCGAGGGGCGCAGTTGGGTGCTTCTTTTCGAGCAGCTTGTTTCAGGAGTATTGGCCGACTCATCTTATAGCATGGCTAATTATATAGCCACTGATTACGGTATTCCCTCATATTCACCTTGTGTAGGGAGGGATACTAGTGATATTGGGTTAGAGGGAGACAGGAGCCGATCTCAGGAGCATGATGAGGTTAGATATCTCCACATCGGTAATTCTGTACAAATAAGGATCTAGCCAGTCACTGACTCGATCATTACAATGATATTGCCATTGAACGTGTAAAGGGGGCAATGAGAATTTATCTCGCATATGCAGCTGTAGAACACAATATAAATATAATATTAATTTTCATTCAATTATATATTTTAAACTTAAAAATTATTCGAGAAAATAAAGTTTCCCTAACCACAATAAAATGTTGGTGTTCTGCCAGGTGACCGATAACTATCATACTTCCAATCTGATCCATCTGCGAATATAAGGCAATATAGTCATAGACCCTAAACGTGCAATTAAGACCATATACAAATTGAATGCATTTGCAATGACATAAAGAGAATTAGGTGTATCCAACTAATGTAATGAAGACGCATATCCTTCCCGCCATTGACATTTGTGTATGAGTTCATAACACCGTTCTATCTATCCAAATAGTGAAATGTACATGTTTGAATTATATTCTAGCTCAAAACATATTCGCCTACGGATCTCAGGCCATTGATGTTCATCTCCGTACACAAAGTACGCTACCACCATATATCCACAATTTCCATCACTTTCCATGTTCTTCCAATTCTCAATGAAAGGATAAACAAAACATGGGAAAGTATCGGGGAAAGGGAATGCAGAACCAGTATATGGATCTATAACGGAGCTTGGTGATAATAAACTACTTCGTCTACTACTATGCCCTCTACCTCTACCCCTAGGGGCCGTGGCGGTGTGCCTCTCCTACGGGATCTCGAACCAGATCCCTTAATTTCTGTATCTTTCTATTAGCAGCGGATACTTACTCCGAATATAACTTGTCGTTTTTTGTTGAGCCAGTCTTGCATCATCCTTTGATAACTATAACCTCTGGGGCAGATGTTAATGCCATACTCGAAGGTAAAATCGAACTTAAAACCCCTTTCTCAAGATGACGTATCTCCCTAACTTTGGATATGAGTCCTGTACTTATCTGATTTAAGAGAAAGGCAAGATTACACTTCTCAGCATCCATGTCCTTCTCTGAAGATACAAGATGGGCACCCCTAATTTCTAATGCCGTCCAAAAAGAGTAAATATCAGACAAATTAATAGGGAGAAGGTGTTTGTACCGTGTAATCAACTTGCATGAATATGGGAGGCAATGTAATGTCCTCAAATAGTGTCCACACTTATTCTTCAGATCATCAATGATCTCTGGAGCTCTTTTTAACTCAAACCAAATCTTCTTCAATATCAAATGACTAATGTTATTACTTATATTTTCAATATCAGATTACTCTTGGCATTATACTTTTTTTTAAGCCTTGAATACTCCAATGAGCTCTTATTCTCAGCAATTTGACCTTCAACAACGGAATCAATATTAAAGAACACTATGTCCAAGTAACCATGGTATGTTGAAAGTCATAGCTTCAAAACTAAATGTACACTCTCAACATGGTTGGTGGTCTCTACCCCGAAATACAATACTTTACTTGTCTAAACTCTGATGAATTTATGAGCAAGAAATTTGGCCTTCTATGCCACTTCTTATTCAAATTATCCAATCTTTTATAGTACCCCGCCTCATCGATTTCATTGAACAGTTTGTGCCCTGTGCCATTTATGAACTGTGATGCCACCTCTTCACCTTTAATCATCTCAGTTAATTTTGCCAAGACATTTTGATCAATGTGCCTTCTACATAGCATATGGTATGATCTATTGAACACTTCATTGACCACAGGCATTAAATCACTTTCCCTGTCCGTAATAATCACAATCAATTCATTTACACTAACATCTTCCTCATTCCCTATTAACACAGCTGATGCAAAATATAAGTGCTTAATCTGTTCAAGAACCCATCTATACGTTGTAACTTGCTCATTCCGTATAAATGCAGTAACTATAGTGAAGTTCTTACCAATTTGAGTCATCCCGATGGGCTCCAACAATGGCATATTATACCCCCGTAATAAAATACAAAGGACAAATAGGATATTTACAAACTGTACATCATAAATTTAAATTTAAATCCTAAACCATAAATTATTAAACTTAAAGAAAAATAATAAATATGGACTAATTCATTTAAATATTAATTAAATAATAATTTTTAAAATAGTTTTATTTATGAAAAATCCTAAATTCTAAATAAACTAAACTAAACTAAACATAAATTAAAGTATAAATTAACATATTTTATACTAAGATATTAAAACTACCCCAATATAACTTAATAAAAAGATTAACTAATTTAACATAAATGTTTATTATAAATATTAATTAAATGATCACGATTCCTTTAAGATAATCCTATTAATATTATAACTTAAACAATTAATATACATTTAATATCCATATCTAAACTTAACAGAATATATACAAACAACTTACTTGTTTGTTTTGTACGTCGTATCCATTATCAGTACATATAGCCACATTCTCATCATTTGAATCGATGTCTGGTATGCAACAAAAATATCACTATGTATGTTGCTCCCGTCACAGTTTCTGTAAAAGACAGTATAACCCCGTTGAACACTTAAACAAAGAACTTTTTCTATCGTGCTGTGCCCCTGCATCATTTTCTTCTTCCTCTTGGCAATGACGTTGTATAATTTCTATGCACTACATAAATCATATAAATCATATTATTAAAACCATAAACACAAATTTAAAATATTATAATAACCTATTAAATGTAATGCGATATACCTCATAGCACAATCCACATTTTGTGATGTAGAAGTTGTTGTTGCGGAGAGTTTATGACCAATTGGGAGAAAAAGAAAAGAAGAATGAAGAAACAGTGAAGAACATGGGCAGTTACATGACTAAAGATCAAAACAGACCTGCTAGGATAGGCGGCGGTAGGTATAATAATAATTATAACATTTAGAATAATAATGACTATTATGGTGGTGATTTTAGATTGAAGGTGGATATTCCTAGTTTTTATGGTAATCTAGGCATAGAGGACTTTGTTGACTGGATTGCCGAAATTGATCATTTTTTTTTAATATATGGATATTCAACAAGAGAAGAGAGTGAAGTTAGTGACATGTAGATTGAAGGGTGGAGCGTCTGCCTGGTGGAAGAGGCTGCTACAGACGACAGAGAGAGGGTAATCAAGCTATTCGTACGTGATTCAGAATAAAACAGTTGCTGCATAGTGAATTTCCTCCTCCAGACTATGAACAGATCCTATTTCAGCAGTATCAACACTGTTAGCAAAATCAGAGATCTATACAGGAATATACAATAGACTTTATAAGCTTAGTAGAGAGGAATGATTTGCAGGAGAGTAAGGTGCATCGAGTCAGTCGTTACTTAGATGGTCTGAAACTGCAGATTCGAGATAGAATTGGGGTACATGTTGTAAAGAGTGTGGCAAAGGCGAAAAACTTAGTGATTAAAGTTGAGGTAATGATCCGAGAGAGAGGTGGAAGTAGGATTGAAGGTAATAGATGAATGTATGGTAATAAATTTTCAGAGGAGTAATAAATTTTCAGAGGAGTAATAAAGGTGAAGATACATCGAGGAGTTTTGCAAATAGGAGTAGAGTTGCACATTGATGGAATCAGGGTACTGAACGGAAGGAAGATAAGGGTCCTGGGAAGAAGGTTGCCGAATCAAAGGAGGGACAAACGGCAGCCACTAATCCTTATGCAAAACCTATTTTAGGCAAGCGTTTTTGTTGTGGACAACCCGGTCACAGATTAAATGAATGTCCTGCTAGAAAACATGTTAATGTAGTTGAACGAGAAGAAGAAGAGGTGTTTTGTGGTCCTGATGGAGAAGATTATGACTATGAGGCATATGCAGAAGAGGAAGAGCAGAATTGTGTGATACGCAGATAGAAGATGGAAGCCAGAGACACAAGCTGTTATGGACTAGGTGTACTATCAATGGTCGGGTGTTTGAGTTGATCATAGATAGTGGGAGTTGTGAAAACATCATTGGCAGAGATGCGGCTAAGTCATTGAAATTGAAGATGGAGAAGCATCCCATTCCATACTCTATAGGTTGGATTAAGGCAACAGAGAAGGTTCAGGTGATAGAACGATGTAAGGTACCATTCTCTATAAGTACTTACAAAGATAAAGTGTATTATGATGTTGTGGCATGGATGAGTGTCATCTGTTGTTTGGGCGACCTTGGCAGTTTGATGTTAATGCACAGCATGCGGGTAGAGATAATGTATACAGGCCAGGAAAAGATGGGGTGAAGATTAATCTACTTCCTATGAAGGCGAGTAACCGTGCCAAAGCTTCTAAAGTAGAGGAACAGTCTTTCCTAACAATTACATAATCTGGACGTGAAATGGAGGCTGTTAAGGAGTCATAAGTAGTGCATGCTTTGGTGGTAAGGCAAGTCTTTTCAGCTGATGACAAGAAGTAGATTGATAAAGTACCATAACAGCTCAAACCATTACTAGAGGAATTTGCTAAGATTATGCCAGAGGAGCTTCTTGCTGAATTACCTCCTATGAGAGACATTCAATATCACATTGATCTGATCCCTCACATTACATGATGCGTCCAAAAGAGAGAGAGAGATTTTGCAAGAGAAGGTGCAGAAGTTGCTGGAGAAAGGGCATATTAGGAAAAGCATGAGTCCATGTGCTGTTCCTGCTTCATTGATGCCTAAGAATTATGGAAGCTACAGGATGTGTATTGATAGTAGAGCTGTCAACAGGATTACAAGTGGGTACAAATTTCTCATTCCTCATTTAGAAGATATGCTGGATAGACTGAGTGGAGCTAAAGTATTCGCAAAGATCGATTTGCAGAGTGGATACCACTAAATTCGTATTAGGATGGGAGATGAATGGAAGATAGCTTTCAAGACAAAGGATGGTCTTTATGAGTGGCTGGTAATGCCTTTCGGATTATCTAATGTCCCTAGCACTTTTCTGCGACTTATGAATCAGGTGCTTAAGCCATTTAGTGATAAATTTGTGGTTGTTTATTTTGATGATATCCTGATTTATAGTAGTTCAGAGGAGGAGCATTTAGATCATTTGAGGAGTCTGTTGACTTTCTTGCATGAAAATAAATTGTATGTGAACATGAAGAAATGTAGTTTTATGGCTAGGAAGTTGTTGTTTCTTGGGTTTGTTGCTAGTGCAGATGGTATTCAGGTAGATGATGACAAAGTTCGGGCAATTAGAGACTGGTCAGCCCCAAAAACAGTATTTGAGTTGAGGAGTTTCTTGGGTTTGGCTAGTTTTTATAGGCATTTTATTAAGAACTTTAGTAGTGTTGCAGCACCTTTAATTGAGTGCCTGAAGAAGGGCAAGTTTGAGTGGAGTGACAACTGAGTCAGCATTTGCTCCGTTGAAAGAGAAGCTATGTACAAACCCTGTTTTAGCTTTGCCCGATTTTACTAGGTTGTTGGAGGTGGATTGTGATGCTAGTGGAGTTGGAATTGGTGCAGTTTTATCGCAGGAAAAACGACCAGTAGCATTCTTCTATGAGAAGCTTAGTGATACCAGACTTAAGTGGAGTACTTATGATAAAGAATTCTATTCTATTGTGCGTGCTTTACGGACTTGGAAACGTTATCTGGTTGGGCAGGAATTTGTTCTGTATTCTGATTGTGATGCGCTAAGACATCTGAATAGTCAGAGTCGAATTAGTAAAGATATGCATGCTAGGTGGATTCAATTTTTGCATAAGTTTCCTTTTAAGTTGAAGCATAAGGCGGGAGTTCAGAATAAAGTAGCTGATGCTTTGAGTAGAAGGGTTACTTTACTGGTCACTTTGAATAATAAGATTGTGGGTTTCAAGTGTTTAAAAGGAGTTATACTCTGGCGATGCAGAGTTTGGACAGATTTGGGAGAAGTGTAATGAAAGCCAACTTTGTGATGATTTTCATATTCATGATGGGTTTTTGATGAAGGTAATCAACTTTGTATTCCTGTTTCTTCTTTGAGGGAGAAGGTGATTCATGATTTGCATGGCGGAGGATTAGCTGGTCATTTGGGTAGAGATAAAACTATTGCTGTTGTAATGGAACGTTTTTATTGGTCACATTTACGTAGGGATGTGAACAAGATTGTGCAGAGATGTTACGTCTGTCAAACAGCTACGGGACATTCACAGAATATTGGTCTATACAAACCTTTACCAGTGCCACAGGATATTTCGAAGGATGTGTCGATGGATTTATTTCTTGGCTTACCTCGTACTCAGCAGGGTTCGGATTCTGTTTTTGTTGCTGTTGACCGTTTTTCAAAAATGGTCTATTTTATTCCTTGCAGAAAAGTTCATAATGCACAAAGTATTGCCAAGCTGTATTTTGAACATGTGGTTCGTTTGCATGGGTTGCCAAAGTCTATTAAATCAGATCGTGATAGCAAGTTTCTCAGTCACTTCTGGAGATCACTTTGGCACAGATTTGATTATTCTTTGAATTATAGCAGTATGGCTAATCCACAGACTGATGGACAGGCGGAGGTTACCAATAGATCATTAGGCAATTTGATTCGCAGCATTATTGGTGATCAACCAAGGAAGTGAGATGATGCTTTGGCGTAGGCTGAGTTTGCTTACAACAGTTACGTCCATCGTACTACAGGTATGACGCCTTTTCTGTAGTGTATCAGAAGGAACTTGCACATGCTTTGGATTTGCTTAAGCTACCTAAGGTGCAAGATAACAGTGTAACAACTAAGAATATGGCAGGGAATTGGCAATCTACTACAAAAGCTGTTCGTAAGAAAATTGAAGAGTCCAATGCAAAGTACAAACAAGCAGCTGACAAGCATCACAAGGAAAAGCTTTTTGCTATTGGTGATCAGGTTATGGTGTTCTTGCAAAGGGAGAGATTCCCAGTTGGCGAGCATAGCCAGTTATAATCCAAGAAATATGGACCATATTCGATTATGAAGAAGATTAATGATAATGCCTATGTTGTTAGTTTACAAGACATTATAGGGATATCCAAGACATTTAATGTGGCGAATTATTTTCCATTTTATCCCGATGATGAGCCTCTGTATCCAGAAAACTCGTGGACGAGTTTTTCTCAGGTGGGAGAAAATGATGTAGAAGTTGTTGCGGAAGAGTTTATGACCAATTGGGAGAAGAAAAAAAGAAGAATGAAGAAACAGTGAAGAACACGGGTAGCAACATGACCAGCAACATGATCAGTAACATGGTCACTGCTAAACGTGTCAGTGATCGTTTTCTCTTTTATTTTGGGAGTTTTATTTAATTTTTTCAGCTTTTAACTATTTATTTTATTAATTGTGGGCACTTTTGTCTTTTACTTATTTGGGTAATTAGGGCTTTGGCTAAACTATAAATAGCCACCTTTTCATTGTTGAGGGGAGATCATTATTTTCATTCAATTACAGACTTTTTGTTCCAAATTTAAGAATTCTCACTTGGAATTCCTTGTTGAACGTTTTACGCTGCATCATTTTGTTCTTGGAAAAATTGTAAATATTACGTGGTGGCATATGACTCTCCCTAAATTGCTTGGTCTGTGTCGATTACTCCTTCGTTAGTCTTGCAGCCTGAGCGTGACCATGATGTTAAACACCTATTACATAGTTGTGCCTCCCAACGTGTACGAATAATTGCCAGTTTTCACTCATGGACATTTGCTCGCCTTTTAATTTAAATGGGCAATCATACTTTTTAGTTTCATAAGGACCCCGCCTTTTATGATTACTTCTTCTTCATCATCAACTCTCGACTTCGTTCTTGATTTCTTTGCACCTCCACGCTCGCAAGCCAATGTAACGTACTGTCGAGGGTCGGAAGTTCTTGATCTCAAATATCGAGTGACAATCAAATATGTATTCAATTTCATCGTCGTTTCTTTTGCCCAATCCACAAATTCTATTTTCGAATTAAAAATTTGATCAGTTGTGAATAAATACTCGTGATCCACGTATTCTTCCGATTCTAAAAATTCTTCAGATGTATTCGAATTTACGTCAGTCTATTACATTAAAATATAATATGAGACAAATTAATAATACATCTTATATAATTTAAAAAATTATAAAAAGTATAAAATAACATTTAAAATTTTTTTTTAAAAATTGTAATGACATGAATTTCTCTCAGGTAGGTGAAATTCTGTAAGAAATTTAGCCAACCTGGGGGAAATTGCTTCAAAAATTTTGCCAGGTTAGGTGAAATTTCCATATGGGAGATACTCAGGAAAGTTGAGAAAAATTAAATTTTGAGAATTTTTTACCTCGAAATCGATATTTTTTTCTTGCAAAAAATCTTTAAAATCATCCATATCTATCTTCAATTTGTGTTGAATGTGAAAGATTTGAGTTTGAGGTTAGAGAGGAGTTACAGAGAATTAGGTTAGAGAAAGAAACTTGATAAAAAAATGATTTCTTTTGCACTACCATTTTAAATTCCGAAATTATATTTATTATCGCTTTTGGAATAATCTAATATGTTCTACACATTATATAGTGACCATGCATTTCACGAGGAAAGATACTTGACAAACCAATGCTTGTCTTGTGGTAATATAAGTCCGAGTCCCCGTGCTCAAGTTGGGCAAAGAGGCACAATATTCACTCAAGACTTGAACAAAAAAAAGAAGCATTTTGTAATTGTCTTTTGCTGCCTCAAGCACAGCACAAGCACTCCCCATCACTTATATTTCATCTCAAGACAAAATTCATCTTCTTATAATAGTCTTCTTCTTCTCTCCTTTATTTCGTTAAAAATAAGTTCATCAACAAACTGGAACATAAAATTTGACGTCCATTAGGATTTGAAATAATAATAAAAAAAGGGAAGATCTTTTACTGGTAAAAGTTTGTAGGTGTTTTGTTATATTTGATTAATTTTTTAAAATAAATCATGAAAGTGGCCAAGTTTTTTTTTTTAATTGGATTTTGATCATAATGCACATAGTGTGTGGGTTATCTTAAAGATAGCGCATGTTATGTGCGTTATTACTAAACAAGAATTTCTGTCCATAATTATCCAAGGTGGTAGATAAAGCACACAGTAAGTGCGTTATTTACCTTGATAACATCTGGCATATACATTATTTGTTATATTATTTTTTAAAAATTATAATTCTTTTTTTGCAAAACATACAATTATTAATTTTTTTTTTAAAAGTATTCTTTTATTTATTTCATTTGATGTATATTTATAATAATAATAATAATAATTATAACCATTTTAAGAAGAAAAATTTTTATAAAAAAGTTTGAAGAAGTAATTTCAAGTATTTTAAATTTTTGTTATTTGTTGTAAATTTTATTATAATAATTTATAATGGATTTAAGTAAAAGAATTTATAAAAAGGTACATATAAGAAATTCAAAGAAGAAATATCATTAATAGAAGCCCTAAAATATTACAACACTTTGAACAAAATAAACTTATACATTGCTTGAACTAAGGTTATTATAATTTTTTCTATTGTGCCTGGGCATTCGACATCTGCTACATCTTGGGGGAGAACCCCGATTTCGATAATCCATTTCCTTCCGGAACCTTGAACCCTGTTTTTGACCACGTTGATCGTTCATATTTGGAGGATAGAATGTTAAATTGTAAGGAGCATCTCTCCAAAAGTCCTCATGCGCAACCGGATAAAAATTAGATTGGTATGTTCGTCTATAAGTTTGCTTCAAATATATGTTCGGCACATAAGCATATGTTCTTGTACCATTATCTTTACAAACTGCAAGAGTATGAGAGCAAGGCAATATATATTCTTGCCATTTGCCACAATTGCACTATTTTTCATTCACTTTTAGAGTGTAAAAGTTCTTGCCGCTACCATTAAGCCGTATCGGAGATTAAACTATGTAAATACCAGCTCGTGGATTATATGATGTAACTGTGTGGTCTCTTGATTTCATTTCAATCCAAAGAAACTTGTCAAAAACTATTGCTAGAAATGGGTGCACATAATTTTAGGCCTCTTAATGGTGCTGGTTGAAGTACTTAACAAGTTTGCTGAATATTAATTCAACTAGGGTTTTTAAAGGTAAGACTCTAACTTTTTTCAAGACACTGTTAAGTGCTTCTGAAATGTTGGTTATCATCACTCTGCGTCTGTGCCCACCATCATGCAAGAGTATCCATTTCTCAAAAGGTATCTAGGCTAAATAAATGTAACTTTCTACATTTCTGCTTTGAACTTCATTCATGACACATTCAAATTTCCATTGTTTAGCTTCGGTTCCAGCCTGCCATATTAAACTTTTTAATTCACTGCTCTTGAAGGTCTTGGGGAACTTTGTCCGAATGTAGTGTAAACAAAACCTACATATCATAAATGGAGGTTGCCACAAAGCTTGATTTTGCGTAGCAGCTAAAATCCCCTTTTGGTGATAAGATATTAAACAAACGTGTTGATCCTTAACAACGTTTTCCCGGGGAAGTTTGAGAAACTAATTCCAACTTTCTAACGACTCTTTATCAATAATTGCAAATGCAAGGGGGAATAAATGGATATTCGGATCCCATGTGCTTGTAATTAATAGTACCCTATTATATAGTCCCCAAAGATGAGTTCTAACCATAGAAATCATCGGCCGACAATTTTGAAATCCATCTATACAAGGCTCGAAACACCAAAAAAGAAATTTGAAAATATAGTCCAGGGGAATACTCGTTCTGTGATACAAAAACTCGTACATAGGTTAGGGGTTTGAATCTTTCATTGCTTAGAGATATTTTGGTAGAATTGAAAAAGTTGTCTCCCAGCTGCTGAACACCCTTTCTACTGCAAATTTTCGAGCATTCCATGCCATCTTGTACGTACAACCTGTCTGAAGTAATACTTGGACTTCTTGGATGACATTCAAGACAGGGATCTCAGGATCGTTCGCAACAAGATGAGATATTAGTTTTGAAATAAAATTTGAAGTCATATTTTGATGCTTGTTTTGATGAACCCGAACAAGGTATGTCTGTTCCTTGGTGATTCTAATTATTTCTCAACGATCATGGGTTGCTTTCTTCTTTACTTGGATATACCATGAACAAAAATTAGAGTCGTTGTGATGATAACATTTTTGTTGTCTATTGATCGCTTTGACTTTTAACAACTCTAAACTCTCGTCCTATCCGAATAGACTACCTTTGAACTACACTAATTGCTTGGATTTTGTCAACAAACCCCATTCCTAATTGAAGATCAGTCATTATATTGTTCAAATCCAGCAATTTAATAGTGCCTAATTCGATGAGGTCATCTATCTATTCTCTCAAGACCATATCTAGAAAGGCTCCAGATGATGTATAATCATACGGAGCGTTACTGAACCATTGACTACTTTACCATTGGTTAACTATAGTTGAAAATAGAAGGTTTACAGGAGTACTAATATCATCTTCCTCATCATTATAATCATCGTCATCGTCAGATGCACTTGATACGCCATAATCTGCATCTGCGTCATCGTCGTCCTCATCATCTTTCTCTACACCTGGATACAACATTGACGGTATATCAAAAACCATCTGTATTATTGCCGTGATATGTTGACGAATGTTTGAATGAGCCTCATCCATTGATATATAAGTGTGCTGGACATCATAAAATGTTTGTGACTGGATCGGTTCAAATTCAACTAATACACGATCCCTTCTTTTGATATATCATGTCTAATGTCCGAAGATAAGGCATCTCATCATCGTTGTTCATGTTGTACAAAGTAAAATTAAACATTTGATACTCTTCATAAAATGAAGGCACCCTCATTGTCATTTAAACATGTCACTGATTTGGATCCATTTCTCGATGCTTCAATATTTTTCTAACAAGTTCATCATGTGTCACCAGTTAGGTAAAAGTCCATGATTTCTTTGCTGCTCTAGTGGAATAAGGACCATATGCATCTCTGGCATACTCCGAATCCCAAAATAATACAACTCTAACAGGGTGAGTAGTATCCATGAATGAAGGAAAGGTATTAAAAGTTTCAGAAATAGAATAGAAGGAAAATGCATCAATTTTGTTCTGGGACGAGAAATTGGATGGAGAGGCAGCAGATATATATATATATATATATATAGGCATCTAAAGTGATTAATGTATTAGATGGGGTTGTCGGAATAGCATTCAAAACCAGTTCATTATTTTGAGTTGTCATATCATGTGATTAAAGGCGTCACATGGGGCTGTCTTAAAAAGCATTCAAACCCGTCCATTATTTTGAGTTGTCATGTTATGCGATTAAAAGTGTCACATAGGATGGTCAGAAAAGCATTCAAATCCATATATTATTTTGAGTTGTCAAATAAAGTATTCACATGGGTCACATGGAATTGCCAGAATTCATGGTAATAATATAAAAGAAATAATATACAAACTATATAAAGAAATTATATGAATAAAAAATATAAAGAAATAATATACATAAACCCTAACGATAATCAGATGGAATAAATCTAGTAGTCTTACTTCTAACATGATGTCTAAAGTCAAGTTGCTATGATAGTGTAATGTCATTTGATGGCTGTAAACGGTTCCAGACCTTCAGGGTACCCCCAGACCCAGACCCGTACTCTTATAGTTAAACTTGGACCCAGACCCAGACCCAGACCCAGACCCGGACCCATACCCTCCAGGGTATAAAATTTTGGACCCAAACCTGACCCTCCAGGATCCAGGGTAGGGTATGGGTATACCCGTACCCGTATAATTTTTTTCTATTTTGTTCCCTGTTAAACAAAAATATATAAAACAATGTATAATCCTAAAATAAAAATTTTAACATGATTAACATAATCTTCACAACATTTCTTTCAACAAATACAATCATTTAATATATACATAAATGAATAGGGATATAGACTCCTTTAACTATATTAATTTCAGTCTGTAATCCAAATTCCTGGACAACCTCTGAGCAAAGAGTATATGTAATAATACGGTGTCGCCTAATAGATAAGTTAAATAGTAGCATATAAGATAGAGAACGACAAAGAAAAATAAAGAAAAAGATTGTCCTTTTTGTCATGATCCATATTTTCAGCAGTTCTATGAAAAAAAAAAGTAAGGCAAAAATATTACTATCATAAATTGCTTTTACACGGGATTAAAGAATATATTTTTATATTTAGTAAAAATAAATTATTTGTGAAAATAAATAAATAAATAATTTGAAAGAGGTTAGTAGGGCCAAATTCTTCAAATAAAGAGACAATATTTAGGACTGAAAAGGAGAAAAAAAGAAGAAAAGGACTGAAAATGAGAAAAAAAGAGAAAAGGACTGAAAAAGAGAAAAAAAAAGAGAAAAGGACTAAAAAGAAAAAGTAGAGAAAATGACTGAAAAGGAGAAAAAAAAGAGAAAATGACTGAAAAGAAAAAAAAAAAAAGGATTGAAAAGAAAAAAAAGAGAAAATGAGGAAAAAAAAAAAAGGTTGGTAGCAGCAGGATCCAAACCTGCGCTGCCAAGCCAACAAGTATTTAAGTTTACTTCCTTAACCACTCGGCCAGACCTCCCTATACACATTTAATACCTTCTATCTAATATAATATATATTATTATTTTATTAATATGGATCTACGAGTATACGGGTGTGGGCATCACCATACCCTTCCCAAACTCATATAGCAGTATAAATATGGGCATGGGTACGGGTACCGATCTGCGGGTATAAAATTTAAGCCTTACCCGCTAAAAACGGGTACAGACCCGTGCGGGTACGGGTAAGACCTGTCCCGTTTACAGCCCTAGTCATCACCATGCTCATATGAATCGGAAGAAGATGTAGCAGATATAGGCATATGAGGTACAGATGAACCTACTGTACTCGGTGGTGGAGGTGCATTAAATGACAACCTTACTGCACTCAGAGGTGGAGGTGCATATGACGTACCTCTTACACTCAGAGGTGGCGGAACATATGATGCTTCTGGACTGTCGAATAGGTCACGTGGGACATATAATGTGCCTGCTCCACTCGGATGTCACAAAGCGTCTGGCGTCAAACCCAAAGAAAATGTCAGAGCATCTGCACTGTCGAATGGGCCATGTAGAACAGATAAGTTGGGATCTCTACGTCCCTATCTGCCAGATCCTACTCCTCTCTCTCATCCATGTCCAGGATCTGCAAGTCAACGTCCGGAGGTAAAGGGTAGCAAGAGCACGTCCTCCACGGGTATCGCCACAGGGTAATCTACGGGCGTCCATCTTCACTCCACGAGCACCACACTCAGGTACAGACTCCCGAGCACGACGACGTGATGGTTGTACCGCAAATGTTTGCTGAATATCATGCTGAGATGGGATGCAACCCAATATACCACTAATAGAAATTATGCACCTACGAATAATGGCCTGGACTCTTCTCATGACACCAGTACACCGAGTCGAAAATGATGGTGGTCCCTCCAACACCCCAGTAGTCATGTCATCTACCTCTTGCAGCGTGGATGTCTAAAAAAATAGTTAGAAAAGCATTATAAAGAAATAATATACATAAAAACATAAATGATTATTTAATTACCATCATCTGTCTGTCGATCCCAGCTGGCTGATATCCATATATCCTAGTAAAACGACGTGCTGGATTACAAATGTAAACTCGTGTGATATCCTGATACCATCTAATATAATAACCTCGAGGTGATGATAGCTGCTCCACGAGTAAAGGAAAGCCATCCCTAAAGTACTGTATCTACTCATGCCAGATATCCACATGAGTAGCATGCTCTGTCGCCCAATAAGTGTGATCATTTCCTCTGAGCTGTAATCTGTGCAGATCCAAACGAGTAACACAGACAGCAGGTATAGGTTGATCCTGCCCAAACTATCGCATCACACGGCTTGGATGGTGATACTCCACTATCTTGTAACAAATCAGAGGTACCTCTGCCCGTCACAAGTTAGACGGCATCAGACCACACTCAGGATACGGTAGCCAGACAATTAAAAAACCCTAAATAATAATAATAATCACATTTTTAAATATAATAACAAAGTGAAAATATAATTTGAAGTCGTACTTTGTTGGATGAAATGAAATCTAACTAATCTCTATAATTAAGCAGGACATGGGTAGGAAGCTGGATGAGATCAAATGATGTGCACCACATAACACCAAGTGGAGTACGAGAGTTTTTTTACACATGCCTATCTAACTGAGGATGCAAAACAGGAATACGCTACAAAGCTCAAATCTGAAGTAGCACAAGGGCTCCCCCTATCCGTCGTGCACCCCCTAAAGTTGCCCCGCATAAGCATCCATGCAAAAACCCTAATACACAACTTCCCCAACTATAAGTGTGGATGGCATCAAAATCCTCTAACAAACTGATGTAGCGTACGTGAATCAAGTTACCCGACATATTAGGGAGCATATGACCTCCAAGAAGTAAGAAAATAAACTGCTTGATAAGCATGATAAAGTCATCATCAATCTCTGATCCGATGAACTCTCTCAAGATCTAAGCCTTTAAAAGTTCCTTCTTAACCTTATATCCGAAAAAGTGAGTAAGAGACAACCGAATACTAATAAGTCTCTCAATCATATCAATCCAATACTGCTTATGATGTGCACTCCAACTAGGACCTGTAACAAGCAACCCCTCTATCCTCAAACCCTATAAGACATGCACATCTTGTAAAGTGACTATAACCTCACCACATGCCACGTGGAATGTGTGGGTCTCAGGCCTCCATCGCTCAACTAAAGTAGTAATAAGTGCGTCGTCGAGGCTTATATAACCACATCTAAAAACTCCCCATAATCTCGTCTTATCAATAATATCAATCAATCTAAGGGGAGCCATATTGTACACCTGAAACAGGTTAAGATTGAAACTTCGACACTGAAGATCACTAATGCATGTCTCATGATCCCCACTCCATATCAAACTAGTCCTATATGCTCATGTTGCCTCGTCAATACATCAGGGTTTAAGGGACCTAGATGCACATGTGCTAGGACATCCTCCATCTACATTACATTACAAGGTTTTAGGGTTTTAGGTATAGTATTTTACACTTTCTAAATTTAAATCTTTACGAGTTTATAATTTGAAGTAAAACATTTTTTTATCGTTACACAGTTCGTAAATTTTAGGGTTTTAGGATTAAGATGTAGTATTAAGATCTAAAGGTTTATGATTTAGGGTTTTAGAGTTTCAAGTGAGGGTTTTAGGATTTCAATGTTAGGATTTTTGGGTTTAGGGTTTCAAGGTTAGGGTTTAGGTTATTAGGGTTTAGAGTTTTAGAGAAGATTATATTCTCCTTTTTTGTAACAAAAAGTCGAAACAAAATATTTTTCTTGAAATATACATTTATACAAAATTACTAGGGAACAATGCTCACAAATTTTCACAGAAAATAAACAATTAGGGTTTTAGGGTTTCAAGGTTAGGGTTTAGGGGTTACTGGATCAATTTTAGAGTTTAAGGTTTAGGGTTTAATGTTATGGTTTTTGGGTTTAGTGTTTCAAGGTTAGGGTTTAGATTGCTACAGTTTAGGATTTTAGAGAAGATTATATTCTCTCTTTTTTTTTTTTTTTTTTTGGTAACAAAAAGTTCGATACAAAACATTTTTCTTGAAATATACATTTATGTAAAATTAATAGAACAATATAAATGCTCACAAATGTTCGCAAAAAATAAATAATTAGGGTTTATGACCAAAAAACAAAAAAAAAATTGTTATATATCATTTTAATAGCCAAATTGTAAGAAAAATTAAGTGTGACTCATTTAATCAAATCATATTTCCAATAAAAAAAATACAATTATTTTAAAAATAATGGTCAAATATTCACAAATCTGTCAATAACAACAAATAATGAAAATAACCATATAACCTATATCTAGAAAAATAAATTACAAAAATTAAGAAATAACCTAATAATATTCACAAATCACAATAAACAACAATTTTCATATAAATAATAGAAATCAATACATAGTGCCAAAATATTAAAAAAATTAAACAATATAAATAAATCTACTGAATGTCAGAATAAATTGAAATCAAACTTTATCATTCGATGGAGCTTCCTCTGCCATTCTTCGTACTCCTCGGTACACTTTGAAAATCGTAGCGGCAGCGAAAAAGCAGGCAGAGGCGGCGGAACAAATAGGGCAGCGGCGAAAGGAAGAAGAGGAGGAAGGAAGGAGAAGAGGAAGAGAAGAAGAGAAGGAAGGAAGGAGAAGAGCAAGAGAAGAAGAGCCGCGGCGGAAAGAAGCAAAGCAGCGACAGAAAGAGGGAGGAAAGAAGGGGTGCAGCAGATTTTTGCAGAAGTAGAAGGAAGAAGAAGACTAGGGTTTTTTTGTTTTTGAGTCGCTAAAACATATAATAAAGCACATAGAATGTGCATTATCAGCAAGAATAATGCATACATCGTACGCAGCGTTATTCTTATTGATAATGCATATAGTGTATGCGTTATCGGCCAGCTCATCCGCCGACCTGTCACGTCAACAACCACATCTGTAATCTCGCATAATCACAAAATTAAATTGATGATTAGAAATAACACATGTTATGTGCATTATCTTTGAAGATAACGCATACGTGTGGCGTTATGGTGAAACTTAGATTAAAAAAAATAGTTGCGGCCACTTTAGTGATTATATTTAAAAATGACTAAATATTGAAAAAAACCAAGTTTGTATGTTTTGAATTTGACCGCTTTTATGTTGGCAGTTGGATGTTGGGAGGGAGAGGGATGAATACTTCTTTAGAGCCCATTAAAGAATAACAGAATGAATAAAGATATTACTGATCAGTGGACATTCAGCAATGGGAAGAAGATTCTCCACACCCCCCAACCAGATTAATATTAGCTTCTCCTCTCATCTGTTTCAGAATTTACTGATTTCCAATAGTACAAGAGAGGGGAACGGAATCAATGCACAATGGCGAACTTTCAACCCCAAAAACATTTTATATAAGTTGCTAGGGAGACCCTCTAAACCTCTCACCATCTCAAGTCTGGAAAATGTCTAGAGGTCTCTAATTATTAGCTAAATAGTAGTAGTAGTAGTAATAAATGGGAGGTTGGTGGTTGTTGGGGACAACACTGGGAGTGGGAGGGAATGCTGGGTAGACACTTCTTTATTGTCCCAATATGTAAAATAGTAGAGCTAGTATTCAGAAAGAATCACGTGTATCCATCTACATATGAAGAAACCAAAAAGCAAAAAGGCAATTGAAAAATAGCTAGTAATCAGAGATGAAGCTCTACAAAGCTTGATTTTAGCTTTAGAATTGGAGAGGAAAGCACATAATATAGCTTCAATATATGAATATTACAAAGCTACCATGCCACGACAAGTATAACTGAAATGGAATTACTGTAAGCAAACAAATTACAATTCAATCGAAAGATCGTACTCTTTATTGATCTCAAAGGAACTGTTTTCTGATTAAACGAACCATTAATAATACAATCATGTCCAATAGTATGCTACCATCTTTGATTGCACCGTAAATAAGAAAATATACGGTGCATAAGAAAATTAACTCATTCTCATTATACACAAAAGATCCAAAACCGGTAATCCAATTCACATCTTCTAATATGTGCCTCCCATATCTGAATAAAGGAATACGAGCAGAGTAAAGACCGTGTTTCAAAGAACTAAACTAGCTGAGAAACTAGTGTACCATTTCCTTATAGACATTGAACGAATGCTTTTTAAAGTTCTCTGATTATGTCAATTGAACTACCTGACAGAAGCTACCATGGCTAATATAAAGGCCTACAGTACTCTTCTTTTTTGTTTAAAACATTACTCTTATATGCATTAATAAGCAAAATAAGAAAGGCCTCTTGAATAGAGTAAACACACTTCGACATATCACAGCTAGAACCTTTCCCAAGTTAATACAATAGAGAGCCTATTAATATTAAAGCAGATCAGTCACCTACAGCCAAGAACATAAAGCCTATTACCAATCTACTATGGCAAGCTGCCTATGGGCTATACTGTTCTTCAAAATATATAATAAATCTATACTATGAAGTTAACACTCCTTGAGATCCTTATTCCTCAATGCATCATTCCATATTTAAATGTTTCAAGAAAAATACATTTTATGCTTTAGTTATAACAGCCAGCATAGCAGATTCTGAAAGGCAATTTCAAGCTCTGCCCCTTCATCTTACTAGTCCAAATTTTGTAGTCTGGGATGCTTAAGGGGTTTAAAATTAAATTCATAAGATAACTGCCAAAATTTTCCATCATATCGTCAGTTAAGTACTTATTTAATGACTGATATCCACTTATCCAAGATCATGATAGAATTTTAACAGTATGAAATTACAAAACAGAAACCGTATGGATCCATGTTCATCAGCTACTTTTCACAACTAAATCAACTATGGTCTGAGTTACTTATCACTCTGTAATTAACAATAGCAATTAAAAGTGACCGCCAGACACCATTTTGACAAATCCTTCTACAATAAGGGAGTTACTTAACAGTACCCTGTAACCTACAACTCTCACATCTGAGATTATGCACATCTCACCTAAAGAGTGGGAAACCAAGACTCAAAAACACACTGGCATGCTAATTATTTTCTCCTCTGTTTACCATACTAATAATGCCTGCTCAGTATCAGCAGTCAGCAAGGAAGAAGTGAAATTCGTTCTAGGGAAAAAGTTTGTGTGCGAATAATTTCCTACAGCAATCAATGTTAGTTATTATTGCAGCAGAGAAGCTATAAATAAAAGAGAACTCATGAAAGCAAAACTCATTTGGAATATATATATTTATATATATAACTTCTGCGCCATTAATAAAATACAACTAATGAAAGCAATATTCTTCAGGAATGTACATCACTTCTTCACGGGGAGTAATAATAAGTAGATCAAACTATTCTTGAATTTATTAGCATCAAGGGAATTTTTTTCCTCCAAAAGCTATATCTATTACCATATACAAGTACAAATTTTTAAAAAACAGTTTACCCTTGCTTTTGCAGAAGAGAGTGTTCAAACAATAGCCTCATACGACGACCCAAGGCTTCCATCTCGGCAAATCTTTGCTCCTGCCAGCGCTTCTGAAAGCTCAATATATTCCCTTCCTCCTTTACAAAATTCGCAAACACCATTCTCACTTCATTTAATGACTCATCAAATGCATCCACAGCAGCCTTCACTGCCAATCCTCCCATCAAATTTTCCACTCCAATTGGCCCCAGCACCTTCCCCTCTCCTATACCCTCCTTTTCAAATTCCACATTCACCTCCGTCAATTTTCCCTCCCCGCCAAATTCCACAGACTTAAATCCATCATCACGATAGTTGAATTCAAAATTCTCCACTAAATTAGGTTCCAAATTCGCTGGTGACGGTGGCAAAAAGTTAACCTTGACCCCAACCACATCCGACTTCTGCGTTTTGATACTTCCAGTGCCAGAAAATGGAGACTTTTCGGCATGATCAGGGTGCCAAAGCAGCCGAGAAAGTTGGTAGAGAGCCCGATCATGGGTTGATAAGAAGGACTGATCAAGTCCTTTGGACAACCGGGTCGATATGACCCGGTACTTTTTACGAAGCCTCCGGAGCTTCTCGGAGAGCTGAGACTTGGTATAAGGCTGAGACATCATATTGGAGAATCGAGCATAGAAAACATTAAGGTCCCGAGGGAAGGACAGATTCTCAGACCCGCAATCGATAAGGCCCTGTAGGAACCGAATCTCGTCGGGTTCGGTCCATATTCGATGGAATTTGAAGGGCGGAGGTCTCTGGTGACCGCTGTTGGCGGCGGTGCCGATGGAGTCAGAGTACGTTTTGGAGGAGGTAATTGGCGGGAAGGTATTAGGGTCCACTGGGAGAATGGCGGGAGTTAAATGCGCTTTTAGAATTGGGTTTGATTCTGAGGCTTTGCGTTTCAAGGGAAGCTTCGATTTTGAAGCAGCAGAGATGGGGTTGGGGGTTGGGGTTGGGGTGGAGTCCATGGTTAAAGAAATCCAGGTTTAAGACTGTGGGGACGGACTCGGTGTGTTTTGGGGTGGGGTGCGGGGAGAATGGTGCGTTCCGTTTTGCGCGCTTTGGCTTTGGGGTATGTGGGTGAGATTGTTCATCGGTTGGACTTGGATTTGAAAAAAAACAAAACTCGATTTTAATATTTGAAAGAATTTTGTTCTTTATGTATATACTAGCACGGAGCCAATATTCAATAAGTAAATTAAAATAAATATTTAAAATAACAAAAGTTGATAAAAAGATAAAAATAATTAAATATCTATGAAACTATAATGTAAATTTTTAAAATTAAATTCAGTATGTAAAGATAATTGTTTAAATCTACAAAAATGTAAAAATGTTTGTACATGTAAAAAAATAATAATATCAATTACATATAACATTCTTTTGTTTTGTAAATCCTTTAAATATGTAAAATTGGTATAAAGACCCATGCAGTGGCACACAGCGAGGTAAGTTAAAAATTTTAAAAATTGAAAAAATTTATTAATTAAAGAACACACCTTCATCTTTGCTTACCTCGCTCTCCACATGTTAATTCCTATCTTCTTCCCTCCTACACCCAAAAAAAAACCTTACACTTAGCTTTCCCCTTGTATCTTTCTTTTCTCCATCTCCCCCTAAAAAAATGAAATAGAAAAAATTTAGGTTCAATTTGCTCTGATTTATTTCTACTACTCCCAAGAAAAGAGAACAGCTTTATATACCAAAATGTCCCTACTTCTATTGTGAAATTACAATATTAACTAAAAGAAAATAAGAAAAAATTATATGATATCCTATAAAAGGGAACAAAAGAGAAGACCCCAAAGTCATATCTAACATTCTATCTGGGAGACATAATATTCGGAGTAAAAGATAATAAAGTAGTTTAACATGAAAAAAACTCAAAATGAATCACTAAAAAATCTTCCAAATATTTCTAACTATTCAACACTAAAAATATAAATAAAAAAGTTAAAAGCTAAGAGAGAGAGTGAATTATTTAAATTTTAAAAATAAAATAATTGAGCATTATTATTATTGTAACAACTTTTAAAGTACAAAATATAGAAATATAGTTATGGTCTTCTCAAGATTCTTCTTGATACAAGATCCTGCCTTTCACATTGTAGCTGTGAGTTTGCATTTATTTCGTTTGGGTTAGTCTCTAATAGCAACTCATTAGAAAACATAATCTATCCTAAAAAGTTTTTTTTACCTTCAAAGAAACACGAAGAATTTAATCCAAATCCAAATAAAACAAAGGAGAGACATGATAAATAAAAAAAAGGAGAAGATTAATTAAAATAGGAGAAGCTTTTGAGGGGAGGAGGAATGACAGAGATTGAAGCATCGGAGAAAGCTTTGATGATGATACCTCTCAGTGAATTTTCTGCTCAAATTAAAATTTAAACGACTAGTGTAGGATGTAGGAGTTGAGAAACAATTGTTTAGGATTAGTTTTAAGTGGTAGAAGACGTGAAGAAGTTTTAAGATAGTTATTTGAGTGTTAGATAATGCTTAATCAATAAATAAATCTGTAATTGATCAAAAATAAATAAATAAATAAATTTGTAACTAATTAAAAAATAAAAAATCTTTGGAAATTGAGAATGTGGGGTTGGAAGATTATGGAGAGGAGAGAGAGAGAGAGAAGAAGATAGGTATCTGATATAAATAGTAATAGAGAGATACCTGCCTAAAGACTCATGCAATGTACTTGGAAGGCTTTATTATGAGGAAAAAATGTTTGTTATCATTTAGTTAAAAATGTCGAATATAATTATTCGAAAATGTCACAATATTTAAAATATTATAAAAAAGCTTAAGCTAACGGTCGTGCTTTCGAAAGTTCTCCATAAATAATTCATTCTTTAAAAAAAATAAGGTTTAATTATATTTTTTTTTTTTGAGGTTTGTTCTAATTATAATTGCATCCCTCTATTTTGTATAAATTACAAATATATCATTATCATTTATATTTTTATAACTTATTAGTCCCTCCTACTTCAATGAAAAAATTTTACCAGAAAATAATGATTATATGATAAAAAGTTTAAAATCTTCTTAAAATATTAGTTTGCAAGTTTACTTCTTATTTATTATCATATATTAAAACAATAATATTTTTCATTATAGAAATTAGACTTATAAAAAATTTTTAGCAAGGGTATTATTGTGTTTATGTATGTCTGTATATATATTGATAATAAACAAGAAGTAAATTTGCAAAATAAGAGTGTAGAAAGATTTTAAAATTTTTACTGCATAATCATTATCTTTTAATAAAAATTTTTCATTAAAATTAGTAATACGGATTAATGAATTATAAAAATATAAACGATAAGGATATATTTATAATTTATATAAAATAGAGATGAAATTGTAGTTTAGACAAATCTTAACCAAAGCATAATCATGATCCAAAGAAGATATTAAAATGCACGTATATAGTTCCAATATTTTTTCCCTTTTAAAGGGAAAAAGGTATAAGCATCAATAAATATTTTTCCTTTCCTATCCTAAAAATTAAGTAAAACTTTGTAACTAATATCCTTTCCCATCCATAACTCACCCTTTTTCCCCCTCCCCCCACCTCCCTATAAATAATCCAAGCTTTAAAAAAATAATCACGATCCAAGGAAGATATTAAAGTGCACATAATATTTTTTTTTTTTTAAAGAAAAAAATATAAGCATCAATAATACTTTTCCTTTCCTATTCTAATTAGGTAAAAATTTATAACTAACATCCCTTCCCATCCATAACCCGCCCTTTTTACCCCTCCCCACACCTCCCTCTCCCTCTTCACCCACGCTGTAATGAAACCTCCACCACCAAAAAAAAAAAAAAAAATGGTAAAAGGTTGCAATATTCTATATTTGTTTAAAATAAATGGACTACCCTCCCTACTTCTCCTTCCAAACAAAAAAACTATATTTCCACTACCCTTTCAACTTCTCCTTCCTAAGCCTTGAAATTAAATAAAAATTTATAACTAATGTCTCTTCCTATCCATAACCCATCTTCTCTCCCTCACCCACCTCCCCCAAAAACCCCTCTTCTTGCACCTCGTAATAAACCCTCTTTCACCACCCGGAAAAAAAAAAAATAGCCCAAAGAAAGAACTAAAAGGCCTAAGAAAGAAAACAAAAAAAAAAAAATCCCATTTAAATAAGAAAGGAAAAAATAATATTAAAGAAAAGAGGAATAAGAAAAAATTAAAATTTTTGAATAGAATTCATATTATCTCTCTCCCTTCCTACTCCTAAAAATTAAAGAAAAAATAAACCTCTCTTTCCCATCTTCAATCTCCGTACTTTTTCTTTCCTACTCCCCCCCTATCCATCTGTGATCCACCCTCTCCCTAGCGCACCAAAAGAAATCATATTCTCTCCAAAAACCCCCAAAATAAATAAATAAATAAACCCCTCTTCCGAGATTTTCTTTTCACCATATGTGCTTAGACTTTACTTTTTTCTTCTTCTTCTTACTGTCTAATATTTGTTCCCGAAGGTCTTCGACACTCTTTAAAATAAAAAAATTTACAAATCCAAGTAGCAATTAAAAAATAATGTAATGTTCTAACTAAAAAAGTAAAAAGACACCAATGAAATACAAAAGTTATATAATTGTACTTTTCTTTAACACTCAAAATATCACTAAAAAGAAACAAAAAGAAATATGTAAGGATAAAACTTTTCTTTTTTACAACTATTTTCATTTTTCTCCTCTTTTTCCATAAGAGCCAGATCAAAATGAGTATCTTTCTTTTGTTAATTGACTACTCAATTAAATCAGAAATTTGCAAATAAATATCCTCAGCAAAACAATAATGAAAATTATAAATTTAATAAGTAAAGTTAAACAAAACTTTAAACTAAATATAAAAAAAATATTAAGTTACAACTGATCAAGTAAACTATCATCGCAGTTCATCATACCATGGATCGAACATAAAAAAAAGCTAGAAACATTTTAGAACATAAAGAAGATAAAAGCAGAGTGGGCTAAATTTTTGTACTACCTAAATTTTAATTATTAGGACTCCACTAAGGTTAAATAATTAACTTATTACATAAATTTTAACAATTTATTATTTAAATTGGAACAAACAAAATTTTCAGGCATCCATTTTTTTACGACTTCTATACCCGTTTTAAGCATTTATATGAGTATCAACACGTTATAGGTTGCAATACTCATAATCTATAAAAAGAAATGGAAAACTAATATTTCATGCGGAGAGAAAAAATAAATTATTAGAGAATTATTAGTCCCAAATATTTTTGGCAAAATTTTCTATTTTAGAAGAACAAATATTTTACTATTAATTATACATAATAAAAATAAAAAGTCTATAAATACATAAAAAGGAAGACAAAAGCATAATAACAGCGGGAAAATATAAAAGTAGAACCATCTCGGGGGAGGGGAAGTTAGCAAACTTATGATTATATAAAATAAAAAAAAATTAGAAACAAAAAGAAAGTTACTCTAAGATGAAAAGACTTTTTGGTAATATAATTACAGCATATAACATCGTGAGAATTATGTTAAAATAAAAAATTAGAAACCAAAATAAGATAAATTTACTCTTGAATAAGGTGCTCTAAATGTGTTAATACTAGTCAAAAGACCTTTACTATGCACATAAATAGAATTTTTATAATGAAAAAGGAATTTTTTGTATAATACAAACAAATTTATATTATCTATATAGGCATAAATATTCTATTACTCTACTTATTAGAAAAATGAAAATTTTATGTAATTAAAGTGCTAAATATTATTTTAAAACAAACCATAGCACTTCTTTTCAATCTCTGAAAAGTCCATGTAATATTATATGTATAGTGAGTTACCATACATATAAGATGTTCAAATAAAGCTAGCTATGTAAATAAAAAAAGAAATAAAGAATATTAAAGAAAGGTAATATGAGAATAAAATGAAAAAAATTGAACATTAAAAGAAAAAAAATAATTCACAATACTTTTGATTTTCCTACCCATAGAAATGAAGCTAACATTTGTAACTAATATTCTTACCTTACCCGCCCTCTACACCCTATCCCTCCCCCCATCCAAAAACAGCCCCTCTTCCCCCCCATGCCAAACAACTCCTCCTTAGAAACCAAATAAGATAAATTTAATCTTGAATAAGGTGCTCTAAATGTGTAATACTAGTCAAAAGACCTGTACTATGCACAGAAATAGAATTTTTATAATGAAAAAGGAATTTTTTTAAAATACAAACAAATTTATACTATCTATATAGGCGTGAATATTATATTACTCTACTTATTAGAAAAATGAAAATTTTATGTAATTAAAGTGCTAAATATTATTTTAAAACAGACCATAGCACTTCTTTTCAATCTCTAAAAAGTCCACATAATACTATTTGTATAGTGAGTTACCATACTTATAAGATGTTCAAATAAAGCTAGCTATATAAATAAAAAAGAAAAAAAGAATATTAAAGAAAAGTAGTATATTAGAATTTTTGGACTTGGGCCTAACCCCCCAAAAAAAAAATCCCTATTCCCCTCATACCCTAACCCTTAAAAAAACCCCTCTTACTCCCACACCCTAACCACCTGTCCCCACCCCCTACCCCCGCCAAAAAAAAGACCCCCCCACATCCCAACACCCTCTTCGCTCTCTCACACCTCAACTTCCTTCCCTCCCAGGGACGGAACCACGCTTGGGCTCGGGTGGCCTCGAGCCCACCCGGGATTATTTTTTTTTAAAAATTTTTTATATTTTTTGCATTTAAGCCCCCTCAAATTTTTTTTTCAGTTTAGCCCCCACAAAATGTAGAGACTGATTTATATAAAAAAAAAGAAACAACAACAAACAAAGAAACCCTCGGCTGCTCCAGCAGCAAAAACAACCAAATCAATTTCAATTTTTTCTTCTTCTCTCTCCCCGTCTCCGACTCCGATCTCCTCCCTCCTGCACCGGCCAGCGCACATAGCAGCAGCAGCACCCCCACCCGCCCGCTCGCTCCGCTCCCCCTCCCTCTGCGTGCGAGACAGACCTCCTCCCTCCTCTTCTCTTCCTCCTCTTCCTTTATCGGACTCTGCGTGACGGTGCGGTTGTCGACGACGAGTCGCAGGCGCAGCAGCGGCGGCGCCAGCCAGCAGCAGCAAGCAAGCAACAATCGAGCCCAATCCAAGCGTGGTTCCGTCCCTGCCTGTTCACAACAATCTTGAAAAAAAAAAAAAAGTAAGTTTTCAGAAAAAGTTCCATTTCTATGATTTTTGATTTTGAGTGCTAAAATTTTTTTTTTTTTGGTAAATAGATTTTTGAGTGCTAAAATTTTTATGTTGTTATTTTATAGTGAAAAAATTGTCTAGGGTTTGTTTGGTAAAAATATGATTATTATGTAATTTATGATACATATGATTATTTATGATTTTTCTATCTCTGATAAGTTTGAGCTTAAAGCACAACTTGATACATATATCTCTTACATGAGATCAAGTGATGGGGCAGCTTTCTCTGGCCTTACTGACATTGGAGATCTCGCAAAGAAGATGGTTGAGACGAATATTCACCAGTTTTTACTTTAGTTTATCGACTAATTGAGTTGGCTTTAGTCTTGCCTGTTGCTTCAGCGACCGTTGAAAGATCGTTTTCTGCTATGAGAACGATTAAGAATGATTTACGCAATAGGATGGGAGATGAGTTTCTCAACGACAGTTTGGTTTGCTATGTGGAGCAAGAGATTTTTAAGAGTATTGAAAATGAAGACATCTTGCAGCGGTTTCAAAATATGCAAACTCGAAGAATAAAATTGCCATCTTAATCATTTCATTCACATGTAAAACTCTATTTTAAATCATTTTTTCAGTAGTCATTTCTTTTTTCATTCTTTGCATTGGGATGAATGTTATTTGTTTTTATATTAATCTTCTAATGTTCTAAATCAATTGCAGGTCATATTGGATTTCGTCTTCTGATCGTGTTTATCTCATCTGTTATCTCAAGATTCTGATCAAGATTCTCAGCTTTGATAGAGGTATTTATCCCGTGAGTGATGGGTAATCATTCCTCGTGAGGGATGGGTGATCACTCCTCATTGGTAATGGGCGATTACCTATTCTTTTGTTTTATTATATGTAGTATTAGAATTTGTAATGTTTATCCCGTGAGTGATGGGTGATCACTCCTCATTGGTAATGGGCGATTACCTATTCTTTTGCTATATTATATGTAAATTTGGAATTGTTTGATTGTTTTTTTATACATGGAATGTATCATTTTATAGACGAAATTCTGGCAAAATTTTTTTTCCTCCAGCCCCCCAATCATATTGTTCAGGTTCCGTCCCTGTTCCCTCCTCCCCACTTTCCCTCCCTCCTCCGAAATATATATATACACACACACAAAAAGAGTAACTAAAAGACTAAATAGAGTGGAAAATTTTAAAAGAAAAAAGAAATTACCTCTTCCTCCCACACTTCTACTACACATAAGGTCTGTATGTTTCATAATTGGACTTAATTGTATGTGATTTCTTAAAGAGAGTTGATATTTCCTCCTTAGTTTTTTCTCATGTTCATAAATAGCCCATCTAGCCTTTTCCAAAAGAGTACTCTTGAGCTTAAGCAACCCATTGAATAATGGTTATGAATATTCCAATGTTTCTTTAGTAAAAGTTTTGAAAAATAAGCCTTTAACCTTATGTAAAACAAATATTTTTTATGTATTGATATTGCTTTAAGGTTGATTAGAAAAAAATACGTCATAGCAGTAAAAGGAAAAAGGAGGTATTATATAAATTTCTAACTAATTCTTTTTTTACTACATTTCTATTACTAATTCTTGAGATCTATACAAAATATTATGCACAATTTTATTTACAAAAGGGAAATTGGCTATCTATATACATGAACTATTCACCCATTTATCATTTTATACATAATCTTTATTTTTCTTAATTTATACACATGAAATTATTTTATACACGATCTTTATTTTCCTCTATTTATGTCTTATTACCATCACTTGTGATGAAATTAGGGCAATACAAAATCACATTGACAAAGTAGTTGCATATAAAAAGAAAAGAATAAACATTATGTATAAAATGAGATACTAATGTATAATTCATGTATATAAATAGCTAATTTACCTTTTATTAATAATAGATCTTCTAAATTTGCTCCATGTAGTTGTTGAGTAAATGACTTCTTAAAATGTAAATACCACAGGACACCAAACTTCACTTTTTACCCCTAGGCACAGCCTCCCGCCCTGCGATATACTGCGGATTCAATTCCTACCCCGGCTTCGGCTTAGTTCATAAATCAAATCCAATTCTGAACATCCATGACAAAGACCAGATTTGTCCCCAAGAATAAGAATGGCTTAGTCTTTTCTTTCATCAGTGCACCTCTCGCCCAGTGGGAAGTAAGGAGGCTAGTCTCCCCCCCTCCCCCCCTGAATGAAGAAGTATTGGGCCCCTATAGTACCTAACTGAGCTAAGTAATTGTATAATACCGGTAGGAATTCTATCAATTATCACAAATTTCGGTAAAAATCTCAACAATAATTCTACGATAATAAGATGAATTCAATGAAACAAAAACAATACAACCGCCTTTAAAATCTTTAGCTAGCTCAAAAAATCTACTTCTTGATTATCATCTTCACCATTGATGTCCTAAATCCACTATGTGGGCCATGAACTTTTCTCCACATCATTAACTTTTACTTCAAGCACTCTTTTTATCAAATGTATCCTCATGTCAAAACTGATAATTATTGGCTATATGTATATACTTGAAATTCATAATAGTAGAATTCTTATAATTCTAATCATGATTAAATAAATAATAAATGATCATAATAAATAATCAAAATTTCTAATCATAACTACAAATGGAACCTTTCAAAAAAAAAAAAAAAAAGAAAACTACAAAATGGACCGATTCAAATGAGACCTTCTTTTTTTCCAATTTTCTCCTCTGCTTCTTTTTTCAGTTGTGTGCTGCTTTCTCATTTCACAATTTCTTTCACGATAAAGAGAATTGCTTAGTTTTTCAAATTGATTTCCTCAAACCCATCTCTCCCCCTTCCCCTTCTTTCCCCCACTCCCCCAAATTAATTAAAAATCAATTTAAATGAAAATAGTTCACATTAAACAAAATTTAACATTAAAAAGTATGAATAATTATTGAATACTACAACAGAAAAAAGAAAAAAAAGGGAGTGCAGAGTGAGAAAATATAAACAACATGAAGATAAATTTAGAGCTCTTTGGTTTTTTCCGTTACATTTTCGAGTGCAGAGAATGATTATTAAAGTAACTTTAAAGGTAAATTGGGCACCTGCAACTAAACTATACATATTAGAAAAGCTAAATATATTTACTAAAAATATTAATTACAATATATCAATTTTAAGCTTTGATATTGCTGCTAAAGGTTGACACCATCTGTGAAGGGGTCTGCGCATATCAAAGAAATAGAAATGTAAATGAATCCATATGGTTGTAAAAATAGGAATAACAGTTTCTCAGTAAAAATAATAGTGTTTATAAAAATTTTCAAGGCACGACAAGATAAAAAATTTAAGATGACAGTCACATACTTGAGATGACATTATTAATCACTGCAATAAAAAAGAGAGAACAAATTAATCTGTAATTCTGGAAGAATTTGGTCAAGAAGAAATCTAGTAAAAAAAAAGAGACAGAGAAAACACTAGGGCCAAAAAGAAAAAATTACATTGCTACGGCATGAGGGTAATATTTTTGGTGATACATAAGCTATAATTGTGGTGATGGACTTAGGTAGGAGACTTTTAAATTTCAAACATCGCATAATTATCTAATTATCCCATAGAGAGAATAGGTCTCTTGTCTCTTAAGTAACTATTTTATTTTAAGTTCAAAACAAAAAAGATATAATTTTTACATATTTAATTAGTACAAAAGATTCTAGACAAATGAACACTTTTACAATTAATTGGAAAAACATAGAATTTGTTATGAAAATAATAAATATATAATGGATGTCCAAATAGGTTTTCTAAAGAGAACTAAACTCCAAGAATAATAATCTTAGTTGGATTTATAATATCCCCATTGATTTAGTTAGATCAGTTTAGAATTTTGTAGACTATTGTATCTTGAGCCTATAAATAGGCCATATGAGAAACATTAATAAGACAATTCAGGCTTGATTCTTGAGTTTTATTTCTTTCTCTCTTGTACTTTTCTTTTTCTATATTCTTCATCTTTATATTATATTATTATTCCGAGTAGTTCGTCGTGTCACAATCATCAAATTCAACGTTATCAACATGATTGCATGGACGAACGATTGTTTGAAAACCGAGACTTTGAAGGTGATTTTTCAAAATTTATTAAAGGAAAAAAGATTATTGAAGGTTCTTGAGGTAAGAAAAATCGAATCTTTTCTTTGTTTTATGTTTTATTTTTAATATATAACTTGATATCATAGAAAGATCAAATCTTTTATCATAGATTCTTGTATAAATCTATTTAAGTACTGAAGACGCAATTAAGAAAATACGATTATAAATATTTCTTTCCTCATTAATTTATGAGGCCCTAAAGGCTCAATAATCTATTAAGAAAGGTTTAACAAAATCTAAAAGGAATGCACAATCACTAGAAGATGGTCATTATATCGATACAATACCCATATTATCTGTGGCTACAATACTTTGATCAATCTATCAGTATGCAATATTATATTTGATCTAGATTCTTTCTCAATTAAAATAATATAGAGATAATATTTCGTTTTGCATATCTCAAATATGCTCTTGTAGTGGCAATATTGAGAGAAAAATCTGAAGGTTATTGATTACCTTTTGAGACTGAATAAAGGATTGAGTCATTATTGATAGAATATGATATTCTTAATAATTTTATGCCATTCCCTGAAGCGAATACAATTATAAATTTTATTTCTATAATATGTTATATTCATAATTAGAATTATTTGTAATAATTTATAAAATTATTATGACTCTTGAACCTAATATCTAAATTATCATTAGGAGTGATAATATTGAGAAAGGAAAAATGAACATATAATCCCAAATAAATATTATTGACGCAATATAATAGAGAGTTTGTAGCGTTCCTGTAGTATGTCAAACAAAATTCTAAATATCTGGTATGCTATGCTATTATTGATCTCATATGTTAATCATGTCTATTGATATATAGACTTGTCAATGTAGTCGATTCTTTAAAATAATTACAGGAAAGAAATTACTTTTTGTTTGTGATTTTATATGAGTTTTTGTATATTATATATGCCCTTTGATTTATTATATATTCAAAAATAGCGAAAAAGATATATATTGAGAGAATAAAATTGTAGTATAAACTACGACTCTAGAAGAGTTAATTCATAGAAAGCTCCAGAATAGCTAATTAATAAAAGGCGTCAGAAGAGCTAATATTTTGAAATCTCCAAGTGAGCTAAATATCTTGAAGATATTTAGTTAAAAAGATATCTATAATATCTAGAAGATATTTAATTAAAACTCTAGAAGAGCTTATTTACTAAAGACTCAGAAGAGTTAGTTGATAGAAAGTTCTAGAAGAATTACTTATTTAAAATCTCTGGAAGAGTAAATTGACTTAGGATGTCACATAATAATTATGTTTTATTACCATGACTTATAGAATAAATGTAAATTACATACAATATCATGTTCTCCCATCATAATTTGTAATTCGCCAAAATTGGTTCAATTTAATGCATCATGAGTAAACCTGAAGTTTACTTATTTAAAAATATTTAATATTGCCATGATTGGTTAGACCATCCCAGATTATTAAAATACGAATTGTTATAAAAAAAATTGTGATAATATTTTTATGGAACCAGAAGTTTCTGATTAAACAAAGTTCATTTGTACTACTAACTTTCAAGGCAAAATAATTTTATAAACCATCAATATTTATTTAGGGTTGAATGTGTTTTGGGAGAATATATAGTCACTACATCGACCCATGGTAATATATATTACTATTGACTTGCAAGCTGAACTTTGCACGATAATGAGTTCATATTTTAGATTCTCCCATTAACATAATTTGTCTTAATAATATTGACGATTTTACAATAATTGTATAAATATTGAACGTTTCTGCAGAACATGTTCATAGACCTAGTAAATAGTTTATAGAGCCATAAGTGCCTTGAGTCAATTGATGTATATTTTTTAGTACTTATTAGTATTTCATCGACATGTACTTTATAATTGGTTCAATAGTAACGAACCAAATATTTTTCATTTAACACTTATATATGCACTATATAAATATATTATTCCACCACAATATATTTAAGATGGACATTGAAAAAAGGGGAAATTATATTGTCGGATAAAGACAACGTTATGTGTCTCATTTTGATCCTCATATAAAAGATAGGTTGAATCAGAAGTTCAAAAGTTGATTAGTCAGGTATATTTATTGATAAAAGAAAATCTGACATACGACGCTCCTATTATTTAATGTCTCGAAGGACAACCTACCATTACTTCGTAGAATAAATTGGTTTCAATAAAATCCTCGCATATGTAAAGGAGTAATAATTTAAGATAGTCCTATGTGATTAAGTCGAGGAGATGAAAATTCTAGCAGAATTTTCTATGACATGACTTTATTATTATTTCCAGAAGAAATTCAAGTACCTGAAGTCATAATAATTACGAGATTGTATCATGTCATGATAAAATATATGGAACAATATAATTGCACAAAACGTCAACGATATTTATGTGCATATGATATATTAAACTGAGGATCTTGAATCAAGTCCGCAGACTCGAGAATATATTAGAGATATTTGGCCAAAATAGAATATAAAGTTCGAATAAGAAATATGAAAAGTCCAGACAATTATTAAGTATACTAAAAATGTACATGTATTCCTTGAAGAAATTATAAACCTGAAGTATAATCCAAAAATAATAAAAATTAATAAATTAAGTGCGAACTTGTGTAAGTTATAATATATGATTCTTCGTAAAGTCCTGGTAATATTGATACGAAGAATAAATTTTATGGTAATGGATTGAATATAGATAATAGTGCACTAAACTCTAAGGATTGATTTCAAGTCCTTGAAGGACTCGATAGAAATGCTTGAAGCATGTAAATGAATTGCTCTTGAAGAACATAACATCATTGTCTTAGTGATTTTCATAAATATATGAAATTAAGATCGAATATATATATATTCATAAAGTTCTCTTAAAATTTATTATGCCTGTTCAAATCTTTTTCAAATCTTTTATTTTTCTAGCCATTGATTACTCTTATTTTCCATTTTAATCATGTTTGTTCCAAAAATTAAAACCGATAAGTTTGATGGAAAATCTGATTTCGTAATATGGCGGAGAAAAATGAAAGCAGTTTTAGTTCAAAATAAGATCGCACCCGCAATTTGTAGCCCTAAAAAGTATCCAGAATCTTGGAAGGACGAAGTGCTTTCTGAAAAACTTGGTAATGCTCACAGTTGCCTCACCTTGAATTTAACTGATAATGTTTTACGAGAAATCGACGAAAAGGACAACGCTTTTGAAATTTGGACAAAACTCGAAAAACTATATTTGGGAAAATGCTTGTCAAATAAAATTTATTTAAAAGAACAGCTTTTCAGTTTTAAAATGAGCGGGTCGAAATCACTTTCTGAAAACATTGATGATTTAGACAAGATCGTTTTGGAACTTCAAAACGTTGGAGAGAAGATCTCTGATGAAAACATTGCTGTTAATTTATTAAATTCCTTGCCTGAGTCTTTTAACGGTGTTAAATCTACTATCAAGTATAGCAGAGATGATTTGACTTTTTCTCATGTTAAAAACGCTTTAAAATCAAAAGACCTGGATTTGAGAAAAGAAAACAAATCTAACAAAGAGGGTTGATTGGATAAAATCTTTTAGTCACTGTTTTAAAAGTAAAGGGATGTCGAAATCACGAGATAAGAAAGTGAAATGTTTTTACTGCGGCAAGGAAGGTCATATGAAAAACAAGTGTTTTAAGAGGATCAAAGATGAAAAACAACGTAAACAAGGTAAAGGGAGTGATAAAAATGACAAGAATCAGATGGTAATTGCATGTATTATGAGGTTTTATGTGTATTCTCTTCCCCTTCTTCCTCTGTTTCTGATCATTAGATTCTTGATTCTGGCTGCACTTTCATATGACACCAAACAAGCACTGGTTTTCAGATTTTAAAACCCTTGATCATGGAAAGGTTTTCAAGGGAAATAATCAAGTTTGTGACATCAAGGGCATTGGAAATGTTTTCATTAAAATACATGATGGCGTGACTAGAAAACTGACTGAGGTGAGATATGTGTCTGATCTTCGTTGGAATCTAATCTCCCTCGGTGTTTTTAATTCAAATGGTTATTCTTATAAATCTAAAAATGGTATTATGAGAGTTTGCAAAGGAACATTGGTCATGCTCAAAGGTTTTAAAAGAGATGGTTTATAACATTTGATTGGAAAAACTGTTTGTGAAACATCTGTATTAGTTTCAAAATCTGTCCCAGAAAAGACTTTGTTGTGGCACCGTCAGATTGGCCACACAGTGAAAAGAGACCACATTGTTTACATAAGCAAAATCTTTTGTGTTGTGACAAAATCAATTCATTGGATTTTTGTGACCATTGTGTTTTGGGAAAACAGCATAAAATCAGTTTTTTAGTTGGCACAGATAAGTCCACTTCTGTCCTTGATTATGTTCACTGTGATTTTTGGGGACCTGAAAAGGTTCCAACTTATGGTGGGAATGTTTATTTCTTATCTGTTATTGATGATTTTTCTAGGCATGTGTGGGTATTTCTTTTGTAAATAAGAGATCAAACTTTTGAAAATTTTTTTGAGTGGAAACGCCTTGCCGAAAATTAAACCAGAAATAAACTAAAGAAAATTAGGACAGATAACGGTCTTGAGTTTCATAACAAAATTTTTTCTGATTTGTGTGCATCGCATGGCATTTTGCATTATAGGACTGTTAAACACAACCCTCAGCAAAATGGTGTTGCTGAAAGGATAAACCGTACCATCATGGATAAGGTTAGGTGTCTTATGGTGTCCTCAGATATCCCAAAACCCTTTTGGGGAGAAGTTGTAAGTACAGCTATCTACCTCATCAATAGATCCCCTTCTAGAGCCATAAATTTCAAAACTCTTTTAGAGTTGTGGTCTGGTGAACCACCCAACCTGTCCAACCTTAGAGTGTTTGGATGTGCTGCATTTGCACATCAAAAGGAAGGTAAGTTAGACCCTAGGTCTAGAAAGGGAGTGTTTGTAGGCTACCCTAGTGGGGTGAAGGGATATAAAGTTTGGCTCAAAGATGAGCCGGGAGTGAGGGTAGTTGTGAGTAGGGATGTTGTTTTCAACGAGCTTGATATGCCTTGCCTAAAGGCTAAAACCAACCCCGATAGTTCTACCGATGTTCTCACGGATGGGAATATTCTTGTGGAGGTGGAGGGCACCTCCGAACCCTCACAAGTTCATACACATGAACTCGAAACCAGTGGATTGTCAGAAGTACCGGCTAGGCAACCCGAAACTGACATGCTTGAATCTGAAAATTCAGATGATGATGAGGATCATCCAGAGGCACAAGCACAAGCTCTTAGAGACTACCAGCTCTCTAAAGGTAGGGCTAGAGTGTCGAGAGAACCCTTTAGATACGGTTATTGATACATTGTCTCGTATGCTTTTGCTGTTGCATCTTATGTGGAAGAGAAAGAACTGTTGTGTTTTTCTTATGTGTTGAAGAGCCCTAATCGCTCTTTATGGTTGCATGCTATGGATGAGGATATGTCCTCTTTACACAAATATAAAACCTGGATTCTTGCTCTAAAACCCTCAAAACAAAAATTGATTGATTGCAAATGGATTTTTGAAATCAAAGAGCCTGAATCAGCTAATAAACCCCAAGGTTCAAGGCCAGGCTGGTTGTAAAAGGTTTTTCACAAGCTAGGGTGTCGATTTTAATGAAATATTTTCTCCCGTCATCAAATACAAAATGATTAGGATAATGCTTGCCATTGTTGCCTTTTATAATCTTGAACTTGAACAACTTGATGTAAAAACTGCATTCTTGCATGGTGAACTCGAAGAGACTATCTATATGCGTCAACCACCAGGTTTTGAGGTAAAAGGTAAGGAATACATGGCATGTCTCCTGAAAAAGTCATCTACGGACTTAAATAGTCACCTAGACAATGGTATAAGCGATTTGACTCTTTTATGCTTAAAGCTGGTTTCGTTAAAAGCAATTATGATAGCTGTTTATATTTTCATGGTGATGATGTTGAAACTGTTGTTTATCTTTTGTTTTATGTTGATAATATGTTGATTGCATGTAAGCATAGAGATAAGATTGCTAGTTTAAAATCTTTGTTAAAGTCTGAGTTTGACTTGAAGGATTTATGTTCTGCTTCTAGAATCCTTGGGATGAACATCAATAGAGATAGGGCTGACTGCTTCTTATTCATATCCCAGAAATCCTTTTTACAGAAAATTGTTTCCAAAATTTTTATGCATTTATGCAAGCCAGTTTGTACCCCACTTGTAAGTCATTTTCAGCTTTCTGAAGAATCTTGTCCAAAAACTGAAAAGAAAAAGAAAGACATAGCAAACATACCCTATAGAATGGCCATAGGATCCGTCATGTATTCTGTGATATCCACTCGATCTGATATTGCTTACTCTATAAGCCTTCTAAGCTGATTCATGTCTAACCCGGGTAGGGATCATTTGACTGCTCTCAAGTGGTTACTACAGTACATTAATAATACAGTAGATAGGGGCTTGCTTTATCACAACTGGTCCGATAATTTTGAACTGGTTGGTTATGTTGATTTTGACTTTGCATGTGACAAAGATGGTAGGAAATCTACCATATCTTATTTCTTTATCTTAGTGGGTAATTGCATATCTTGGAAGTCACAGTTGCAGCCTGTAGTCGCTTTATCGACTATTGCAGCTGGATACATCGCTGTCACGGAGGCTATTAAGGAAGCTATTTGTCTTCAAGGGCTTTTAATTGAATTGTATGTTTTACATTCCAAAGCAATTATTTATACTGATAGTCACAGTTCTCTTCACTTGTGCAAAAACCCTGTTTACCATTAATGGACTAAACATATAGATGTTAAGTACCATTTCATTAGGGAAAAGGTTTCAAGTGGTTTAGTTAATATAAAAAAGATTAGTACTAAAGATAATCATGGTAAATTTTGGTACTAAAATTGTGAATTCTGACAAGTTTGTTTTGTGCAGGAATCTTCTTCATATAGATGAAAGTTGACTCTTTTGAGTCGGTGTTGGTTGGAAAGTTATGAAAATGTGTTCAAGGTGGAGTTTGTAGGCGTTTTGGGCTTATTTTCACTTTTATTTTTCAATCCAAACAACTCCCTATGATGATTTATAGACTGGGCCTCACTAAAGGAGATTGGCTTTATAATTCTTTGGGCCAAGATGCCGGACCGGACCGGGCCAAACTCGACCCGCCTATGGTGACTTGTGCTATTTATATCTCTCTTTCTATTTTGGGCTGCCCTAATTTTTTTAGGACAACCTCCACTTCATTTATTTCTTCTCTTCACTTTGCCTTCTTTTCCTTCTTCACTGCCGACACACGGCTACCATTGCTCTGTCAAAGAAACCTCCACTGCCAACATCGCGAGTTGGCTCCATCGCCTGACTGCACGTCTGATGCTATTGTGTTGAGGAGAGAGAGAGAGAGAGAGAGAGAGAGAGAGAGAGAGAGAGAGAGAGAGAGAGAAAACTATTTTCTCTTGCTGTGAAATCCTGTCCGATCGAGGGACGCTAGATAGGACCCCATTGCCGTTCACTGCTATTGGCTGCTCGCTGTTCGGAGCTCGCCTTTGCCGCTCGGACCTCTGCTGCTGCTCCCGGTGCTACCAGTTGCAGCTATTCTGTGTTGCCTCCAGATAGAGCTCGCCGCAGCTCCCGTTGCTCGTTGCTGCTCCCGCTGCTCGACGCTGTCGCTGGATCTTCTTCCCACGGTTCAGGTAAGCTCACCAAGCTTCTTTCTCTTTTCTTTCTTCGCTAATAGTTTCTGTTGTAGCTTCCAGAAGTTGCTATCGGAGAAAAAGAAAGACTTTTCGGCCGAGGAAAAAGAAGGACTCAAACGTTATTCTGTAATAGTTTAGGTCCCTTTTTGCTATTTCTTCTTTTTTAGGCTATAATAGTAAATAAGAATGTGTAATAGTAAATAGGTCCGTGAATCTTCAGAGCACAACAATTCTCGCTGTCACGGAGGCTATTAAGGAAGCTATTTGGCTTCAAGGGCTTTTAACTGAATTGTATGTTTTACATTCCAAAGCAATTATTTATACTGATAGTCACAGTTCTCTTCACTTGTGCAAAAACCCTGTTTACCATTAATGGACTAAGCATATAGATGTTAAGTACCATTTTATTAGGGAAAAGGTTTCAAGTGGTTTAGTTAATATAAAAAAGATTAGTACTAAAGATAATCATGGTAAATTTTGGTACTAAAATTGTGAATTCTGAAAAGTTTGTTTTGTGCAGGAATCTTCTTCATATAGATGAAAGTTGACTCTTTTGAGTCGGTGTTGGTTGGAAAGTTATGAAAATGTGTTCAAGGTGGAGTTTGTAGGCGTTTTGGGCTTATTTTCACTTTTATTTTTCAATCCAAACAACTCCCTATGATGATTTATAGACTGGGCCTCACTAAAGGAGATTGGCTTTATAATTCTTTGGGCCAAGATGCTGGACCGGACCAGGCCAAACTCGACCCGCCTATGGTGACTTGTGCTATTTATATCTCTCTTTCTATTTTGGGCTGCTCTAATTTTTTTAGGACAACCTCCACTTCATTTATTTCTTCTCTTCACTTTACCTTCTTTTCCTTCTTCACTGCCGACACACGGCTGCCGTTGCTCTCTCAAAGAAACCTCCACTGCCAACATCGCGAGTTGGTTCCATCGCCTGACTGCACGTCTGATGCTATTGTGTTGAGGAGAGAGAGAGAGAGAGAGAGAGAGAGAGAGAGAGAGAGAGAGAGAGAGAGAGAAACCATTTTCTCTTGCTGTGAAATCCTGTCCGATCGAGGGACGCTAGATAGGACCCCATTGCCGTTCACTGCTATTGGCTGCTCGCTGTTCGGAGCTCGCCTTCGCCGCTCGGACTCTGCTGCTGCTCCCGGTGCTACCAGTTGCAGCTATTCTGTGTTGCCTCCAGATAGAGCTCGCCGCAGCTCCCGTTGCTCGTTGCTGCTCCCGCTGCTCGACGCTGTCGCTGGATCGTCTTCCCACGGTTCAGGTAAGCTCACCAAGCTTCTTTCTCTTTTCTTTCTTCGCTAATAGTTTCTGCTGTAGCTTCCAGAAGTTGCTATCGGAGAAAAAGAAAGACTTTTCGGCCGAGGAAGAAGAAGGACTCAAACGTTATTCTGTAATAGTTTAGGTCCCTTTTTGCTATTTCTTCTTTTTGAGGCTATAATAGTAAATAAGAATGTGTAATAGTAAATAGGTCCGTGAATCTTCAGATCCGCACAACAATTCTCATAATTTGAAAATGCATCATGAAACACAAAGAGACCAAAAAAAAAAAAAAAGATGTTGAGAGACAAAAGAAGATTACTTATAACGTCAAATGAAAAGAGAGGAAAGGAGAAATATATATATGAGAGGAGATTAGTCTGCTGCCAATTGCCAATTCTTGGGAAAGAGAACTTCACCTTTGATTAGTAAGAATTTCACCGTTGTACCTCAAGAAGGAAGGACAGGATATCATGTGTCAGTGGCTCGAGCTTGTGCCTAACTCACTCCGAAAAATACCTTAATGGTAGAAGGATTACCCAAATTTATTAAAGGTTCATTAATTTTTTAATTAGTTGATATGAAATTCTCAACACAAATTCTTTAGACATTATCTTCGGAGTTGATTAAACTATTCATGTTTCCAGAAAAGAATTCACCATCTAGAAGCATTGAAATAGAGGAAAAAAAAAAAAAAACAAATATGAAAATATGCAAAATGTAAGTATGAATGAACATACATGTTGCTTGCAATTCATCTTCCAACGATTATTTGCATCAAGATCAATAATATATATATAAAAAAAATCTTCTTCTTGAAAGAAAAATAATTTTTTTATGTCATGAGTTACTAATTGATGATTAAAGAATCAAATTTTTTTTTTATTTTGTCTAATTATTCAAGAGATCCGAGAAAGCGATAAGTATATTAAAACCGAAACTCATTTTTAACTTCTTCTTTGCTAGCTTCCTTAATCGTGATTGCAAATTCATACAGTAGGGAGAAAAGGAAAACATCTAGAAGAATGAAGAATAGGGAAAAGTAAAAAGAGAGATAAGAATTGTGGTGGTTAATAAGAATTGTAGTAGTTTACTGATATAGAAATAAGTTTGGTCTTGTGATCGTGTTTGAGTGGGAAAGTTTAAATTTCAAAACAAATTGATATTTGGATGGGTTTTAATTTTAAATTAAAAAAACATAAAAATTTAAGAAATTAGAAATCAGGAAATGAGGGTTTTGAAGGACGGAGAAAATTTTTCTCTCCTTCTGTAATGTATATATATATTTATATACTAACAAAATAATCTGTGCTATACACGGAGTCATAACCAACAAATAAATCAAAAATAATATTAAAAAATAAAACATTTAATAAAAAGAAAAAAACAAATACAACAAATTTTCAAAAATAAATAAAAGGTAGAGATAATTACCTAAATTTATAGGAATATGAAAATGTTTGCACATGTAAATGTAAAGGGTAAGTAATAGTATCAATTAAACGTAACATTCCTTTCTTTAAAAAAATTTATTTATAAAAAAAAGAAAAAAATTAGTCATATTAAACAAAATTGAAATTTAATAATCTGAAAATTTTACAAACTTCAATTAATCATAGGGATATAGGTAGTATTTATCATAAATCAATCAATGTAATTTTATAGGTTGAGTTTTTGCTAATTCATGAGAACGTTTTGGCTAAATAAAAAAAATGTAAAAATATGAAAGATAAGAAAATATATATATATATATTTAAATATAGATATTAATTTTTTTTTTATAATCAAATATAGATATTAATAGATAGCTTAAAATTTCAAGTTTTTTAGAAAAATAAAAATATTATTTAAAAATAAAAATTAGAATAGGAGGTGTAGTTTTACGTAATAATGAGTGATTCTACCACTACATTATTACATATATATAGGGTATTCAAATAAACCTATGTAAATAAAAAAAAAGAAAAATATATTAAAGAAAGAAGTATAAAAATAAAATGAAAAAAAATGACTGTTAAATAAAGAAGTGTATAAGAATTCATAATACTTCATCTTTCTACTCTTAGAATTAAGCTAAGATTTTAAATTTGTAAATAGTACCCCTCTTTAATTGTGAATGGCCCTCTTCACCAAACCACCCCTCATCCCACCTCCACTTCCACTCGGAATAAATAAATAAATAAATAAACCTTCCTCATCACATACCGCCCCCGGCCCTCCCCTCCCAAAAAAGAAAAACCTATGTGTTCCTCCCCACTCCCCTCTCCCCCTCCCTTCCCTAGAAAAAGAAATCTAAGAAGCAATCAAAAGACTTTGTATAAACAATTTTGTGTAATGAGTTCAAAAGTAACTGCTCTACTTGGCTTGAGTACTGTTTTTTGTTTGAAATAGATTGTTAGTCATAATAAATTTTAAATTAATTGATTAATTATAGCAGTTAATGATGTTTTAAGTTAATTACAAATAGCTAATGGGTATTGCATCAATTTATACCACCATTAACAAAAATTAAATGGAATTCTAAATTAGATATTTGATTGTCAAAATTAAAAATAGCAAAATTTAATTGAAAATTTACAAATATTGTCAAAACTAAAAATAGCAAAATTTAATTGAAAATTTACAAATATTGTCAAAACTAAAAATAGCAAAACTTAATTGATAATTCGCTTAATGTATAGGGTGTTTGATATTATACAGAGACAAAATATATTTGAAAAATGATTGAAGGAATACAAATTGTTTCTTACTCATTCTAGAATACCTAAAAATATAAGGAAAAAAGCATTAAAAATACAATGACCACTCATATTGAAGGAATATCAATGGCTTAATCTGATGTTAATTTTGTTTCTATGATTTCTCATCTTATATGTCAAAGATGTATAATTTATTTTGCTTTAATAACCCTCTAATGACCAATCATATTTGGATATTCTTGTGAGACTTTTTCACTAAATTCTTGTACCTCTCTATCAAAAATAATTGAAAGGAATTTTTTTTTCAAGTCAACAAACAACCTAGCAAAATAATAATAATAATAATAATAATAATAATAATAATAATAATAATAATAATAATAATAATAATAATAATAATAACAATAATCAAGAATCGTAAGAGGAAAAAAGAGAGAAAGGCAAACCTAAAATTTATAGGGTAAACATTAAAAAGTGTTGCAGCAAGAGATTTCACAATTATTAATAATAATAATAATAACAATAATCAAGAATCGTAAGAGGAAAAAAGAGAGAAAGGCAAACCTAAAATTTATAGGGTAAACATTAAAAAGTTTTGCAGCAAGAGATTTCACAATTTTTATGACCAAAATAATTAATTTAAAAAATCTTTAAAACAAAGATGCAATGCATAAAAACGCTCAAAAAAATAAGAAAGAAAATCTAGTCATTAATCAGACTTATGGTTTCACAATATTGAGATAATAATGTGATAAGTATAAGCTTTTTTCTGAGATGAGCTTACAATATAATAAATTTTTTCTCTTCAAATTAAAATGCATGACTTCTTACTTGACGGGCAATAACTTCAAAAGGCTGAAATAGTATGATGTGGACAATTAGTATAAAATGTATAGAGCAAAGAAATAAATCCCAAGTTCATATATTTCATACCAAAATTTTTTGATGAAAATATAAAGAGAAAGTAAGAGTCCTCTTGTGTAACAAATTATCTAACCATCCATAAATCATCCTCTTGTTATCTTGTGTACTTTTTAATTTGGAACACTAAAATGAAGATCATAATCTTTACCATGCAATGTCCATTTGATAAAAAGAAATTTTAAAAAAAAGTAAAAAGAAGGAATGTATGAAAGGATCGATTAATGGAGAAAATACATTGAGTATAAAATTATTAATGGGAACATTTAATTCTAAGACTAGTTTAGACAATTCCATAGAATTACTAAAATATAAAGAAATAATTTACATGAACATAATAACATTAACTATGAATCTATGTATTAAAGAATCAACATGACTTAACTCGATAAACACAATGGAAAAAACTCACAAATTTACTTTGAAATTAAGTAATGGCGACCATCAGAAAAACAAAAAAGAAACCTAAATCATTTACTCTGAGGCCGAAAAAAATAAAAATATTAGTTGAAGGAGAAAATAAAAAAATAATGAGTAGAGCCAATGAACAGTAAATAGAAATATTCACATATATTCATCTCTCACTTCTTCTACTTGCAAATAGATATTTGAGTGGAGCGCAATTCTCTTTAGACCTAAAAGATAAATGAAAGTTTCCAGTGAACAATCTATTATTTTTTGTCCATTATTGTAAAAAAGTGTACATTATATAGTTGTCACCATGTATGACCAATCCTAAACCAACTATAATTAGAAAACTAATAAACTAAATATACATGGATTAGGAGATATGAATCCTAACAAAACAATAATAATAATAATCCTAATCATAGTAGAATTTTAATCCTTAACACTACCTCTCAAGTTGGAGCATGAAGGTCTAAAATGCCCAACTTGGAAACTAAACGATAAAAGTGAATGGGATGAAGAGCTTTAGTGAGAACATCGGCCGGTTGATGTTTGCTTCGAATATAATAAGGAGAAATAAATCTGTCTTGAAGTGTATCACGGACAAAATGACAATCAATTTCAATATGTTTAGTACGTTCATGGAATACACGATTTTCAGCAATGTGAAGAGCAGCTTGATTATCATAGTGTAATAAAATGGGGCGTGTGATAGGCAAATGAAGATCGCGAAGAAGGCTAGATAACCATTTTAATTCACATAAAGTCATTGCCATGGAGCGATATTCAGCTCCAGCAGAAGAGCGAGAAACAGTATGTTGTTTCTTTGTTTTCCACGAAACAGGAGAACCACCGAGTGAAATAAAATAGCCGGTAACATAACGCCGAGTAATGGGGCATGTGGCCCAATCAGAGTCACAGTATGCAGTCAGTACAAGAGGAGAATTAGACTGGAGAAGAATACCACGACCAGGATTACCTTTGAGATATTGAACAACCCTGATAGCCGCATCCCAATGAGCTTGGCGAGGAGTGTGCATAAACTGAGCGAGCATATGAACAGAGTAAGCGAGCTCAGGTCGTGTAAGAGTAAGGTAGATCAGCTTTCCAATGAGTCTGTGGTATCGTTTTGGGTTATCGAAATAAGATCCAGTAGCCTTGGCTAACTGATGATTGAGTTCAATAGGTGTAGATGCTGGCTTGGCCCCTAACAAACCAGTTTCAGAGAAAATTTCCAAAGTATACTTTCGTTGGCATAAAAATAAACCCGAAAGTTTTCTAGCAATTTCAATACCCAAATAATATTTGAGAGGATCCAAGTCCTTCATATGAAAGCACTTATTCGAGGAAGCTTTGAATTTATTGAGAGTGGGTAGTGAATTTCCAGTAATTAGTAAATCATCCACATAAATAAGGACACATAAAAAAATGAAAAACCTTAGAGGGGGGTGAATAAAGTTTCTGGCTAATTTTTTTTTTCAAAAAAATCTTTTGCATTATTAGAAAGATAAACTTCCAATTTGTTTCTTTTTGATAAGAATCCACACCAAACAAAATCTTATAGTTTCGGTAATAAAGCAATGAGCAGAGAATTAAACTTTAAAGAACATACACAACAATTTATAGTGGTTCACTCTCTCAAAGAGCTACATCCACTACCTTGAGACTCAACCCAAGGATTTCACAAATCCACTATCTTCAAAGTTGGTTACACAACCACACAATGAGGATTACCCTTCAAGGGTTTTACACTAAAACCTCAAAGTTTACACAACACAACAATACAACAAATTTGTCAAAGGATCACCCAAAGGGTTTTCCACAAATCTTTGATCACAATAAAAGAATAAGAAGAGTAAGGAACAATGTTACCAAATGAGTTTGAGAAGAGGAAGATACAACTCAATGGAATACTTCTACAAGCACCTCTTTTACTTCTTCTTTGATGGATGATCAACAATGAAGCTCCAAGAAGATTTTTCTATTTGTTTTTATGAGATGAAGATATTTGAAAGAATATACTTTTAAAGTTCTTTAAATGTTCTAAAATGATCTCAATAAATTTTTTAACCAACCTCCATTCTTTTTGCAACTGATCAAAGTCAATATATATATATATATATGAAGGAGAAGAAAGTAGCTGTTACACTATGTAACGGTAATATTTTTGCAGTAAAAGACTAAAACCCGACGACCGGTTTTAGAAAACGGAGGACCTATTTTTGAAACAGAAAAATTCGGACGCATCCTACAAAAATCGGATGATCCCTCTTAAAAATCGGACAACCTATTTTTCTAAAGCTAGAAAAATTGGACGACCGATTTTAAAATAGGACGTCCGATTTTGAAAATCGGATGACTTGTTTTAAAAATCGGATGACCAGTTTTGAAAATCGGATGACCAGTTTAAAAATCGGATGATCCTTTTTTTTCAGAAGGATTTAAAAGCCAGTTTTCCTTAAACAAGCCAGCGTTCCTTAAACAAAAAAAACTTTCCTTCACATTTCAAAATATGTATTCGTGATACTCTTTTAGAGATAAGAAAACTTTCGAAGGCATCAAAAACTCTATCAAGAATACTTGGATTTTTCAAGAATAGTTTATAAAAAGAAATTCATCCAAGGAGCTTCACACTTGATCAATAAACAAAGATGAGAGTTAGGGAGTTTTACAAAATACCTTAGCATATCCGTAACTAAGACATAAGTCTTCAAGGTCTTCAATGCCTTGATCTTGGAATGGCTTGATCTCTGCTTCTTTATTATGCTTTAATTGCCAAGATCTTTTACTTCTTATGTAGTGTAGCCTAGAGCCTCCAAAAATGCTTCTTTTGTTCTATAGAGACTAAGCTATACTCATCACACAAACATATGCTAATCATAATAAAAAAACATATACAATAATGCCCATAGGGCTAACAAAAAATATTTCCGCAAGAGTATGTGAAGTGAGAATAATCTGTATAAGACTGAGAAAAGCCACATTTACTAAGAGCGGCAGTCAGTTTTGAAAACTAGCATCGAGGAGCTTGGTGAAGGCCATATATAGATTTCTTCAGAAGACATACTTGTCCTCGAAAAGAGGGGCGAAAACCAGGACGCGGTCGCATATAAACTTTTTCCTATAAATCTCCATAGAGAAACGCATTGTGGACATCTATTTGATGGATAGGCCAATTTCGAACAGTAACGACAGAAAGTAAAGTGCAAACTGTGACCATTTTAGCAATTGGGGCAAATGTGTCCGTAAAGTCAATACCTGCCATTTGTGTGTTTCCCAAAATCACCAAGTGGGCTTTATATCGCTCGATGGTGCCGTCTGCTTTGTACTTAATACGAAAGACCCATTTACTCCCTAAAGTTTGTTTTCCAAGAGGCAAGGGCGTTAAAGATTATGTGTCATTCTTTTTTAGTGCATCAATTTATTAGGATATAGAAGTTTTCCATATAGCATTACAATCGAAATCTCGGAGTCGAGCAGGAACCTTTTTAATACGAGTACTTTTCCTTGTACCAAGTATTTCTGTGGATTGGCTTGGAGAAGGAGAAAGAGTAGCTGGTATTGATGTTGCTGGATTTGGAGCCACTGGATGAGGTGCGGTGGAAATGTTCTGGTCTAAGAAGCTTGCTGGATTAGATGGATCCGCAACTGGGCCTGTGGTGCGGTCTTGACTGGGCAGAACAGAAACAGAAGCTGGGCCGTTGGGATGGAGGCGCTGGGCAAGCTATCAATAGGGAGAGAATCGGTTGGGCCATGCGTGCTGGCTGTGCGCGCTGAGCCTCGCTATCTACAGGAAGAGATGCAGCTGGGCTGTGCGTGCTGGGCCGATCGTGATGGGCCGCACGAGACGCTGGACCAGGCGAGTCAACAGCTTGGAGCAGGGCTGTCTTGGTCGCGGGCTCCTCCTCCCTTTGTCTTATTGGGCTACATCTTGCTGGGCTGTTTGCTCTGGGCTAGATTTGTATGTTATTTTCTTGAAAGAATTCACTCTCCCCTGCTTGTAAGCCCAACATTTGTTCCCCAAAATTATAAGAGCTTGCAAAATTTGGAGTACATTGTGGGGTTTTCGAGTCTCTGTATGGAAACTTTGTCTCATAAAAAATTATATCTCTGGATATAATAGACTTCTTCCTTTTTAAATCATAAAATCACCAACCTTTCTTGTTGAAGGGATATCCAAGGAAGACACACATTCTGCTTCGAGCTCGGAATTTATCTCTATGTAGATCATGATCATGGACATAAGCTAAACATCCAAAACTTTTAATGTGAGAATAAGATGGTCTTTTCCCATGTAGCATCTCAAAAGACATTTTTCCATGTAACAATGAAGAGGGTGTGTGATTTACAAGATATCTGGCTATTAGAACACATTCTCCCCAAAATTTTATTTGTAGGTTAGCTTGAAACTGCAAAGCACGAGCAACATTCAGTATATGCTGATGCTTCCGTTCGACCCTGCCATTCTATTGTGGGGTCCCAGCGATGGTGGTCTGATGTATCATGCCATGGGCAAAAAAATATGACTTTAGACAAATAAATTCTGTACCATTATCACTCCGGATTGTCTTTACGGTTTTTCCAAATTAGGTTCTCACCATGGCAAAATAATCTTTTAAAACGGATGCAACTTCACTTTTCTCTTAGATCAAATACATCTAGACTGCCTTGGAATAATCATCTACTATAGTAAGGAAATAAGAGGCCCCGATAATAGACACAATTTTTTATGGTCCCCATAAATCACAATGAATTAAATCAAAAGTCAGAGATGCCTTATTTATACTCATAGGAAAATAGTCACGAGTCTGTTTAGCACGCAGACAAGTATTGCAAGGTGCAGATTTGGTTCTAGAGTCTCTAGAAAGTCCAAGAAATTATTTACCACAAAATTCGAAGGATAGCCCAATCGGATATGTCATAATATGCTAGAATTAAGAACATCAGTAGAAAAAGTATATAAAGCTGATAATTGCAATGGCTTGTAGAAGAAAATCCCATTCCTTTGTTCACATACTCCAATCGGCCTCATCGAGATACTGTCCTGTATAACATAAAAAACTATCAGAAAGGGTGATAAAATACTGAGAGTCTCGGGCCAATTGAGACAAGGAAATTAGGTTGCATTTAAGTTCAGGAATTAAAAGCACATTTAGGAGTTTGATTCTAGGAGTTAAGGAGACCATTCCTTCTTGCAGAGCAATTGCCTTAATACCATTAGATAGACCAATAGTATACAGGTAGACATTATTTAAATTGCTCAAAAAATCTTTCCTACCAGTCATGTGATGAGAACATCCTGAATCCAAAATCCATAAATTTTCCATACCAGATAATTTATTGGATTGAGTGATATTTGTGTTATTTATAATGGTCAACAATTTTGAACATTGTTCACTTGATAAATTGGGAATATTGTTGCTGGAACTTTCTACTCGGCTGCAAGGGGTTTCTACATTTGGAAGGCTGTTGCTGTTGCTGAAGCTTCTTGCTCGGCTGAAGGTTTCTATGCTGGCGATGATCGTCGTTCTTCCGTGTTCGTCGATCGCGGCGGTATTGGCCCACGCATCAGTCGATTGTCCTCCCTACATAAGCTGCTGCTACTGTCTTGCTGTACCGCGGCCAGAAGATGGGCGAGATCTGCCTCGCCATCCACCTCTATTGCTGCAATCTGGTGGTGTTCCGCGGTCACCGACGACTGTTGCAGCGGTCTTGGGCCACCATTCGACGAAAATTCGACTAGAAAATGAACGAGCTCGATTGTTGCACACTCTTTCTGCGGTTTGCGTTTCTCAGCTACTGCAACTGAACGGAGGTCCGCTCTGATTATAATGCCTACAAATTATGCCACACCAAGTTGAAGATAATGAACCCGACGATGAACAGCGGTGAGCAAAGGTGAAGGCCATACTTTCAAAATTATTTTTTTTCTAGCAAATTTTTTTTTCTTGAACTTGGCTCTGATACCATGAAAGTTCCAGGGGAGAAAACAATCTATTGTTTGCTGTCCATTATTTTAAAAAAGTGTACATTATATAGTTGTCACCATGTGTGACCAATCCTAAACCAACTACAATTAGGAAACTAATAAACTAAATATAAATGGATTAGGAGATATGAATCCTAACAAAATAATAATAATAATAATAATCCTAATCATAGTAGAATTTTAATCCTTAACAATAAATAACAACATTCATGATAATTCTTTTTAATATATAAAAGGAACTCCATTAATGCCAAAGGAAGAACATAGGGAATTAATATAAAAATTTTAAAGCATAAAAGAGGATAGTGAACATGGAGAATTAATAGGGGAATTTTCAAGAATAAAAGTGGATAGTGAACCAAAACTCCAAAAATTTATGTTATTTCACTTTTCATCTGTAGGTTTGTGCACTCTTAACTAATGCATCAATTTTGAACAGTTGAGAAACTAACTAAAAAATCAAGGGAGAAGGGATAATCTTACGAATAGCACAAAAACTTTAATTGGACAAAGAAAAAAAGAAAAACAAAATAAAACTATTTTTAGAGTTCAGCAATACTATTCAAGAACACATGAACAAAACTTTATAACTTAAAAGAAAAAGAAATTGCACTAAATTGAAGAATAAGAAGTAAATTAAATAGATGAACCTCAGAAAAATTACCAAGTACACGTAATTGAGAGGGGAGATTACAGAGTGATGAAGAAGGCGATGAAAGTATATGTATTGTGCTAATAGACAGAGAACCGATGTCTCTGATGTAAAAGAAATCAACGTGTATGAAGTAGTTAATGTGAGAATAAGATTAATTGGAAGTTTAGGTTATAAAAGGTAATAGGTAGAGTTTGAAATTGAATAGAGTTAGTTCATTTTTCTTAGACATCCAATCATAAGTTTTTGCCAATTAAAAAAAATAAGAAATTCTAGAAATGGGTATTGAAGATTGGGAGGCTTTAGGGGAAGAGAGAGAGTAAACATGTATTCAAATATAATATAGTATAAATATATTGATAATCCTGCAATTTTATTCAAAAAATCTGAAGTGGTATAATGAGGTACATCTGAACGTGATTGACTATTCGAACAAACTACAACCTAAACCTAATAAAATACTAAAACAAGACTAAAAGAACCCAGATAGCCTATAAAAAACTCAGCCTAGCTCAATCTAAGACTCAAAGAAGGCCACACAAAAAACTACCTGCTGCTTCCTACTGCCATCACTAAGCTGTCACCAACCCAACAAGATATAAGAGCTTAGGGGCATTCCATGGGGATTTTTCACTTAGTGCAACAAAAGGCAGATTATCCTTCAAGCCAATACCTCTAGGTCATAAAACTGGAGCCATGCCTAGGTAGCCTTCAGCTTGGGCAATTGTAGCATGACAACTTCGACAATAGTCTTGAGATGGTTGCCCTCGGAGATCTCCATGCCTCCCACCATAACCCATCGACAACCCGGCACCAAAAGCTTCTGAGAACGAAACACAGGATCGACAGACCATTCTCCGTCATTGCCATCCCTGGCCAGCCGCCGATAGACTTCAATTCGTACATCCATCTCCAAGAGTTCCTAGTCAAGCTCAGGAAGCCCTTGACATCATACTGTCCAATCCTTCACAAACAATACCTTCTCTTGGGAAAAACAATCGTGATCACCACTGCAGCGAATCAAGCAGGAAAGCCCCCAACTACCAGCACCATTGAGCCACAACTAACCACCAATATCAAACAAGAGAGAAAACACACCCTAGATCCTAACTTTACATAAATATACAAAATTTACAAAAATCTCAAAATCCAAAATCTCATAAGCTCAAATCCAAAATTGAAATCGAGGGAACAAGCCAAAACAAATTGATACCCTCACCCACCGAAACCAACTCGCCCGTGCCGGGGCAAGAGGGTGGCGGCGCCTCGCCCTTTCCCGAATCGCTAAGGCAGCCGTTTTATTATTTATTAGTTACTACAAGATGAGTAGAGGCACCTGTTCTTTAGATATTATTATAATTGATCAAATATAATTGTAATTTATTCAAGAAAATTGAAATATACAAAAATAAGAAATTTAATTTAAAAATATAATTATGTCGTGAGTTAGACCTTCATTAGATTATTAACATTTAAATAAATTTTATAAAAACATACAACATTTATATAAAATTAAGTATCTAAATTTTAAAATAATATTAATTATTCTAATTTAAATAAAATTTAAATAAATTTATTGTTATTGGTTTAAAGAAATTTTGAATTTTAGTTTGAAAAAGGTCATAATGGAGAAACGAACAAAATTTGAAAAGAAAATGAATTTTTTCGAATCGAAATCTAGAAACGCCAAACTGAAATTCGAATTAAATTTTAGTTCAATTCAATTTGTCATTTCTCCACGAATGAACACCTCTATGTGAGAGTTGGCCCATCACTTAGTATCTTGCTTTTAGGATGAAAACGTGATGGGCATTCCTTTGAGTTCTTTCACAGAGTATTGACGACAGTAGTCCTATAATTATTTATTTTATCTTAATTTAGTTTTAAAATTATATTTATAATCTTATTCTCACTCTTTCCGTGGCCAAATCTAATAAGTTTTATTTAATACATGAGTCTCACGTATAGGTGATTGCCAAGAGTATAACTAAACGTCTAATTTGGCTTTTCTCCTACTAAATGCTTGTAACACAGTTGTGGGTGGCTTGTACAGATATTTAACATAGATACGTTAATTTATTAATATGTCTATATATACATATATACTTGTAAAACAACCTGTCTTATACACAGTGAGTCAATATTCAATAAATAAAAAAAATTAATATCTTAAAACTAATAAAATATAATAAAAAGAACTGCAACAACTTGTGCCTAGAAAAGAAACAAAAATAACAATTGCAATCCACCAAAATTGTAGATGAAATCACGAGAGAGTTTAGGTCCTCTTAGTGTGAGAAAAGGAAAAATGATATAAAATTAACCTTGATAAAAAATTTTTTTAAAGAAAGAGGATGTTAGAATTTGGGGTTGGGCCTAACTCACCCCAAAAGGTACCTCAAGAGGGGAGCCCAAGTCCTTATAAGGAGTAACACACCCCCTCACGCCCAGGAATGAACATTTAGTGAATGGAATTTTGCAGGATTGGACATCTGCGCGGGTGACTCAACTTGGGGAGCCCAACAACTGGCTCTGATACCATGTTAGAATTTGGGCTTGGGCTTAACTCACCCCAAAAGGTACCTCAAGAGGGGAGGACTGTCCAAGTCCTTATAAGGAGTAATTATTTTCTTTAGATAGCCGATGTGGGATTCTCAACAGAAGAAAATTCTACGTAATTTTTTGGTTTTTTTCTGGGCCGGGCCCATTTTAAAAAAGGCCAGACTGAAGTGGACCGCTTTTTCCGATTCAGGTCATAACGCACAATGGTTGTGCATTAATGATAACATACAACCATTGTGCATTATCAGTTAATTAAGCTAATCAGCCAACGTGGCTGATAACGCACAATTAGTGTGCGTTATGATTCGGCATAACGCACAACGCATACTTGTTGTGCGTTATTAGCCACGTAATTATTTTTTTAATTTTTAAAATTTTTTTTCAATTTTTTAAAATGTTTTTTTAAATATTTTTTTTGTTTACAATTGTGTTATTTAATTTATTTTATTTTTTTGAATGAACATTTTTTTGTTTTCAATAAAAATTTCTTTTGGGAAAATTTATAATTGTATAAGTTTTTTTTTAGTAATTTGTTTAATGAAATTGTTTTTTTAATGAAAATTTGTTTTGGAAAAACTTATAATTGTATAATTTTTTTAAAAAGACTGTATTTATTATATTTAACTTATTTTGTGCTATTTATATCATTTGCTTGGATTTTTCCATATAACAAAATAAGAATATATTAAAGATACATAAACATAATAAATCAATAATAAAAAAAGTACAATGAATACTGTAAAGTTTATTTTAAATTACATATAACTGTCAATGAAAAATAGAAAATTATATCTGTACAGCTAAGGCCAGTCGGATAGCGTGAATCGGACGGTTTTCTTCCCAACACGATGCCCGCGCCCGAGAGCATCCTGCCCCTCCTCTTCGTCAGAGGAAGATGCCTGTGATATAGGCTGATGTGGCGTTGATGCACCGGCTGTACCTGGAGGAGGTGGTGCCCTATACCCCGGAAACCCGTAGGCTAAAGGATGCGGAGATTGGAATGCTGTAAATCCTGAACTGGGCGCCGGAGGCATCTGCTACGTCCCAGATCCACTAGGGAGAGATTGGGGATCTAGCATCAAACCCAAACTATAGGACGACATATCTAGGTGCGGGCTGTCGAACGGGTCAACATATTGTTGACCGCCACCATATCCCTCACCCCTCTCAACCACTGTTGGGCCGGGGTCGACATGTTGGAGCAGGAGGTATAGGAGGGCGTCCAGCACCCGCTCCCCGGCCAGGATGTCTCTGAGCACCCCTTTTAACTCCACGAGCCCCTCGATCTGGAACGTGCTCTCGGGGATGGCGACGCGACGGCTGAACAGGGAACGTCGCCTGTATATCATGCTGTGAAGGAGTGCATCCCAAAGTACCCTTGGTGGAGACCATGCACCGCCGGATGATCGTCTGCACTTTTTTCATGACTGCGGAAATTTGTGAAGGAGATGAAGGTGGCTCCCGAATCGCCACTGAAGCCATATCATCCACCTCTTGCAACATGGAAGTCTAAAAAAAGAAAATAACTAAATAAATTAGAATTTAACAAATGAAATAAGTAAATAAATTAGAATTTAACAAATGAAAATAAGTAAATAAATGAGAATTTAACAAATAAAAATAACTAAATAAATTAGAATTTAACAAATGAAATAAGTAAATAAATTAGAATTTAACAAATGAAAATAAATAAAGAAATTAGAATTCAACATAAATAACTGAAACGCATAAGTACTTACTATCATCCGTCTGTCCACACCGGCAGGTTAATAACCATGCGCATGCGCACGGGTATCACGGTTAGCTGGATTGCCGATGTAAACCCGTGTGATACCCCTCTACCATCTGATGTACTCATTACTGGGGTACGACAAAGCCTCAACAGCTACAGCAGGACCATCCCTAACACGAACTCGTCACTGATTCCAGACATCGACATGGATAGCATGCTGTGTAACCTAGGGTCATTCCCTTCTAACTGGATTCGGTGCGGGTCCAGACAAGTATTGACTGCATCTGGAACCATCTGAGCCCGTGCGAATTGTCGCATCACACGTCCGGGATAGTGGTACTCCATTATCTCGTAACATATGAGCGGCACCTCTGCCCGCCACAAGTCAGATGGAACCAGAGGGCGATCATAATACGGGAGCTACATAAACTGTCATGTCAAAACTCAAAGTCAATGAAAATGCAACAAGGAAAAGAAAACACAATTAATTACAAATAATACAAGTTATTGTAAAGCATACCTGGTCAGATGGAATAAAGTCCAACTGGTCTCTGTATGTAACCAGAGTGTGCATAGGCAGCTGGCTACAGTCAAATGCTATGCACCATATTGCACCAAGAGGAGTAAGAGGGTCGGCCATAATCTTTGTCATCAGCTGAGGCCGCAATATAAGTATACGCGACCACGCCCATATCTGAACTAACACCAAAGCCCCTCCAATCTGTCGTGCACCTCCCAAAGCCGCCGTGTACAGCTACCTATACAGAAACCCAAGAACGCAACTACCCCAACCATATGTCCTAATAGCATCAAAATCCTCCAACAAGCTGAGGTAGCGCATGTGAACCAAATTCCCAGAGAAGTCGGGAAGCATGTGTCCGCCAATAAGTAAGAAAATAAATCCACGAGCGCGCAGGATTAGATCGTCGTCGATCTCTGAACCGGTGAACGCTCTCAAAATCCAGGCTTCCAATGGTTCCTTCTTCACTTTGTAATCGGAAAAGTGGCTGAGAGACAACCGCACACCAAGAAGTCGCTCGATAACGTCAATCCAGTATTGTTTAGGGTGTAAACTCCAATTAGCCCCGGTAACAACCATGCCGTCTATCCCTACACCCCACAGCGCCTGTACATCTTGGAGTATAATCGAGACTTCACTGCACGTTAGATGAAATGTGTGGGTCTCTGGTCTTCACCGCTCGACCAATGCGGTGATAAGTGAGTGGTCCAATCCAATATAACCACACCTAAAGACTCCCCCCAAACCGGTTCTATCAATAATCTCAACCAATCTACGGGGAGTCGCACTATAGCACTAGAATAGGTTGCAGCCAAAACGCCTACACTGGAGGTCAGTATAACACGTCTCTCGATCCCCACTCCAGATCAAACCCGATCTGTGCTCGTGCTGTCTGGATAAGACGTCAGTGACAATGGGCGCCGGATGCATATGTGCTGGCACTTCTTCCATCTACATTAATTATATTTTCCAGAAATTATCAACATCTATATGTTCAAATTAAAAAGTTTTAAACATATTCTAATTCCGAGAATATTAATATTTAATTGTTATTACGTTTAACAGTTGTAAAGTTTATAGTTTTACGTTCTCATATTTTCAAATATCAGGTATATTGTTAACACAATTAATCAACGATTTAGGGATTTTTAAATAAATAAGATTTTAAAGTATTTAAGGTTTACTGTTACGTAATAAATTTCACTTTTATTGTTAGTTTTTAAGGTTCACGGTTAAAAAGTTTCTACTTCGACGGTTTATTGTTTGGTGTAAATTTTTAAATTTTGGTAATAGATTTTTATGTTTTCTTGTATTTAAAGTAATAGATTTTTGCGTTTTGGTAATAAATTTTCGTGTGTTACTTATAGTATATTTTATAGTTAAGCATTTTACTACTTCATAAATTCGCTATTAAGGTTTTAAAGTTTAAATAAAAGTATTAATTACTAAACTATAAATTTCCAAGTACCGGTTCCCATATTTTTAAATGAAATCCTAAAACCTAATATCAATTTTTAAATGAAAAAAAAATTATATACATAACATTAATAAATTCGTACACATTTATTAATAACTATAATTTTAAACATAAATCCAAACCGCATTTTTACCAAAAAAAAAAAAAAAAACATAATGTAAAATTTTGGATTTCAATAATAGATTTTTAAGTTTTGTATTATTTAAATTTTACAATTTTTAAGTTGCTAAAAAAATTTTTTCCATAATTATCCATATAAATTCATGAAAAAACATTATCCCTAATATCACTTTTCAAATACAAAAAAACAATTACATACATAAAATTATCAAATTTGAACAAATTTATTAATAACTACAATTTTAAACATAAATCCAAAAATTAAAAAAATGTAAAATTTTGGATTTTAATAATATATTTTTAAGTTTTGTATTATTTAAATTTTACAATTTTTAAGTTACAACAAAAAGATTTGTTTTCATATTTTCTACATTTAAAAAAAATGTTAAAAATATCGAATTACATGTTCTCATATTTTCTACTCAATAATTTATACGAAATATGCAAAATAATAATCTAAATAATTTCTAATAATCATAAAGTAAGGTAATAAAGTAAACATAATTATCCACTATAATTAAAGAAAATAATACATCACCCTAATATCACTTTTTAAATTTAAAAAAAATTATATACATAAAATTATCACATTTGTACAAATTCATTAATAACAAACATTTTAAATATAAAAGTAAAATCCATTTCCACAAAAAATAAATTAATTCAAGTTAATAAATAAAATTCATAATAAACATTAACAAACAACAAATACCGAAAAAATCACACTTAATATGTAATAAACAAAAAAAATTCTAAATAACTAAAAACTTACTGAAAATTTAAAATGCAGCTTTAGTAGCTTTCGTACTCCAAATCCTTAATAGCCTTCGTACTCCAAAGAAAATCTCCAAGATTTACTAGTTTAACTGTAATTTTCAAAATAAAATACACATTTATTAGATAAAAAGAAATCAACACATAATAATAAGAAAAAAAATAGAGTAAAATACTTAGCAGTTGGCGGAGGCAGGAACAAAAAATTTTCTGAAGAAAGAATGATGAAAAAAGGAAGAAGAATGAGATGAAGGTGGCTGAAAAAAAGAAGAAAGAATGAGCGGAAATAGAATGAGAGAGGCTGGAAAAACAGTAAGGGGGAAGGAGAGGAAATAGAGAAATAAGGAGGAAGAAAGGAGGAAAGAGAGTAAAAAAGTGGTGGGGAAATGGGGCTGAAATAGGCTAGGGGGAAAGAAAAAGGGGGAGGAAGGGGGGGGAGGGGGCAGCTAAACTGGGGTAGAAAAAAAAAGGGGAAGGAAGGGGAAGGGGCGGCGGCGCTAGGGTTTCTTTATAACATGATAACGCACACTCACTGTGCGTTATCAGCTTAATAACGCATAATGGCTTTGTATTATTAAGCTTGATAACACACAGTCATTGTGCGTTATCTACAGCTCAGCGCCAGCTGGGATCAACGTCAGATTTTTACGCGATTAACGCGGTGATTAAGGATAGCACACAACGATTGTGCGTTATCATTTCTGATAACGCACAATCGTCGTGCATTATCCTTAATCACTGCGTTAATCACGCAAAAATCTGAAATGGATCCCAGCTGGCGCACAATCATTGTGCATTATGGCCTTAACAAAAAAAAAAAAAAAGAGGCCCACTTTAGTCTGGCCTTTTTTAAAATGGGCCCGGCCCAGAAAAAACCTAATTTTTTTGCATATGAAATTTTCTATCAATATCATTAGCAAAATTTAGTATAAATGAAAATATATTTCATGTGTTTGTTTAACTTTTTCCTATATCTGTTACTACTGTGAAAGTTTCAAAAACATATTGAAAACGTAATAAATTTTAAATTTATGTTTTAGGACACATTCTTCCTCTCACAAATCATTCTCACCTTTCACAAAACTCAAGACCTAAATATCATTTGAAAAGTTATAATTTTACTTATAAGCAATATGAATTTCTCAAGCCAATTAGTTATAATCTAAAACATAAAGTTACATTGAAGTTATGAGAAAATTAGGGAGTGGCATAACAATAACCCTGTTAGAATACATAAATTCACATTGGTCTTTTGTAGTCATAGTTACATTACATTTTATCTTGAGTATTTTTCTTCACACTTTCCTTAAGTTTTTCTTTGAACCCAACATATTCTTTTTTCTCACCTTTTACAATGAATTTTTTAACCCAAATAATAAAAAAAAGAGTCTTAGAAGAAAATTTATGAAAAATTTAAGAAAGTTTATATTAAATGGAGTTTATTAATATGTAACTAAATATAAATATATTTTTTCCTAGAAATTTAAACAGGAATATTATAATTAAGGTACACATAGCATGAACTTAAAAAAAAATAAACATGTAATATAAGGTAGTATATAATAAATATCATTTTATTCCTTGGATATCCCTTTAAGAAAAAATAATAAAAAGATTAGATCATGGAGATTTAGAGAATGTGATTAAATCATGTATAGTTTCACATTTGAGCAAGAGTAAACTAAAATAAATACCTGTAGTGGTAGGAATGATTAACAATATTTCTTGGACCTTAAAAAGATTAGATCAAATTTTGGATATTTAAAAATATCATAACAAACTTTAGAGTTTAGAGAATGTGATTGCAAATCCACGTATAATATGTCATATTTGAGCAAGAGTAAACCAAAATAAATACACGTAGTAGAAGGAATGATTAATAGCAAAAAATAAAATAAAATAAAAAAATTGAAATCCTCCGAGAAATAAAGAGGTTATGATTAACCATTTTTACTTCAAAAAATATATTAGTGACTTGGATGTGATTGAAAAAATATATTACTAAAAAAATGAGAAAAAAATCGATATGTAAAAAAATCATGAGATTTATCCAATTAAATAAAAATAAAAAATTTCTTAATCAATAATAAAAAAACATCAGGATGAATCCTTCTTTTGCTTCTCTTACTTCCCTTCTTTGAATAGGATTTTTTCATGCAAAGATTGACTCGAATCAATTTGACAACTATTGGATTTTTTTCAACAACATAAACATAAAAGGAAATAATATAAACAAGGAATTTAGAAACCGAATTGAAGCTCTAGACAAGGAATCACTTTTTCTAGATATACTGGAAACACCACACTAAAAACCGAAATATCAAAACTTTTTAATTGAGAAGCAAAAGAAAAGGTACCAAATTCTGGAAAAAGAAAAAGAGTTAAAAGAGAGATGCACCTTAGAAAATTCATATACAATAGGAAAAAGAGAAAAAATCAAATACACTTATTTGATACCTATTAATCCGGGACTTTTTTTATGGGTAATAAAAAGAGAGATATTCCGAATTGATGAAGAGGGATTGAGAGAGTACAAATTGTTCTCTCACCTAAAAAAAATAAAAATAAAATTTTTATGCGCATAGCTAAGGCTGATGAAAGAGATGTGGGGAGTTTAGATGTGAATGTGATTAGTGGGGAGTTTATTTGATAAGATAATCAATTAAATTTGAATTTGAGTAGTGATAGTTTATAAGTATCCAATCATAATATTTCAAACTAATAAAAAAATAAAAAATCTAGAAAATTGAGATAGAGGGTTTAAAGGATTTTGGGGAGGAGAGAGAAGATACATGTATTCTAATATACATATATATATATTATATATATAGATATAGATATAGATATATATATATATATAGATAGAGGTATGTTAGACAAAATCATACTGCAAGGTTTTTTTTTTATTTTTTATATATAATTATTATTATACATTTTCTTTTGACAAAGCATAATGCAAGGTAAGAAGTTTGATTCTTATATACATAGATAGATCTATGTTAAAAAAATTTTACTTCTCTGAATCAAGAGTTGAACTCTGCCGACACAATTCAGATTAAGTTCATTAATTTCACCAATTAGTAAGGATACCACATACTTTAAAAGAAAAAAAAAAAATAGAGTGATAACGTGAGTATAGACACTCGAACTCACATAAGAAATGCAAATATTTGATAGGGAAATCAAATATTTCAAGTCATACATGTATATGTTTATAAACCACCTAAGAATAATTACTTGTAATTCTATAACCAATGTACTTTGCTAAATGGAGAAGGGGTGCAGCTTCTACAGCATCAAAGTAGCTAAGTAGTTCTTCCTCTGCCTCATCCATAAGTATTTCAACAAGTTCAGTTACACCCTTAAGTCCAAGTATATTAGGATATGTAGCTTTATCAAATTCCAAGTCCTTACGAGCAGCCTTTCCCAATTCCTCGGATGATTTTGTAATATCAAGAATGTCATCCACAACCTCATACAACAAACCTATGCATCTCGCATTGCTTCTAATCTTCTCAACCTCTGTACCATTTCCTCCTCCTAAGATTGGACCACAAACTGCTGCTGCCTCTATTAGTTTTGATCTTCTCTTCCTGTGCATATACTCAAGTTTTAATATACTTCATGTGCAGACTGAGAGAAGAGCCATCGATAAGTAAAAGTAGAAAAACTTGTGTGCCTTGGATAGAAGAATGAAGATGCCTCGACACTTAAGGGCTATTTATAGGCCTGGAAAACTGTTGTTTGTTTTGTATTTCAAATTTAAGAAATATGAGATACTAAAAGATTGTGAGAACTCGTTTTAAAACAACGTATACAAAATTTAACTTGATAAATTTATTGATTCTTTTAAAAATTTTAATATTTTTAGATTCGATACTCATTAGTGATTAGCAAATAAAAAATATGCATCTCTTTAATTTAAGTTATTCATTTCTTTAAATAAAGATTGTAGGTGTTAGGTGAAATAAAAGCTATAAATTGTTTAGATAATTATCTTTTATTTTGGCGTTATAATGTATTCGTAAAGTTTATAAAGACAATAATTAAATTTACCATCTCAATGTAGTATAAAAGAAAATTGATGCATACTAAGCTTATTTTACTGATAGATTCATTCTCTCATAATTTGTCACGTTTTTTTTTTAATATATCATAAAATCATTAATTATTAACAATTTGTCACGTTTGTAAAACCATTATTAATATTTGAAATGGCATTTATGAATGAGTGGTTTTGTTATTAAAATGAGCATATTAATTAGATAAGTGTAAGCATTATTGTGTTTAACTTTTTATATCGAATGGGATATTATTATAAATTCACTATAAAACTTTGTAAATACAATGTAAATTTTAATACAAAAATTCATAAGAAAAATATTTTTATTACATTATCCTTACTCTCGACTATATGTAATTGTATTATCCTCACTTTCCAACCCATATTTACTATGTGTTAAACAAAATATAAATTTTTTGTCTTCTTACATTGAGTATTTATTTGTAAAAAAAAAAAAAGAGTATTTATATAAAAATTAATTTGTATAAAAATCTAGAAGAATTTTAACCATATGTAAAAGATAACATCAAACGTAATAAACGGAAGATAAATAAATCTTTAAGTAGAAAATGTGTAAGCTAAAATAGCTGAAGTTACAAAAGAAGAAGTTCTCTCTAGTCACACAATACAATCAGTGATATCATATGCATCTTGAGGTAGAATGTGAGTTAGAACATTAATTTCTTACTAATACGACAGGTCTACATAGTAAATCTATATTTTTTAAATAAGAAAGATGAAATGTGAACAATTAAAAGAAAAAAGGAGTATTTTCAGAATGTGAATACTCTATGTTGAGACATCTCAAAATGGAAACTCATAGATTTTTATAAAAGCGTATTAATTGAATAAAAGTTTATCCTTAATTTTCTAACCCAACCTATTATTATAAATACACACTCAAGCATCTTCATTCTTCATTCTTCAATGCAAATCTTTGTTTTGCTCCTTTGCTTCTCAATGGCATTTCTCTCGGTTTTCTTCCCTTATGGTTAGATTTCTCTTTTATGTTTGTTTGTTTTGATTTTTATATATTTTTTATATATTTACATTCTGATATATGAATGAATTTTTTTCTTAAAAAAAATAAGAAATATTTGTCAAAAAAATTCTCACAACAAAAACTCCTCGACTTTCTTCATGTATATATAACGAATAATTTTTAACAGGGTAAAATTAAAATTTAAAGTTAAAAAATTTTGAGTTAAGTTTTAATTTATTTCGTCGTAGATTAGATAAAGAAAATTAAATAAACTGAGATAAACTTGTCCCTAGTACAATAATTAATTGCTCATCATTGGTTTCATTTGATGAGACATTACATATTTTTTTTGGCAGCTTCGCTCCCCATGGCTATGCATACAACTGGGATTTCACAATCTGGGTTGCAGAATCAGAAATCCTACCCGGTTTTTCTCATCAAAAGGTTCTCTCTAGCAAAACCACTCATTTTAATAAATGCCATTTCTTTGTTTTTTTTTTATTTTTGGGGGGGCGGGGGGGTTGAAATTAAAAATTTTGTAATGACTTAATTGTGGTGAATTATTAATTGTGCTCGTTAGAGTACACATCACAATTAGTATTGACCTTAGCTGGAAAATCCACATATCAATTTCCTTTAAGATTTGCATATATATATGATATTTTTCACCTTGTTTGATGTTTTCAAGTTCCGTTTCCTCTGAGGCTTCGGATTGTTTTTTGTTGATTTTTTTTCCGTTTTGAAAAATAAAAATCTATTGAATTTTTTTTTAAACAATTAAAATTTAATATTGTAAGAATAAAATATAGTTTTTTTAAAAAAAAGCACAACTAGAATATTTTTTTCCAAAATTTTCAAAACTAAAAGTAGAAGTTACAAACAGACAAACTATCTTAAAAATAACTTTTTTTTTGGTTGAATAACTTTTTTTTAGGGAACTTATATCTTAATATAAATTTGCATGTAGGTATTTTAAACAACTAACAAGAATTAAAAGTTTTAAATAGAATAACTCATTAATTATTTTTTTTTCAAAATTTTCTAAGCTAAAAGTACAAAGGCCCAGAAGTATTTGTACCAATTTCGTGTATCACCCTCTACATTATTTTTATTTATGATATACATCATAAAATAGTATAGACAATGGGAACTGAAGTAGAAATTACCACTTAAAAAATAACTTATATCTTAAAATAAATTTACATCGAATTATTTTAATTTATTGGCGAGAATTAGATGTTTTAAATAGATTGGATTATTAGGTATGTAAGAACGGCTTTAGCTTGTCCGGGCCTCGAGCACTGTCATTATTATAAGAGAATAAATCTTGGAAGCCAATATTTTGATTCCTTTTCTAGGACATTCATTTTTCAGTTCGATCTTAGCAATGCCATTTTAACTTAACTAAACTAACGATTAAGCTAGTAATATAAACAGAAAGCTACAATGTGCCCTTTGGGGAATCATTGCTAGAGAACAAAATTAGCATCTGAGTAATCTTCTCTTTTAATCCCTTTAACAAATTCATAATCCTCATTCTCGATCAACATCCCAACTCTATCTTCATCTTCTTTACCATGGCATTCACTGCTTCTATCGAAAACTTTCTGTTCCTTCAAAGCAATTCTCATGGTGGTTTCAAAACTCTAATTACCAGGTCTTCTTGTAGGGCTGCTCCTATGAGGATCCATTCATGTCATGGAGATGTTGCATACTTTCAATTGGAACCTTTTCATAATCAAGAAATTGTGAAGCCAAAGCCATTCAACTTTGTCATCCCTGAATTCAATTATGAAGAATACATGTTGAAGAAGGCAGCATCAGTGAACAAAGCACTGGATAATGCAGTTCCAATGCAAGAACCCAAAATGATTCATGAGGCTATGAGGTACTCTCTTCTTGCTGGAGGGAAACGCGTCCGGCCAATACTCTGCATTGCTGCTTGTGAGCTAGCCGGAGGAGATGAATCACTGGCTATCCCAATGGCTTGTGCTGTTGAAATGATTCATACCATGTCTCTCATTCATGATGATCTTCCTTGTATGGACAACGATGATCTTCGTCGAGGCAAGCCCGCGAATCACAAGATGTTCGGTGAAGAAACAGCTGTGCTCGCCGGTGATGCTCTGTTGTCCTTGGCTTTTGAACACATAGCGGCAAACACTAAAGATGGCTTGGCAAGCAGGGTTGTCCGTGCCATTGCTGAGTTAGGTTCTGCAGTTGGAGCAGATGGTCTGGTGGCAGGACAGTCGGTGGACCTAATGAGTGAAGGAAAACAACTGAATCTAAAGGAACTTGAGTATATACATATACACAAAACATCAAAATTACTGGAAGCTGCTGCTGTGTGTGGTGCAATTATGGGAGGAGGAAATTCTACAATGATTGAGAGAATAAGAAGCTATGCAAGATGCATTGGTCTATTGTTTCAGGTGGTGGATGACATTCTTGATGTTACCAAGTCTTCAAAGGAGTTGGGAAAGACTGCCGGCAAAGACCTGGCTAGCGATAAGGCTACATATCCAAAGCTAATGGGACTTGAAAAGGCAAAGAACTTTGCCAAAATGCTGGTGGCTAAGGCCGTTGAAGAGCTCAACTGCTTTGATACTATCAAGGCTGCGCCGCTTCTTCATTTGGCAAACTATATTGCTCATAGGCAGAACTGATTTATCTGTAACTGGCCTAAAAATATTTACTTTACTATCAAACACATTGCCATCAACAGAATGTACCTAAGGAACGAAAAAAGGAAATACAATTCAAACTGGATATGTATACAAAGGTTACTATAATTTAGAGCTGTTGTGAATTTACATTTAAATTCTCTATAGAGACGGCCTGAGCTTCTGTTTCTATTCATTCCATACATATTTGTACCTAAAACAGGAACAACCAGAGAAACCCTTCACAAGAAGTTACGAAGAGAAGTAATTGGAGGAAAACAATCCATGGAATTGCTGACTAATGGATGATTCAACCCATGACTTTTGGTCGCCAACCCTCAATCACATCTTCTGTCTGAGCTCGTGTTTTGATGAATGATTCCAAGGAAAAAATAGTCTGCATGCCATAGCAGCACAGGATCAAGGGAAAAAACAGTGTTCATTGAAACTCTATCAAACTTTAAGAAATAGTTAATGTCGATATTTCTGGATCATGAGAGCTTTAATTTCAAAGTCCATGTAATCTCTACATAAAAAAGTAATCCTCCCCCCACAAACAAAAAGACAAGAAGAAAGCTGTGAAGCTAACTGAAAAAGGACAGAAATGAAATAAAAGGGAGAATGGTAAGAAGAACAATCCTGAGAGAGGTAGATATAGAGAATTAGTTGCAGGAATCACTCCAGGAAGATGTTATCTTCAGATTTGAGGCCCAAAGACCTTCAGGGTATCTAATCCCATTCGAACATACACCAAGGTTATCTTAGTGTCCAACATTTAAACTAGGCTCATTAATAAACTGGTCAGGTTCACTACATTGAAAGATTTAACAGCGAATCAGAACCTATTGTTTCTCTTTTGTGGAAAAGCAAATCAGGCCCTCTATTCTGCTGGTCATCATAGCTAAGAGAGAAGATTATAGCATATTTAGGGCGCCCAACGACAAAAATTTTCTATATTTCACGGGCACTCTTGGTTTCTACTGATAGCATCTCAAGAAATAAAGAACTCAGTGCTACCTAGTACATTTATACTTCATCTATGATCTTAGCATCCCCTCAAGGTTCATCTCCTATATTATGAGTGGATTAGAATTTAAAAACAATATCATTATTAATTCAATTGAACATTGACTGTGCTATCTCAATGCACCACTAGAAACTCAATCTCTGTCCAGAAAAATCAGAACAGCTTAGCACGTGGAAAAGAAGTAATTCAAGATAGATATAGATAATAGATCACGATTGGATAACAAGATCCCACTCATAATAGATAATAAGAAAATTTAGATGATAAAAAGATTCATGAAAGAGTACATACCTTCACGTACGACTTCACATAGGTGAGGGAATCTGGAACTGACCAATTTTTGTAATGACCCAAAGCAATCTCTAGATGGTAAAGCTTTGGGCCAAGGGACAAGTCTGCTGAAGATACCTTGTCTCCGGTGATGAGTGGACCCTTCATAAACATTATTCAGATATCAAAAAGTATTACAAAATGAACTTTACTGGGGTTTTAGTTACATGGTAATTCAATAAGCTAATTTTTATCTGTGAAGATGCTCCTTAAACAGAATAAGGATATGCTGTAGGCAAACAAACTAGCCATCCTTCCCAACCATTACAAAATAATTTCTGTTATTTCAGCTGCCCAATCAAAGGAAAGTGATCTGATCAGATATTTCATGAGTCATTTTACTGATCAAACACCTGGAACCTGCTAGTACTTCAGAAATCCCATCATGGATTTTGAAATTCTCTTGAAGGATTTTTTTTTTCTTTTTTGGTTTGGGAAGGGGAGGGGGTGGGGCTGGGGGAGGGGGCGCATTACATGCAAAACAAAGATGTACAAATAAAGTTCAAAGAGTAGCTCACATTTTCCTTAAGATAATCATTAAAAGCAGTCAACTCATCGAGTAATGTCTGCTCTGTTCCATCATTGGGATCTTTACTTTTTAGAAACCCAATAAATGTTGGGAAGATCTTTGCACCTCTGCACGATATTATGAAGCAGAATGAGAAAGGAGTTCTACTTGATTCTACTGAGGCAGTCAACTAAAACAAAAACTTCGACTTAAAAGATAGATGCAATCTAAATCCTTCTTATGCCCAGAGTCCAACAAGCAAATTCTTTTAACTTCTGGTAGTCAAACAAATGCCAAAACGGAGATACTTCATTCTCTCTATTCTAAAGCATAATCGTGTTAGTTCAAGTTTTTATCTTTCGAGCTCTAACCTAGCTGATTCGATCACTGATTAGTTAACAAGTCGAACACAGCACTGATGACCTACCACTGTATAGATTATGTTGTGGAGGAAGACGAGAAAGGTATTTCGTGATTCGGAAAGAGAAAAGCACCCCATAGAGTACACTGGTTTTAGTTTTAGAACTTCAGTTAGAAAGTAAATTTGAATCAGTATATATGAAAAACAAGACAAGTTTCAGCTACATTAGCTTAAAATTTCTTACACAGTAGATATCGATTCTATCTAATGTTTCGTCTAATAGATAACCTTGTTCTGTGAATTGGAAGTGATTATCAAGATGGTAGACATAAGAAGAAAAAAACCGAAATCCTATCTCATAGCAGATATTAGCAAGAAACAAAATTTCAGCGAATGAAGTTAAAAGTGCATCTCTCTAAAATGTCAAACTCAGAGACTGGAATATTCTTTCTAAATCAGGCATGCCTACTTGCAACACCAAAAGAAAGAAAAGGAAAATCGGATGGATGAATGTGAAGGTCCGTAACATACACAGAAGCCTTCTCAGGTGGTGTCGCCAATGGTGGCTCGGGGAACTTCTCTTCCAGTGCCTGTGTAATAACATCTGAATCTCCAATCCACTTGTCATCAAGCTTTATTGCAGGAACTTTACCTTCCGGATTTTTCTTCAGGAACCTGCAGTGAGGTGCAAGTTTAAGGTACCAGAAAACTTTTTAGACTGAAGAGGACATAATCCAATATAGGCCTATTTCCAAGTTTTACCAGTCAGGCTTGTTGGATAAATCAACAAACTTCATATCATACGGTAGATGCTTCTCCTCTAGTGTGAGTAAAACTCTCTGGGTGAAAGGGCCTAAAAACAGAATTAAAAACAAAAATCAGAGGAAAGATATATCTCTGAGTGGCTTGAGCGTACTAGAGCTAAGTATTCCCAATTTCCCATAGGACTATTCATGTTTCATTTATCCTCAATTTACAAAAAAGTTAGTAAAGATTATAAATGCATGAATATGAGGTTCACGATAAGTTTTCCAGAAACCTCCGCAGGTTCAAGAGTTACAATTTGCTAACACATCATTGTTGACAAAAATCTCATTATTTAGCTTCAAATTTCGTACCTAAAATAGGTGAACTGTCAATTGTCGAACCATTTACTTTTAGCTTCAAATTCACATCCTCCCAACATTAACATCAAAATCACTTCAATTTTCATTTGTTTCTTCGCGAAGTTATACTAAAATAACCATAATAAGTAATTTACTCACAACTACTTCTAAATAGATTATAGAACTCGTAACAGTATAGCAGAGGAGCTTACAGTCGCCAAGCTTATTCGGAGTTGTAACAGATTCCTTGACGCACACTTCCAGAGGATCAATTTTGGCCGATGACATTGTCAGTCTCAAGCCTCTCCGGGAGATTCGAGGCCGGGTTGAATGGGTCGAAACGGAAGGGCCGACGAAAACGGTCCGAACACGAAGACATTGAAGATTGAGATTACAAGTAAGGTGCTTAATTGTGGTGGAGACTGCGGCCGCCGATGGTGTTATTTTCGCCGTCGACATTGCTGGGTCCTCGGAGTAAAAATTCCTTGAACACGGAGAAGATGAGGTCCGTTAATTTTTTCTAAACGAAGGTCCCGTAAACTAATCTTCAGTGATGTTCATAGTGAAAAAAAAAAAAAACCTCCGAGAAAGCATATTGATAATGCGTTATAAGAAATGGCCAGTCAGTTCAAGGAAGTTGGTGATGAAGGGTGGAACGGTCCAGTTCGCTCTGGTCTGGTAAGTGGCGGGACACGTGTGGGTGTGTCTTCGGCATATAGTCCTATGTGGCATAAGGGCCCACATTATCAGTTCTCTTACGTAATTGGCCTTGTAAGGCCCGTTATATATTGGGTTCATCCGCAGGCCCAAAACTAAGGCTCCTCTTTCTTTTGCTTTCTAATAGTAATAGTAGTTCGGGCTTCCTTTCCCAACTTTTACCTTTTGGGCCATTGTGAGGGTAACATCATGGATATGACTATGTAATTATTAGATATGATTTGATTTTGAAATTTTTATTTGTAGATAGAAAATATAAAATTTAAATTTCACATTACATTTTGTAATGAAATATGCTACCTGTTTAATCATCATCTCTTTCAAGTACGTAAAAGTGAGAGAATTGTTTTCATTAAAAAAAAAAAAAAATAAGTGAGAGAATTGTTTAAACTAATGTATTCCATGTGCATACAGGTACACTCAATACCTCATAGTAAAAAAAAAAAAGAAAAATGGTTAGCATTGATCAGAATATAGCAGCATTTGGAAATTGGAACATAAGATTAGATATGGTCGATTATTGCAAGAGGAATTTCAATTTGTTTGGAGTTGAACCGATTGTCACTTTCAATCACAAAATAATATGTTTGTGTTCTTAAGCCATGAAAGTTATGTATTCTGAGAATCTTAAGCCATGGCAATAGATTCTTGACCGCCGGCTAGCCTAATTAGATCATTTTTAAGAAATTGCCATGTCAACTGAAGATGCAGATAGTACAAAAAATTCCCTAGTTTTCTTTGGATACATTGGAAAAGGTTGAGGCTGCTTGCTGCATAATGTATGTATTTCATCAAATATGAACAGAAAACAACAAATTAAGCTTCATATATAAACTCAATCCAAACAAAAAACACAAGCAAGCCCGCAGGCAAATTCTCTTTGTCATTTGTTGTTGATGATAAATGTTTAAGCTGGTAGTACACAAAGATTTTCCTTGAGAATTGCTCCTACTTTGCATTTGTTGTGACAAACGGCTGATTTAGCGCCATCTTATACGTTTCAAAGTCATACAAGAGAGAAATTACCTGCAAAATTATTTACTACTATCCTTGATTCATGATGAATTATTCTACATTTTTCATTTATCTAATGAATGTTCAAAATTTTATCATTTACTTGTTTGTTATAATTCCTCTTGTTGATTCAGTTGCCTTCAACTTCCCAACTTTTCAACCAAACATGAAAGATATATTCTATCAAGGAGATGCATTTTCAGCCAGTGGTGTAATTCAAGTCACCAAAAATCAACTCGATAGTACCCTGAATCAGAGCGTTGGCAGGGCTTCTTACGCGCATCCTATTCAGATTTGGGATCGCCATTCTAAAGAATTAACTGATTTTACTACACATTTTTCCTTCATTATAAACGCGTTGAATTCAACAGTATATGGTCATGGCCTTAGTTTTTTCCTAGCACCATTTGATGCTGAAATTCCACCAAATTCTTCTGATGGTTACCTTGGCCTATTCAGCAATACAACGGTTGTTGATCACCCTGCTGGAATTGGAAATGGACTTGTTGCTATAGAATTTGATACATTTAAGGATCCCTGGGATCCTAGTTCGGATCATCTTGGTATTAACATCAATTCTATTGTCTCGGTGACTAATGTTACGTGGAAAACTAGTATGAGAAACGGATCCAAGGCTAATGCTTGGGTGAATTATAACGCGATGACAAAAAATTTAAGTGTTTTTCTTACCTATGCTAATGATCCAAGATTTTGTGGGAATTCTAGCCTATCATATGTTGTTGATTTAAGGGATATTTTACCTGAACGGGTTAGAGTCGGTTTTTCAGCTGCAACGGGAAATGAGGTAGAGTTACACAAAATTGTATCTTGGAATTTTAACTCCAATTTGGAGATAGCAGAGGGAAAATTGAATATCAGCTTGGTAATTGGCTTATGTGTGGCTATTTTTGCATTAGCTTCCTTTCTTGGATTCTTTTGCTTAAGAAGATGGCAGAAATATTGGCCTAATTGGCTAAAGAAAGAACCACCATTTGATGAATCAGTAGAGAAAGACTTTGAAAAAGGAGCAGGGCCTAAAAGATTCACATTTCACGAGTTAAACAGAGCTACTAATAATTTTGCAGAGGAAGGAAAGCTAGGAGAGGGAGGATTTGGCAGCGTATACATTGGTTTTCTTAGTGAAACCAACTGTAAAGTAGCCGTGAAACGTGTTTCTAGAGGATCAAAACAAGGAAAGAAAGAATATGCATCCGAAGTAAGGATTATAAGTCGTTTAAGACACAAGAATTTAGTTCAACTCATCGGTTGGTGCCACGGACAAGGAGAAGAACTTGCTTTAGTCTACGAGTTTTTGCCTAATGGAAGCCTTGATTCACATCTATTTGGTCGAAAACCAAGGCTACCGTGGACAAATAGGTACAAAATTGCTCAAGGTTTAGCTTCTGCATTGCTTTATTTACACGAAGAATGGGAACAATGTGTAGTCCATAGAGATATAAAGTGTAGCAATGTGATGTTGGACTCGAATTATAATGCAAAATTAGGCGATTTTGGGTTAGCTAGGCTTGTTGATCATGAATTAGGCTCACAAACAACTGTTTTAGCCGGAACAATGGGATATTTGGCACCAGAATGTGTTACCACAGGCAAATCAAGTAGGAAATCTGATGTATATAGCTTTGGTGTGGTTGTTCTTGAAATTACATGTGGAAGAAGGGGTATTGATCTAAAGGCAGAAGCAGGGAAATTAAGGCTAGTAGAATGGATATGGGAGTTATATGGGAAGAAAAAATTGGGAGATGGAATTGATAAGAGATTAATAAGGACTAATAATAATAATAATAATAATAATAATAATAATAATAATAATAATAATAATAATAATGAGAAGGAAATTGAGTGGTTAATGGTTGTGGGATTATGGTGTTGTCATCCTGATCAAAATCTTAGGCCAAATATGAGACAAGTTATTAATGTGCTTAATTATGAGGCTCAATTGCCAAATCTTCCATGTAAACTACCTCTGCCTATTTATTATGCTCCTCCAATGAATATGTGCAAGTTTTCCTATACAGGCTCAGATGTTTGCTCTTGTAGCAGATGTACTTCATTGGTGAAGGGTGGCCTTAGCTCTTCTAAAACTCTCTTGTAATTATAGGTTGAATCATATATTTATTTTTAGTAAACGAAAATTCTTATAAAGAATATTTTCAAAATATTGACAAATCCAACCTGAAAAAAAATGTTTAAAAGCTTAAATGGTAGTAAATACTTAAAAAAAAGAAGTCTTTTACAAATATTGGAGGGCAGCTGTCATTTCCCTCCTCTCTTTAATTCTGTCCATGCCTATAATTATATATCGCACCAATCTAGAATAGGATTTTTCAGTATATGAATTCTGTATCTTTCTATTTTTTTTCTTTCTTTGTTGTTTTTAACAAATGACTTTTATTTTATTTTATTTTTAAGAAGCACAAATGTAGGTTATCTATGTGATTTAAAAGAAGAGCTTTTGAAAATTCAAGATTCAAGGCAGAAAATATTGTGCATATGAATAAGATTATGGAACAAATTAAAGAAATAGTAAAATGATATTAAAGAATGTAAGCCTTTTTTTCCCATGTTCTCCCAATATTTCCTATAGTTTTTCAGCCTAATTTTTTTTCTTACCCAATGATGATGGGCCTCAGTTGGAGTAGGCTTTGACCGGGTCAAGAGATGCCCGGGTCGGCCACCCAGGCTGCCTGTTGGTGACTCCTCGTTTTAACCCCTCCTGTCTCCTCGTTTCTTGTGCAGTCTTTTCCTCTCATTCTCTTGACCGTCTCTTCATTCTTCTTTCTGTCTCTTTAAGTTCTAATTGAACTCTCTCTGGTTCTTCTGCTTTTCTACCTTTGCGGCACCGCCGCTGCTCCTCTCTCTGTGCTGGCGTTCTCTGAGTTTCTATCCCTTGCCGGTCTTCTTTTTCACCTTTGCATGTCCCTTGGTGTGTTTAGAGAGTGAGCCGAGAGAAAAGAGAGAGAAATAGAGAAGGAGGTTTGCCGATGACTCTTATCATGGCTGAGACAATTTCTGAAGGTGCCATTTCCGATCTACCCTTCACTTACCCACGGCGCCTCGACGCGGCGTTGCCGCTGTTTGGCGACCGTTCGTCTGCCCGGTGATCGTTCATTTGCTCTGTCTTGGTCATCTCCTTGGTTTGATTTCCGCCGTCTGTTTCTACCGTGGTGGTGCTAAGTGAAATTTCCTTTTTTTTTTATATATATTATGTTTTCTTTATTATTAACGATTTGTTAATTTTGCAGGCATCTCTTTGTGAAGATTTAATCTTCTGTATTTTTCTTTTCTTCCGCTGTGTTTTTATCTTTGAGGCTTGTAATAGTAATTAGATTTTCTGTAATAGTAATTATGTTTTTCTTCAACAAGTAATATCAGAGCCTCGGTTCGGCTCATCGGCGCCGGCATCGGTCAACAATCTTTTAGATCTGAGGAGTTCCTCAGGTCCGGCCAGTGAAGTCCTCTTCTTCCCTTTTTCTTGCAGTTTTTTATTATTATTATTATTGCTTCTGCTTGGCTTGTCGCTGTGCCTGTACTGTTTCAGAGTTTTTTTGTTTTCGGCTTGCCGCCGGCTTCTGTTTTCTGTTTCTGAGTTTCGGCTTGCCGCTGATTTTTCATCTCTGTTTATTTGTTGATACGGCTTGCCGCCGATTCTTGCTATTACTATGATTAGTGGTTTTTTTATCCTGTGTTTCTGATTACCAGTATTTTTTTCTGCCTCTATTTATTCTTAGTTTTTCCTTCCGTTTTTCAAAAACAAAAACCCAAGTCTGGCTTGAATCCGTGAGATTTCAAGTATCTGTGACTTGGTGCGTTTTTCTGTATTTCAAAAGTTTATATATATATTTTATAAATTTTTTTTTGTTCTTGTCTTTTCCTGGTGTTTGGTGAAACTGTTTGTTTCAGCCTTTTATCTCGTTATACTGTTTGTTTACTGTTTACTGCTTAGGTTTTATGCTCTCTTTGTGTTTCACTATTTTGCTTAATCAAAACCAAACTTAATCAAACAAACTAAAACAAACAACGCCGTTTTTCTTTGAAAAATTTTCTTTCTGTTTTTCGAGAAAAAAATCCGGACAATTTTATTCAAAACTTTTCAAATCTTTCATCTTTCCTAAGCCGCTAAATTACACCTATTTGCCTTTAAAACATGTCAGTTCCAAAAATTGAAACTGATAGGTTTGATGGCAAATCTGATTTTGTAATGTGGCGGAGGAAAATGAAAGCAGTTTTGGTACAAAATAAAATTGCTCCCGCTATTTGTAGCCCTGAAGAGTATCCAGAATCTTAGAAGGGCGAAGTTCTTAAAGAAAAACTAGGTGATGCTCATAGTTGCCTCACCTTGCATATGATTGATAACGTTTTACGAGAAATTGATGAAAAAAACAACGCTTTTGAAATTTGGACAAAATTGGAAAAACTATATTTGGGAAAATCTCTTCTAATAAAATTTATTTAAAAGAGCAGTTTTTCGGTTTCAAAATGAGCTGGACAAAATCTCTTTATGAAAATATAGATGATTTAAATAAAATCATTTTGGAACTTCAAAATATTGGAGAGAAAATCTCTGATGAAAATATTGCAGTTATTTTACTAAATGTCTTACCTGATTCTTTTAATGATGTCAAATCTGCTATTAAATGAAGTAGTAATCCAAAATGAAATCAAACCGAATTTCATTTATTAGAAAGTGGAAAATCTTCATTAATGACAAACAAGTTCCTTTAAATGTGGATCGAAGGTAAAATCTAAACAGTAGTTGAAAATTGAGAAAAAGAGAATATGAGCCTAACCTATTTGATTGTGTCCTAACTTTTGTTTTCAATCCTTAACATATTTGTACTTAGTGGATTCAGTTTTAAACTTTTTGCTTTCAACATCATGAATTCTTAATTTATTTATGGGCATTTTAAAGAATTCCTCCAAGGGAACTTGACTTTTTTGAAAAGGTTTAAATTGTCTTTTGAAAAGGATTCTTTAAAACACGTGCAAATAAGTTAGAGATTTGTAACGTTTAAAGCGAAATATTTGAGATTGAGTCCGCTTATCACAAATATGTTAGGGATACAGTTTGCAAAATACAAATAAATTAGGGGCTAAATATGCTATTTTCTCATAAAGATTCTTACTAAAAAGTATAAAACTTTTCATTACAAGCTATTTTAAACAGATTTGTAATGCTTAGAGAGTTATCCAAATTTTATACTTATAACGTACTTCCGAGATTACAAGTACGGCCTAATTTTGACATTCAAGAAGGCAGACTTGTGTTCAAACTTCAAGAAAACATGTAATGAAATATGATTTAATCAAAGTTATTGCGTTTTGGAAGTTCAAATGTTTTGAGGTTTATTAATGTTATTTGAGGGATGATGAAATAAACAGAGGTTCCATTACATGGCTATGTCAGAAGATAGACAAAGATTGATGCCTATGCCGGTAGACTGCCGGACAGGCTAGGTGTTGGACTACCCGGAAGCTGTTCAATTGACTAGGCCATCCAATCCCAATTTCAAAGGAGAGGTGATTCAAATCTTCGTCCATTTTCATCCTCCTCTATTGCGTAGTCTAATAAATGGAATTAGATATTTAATTTTGACGAGTATGAATTTGTATTAAAAAAATTCAAAATATTGGAAGTATAAGAATCTTATTTACATTAACTAATTATTGACTGCATTTTCTGAATTTATATAAAAAAATTCTAAATGTCAAAAGTGCATGTCAAGAATCTTATATTAATTAATCAATGACTACACATAGAGCTTGAATAATCGTCGCTTCTAAAAATTTATCGTGATGCAATTAAATGTAAACCCATTTTTTCATATATCAAAGTCTAAATATCTTTGCATATTGGCTAGCAAATAAATACTATTTTCTACTTATAAGGGTTCCTACTAGAGTTACTTTACTTTGGAACTTGCCTAAGCCCATATTTTCAACAGAAAGGGTGCGAACTAATGAAAATTTGTCAAAAATCTAAAAATGTAACGATTTTTTCAAATGTTAGAGACTCCCGCCATAGCCGGCCCCTTTTGATTCTGTTCATATGCTTATGAGTTCGAGGTTGACAAGTTAACTTGTAATACAGGTGGATGACAAGTACTTCTACTCTTGTGACAAAGTTAACAGGGTTCATGGTTGGGCATCTTCAAATCCTCCAATTTGATTTTGGATGATAATTCCCAAGTGATTAATTTAAAACAGGAGGACCATTCAAGCAAGATCTTACAAGCCATGTTGGTCCAACACTACTTAATGTAACATCCTTCATAATCACCTTAAGTTTCCTTTGTAAATATTCTTGTGTAGGTATTTGGCCTATTTTTTTCCTAATATTTTTCATTTTTCCAATCCACATTAATTTCCTATGATGATCCAATGGGTGTCAACAGAAAAATAAGGTGTTTTGAACTGGTCAGAGATGCAGGGCCGAGTCGGGCTGGCCCCACTCGGGCTGCCCGTTCTGACTTTGACCTATTTAATCTCTCATCCTCTCCTCGGTAACATACAACCAACTCTTTTATTATTTTTCTCTTTCTTCCTCTGCTTCTTTGAGTGTTGTCTCTGACTCTTCTTCTTCCCTTTCTTTACTGCGGCTTGTCGCGTCTGTTGCTCTTCTCCGACCTTTGGTCTTCTGTAGTGCCGTTCTGTTTACTGTGAACGACGGCTTGTGGCGGTCTTCATCCGATTGTCTTTTTCTGGTAAGATTGGGAGAGAGAGCCGAAAGCTTGAGAGAGGAAGACACCGGTAATTTTTTTTCTTGGTTGAGGCCCCGTGAATTGAGGAACTCAAGTTAAGACCGATTGTGCCGTTTTCGCTTGCCGCTGGTGCCTTGACGCGTTCGTGACCTCTCACCGTTGCTCGGCGCTGTTTCAGTCTTGGTATTATGTTTCCTCTGCTGCAGACCGACCCGCGGCGGTGGGTAAGTTTCTCGGTCCTTTTTAGTTTATTTTCTTTATTTTTGTTAACGAGTGTTTGTGCAGTTTTCTAGCATTTTTGATCGGCTCAAACCGATGGTGGAGAAGGAGAAAGGAGATTGTCTCTGTAATAGTATTAGGTTGTTTATTTTTCTGCTGTCTTGTTCTGATTAATTGTTATAATAATTAGAAGTTGTAATAGTAAATATGCACAATATCTTGCAATTGATTTCTTATGAGCACTTAACATGATTTACAGATGTTTGCAAGTACCCATTATTCTGGGGATGATTTAGCTTTGAAATTTAGAAATGGAGAGCCATGGATTAAGGTTTTAGGCCCTGCTTTTGTGTACCTTAACTCTGATGCTATGGCCCAGGAGGAACCCTCCCATACTTTGGCAAGATGCAAAACAAAAAGTATATATTAATACTTCTCTTCTCTTATATTTTTCTATTCCTTCAAGAGCTCTTACACGCTTCTTAACATATTCGATAAATTTTCAAAAATATCTTATATACGCTTATTTAAATTTAAGGTACAAAGACAAGGCAAAGCAATATCAATCCTTTAATCTTTCATCAATTAATTTTTACGTGTTTCTCTTCTTATCTCTCTAAACTAGATCGACTGTATTCAATCCACATCATACTTTATGGTTTGCAATGAAAAGATATAGCAAGAAGTATCAAAATGACCATTCGCATTTTCACAATCAAAGTATTACGTTCAACCTTACCAAGGGACAATGTTAGATGTCAATTATCAGTTTATGACAAGTAAGTAAACATGATTCATCCCTTATATACTTGTGATTCGTCTCTTGAGTTCTGTTACTAATTATGATCATTAACATGATAAATTATGCATAATCTGCATTGTCTTAGATTCATCCATAAGAACCCTAAACCTGGTTCCTCTGCTTATGTTGGATTGGCACCCCCGGAGCTGTTGGTTCGTGGCAAAGAGAAAGAAAGGTAATTCTTTCTTCTAAAACGTGATTTTTTTTGTTTGAATATGTAGTCTTCGTAGACATTTATAAAACGTACAACTTATAAGATACATAGTACTATTGTCTAAAAAAATTGTGGTCTCATTTTCTGAGGGTTGTCAATTTTGGACCAAGGCGGGACTCCAATGGAAACTTTATAATCAAAGGTGTCATACCTGGGGTATATGCATATATGCATGGGTTCCTTTTACCATTGGGGATTACAAATATGATTCCCCTGTCATTGTACATCCAGGTAACATCTTTTAATTTAACTAAAAGATGACAAATTTCATTGTTTAATTTTTAAAAAAAATATAAAAATACTAAAATCATTATATACAATTAAATTGCAGGATCATATATTAATTTGGGTAATTTATTATATAAAGCTTCAAGAAAGGACCAACATTACGGGAAATAGGCGTGGCAGATCGCACAGTTGCTGAATTTTTTCATCCCAACTCCAAAACCATACTTCAAAGTTCACATATAGAAGAATATTAATGAAAAAAGGTCAATTAATAAATTCAGAGAGTATGGATTACGGAGACGTTACTGATTTTGTATCCTCTTAAGGATCTTATTTATAATGTTGGTATCCTTCCATTTGAATTTATCTTTGAGTTTAATACATGACTCAATTATAAAAATTTGTCCTCTACAAGAGAGAGTAATTCACAAAAATAATATAATTATATTTCAAAAATTTTAATGTCACATTTAGATTATTTCAATAATTATAATCTTTGGATAATAGAATCTAGTATTGGTCAATCGTGTGAGAAGAATCGGAAGATGGTGGATCTTCTACTGCATGGGCCCATAATTACTATAAAAGAATATATATATAAGTAAAATTATTGAAATAAAAGATTTGAGACTAAAATAAATAAACTAGTGAGAGAATGATTTTTTCAAATTATTCTAATAGGTGGGGTAGATGATAAATTTGATTGAATTGTGTGATGATTTTTGTTCTTATAGTATGATTTGTGTAATTGTAGGGATATGGGAAATCATGCATATGGAGCAACCACAGAGAATTGTGTTTCATCTTGAAAGATTGAAAAAAGCTGAAAATTATACACTTCAGTTAGCATTTGCATCGGCTAATAATGCTGAATTACAAGTATGGATTTTCATTTCCTTTCTTCCTTTGTTTGCCAATGTTCAAGCCTCATAGGAAAATGTGAAACATAATTTGAAAATTTAGAAACTACTTCCATTTGTTATAAACTTACAATTATTTATTCGTGAACTTTGCATACAACTCTTAACTTGCTTTGACTTTCAAGTATTATTCAAGTGGAAAGCGTTAATGAATTAATGCTTCCTAATTAGAAATTGAGAATTTAACTTATATTTTTCTAAAAGATATATTCCTGAGAGGATATAATTCAAACTCTAGCCGAGGGCTATTGGGGCTCCTCAATTTTTCAAAAATTCCCCTTATGTTCTTAAGAACGGATCGTTTGAATGAGCGATTTGCTCTCCTCTAGATCGCCGGTCCGAACGAATGAAGCTTCAGTGCCAAAAAAAATAAATGCAACATTTCTTATCTAAAAATCGATATTTTCTTCTACAAAATCTTCAGAATGATCCATATCTGCCTCCAATACAAGTTTAATGTTAAAGATTACAGTTTTAGAAGAGAGAGAGAGTACAGAGAAGTAAGAAAAAAAGTGTGTAGAGAGAAAGAGGAAGGAAAAAAATGAATTTTTTCGCGCTATACATATAGATTTCCGAGTTAAGTTTATCGACTCTCCAAAAGAGTATATTACTGAGAGGATATAATTTTAAGAAGGGCTACTAAGGCTAGGGGTGTAAATGAGTCCAAATGGGTAAGGTACTTCTTGTACTAGAGTCAAACCCTTATAGTAAAATATGGATCCATACCCAGACCCTTTGGGTATAAGATTTATAAACCCAGACGCGACCCTCTAGGGTCTTGGGTAGGGTCTGGGTATACTCGTACCCGTATGCCATTTTTTTTATTTTTTTCCTATTAAAGAAAATATATAAAAAATAATGTATAACCCTAAAATAAAAATTATAACATGATTAACATAATTTTCTCAACATCTCTTTCAACAAATACAATCATTTTAACATCTCTAACTCAATTGATTAGAAGAGAGAGAGAGTACAGAGAAGTAAGAAAAAAAGTGTGTAAAGAGAAAGAGGAAGGAAAAAAATGAATTTTTTCGCGCTATACATATAGATTTCCGAGTTAAGTTTATCGACTCTCCAAAAGAGTATATTACTGAGAGGATATAATTTTAAGAAGGGCTACTAAGGCTAGGGGTGTAAATGAGTCCAAATGGGTAAGGTACTTCTTGTACTAGAGTCAAACCCTTATAGTAAAATATGGATCCATACCCAGACCCTTTGGGTATAAGATTTATAAACCCAGACGCGACCCTCTAGGGTCTTGGGTAGGGTCTGGGTATACTCGTACCCGTATGCCATTTTTTTTTATTTTTTTCCTATTAAAGAAAATATATAAAAAATAATGTATAACCCTAAAATAAAAATTATAACATGATTAACATAATTTTCTCAACATCTCTTTCAACAAATACAATCATTTTAACATCTCTAACTCAATTGATTAAAAGTTTAAATACACACAAATAGGATAAACACATAAATTATGTGTTAATAAAAAAATAAAAAATAATATAATATATATTATTTTATTATAACGGCTATACAAGTAAACGGGTCTAGGTATCATCATACCCTGTCCAGACCCATTAAATAAAATATGTACAGGTATGGGTCCATATCCGTGGGTATAAAATTTTAACCATACCCACTATAAATAGTTATAGACCCGTCCCATTTACCGCCCTAATCGGGGCCCCTCATTTTTAAAAATCCCCCTGATGTAAAAAAGTCACTTGTTTTAAAAAAAATGGTCATTTTAGTCTTTAAAATTATATTAATTTTTTCATTAGATTCTAATAAAATTTTTCTCTAGCCATTATGGTCCTTGAAAAACACAAATCCGACTAAAGTGATACATATTTAATAGGCTTAATTAAGTGACCAAGTTTTGTTGTAATATATGTTCTTTAAGGATCACAACGACGGGTTAAAAAAATCATAGGACTAAGTGATAAAATTAGTCTAACTTCAGAGACCAAAATGGTCATTTTTTTTTTATTTTATTTTTAATACATAGGGAGGGGATGTGGTTTAAATTTAAGACCTCTTACTTGGTATGCACGGCTTCTACCACTTCATCTACGACTGGGATTATCTAGTACATTTTTAGTACATCTTTAGTACATCTATTTTATAGTAGTTTTTTTAATACAAATTATATAGAATAAAAGAAAAAACCTAAACTCTAAAATATAAACTCTAAAAGAAAAGTTACTACTAACGGACGTGTACTAGAAAATGTATTAGATGATTTTGAGTGCTTCATCTACTACCTTGCCACCCCTTTATTTTATTCATAAAGACATTTTCTTTACTTGGCCCTTCAATAAATTAAGAGTAAGCTATTAAGTATTTAAAAAAGTAATTCAATATCAATAAATTTAAAACTATTTAGAAAATAATATTTAAAAAATATATGATGAATATATTATCACGATTAAGTTAAGAAACAAAATAGAAGATGATTTCTTTTTACGTTGCCGATTTATTTTTACTAAAAGAGAATATAGTTAAAACTTAATTTTAGTATAGATTTGATTATGCAATATGAAAGAGTGGACAGACTTACTTCAGATTTAATTTGCCGTAAATCATTTTGTGGAGGAATTATTTTGATTTTGTAGTACATATCTTGATCATTTTTTTTTTTTTATCTAATTAAACGATGTATCGAATTTTTCGCATGAATTTTGGCCCCCTAAACCATTATGTCTGACTTTGCCTTTGGTTTGAACTTAGTATCTCTCTACCATACTAAGTTGTGTTTTTATCAGTGTTGTGAGAAAATTGAATCAGACTAGTTTGTCCGACCAGTTAAATTGAGAATCAAACTTTAGACCGGTTTAATTTTCTAAAAAATTAATAAAGAATTGAACCGATTAAACTTGGTCAAAAATTAGTTGAATCGGTCAAATCGGTCATTTAAACTGGTTGAAGCAGTTTTTGAAATATTTTTAATTTTTTTTAATTTTCTTGCTAAAAATTTTGTTTTTGTAGGATTTTTTGAGCTATTAAATTTTTACTTATATTTTTTTAATTATATTTAGTAATAATTGATGTATAATATGTATGTGGATGAAATGTTAATATATATTTATAATTTTTTATATATTTATATTATTTTTCAGTTCTACCATTAATTTGACCAATTAGTGAATCAATAACTTAACCGGTTCAATCTCTAGTTTGAATTTTTCAATATTAATTTTTATCACCGAATTACTAAGAATTCAATAATTCATTCCTAACACGAGCCATAGTTATGCGTAATTTATTTTTGTAATGTGACACATTTTTCTCTAACAAAAACCTTAACTTGATTTTTACAAATCACGAGATAATAATTTGATATTGTGTCTTTTCGGAAAAAAGATTTTACTGGTAAATATGATTATGTACATGTTCACATCATACATTTTTATTATTGTTTTCTTACCATGGATGAAGTTATGTAAATAGCTATTCATTCTTTTGGTTTTACTTGGTAATATAGGTTCGATTCGACAATGGAAACTCAACTGTTCCTCACTTGACAACAGGTGGATGGAATTGGGGAAGACAATGCAGTTAAAAGACATGGAATTCATGGATTATATTAGCTCTTTGGTATTCATGGAAATTTACTTGTTCAAGGAGAAAACTCACTTTTTCTTACACAATCAAAAGGCTCAAATCTATTTAAAGAGATTATGTACGATTATGTTCGATTAGAAGCACCCTTTCTGTGAAAGGTGAATAGTTCAAGTTTCATATCCTACACAATAGAGAAAAGAAAGAGTTATCCAGAAAAATTGTAATTACATTTTTTAGGAGGTATTTGGTTTGAGTTTGATTTGATGTGTGTGTGTTTGGTGCCATAGAATTGGAATAGAATTTTAATTTTTTTAGTTGGTTCAATAATTAATTATAGAATTAGAATTGAATTCTAATTCTAATTCTATAAAATCCTCCAGTTTAAATTCCAAATCAAAACCTAAAAATTACAATTTTAATTCTATAAGATTTTCATATTCATCATTTCTATTCTTGATTATTGATGGTATAATTTTATATTCATATTTTCTCCCACACTTACGCAGACTTTCTCTCTCCAAATTTGCAACACTTTCTCTTACTAAAATTCACGACATCTTCTCTTTCTAAAATCACGACACTTTCTCTCACTAAACTTCAAGACACTTTCTATCTAGAATTCACGACACTTCCTCTTTCTATAACTCATGACACTTTCTCTCTAGCACTATCAATCGGGCCTAATGGGCCGGACTTGCATTGTCCCCAGCTCGTCTTGTATGATTCGGGCCTAAGAAGGATGAGCCTAAGTTCGGCTCACATTTGTTTGTCCGGTCCAGCCCAAAATAATATTTTTTTCAGAAAAATAAAAAAAAAATTGAAAGATAATAAAGAATTTTAATTCTAATTTAAATTTCATTATACATCCATAAAATTACATATTTAAAGAATTAATGTTATATATTTATATGTACTTTACATGCAAATTTGTTACGAAATAATAAAAAAAAGTTCTTTTAAATGAATCAAAATTTTATTCTATTTTAATTTTACTATATTATTTCTTAATTGTCAATAGATAATTATAATATAATATATATAGTTATAATATATAACATAATATAATATAATAAAAATTATAAATAATGTATAATGAGCGAGCTCGGGCTTGAACGCTTAAGCCCAAGCTCGGCCAGAATTACTTTCAGGCCTAAGAAATAGGCTTAAATTTGAAAAATTGGGCCGAGCAAGCCGGACTTTGGGCCGGCTCGAACCCATTGACAATCCTATTTCTCTCTCTAGAATCTATACTCACTTTCTCTTTCTAAAATTTAACACTTTTTCTATAGAATTCATGACACTTTTTCTCTATAGAATTCATGACACTTTCTCTTCTATAGAATTCATGACACTTTCCCTCTCTAAAATTCAAGCTCACTTTTTCTCTCTAAAAATCACAATACTTTCTCTCTCTAGAATTCACACTCACTTTCTCTCCAAAGTTATGACATTTTCTCTCTCTAGAATTCACAATACTTTCTCTCTAGAATTCAAGGTACTTTGTCTCTCTAAAATTCACATTCACTTTCGTTCTCTAAAATTTAAACTCACTTTCTTTCTCTAAAATTAAAACTCACTTTCTCTCTCTAAAATCATACACTCATATGCTCATTTTTTGCTCTCACTCTTGTACATACGCACATTTTGAGTAATATATATATTTACATTTTGAATTCTAATTCTATAAATTTTTTTGGACTTCCAAACATATGAATTAGAATTAGAAAATGAATTCCATGACAATTCTATAATTTTTACTAAACAAACGAATTAGAATTACAATTGCTAGAACTCTAATTCTATAGAATTCTAATTCTAACTTCAATCCAATTCTAGGAACCAAACACAACCTAAGAGTTTTTTACAAGTTCTATAAAAGCAAAATTGTTTCTGAGGATAGATTCGTTCCGAAATTGTAATGGATTCTTCATTCTAGACTGGAAAAATGCCTTCTTGTAGTTTTTTCAGGGTTTTTCCTATTGACGTTCTTGGATTTGGTATCTATACTCCCTCTGTTTTTTTACTTGTTACTTCTACTGATTTTTTGTATTTTTTTTACTTGTCAAATTGTGAAAACAATATAATATTTAATGTATTTTTCCTTATTATACCCTCATATTAAAAATATACTCCAAATAGAAGAGTTAAAAATATTGAAATATGTTTTTTTTTCTAGCCATGAATTATAAAGAAAGCAACAAAACTAGTTCATAGTTAGAAAAAAAATAAAATCAAAATTTGTGGTTATAAGGAGAAAAGTAAAAATAGTTTATGGCCATAATTAGTCAAATTTTTATTTTTATTTTTCCTTTGGAAATTTAGTTGAAAATTTTCTGTTATTGTAATTGCTTCTAGGTTGGGCCTATTGATGAGCTTGGACTAATTTGGGTGGCTGAAATAGAATATAAGAAGAGAAAATTTTGAAGAATCCTTATGTTCAAGATCTTTCTAGGCCCACATCTCCCTAACCTCTCAAAACACCCAAAAGAAAATAAAAATAGTTGGGCCCATTCGACTATCTGGACGTTTACATCTCTTCTTTGCTTGTGTTTTTACTGCAGATATATGGAAGAGAACATGTCGACTATCCGGAGCAACCTGAAATGGCTTTTGAAGGAGAACCGAGGGACATTTTAGATGTGCACATGGCGAAAACTTTGTTTTGCTGCTACCTTATATTATTTATGGGAATGTAGAAATAGAGTTATTTTTTAGCTTTATGAACCTGGTAGGGATTATATTGTATGCAAAATCAAAATACAAGAATACAAGGTTATTTATACCTTGTAACCCCATATTTTGATTTGATGATTGGCACTCTTTGTTGTGTCGTGTAGGCGCAGTTTCTGTGAATGTTTAGGTGGATATTTGTAATAGTCTGATTACTGTGAATATGCCTACGAGTATTTGTATACTCTCTTTTGATCTATAATACACATTTACATTTAGATAAAAGAATATAGTTGGGCCTATTCGGGTAACATGCTTACATGCTCCTAATGAACTCGAAAGGGTTTCATTAGTTGCCGTGAATGTTTTACTATTATTGTTAGTGAAAATTTTATTTCTTTCCTTTCACTTTTTCTATCTCTCTCTTTTTTTTTCTTTTTTTAACTTGATAATTTTATTCAGAATAATAAAGAAGGAATGATAAAGTACATTTGAATATCTAAGAAATTTCTTACTACTAGAGCAACTAGTCTATTCTAAAGTTCATAAATAACTAAACAGGACCCATAATTGTCAAACTATATCTTACCGTAAACAAACCAAACATAAAACCAAACAAACCAATCCAACCAAACTAATCTATAAAAAAGGCCCAAAAAACAAAAGCAGCAACCCAATCCAAAGGCTAAACAAGTAGCCTAACCCAAAGTGTAAACTTTAAGAAACAACAGCTATAGTAGGGGTCGATAAAGATAACTGGGGAATCTATAAGGATAACTCGAAAAATTTCAAAAAATTCATTATCACCTAAACACTTTCTCTCTCTTCACCTAAACACTCTCTAGGACTACAAACTTCAATCTCAGATCTTGGAAGATCCGACCGTCCAAATTGAAAAAAAAAGGTAATTTCTTCATTCTATTCTCTTTTATTTATAATTTTACCGTTTAGATCGTTGAAATATCTGTTAAAAAAGGAAAAATCGAATTTTTTTTTTAAAAAAATTCTGCCCGAAACAGGGCACTTTCGGCCGTTACCGGCGAAAGTGCTGAGTACTTTCGTCGTCGGTGACCGGAAGTACTCCGGCACTTTTGCCGGCGACGTGCGAAAGTGCAAACATTTTTTTTATAATTTTTTAAAAATATTTTAATTTTTTAAAACATTTTCGTCCGTTACTGGCGAAAGTGCTAGAGTTCTTTGCCGGCGGTGAACGAAAGTACTCTGGAGCTTTCGCCGACAACATGCAAAAGTGCCTTTTTTTTAAATTTTTTTTAAATATTAAAATTTTAAAAAATATTTAAATGTTTTAATTTTTTGTTCATAGTATATTGGATTATTTAATTAATTTTATATATGTAGAATGTGTGTGACTAGTTGTTTAACATATTTTAAGTGATAATTTTTAATTGTTAATATGATTATGGATTTGTGAACATTATGAAATGAATAAAATAACAGAAATGAAATAGGATAAAAATCGATAAAGTGCACAATAAAGTAATAATAAATATCTCTGATAATTTTATTTAATTTTATCTATTTAGAGTAATGTAACTAGTTTAAAATTGTTTGCTTATGATTATGTGTTTAATAAGAAAATGTGTTATGTAATTGCTAAACTATTTATATTTTAATTTGAAATCATTGTTATTCTTGGCCTTAGTTTTAGGATATAATTGTAAGGTTGAATAATTTATAAATTAATAAGTATTACTAAAGAAGAATATTAGTGATGAATAATAATTGAACGAAAGAAATAGTAGAAATAAAATAATAGATACCGATAATTCTTATAATAAAATAATAATATGTGTTAAAGTAAATATTGAAATATATGATAAACAAGTATTAACGAGTTTGAATAACTAATAGATGGTTCGACCTAGCGGCTGTAAAGGAGATGCTGATCTTGGTCTTGTCACGGACAGGACAGGTCGAGTTGAGGGACGCCTTGTCACAGCTTCGTCTAGAGGTGTGAGGGGGCGACATAGTACTTCTGACCTCCCTGTTACTCCTACCCCTCTTATATCTGGTTTCCATCATGGTACAGGTGATGCCGGATCTTCTATCCAACCACCTGTCGTACATTTTAGATCTCGACCTCCCTTCCAACCCCATCTGTCCTACACACCTGTGTCCTATGAGCCATATAGATCTGCACATCCACCTTCACACCCCATAAACATAGTATATGATCCATACTTATATGCTCCTACCGTTGTGCGACCTCGCATACCGTATAGTTCTGCCATCCAGGAGCCTATATTGTACGATGGGGGTAGATAGAGATTGAGTTTTTTTATCAGATGCTTGGAGCTGCCCATTAGAATTCTTCATGCAACACACACGGGTATTCTCATGCTGAGTATGGTGTTTCATCTTCTGATCCTTATGTACCGGGGCCTGCAGACAGGGTTTTTAAGGGTGATAGGGTTGTTGGCGAGGAGCAAGAAAGAGTCTGATCCCGACATATTCAGGGAGAGGCGGATGATAGAGGTGATGATGATGGTGATGGTGGTGATGATGATGGTGATGGTGGTAATGATGATCAGGATGACGGTGATGATGATGGAGATGAGGAGCAGACCGTATATGTTGCACCTGTGGCACCAGCTAGTGGATCAGACGGGCGTCCTCGTCACGGAAAAGGGGAAGGGTTTGACCGATAGCTTTATGTCGGTGGTGAGTAAGTTTGCAGGGTCTCGTAACAAAAGACCCGAGGTGGCTCGTGATGTTCCGGCACTGACGCAGAAGAGGAAGAAAATGAAGGCTTCCGATTGGGAGCAGACAGAGGCAGCAGAGGGAGGTCCTGTTGACCCAGAGCTCATCCCATCATACGTTGGACATGTGGCGGGTCGGATATGGCGTGGACAGGTATTTATCTTTATGTTAAATTGACATATTGTTATTATTCTTTAATCTGTCAAATATTATTTATTATGATAAATAGAAAAAATAATAATGGAATAAATATATTGTTATATAACTGTATAAATTTATCTGTTTTATCTTCAGGATCGTGATTTATCGAAGTGCCGATCTCGTTATATGGCTCTCACTGGTTAGGAGCTTACCCATTCGCAGGCTGGGCCCTTGGCCTCTGGGTCCGGTCTGACGCACCTACAATCGTGCATGTTTCAGCATGCTAATGCTGCATTGTTGTCGGCATTTGTTGAGAGGTGGCAGCCCGAAATGAACAGCTTCCACATGCCCTGGGGTGAGATGACCGTTACACTGCACGATGTTGAGCTTATCCTTGGGGTGCCTGCTTATGGTGCAGTAGTGGATCACAGATTATCTAGGGAGCAGTTGATATGGGTTGTTCAGGATGATCTGGGTTTAGGTCTCATTGGGGGTTTATGGTTTAATGCATTGGAACTTCACGTCGTTGCTACTAGCAAACAGACTTCACAGTCACATCAGGTCAGAGCTGCATGCTACCTACAGTACATTTTGGGTAGCTCACTCTTTAGTGATAAGAGCAGCAACATTGTACCTAGGAGACTGTGGCCACTTTTGCGGGATGTGAGTTCTGTTGGGAGGTTCGGATGGTGTGCTGCCTGTGTTGCATATCTGTACCAGAATCTGGTTCAGGCTTCCAAGGTTGATGGGAAGGAGCTTGCAGGGTGTTGGTCACTATTTGAGGTATGTGTTTTAAACTTAACATTATTTATGTTATTTTTTATATTTTAACGGTTTATGGTTTAGGGTTTATTTATTTTATATTTCATTTACATTTCTTTATATATTTTTATTGAATTTATATTTTATATTTTAGGCGTAGATATATTTGTATTTTTCCATGTTCGCACTCCTGTTTAAACATTCTCCCGAAGAATGCAAGCCTTACATGCAAATGTTTATGACGATCGGTTATAAGAATGAGAGTAAACTGATGAATATTCGCTTGAGGCTGGATATGATGACAGCTGATGAGGTTCGGTAGATACCGTACAGGACTCAGGATGTTCGTGATTGTTGGGTTTCAACATGGTACGGGTTCATTGCATATTTTGACTACTTGGAGCCGTACATACCTGACCGGATTCTAAGATAGTTCGGTTTTAGGCAGTGTATTCCAGCCAGCTGTATCCAACATCGGGAGGCACATCGTCAACCGAACAACAGGATGTACGTCCTGAGGAACACTTTCATCGAGGCACTGTGGCTCGAGGTACCTTCGCACTTACTGACAGAGTCATGGACTAATGTTTTGGCCATTCCAGTGAATTCCTGTACTGATGATTACATGGATTGGTACCTCCCCCACACTCACCCGAGGATTCAGAATCCCGGGAATATTTCCAGTGGCTACAATGTCCCGGTAGCTCCCGCCATGCCATCTAAGGCTCTCTTAGATTTGATTGCACGTGAGTGTCACAGACAGGATATTGACGGTGATGAGTTTCGACACAGGGTTCGAGATTTACTAAGGAAGCATTACATAGCTCTTTAGTAAATCTTTATATATTAGGATATTGTGTATTTTTTTTATTCCTATTTGTTATGTATTAATGAGTTTTTGTTATATTCATTATATTTATTCCCTCATGTTCTGGTTTATTATTGCATATTAATATAATTACATGAAAAATGTAAAGAACTCCGAACGACAAATTTAACGAAATGGGGCCTGAACACTTTAAAAAAAAAATATACATTATGAATTACAAAGGGCATCCACTAACTCGCATATCTCGATGATATTTCCATTGCACCTGTAATGAGGGCAAAGGGCATCCATCTACCAACTGTAACTGGAAAAAAAAATATTAATACATACACTTAATAAAATATTAGTATGTAATAATTCAATTAATATTAATAATAATAAAAAGTTATCAATAATAAATACCTATATAAAATGCTGCAATTCCTCTATGAGTTCGATGAATATCTTTCTAGCAAACCCATCCATATTAGAAACAAGAGCAAGACAGTGGTTGACTCTGACCATGCAAGAAATACAACGCATAGATTGAATGCAATGACATAAAGGTGCTCAGGTGTATTCATCCAATACTCGGGTGGCGCCGAACCCTTTTTCCAATTTGTCTTCATTATCAATTCTGACACACGTTCAACTGAGCCGAACAATTGCTCATATACTTGCATACGGTGCTGTAAATCATAGCTCATTCTTCTACGAATTTCAACCCAATGATTTTAGTCCCCGAACAAGAAATTTGACACAACCCTAAAACTATAATTACCATCTCCAACCACATTCTTCCAGTTTTGTATAAATTGATACATAAACCTTGGAAATGCATTCTTGAAAGGGAATGGCACTGGCAGTGAATCTGGACTTACAACGGTTGATAAACTGGACCTACCACTGCTACGTCCTCTGCCCCTACTCCTATCGCTACGAGGCGGCCTACCTCTTCCACGAGGACTGGGATTAGAACCTGAACCTGAACCGCTGGACTTTACTATCTTCCTATGTGCGATGGAGACGTATTCTCAGTGAGACTTATCCCTTTTGGTAGAATTCATCTTCCGTCGTCCCTTCGTGACTACAATCTCTGGGGGGTTAACAACGGCTGAAAAGGATCATCAGGCAACACCGGATGTATAACACCTTTGATGAGTCGTCTAACTTCCTTGACATTGGAAATTGGATCAGTACTAATTTCCTGTAACAGTGAAGTGAGATCACACATTTCAGATTCCATATCTCTATGGTGTTCTTCAGGAATATCAGAACCAATTTCTAGTTTTCTCCAAAAGATGACAACATCTTCCTCTTGGATTGGCATTAAATGTTGGCACTGATTAACAAGTTCACATGCACATGGTAGATCGTGCGACTTCCTTAAATAATGCAGACAATTACTACCTGGTTCTTCTACTATCTGACGTGCTTTCTTTAACTCATCCATTATCTTCTTCAATCTCAAATGACTAATTTTATTACATAAATTCTTCACGATGGGATTACTCTTGGCAGCATACTTCTCTTTAAGTCTTGAAGTTTCCAAAGAGTATTTAATTTCTGCGATTTGACCTTGGATGAGAGAATCGATATTAAAAAATACGGTATCCAAATCATCGTGACACGTTGATAGCCACAGCTTTCAACACCCAATGTTCACTCTCAGTACGGTTCGTTGTCTCTACCCCAAAATGCAACACTTGAGAGGTCTACACCCTGCAAAATTTATGGGCAAATGGATTCAATCATGTGCTGAATAGATAATGTAGAAAGTCGGGCCTGCTTCACCACCTAGTCTTTAACATTTCCAACTTTCTTTGATATTCCACCTCATCTAGTTCATTAATTAATTTCTTCCAAGAGCCATTCACGAACCATTGAGCCATCTCTTTATCTTTCACCATCTCAGTCAACTTTGCCAACACATTTTGATCAATGTGTTTTCTACATAACATATGATATGAATTGCTAAACACATCATCAATCACCAGCATTAGTCACTTTCCCTATCGATAAGAAAAACTAGATGTTCTCCTTCATTGATAGCCGAACCCTGACCATTTGACATAGCAGTAAAATTAAGTGCTTGATTTGTTGAAGAACCCATTTGTATGTCGTTGCCCATTCATTGCACATAAAAGCTGTTGCCACTGTGAAGTTCTTTCCTGTTAGAGTCATCCCTACACATTCTAATAGTGGCATGTTGTACTTTAAAAAATAAGCGGGAAATTTAATTATTAACATGCATTAATATTTTTTCACGGACTTAAAAATATTATTAATTATTTACTAAAAAAAATTTTAAAACTTAAATGTTTGTGTGAATAAATTAATAAAGATATCTAATAATAAAATTAATCCACTATAGTACTTACTTGTTCGTTTTATACGTTGTATCCATTATGAGTACATATGGTCACGTTCTAAGCATTGCAATCGATGTCGGTGTGCAACGACAATATCACTAAGTACGTTATTGTCCTCACCATTTTTATAGAAAACAGTGTAGCCCCTTTCTGCACTTAAGCGGAGAACTTCCTCTACCGTATTTCTTCCCTGCATCCGGTTGCTCTTAATCTTGGCAACAACATTGTAAATTTTCTGGGAACTACGTACATCAAAATTTTATATTTATTAATGGAATAAAAACAAATCTAAAATATTTAAATAAAGTATTAAAAATAATTTAATAATTCCCTTATAACTTACATAACTGCACAACCAACGTCTTGTTCTCGGAAAAATCGTAATATATTGTGAGGTGGAACATGACTCTTCCTGAACTGCTCGGTGTGTTGCAACTGCTCCTCCGTAAGTCTTGCAGACTGAGCATGACCGTGACTGTAAACAACTATTTTATGGTTGTGTCTCCCGTTGTGAACGAACAATTGCCAATTTTTACTTGTTGCCATTGGCTCTCCCTTTAGCTTAAATGGACAACCACATTTTTCCGTCCCATATGGTCCACGCCTTTTTTTCGGTATTTCTTCTTCCTCATCGTCGACTATTGGTTTTTTATATTTTTTTACTGAACCTCCACGTTCGCAAGCCAATGTGACATACGGTCGATGGTCAAATGTTCTGCCTCTCTGATACTGAGTTACGATTAAATATGTCTTCGCATTCATTGCAGTTTGCTTTGCCCACTCCACCGCTCATCTTTCGAACTAAATATTCGGTTACTTGTAAATAAATGTCCAAGATCGATATATTCTTCCGGTTCTAGAAATTCTTCAAAGGTATTTGGATCTTCATCACACTGTTAATGTATAATGAAAAGTTAATATTATAAAAAGAAATTATTAAAAAAACAAAAAACAGAAAAAAAATTCGATTTCTTACCTCAAAACTAACATTTTCTTGCAGAGATTCTTCAAAAGGATCCATACTTTCTTCTAATTTCGTTTGGTAATGTTCAAAGTTAAGAGTTTTTTTAGAGAGAGGTTAAAGAGAAAGTATGTAGAGAGAGAAAGTGAGAGAAAGGAAAATGAATTTTTTGAAAATTTTCAAGTTATCCTTATAGATTCCCGAGTTATCTTTATCGGCCTCCCTAATAGTATCATTACTGCTGCCACCACCACCTCGCGTGGGTAGGGCTGTAAACGGGTCCAGACCCCAGAGTACTTCCAATTCCAGACACATACCTTTATAGTGAAACTTGGACCCAGATCCAGACCCATACCTTCCAGGTATAAAATTTCTATACCCAGACCCGACCCTCCAGGGTCCAGGGTAAGGTCTGGGTATACCCGTACCCGTATGACATTTTTCTATTTTTTCCCTATTAAACAAAAATATATAAAACAATGTATAGCTCTAAAATAAAAATTTTTACATGATTAACATAATCTCCTCAACATTTCTTTTAACAAATACAGTCATTTAACATCTCTAATTCAAATGATTAAAAGTTCAAATACACACAAAAACTTCACTATTACAAGTGTATGTAAAATAGAGATAATTATGAATATATAGCTAAAGATAAAAAATTCACATCAATGGGTATTAATATATATAATATAATATATAAATAATATAACATATAAATAACTAATGTAATATAAATTATAATATAAAAATTTATAAATTATATATTAATATAATATGATATATAAACAATATAATATATATAAATATATACTATTATTTTATTAATAAGGGTATATGAGTCTGGGCATCATTATACCTTGTTCAAATCCATATAACAGAATTAACACGGGTACGAGTGTGCAGGTATAAAATTTAAACCCTACCCGCTAAAAATTAGTATAGATCTACGGAGGTACGAGTAAGACCCGTTCCGTTTACAGCCCTACACTTGAACTACAAGCAACCAAAAATATCCGCAAAGATCGGTTGAAATGCACTACACCTTGGTTGTTCTTGTACACAAAAAAGAGTACCGAACGACTATCTATCAGAGACGGCCAAAAGGTTGGTGTAAACATATTTCTCCATCAATGAACTAGGTGAGCGTAGTTGGCTCTGTCGATGCAAAAGCTAAAAGGATTTCCAGTCAACAAAGTCCATCCACCGTTTGCCCTAGAATTTCTCCCTATCTCGACGCCAACGACAAGAAATTAAACGTAGTTCCCAACCTGGCACGGAGAGACCACAAGTCATCTGCTATCCACACCACCCAGAAACCACAACTCCGCTACCGGCTTCACAACACCACCACCATCAACCCACACAAACTAGGAAACATAAGAATAAAAAATCCAACCACAGAAATCCCGAGAAACACCAACCACAAATATACAAATATACAAAGATCCAACTTCCAAATCAGAAAATCTTGATACACGGTACTATGCTAGTGATTGTCACCTCAAACAGAGAGAGTTGCTTTCTCTGTTTCACTTTCTCTCTCTTTAATTTCTTTCTCAAAATTTAACATAAATTAATAATTCTAAAAAAGAATATGATCCGACGGAATCTCTTATATGGGAAAGAGTGTTTTAACACCTTAATTTGTGCTTGTGAAAGCAAAAACTCTTCTTGTCCTTTTGGTGCTGTTAGATTACAAAAAATCACTAAATGACTTTGGTGGAAATATTTTGATAAAAGTCTAGAATATGCAGAAGTAAGAACAAAATTGACAAAATAAAGCGCCAACTTTTGCCGACTTGTTTATATTCTAACTTATGGACCATAATCATCATGTTCAAGACACAACATCATTGTTTTTCCCCTATCCTAAAACTTTTAAACCTAGAAAAGTATAATGCTTCAAGGAGGCAAGGGTTGGGAGTTTCTTGTGTCATGTGCTTTCCTCCAATCTAAACATATACCAATATTTTATTACTAGCTTTTCATCAATTTTCTCGATCCCTTTCAGACATGGTCCACAGTTATGTTTGTGTAGTAGTATAAGGTTAATGTTTTTTTTCTCTTTGAAAAGAAGATTAGTGTTTGAGTTTAGAAGATTCTGTGCTAGGTCCAAATTAAACTATAGTTAATTGGGTGGGAAGCATTATTAGTGCATCTAAAGAAATCTATTTAGGGATAGAGCTTCAATTATTTCTCAACAGTTGCTAATATATTTTTTTAAAGGGATAAAAAGATTATATTTTATTAAAATTTGGGGAAATAACAAGAGTTATGTGGGAAATGTTTTAGTATATTCTATGACAATATCAGAAGGTAGAATTGTCTTGGTTAGAAGGTGATTCTTGGCAATTTCTTGACCGATATATATAAAAAAAAAAGTACTACTTCCGGTCAGAAGTATAAATTTTTTTATATATTTCAATGTGTGTTTATTGTATAGTTTATATTTTTACCCTTTTAATTTATTTATTATGTTTCATTCTTCTCTTTCTCTCTCTTTATTTATTGAGGGATAAAATAGATATCTTCAATTAAAGATTGAATTGTTTTTTAAATCCTTAATCTTATGTGCAAAATTAAAAAAAATATAGTCTTGACCGGGAGATAGTAGTAGAGGAAGAATCTATACTACTAAGAACATTAAAAGAAAGTCCCAATCTCTGAATAATCATTTCTCTGGAAAGAGAGGGCTATTGCCGATGATAAGAGTCACTTTCAATTTTTATCAGTCTCCAAACAATAAAGTACGTGATGTATATCTCGATAATTCCCAACCGTCAACATTTGCTATTTATATTCATGCTTTATTTCTTCTTTTATGAACTTATAAAATATTTACTATCATCTAATACATGGTCTATATTAGTAAATTTTTTTTAAAAAATTTAATTTTTAAGTTTAAAGTTTATCTTTTATTTTATAAATTTTTTATTAATAGAATTACTATAAAAAATGAGTACTAAAGAGTGTATTAGAGGGTATACTAAACGATGCTTATCACTTATAAAGTTTGAGAATTTTTTATGACGTGTAAATATTATATAAAATAAAATTATAGGTATCAGATAAATACATTATTTTTTGGTTATGTTAAAATATAAGGAATCATTTCAAGTAGAAGAAACATATATGCTTAGTAGATGGAAATCATAAAAGAAAAAAAAAGTACTATCAATATATTTAAAAATATATATATGTTTAGTTTTACTTGCCACCATTGTTTTTTCCTTAAAATGTCAACTTTCTAGGTAATTATATTACTTGCTTGAGAGTCAAATTTTTTTTTGCCAAAGTTAAAAGACTTTTTTTTTTCCCTTAAAAAAATGACTTCTCTTTTTTCTTTTTTTTCTGGAACAAACTTAAAGACTTCCGAAGTATATACTACTATGAATTTATATACCATTTCATTCATAAAGGATTTGTCACTTTTGCACCGCCAAATTAAAAAAATTTATAGTATTATTATATTGCTAAAATGATAATTTATTCATTAGCGTTTTTTAATCACTACACTTAGTTTTATTATTCAATCAGTTAGATTTCAATTCTCAAGATGGTCATTTGATCTGTTAACTCATTAAATTAGATTAATATGATAAAATTTTCTTGATTTTTAACAATATATATTTAAAAAGTGGTGATAGATAATTAATATTTATGAAAGGAGATCACGATAGTGCTTGGCTTTTGTTAGTGAACCACTTAGTTATGATTAGAGGGGCGACGGTCTCCTTTTCACTCAGCCATTGTTTTCTTCTCCATTCCTATACTTTCACTAACTGCAAAAGCCAATTCCAGCTGCTCTCCTTTTACCTATTTGAAGTTGCTATCACATGAAACGTGAAAGCCATTACATACACACGTTAATTGGTAATCTCTCTTCTTCAGTATTCCTTCCATTATTGGTATACTTCTCTTATGAGTTCGAACTCACAATGGATATTACTATCTCAATTATTAACTTTATATGAATTTACATATACTTTGTCCACTCACGATGAAGAAAGCTTTAGAAGTTGTTAGGGGTTAGGACCACTATAACAGTTTTATTCAATTTATTATTGGACTCAAATCTCCTGATACAACTTTTTATAGACATAAGTTCCACTTTGATACCATCTGTTGAACCGTCAGAGAAAAAATGTACAAAATATGGGGGAAAAAAAAAGAACACAAGAATATCAAAATTTACCGGTTTCAGTCTTCAACACAAAATTTAGACCTTGTCTATTAAATTAATTTTTCTGTTAAAATTAATTGATTAAGAGTTTACTGAATTAAATGGGCTTAATAACATTCCTTTTTAGGTACTTAAATTTTAAGTGCGTTTCATAATTGTCGGGCGTAAAATCGAACTATACCAAATATATTTTACAACCAAATCGAATGACACAACAGGAATAAAACCTAACTATTACAAATTTAAGAGAATCAAGTGGTACAGTAAAATAGTAAAGTATAGAAATTGAAAGTAAAATAGTCTTAGGTAAAACGAAAAGACCCGTAGAAAGTGTTTGAACTTCACACTAGAATCTCTCTAAAAGACTCTTTATCTCAAATGTTTCTTCAATATCAGTCAAGCATCAAAGCTTACTAGACATGTTAGCACCCACTAGAGAAGCGATGCAAGGAAGAAACCAGAGATTATCGAGAGGAAACCAAGAGGCCAAGAAACCCTAGAAGGGAGGTGGCCAAAAGAGAATAGGAGAGAAGAGTGTATCAAGATTAGAGCACAAATGAGAGAAAGAGAAGTATATAGAGAGGAAGTCACCAGGGTATCAAGCCTCAATATACAAAGTCAGCCCAAATCAAATAGGGTATACAATGGGCTGTTTTAATTAAAATGTGGGCAAATGACTGACCATATTGGTCAACAAACTCCACCTTGAACACATTTTAACACGAGTCAGAAATGACTCAAAGACAGTCAACTTTCATCAATATGAAAAAGGTCTCTGCACAAAGCAAATTTATCAGTAGTCACAACCTTAATACCGAAATCAGTCGAATTATTATGAGTAATGTTAATCTTGAAAATTTCAATGATACCATTAGTGACTTTCTCCCGAATAAAATGATACATAGCATCATTAATATGTTTAGTCCTTTCATGATAAACGAGGTTATTACACAAATGTAGACAACTTTGAATGCAACAAATGCAATTCAGACAAGTTCTTGAAGCTAAATTGCTTCCTTAGCTTCAGTTGCAGTAATATATTCAACTTCAGTAGTTGAAAGAGTAACTACTGGTTGAAGCTGAGATTCCCATGAAATGCAATTCCCAGCAATGGTAAAAAAGAATGATGTAGGTGGCTTTCTAAAGTCTTCATCATCGACAAAATTAGAATCAATATAACCAATCAAATCAAAGGTTTTAGTCCAGTTATGATTGTATAGTTCCCTATTAATAGTCAAATTCAAGTACCTTAACAACCACTTAAGGGCAGCCCAGTGGTCCTTACCCGGATTTGACATAAATCTATTGAGAAGGCTAATGGAATAAGCTATTTTTGGTCTGGTGAATATCATAGAGTACATCACAGAACCTATAACCATCCTATTAGGTATGTTTGCCATGCTTTTATTCTCGGTATCAGTTTTAGGACAGGTTTTCAAAGAAAGCTGAAAATGACTAGAAAGAGAGTTACAACTAGGCTTACACATGTCCATTAAAAATTTTGAGCTAATTTTCTTTATAAAAGATTTCTGGGATATAATAAAGAGTGGTCAGCTCTCTCCCTATCAATGCTCACATTGAGAATTCTAGAGGTGGAACTTAAATCTTTCATTTCAAATTTAGATTTTAATAAAGATTTCAGTTTCACAATCTTTTCTTTATGTTTGCAAGCAATCAACATTATCAACATAAAGTAATAAGCAAACAGTATTGTCAACATCATCACACAAAAGCAAAGGCAGCTACCATAGTTGCTTTTAACAAAACCAGATTTAAACATGAAAGATTCAAAGCTTTTTTTACTACTATATAGGTGACTATTTGAGTCTATACAAGGATTTTTTCAAAAGACAAGCCATGTTTTCCTTACCTTTAACCTCAAAATCAGGAGGTTGACGCATATAAATGATTTCTTCTAACTCACCATGCAAGAAGACAATTTTAACATGTAAGAGTTCAAGTTCAAGATCAAAGAATGCAACAACAGTTAGTATGATCATAATTGTTTTATATTTAACAACAGGAGAGAAGATTTCATTAAAATCAGTACCATCAACTTGTGAAAATCCTTAAACAACAAGTATAGCTTTGAATTTTAGAGGTTCATTAGCCAAATCAGATTTTTTGATTTTAAAAACATATTCACAATCAACTAGCTTTTATTTTAGAGGTTTAGGAACAAGCACTCAAGTTTTATTCTTATGCAAGAAAGACATTTCCTCTTTCATAGCATGTATCCATAAAGAGTAATTAGGACTCTTATCAACTTCAAAAAAACAACCAAGTTCTTTCTTTTCAACAAAATATGTAGCAACAAAGGCATAAAACACAGTGTATGAATAACCATATGGGTAAAAAGTACTGCATACACATGAACTTTCTTGTTTTATTCATTTTAACACTCGAATTAAAAAACTATCGATTTTAATACTTTAACTTTAAAATGTTATCCAATTTAACACTTTCGTCATATCTGTCATACCCCACTGTTAAAATTCTAACTGACTTAAGGATAATTAAGTCAAACTAACAAGCCTAATCTTCACTCATCTTTATCTTTTCTCTTGGTTGCTGGACACTGTCACCATCCAAACTCTACAACAAACTGCCCCTCTGTGATAAAGCTCTCATGGTCCACACCAAACCACTACAAACTCATTACAGGTTCCCAAAGGTAAACAGCCTGCACCACCCGCACCATACAAGCTTTTTTTACTACTATCTAGGTGACTATTTGAGTCTATACAAGGATTTTTTCAAAAGACAAGCCATGTTTTCCTTACCTTTAACCTCAAAATCAGGAGGTTGACGCATATAAATGATTTCTTCTAACTCACCATGCAAGAAGATAATTTTAACATGTAAGAGTTCAAGTTCAAGATCAAAGAATGCAACAATAGTTAGTATGATCATAATTGTTTTATATTTAACAACAGGAGAGAAGATTTCATTAAAATCAGTACCATCAACTTGTGAAAATCCTTAAACAACAAGTATAGCTTTGAATTTTAGAGGTTCATTAGCCAAATCAGATTTTTTGATTTTAAAAGCATATTCACAATCAACTAGCTTTTATTTTAGAGGTTTAGGAACAAGCACTCAAGTTTTATTCTTATGCAAGAAAGACATTTCCTCTTTCATAGCATGTATCCATAAAGAGTAATTAGGACTCTTATCAACTTCAAAAAAACAACCAAGTTCTTTCTTTTCAACAAAATATGTAGCAACAAAGGCATAAAACACAGTGTATGAATAACCATATGGGTAAAAAGTACTGCATACACATGAACTTTCTTGTTTTATTCATTTTAACACTCGAATTAAAAAACTATCGATTTTAATACTTTAACTTTAAAATGTTATCCAATTTAACACTTTCGTCATATCTGTCATACCCCACTGTTAAAATTCTAACTGACTTAAGGATAATTAAGTCAAACTAACAAGCCTAATCTTCACTCATCTTTATCTTTTCTCTTGGTTGCTGGACACCGTCACCATCCAAACTCTACAACAAACTGCCCCTCTATGATAAAGCTCTCATGGTCCACACCAAACCACTACAAACTCATTACAGGTTCCCAAAGGTAAACAGCCTGCACCACCCGCACCATACAAGCTTTTTTTACTACTATCTAGGTGACTATTTGAGTCTATACAAGGATTTTTTCAAAAGACAAGCCATGTTTTCCTTACCTTTAACCTCAAAATCAGGAGGTTGACGCATATAAATGATTTCTTCTAACTCACCATGCAAGAAGATAATTTTAACATGTAAGAGTTCAAGTTCAAGATCAAAGAATGCAACAATAGTTAGTATGATCATAATTGTTTTATATTTAACAACAGGAGAGAAGATTTCATTAAAATCAGTACCATCAACTTGTGAAAATCCTTAAACAACAAGTATAGCTTTGAATTTTAGAGGTTCATTAGCCAAATCAGATTTTTTGATTTTAAAAGCATATTCACAATCAACTAGCTTTTATTTTAGAGGTTTAGGAACAAGCACTCAAGTTTTATTCTTATGCAAGAAAGACATTTCCTCTTTCATAGCATGTATCCAAAAAGAGTAATTAGGACTCTTATCAACTTCAAAAAAACAACCAAGTTCTTTCTTTTCAACAAAAGATGTAGCAACAAAGGCATAAAACACAGTGTATGAATAACCATATGGGTAAAAAGTACTGCATACACATGAACTTTCTTGTTTTATTCATTTTAACACTCGAATTAAAAAACTATCGATTTTAATACTTTAACTTTAAAATGTTATCCAATTTAACACTTTCGTCATATCTGTCATACCCCACTGTTAAAATTCTAACTGACTTAAGGATAATTAAGTCAAACTAACAAGCCTAATCTTCACTCATCTTTATCTTTTCTCTTGGTTGCTGGACACTGTCACCATCCAAACTCTACAACAAACTGCCCCTCTGTGATAAAGCTCTCATGGTCCACACCAAACCACTACAAACTCATTACAGGTTCCCAAAGGTAAACCGCCTGCACCACCCACACCATACAAGAAAATCCGAACCCCGTCTAGACATTATAGAAATTAGACAAATAGAAACTACGAGCGAGATGAAGAAAGAAGCAAAAGAAGAAAACACCAATGCCACAAACCAGATCTACAAATTTCCAAACTTTAGCCACAATTAGATTCCCTAGTTGGGCCCCCTTTTTTTCCCCACATTTATGATCAACTAATTATTCTGTTCTAAAAAAATATCTTCAATTTCGTCAAATTAAAATGGCTTCAGGCTCAACAGAGCTCCACCATTATGACACAAAATACTCGAGTTTCGAATTTGAATTCCCTTTATGAGATGGATAAAGCTACTCAAGAGAAATGATGATCAAATTCTTTGGGAAACTTCACACATCATCTTTGAGAATTAGGATGATGATTGGGCGTGTCGGCCCTGAGAATTAGCTATGTTTTGGGAAGGAATGTATAAGAAAAAAATATAAAAAGAATAATATAAGAAACATTTAATCTATTTTTTAATTTTCTTTTCTTGTTCTTCCCAAAATAAGTTTAAGAAGTGATCATATGACAACTATATAACAATTTTCTGTTAAGAATTAACATTTTTTTTGGATGGAAGTATCAAAATGGATAACATTTTAAAGTTAAAGTGTTAAAATCGACAGGTTTTTTAGTTCAAGTGCTAAAATAGATAAAATAAAAAAGTTCAAGTGTGTTTGGCACATTTTACTCTAACCGTATCTATAAGGTCGTTTAGATATTCCTCTAGTCCTATCTCTAGTTAACTGATAATCACTAAGGGTATATGTTTGTGCCTCAGGATATTCCCCATCACTGTCAGAATTTTCTGACTCAGGCACATCAGTTTCAGGTATAGTACCTGGTTATCCGGTTCATTACTGGCTTTAGGTGTAAGAGTGTGCTCAGGAATGTGAATATAGGCTTCCACCACCTCAATTGGAACACTCCCAATAGAGGAAAGATCAATAGTATTAATGGAATTAGAGTTAGCTTTAAGACATAGTATGTCAAGCTTATTGAAAATAACATTCATCGATGTTTATATTATGGATAAGATGAGGAGTCGTTCTCTCTTCTCTCTATTCTCTCTACTCATCCTCTTTCTAGGTGACGTAACTTGTAGCCCTATGTTCGATAGAGTTGTTAGTTTTCCCTTGTTTTTATCTCGTATTCTTCACCACTTTCATTTTGATTTTTCAAGTGAATTCCGAGAAACCACCTTCGCTTCGGACGTAATCAAGGAGGTCACCATAAAACGAAGCCATTATTGGTGGGATGACAATTAAGGAGGGTGACACCCGATGGTTCAACAAAGGGTAATGACCAAGGCAGGCAGTGGAAGAACAAGTAGTGAACGCAGTTGAGAATGATGAAGAAGGTGATTTTTGGACTTCTGCGATTCATTGGTTGGAGCATCTCCACATCCAGCAAGAGGAGGTCCAGTATCAATTACAAATACACCAAGAGAATGCACATAATTTACTTCAAAGTGTGGAGGAGATGATGCAGGCCCAGTACGATATGCTCACCTACCTTTATCATCGCTTCTCATCGGATGCGGGATCTAGTGGTGACAGTGCTGCGCCATGAGGGACTTTTCTTTTTCCCTTTTTACTTTTATTTTTTCTTTTTATTTTATTTTGTTTAGTTTTCGTGATTGCTTCCCTTATTTTTATTATCTTTGTTTATGTCTTTGTTTTTTTTTATGTTTTGTTTATCTTTTTGTGTTGGGAACGCTTCTCATGTGTGCTTGCATTTTTAGTTTTGGGATTGCCTCCCATATCTAATTGTTTTTCTTTCATGGATTGCTTCCCATGCATTTGTTCTATTCTAATTGTTTTCTCTTTTAGTCTTTATATTTCTTGTATTTGGTTGTGGCTTAAGTGTGGGGAATTCTTAGCTTAGGTTTTTCTTTCATTGTTTGAGTTTTCTTATAGATAAAAACTCAAATAGATTAAAAATTTTGAAACATTCCAAAAATATTTTATTTTTAAGGTTTTAGTCATTTTATAGGTTTATTTAAGTTAAAAATACAAAAAACAAAATAAAATATTCTCAAAAACTCCAAAAACATTTTAATTCGAGTTTTCCTTTTGTTTAAAACTTTGAAAACCCTTTTCCTTTTTTTTTTTTTTTTTTGTTTTACTCTATAGTTTACCCTTTACTTTTCGTAATACCAAAAAGTTAAAACAAAGAATTTTCATTTTTCAAGCTCACTGTTTGAGAATTTGTAGAACTTTTACTTTTATCACATGAAACTTTGAAGAGACTTGTCGCTTAGCTTTTGTGTGAGCTTTTATAGATCGATAGTTTATTTGCACATACGAGAGTGTCTTGTTATTAGATAAATGATTTATGAATTTTTGCATATTAGCTCAATAATTTGCTTATATGCATTCCTTGAGATTTACCTTGTTGCTCCTTGAGGCAAAGTTGTGCCTAGCTTAAGTTGACCTCGGAAATGATGTCCTTAGATCTTCTTTGACCCGTTTGATCCTTTCTTTCCTAATCTTCAGTTTTAACTCCCTCGTACCTTTTTTTAGCCTAAATTGCAGAAGGACTTTAATCCTTCTTTTCTTTGTTTTTAAACTCTCACAATACTTTAAACCCTCAATTGCGAGAGCTAATAAATTCTTGTATTTTTAAGTCCCTTTTGAGTAAGGTACAAAAATAAGTATGGGGGAGAAAGTAGAGATGAGTATTCTATGTAAAAGGGTATTTTGGGAAAGTTTGTGAGAAAGAAATCGAATGAGGGGTTTGGAGTGAAATGAAAATTCTGTGTTGATTTAAACTTGTGATTCTCAATCTCGTTTTGTGGAAAAAGAAAGAAACTGAGGAAGAAAAAGAAAAAATTGAGAAAAAGAAGATGAAAAAGAAAATAAAGATAGAAAGTAAAGAAAAAGTAAATAGTTAGAAATATCTTTGCATGAGTTTCCTCTTGAAAAAAAATAGACTTACACACTTCTTCTTATCATAGAACTTCCTTATACTTCATTTGGGATTAAGAAGAGCTCAAAGTATTAAGTGAGGTTATATATTGTGGAAAATAGTGAATCAAATGAGAGGTAAAGTATTCTGGGAGTAAAAGGTAAAAGAGAGTGAAAATCAACTTGAAGGTTTTAGATTAGACATTGATGTTGTTTTCCTTTCGGTTGCATTAAGCTCTTTTCTCTTTGCTTTTTTTTTTTCCTTCCCTTTTGTTTCGTATCCTTTTATGTCCCTAGCTTAACATTACAAGCTTGAAAGTCTTACATAATTTGGGGATGACTTTAGTTGGACCAGGTAGCTAATAGGTGGAGGAAAGCTAAGTCTAAGGGCATTGCTATTGAAATGAGTTGTTTTGTTAATTTCCTTATATTCCCTTTGCATTTGTTGAAACTTGGAATAAGTAGTCACACACACACACACACAACATACCATTGATTCATAGCTGTTTACATGAGATGCTTAGTGGATCATTTAAGTTTTGTAACTTGTGATTGGATGAGTTTTGTGGAGTTTAGACTTGTTCATGTGGTGATGTCATTTTTCTTAAGTGCTTCAAAAGTTTGTTTTTGCATTGACTGTTTTCATGATTTTAAGTTTTTGTGGAAAGTTGTTATCAATCTTTGCATTTTTGGATTGTTGCTTTAGTTTGTGTTGCTTGAGGGTACACTTAAGTGTGGGGAATTTGGTATGTCCATTTTATACATATTTTTTTACAGTGTTTAATCTTCGGTTTTCGAAGTATTTTATTAGTATAATTGTATATTTATCCTCCATTTCTTCTCTTTCATTTATAGGTATGTCCCAGATGAGTTAGAAGAAAGAATGAAGTGAAAAGGAAGCATATGGAGCAAGAATGAACGAAAAAAAGAAGATACTCACAAAATCCAACAGGTAGGGGGGCCCGGCCATATCACCAGTTGGACTCGACTGAAACATCTCCCAGAATCCAAGACCCGGCCGGACTCGGCTGCCCAAGAGAGGGGACCCAGCCGGTTGCACAGCAGGGACAAATTCTGCTATTTTCTGCATCTTTTTAATCGTTGATTGTAATTTTAAAAAATCTTCTATTAGGGTTTCTAGGGAGCAAAAATGAGCGAATTTCGAGAGAAAATCCCTCCAAAACCTCCCATTAATCTACTTAGATCATAGTTGAGTTCTTGAATTCAAGTCTCAATAGTTAAATTGAAGGTTTTCTTAAGAGCAATTTCGGGATTTTTCAAGCGATTCGAGAAAAGAGTTCGAGCAACATTCTGAGACCGTGAATCATTCAATTTTACTTCCTAAGCTTCTAAACTTATCTTTTATTATGAATTCTGATATGGATTTTATGATTATGATATTTAGTAGCTATTTTTTTTTTTTTTTTTTTTGTGTTTAAATGGGGTTGAACCGTAGATGATCTTAGCTTTATTTTTATGGGATTTTATGGTATGAATTGTTGAATTGAAAGTTGATTGTTGTTCAATTACATTGTTCGTGTTGCTGATTTCACCGGTAGTTTGCATTTTAACATAGGTTGTTTGGAATTGAGAAAGGAAGAACAATCTAGCATTATAATTGAACAATAGGAATTTGGGAGTTAATTAGAGATAATGGCTATGGATTTTGGGTCATTAGTAATCATTCATATACTTCAATAATTCATAATTGAGTTAGGGAGAGAAAAAATTCTTCTCTAATCAATTAGGGGGAATAGTGGGTTTTCACCTAGAGATATAGTTAATTCTAATTAACGAGTGAGATCCGATCAACGATTCAATTATTTTTTCAAAGTTTTCAATGATTTAGCTAAAGAATTCTAGGAGGATTCCACTATTTAAACACATTCTTTCTAAAACTTGATTTGAACTACTTTTGTATTGTTTTTAAAGTATTTTACTTTTCTTAGTTAAAAATTCTTTTCAACTCTTTTATTTTGATTAAACCTTGGAGAGACGGTCATTATTATAGCTTATTATTCTCCGAGTTCGGCAACCCGGTTAAATCTCTTTTACTAAGTGATAGGTACACTTGCTTGTCACGTATTTTTTGGAATTTACCTGATTTTAAACATCAAAGTTCTAAAACGATTTTGTTTAAATCATTAATATTTTCACAAAGTAATTTTGATGCACTAATTTCAAAACCAAAGAGTTTCTTTTTCAAATAAATTTTATTTGTTAAATATTTCCCCAAATAAAGTTTCTCAAGTTTTTACATATTTCAAAAGTGGTATCTCTTTCATCAATTTCCCTTAAAACCTTGTCAGTTAAATGCAAGGTGAAACTGCTATGAGTATTACCAAGTTTTTCAACAAGAGTTTCTCCTTTTCAGGATTCCAGATATTTATCAAGACATGAAATAACAAATGCACTTTTATTTTGAACTGAAAGCTTTCATTTTCTTCTCCACATAACAAAATCAGTTTTACCATTGAACTTTTCAGTCTCGAGTTTGGGATGAACGTGCACAAGTAAACAAACACCAACTAAAGATGAGAAAATTAGTGTAGAGACAAAGAATCAGAAAACCGAGCCATAGAGACAGAATATATCCCAAAATCAAAATAAAGGCACCACTACAAGTCATGGCACCAAAACTTCATAAAAATAGAGAAACAACAGATAATGGACAATAGCAATAGAATGGGTTCAACAATCAGAAGTTGAAACACCAAACAATAGAGCCAATGGAAATGCAAAAGATCACATTTAAAGTTGCGGATCTAAAAAACTGTTTTCCGAAATCATAAGAAAATTCTACCAAGACACAGATACTTTGAGTCTCAATAGGACTCAAGCTAGATTTAAGTTTTGGTTTTGATGAAAAACAAGGAGTTAATCACAGGGATTAGCCACAAAAACACAAAAAAATTTTTGTATCCGTAACATAGATAAATAAATCTAAGACAATAACAGTAATAGAAACAAAAGAGCCGAGAATCGAAAAAGGAGAGTTAAAAGAAAACTTCCTGTCACAAAACTCAAAGGGTTCACGCTGGAGTTCAAAAGAGAACTCAGATCGAGAAAGGGTTATGAGGACCTTAACCTGCGGCCACCACCACCAGGGCAACAGCAAGTTGCCGCTTCCACGGACTCAACGATGCCCACGAACTCACCCCAAAAACGATAAACCGTTGGCTTTGATACTATTGTCAGGTGTAGAATCGAACTATACCGAATATATTTTCAAACAAAATCGAATTACACAGCAAGAATAAAACCTAACTATTACAAATTCAAGAGAATCAATTAGTAAAAGTAAAGTAGTCTTTAGTAAAATGATAAGAAACACCCTCAGAAAAGGGTTGAACCTCACACTAGAATCTCTCCAAAAGACTCTTTATCTCAAAGGTTTCTTCAATATCAGTTAAGCATTAAAGCTTACTAGACATGTTAGCACCCACCTGGAAGTGGCGCGAAGAAGAAACTAGAGATCACCAAGAGGAAACCAAGAGGCTAAGAAACCCAAGAAGGAAGGCGGCCAAAAGAGACAAGAAGAGAAGAGCATATCAAGACTAGGGCGCAAATGAGAGAAAGAGAAGTATATAAAGAAGAAATCACGAGGGTATCAAGCCTCCATATACAAAGTCAACCCAAATTAAATAGGGTAAAGAATGTGCTGGATTAATTAAAATGTGGGCGAATGGGCCATATTGGTCAACAAACTCCATCTTGAACACATTTTATAACAACCACGCAGAATATATATATATATATATGTAAATATAAAAAATTAGTTTAGTATTTTTATATTTTTTCGCCTCTTTCTTTAGTATTTAAATCAATTTTTGACTCACTATATATGTATATATATAGACATATAATATATCCATATATATATAGATATATAATATATATATATTGTAGGCTTTTCAAGCCCATGTTCTCCCAATATTTTTTCTCCTTTTCCAGCCCAATTTCTCCTTCCCCCTTTAACACAATGATGTTAATGGGCCTCGGCCTTGGAATAGGCTTTTCTTGACTGGGTCAAGGGATGCCCGGGCGGTTTGGGTTGGCCATCCGGGCCGTCTGTTGGTGACCCGAGGACTTCCCCTCTTTTTAATACTGCTGCTGCTTCGGTTTCTGGGCAGTCTCTCCCTCTCCCCCTTTTGACTGTCTCTTCATTCTCTCTGTCTTTTGAGTCTTCTGGACTCTCTGATTTTCTCCTTATTCTGCGGCACAGCCGCTGCTCCCCTCTCTCTGTTCCAGTGTTCTATGTTTCTTTGTTATTCACCGGTCTTCTTTGTCACCTTTGATTATCTGTTGGTGTGCTTAGAGAGTGAGTCGTGAGGAAAATAAAAGAGAGAGAGAAATAGAGAAAGAGGGTTGCCGGTGACTTCCGTCATGGCTGAGGCCATTTCTGAGGGTATAATACCCGATCATCCCCTTGCTTACCTTCGGCGCCTCGACGCGGTGTTGTCGCTGCTCGGCGACCATTTGCATTTCTGGTGACCGTTCGGTTTCACCTCCTCCATCATCTCTTTGATTTTTCGCCGCCGGTTTTACCGCGGCGGTGGAAAGGGAACAACTCTTTGTTTATTTGGTTTTTCTTTGGTATTAACCAGGTGTTGATTTTGCAGATTGTCTTTATACTCATTTTTGTGTTTCTGTTCTTGAAGATTGAATCTTCTGTATATTTCATTTATTCTTCTGCTGATTTTTTTTTTTTGGTGGTTTGTAATAGTAATTAGTATATTGTGATAGTAATTTGAAGCATTATTCTTCAACAAGTGGTATCAGAGCCAGATTCCGGATCATCGACGCAGGCATCCGACAACAACCTTTCAGATCTAAGGAGTTCCTCAGATCCGGCCAGTGAAGTTACTCTTACTCACTCTGTTTTACAGTTTTATTATTTTTTTTGTTTTCTTTTGTTCGGCTTGCCGCCGGTTTCTGTTTCTGTTTGTGTGTTTCGGCTTGTAGCTGGTTCTGTTCTTTGCTTCTGAGTTTACTTATTTTGACTTGTCGTCGATTTATACATTTCTGGTTGTTGGCTGTTACGGCTTGCTGCTGATTCTTGCTATTACTGTGCTTACTATTATTATTATTATTTCTGCTTATGTTTTTCCCTTTAGTTTGTTATTCCAGTTTCTCCTTTCTCTACTTCTTCAAAAACCAAAAACCTAAGCCTGGCTTGAATCCGTGAGATTTCAAGTATCTGTGTCTTGGCGGTTTTTCTTTCTGATTTCAAAAGTTTTTATATATGTTTTTTATTTTTTTGTTCCTGTCTTTTTCTTGTTGTTTGCTGAATCTGTTTGCTTCAGTCTCCTTTTCTCGTTATACAGTTTGTTTCCTTGTTTTCTGATTAGGTATTCTTGTGTATTTTTCTTGTTATACTGTTTTGCAAAATCAAAACCTAACTTAATCAAACAAACTAAAATAAATAACGTCGTTTTTCTTTGAAAGTTTTTCTCTGTTTTGAGGAAAATCCGGACAGTTTTATTCAAAACTTTTTCAAATCTTTCATCTTTCCTAAACCACCAAATTACACCTATTTGTCTTTAAAACATGTCAGTTCCAAAAATTGAAACTGATAGGTTTGATGGCAAATCTGATTTTGTAATGTGGCGGAGGATAATGAAAGCAGTTTTGGTACAAAATAAAATTGCTCCCACTATTTGCAGCCCTGAAGAGTATCCGGAATCTTGGAAGAGCGAAATTATTAAAGAAAAACTAGGTGATGCTTATAGTTGCCTCACCTTTCATTTGACTGATAACGTTTTATGAGAAATTGATGAAAAAGATAATGCTTTTAAAATCTGGACAAAATTGGAAAAACTATATTTGGGAAATGTCTTTCTAATAAAATTTATTTAAAAGAACAACTTTCCGGTGTCAAAATGAGTGGGGCAAAATCACTTTCAAATATAGATGATTTGAATAAAATCATTTTGGAACTTCAAAACATCGGAGAGAAAATCTCTGATGAAAATATTGCAGTTATTTTACTGAATGTCTTACCTGATTCTTTTAACGATGTCAAATCTGCTATTAAATATGGCAGAGATGATTTGTCTCTTTCTGATGTCAAAAATGCTTTAAAATCAAAAGATTTGGATTTGCAAAAAGAAAATAAATCTCATGGTGAAAATCTTTTTGTGAGAGGAAGAATTGACCGGAGAGAACCTCCAAGTCATCATTTTAAAAGCCGTTCCAAATCACGAGATAAAAGCAAAGTAAAAGGTTTTTATTGTGGGAAAGAAGGGCATATGAAAAATAAGTGTTTTAAACGAATCAAAGATGAGAAACAACATAAACATGGTAAAAGAGGTAATAAAGTTGACAAAACTCACGTTTTTGAATCAGATGGCAACTCTATGTTTTCTGAGGTTTTGTGTGTTTCTCTTTCTCCTTCATGTACTGATATTGTTAATCATTGGGTGCTTGATTCTGGTTGCTCATTTTACATGACACCTAACAATACTAGCTTTCGGAGTTCAAACCTTTAAACTAAGGAAAGGTTTTTATGGGTAATAATCAGGTTTGTGATATTAAAGGTGCTATGATTCGCCGGCCACCAAACACAGAAACAGAAAGCCTATTTACTATTACAGATTCTATTCACTATTACAAGCCTTGAATCAAGAAGCAAAATTGAAAGACAGAACACTCCTATTCTATTACAAAAAGGATCTCTTCTTCTTCCTCGACTTCCAGCCAGACTTAGAGACAGGCAGTGAACAGAAAACAAGTTAACAGTAAATATACGAATAAAAGATAGAACCTTTACCTCGAGATCCTTCAGATCTCGGAAAGGACGCCAACCGTCGGAGCCGAACGAGCGCAGCGAGTTCAGTCTCACCGTCCGCGGCAAAGGACTGACCCAAAGTGCTCTTCCGGTGAAGAACAGAACGATTCCCTCAGCAACCGGTGGCCTCAACGAACCGATACTCTCAAATCCTCTCTCACCACAAGACGCCCCTTTCCTCTCACTGCAGTCATGCACACGCGGTAACCGAAGGGTTAGCCGGCACAGACAAGCAATGGGAGTCCCGAAGAGTCGCACAGAAAACGAACAGGAAGACTGATCGAGAGAAGAGAGAGGAAGACACCAGGTCAGAGAAAAGAGAGAGGCAGTGGCGGACTCAACAGAATGAGAGAATGAGAGAATGTGAGGTGGGGTAGGCTGAGAGTAAAATATGTATATATAGCTATGTCACCTGGGCGGGTCGGGTTGAACCCGGCCCGCCCGACATCATAACCCTGCCAGCCTAGCTTCACACTTCAGAGGCCCACCAAGGTTTTAAACATCATAGGGAAAAAGAAATGGGCCAAAAACAGAATGAAAATAAAGTGAAGGTAGCCCAAAGGGCCAACAAACTCCACCTTGAACTTATTTTCATTTATTTTAGCCGACAGTGACTCAAAGGAGTCATCCTTCATCGATATGAAGGAGGTCCCTGCACAAAGAAAACTTGTCAGTTGTCACAATTTTAGTACCAAAATCAGCAGGATTATCATTAGTACTAATTTTCTCAATGTTAACTAAGCCACTTGAAACCTTTTCCCTTATGAAATGATACTTAACATCTATGTGTTTAGTTATTTCATGATAAACAGGATTTTTACACAAGTGAAGACAACTCTGACTATCCGTATAAATCACAGCTTTAGAATTTAAAACATGCAATTCAGATAGTAAGCTTTGAAGCCAGATGGCTTCCTTAATTGCCTCAGTGGCAGCAATGTATTCAGCCTCCGTAGTCGACAAGGCGACTACAGGCTGTAACTGAGATTTCCACAATATGCAATTACCTGCTAAAGTAAATAAATAAGAAGAGATAGATTTCCTACCATCCTTATCACCTCCAAAGTCAGAATCCACATATCCAACCAGTTCAAAATTATCAGACCAATTATGATAAAGAAGACCCCTATCAATGGTCCCATTAATATAATGCAACAACCACTTAAGAGCTGCCCAATGATCCCTACCCGGGTTTGACATGAATCGGCTAAGAAGGCTTATGGGATAAGCAATATCAGGACGGGTGGATATCATAGAATACATGACGGACCCTATAGCCATTCTATAAGGTATATGGGCCATGTCGTTCTTTTCTCTATGAGTTTTGGGGCAAGTTTTCTCGGAAAGCTTGAAATGGCTCGCAAATGGTGTACAAACTGGTTTGCATAAAGGCATCGAAAATTTGGAAACAATTTTCCTCAAGAAGGATTTTTGGGATATGAATAAAGACCTATCAGCTCTATTCCTACTGATGTTCATCCCAAGGATTCTAGATGCTGAACCTAAGTCCTTCATATCAAATTCAGACTTCAGCAAGGATTTCAGGTGAGTAATCTTTTCTCTATGTTTACTAGCAATTAACATATCATCCACATAGAGCAAAAGATAAATAGCAGTTTCAACATTATCACCAAAGAAATATAAACAACTATCATAATTGCTTTTAACAAAACCAGCTTTAAGCATAAAAGAATCAAAGCGTTTATACCATTGCCTAGGTGATTGTTTAAGTCCGTATAAGGACCTTTTCAACAAACATGCCATATTTTCCTTACCCTTTTCCTCAAAACCTGGTGGTTGACGCATGTAAATAGTCTCCTCAAGTTCCCCATGCAAAAATGCAGTTTTCACATCAAGTTTTTCCAAATCAAGTTCATAAAAGGCAACAATTGCAAGCATTATCCTAATTGTTTTATACTTAACAACAGGAGAAAATATTTCATTGAAATCGATGCCCTCAACTTGAGAAAAACCTGTTGCAACCAGCCTAGCCTTGAACCTTGGGAGTTCCTTGGCAGATTCTGGCTCTTTGATTTTAAAAATCCATTTGCAATCAATTAATTTTTTCTTTGAGGGTTTTTGAACCAGAATCCAAGTTTTGTTTTTATTAAGTGAGGACATTTCCTCTTCCATAGCATGCAACCACAAAGAACGGTTAGGACTCTTTAACACATCTGAAAAACAAAAAGGTTCTTTTTCTTCAATGTATGATGCAGCAGCAAATGCATATGAGACGATGTAGGAATATCCATACTTAGCGGGTTGTCTCGTCTCTCTCCTAACCCTATCTCTAGATAGCTGGTAGTCTCTTAGGGCTTGGTCTTGAGCCTCGGGGTGATTCTCACCATCCTCATCCGAATTTTCAGAATCAGGCGTGTTGGTTTCCGGCTGCTGACCGGTCGGTATATCCTCTCCACTGGTTTCGGGTTGGTGGTGAGGTTGTGAAGGTTCGGAGGTGTCCTCCACCTCCACAGGAATATTCCCATCTACTGGAATGTCATTAGGGCTATCAGGATTGGTTTCAACCTTTAGGCAAGGCATTTCTAGTTCATTGAAGACCACATCCCTACTCACAACTCACCCCCGGCTCACCTTTGAGCCAAACTTTGTACCCTTCACCCCACTAGGGTATCCTAAGAACACTCCCTTCCTTGACCTAGGGTCTAACTTACCCTCCTTTTGATGTGCAAATGCAGCACACCCAAACACTCTAAGGTTTGACAGGTTTGGTGGTTCTCCGGACCACAACTCTAAGGGAGTTTTGAAATTTATGGCTGTTGAGGGTGATCTATTAATGAGGTAAGACAGCTGTACTTACAGCTTCTCCCCAGAAAGGTTTTTGGATTCCTGAAGACACCATGAGGCACCTAACCTTATCCATTATCGTACGGTTCATTCTTTCAGCAACTCCGTTTTGCTGAGAATTGTGCCTAACAGTCCTATGGTGCAGTATGCCATGCAATGCACATAAATCAGAAAACCTTTTATTACAAAATTCAAGGCCACTATCTGTCCTAATAGTTTTTAGTTTATTTCCAGTTTGATTTTCGGCAAGGCGTTTCCATTCAGAAAACTTTTCAAAAGTTTGATCTTTCGATTTTAACAGAAAAACCCAAACATGCCTAGAGAAATCATCAACAACATATAAGAAATAAACATTCCCACCATAAGTTGGGACCTTTTCGGGCCCTCACAAATCACAGTGCACATACTCAAGGACAGAAGTGGACTTGTGTGTGCCTACTGAAAAACTAGTTTTATGCTGTTTTCCAAGAACACAGTGGTCACAAAAATCCAAAGATTCAATCTTGTCAACACCTAAGAGATTTTGTTTGTGAAGATAATGAAGACCTTTTTCACTGATGTGGCCAATACGACGGTGCCACAACAGAGTCTTTTCAGGAACGGTTTTGGAAACTAATGCAGATGCTTCTCAAATAGTTTTTCCGATCAAATGGTAAAGACCATCCTTTTTAAAACCTTTGAGCATGACCAGTGGTCCTTTGCAAACTTTCATGATGCCATTTTCGGATTTGTATGAAAAACCATTTGTGTCAAAAACACCAAGGGAGATTAGATTCCGACGGAGGTCGGGCACATATCTCACCTTGGTTAGTTTTCTGGTCACTCCATCATGCATTTTTATATAGACATTTCCAATTCCTTTTATTTCACAAATATGATTATTGCCCATGAAAACTTTTCCATGTTCAAGAGGTTCAAAATCTGAAAACCAATGTTTATTTGGTGTTATATGAAAAGTGCATCCTGAATCAAGGATCCAGTGATCAGAAACAGGGGAAAGGGAAGAGGATACACACAAAACTTCAGAGTACATTGAATTACCATCTAATTCGAAATCGTGAGTTTTGTCATTTTTATCACTTCCTTTACCTTGTTTACGTTGTTTTTCTTCTTTTATCCTTTTAAAACATTTATTTTTCATATGACCTTCCTTGCCACAGTAAAAACACTTCACTTTTACTTTTAGAGCGGTGAATAAGAGGTTCTCTCCGTTCAACCCTCCCTCTCACGTAAAGGTTCTCCCTGTTGGATTTATTTTCTTTCCTTAAATCAAGGTCTTTTGATTTTAAAGCGTTTTTCACATCAGCAAGAGTCAAGTCATCTCTACCATACTTAATAGCAGACTTAACGTCATTGAAAGATTCAGGCAAGGAATTCAGTAAAATCACAGCAACGTTTTCATCAGAAATCTTTTCACCGACGTTTTGTAATTCCAAAACTATTTTGTTTAAATCGTCGATGTTTTCTGAAAGAGATTTTGACCCGCTCATTTTGAAACCAAACAGCTGTTCTTTTAAATAAATCTTGTTAGATAAAGATTTTCCCAAATACAATTTTTTCTAATTTTGTCCATATCTCAAAAGCGTTATCTTTTTCGTCTATCTCTCGCAAAACATTATCGGTTAAATGCAAGGTGAGGTAACTGTGTGCATCACCAAGTTTTTCAGAAAGCGCTTCGCCCTTCCAAGATTCCGGATACTTTTCGGGGCTACAGATTGCGGGTGTTATTTTATTTTGGACTAAAACTGCTTTCATTTTTCTACGCCACATTACAAAATCGGATTTGCCATCAAACTTGTCAGTTTCAATCTTTTGAATAGACATGATTATATGGCAAATAAGAGTAATCGATGACGAGATAAATGAGAGATTTTAAAAGAAAGTTTTTGTCACACAAATAAAAACCCGGATTTTGCTTTTAATGGAAAACGGCACAGTTCAGTAAACGCAGTAGAGTTTTATTACCAAAAATAGCGCGGATGAACATGAGATTTAACCGAAACAGAAACAGAAATCCAGTGCACAGAAACAGCGAAAAAATACACTAAACAACCACAGTATAGAATTAATCACAATTGATGCAGTGTTTGTAGCAGATAACAAAAATCTCCAAGACACAGATACTGGTAGTCTCTTGGACTCTAGCCAGGCTTGGGTTTTTAATTTTTTTTTTTTAAAAAAAAACTGTAAACAGAACACCAACAAGCAACCAGAAATACTGCAGTTATAATAATGAACAGAAAACCAGAATTTAAGCACAGCAGATTTAGCAACAGCAGACAGCAGGGACAGTTTAAACAGAAAAAGGATCACAGCAGTTAATCATACCAAACAGAAACAGAAAATAGAGAAGAGAAAGGTTTCGAGTCTTCCCTTTTCCGAGTTCGCGTGGATCTGAACTCAAGTGGTGGCCGGACGGTTGCTCCGTCAACCGTGGCTCTGATACCACTGCTATGATTTGCAGGCCACCAAACACAGAAATAGAAAGCCTATTTACTATTATAGATTCTATTCACTATTACAAGCCTTGAATCAGGAAGCAAAATTGAAAGACAGAACACTTCTATTCTATTACAAAAAGGATTCCTTCTTCTTCCTCGACTTCCAGCCAGACTTGGAGACAGGCAGTGAATACAAAACAAGTTAACAGTAAATATACGAATAAAAGATAGAACCTTTATCTCGAGATCCTTCAGATCTCGGAAAGGATGTCAACCGTCGGAGCCGAACGAGCGCAGCGAGTTCGGTCTCACCGTCCGCAGCAGAGGACTGACCCAAAGTGCTCTTCCGGTAAAGAACATAACGATTCCCTCAGCAACCGGTGGCATCAACGAACCGATACTCTCAAACCCTCTCTCACCACAAGACGCCCCTTTCCTCTCACTGCAGTCATGTACATGAGGTAACCGAAGGGTTAGCCGGCACAGACAAGCAATGGGAGTCCCGAAGGGTCGCACAGAAAACGAACAGGAAGACTGATCGAGAGAAGAGAGAGGAAGACACAAGGTCAGAGAAAAGAGAGAGACAGCGGCGGACTCAACAGAATGAGAGAATGTGAGGTGGGGTAGGCTGAGAGTAAAATATATATATATATATATATAGCTATGTCAACCCGGCCCGCCCGGCATCATAACCCTGTCAGCCCAGCTTCACACTTCAGAGGCCCACCAAGGTTTTAAACATCATAGGGAAAAAGAAATGGGCCAAAAACAGAATGAAAATAGAGTGAAGGTAGCCCAAAGGGCCAACAAAAGGCATTGATAATATTTTCATAAAAATACATGATCGCGTGACTAGAAAACTCACTAAGGTGAGATACGTGCCTGACTTACGTCGAAATCTTATCTCCCTTAGTTATTTAGACTCTCTAGGTCTCTCTTTTAAATCCAAAAATGGAATTTTACGTGTTTGCAAAGGAAACCTAGTCATGCTAAAAGGTTTTAAAAAGGATACTTTATATATCCTTCTTGGTAAAACAGTTTGCAACTCCACTGCTTTGGTTTCAAAATCTGTCCCTAAGAAAACTATGTTGTGCCATCGGAAGATCGGCCACATTAGTGAAAAAGGGCTTTATCATTTACTAAAACAAAAACTTTTATGTGGTGACAAAATTGATTCTTTGGATTTTTGTGATCACTGTGTTTTGGGAAAACAACATAAAATCAGTTTTTTAACTAACACACACAAGTCTTCTACACCTCTTGATTATGTGCATTGTGATTTATGGGGGCCTGAGAAGGTTCCGGCTTACGGTGATAACGTTTATTTCTTGTCTATTGTTGATTATTTTTATAGGCATGTATGGGTTTTTCTTTTAAAAACCAAAGACCAAACGTTTGAAAAATTTTGTGAATGGAAATGTTCTTCCAAAAATCATTCTCGAAATAAACTAAAAACTATCAGGATGATAACGGTCTTGAATTTTGTAACCAGAAGGTTTTTGACTTTTGTGCATTGCTTGGCATTTTACACCAAAGAACGGTTAGACATAACCCACAACAAAATGGAGTTGCTGAAAGGATGAACCGTACATTATGGATAAGGTCCGGTGTCTTTTAGTTTCTTCTGGTATCCCAAAACATTTCTGGGGTGAAGCTGTTAGTACAGCAGTATACCTCATCACTAGATGTCCATCCACAACTATAAACTTTAGGACTTCTATAGAACTCTGGTGTGGTAAACCTCCTAATCTTTCCAATCTAAGAGTTTTTGGTTATGCAACCTTTGCTCATCAAAAAGGGGGAAAACTATATCCAAGGTCTAGAAAGGGGGTGTTCATAAGATATCCTAGTGGGGGTAAAAGGTTATAGAGTGTGGTTAAAGAGTGAACCAGGGGTGAGGGTTGTCATCAGTAGGGATGTCTTCTTTAACGAGTTAGAGATGCCTTGTCTTAAGGATAAACCCATCTCCGATAATCCTCCTAGTATTCTCACTCCTAGTAGCATTCCGGTGGAGGTAGAGACCATCTCCAAACCTCCCTTAGATCCGCCTTAGGAACCTGAAACCAATCATGAGTCTTCTGCTCCTTCCAGTAGCACTCCTGTTCCTGAAACTTCTTACCCTATTCTAGATGGTTCTGATGAGGAAGAGGAACATCCTGAGGCTCAAACCTAAGCCCTTAGGGATTGTCAACTAGCTAGAGATCGAGTCCGTAGGGTACCCAAGGATCATCCTCGGTATGGTTACTCCTACACTGTATCATATGCTTTTGCTGTTGCATCTTATGTGGAGGAAAAAGAACCTTTATGTTTTTCTGAGGTTTTGAAAAATCCCAATCGCGTTTTATGGTTACGTGCGATGGAAGAAGAAATATTTTCTTTAAACAAAAGTAAAACCTGGATTCTTGTCCCAAAACCTTCAAAACAAAAACTTGTTGATTGTAAATGGATTTTCAAAATAAAAGAATCTGAGTCTTCTAACGAACCTCCTAGGTTCAAGGCTAGACTTATTGCAAAAGGTTTTTCACAAGATGAGGGTATTGGTTTTAATGAAATCTTTTCACCTGTTGTTAAATACAAAACAATTAGGATTGTTCTTGCTCTTGTTGCCTTCTATGATCTTAACCTTGAACAACTTGATGTGAAAACTGCCTTCTTACATGGTGATCTTGAAGAAACCATTTATATGTGTCAACCATCTGGTTTTGAGGTAAAGGGCAAGGAACACATGACGTGTCTTCTGAAAAAGTCTTTATATGGGCTTAAACAGTATCCAAGACAATGGTACAAGAGGTTTGATTCATTTATGTCTAAAATTGGATTTTCAAAAAGCAACTATGATAGTTGTCTTTATTTTTCTAGTAATAATGTGGATTCTGCTATTTATTTGTTGCTGTATGTGGATGATATGTTAATAGCTTGTCGTCACAAAGCTAAGATCGATGAACTGAAATCGCTGCTGAAATTTGAGTTCGATATGAAGGATTTAGTAGTTGCATCCAAAATTCTTGGGATGAGTATTTCAAGAGATAGACCAGATCATTCTCTTTTTCTATCTCAAAAGCCTTTCCTTTAGAAAATCGTATCCAAATTTTCAATGCACTTGTGTAAACCCGTTACAACTCCTCTTGCTAGCCACTTTAAACTTTCCGACAAAACATGTCCTAAAACTGAAAGTGAAAAAAGAAATATGGCCAATATCCCTTACAGAATGGCCATAGGCTCAGTTATGTACTCAATGATATCTACCCGTCCAGACATTGCTTTTTCTGTAAGCCTTCTTAGCAGATTTATGTCAAATCCTAGAAGATATCATTGGGCTGCCCTCAAGTGGCTACTACGTTACCTAAATGGAATGGTGGATCGGGGTTTACACTATCATAATTGGTCTGATTTTGAATTAGTTGGATTTGTTGACTCTGATTTTGCAGATGATAAGGATGGCAGAAAATCTACCACTTCTTATTTCTTTACCCTTGCGGGTAATTGCAGTTCGTAGAAATCCCAACTGCAGCTTGTAGTTGCCTTGTCAACTACTGAGGCTGAGTATATCACAGCAACGAAAGCAATCAAAGAAGCCATCTGGCTTCAGGGGTTATTGAGTGAATTAAATATTTTACATTCTAAAGTTATTATTTATACAGATAGTCAAAGTTGTTTACATTTGTGTAAAAATCCGGTCTATCACGAACGGAACGAAACATATTGATGTCAAATACCACTTTATTAGAGAAAAGGTCTCTAGTGGTATTGTTGACATAAATAAGATTAGTACTGATAATAATCCTGCTGATTTTGGTACTAAAATTATAAACACTGACAAATTTATGTTTTGCGGGGACTTTCTTCATGTGGAAACAATTTGACTGAAAGTGAGTCATTTCAGGGATGGAAAATATTGTTCGAAGTGGAGATTGTAAGCTTTTCAAGCCCATATTCTCCCAATATTTTTTCTTCATTTCCAGCCCAATTTCTCCTTCCCCCTTCAACCCAATGATGTTAATGGGCCTCAGCCTTGGAGTAGGTTTTTCTTGACTAGGTCAAGGGATGTCCAGGCGGTTCGGGTTGGCCATCCGGGCAGTCCGTTGGTGACCCGCAGACTTCCCCTCTTTTTAATACTGCTGCTGCTTCGATTTCTGAGCAGTCTCTCCCTCTTCCCCTCTTAACCGTCTCTTCATTCTCTCTGTCTTTTGAGTCTTATGGACTCTTTGGTTTTCTCCTTATTCTGTGGCATCGCTGCTGCTCCCCTCTCTCTGTTCCGTTGTTCTATGTTTCTCTGTTATTCACCGGTCTTCTTTGTCACCTTTGATTATCTGTTGGTGTGCTTAGAGAGTGAGCCTTGAGGAAAAGAAAAGAGAGAGAAATAGAGAAAGAGGGTTGCAGGTGACTTCCGTCACGGCTGAGGCCATTTCTGAGGGTATAATACCCGATCATCCCCTTGCTTACCTTCGGCGCCTCGATGCGGCAACGACCTTTTGCATTTCTGGTGACCGTTCGATTTCACCTCCTCGGTCATCTCTTCGATTTTCCGCCGCTGGTTTCACTGCGACGGTGGTAAGTGGAACAACTCTTTGTTCATTTGGTTTTTCTTTGGTATTAACCGGGTGTTGATTTTGCAGATTGTCTTTATACTTATTTTTGTGTTTCTGTTCTTGAAGATTGAATCTTCTGTATATTTCCTTTATTCTTATGCTGATTTTTTTTTTCGGGTTTGTAATAGTAATTAGTATATTGTAATAGTAATTAGAAGCATTATTCTTTAACATACATATATATATATATATACATATATAATATATGTCTCTATATATATATTATATAATATCTATATATATAGTGGGATGAATGAAGATGGGACAGGTGAGGATAGGGAGAAGCTAATTTTTGCCTCCAATCTATTTTCAAACTTGAGTATAAAATTCATTTTCATTACCTGGTTCTGGATTAAATTGGAATTAAACAGATAAAGATGAATTAAGAGTGGATAAATATTCAGTTGGACCCCTCCATTACCATTCTTGCTCAGGATAATATCCTCAACCGATGAATTAATCAATCCTAAAATAGCTAGGTCCTTATTATATATTGCCTAAAATCTTTCGATTATTGGATAAATTAAATATGGTTTTGTTTTACTAGTGATTTTGGTGTATACCAACTATGAAATTGATCTAATGTTAACATCATTATACATCCTTTTTGGGTTTGGGGTCCCCAATATTATTGGGTTGACAGAAGCATGCATGCATTTTTAGTATATGATATGGTTCAGCAATCATCAATAACACTCATTCTCAAGCACCATATACAGATGCCCAATTATTCTATTTTCTGAGTTTTTATTACATACATATTATGAGCTTCACAATTTCTGTAGAATATTTTTAAACAATTCAATAAGAGATGGAAGAATTTTCAAATTTTAGTTATTTTCCTAGTAGTATTTTAAGTTTTAGTTATGCTCAAGAAAACTGCAAAAATATTTTTTTTTTCAAAAAGTCAAGTAGTGGAGGTGAATTAGGATATCACAAAGCCGCTATTAGCATTTAAAGTAGAAGCATAATTTGATTACCGGATGGTTAACTACGTCTTATAATATATTTTTTTAATATTAATTTTTAGAGATTTATCTTTTAAAATTGTTGAGAATCCCACATCGACTAATTAAAGTAAATAATTACAACTTATAAAGACTTGAACAGTCCTTTCTTCTTGAAGTATCTTTTGGGGTGAGTTAGGCCCAAGCTCAAAAATTCTAACATTGTATCAAAGCTAGTTGTTAGACTGTCCGAGTTGGGCCACCAGCCTTAAAATTTTATCTTTTATTTTATAAATTTATATTAATAAAATTATTATAAATAGATATATTAAAAAATATACCCGAAGATGTATTAGAAAATGTTGGCCGCATTTTTGTTGATATTGCTTTTTTAAGGGTTCAAAGATAAAGTTGAAAATACTCTATACATATTTCGTCCTAGATTTGCAGATATGCCTCAACCTAGTAAATAGAAAGGGAAAAGAAAAAGGGACTAATATCTTACGTAAGATTAAAAAAGTAATTTATATTTTATTTAATTTAATTTTTTTTTTTTGCGGCTCAACTAAATGTGAATGCTTTTGCAAAAGGTACATTCCTCTTTGCCTGAACAAATTTCTCAATTTCCTATATGTTCTAACTTCTCAACTAGTTTTGTCAAAGTCTTGGACTTGAATTTTCTTCCTATTCTTTTTTTTTCTTATAAATAACTAGACTAGAAATTGAATATATAAGTTTAACTCGTTACAAAAGTTGATGTCACAATTATTCCAATTACTGTATTTTCAATTCGGTTATTAGTACATAGTCCTCCCTCCATTTTTTTAATTACTTGTCAAATTTCAAATATCACACAATTTAAAAATAATACAAAAAATAGAATTTTTTCTTCTGTTAACTAAACTTCTCTTCAAATTACTCTCTCTCCTCAATATTTTATTTTTACAAGTTTCAATGTTAGAAGAATTAATAGATGTTGAAAATTGTTTTTGATGTGAGGTATAATAGAAAAAATTTATAGATGTCATATTATTTTCATAATATGACAAAAAAAAAGAGAATTAATAAAATGTGACAAATAAAAAAACGGAGGAAGTATTTGAATAAAAAACTTTCCTACTTCTTTCCTACAGTTTAAAGAAACTTAAAACAAACTTTCAGATATTGTCTCTCTTTCATATTATCTATCACATTCAAACATCACACAAGTATTAAGAAATAATTAGGTTATCTTAATTTGAAGTGAAATAGACTAAATTTACCTTCTTTGGAAATATAAGTTTATTTGAATAGTTGCTAAACATTTATTATATCAGACTACCTCATGTAAGGTTATGTTATTTTTCACATAGATTAAGAAAATATGAAATCGATGTATTTTTTATTGTAAAATATATATAATTCCCCTTTATTAATTTTATAAACTTCTTATTTCAATACTTTATATTCTCTTTCCTCTCTCTATATTCCAAGACTATATCAAATATGAATGAATTTAAGTTTTGAGAATTAATAAGTAGTAATATATTAAATTAATAGGGTATTTTTTGAAAGAAGTTTATAAAGAGAAATGACCTTATAATATGAAACTCCAAGTATGATAAATTAATTTTATATTATAAAACAGAAGTAATATTATTCTCATAATATTAAAAATAGTATATATGAATAAAAATTTTATTTAATATTTTTAAAATTTTTTAAAATAATAAATGTTTTAAAATGGTAATAAACGGAGAGAGTACATTCGGTTTCTAAATTTCAATGACTACTACCAAAAGGAAAAAAAAAAAAAAAAATTAGTGACTATCAATCAACAGATGATATATGGAAAATTCATAAATGCATCACTATAATGACTAACCACCAAGAATGTCTCCTGTTTTTCTTTTTGAAAGAAGTCTCTTGGTTATCTTGTAGGATGACTTTGACTATAAGTACTACGTTAGTGTCAAATTTGCTTTTAAATGATTTTTTTTCCGTTAAACAAAAAAAGTAATGATGCATATACGGTAATCAATTTATGGTAATTAATTGATCAAAATGAGTTTGCTAAGTTACCTTTACATTTTTCATGTTCAAAACTAAACAAAAAATTTTTTTTTATTTATCACATTATTAAAAATAATACAATTTTAAAATTTCGCTATTATACCTTTTCAACATATTAATCTCTCTCAATCTTTGTGTCATGAAAAAGTGTAAATACTTTTTATCAATAACTTTTACTATTATCCAAAATCCATTCCACTCATTATTCATTATTCCACATAAGTTCTAAGTTAAAATTTGAATTCTTTTCGATGTCAATAAATTAAGTGAGAGATTGATGTTAGGGATAGTTTAGTTTATATACATAAATTAAAATTTTCTTTAGTTTCGTATTATTTTGATGTGTGTAATGTCTGAAATAGGATAAGTAAAAAAAAAAAAAAAACGAAGGAAGTATAATTAAAGATAATGAGAAGTGGTAATTAGAAGCTATAGTTCCTTCATTCCAAAATACTTGTAAGAATTTTTCTAACTTTGTTCTTTTAAAACAACATACTTTTTAATTTTGTAAATTTTGTTGTACGAGGGTTTATTTCAACGTGATCCTCAAAATTGATGTGTTTTTCAATTGAAGACTTTAGAATACAAGAGTGTTGTATCAAAAAGAAAAGAATACAAGAGTGTTTATTTGATCCATGCAATTAGTAAAAATTTGTCAATCAAGGACTTCAATCAAACCCTATTTAAGATTTTTGATAAAATACTAAAAAAAAGAATCAACATGATAGGACTTTTTAAAAAAAAAAACCCTTAGATATGTGAAGTTAACATATAATTGTACCTCCTACTACAACAAATTGTATTTTAATGAAAACAAATATTGTTACTGCAAGTCATAATATTAGCGGCTAATTTATTATTATTATTAATCGATTTCTGAATGAGAAAAATGATTAAAGGTTAAAATTTTAGTAGATATAGCAAAAAATGTTTTTCACATTTCTATAATTTGTTAGTGTAGGACCTATTTTTTTTGTTGTTACTTATGTCATTGAACTTTTGTTTTAATAAAAAAAATGTCCAATGTGAAAGTTTTTGGTGCCTTTGTGCATAAATTATTGCATAAACACTTATGATATGTTTATAAAAGTGGAAAATAATATAAAATTATCATTATAGTGTGAAAAAAGAATGATACAAGTAAAATGTAAAGAAAAATTATGTACGTAAAAGATGTATGCTACAATGATAGGTGTATTGATTATAGTAAATAAAGACACTTTAATACCTATTTATCCTTTTACGAACAAATCACGTGTAATTCAAATAATTTCCGCCTAAAACACTAGAAGGCAGCGTATTGCGGCATTTTTAGCTATTACAAAAAATGAGTGGTATTATTAACCAATCGAAAAAATTAAGTGTCATAATTGACGGAAAAAAAGAATAAGCTCTATATTAGAAAAAACGTAAAAAGGTAAAGGATGTTTTTTATATATTTTAATTTTTTGTACATAAGCTTTAATGATTATTTGTATTCGCCCACATGTTTAAAATTTCAGTTGTCATTGACGAAAATACTTAAATTGAAACATACATATTTATATTTGAGGTCTTTGATTGAAGAAATGTTACAAGGATCGAGTTGAAATTAACACATTTTGTACTAGTATATTACTAATTTTGTTTCCATTTTCACCTTAAATTTTTTTCTCCCACTTTCAAGACAAATGAAATGCATTTCAACTTAATGTCACATATTAAATAGAGTCAATATCAAATAAGTAGCCTTAGGTTTATGAAATTATCAATTAAGGTACCGTTCTTTTTTAATTGTAATTGAGGGTCAATTTGAGGTATATATATAGAATTTTTAAAACTCAAAATTTAATTTTCATATTAAATTCACCTCTAATTTTTTACAATCCTTTTAAAATTTCTAATATATTTCACCCTCCAACTTTTTCATTTTTCTTCATTATATTTTACCAGTATATTTTTATATGATTTTATTCACATGGCTATACTAGATTTTTGCGGAAAAGAATTGTGATTGAATTACCTCTTCCCTATTTTCGTTCACTGCAGTTGTCTCCTCTCCTTTTTGTCCATTTCGTCTCTCTACTATTCCCTCAAATCTTGATATTTCGCTCTCCCTTCCACTCTACATTATCTTTTCTTGTTATTTCAATTTGAGCAAAAAGAAGACTAGAGTGCGAAAGAAGAGAGACAAAATAGCAGCACATTGGGAAAATGGTTCATATGCAATGAAAACAAAAAAAAAAAGAAAAAGAAAATATATGTTAGAAAAAAATAATTAAAGAGTTAAGAGGGTTTGTGATAATGTTAAATAGTGGCCCATAGAAATAAAATGATATAAAATATATGCGCTGTTTGGTGTAAAATATAACAAAAAAAAATATGAAAAAGTTGGAGATCGAAATAGATTAGAAAATTTAAAAATATTTATAAGAAATATTGGGAATAAACTTGATATGAAAATTAAATCATGAGTTTTAAAAGTTATATATTAATTTACCCCAAATTGTCTCTCAATTGACAACTAAAAAATAACTATTCTTTAATTGACAATTTCTCAAACTAAAAAGTAATTATTTAGCATTCACCCTATTAAATATCCTTAAATTTTCAAAACAAACACATGTTACAAACCAAGGCTTCAAAACCAACTCTTACTTAAAAGAAATAATCATTTCATAATTTTTCAGTTTCTTTCTATGAAGGTTATTGCCAAATTTCCACTGTTGGTTAGAACTTGTTTTAAATTGACAATTATTTTAAAATATGGGAACATTTGTACTTTTTCCTCCTTGTTTCACTTTAACTTTTTTTCATGGTTTAGAGATCATACTATTTAAAATATACAATATATTATATATCCTGTTTTGGTATGAATGAAAATAAATTTTAAATTAATGTATCTCATTATTATTACTTTCATAAATTTCTATCTTAGAATAATTGAAAAGAGTTGAAATATGTATTCCCCGCAGAGCATATATTGAAAAAAATTATTAAAAATTACAAGTAAAACAATAGAAATTATTGAAGAATAATGCTCCTAATTACTATCACAATATATTAATTACTATTACAAAACCACAAGAAATCAGCGGAAGAATAAAAACAGAAACAGAAGATTCAATCTTCAAGAACAGAAACCAAAACAAAGTAAAAAGACAATCTGCAAAATCAACACTCAATTAATGCCAAAGAGAAACCAAATGAACAAAGAGTTATTCCACTTACCACCGCCGCGGTGAAACCGGCGGCAAAAAAAATCAAAGAGATGACCGAAAAGCTGAAACCGAACGGTCACCAGAAATGTTAACGGTCGCCGAATAGCGGCAATGCCGTGTCGCGGCACCGAAAGTAAGCAAGGGGATGATCGGGTGTTATACCCTCAGAAAAGGCCTCAGCCGTGACGGAAATCACCGGCAACCCTCTTTCTCTATTTCTCTCTCTTTTCTTTTCTTCACAGCTCAGTCTCTAAGCATACCAACAGACAATCAAAGGCGACAAAGAAGACCAATGAACAACAGAGAAACATAGAACACCGGAACAGAGAGAGGAGAGCAGTGGCGGAGCCTCAGAATCAGGAGAAAACCAGAGTCCAGAAGATTCCAAAAGACAGAAAGAATGAAGAGATGGTCAAGAGGAGGAGAGGGAGAGATTGCACGGAAAACGAAGCAACAGTAGCATTAAAAGGGGGACGGCCCGAGTGGCCAACCCGAACCGCCCGGGCATCCTTTGACCCAGTCAAGAAAGAAAGGGAAAAAAAGCCTATTCCAAAGGGCTGAGACCCGTTAACATCATAGGTTAGAAAAATGGGAAGGAGAAATTGAGCTGGAAAAGGAAAAATATTGGGAGAACGTGGGCTTGAAAAGCTTACAGAAATATTAATAAGATGTGCCCAAAAAAAAATGAAGAAATGGAGGACCTATTTTAAGAGTCATCCACACATCTAATGATATTATAACCAACCAAAAAAATTAATTATGTGTGGAAACCTTAAAGACTCCATAACAAACTAATCCAAAAAGTCAAGTCATCGTAGGTTACCAAAACTCATAGTGAAATGGAAAAAGTTATTGCAATTGAGGAATTTTTTTTCCGTGGAATTTATTGATTTGCCACAAAAATTTAATATATATACCAACGTTTTATTGTAAAGTGCATTGGCGCCCATGTTTCTACTAGTAACTGTTCGTGTATATATATATATATATATAGATCATTCCAACCCCTCCCCCTCCCCCCTACCCCACCCTAACCCCTCCCCACCAAGACACCTCCCAAAATATTACAGAGGAAGTAACTGATCTTATAGTTCTTTTCCAGAAAATAGCTTCATCAATATGCCCCACAAAGAGTACAAGGAAAAAAGTGTTTAATAGAATTCTTCTTAGTTTTTACAAAGGTAAGTTTAACGTCTTTGATTTGTTTGTCTTTCCTTAAACGGTTTGTACTGCATTCATCATTTCATGCATATATCTATATAAGGGTGGAGCAGGCTTTGCATAATTGCAGGCAGGTGCCGGAATTAATTATTAGCTTTGTAAGAAAATGGGGCGGCGACCGGAGACAATCATGCAATGGCAGCGGCAGCGTTGCATTTTCCGATGGGTTCTTCGTTTGCTAATAATTCATCAGTTCCTCTTTCTTACAGCTCATTCTGCAGTGAAATGGCAGTAATTATCTTCTTTTCTTTTAATAATTTGTTCTTATTGTTCATTAATTTCTGTTAATTTCGTGTTTTTTTCTTCAAAGATTTTATGCGTTTCTTGGCTTCTCCGCATTGCTCAAAGGATCATCTCTGCAAACAGAAGTCTTTTTTTCTTTTCTTTTTTTTAATTTAAATTTTTTGAGGGGAAAGTTGTTGGTTCGTTTCTGGAGATTAATTTTTAGTATTGAATATTCATAACTTGGTAATGAGGTCACCTGTTGATGTTTTTGGAGGGGATTTTAACAACCTGCCACCTCACATGAGAAATATAGGACGATATAGATGCTGTCATGCTTTAAATTTTAGATCAGAGGCATAATTTTAATTTTTTTTCTTTTTCTTTAACCCAAAAAAAATTCCTTTTAAAAAAAAAAAAAAAAATACTTTGACTAATTTTTTCCCTTCAATACAAAAAAATTGTGGGGATTGCTGAGTTTTGTTGTAGAAAGAAATTGGTCAACAATAGGTAGGATTATTCCTGGAAATAGTTTATGTTGTTGGCTCTTTTTGTCTCTTTAGTTATGTGTCAAGAGGAACACAAATGCTGTGGGGTGAAGTGAAGGGCACTTTGGAATCTCACTTCACACCTTACAAATATATACACTCTCGTGATCTAAGTAGCAACAAAAAAGCTTGGTTTCATTATTCTTCTCTAGAGCCAAATTTCATTACTTTTCGTGAAACCCCAAAAACCAAAAACTATTCTTTTTTTTAGTTTATATCATTCCCCATTTTGAGGTGATAAAAGAACCCCATTTTTATTCGTGAAATACTTGGACCACCACTTCTACTTTTACCTTTTCTTTTAGCACTACCGGGCCAATCTTGAACCAAAAATTTTCCTTACATTTTTTGTTTTTGTAACTATGAATTTTTTTTTTTAAATTACTTTCGACTCAATGATACGATTAAATAGTAACCATCTATAACTATCTAATTTAGATAGAATTTGTATTTAAAAATTTGATTCAGAATGATTAAACAAGTCCATAGGAATAGGATCATGTATATTTTTCCTTTTTTTTCTTTGTTAAATGAGATGGTCATCCATCTCATTGTTCTCTAGTGAACATTTACTTAATTTTTGTTCTATATTTAGGATGACATAGAGGGATGACTCTGGTTGAATTGAATTACTTTGAAAAACTTAAGTTTTTTTCAAAATTTATGAAAAGTAAAATTATTTGTGATCAGAAACGTAGTTCTAAAAATGGAAAAAAAAGGATGAAATATCTTTTTTTTCAAGAACCACATTCAAGTAGATTAGTTTGATCAGAGTTTGAGGTCTGAAACCAAACACAGGACATTTGTGCAACCCGTGAAAAAACAATGTCACTTTCTATTCATGAGCTACATTATATTCTAGATGTGTCCAAATTTTTAACAATTCTTGAATCTTCTTTTCATAACATAGATGAACATCTAACTCTTTTTCTTTTTTTTTTCCCCCCAGAAATCCGAGGGAAAATAGTGTAGACTTTGGGACATATCCCCCTGTTCAATTGCATCAAGAAGACGGCCATGTAAGCAAATATTTTTTTTCTGTTATTTTGGTATAATTGAGGACTTCTGTTTCATAATAATTATTTTGTACATTTTTAAATAGTTTCTTTAAAGGTAATTATTCTTGAATTTCTGCAGATTGTGTTAGAGAATGGCATTATTAGTGTTACTTTGTCCACTCCTGGAGGCATGGTCACTAATATTCAATACAATGGTATTGATAATTTACTGCTGACAGAAAACAAAGAGGACAATAGGGGGTATATATATTTTTCTTCCTTTTATATATATATATATATTCATATACCCACCCATATATAAATATCTATAATTATGATATTATTCATCACGAGTCATTTAAAAAAATTTATTATCAATTCAGATATTGGGATATTGTTTGGACTCAACCGGATAATCCAACCAACATGATTGACAAGTAAGTTTTAAAATTCTTATATGATAATATAGAGTTTAGGAACATGGAAATGTTTGTCTTGAATTTCATTAAATTGAATTGTTAATGATAGAAGATGTTATATTAAAGATAATTAAAAGTTTTGAAATTAATTTTGCAGATTAGATGGTACAAACTTCAAGGTTGTTATGCAAGATGAAAATCAAGTGGAGATTTCTTTCACAAGGACATTTGATCCTTCTCTGAATGAAAGAGCACGACTTCCTCTTAATATTGACAAAAGGTGCAGCGTAAGTCGTGGTTAGTGCCGACGCTTTTGGGCACGGGCCAAATGAAGTTTTATTTAACTGATCAAATTGGGAAAATATATGCAGATTCATATTGTTGCGTGGATATCCTGGGTTTTATTCATATGCTATACTTGAACGCTTAGAAGGATGGCCTGATTTTGATACTTATCAAGGAAGAATCGTATTTAAGCTTCAAGAAAATTTGTACGTCAATGTTATATATATATATATATATTTTTTAAGTTGTTCAAACAAATTTGTGTCTCTAATATTTTGAATATATTTTTTTTAAATTTCAATTATGATTATAATAAGGATTGCTGATGATGAATAATATAATTGGCACAGGTTTCAGTTTATGGCAGTGGGAGATGAACGACAAAGAATTATGCCAACAAGTGAAGACCGAGAAAGAGGTCAAGTTCTTGATTACAAAGAAGCTGTACTTCTTACTAACCCAACTAATCCATTTCTTAAAGGAGAGGTACGTTTTTCTTTGTTAAGCAGCTTTTAGTTTAACGGCATAACGGCAACATAGTAGTAATTCACTGACAATTATTTTTCATAAGGCTAAAAGTTTATTTGATTTACATCTTGTTCCTTCCTTCGATGCTAATAATCATAACGGATAAAACAAAAGTATTTATAATAAAATAATAACTTAGTAGAAAGATTAATATAATTTATCTTCTAATATCGGTCATAATATTATATTAAAAAGTATAATAGATGAGTTTCACGGGTAAATTTACACTTACTAGATTAACGATTTTGGATTTCAATCGAATCCCCACCATCAATTTATCAAAAAAAAAAAAAAAAAAAAATTGCATGAAGATTGTTAGTGATGAAATTGGGTTTGAAATAATGGGCAGGTTGATGACAAATATCAATATTCGAGTGACAACAAGGACAACAAAGTCCATGGGTGGATCTGTAGTAACCCACCCACTGGGTTTTGGATGATTACTCCAAGTAATGAGTTCAAAACTGCTGGCCCTGTCAAACAAGACCTCACTTCCCATGCTGGCCCAACTACACTTTCTGTCAGTTTTCATATTTTTCAACAATTAAAGTTCCTTTTTCTTTTACTTAAAAATGCGTATTTTATTAATCTTATTTTCATTCTCAATAATAAAAAAAAAAAAAAAAAAACAGATGTTTTTCAGCACACATTATGCTGGAGAAATAATGGGCATAAGATTTCGAAATGGAGAGCCCTGGAAAAAGGTTTTTGGGCCTGTTTTAGTTTATCTTAATTCACTTTCAGATAATGTAGAACCTTTATCACTTTGGGCCGATGCAAAAGAGCAGGTATTTTCCTTTCTTTTTTTTTTTTTTTATTTTTCTTTTTTAAGAAGACTCGAGATTTTCAAAGCAGCAATACAAGACTGACATATCTTATTAAACTCTTAATTTAATTTTTTTTTTCAGATGCTAATAGAGACAGAAAGGTGGCCATACGATTTCCCAGTTTCAGAAGATTACCCAACTTCTTCCAAACGTGGTACAGTTAGTGGCCGTTTATTAGTCCATGATAGGTAAATAATTTCAGCACAATTCTTTTTTTTTTTTAAATTAAAATTTCTTCCCAAAAGATGTAAATTCTAAATGTTTTTTTACTTTTACCAAAAAAAAAAATTATATATGTATATTGTTGCAGATATGTAAACGAAAGGCTAATGACTGGGAGGTCTGCTTCTATTGGATTGGCTCCACCGGGAGAGGTTGGATCTTGGCAAATTGAAAACAAGGTAATATTGAAATTCCTTACAGCACTCAATGTAAAATTTTTATTTTAAAGTTTTACTCAATTTTTTTCATAAGTGATTCATTTATTAAAAATTTAAGTAAAAAAAGAAAATTGAGATTGAACTATCGTTTTCAATTTGAAGTGAAGTTATATATTTTTGCATATTTATTTTTTTCTCTTAACTTTAAATTCTTTAAATAGGGTTATCAATTTTGGACGGAAGCTGATGAAAAAGGTTACTTTGTAATAAAAAATGTTCGAGAGGGAAACTATAGTTTATATGCTTGGGTCCCTGGATTTATTGGTGACTACAAATATAAAGCATATATCAATATCAATTCAGGTAATCAGTTAACACTTATATTTTGACCATTAAGATTTTGAGCGGGAATTTTGGATACTTGTATAAGATGTTACCTTGAAAAGATTTTGAATCATTTTCTACCTTGTGATTTCATCACATTAATTATATTTCTTTCTCTTTTTTTTTTAAAAAAAATTATATTTCCATTTTTTTTTCTTATCCCAAAGGATTCGGTGCAACATTAATAATTATATTCTGGTTAATCAGGAGAAAGAATCACACTTGGGAATCTAATATATGAGCCCCCAAGAACAGGACCTACTCTCTGGGAAATTGGCATCCCAGATAGGACTGCTAGGGAATTCTACATACCTGACCCGAATCCCAATCTTATGAATCAATTGTACACCGTAAATCCTCAAGAAAGGTAGGTTAATTTATCTTTCCCTTTATTAAAATATACTTTACTTCTGTCTTTTTACTGAGTTAGATAATTATTTTTTTATTACAGATTTAGACAATATGGGTTATGGGATCGTTATACAGACTTGTACCCTCTCCAAGATTTGATTTTCACCGTTGGTGTCCATGATTATCAAAGAGATTGGTTTTTTGCTCATGTAAATCGGTAATTCTTTGCTTACTATCTACTTTACTTCTCAAACATCACTTTTTTTCTTTTATATTTTTTTTGGTAAAATTACATAATTTTAAATAATTTTCTTACATATAGATTATAATACTATATTTCAAATAAATATCTCTTTATTATTACTTCGGTAAGTTTGTATGTATGTTATAGAATATATATTTTTTTAAGGATATTTTGAAAAAAATTTATTAAATATTATATTATTTTTACAGTGTAATAAATAAAAAAGTATAAATAATAAAAGGTGATAAGTAAAAAAAAATATAATATTTTATTTTGCCACCTAAATTAATTATATGAAGTACATTTTAACAAACAATGGAACAGGAATGTTGGAAACAAAACTTATGTTCCAACAACATGGCAAATAATATTTGATCTGGAAAATACCGCTGAATCTTCAAAGTATACACTCCAGCTGGCCTTAGCATCTGCCAATGAAGCTGAATTGCAAGTATGAACTTCAATCCCCCAAGCCTTTTTTTCTTTTCCTTTTCTTCTAGTTGGCAATGAAGAGTTCTTTTTTATTTTAATCTTAAGTTTAACAAAAGCCGTTTTCTTTGGGTACATCTTGTAGATTCGAGTTAACGATCCATACGTACAAATTCCCCATTTTACAACAGGGAAAATTGGGAGAGATAATGCAATTGCAAGACATGGAATACATGGGTTATATTGGCTGTTTAGCATAGAAATTCTTGGATCCCAACTTTCCATGGGGAGAAATACAATTTTTCTCACACAAGATAGAAGTTCAAGTCCTTGGAAAGGTCTCATGTATGATTATATTCGACTTGAAGGCCCGCCATTATAAGTCGGAGAAAATTCATATTACTTATTTTTAAAAGGTTAGGTTACTTATAGGTGATAATTTTATTGAGATGAGCCTAATAATAATTGGCTCTTTGGATGTTGTAACAATGTATTGCTTAGAGATAGTAGAACATTAATTATAACAATTGCTTTTTTAAAGGAGAAACTTAAAAGTTAAATAAAATTATGATAGAGTTTAATAGTTTTTGTTTTACGAGCATCATCCGCTAATAATTGACTTATAAAATAAGGGGAATCCAATACAAAACAAGGGAAATCAATAGTGTTTCTGCCGTGTTGAGCCAAAGCTTTAGCTCACATATTCGCCTCTGGGTACACAAGTAAAAGTCTAACCTTGGCAAATGTAGTTATCATCCACCTGCCATAAAAAAGCAAAGTGAGGGTGGAAGTCAGGGGGGTTGTTCAAGGTAGTTTACATGGTGGCATTAGTTTAATCTCCAAATGACTAATGTTTAGTATAAATGCCTTTGTAGCTTAATTAGGGCTACAATATTGATATGTTAGGCCCCTTTAAGGCCTAGGCCCCCATTCATGAGGTTCAATCACATCTTCAAATTTAACTAGAAGTAATTTCTTTTTCTGGTGTGTGCTACCCCATGAGAAATGACTATGCTCTTTATCAATTTTTTCACCAATCGAGCTTGGAAGAGCGGTACATTGAGCATAATAGTTAACAACCAAAAGAGAGGAAGCACAAATGATGGTTCTTCGGTTAGCCAAAGATAACAATTCGCTTTTCCATCCTTGGGAGTTTGTTTTGGATTTTTTCAAGGATAAAATTGAAATCTGGGGTCTTTAAGCTCCCATTCTGAACAGGAAAGCACAAGTATCTTCCAAAGGAAGAAGTGGGTTTGATGCCTAAAGATGTTTGGATATAATTAAGACCATCTTGGCTTATATTTTTTGAAGCGCAAAAATGAGAATTGGATGGGCTAATGGATTGATCAGAAAAGTTGCGAAAATGGTTTAGGACTTTTTTTTACCACATTAATTGTTTTGAGATCACCTTGCCTAAAATGAACCACATCATCGCTCATGAACCTTGGGTAAGAGCTCGACCAAATTTTCCAACTTTAATGGGTTTCCAATTCTCCTCTCTAGCTTCATGTTCATTGAGTAAGGATAAGAATTCCATGCAAAGGATAAAGATATAAGGGGAGAGCGGATCTCTTGACGGATACCTTGGGAAGAGGGAAGAGTTTGGAGGGCTCCCCATTAAGAATGGCCATTGGGCCGAATCCACGATTCTGGGCAGAGCGGTCCGGGCCAGAGAACACGGTTCAACTACCTTAGCTAGCCCTAATGGGTTTGCGGTCCCGGCTAGGCTGAGCTGTGGTTCAGGAATGGTAAACCAACCACGAACTGTCTCATAGGGTCGGATCAGACGACCCGTTCCGCGGGCTGACTCTTTTTTGTTTGTTTATTTTTTTTAATCCAAGATTTTAAAGCTATTTTTATTAAGTTAGATTAGAAAACTTAAGTTATTTTTATTAAGTTTAGAAAACTCAAGTTTTTTTTTTTTTTTTTTAAGTTTGGAAAACTTAAGTCATTTTTATTAAGTTCAGAAAACTTAAATTATTTTTATTAAGTTTAGAAAACTTAAGTTATTTTTATTTTGTATAGAAAAATTAAGTTATTTTTATTCAGTTTAGAACCAACAACAATAATTACGCCATGATTGGTAGTGGGACGAGAAAATTGTGGCACAAGAGGTTGGGTCATCCCTCTGATACTGTTCTAATTTTTTTCAGCTCCTGTACCGAATTCTAAAAATTATTCTCCTTGTGATATTTTTCATCGTGGAAACAAACTTATTCATTTATCTCTCGTAGTTTGAATAAAGCTAACGCTATGTTTTCCTTGATTAGTTGTGATGTCTAGGGTCCATACAATGTTAAAGCTCACAATAGAGCTTGCTATTTTCTCACAATTCTTGACGAATTTTCTCGTTTTGTGCGGATATTTTTAATATCTGAGAAAAGTGAAGGGAAACTATAATTCTTGAGTTTTGCAAAATGATTAATACACAATTTGATTAAAAAAATTAAGCACGTTTGTTCTGATAATGGAGGAGAGTTTATCTTTTTAAAAAAGATTTCTTTCTTGAAAACTGAATAATTCATGAAACTTATATTCTTTATTATATACCCCAACAAAATGATCATGTTGACAAAAGTATCGCCATATTTTGAATGTGGCACACGCCCTTCCTTTTCAAGCAAATATTTCTACCTCTTTCTGGGGAGAACGTGTCCTTACTACTATTATTTAATCAATCGTACTCCATCAACTTTGTTACAAGGAAAGTCTCTATTTGAAATATTGCATGACATAACTCCGAACTATAATTTGTTCTTTTGTTGTTTATGCTATGTAATGATAGACACCCTTCATGATAAATTTCATTCTTGTAGTAGAAAGTGTCTTTTTATTGGTTATCCTTTGGGAAAACGAGGATGGCATGTTTATGATTTAAATACAAATGAATTCTTTGTTTCTCGCGATGCTGTGTTTGAGGAGCATATTTTTCCATTTTCTCATCTTCCACTCTCAAATCTTGGTTCTTCTTCACCAAATATACACTTCGAGGGAGTATTACTCATTCTCACAAAAATCCCACTACTTTTTATAGTCCATTGGATCTTTAATTTTCCTCAGGAAAAATTTCAACCCTAGCTTAGTGCCAAATACACAGGCCACTTCTTCTCCCATTAACCCTCCAAATTCTTGTAGGCCTTTCTCTCCTACTAATCCTACAAATTCTTGTGGGAAATTCAATGAACAACCCATTTCATCTCCCATCAATCCTCCTCATTCAAGTGGGCTATTACCTCCAAGCCCAACACTAGGAACTCTTATATCTCGCACCATTTCTCCTGGACTATTTTGTCAAAATCTTTGGACTGCAGCTTAGTTCTTGATTCATCAAGTCCTCCAAATTCCTCTTCTCCCATTATTCTTTCTTCTCCTTCTTCTGACTTGCCTCCTTCTGATCACAATTCCACTGAGGCAAAACTTCTATCTAGTTCCTCCGATGTCCTCTTATCACAAAGAAGAAGTGATTAGGTCTGGCATCCTCATACTAAAATGGCATATTATGAATGTTACTCGGTGCAAAGTAACACTCTCTATTCTACTAATCAATTTGTGCCTCCAAGAGCCTCTGGTAAGTGATCCTATCCTCTCTCTTCTTATGATTCTTGTGCATTATTTTCCCCCAAACACCAAGGTTTTCTAGCTGCAGTTCAATATGAAACTGAAACGGCATGATTTGCGAATGTAGTAAAATCTCTGAAACAGCTTGATGCTATGATACAAGAACTTGATGCTTTGGAAAAGAATCACACTTTGATTCTTACCACTCTTCCACCAAATAAGAAAGCGGGCTACAAATAGATGTACCGTATAAAATTAAAATCTTATGTCATGGTGGAAAGATCCAAGGCTCGTTTTGCTATCTTTGGGAAAAAAAACAGATTGAGGGGGAGGATTTCACTAAGACCTTTGCTCCTACTCCCAAACTTGTTATTGCCTATACTCAACTAGCGATGGCTATTGCCAAAGATTAGGAAATCCGCTAAATGGATGTGCATAATACCTTCCTCCATGATGATCTTACGGAAGAAATGTATATGAAAGGTTTACTATTCACATTCCACGTAGGTTTGTCTATTGAAGAAATCTTTATACAGTTTAAGGCGAGCCCTCCAATATTTGCTTCGTAAATTATCTGCTACTTTAAAAAAGTATGTTTTTTAGCAATTTTATGCAGATTATTCCTTGTTTACAGTAAATAAATGGAACCGATTACTGACGGCATAACTCATCGATACACCTTCGATTTGATCCTGTTACCAATGGTATACCGACGAAATTGGAATCGTTGGATGGTTTTCGCCAGTAACAACAGCTACTGATGGCTTGTCGTCAGTAAGCACATTTCCGACTAACTTATCAATGACTTTTTTTTTTTTTTCTATTATTTATTTTGTTACCGACCAACGCGTCTCGTCGGTAACAAACGTTGACGGCTTTACCGACGAGTTTTCTGTCATCGGTAGCACTCACCGATGAACGTAGCAATGGTAGTAGGTGTCGTCGGTACTCTCCATCGAAAAAACTACCGACGAATTTTTGGTCGGTATTAAAATAAAAAAATTAAAAAAAAACATTTTATGGTGGATCCGTTAGTAATACTTTTTTTTTTATATTGTTTAAAAACAAAACCGAAACTCCTTGAAATGTAGAAAACCCAATAGCAACAATACAAACCATTCATAAACTAAATGTAAAACATTTATCAAAGATAAAAAAGCCATAAACTAAATATGTAATCCATAAACCAATCACAAACATCCATGAAACGTTAAAAACATAAACATCCATCACAAGTAAAAAATATAAACATCTATCAAAGTGTATATATCATTAGGAGGCCTACAAAGCATCTTTAGAGGATGGGGAAGCACCATGCGTGGGGCCGGGTAAAGGAGAAATGGGTCTGGGAGCATGAAGAGAAGGGGGAGGGGGAAGGGAAAAGGAGGGGAGGGTGGAGTTCTAGAATCTCAAATTAGCACCTCGGAGGTCCCCGTTGTTGCTACTGCAGTCGATAAAAAAGTGGAAGAATCAGCACTCATCGCAACTTTGACGAGGGGCATCATCGACGGAAATGGAATGTAGGCTAGGTGGTTATGCTCGAATAGCTGCCTCACGTGCTCGTCGAAGGCAACAGATGCTCTAGAAACAACATCTTCAAACCTCCGTATAAGCTGTTAGTATATGCCCTAAGACCAATTGACTCACATTTATGATTTATGAAGCATGTATTTTTGAATTGTATTTTATGCTCTTGGTCATCAAGTATGTGACTTGATAGTAAAACCCTTATGTCTAATAAAATACTATTCTTATTTGCCCCTAGTTTATTACATCTTGTAAACTAGTGTGAAGTTGATTGATGGTCAAGTTTTACTGATCATGAATATGAGATATAAAATCAATTTATAAATACATATTGAGAATATTGTATTGGACATGACCCAAAGTGAAGAAGAAATATTGCATGGGTTTAAGTTATAAGTATTTCTTCTCAGTTTTATATTTGGTGTCCTTCGACCTAATGTTTCTTGCATGGGGAGAAAAATATGTTTTGACATAGTCAAACATCACTTTTAATTAGGTGATCATTATGATTATTGGTTGGCTTATTTTCTCGTCATGGCTTGAATATTGGAGATAGTGAAAGGGATTTGTCCCTCTCTTTTTAGAGAGAGATATCCATGGGCCCCTTGATAAGGAAGACTGGAAAATATGCATGGCCATGCTCAAATAAGTATTAATAAGGTGTTATTAATATTATTTGTTGGAACAGTCTGCCTGGTGATCAAGTAAATGGTTAATTAAGTTTTATAAGGATGACTTGATCCATGCCTTATACTTAATTAGGATATCGTGTGACAAAAGGACTAAATATTAAATCTGATGTTAGGTTATTATTGCATTTACTTAACTTGGGTAAGCATAATGTCTTGCTAGAGGCCGCTTATGTTTTGTGAATAAATGTCTAGGACATTTTTCATTCACTGCCAACGTTAAGTGAACCTATAGGGTCACACGCCTAGACGATCTTGTGAGCATAATGTCCACGTTCAATGTATCTAGATTGTGTCCAGATTCATTGAACGTATACAAAAGGGGAATCAGATTCCATATTGTATTTTCTGGTAGGTTAATAAGTAATTAATTTTATTTAATAGAATAAATAAAATTAATTACTTAATATTACTCATCCAACCGTTGGATGATTATAGGAATAGACGGACGAGATTAAACTGTCATTAGATGACAGTTAGGGTTTTGATATTGACAGCTATAAAAGGTTATGTTAACCTTTTCTTGGTGGCCGTCCTTTATCTGAATAAAGAAAAACAAAACCCTAAACCCTAGAACGGCGATATAGTATCTCGTCTCCTCTCTCTGAAATACGACCGATTACCAGATAGTGAGAATCAGTTCTGAATAGTTTTCAGAACACAGAAGGGGCTAGCATCCCGATCGCTTGCAGAGAAGTTCGTCGCGTGGATACCAGTACAGGGCGAAGCGTACAAAGCAGCGCCTCCACAACGAACAATCAAAACATTGAGGTAATTTCTATCCAATCGGTTTTTCTAGTATGTGCAGATCCTGTTGGTGGATTTTCGTAGTTTTATTTTACTTTGTTTTTGCCTACGGATTCCAACAGTGGTATCAGAGCAACGTACATACTAGTTTTACTGATTTTATCTGTTACCACTTTGATTACACATGTTGTTTTCAATCGGCCTTATAGTAAGGTTTCTGATTAGTGTAATAATCAGAGTAAATTGAATTGTAGGATTCGCATATATTATATTCTGTTTTACTTATTAATGCGATTAATTAAACAGAATGTTGTTACTGCCAAATTGTTTGGCATACAGTCTGTAATCTGTGCAATTTAATTGTTAAACTACTATGCAGAATCACATCATTTAATGTTTAACTGTTAAACAAAATTTCTGGCGGCATGATTTTAGGGTTTATGACGGCAATAACTTATTCAATGAGTTAGAGAGAAAAAAAATCGTTTTTCTTTCCGGGGGCGCTGCCCCCTGAGACCCCCACAAGGGCGCTGCCCCTTGACCCCGCCCGCTGAACGGCCAGCGGGACTGCCGTTTTCTTCCGAGGGCTTCGCCCCCGGAACCCCCCTTGTTGTTTCTTTGCATGTTTCTTCCTATCTTTAGATGCATGGTGCATAGCATGGCCCTTTACCTCTTGTGATTGATTGGCTTATTTTGTTAATGGGTTGTATATTTTTAAATACGGCCTGCGTGTCGTTGTTTTCGTTGATGTAATATTATCAAGCTTTACTAGAATAGGTTAATTTTATTTTCTGTTCCTATGTATGTTTTTCTGTCCTATGTAACAAGATTAGAAGGCCAAGACATTGGAGGCAAGCTAATGGAGATGAAGACTTACCTAGATTGACCTTTGACTTCCATGAGGCTCGTGGAAGTCAATATAGGATTGGGGCCATGCTATGACACGTTTTATTTGATGTATATATATTATGCATGTGATGTTTAGTTTATTTCCTTTTATTTTTTATATATGTTTTGTGAAATAATATACAAATAAAAAGGAAGAAGGTTTTTGAAACCATGTAAAAAAAAAAAAAAAGTAAGTCGAAAAATGTCTTCCATGATCATAAGCACTTCTCCATGCTTGGATCATCATTTTGTCTCATTGCCAAAGCAAGAGATAAATGGTTACCTAAGTAGGGGAAGATGGAAAATGGTGATTTCCATATGTTTGGAATGGTTTGGAGCCTAGGACATCATATGGGATTTTGCCGGTACATTTAGATGTAAATCCTATTAATATATTTTTCTCTAATTATGGGTGTTAAGCCAAAGCTTACTTATGATTAGAATAAAATGAATTTTATACCCATGATTTATATCAAGTGTTGAATATTGCAGGGAAAATTTAATGCTTCATTTATTTAATTTTACTTTGCAAATTCTATGTAGATAATGGCCTCAAACAATTCAAACACATCGTTGCGATCCGTGCTTGAAAAGAATAAGCTTAGTGGGACTAACTTTCTTGATTGGGCACGAAATTTAAGGATTGTCCTTAAACAAGAAAAAAAAGCTATATGTACTTGAGAACCCTATCCCTAATCAACCAGCTAACAATGCGCCCAGAGTCGAAAAGGATGCTTATAGTAAGCACAAGAATGATTCTAACGATGTGACATGTCTCATGTTGGCTACGATGGAATCTGAGTTGCAAAAGCAATTCGAGGAAGTTGAGGCTTATGAGATGATAAAACAGCTCAAGGAAATGTTCCAAGAGCAGGCACGTCAAGAGAGATATCTTACCACTAAGGCGTTGAATAGCTGCAAAATGACCCCTGGCACTTCAGTTAGTGCTCATGTCCTTAAGATGAAAGGGTATTTTGATCAGCTTGAAAAACTTGGAGCACTTGTAAGTTATGACTTGGCTACTGATATGATCTTGGCCTCTTTGACCTCTGACTATGATCAGTTTGTCATGAACTTCAATATGCATAATATGGAAAAGTCCATAAATGAATCGTACGGGATGCTCAAGCAGACTGAACAAAACATTAGGAAGTCTACTCCTAATGTTCTGATGGTTCAGAAGGGGCAGTTCAAGAAGAACAAGGGAAAGGGAAAGGGAAAGGATATGGCCAAAAAGGGGTAAAGGCAAGCGAAGCCCAAGCCCAAGGTTAAACCACGAAAGGAAGGGACTTGCTTCCACCGCAATGAACTCGGTCATTGGAAGAGGAATTGCAAGCTCTACTTGGAAGAAAAGAAGAAGCAAAAGGCCGGTGAGACTGCCGCTTGAGGTATTTTCGTTATAGAAATTAATATGTCTACTCCTACTTCATGGGTATTAGATACCGGATGTGGAGCTCATATTTGTGTAAATGTGCAGGGACTCAAAAGGAGTAGATCTTTGGCAAAGGGAGAGGTGGACCTACGAGTTGCAAATGGAGCAAAAGTTGCTGCTTTGTAGCCAGTAGGGACATTTGATTTACTTTTGCCCTACTCGGGCTTATAATTGAACTTAAAGATTGTTATTATGTTCCCTGCTATGAGTAGGAACATCATTTCAGTTTCTTGTTTGGATATTGATGGTTTTGAGTTTAATACTAAGAATGGTAAAAGTTCTATTTATAAAAATGGTATTTTCTATGGGGATGCCTCTTTATGTAATGGACTTTACATTCTTAACCTACATGATTCCATTAGTAAGCCCATCTATAACATAAATACAAAGAAATTTAAATCTAATGATTTAAATCAAACTTACTTCTGGCATTGTCATTTGGGCCATATAAATGAGAAACGCATATCAAAACTCCATCAAGATGAACTTTTATCTTCATTCGACCTTGAGTCTTATGAAAAATGTGATTCTTGTTTATTGGGAAAAATGACTAAAAGTCCATTTACAGGGCAAAGTGAAAGGGCTACCGATTTATTGGAACTCATACATACTGATGTATGTGGGCCAATGAACACACAAGCCAGAGGAGGTTTTCAGTATTTCATTACATTCACGAGATGATTTCGATGAGATATGGTTATGTCTATCTAATGAAACATAAATCTGATTCCTTTCAAAGTTTAAGGAATTTCAAAATGAAGTACAGAATCAACTTGGAAGGAGTATCAAATTACTTCGATCAGATCGAGGTGGCGAATACTTAGGCCAAGAGTTTGACGAACATCTAAAAAATTGTGGGATATTATCACAATTAACTCCACCAGGATCATCACAATGGAATGGTGTGTCTGAACGCAGAAATCGAACTCTATTGGATATGGTTCGATCTATGATGAGTCAAACAGATCTTCCAATTTCTTTTTAGGGTTATGCTCTAGAAACTGCTGCATTCATATTAAATAGAGTTCCATCTAAAGCTGTTCAGAAGACACCATATGAGATATGGACCGGGAAACAACCTAGTTTAGCATTTCTCAAAATTTGGGGATACGATGCTTATGTGAAGCGATCATTATCTGAAAAACTAGCACCCAAATCTGATAAGTGTCTGTTTGTGGGATATCCTAAGGAAACTAAAGGATACTACTTTTATCTTCCATCTGAAAAACAAAGTGTTTGTTGCTCGGAACGGAATTTTCCTTGAAAGGGAATTCGTTTCCAAAAGAGTCAGTGGGAGTAGAATCCATCTTGAAGAAGCTCAAGGACAGCAGACCATTTCTGAACCGAGTATGGATACTCAATTGGACTCACGTATTCATACTGAGCCTGAACATTTGACACAAGGGCCAAGAAGGTCTAATAGGATTTCTCAGATACCACAGAGATATGGATTTCTTGTGACTGAGTATCACAATATTGATCTTATTGATCAAGGTGAACCTAATTCCTACCAAGATGCTATTCGTAGTCCTGAATCTAGCAAATGGCTAGAGGCTATGAAATCAGAAATGCAATCCATGCATGATAATCAATTTTGGACTTTGATTGATCCACTTGAAGGTTGCAAGACCATAGGGTGTAAATGGGTTTTCAAAAAGAAAACTGACATGGATGGCAATGTGCACACTTACAAAGCTCGATTGGTAGCAAAAGGGTATAGACAAACTCATGGTATAGACTATGATGAAACATTTTCTCTAGTTGTAATGCTTTCAATTAGAATTCTACTTGCCATTGCAGCATATTATGATTATGAAATATGGCAAATGGATGTTAAAACTGCTTTTCTTAATGGAAATCTACTGGAGGATGTGTATATGACACAACCTGAAGGTTTTATTCATCCTTCGAATTCTAGTAAAGTGTGTAAACTTCAAAGATCCATTTATGGCTTGAAGCAAGCATCTCGAAGTTGGAATCTTCGTTTTGATGAAGCAATTAAAGAATTCAATTTCATCAAGAATGAGAATGAACCTTGTGTCTACAAAAGGGTTACAGAAAATGCAGTAGTCTTCTTAGTACTCTATGTCGATGACATCTTGTTAATTGCGAATGATATCCCCACTTTGCAAAGTGTAAAAACTTGGTTGGGGAAGTGTTTTTCAATGAAAGATTTAGGCGAAGCGGCCTATATTCTAGGCATTAGGATCTATCGAGATAGATCTAAAAAGCTTATTGGCCTAAGTCAGAGTGGATATATTGACAAGGTCTCGAAAAGGTTCGAGTATGCAAGATTCTAAGAGAGGATTCTTGCCAATGTCACATGGCGTTAAACTCAGTAAGTCTCAAAGTCCTACCACAAGGGAGGATACAGAACGCACGAGTAAGATTCCTTACGCTTCCGCAATTGGATCTATCATGTACGCCATGTTATGCACTCGCTCAGATGTCTCGTATGCATTAAGCATGACTAGCAGATTTCAGTCAAATCCTGGTGAACCGCATTGGACTGCAGTAAAAAACATTCTCAAGTACTTAAGAAGGACTAAAGAGATGTTTTTGATCTACGGAGGTCAGGACGGAGAGCTTGTTGTAAATGGTTACACGGATGCTAGCTTTCAGACTGATGTAGATGATTTTAGATCGCAATCTGGATTTGTGTTTTATTTGAATGGAGGTGCTGTGAGCTGGAAGAGTTCAAAGCAAGATACCGTGGCCGATTCTACCACAGAGGCTGAGTATGTGGCTGCTTCTGATGCAGCCAAGGAGGCAGTTTGGATCAGAAAGTTCATCACAGAACTAGGTGTAATTCCTAGCATTGTGAACCCAGTGGACCTATATTGTGATAATACAGGAGCCATTGCACAAGCTAAGGAACCTAGATCTCATCAACGATCCAAACATATTCTCAGGCGTTTCCATCTCATTCGAGAAATTATTGAGCGTGGAGATGTTAAAATTTGCAAAGTAGACACCAATGACAATGTCGCAAATCCATTGACAAAGCCACTCCCACAACTTAAGCATGACAGTCATACTAGGTCAATGGGTTTGAGAGTCATGTCAAATTGGTAGTAGGGCAAGTGGGAGATTGTTAGTATATGCCCTAAGACCAATTGACTCACATTTATGATTTATGAAACATGTATTTTTGAATTGTATTTTATGCTCTTGGTCATCAAGTATGTGACTTGATAGTAAAACACTTATGGCTAATAAAATACTATTCTTATTTGTCTCTAGTATATTACATCTTGTAAACTAGTGTGAAGTTGATTGATGGTCAAGTTTTACTGATCATGAATATGAGATATAAAATCAATTTATAAATACATATTGAGAATATTGTATTGGACATGACCCAAAGTGAAGAAGAAATATTGCATGGGTTTAAGTTATAAGTATTTCTTCTCAGTTTTATATTTGGTGTCATTCGACCGAATGTTTCTTGCATGGGGAGAAAAATATGTTTTGACATAGTCAAACATCACTTTTAATTAGGTGATCATTATGATTATTGGTTGGCTTATTTTCTCGTCATGGCTTGAATATTGGAGATAGTGAAAGGGATTTGTCCCTCTCTTTTTAGCGAGAGATATCCATGGGCCCCTTGATAAGGAAGACTGGAAAATATGCATGGCCATGCTCAAATAAGTATTAATAAGGTGTTATTAATATTATTTGTTGGAACAGTCTGCCTGGTGATCAAGTAAATGGTTAATTAAGTTTTATAAGGATGACTTGATCCATGCCTCATACTTAATTAGGATATCGTGTGACAAAAGGAATAAAATATTAAATCTGATGCTAGGTTATTATTGCATTTACTTAACTTGGGTAAGCATAATGTGTTGCTAGAGGCCGCTTATGTTTTGTGAATAAATGTCTAGGACATTTTTCATTCACTGCCAACGTTAAGTGAACCTATAGGGTCACACGCATAGACGATCTTGTGAGCATAATGTCCACGTTCAATGTATCTAGATTGTGTCCAGATTTGTTGAACGTATACAAAAGGGGAATCGATTCCATATTGTATTTTTACGGTAGGTTAATAAGTAATTAATTTTATTTAATAGAATAAATGAAATTAATTACTTAATATTACTCATCCAACCGTTGGATGATTATAGGAATAGACGGACGAGATTAAACTGTCATTAGATGATAGTTAGGGTTTTGATATTGACAGCTATAAAAGGTTATGTTAACCTTTTCTTGGTGGCCGTCCTTTATTTGAATAAAGAAAAACAAAACCCTAAACCCTAGAACGGCGATATAGTATCTCGTCTCCTCTCTCCGAAATACGACCGATTACCAGATAGTCAGGATCAGTTCTGAATAGTTTTCAGAACACAGAAGGGGCTAGCATCCCGATCGCTTGCAGAGGAGTTCGTCGCGTGGATACCAGTACAGGGCGAAGCGTACAAAGCAGCGCCTCCACAACGAACAATCAAAACATTGAGGTAATTTCTATCCAATCGGTTTTTCTAGTATGTGCAGATCCTGTTGGTGGAATTCCGTAGTTTTATTTTACTTTGTTTTTGCCTACGGATTCCAACATAAGCCTCGACTCATGATCCAAGCAACACGGTGCCAATGCAGCTGTGGCTCGGCTACTCTCGGCTATGATGTTAGCTGCCTCTAAACGAACTCCATACAAACGACCGCAGCTCGTCCCACCAGCTATAATGGCCATTAGCTAGAGATCATCGGGCATAGCAGTACCCGAGGCCTTAGCATCCTCCACGGCCTTCCTTCGGATCTCATGAAATTTCTCCTACAATATAAAATGTTAGTTGAACTCGACTGTTTGTTATAAAACATTATGTAAACATAAGTTATAATTGATACTAAACCTACCCAAAACTCTGCAAAGTAGAAATCTACGTACTCCCCCTTCTTCTCCCCTTTCTGATGTTTTTTAAGTTCCTCCAAGTACTTGCCTCTGGAAGAACCTCTTAGTCAAATTCTTTTGCTGCAAAACAAAAAGAAAAGGATTAACATTTTTTCTAAGTTAGTTTAATTAATAAGAGGAATTTAATATTAAATAAACTTCTTACCAATTTCACAATCATTTCTATGAATGAGATGGGACCACCCGTTTCCTTTCCAGCTCCCCGTCCTCCCGGTTCCTAAGTCCAGTGCCTCTTAATTCGTACGCACTGGGCTTTATACGTAGGGGTATTCCAATGATTCCATATCTCAATCCAGTAGCTCTCATAAATCCATGGTGGCCTCTTGTTCTTTCACCAAGCGTCACCCAACAAATCTCTTATTCGTTCTTTCGCCTTTGACTCCCATGCCATCTTTTTCTTGGTCATGGAGTAGGCCGGATCCCATACGCATCATTTATGAAAAATTAAAAGATTAGAATAGAATGTAACATTAGAAATCATAAGGCATATTTTCATGATCATAAGGCATATTTTAATGATCATAAGGCAAATTAGAAATCATAAGGCATATTTTCATGATCATAAGGAAAATTAGAAAACACAAGACATATTTAATGATCATAAGGCAAATTAGAAAACATAAGACATATTTTAATGATCATAAGGCAAATTAGAAATCATAAGGCATATTTTAATGATCATAAAGCAAATTAGAAATCATAAGACAAATCTTAATGATCATAAGGAAAATTAGAAATCATAAGGCATATTTTCACTTTTTTATAAGGTAAATTAGAAATCATAAGGCATATTTTAATGATCATAAAGAAAATTAGAAATCACAAGGCATATTTTCATGTTCATTAGGCAAATTAGAAATCATAAGGCATATTTTCATGATCAAAAGAAAGAAATTTTTTAAACTAACTCCAACAAAAAATTTAATGATTCCTTTTAAAAAATTTATATAATTGATTTACTTGAAACTCACCCCACTACATATCTCATACAGTCGCGAGATCTCAGACCAAGTGTGGTAAGGCCCATTGAATCGCTCTTGGGAGACAGATGAGATGTGGATGGCGGCTCTCGAAGAGGGCTATAATCTGTTACACAAAGATTTCATTACTATTTATATTAGAATATAATATTTTTGTATGTATACAAATACTTACTGGTTTATATGTAAATATAATAACTCCTAAGAATCTCCAGGTAGAGGCCTACATGCCAGAGATCCCATATCCGAAGCTGGAGGATCCATCTCTGGAGTCGTAGGAGTGGATGGCTGTGAGGTAGACGGCTCTGAGGTAGTAGGTGGGCCCTGCATCATTGGTGGAGCATGTGATGGAGTCGGCTGATTGACAGACGACAGATGAAGAGGATTTCCGTACTAGCAGGAGTCGATAGGGCCTACTTCATCAGTTTAGCGGGTATCCCCGTCAACGGGCTAGCATCAAACTATCTCTTCCGTCTTCGAGGCATCTTACCTATGATAGAAGGAACGTGAATGAATTAGTTAAAAATACTACAAAAAAATAATTGTCATAAACATATAAGTGTAATAAATACACACACATATATATATATATATATATATATGTAAATATCATGTAATCAAAGTAATGTATACAATGTTTGATGTGTCGGAATACTCATCGTGTTCATCGATAGAATCATCATCAGGATCATCATCGGCATCTTCATTGGAATTTTTATCCGGATCATCATTGCATCTTCGTCCGAATCTTTATCGGAATACCATTCGACCTTAGTTTCATCATTTTGTAATTCCTAGAAATATGTTTCGAAGTTAATGTTTAACTCTTCCGACAAACGAGAATCATGGACTAGCGTCCAACGTATTCAATCACCGCATCTATTGTCGAACCCTTGCTAATATCCAGTTCACTTGGAACACATCATCTGGGACCGAAACATCTATTACTCATGGTTGAGATTTCATTACACTAAGCCAATCTGTCCTCGTTCTTTTAGAGCTCGGATAGGGAAGAAATGAAACTTGCGCTGCTTGATGAGCTAATAAGAAAAGATCTATCCTTCGTGTCTTCGATCTTTGTGAAACTCAATAATTTTGTATTAAAGATGAATCATCATTCCTCTATCCGAGGAATCAAACCAATCATAATGAAACAAGATGACCATTTGGATTAGTGTTCCAGTCAGCTCAACCTAAATGATTTCTCTTAAAACATTGTAATAATCCGATTTCACAAAAACCCCATCATTACAAGTTTTTCCCTCCTTACCCCTATCTCTTGTGTGAAGCTGAAACCCATTAACAATGTAACTAATGTATGTCTTCACTTTTTTATTAGGACTCCAAGATACACTAAAATGGGAATGCTTTCCTCTAATTCACTCATATGTGACGGACTTATCTTCGGCGCGCCCAAGTCTCAGTAGAATAGACTCAACTTGGCCAAGCAACTCCACACCTTCACCAGAAGGAATTCTCTAAAAGCGATGGGCGTCAATCATTCCATGAACACATGACAATCATAGCTTTACATGCCGGTCATCTGCATTTCTTTATAATCAGCACACATGGCTGAGTTAGATGCATATTCATTTGGCAGTTGTAATTGTTTAACTCAATCAAGCACCATTTTCTTTTGTTCTTTTGTCAAGGTGTAACATATTGTTGGCTTCAAATTACCCCCGCCGTTCTCTTTCATCAACAAGTCTAGTCGGTTGCAATACCAAGGTAGGTCTTGTCTAGCCTTGATATTATCCTTAGATTTCCCTTTACATCCATGATAGTACTGAATAGATTATCAAACACATTCTTCTCGTTGTGCATCACGTCAATGTTATGATGGACTAAGAGGGTACGCCAATAAGGAAGATCCAAAAATGTACTCCTTCTTGTCCAATTGTGACCCTTTCCCCTACCATCTTCCTTGCTTGATTCTTTTCCTGTTTCGGTGATTTTTGGAAAGTCCTAGATCATTTCCCATATACGTTCTCCCGAAAGTCACAGTGGAGGTGACGAGCGGTCCTCACCTTTATCTCTCTTGAAAGACCTCGAGTCTCATCTGAATTTATGATCCGGTGGCAAGAAACATCGATGGCAATCGAACCAAGATTGTTTTCTACCATTTTACAAACTTAAAGGACTGTGTGTGTTCCATACAATATGGACAAGCCAATGCCCACTGTACTCCAATCGCTCAATATAATGTATGCCAGAAAGTCATTAACAATCCAAAGAATTGAGGTCTGCATTTGGAAATTATGTTTTTTCGATATGTCATAAGCAATGGTCCAAACATCCCACAACTAATTTAATTCTTTTATCAATGGTTGTAAATAAACATCCAAGTTGTTTTTCGGATTTTTTGGACCTTGGATGAGAATCGTAAAGATTTTTACCTCATTTTTCATACGCATCCAAGGTGGCAAGTTATACGGTGTTACCATTATTGGCCACGAATCATATGTGTTCCTGCCATTCCAAAAGGTGAAAACCTATCTGTATAAAGGCTAAGTCTCACGTTCCTCAGTTCTGCCAAAAAATCAAAGTAAATCTTGTCAAAATGCTTCCAAGCTTCATCATCTCTAGGATGACTCATCACTTCCAGCTCCTGTGAGCTTTCAACATGCCATCTCATGTGCTTGGCAGTTCTTTTCGATTCATACAATCTTTGTAATCTAAGAGTTAAGGAAAGTAAAACATCGTCTTCACCGGTCTCTTCGGCTCCCTTTTTCTTTTCTTTCCTCTTTTCTTCCTACATATCTTGAGCCAGTGGCTACCACGACACTTACATTCTGTTCTCTCGGAGTCCTCCTTCCAATAACCATTAGAACAAACATCAATCATTTGCACGGGCAATCCTAAACTGGATATCAATTTCTACTTCACATACCAATCTTCTACCATATGATTGGTCTACGACAAATGCTTCTTTATGAATGCACAAACATCATTGCGACTTTTGAGTCCATTGGTTCTCAAACTTAATGTACGACAACTCAACAGTCACATATAACACTGAATGTTTATCATTCCCATCAACCAATAATGTCTCCATCACTTTTAACATGTCAAAAACATTTTCGCCTCACGATTAGGTGGTTCTTCAGGATTGGTTTCTTCTTGAGATAAAATGTTCGGATAGGCTACATCAAATGTCATCTCATGATATGAGTTGTTTCGGCAGTGACCGTGAACTTTCTACCCTAATATGAGACCGGAGTGAAATAGCACGTTTCATAAGAATATGTTACTCATCATGTTGCCAGAGGTTTTCACCATGAGCTGTCCAATTATGATAACAAGACACAAAACCTCGCCACAGAAGATCTTCCCTCACAACCTTGGATGTATAATCTTATTGTTTTTACACTTTAAACACGATATCTCAATAAATTTTCACTTCCATTATTGGATTCAAGAGACAAACAAATAAAATAATCTACCCCGTCAATGAATTGCCTTGTAAGACCTTTAACCCCTGGCCCTCTTTCTCTGTACATCCAACTATGATCTGGTATAAATTTTCCATAGCTCCTAAGAATCCCATCGCAGAATGAATTATTAGTTCCATAGCTCCTAAGTTACGATTATGAAGTTTAAATATTTAGACGTACTTGCATGTCTTATAAAACTTAAAAAGCAAGCGTAATAACTTAAAGCATTACGTTAATTGTTATTTAAGTTTGTAATTTAAGAAACAAGGATTATAAAGTCGTATAATTTCATCATTTATTATTAAGTCATTAATTAAAAATATAAGTAATTTATAAGATTAGAAAAATTTTGGTAGAGTTTTCCTTTATTAGGACATTTTTTAGGCATACAGGCCACACAAACAAACATGAACACAGTTTCAGACAAGTTTAAAGAGTCAGGGCTTCTCCATAAAACTATATATACAACCTAAAGAGTCAGAGCTCCCCTGTAAAACTATATATACAACCTAAAGAGTCAGGGCTAAAACACAAAATTAAACTAATTAAACACATGCCTATATCTTGTATATAATACAGAGTATTTCTTAAAAATCCTGACAGAAAAACTATAAGAAACATAATAGAATAATATTAAATTTTAATCTTAAACTACTTAAGCTAAAGTCATAATTGAAAAGTATAATAACTTAACGACTTAAACTATTCAAACTTAAATCTACACTTTTTTAAACCACTAACTACTGTATCATATAAAAATCACTTGCTTCCTCTTTTCATTCTATAGATGTCTTCTTAAGCACTAGACAAGTCAAGCCAATTATGTCACTATTCCATTCTATTTCACTCTATCAAACGTGACGAATTATTGTAGTAGAACTTCTTAAATATTTAGAGAGATGAATTTAGTTTGTATAAATAAAATTTATTAGGCAAAACTTCTTAGTTGTATAATCCGAATTTCTCTTCCTTTGACTTACTAAAAGACAGAAAATATTATAAAGTTATAAATCTTTTCAATAATCGATTTATAGTAGTAGAACTTCTTAAATAGTTAGAGAGATGAATTTAGTTTCTATGAATAAACTTTATTAGGCAAAACTTCTTAGTTTTTTAATCTGAATTTCTCTTCATTTGACTTACTCAAAGAGAGAAAATTCTATAAAGTTATAAATCTTTTCAATAAACAAATTATAGTAGTAGAACTTCTTATTTATTTTGAGAGATGAATTTAGTTTGTATAAATAAACTTTATTAGGAAAAACTTCTTAGCTTTATAATCCGAATTTCTATTCCTTTTACTTATTAAAAGAGAGAAAACACTATAAAGTTATAAATCTTTTTAATAAATAAATTATGTAGTAGAACTTCTTAAATATTTAGAGAGACGTATTTAGTTTGTATAAATAAACTTTATTAGGAAAAAATTCTCAGTTTTATCATCCGAATTTCTCTTCCCTTGACTTACTAAAAGAGAGAAAATACGATTAAGGTATAAATCTTTTCAATAGACAAATTATAGCAGTAGTACTTCTTAAATATTTAGAGAGATGAATTTAGTTTGTATAAATAAACTTTATTAGGCAAAATTTCTTAGTTTTAATCCAAATTTCTCTTCCTTTCACTTACTAAAAGAGAGAAATACTATAAAGTTATAAATCTTTTCAATAAACGAATTATAGTAGTAGAACTTCTTAAATATTTAGATATGAATTTAGTTTCTATGAATAAACTTTATTAGGCAAAACTTCTTAGTTTTTTTAATCTGAATTTCTCTTCCTTTGACTTACACAAAGAGAGAAAATTCTATAAAGTTATAAATCTTTTCAATAAACAAATTATAGTAGTAGAACTTCTTAATTATTTAGAGAGATGAATTTAGTTTGTATAAATAAACTTTATTAGGAAAAACTTCTTAGCTTTATAATCTGAATTTCTTTTCCTTTTACTTATTAAAAGAGAGAAAATAAAGTTATAAATCTTTTCAATAAATGAATTATGTAGTAGAACTTCTTAAATATTTAGAGAGAGGAATTTAGTTTGTATAAATAAACTTTATTAGGAAAAAATTCTCAGTTTTATCATCCGAATTTCTCTTCCTTTGACTTACTAAAAGAGATAAAATACTATAAAGTTATAAATCTTTTTAATAAACAAATTATAGTAGTAGAACTTCTTAAATATTTAGAGAGATGAATTTAGTCTGTATAAATAAACTTTGTTAGGCAAAACTTAGTTTTATGATGATACCCAATTTTGGAACTGATCTGTATCCGAATTTCTCTTCCTTTGACTTACTGAAAGAGAGAAAATACGATACAGTTATTAATCTTTTCAATAAACAAATTATAGTAGTAGTACTTCTTAATATTTAGAGAGATGAATTTAGTTTGTATAAATAAACTTTATTAGGCAAAACTTCTTAGTCTTAATCCAAATTTCTCTTCCTTTTACTTACTAAAAGAGAGAAAGTACTAAGTTATAAATCTTTTCAATGTACAAATTATAGTTTTAGAACTTCTTAAATATGTTGAGAGATGAATTTAGTTTGCACAAATAAACTTTATTAACAAAACTTGTCAGTATTATAATATGAATTTCTCTTGCTTTTTTACTAAAAGAAAGATAATACAATAAAGTTATAAATCTTTTCAATAAACAAATTATAGTAGTAGAACAGTTATAAAAATGGAATCTTTTGAAAATTTTAATGCATTTATTATGTTAATGATAATAATTGTAAAAATGTTTAAGGAATTTGTTTTTATTTGGTTAAAAAAATGAGTATATGATTGTCATTTTCTTCAGAGAGTGAGAGTGAAGCTTTGTTTTGGTAGTCCGGCAGAAAGCTCACATCTATCAATTAGGCGTTAGCGCAGGAGCAGGAAAGCACTGCTCTTTGGTTTTGTAGTTTTTTTGAGAGTTCAATTAAGGACAGGGGCTATGCTATATAAAATTATATTCTTCACATATCATCCAACAGGTCAATCAAATAGAAAGAAAGCTAGAGTTCTCTGCTGCACACTGCTCTATTATGTATTTTGTGTAGTATGAGATTATTTTGATAGCATATTGTTGAATTAATCTTTAATTTTCTAATCATTTCATTTTATTAGTGACATAATAAGAGTAGTAGCATATTATTGTACTAAGGATATAGTGGCATTTGATATCATTTCTCCTCCCTATTAGGATCATCTCTTTTCGAAGATAAGTGATAATCACAATATAATGGTTCATAGTTTTGAACGACAAAAAAAAAAAAAAAAACAAACAAACAAAGAAAACTTATATCTTTGCAATTATCACAATTTCTTTCGCATTAAAGATAATTTTTAACTTTTTAAAATAGATTTCTCCACATTCATCTTACCCCTTTCCCACTCGCTCCACACTCTCCCCCATTAAAGTTTCCAATTGTCGTCTATAAGAATCACTTCAAATAAAAAAAAAAACTAAAAATTTATAAAATAGTTCACATTAATTAAAATTTGACATTAAAAAATATGAACAATTATTGAATACTAAAAAATGTAGTCCTTTGTTAAATTTTGAACAGATTCCTCCAATGATCAAATGTTATTAATTGAAAAGTGCTGTAATTTTTCTTCATATTATTACTCCAAATTGTAAGAAAAAATTAAAATAGAGCAGTAATTGCAATTTTTATTTTTTTAAAAGAAAACTTACTATTAATGCAATCGGACTGAGCAGCAGGAGTAGTGGCACAAGTTGAATGAGAATTCTGCAAAAGGAGAAGAAGATGAAGAAGTAGTAGAGAAGAAGAAAAAGAAGAAGCAAAGAAGAAGAAGGTGAAACCAAGAGAGAGAGAGAGAGAGAGAGAGAGAGAGAGAGAGAGAGAGAGAGAGAGAGAGAGAGAAAGAGAGAAGAAGAAGAAGAAGAAGAAGCTTATCGGTTGGTTGTCGTCGGAGCAGCAACAGAGTCGTCGGTGAGTCTCAAGAAGGTCAGAGGGAGGAGGATTTTGATTGGGTTTAGGGAGAGAATGAATTGGGGGAGAATGGTTACTCCCGATTTTGAATAATCTAGGAATTTGTCACCGATGGCACACCGACGGTATATCCGTTGGTCCAAATTTTTGGTGAATTACCGATGAAATATCCGTCAGCCTCCCGTCAGTCTTTTGGCCTATTACTGACAGCTTTAGACAATGGTCGGTATCTCCGTTAGTAGCAAAACCAAGTACCGATGAACTGTCACATTCGTCTGTACATCCGTCGATATACAAGTCTTAGCGACGGATGTTGTCATCGGTATTACTCATCATTTTCTAACCGGAATCCTCCCTTCATAATTTTTGGACAATTTTAATACGAGACTATCAAAATAGATATCCCGTCAGTGATTCGTCGGAAATTACTGTCAGTGTAGAATATTTTCAGTAATATCTGTCAATAAATGCTTGGTTTTTTTGTAGTGTTACTTATGAGTCCAAGGGCATATGTATCCTTATTTATGTAGATGATCTTATTCTTACTAGAAATTATCCTCTTGCTATTGCCTATTTTAAAACACATCTTAGTTCATATTTTCACATGAAAGATCTTGGCCTTCTAAAATATATTTTAGGTATTGAAGTTGCCAGAAATTCTTTTGGCATATATTTGACTTAGAGAAAATATGCATTAGACATCATTAATGAAACTAGTCTTTTCTGAAGCCAAATCAATCATTACTCCTATCGAACAAAATCATCATATTGCCACGGTTCAAGGACAATTGTTTCTTTATCCCGATCAATATCGTTGTTTGGTGGGTAGACTCATTTATTTGACAATTACTTGCCCTGAGCTAGTTTGCACTTTGCATGGATTGCCTTAATTATGAATCAGCCAAGACAAGAATATTGACATGCTGACGTTACGGATGGTCCATAGTCTTGGCTAAGGTATTTTCTTAGTTTTCAGTTCTCTCTGTCTTATAGCATACCGCGATGCAGATTAGACTAGCTGTCCACTTAATTAGCTGTTGTTTTCTCACTCGTTATTTTATATTTCTTGGCAAATTTCCTATCTCTTGGAAGACAAAGAAACAACCTATTATTTCTTGCTCTTCTACTGAGGGTGAATATCGATCAATTGTTACCCCTGTTGTGAATTGAAATGGCTTCGCCTACTGCTTAAGGATCTTTAGCTTCTTTTTCAGTCCGCCACTAAAATCTTTTGTGATAGTTAGACTACTATACACATAACTGCTAATTCTGTCTAACACGAACTTAATAAACATATAGAGATTGATTGTCATTTTATTCGTGATGAATTTCTGGCTTCTCTGATATCTCTTCATTATGTTCCCACTTAGTTCCAATTGGCATTTTTACCAAAACGCTTGGTCATCGTCCTTTCCATTCTTTTTCTCGCAAGTTGGGCGTTCGCAATCTTCACACACCAACTTGAGAGGAAGTGTTAAAAATTTTTAATTACTTCCAGTACATCTTTATATAAATGTTAGGCCCTATTTACTATTACACAGCTCCTATCTTACTATTACATACCAAAATAATTAATAGAAACAGAGAAAGAAGAGCACCTATCTATTACAAGATCGATCTTCAAGCTTCGGTTTCCACGGCTCCAACAAACGCCTATTGGTATAATGTAAGAACAAACTGTTATTAATAAGAAAAATAAAGAAAGCTATAAAACTTACCAAGAGACCGAAAGGTCTCGGACAGAGCAATGAAGGAAACCGGACGAACTCGGTGAGTTCCAGTTTCCGAGCATAATGACGAACCGTCATCTTCTTGTCCTTCCGAGAGGAAGATGGGAATCCCTCAGGTTTATACCGGTGAGCCTCAATGTAAACACAATCTCTCTATCTCTCAACAAAAGCAAGCCCTTTCCTCTCTCAGCCGAGCCACACGCACGCCGTCAAGGATGACAGTCGGCACAGGCAACCGACAGCGGAGTCACAAAGGACAGCAAGCAAGACGAACCGTGAATTGGTTCAAGGAATAGAGAGAGAAGGTAGGAGGCAGCGACGGCTTCAATAGAAAAAAAGAGGAGATTAGGGCAAGTTGTGGAGAAAAGAACAATATATAGCCAAATCGCCTGGGCGGGTCGGGTTGAAACCGGCCCGTCCAGCATCAAGGTTCAGCCGGCCCATCTCCACTCCAATGAGGCCCAACCCGGTTATTCATCATAGGGATTAAAATGGGTTGAGGAAAGAAAATGAAAAATGTGAAAAATATGTCCCAATAGGCCAACAAACTCCACCTTAAACATATTTTCATTGACTTTCCAGCCAACACTGACTCAAAGAGTCAATCTTCATCTATATGAAGGAGATCCCTGCACAAAGAAAATTTATCAATTGTCACAATTTTAGTACTAAAGTCTGCACGATTATCTTTAGTTCTAATTTTATCAATATTTAATAAGCCACTTGAAACTTTTTCCCTTATGAAATGATACTTAACATCTATGTGTTTAGTCCTTTCATGATAAACAGGATTTTTACATAAGTGGAGATAACTTTGGCTATCCGTATAAATAACAGTCTTGGAATCTAAAACATGTAATTCAGATAGAAGTCCTTGAAGCCAAATAGCTTCCTTAATTGTCTCCGTGGCAGCGATGTATTCAGCCTCCGTAGTCGATAAAGCGACTACAGGCTACAACTGTGACTTCCAAGAAATGCAATTACCTGCTAAGGTAAAGAAATAAGAGGTAGTAGATTTTCTACCATCCTTATCACCTGCAAAGTCAAAATCAACATAACTAATAAGTTCAAAATTATCTGACCAGTTGTGATAATGCAAGCCCCGATTCACTGTTTCATTAATGTAGCGCAACAACCACTTGAGAGTAGCCCAATGATCCCTACCCGGGTTAGACAGAATCGCTTATAGAATAAGCAATATCTGGTCGGGTAGATATCATTGAATACATAATGGATCCTACAGCCATTCTATAGGAAATTTTTTCTATGTCTTTCTTATCTTTTTCAGTTTTCAGACAGGATTTTTTATAAAGCTGAAAATGGCTTGCAAGAGGTTTGTATAAATGCATCGAAAATTTGGAAACAATTTACTACAAAAGGATTTTTGGGACATGAATGAGGAGCGGTCAACCCTATCTCTACTGATGTTCATTCCTAGGATTCTAGAAGCACAACCTAAATCCTTCATATCAAACTTTGACTTTAATAGGGACTTCAAACTTGCAATCTTATCTTTATGCTTACATGTAATTAGCATATCATCAACATACAGCAAAAGATACATCAGTTTCAACATCGTCACCACAAAAATACAGGCAACTATTATAATTGCTTTTAATAAAACCAGCCTTCCACATAAAAGAGTCAAACCTTTTATACTATTGTCTAGGCGATTGTTTAAGTCCGTACAAGTACTTTTTCAAGAGACACGTCATGTGTTCCTTACCCTTTACCTCAAAACCTAGTGGTTGTCGTATATAGATAGATTCTTCAGGTTCACCATGCAAGAATGCAGTGTTTACATCAAGTTGTTCAAGGTCAAGATCATAAAAAGCAACGATGGCAAGCATTATCCTAATCGTTTTATATTTAACGACAGGAGAAAATATTTCATTAAAATCGATGCCCTCAACTTGTGAAAAACCTTTTGCAACCAGCATGGCCTTGAACCTTGGAGGTTCATTGGCTGACTCAGGCGCTTTAATTTTGAAAATTTATTTGCAATCAATCAATTTTTGTTTTGAGGTTTTGGAACAAGAATCCAGGTTTTGTTTTTGTGCAAAGAGGACATTTCCTCATCCATAGCATGTAACCATAAAGAGCGATTAGGGCTCTTTAACACATTAGAAAAACATAGCGGCTCTTTCTCTTCCACATAGGATGCAGCAGCAAATGCATATGAAACAATGTATGACTAACCGTATCTCACAGATTCTCTCGACACTCTTCTTACCCTATCGCTAGACAGCTGGTATTCTCTCAAGACATGTGCTTGTGCCTTGGGATGATCCTCATCATCATCTGAATCTTCAGAATTCGTGCACGTCGGTTTCAGGCTGACTAGCCGGTACATCCGACTCTCTACTGGTTTCTGGTTCATGTATGTGCTCGTGTGAGGGTCCGGAGGTGTCCTCCCCCTCCACAGGAATATTCTCCGCAGTAGGACCATCGGTAGAATTTTCAGGGACTATTTTAGCCTTTAAGCAAGGCATATCTAGCTCGCTGAAGACAACATCCCTACTCACAACTATCTCCACACCCGGCTCATCTTTGAGCCAAACTTTATATCCCTTCACTCCACTAGGGTAACCTATAAACACTCCCTTTCTAGACCTAGGGTCTAACTTACCCTCCTTTTGATGTGCAAAAGCAGCACATCCAAACACTCTAAGGTTAGACAGGTTGGGTGGTTCTCTGGACCAAAACTCTAAAGGAGTTTTGAGGTTTATGGCTATTGAAGGTACGGTTTATGAGGTAGACAGCTGTACTTACAGTTTCACCCCAAAAAGGTTTTGGGATACCTGAAGACATCATAAGGCACCTAACCTAATCCATGATAATATGGTTCATCCTCTCAGTAGCACCATTCTGCTGAGGGTTGTGTCTCACAGTCCTATGATGCAAAATGCCATGAGATGCACACAAATCAGCAAACTTTTTGTTACAAAACTGAAGACCGTTATCTGTTCTAACTATCTTTAGTTTATTCCCGGTTTGATTTTCGGTAAGGCGTTTCCACTCAGAAAACCTTTCAAAAGTTTGATATTTTGTTTTCAAAAGAAATACCTACACATGCCTAGAAAAATCATCAACAACAGATAAGAACTAAACATTACAACCATATGCCGAAACCTTTTCAATTCCCCACAAATCACAGTGCACATAATCAAGGACAGAAGTGGATTTGTGTGTGCCAACTGAAAACTGATTTTATGCTGTTTTCCCAAAACGTAGTGGTCACAAAAATCCAAACAAATCGATTTTATCACCACATAAAAGAGTCTGCTTGTGTAGACAATGTAGTCCCTTTTCATTGATGTGACCAATATGACGATGCCACAACATAGTCTTTTCAGGGACAGATTTTGAAACCAGTGTAGATGCTTCACAAACAGTTTTTCCAATCAAATGGTATAAACCATCTCTTTTAAAACCTTTGAGCATGACCAGTGCTTCTTTGCAAACTCTTATAATACCATTTTTAGATTTATAAGAATAACCGTTTGAATTAAAAACACCGAGGGAGATTAGATTCCAACAAAGGTCGGGCACATATCTCACCTCAGTCAGTTTTCTTGTCACGCCATCATGCATTTTAATGAAAATATTTCCAGTACCCTTGATGTCACAAACTTGATTATTTCCCATGAAAACCTTTCCATAATCAAGGGGTTTAAAGTCTGAAAATCAGTGCTTGTTGGGTGTCATGTGAAATGTACATGCAGAATCATAAATCCAGTGATTAGAATCAGAAGAAGATGGGGAAGGGGATACACACAAAATTTCAGAATACATTGAATTACCATCTAATTCAAAATCATGGGTTGTCATTTTCATCACTTCCTTTACCTTGTTTACGTTATTTTTCTTCTCTGATTCTTTTAAAACACTTGTTTTTCATATGACCTTCCTTGCCCCAGTAAAAACACTTCACTTTCTTATCTCGTGATTTCGACCTCCCTTTACTTTTAGAACGGTGACTAAAAGATTCTCTCCGGTCACCCTCCCTCTTACGTAAAGGTTCTCTCCGTTAGATTTATTATCTTTTCTCAAATCCAGGTCTTTTGATTTTAAAGTGTTTTTAACATTAAAAAGAGTCAAATCATCTCTGCCATACTTGATAGCAGATTTAATATCGTTAAAAGACTCGGGCAAGGAATTTAATAAAATAACAGCAATGTTTTCATTGGAGATCTTCTCCAATGCTTTGAAGTTCCAAAACGATTTTATTTAAATCATTAATATTTTCTGAAAGTGATTTTGACCCGCTCATTTTAAAACCAAAAAGCTGTTCTTTTAAATAAATTTTATTTGACAAAGATTTTCCTAAATACAGTTTTTCGAGTTTGGTCCAAATTTCAAAAGCTTGGTCTTTTTTGTCAATTTCTCGTAAAACTTTATTGTTACATGCAAGGTGAGGCAACTGTGAGCATCACCATGTTTTTCAGACAGCATTTCGCCCTTCCAAGATTCCGATACTTTTCAAGGCTACAAATTGCGGGTGCGATTTTATTTTAGACTAAAATTGCTTTCATTTTCCTACGCCACATTACTATGTCAGATTTACTATCAAATTTGTCAGTTTCAATTTTTGGAACTGACCTGATTAAAATGGCAAATAAGACTAATCAATATCTAGAAAAGTGAAAGATTTGAAAAAGAAGTTTGTCATACAAATAAAATAATCCAGATTTTTCTTTGAAAAACAAACGGCGCGGTAAAATACGTGAAAGGAACTAATATCTCACAACAAAAATAGCAGAGAAGCACAAAATTAACCGAGACAGAAACAGACAAATAAAGTGCTGAGCAACAGCCACACGACAAAACAATAAAAAATCAGTCACGAATAATGCAGTTGTTTTGTAAACAGGTAACGAAAATCACCAAGGCACAGCTACTTGAAGTCTCTTGGACTCAAGCAAGGCTTGGGTTTTAGATTTTTAAAAAAATACCAAAATAACAAAACAGATTCGAAGTCGAAACAATGCAGAAATTCGGATAACCAAGACAGTAAACTCAAAAAAGAAATGGAAGAGTCCAGAACACTCAGAAACAACAGAAATAATCCCAGTAACAGTTTTAATCAGAAAGTGAGCAGATTCATGAAATCATCAAGAAAATAGAAAAAAAGGCGGATTTATCCCAAGAACAGATTTAACAGAAATGAACATCAAGAATAACATATCTAACAAGCATAAACATAAACTGATCTGATAATACCCAAAAGAAAAAAAAAAAAAGATCAAGAGAAGGTTAAGAAGCTTAAGAAGCTTTCCTGAGCTAGATCCACGGGAACTCGATCTGGATTCTCCGGACGGTTGTCGAAAAACGGTGGCTATGATACCATTGTTAGACCCTATTTACTATTACACAACTCTTATTTTACTATTACTTACCAAAATAATTAACAGAAACAGAAAAAGAAGAACACCTATCGATTATAAGATCGGTCTTCAAGCTTCGGTTTCCACAGCTCTAACAAACACCTATTGGTATAATGCAAGAACAAACTGTTAGTAATAAGAAAAAGAAAGAAAGCTATAAAACTTACCAAGAGACCCGAAAGGTCTCGGACAGAGCAGCGAAAGAAATCGGACAAACTCGCTGAGTTCCGGTTTCTGAGCACAGTGACGAACCGTCACCTTCTTGTCCTTTTGAGAGGAAGATGTGAATCTCTCATGTTTATACTGGTGAGCCTCAATGTAAACACAATCTCTCTATCTCTCAACAAAGGCAAGCTCTTTCTTCTCTCAGCCGAGCCACGCGCACGCTGTCAAGGATGACAGTTGGCACAGGCAACCGGCAGAGGAGTCACAAAGGACAACAAGGAAGACGAACCGTGAATTGGTTCAAGGAAGAGAGAGAGAAGACAAAATGTTAGAGAAAGAAGGTAGGAAGCAGCGACGGCTTCAACAGAGAAAAAAAGAGATTAGGGCAAGCTATGGAGAAAAGAACAATATATAGCCAAGTCGCCTGGACGAGTCGGGTTGAAACTGGTCCGCCCGGCATCAAGGTTCAGTCGGCCCATCTTCACTTCAATGAGGCCCAACCTGGTTATTCATCATAGGGATTAGAATGAAAAATGAAAAATGTGAAAAATACGGCCTAATAGGCCAACAATAAATGTTATAGCCTATTTGGTAATCAATTATAATTTTATTATTAGGACAGTAATTGCTTGATTTGGTTTCCTTAGTAGAATAGGGTTGTAGTCAATAAGGTGCTAGTTTCCTTGTAATTCTACCACTGTTCGACATATACATAGTTGATCTTGGACAACCGTGAAAGGCAGAACGTTGAGGGATAAACAAATTTATTCTCAACTCTTATTTTATTTCTTGGAATTTTACAAGTGCAAGTCTAGTTGTTTTTATATCAATTTACTTTCGTGTCTATTTTACTATGTATGATTAATTCGACAACTAATGAATAGCCACAAACCACCCAAAACATTGGTAGGAAACAGAAGGCTAAACGCCTTGGTCGCGACTTTACTCAATTGTTGCGGAACAGCTCCCTCATCATCTGAGAAATGGTTTCCCACAAAGACTTAATTTCGTTTAGTGGCTTTTAGAAAGGAGAAGAATATCTTAATTTGGAAGAAAAACCATTTCATCAAAATGTTTAGAAACTAGTATTATTGATGGATTTAAGAAGAGACTTTGTTTTCTCCCCTAATCTTCTTCTGATTAATGTTTCTTATAATATGGGCATTATGTATTGCCCTTCTGACTATGGATGAAAAAAATTAAATATATTCAAAATTTTTAATGCATTGTCTATTAAGAAAGGGCAAGTGACAATCACCTTATCTTCGTGATTTCGAGTTCAAATTATCTTATATGATAGAAACGAGTATCAAATCTAAGTATGTGACATGATTTTAGAAATGTCATGGTTATTATTATTATTATTTGAAGGAGGAGATGCCATGATTAGAATATCCTAAATACAATGCTTTTCTGGGCAGGGGGATGTCTCATCGAGATATTACGACATTCCAAGCGCACAAAACCAAGGTAAATTTCCTATTCTCGCATCTCACACTAGAAGTTTTAATTTGGGCACATACATAAGGTTCTTAAAACGTTTTTTTTTTTATTTTTTATTTTTTTATGTGCCTAATTTTTGCTCCTTCCTTTATTGACTGAGTATTAATTTGATTATCATTTTCTCAATTTGTTTGGCTTGAATTTTAACCAATGTTTAGAAAGTGCAATCATTATCCTCTGGAAAGAAATTTGGCTAATAACTATTTTATTACAGCATAATTTGACAAATACCTTTTTGTATTAGTAGTATATATACAAGTGCCTATTCTGGAAACCATTTTTCCTAGCTAGTTGTGTTTTTTTTGTTCATCAATAGTAGGAAAGGAATATTAATATCTTTATCCAATTGCTACTTTAAAAAATAATCAAAAGGTGATGGTGATGGTTTAGCGATTTCTTAACCTCAAAAGATAATAAGATTCTAAACACACTTTCTCACATCTAGATTGGTCATCTGGATTTGGAGCGTAAAACTCTGCATGACATTAACTACAGGTGGCCCAAAATCATAATTTTGATATCATGTTAAAATTCGAGTTTAGACTTAACTTACCTCAAAATGTATCTCAATAAAAAGAGCATTAACGGTTCATTAATTCTTTAATTCGCTGATGTGGATTTCTAACAAATTCCAAATTTACTATCGAGTAGTTTGATAAAGTCGAAGTCATAAGTTCGAATATTGATTAGTCCTTTCGACTTTTGAAATTGTACTTGCTTCTTGGTGGTACTATTTTGACAAGTCAGTACTTGTATTGTTTGTTTAATTGGTTTGATATGTTTTATGAAGTAGCAGAAGGTGAATTGGTTAACCACCTTAGCACCATTTTTTTCTTTATTAATTTTTTTTTTTTTTTTTTTTGTAAAAAAATTGCTCATTTAAAAAGGGCATTTGATGGAAAGTTTAACCAGCGCTGGAATTGAAACCACATGATAATCAAATCAATTTTTAACTTTATTGTTTTATTTCTAAAATTTCCAGGATAGAAATAAGTAGAAGATACCTAATTTTTCAAAATTAGTGATTTAAAGTGATACTCAATTATTAATTTACATAGAAACATGTTATATTTGAGTTAGAGTTATATTTAGATCTCGCATATGATTGAATATAAAAAAAATTTATTAAATATCAAAATTTTTATATCTTTATTTATTATAAAATAATAATAACAATAATATTATTGGTGTTCATGAATGCGGATAAATTAATATACTCATTATATAAAACATTTCGGGCGTATATTCAAATAAAATATAAAGAAGGCTATTATATATGATAGGCAATGATATAAAATTTAGGGCACTTTTTTTTTGTGATCTCTATAATACTTTTGGTAAATATCATTTATTTATTCACTCCAATAAAAACTTTCGCGCTTATGCTCAATTTACAAGATTTTTGATTCTGCACCCTCAAATAATTACACATCTCCGAACTATCCACGGAACCTTAAAAAAACAACCATTTCGTCGTGAGGAAGCGGGAAATTCTGAATGGATTTTTCGTTTCTATTGGAACATAGATTTCCATTAATTCTATTAGTAATTTACTTATTGTGTTAATTGGAATTTTTTTAATCCAGAAGTTCACTTTCTTTTGTTTTGATATATATATATATATATATATATTTGGATTCAAAGATTTGTTTCTCCAATGGCCCAATAATCTCAAGGACAAATGATTTTTATTTCTTTCCCAAAACTCAGTTATGCAAGTTCCTTGTGTGTTTGAGTTGAGGAAATTGGGCGTCATTTAGATGGCATTGAGAGTGTTCAAAGCCTAGTTTTTTGTTCTCAGAGGATAAGGATTTCTGAAAAACAAAGAAAGGAAAAATATTTATTATGGAGATTATAAAGAAATTGCTCTAGATTTGAAATGATTGCCTTAAATTTATCACTATCCTATAAAGAATACTTAAATGTAAGAAAGTATACCTTTCAAAAGAAAAATATATATAAGAAATCATTTATAAACAACTCATCATCAATACAAATAACTAGAATATGTTATAATATAAATCATGTCTTAATTAAAGAGATTGTTCGTTCGAAAAAAAAAAAAAAAAAAGACTGCCAAACACAATTTAAACAAAAGGACTAGTCTACTATCTCTATATATAGGTTTTTTTCTGGATCGGGTCCATTTTAAAAAAAGTCAGATTGAAGTGGGTCATTTTTTTTTTTTTTCCGATTCAGGCCATAACGCAAAATAATTGTGCGTTATCTGTAATGATAGTGCACAACCATTGTGTGTTATCAGTTAATTAAGCTAATCAGCCAACGTAACTAATAACGCACAATCAGTTTGCGTTATGTACAGCTCAACTCCAGCTGGGATCCACGTCAGATTTTTACGCGATTAACGCGAAGATTAAGGATAACGCACAACCATTGTGCGTTATCATCTCTGATAACACACAATAATTGTGCGTTATGGCCTTAACCGGGAAAAAAAAAAAAAAAAGCCTGGCTTTTTTTAAAGTAGGCCAAACCTAAAAAAACCCTATATATCTATTAGCAAGCACTGGCTAAGAAGAGGAAAATTATGGGAAAAAACCATTAAATTTTTAATGTGATCACAAATTTTTATAGTTTTTGGAGGAAAAATGTGCATTTTTTTTTTTTTTTTATGAATTAAAAATGTGTGTAGTTAGTTATCCAATAGTTAAGCAGAATATGGAAAATGTCCCAAAGTGACTATTTTTCTGGTAATGACATCAGAAGTCACTTAGGCCCCCTTCCAATTCCAATTACAGTTTGGTCAGACCACCTAAACACCTTTTGAACAATCCAACTTAATTCCAATTAAAAATGTTTGATAAGTGAGGTAGTTGTAAATTTGTTCTCTAATCCATTTCTTTTCTTTTTTTCCGCTCAATAGAATTCCAATATAGACTATTTAAGACATTATAACCCAAAAGAAAAAATTGAACAACATTAATAAAAATATATATACAATTTCTTCTCATGTCTGCCGTTGTATACTAAGATTATATGTTCTTCGGTCAACTGTAGAAACCTAAAATACCTAATACTACCACAAGTCAATCTTTCACCCCAACTCTCTCTCTCTCTCTCTCTCTCTCTCTCTCTCTCTCTCTCTTATATATATGTTTGTAGAAATGTAGAAATTTTAAATTTGTGTTTATAAGAGAAACAGAGACGAGCTAAGTGTTTCTCTTTTGTGGTATTCAAAGGTTGATGTTCTTTCATAAATATTTTTCCTTAATTTCTACAAAGTAATTATGTGCATGTTATAGATATAGAGGAACTAATGATTTTTTTGCATGTCTTGGTGATCTTAGGTTGAGCATAGTAATGGAGAAAAAGAAGAAGATTATTTGGAAGAGGATTCTGTTTGTATGGTTTTGCAATATTGTTTTTCAAGTGCTGCTGTCGTTGCCTGTTGATTCTGCTAGGTACTACTATTAATTTATGCAAAAACTTAACTATAATTAATGCGAGGATAATCTTGATCTTCTGTTTGATTTATTTTGCATGCTCATCTGTTATTTCTTCTTTCATGGTCTCGCTTTTTAAAGAAATACATTATAATTTGTCGTCTATTTTTCTAAAGGTTTTATTACAACATATATATGAAGATAATTATATGATAAAACAAATAAAAGATATTGGAATGTCCATACTTGTAGTCTGCTAAAATCTTTGAATTATTTTATTCACTAAGCATTGTTAATTTGTAACATCTTCTATAATAGCTCATGTAACAGTTTTTCTTAAAAATTAATATCCCCTATAACATCTCATATAATATTTTTTCTTAAGATTTTTATTTTTTCAGGATTTATCATTAATTTATTATGTTTTATTAATAAAATATTATATTAAAGATGCAATAAGGAAAGTGTTACACAAAATGTTATCAAACGTGATTAATTAACAATTAGGTAGATAAACTTTCTTTTTGGACAAATAGCTACATGAAGGTTTTTCTTTTTTTATATCCTCCATACTCAATAACTATTGTTAATTTTCTATACATAATAAAATAACTTTTCTTTTAACACATTCTTACCTAAAAACTATTTTCAAACTCACATTCATACTCAAAATTATTTTCGAACTTCTAGGCATAATAAATTATGTCGTATATAGTCGTTTTTTGTCAAATTTTAACACGCCTCATTTACATAACTATTTAATAGAGGAAATGAGTTGACATATGTGGATCTTTTAGTCCGGTAATATATATTTTAAATAGGTTACCGTATGTATTTTTAAGTTCTTTTATGATTTAATAAAAATTTCGATCCAATAATTTATAGATGGACAAAAATACCCTTTATTAAATTGTCACTTGTATTATGCATTTTGAAATTTGGTTGAAAACCACCACATATAGCATAATTTGTTAGATATACAAGCTTTGAAAATAGTTTTTAAGTATGAGTATTTAGAAAAAAAGTTTTGATCATGCATAGAAAAGTAACCATAGTTATTGATATGAAGAGCTAATTTTTTTTTTTATTTTTTTTTATTTTGCTAAGTAATTGTAGAAGTCTATATTTCTGACTGATGTAATATTTAGAATTCTAGATCGGTCATTGAACATCATTTCTACCAAGAAATACAAGAATGTTTAGTCTCTGTTTTTCCGTAAGATATGGACCACATCTCTACACGGCTTGCATGGACTTCCTTCCACAATACCTTTATTTTTATCGGGAGTCAATATTCAACAATTAATGAATTAATTGTTCAACTAATTATTTCGCAGGTCGATTCAACAGATAAATACTCGATTGAACTCATCTCCTCCACTTAAACTTCAACTCCAAGATCAACATGTACGTTAAGTTCATCCACCAAAAAAAAAAAAAAAAAACGTAATGATTTGTCTAATTATTGTAGCTTTCTGGAGAATCCACGTTGGCTAATTAGCAATTTTTCATTTACGTTTTTTTTATATATAAATAATTTCAGGCATTGTTGGACAATGGTCTCCTTAAAGTCACTTTATCCACTCCCGGTGGGATGATTACCGGAATAGGCTACAAGGGTATCCATAATCTTCTGGAAACTGGTCAAAAAGAATCAGGAAGAGGGTAAGCAAAGGATAAATTTTCATATTACGATTCTATTAGGATAATTGTTTGTCAATATAATAGTCAAAGTTCAGGGTTAATTACACTTAAATCCTCATAGACATTTTCAATCAATATATAATTTTTTTATCGAAAACACTTTATAATGTGTTATTAAAGTGTTTTTCTACTATTCTGAATTTACTTTCCCCAACAACTTACTTGTCAAAGGAAAAAAATTAGTAAGCTCATAACTTTTGGTTAATTATTAGAATATGCGTAAATAGACATAGCATATGTTAAGACATGTTATTTTCATATCTAAGATTCATCGAGAGAAATTGTGATAAAATTTACTGTAAAAACAAATGAAATTATTTAGAGATCATAATAGCTTAAAACAAATTTTGAGTATTATATATAATGATTATTTTCACAAGTCCATTCACTTTTGACTGGTTATGAACAAATTATCAGGTACTGGGACATTGTTTGGAGCAGGCCAGGGAAAACTGGAGCTATCTTTGAGCCGTAATTTTCTCCTAATTCCCTTTGAGCAATATTTTTATAATTTTATTTCTGAAGGAAAATAGAAGAAAATAGTGACTGGAAAAATTGTGTTGCAGGATCGAAGGGACAAGTTTTAAGGTTATAGCACAGGATGAAGATAAAATAGAGCTTTCATTTAGAAAAACCTATTACCCCTCTCTTGACCTTAATGCCACTGCTCTACCCCTAAATATCGACAAAAGGTATCAGTATTGTTTGGTTTGCGTTAATTTCATTTTTGTGTTTAATTTGTGAGTTGCATATACATATATATATATATATATTATTCATCAAGAATTAAATAAATTGGTGTGTACATGCAGATTTATAATGCTACGTGGGCAGTCTGGATTCTATAGTTATGCAATATTTGAACGGTTACAAGGCTGGCCAGAACTAAACATTGAGGAAGCAAGAATTGCATTCAAGCTTCAACAAGAAGTGTAAGATACATTTTATTCTCGATGATTCATTAAATTTTTTCTTTTTCAAAATATTTTTCTAATCTTGTAAATTAATATTATAATTTAAAATGGTTTATGGATTGGTATATACTTGTTTAAAAAATTTCTATGGATCAAAATGTGAAAGGGAGTTTGTATTGATTTTATTAGGTTTGATTACATGGCTGTATCAGACACTATTCAAAGAATGATGCCAACAAGTTATGATCGTCAACAAGGCCATACTCTTGATTATAAGGAAGCAGTTCTGTTAACCAACCCAACTGACTCAAGATTCAAGGGAGAGGTAGCTGCCTCACTCCAATCATAGCTTCATACACATTCATTCATGTCATCATGGACCGAATTGATGTTACCTTAGACTGTAACAATTTTTTTAATTACTTTTTCTATTCTATTTCTAACATTTTCTTTGGATCACCGAAATGGAAAAATAATTTATAAAATATAAAACATAATATAAGGAGTGGTGATAGTGAGGGTGGGGCTTTCCTTGAATGTTTCTAAAATCATTTTATGAAGATTCATGTCTTTATGATTTTGGAAATATATTTTTTTTTAATTTAACTTTTTAAAGTTAAAAAATTTTATATATAGATTCTCGACCCTTTAATTATGGTTCATGTTCATGTCTACATGCTTTAGGCAACTTATGATGAACCTCCATTTCGTTTGATCTCATTTGGGGATGGAAAGAAGTATGAAACCTGCTTCATATATTTTGGGATATTGGTGCAGGTGGATGACAAGTATCAATATTCAAAGGACAATAAGGACAATCACTTACATGGTTGGGTAGGCAGCCAATCCCAAGTTGGATTTTGGGCAATAATTCCAAGTAATGAGTTCCGTTGTGGTGGCCCTCTTAAACAAGAACTAACCTCCCATGTTGGTCCAACCACCTTAGCAGTAAGTATTACTCCCATATTTTAATCTCAATATTTTCAAATTTTTATGTGCATCACATAAATGATTTTCAAGATAAATATTATTTTTCACAAAATTTGACCCCTACAAATACTTATTTAATAAAATTCGAATCTAATTCATTAGGTAGTGAGGATACTTGAATCTCTAAGATCAAACCATAATATCTATTAATTAAACTATCATGTGGTAAAATTAGAGTTTTAATATTAGGCAATGTGTGTCATAAAAAAACTACTTAAGTATCACAAAAATTCTTTTGTGACGTTTACTTTATAAAAATATTGTTAAAAGTGACTGTTATATTTTTTTTCGTAACAGAATTGTGACATTATGTCGTAGTGACATATTTATAGGGCCAATTTCTAGCACTCCATAAGGCAATTGTAACAGATGCCATAAGATTGGTGCCATTTAATTATAAGTGACACAAGAAGTAAATTGTTATTCTTTTTGGTGACACATTTATTAATGTCACAACTTAAGTGCAACTAAAAATCAAAATTGTGATAATGTATCATAATACATTGTTCCTGTACTATTTGCCTTCAGATGTTCTACAGTCGGCACTACGCAGGTGATACATTAACAGGACTAGAATTTAAGGAAGGAGAGGCATGGAAGAAAGTTTTAGGTCCTGTTTTTATTTATATAAATTCAGATTCAGGCAGTGAAGAACCTCATGCTGCACTTTGGATTGATGCCAAAAAACAGGTACTTAATTCTGGAGATTCTCTAATTAATCAATAAATTATATATATATATATATATATATAACAGTTGAAAAATGAATGATCTCCAGATGGAAATAGAAAGAAAAAATTGGCCATATGATTTCCCTGTCTCAGATGACTTTCCTCATGCTGATCAAAGGGGTTCTGTTAAGGGTCGTTTACTAATCAATGACAGGTAATTTCCTTTTCCCTCATTTTTTCTTTTTCTTAGTTCAATGCTTATTTAGCCTCAACACATTTCTATGTAACATTCCCTTTATGCTAGTGGTATATTTTATTAGTTCGAGTTTATGGTTTAATTTTTTTATAATTTATTCAAAACAAAAATATATTATAATGGAAATGTTGTAAAATGGAAATGTTGTAAAGAGAATGTTATTTAGATATACAAGATTCGGCTGGTCTCATGTATATTTAAAGAAGGATGAAATTGAGCACTTAAAATTGTCTATAATATACTTTATAATATTTTTTGTAATATTTTTTTATAATATTATTTTCGTTAGGGTTTATTTATTATAATTTGGAAAATATCTTTTATTGAGTAAATTTTATTAATAAAATAATCTTCTTTTTTTTTTACTTTTCACATCTCAGACATTACATTTTTAACAAAATATAGAAATTTAGATTTTTTTCTTTGTGTGGACTAGAATGCCATCCAAATTCTTCCCTCCTCATCATTATTTCTATAAGTTTCCATGTTACAAAAATTAAAAAAATGTTAAAATTTGTTTTAATGGGAGAGTATTATGAAAAAAAGTTATTAAATGTTTCATTGTTTTCATATTAACAAGTAAAAAAATAACTGAAGAGAATATAATATTGGAAGTATTATGAGAAACTGTTATAGAAAATGTAATAAAAAAGGTTCAAACTAAAAACTGAGGAGCTTCTTTTCTTGATTAGGTACATCAACCGTAACCTGTTTCCAGCTAAATCCGCTTATGTGGGATTAGCTCCACCTGGAGATGAAGGGACATGGCAGTTAGAGGCAAAGGTTAGTTAATTCATTTCTTGAGAATACTAAAAATTTCCTATATTTTTTTCAAAATTCTAATTAATTCTTGGACTTTCTTTATCACACTTGGAAGTTGTTTTTGACAAAATTTTTCCATTGAACATCTCAGGGATATCAATTTTGGACTCAAACAAATAAGGATGGATACTTCATAATAAAGGGGGTTAGAGAAGGAACTTATAACTTGTTTGGTTGGGTACCTGGAATTTTGGGAGATTATAAATATCAAGTGGAGATTGATATTAGACCTGGTATGAAAAAAATTCATATTTGGGAGTAATATTTCTCAAGAAATTTATTAAGTGCAACCAAAGCCTTATTAAATACAAGTGTGATTTTGATCGCAGGTAGTGAATTTAGCCTAGGTAATCTTGTCTTTGTTCCCCCAAGAAATGGCCCAACCTTATGGGAAATTGGCATTCCTGACCGTACTGCAGCTGAATTTTATATTCCTGATCCAGCTCCAGGACTTGAAAACCATTTATACAATAACCACACCGACAAGTAAGTTATATTTTTTTTATCTCCTAACTCAAGATAATTCATTTAAATTGTGACAAGATTATAGTTTAATGGTAACTACATCTGTATACAAACCAGATCGATCTCTTAACTCGATCTCTTAACTCAAGATCATTCAAATATCTTTGTATGAACTATGTCTCTGTCCCTCATGTATTAAAATTAAAAAAAAAAAAAATTAATGTAGGATTACTAAATATTTGTCTGTTTTACTTGTATTCATAGACGGCTCAACGTTTTAAATTTACAGTTTTCAAAAACTTAAGGAAGTATCTAAATTTGTTTATGTGAAATTATTATACAACCTTCTTTGATGCAAATTATTTCTTTTTGCTAAATAATTAAATTTTCATAATTAATTTCTCTAACAAGTATTTCTTAATTTATATAACATATAATACTCCTTTCTTTTTCAATTTTCTTGGGCTCATATCGTGGACTATAACCATAATATTATTAGCCCTATAGCGATGGAGAATGATCTCATCGGAAACATGGGTGTTACCGCATCTTCTTTTAAATGAATGCCAATATCCATAAAATATAAATCGTCATGAATTCATCCAGCAAAAGGAAAAAAAAAAAAAAAAGCTGTGATTAATTCTTTAAGCTTTGTGGCAGATGGAGGCAATACGGTTTATGGAATCGGTACACTGATTTATATCCTAAAGAAGACCTAGTTTACAATGTTGGCGTTAGTGATTATGCAAAGGACTGGTTCTTTGCCCATGTTAACAGGTCACAAATCCACTTTTCTTTTTCCCGAAACCATAAATGGAATTGTTCGAACATAGAATTTTGCCAATCTAATAATATATAACTCTAAATTTTGCAGGAGAATTGAAGAAAAAACATATGTTCCCACCACATGGCAAATTTCATTTGATCTCAGAAATGTTATCCCCGGGAAAAACTATACATTTAGATTGGCATTAGCATCTGCTAATTATGCTCGGTTGCAAGTAAGTACCCCAAAATTTTGCGCCAGACATTTAATTTGTCTTCCAATATTAATATATAGATGATAAAATTTGATTCTACTAAGATTTCTTAACAATTATATATGTATTAATTATTTGAATAGAGTTTCGTTTTGAAATTTATGTGTTTATATTTCTTGAAACTTAAATTGTATGTGAAATTAGAATAGATACCCAAAGTGAAAACTTTTGTCATGAATTCCTAGTTTTCTTTTCAATTCTAGTCATTTTTCAAAATTTTAAGATAATATCACAACCACCTAGTTTAATGTTGGACCAACTATAAAGGACATGCCGTGCAAATTTGCTCTAGATGTCCTAGCCGTGAGGGAACATGTTGAAATATTCTATATTGACTAGTTGATGAGTATATTTACTTCTTATAAATCTTGACAATTCTCTCTTTTAAAGTGCCTTTTGAGTTTTGAGGTGAAATTAAATGCAAACTCATATTTTCAAATGTGTCCAATCAAGAGAATTTTTCTACGAATTCTACATACAGTAGTTTTATACTTGATCAAGTCTCACATCTGATCAAGGTTTGGTGAATTAAAATTTGCAGATTAGAGTAAACAAACCGAACTCACGTCAACCTCACTTTAGTACTGGAGGAATTGGAAGAGACAATGCAATTGCAAGACATGGAATCCACGGAATATATTGGCCTTTCTTCTTTAGCATACCAGGGAATATGCTTGTACAAGGCAAAAACATATTCTACCTGAAACAAGCAAAGGGAGGAACTTCTTTCAATGGGATCATGTATGATTATTTACGTCTCGAAGGACCTGCATAAGATTATTAAGAATATTCTATTAACTGGTCTTTTTCTATAGGATAATTAATTATTTTGAAATGTATAGAATCATTTTTTTGGTTCCCAAATGGGAGCTATGATATTGATTCATTTTTTATCTACATTATACTTTGTAATTCTAGGACTCTAAGTTTCTTTCCTTTGATTAAACACTAGGAGATTAAGGTTAGAGTAGACATAGTACATTTTCTTTTAAGATTGCTTGTTGTATCATTTTGGAGATTTAGAGGAGGATTCAATACATTTTGGACTAGCTAGTATTTGAAAGAAGGAATGGATCAATATTATTTACATTCGCATTGAGACTTTTTAATTAAAGAACGCTACTCTACTTTTAGCAAGTAGCATACATACTCTCCTCAGCTGTTGCTGCTGTTGCCATCCTAAACATTTTTCTTTCACAACCCCCAAAATGGTGATTTTGTCGAGCCATGTTGGCTCAACAAAATGACTACTTAGGCCATTTGATAACCACATTGATTATATAATCATTACACTCTTTTATATTACAAGTAAACATTTCAGTAAAAGAATTGTAAAATAATAAATTTATTACCTTAGACTTTCCTAAATTTTTATTTACAATAACTACTTCTATACATTAAAAATAAATATGTCAATTTGTAAAATTAATATTAACATGTCTAGAGTGTGCCTTCGGGACATATGATAATATAAATAAAAAATATTATATATATGTTAGTTCAAGTATAATAAATTTTCTTATAAGATCTAAAATCTTAATAAAAATTGTTGAATTTCTAAATAAATTTATAACATGTTTGCTACACTGAAATGTCATAGAATGAAATCCTATTTTTCACTTGAAATCCCTTTCCACAAAGAATTTCTAGTGTAGGGAAGGAAAAGGTAGAATGAAATGATTATTCCTATTCTTTAATGTTAGAATATAATGAAATTATATATAGTATGACATAAATGTATTTCTAATATAAAATGTACTCTACAAAATGTAAGCTCACATTAAAATTACAAAAAAAAATATATATATAAAATGTAAAGATTCATATAGAAGGCTAGGGATGGCCACTAGAGCAAGTTCGCCCCCAACTCATAACGGCCCAACCCATGTAGGCCCGGAACCGCCAAGCCCAGACCAACACATGAAAGGTGGTTAAAGGGGTGTGGCCCATGCTAGGCTCAAAATTTTCTTTTTAACTATAGCATAGCCTGGACACGCCCTTTTAAAACCCAAATCGGCCCAACCCAGAAGAAAAAATTGAACCAGTCCACGAACTAGCCCAGCACGAAATCGGACCAGCCCAACTCACAAGACTGTGGCAAGGCTGAATTTTCAGAAAAAAAATAGTAAGAGATGACTGTGGGGGAGTTGGGATCCTGTGCAATGCAGACTGTTAGAAATCAACTGTCTAGAATTTTTTTAAAATTATCCAGATATATATATATATATATATATATATACTACAAGAAAAATATCGAATTGCGATGGTAGACACAATTGCAATTGGGTCACAATTTTACATTTTACAATGAAACCTTTCAGTCACTAAATGGTAGTCGCTAACAGATGTTTGCGACGGAAATTTCGGTGGGAAATCAAGTTGTAATGGAATTACGACTGTCTAATGTAAAGTTCAAATCCAATATGTCCCAACCGAATTCCAACCATTTTATCGCGAAACGTAAAAAAATTGCGACCGAATATTTCGTTGCAATTTGGTTGCCAAAACAATGGCGTGAAAAATTGCGACTGAGTATTCAGTCACAATTTGGTCACAAATTTAGTTATTTAAGAGCAAATTCCATCTCAAATTATTATTTTTTACATTAATTTTAATAATTCATAAAATCACCTAAAGATAAAAATAACTAAAATAAAAAAAAAAATATCCATACAAAAATTACAATTGAATATCCATTAAAATATCATAATATATCAAAGTACATCCTCTTCTCATCCACCAATGTTAATTATCTACAACAAAAAAATTGAATAGAAATATCAAACGTAATTTCTTTCGACAACTATAAGAAATGAAACATAAACTAGTTACCATCAATAAAAGATATCATAATAAGTAGATCCATTGACCTTTTATATTCATAAATATTTGAATACTAAAATAAACATAATAACAGAGAATCAAAGTAATACTATTGAATGCTGGAAAATGTCTCAAGTATCCAGTCTTAAACGCTCATGTACTTCATCAAACATTATAAATACCAACTAACAACATTTCCTCGAATTATGCAACTTCAAAAAAATAAATAAGCATAGAAGACATCTCCATAGCAATTATGTATGTTGCTTTAGCCTAGAAGACATCTCCAAAGCTTACTAATACTATGTCTGATAATTGTATTAACAGTAAGGAGTAATCAAGAGTGATAAAATTTTTAAAACATCCTACACAATACATCAACAAAATGTAATGCAAAGAGATTAGTAGAGACTGATGCCTGGTTAAGTGTGAGGCGATCTATTGATCAATATTTATACTTTACTTTCGCTTCGAGGATTCCTTGTGTTGTTAACTCATAACATTCATGCTCACTTACTAAAAGGCCACTGAGATCAATCATTCTTCCCATATAATCACTATAAGGTTGTGGGATTAATATGTGATTCTAATAATGGAACTTTAACACATTTATTTAAACTCAAAATTACAACAAGTTTAAATCTTAGCACCATCTTTCAATGAAAGAATATCCCAACACCGCCACTATAATTTCCACAATAAGTCATTCAATATTAAGAAGCATAATTGAAGCATTGTAATTAGCATCATATATCATGTCCTTGAAGCAGCCATAACTTACTCTATAAATTACATCTCACTTTCAAAAAAACTTAACCATACCATGCTCCTATGTACAAACCCACAGTTTCCAAAAAGATCTACAAAAAGAAAAACATCTTTGCAAAGCATAATAAAAGCCAAACATATTGAAGCACTTAAACCCATCAAAACCATATTTTAAATCACAGAACAAAATTGACGGCAATTAAAGATTCCGCATAATTTCCAAGCACAAAAAAATCATAATCTCTCTTGAACAAAAAAAAAAAAAAAACTACTAAAAATCCTTACTTTCTATAAAAAATAAAATAAAATATTATTTGAATCCCTAATTTCAAAACTTTAACAAAATATATCATTCATCTCAAATTTCATTTTAGTATGTTAAAGGGTACCTGAAACAGGCGATTTATTCATGGTATCTTTTTGTAAGATTCGCCTCCATATCCTGTTGACAAATTCTTGGCTTGCTTCTTCCCTCCTTCGCATATCTAAAACCTTGAAGAAATTTATCTAATCTGCGAGAGAAATGAGAAATTTGATAAAAGTGGGTTTCAAGAATGTTATGAGTGAACAACACAAGGAAATTCATGTTTGAAATCTGATTTCGAGAATTGTCAAATAAAAGGAATTATGTAGAGCAGAAGTAACAAACTGAGTCCCAAAAATAACATATTTTGGATAGAGAATAGTTGCAGTACCATTTCTATATCAAATGGTGAACATATGTTGGATGACCTCAATCCTATAGCCTGCAGGGGAAATAGAATTGGAACCAAAACTGCTAAGAAATTCCATGGAAAAACTATAAAACTAACTACCTTTAAAGTTTAGAGTAAATGATCATTAATGATGAAGAAAGTTCTAGAATGGACATATCCAAGTAAAAGGGAGGAAAAAAAAACCCAGCATTCTACCAATGATTTACATTATACAGCAAATGAAACAAGCTAAAAATTTTACCTTCAAAGATTCACTAACTTTCACAATTTTTACTGTCAAAGAGTAACTCCCATCAAAGATGTTAAAAGCTCAAGCACACTTACACAATGCTGCCCTTTAGATTCAGACACTGGCAAAGCTTTTTTCTCTATGTTTATACTTCCTGCACATGACAATCTTATTCTGTAAGTCCTTCTAAATGCAAAAAGCAAAAAGAATTGAAGCTGTGTATTAACTTAGAATCTGTCACAGAAGGGACTTAAAGGTATTGAAGTTTAAAAATTGATTACAATATGAATTGCAGTCACTTCCAGTATAAAAACCAATTCCTTGTCAAGAACTTCTAGGATGCGACAAAATTAATTAGTATCAAGAATTCGATCTACTCGAACTTCTTAAGAAAAGACTTGCTCAGTAGGATGGATGTTTATTTAGCTTTAAATGTTTGCATAGATGTCATGGTACATTAAGTTATGAACTAAACCCTGTGTCAAAACTGAATTTCTTTCTTAATCTTAATGGGGGTAAGAAATAGATATATGGGAAACTCACCCATGGTGAATACAAATAGAAAACAGTAGCTGAGCAACCATTGCCACACCAGAAATGTAGATTCCAAGTCCTCAGATTATCCATTTTATTCATGCTTTGTAACAAACCCACTGTTTGTACAGGAAAATTTAGTAGCTAAGAGAAATAACGGAAACAAAAGAAAAGAAAAATGACAAAGTAATTTGCACTTAGTACCTTCTTTATTGGTATAAACTCTTAAATATATTTAGGGGAAATGATCTAACTTGCAGATGATGAGCAATTCACAAGTATTTTCAAAATGCAGAACAATCTCACGCAAGAACATGCAAGAAGATCATTGAGAATCTCTAATGTTGCAGACCATTGCAAAAGACTAATATGGGAAAACTTACACTTTCAAATGCCTTCACCACCCTTAAAACCATATAATAGTTAACTATCATCAGAAAAGAAAAGAAGCAGATCCATACAGTGATAGTTTTATTCCAAGAACTTAGCAAATATATCCATAAAAGGAAAAAATTAACTCAATCACCTTCATCAACAAGTCTGCCATTAAAACAGCTTTCAAAGCCACACGGTAATATCCAAAAGTGTTTTTATTAGGAAGAAGAAATCAGATAGATCTCTGATAATATTACAACAACAGCAACAACAACAACGACAACCACAACAACAAAGAAGAAGAGAAAGGATGGAACCAATCACTACCAGGTTTATCAGACAGATTCAGTTAAATTTATATTTTGTTTTGAAAAATTAGCCGAAAGGAACTGTTATGTATTTATAGTTGATATGTGCATAATTGTCTATATATTTTAATATTAATTTCATCATTTTTGGTGTTTTTAATATGTAAAAGTATATATCTTAGTTTAATATCCTTTATTCTCGTATTAGGTGCCCTCCGGAAGAGAAATCGATGAAAGAAAATGAAAACGGGCGAAAACAGATCGAAAACGACGAAAACAGAGCCGTTGACAGCGACAAGGCAGACCTACCGTGCGAGGTACAGCTCCACCTACTGTCGGCGGTAGATACTAGCTAGTAGGCGGTTAGAGGGTGGTTTAATCCGATTCAAACTCCATTTTCTTGTAATTTTTTTCTCTATATAAGGGCTTTTTCTGCAGCTATTTGAAAGAGATATAGATTTAAATAGAGAATAATAGATAGATTAGAATTAATTAGGATTAGTATTTCATAGTTAGGAGTAGATTAGATTACACGATTCTTTAAATTTTGACTTTTATACATTCAATTAGTTAAACATGCTTTAGATTTATGCAATTGGGAGTTAATTGAGGCAATTGACTAGAGTTACTGTAGGCCTTTCTGGCCCAACTTCTCCCAATATTTTCTTCTATTTTCTAGTCCAATTTTTTTTCCCCCCTTAAACCCAATGATGATGGGCCTCAGCTGGAGAGTAGGCTTTTGACCGGGTCAAGAGATGCCCGGGCCGGCCACCCGGGTTGCCCGTTGGTGACTCCTATTTTTAATGCCCTTCCTTTCATTTCTTGGGTAGTATCTCCTCCTCTCCTTCCCTTGACCGTCTTTTCTGTCTCTTTGAGTTCTACTTGAACTCTTTCTAGTTCTTCTGCTTTCTTTCTTGCGGCGCTCCAGCTACTCTTCTCTCTGTTGGCGTTCTCTGTGTTTCTGTCCCTTGCCGGTCTTCTTCTTTCACCTTTGCGTGTCCCTTGGTGTGTTTAGAGAGAGAGTGAGCCAAGAGAAAGAGAGAGAAATAGAGAAGGAGGTTTGCCGGTGACTCTTGTCACGGCTGAGGCCGATTCTGAGGGTGTTTTCGATCTACTCTTCGCTTACTCACGGTGCCTCGATGCGGCGCTGCCGCTGCTCGGCGACCGTTCGTCTGTCCGGTGACCGTTTATTTGCTCTGTCTTGGTCACCTCTTCGGTTTGATTTCCGCCGACAGTTTTTACCTCGGCGGTGGTAAGTGAAACTCCATTTTACTTTCTGCATTTTCTTTGGTATTAACTTTTTATTAATTTTGCAGGCTGTCTCTTTGATTCTTGGATCGGACTTTTTTTGTGAAGATTTAATCTTCTGTAATTTTTCTTCGCTCTTCCGCTATGTTTTTATTTTTGGGGCTTGTAATAGTAATTAGATTTCTGTAATAGTAATTAGATTTTCTTCAACAAGTGGTATCCGAGCCACAGTTCGGCTCATCGGCGCCGGCAACCAGTCAACAATCTTTCGGTTTTGAGGAGTTCCTCAGATCTGGCCAGTGAAGTCTTCTTTCTCCTCTTTTTAATTCTTGCAGTTTTATTATTATTATTGCTTTTGCTCTGCTTGCTGCCGATTTGTTTTTACTGTTTTGGAGTTTCGGCTTGCCGCCGGTTTCTGTTTACTATCTTTGTGATTCGGCTTGCCGCCGGTTTTTCGTCCTTATTTTATTTGTTGATATGGCTTGCCGCCGATTCTTGCTATTTAAAGTGATTTATGGATTGCCTATCCTGTTTTTCTGATTATTGTTTTTACTGGCTCTGTTTATTCTGTGTTTTTTCCTTCAGTTTTTTTTTTCTCATTTGAAAACGAAAATTCAAGCCTGGCTTGAATCCGTGAGATTTCAAGTATCTGTGACTTGGCGCATTTTTTTCTGTATTTCAAAAGTTTTTTTTAATATATATATTTTCTGTTCTTAATTTTTTATGGTGTTTGGTGAAACTGATTGTTTTAGCCGTTTATCTCGTTATACTGTTTGTTGCTTAGGTTTTGTGCTCTCTTTGTGTTTCCTTTTTTTGCTTAATCAAAATCAAACCTAATCAAACAAACTAAAACAAACAATGCCATTTTTCCTTGAATGTTTTTCTCTCTGTTTTTCGAGAAAAATCCAAGCAGTTTTTATTCAAAACTTTTTTTTTCAAATCTTTCATCTTTCCTAAGCCACCAAATTACACCTATTTGCCTTTAAAACATGTCAGTTCCGAAAATTGAAACTGATAGGTTTGATGGCAAATCTGACTTTGTAATGTGACGGAGGAAAATGAAAGCAGTTTTGGTACAAAATAAAATTGCTCCCGCTATTTATAGCCCTGAAGAGTATCCGGAATCTTGGAAGGGTGAAGTTCTTAAGGAAAAACTAGGTGATGCTCATAGTTGCCTCACATTGCATTTGACTGATAACGTTTTACGAGAAATTGATAAAAACGACAACGCTTTTGAAATTTGGACAAAATTGGAAAAACTATATTTGGGAAAATCTCTTTCTAATAAAATTTATTTAAAAGAACAGTTTTTTGGTTTCAAAATGAGTGGGACAAAATCACTTTCTGAAAACATGGATGATTTAAATAAAATCATTTTGGAACTTCAAAATGTTTGAGAGAAAATCTCTGATGAAAATACTGTAGTTATTTCACTAAATGCCTTACCTGATTATTTTAATGATGTCAAATCTACTATTAAATATTGCGGAGATGATTTGTCTCTTTCTGATGTAAAAAATACTTTGAAATCTAAAGATTTGGATTTACAAAAAGAAAATAAATATCATGGTGAAAATCTTTTTATGCGAGGTAGAATTGACCGGAGAGAACCTCCTAGTCACCGTTTTAAGAGTCGTTCCAAATCACGAGAGAAAAGCAAAGTAAAATGTTTTTATTGTGGGAAAGAGGGCCATATGAAAAATAAGTGTTTTGAATTAAAGATGAGAAACAACATAATCATGGTAAAGGAGGTAATAAAATCGTCAAAACTCACGTTTTTGAGTCAGATGGTAACCTATGTTTTCAAAGGTTTTGTGTGTTTCTCTTTCTTCTTCATGTACTGATGTTGTTAATCACTAGGTGCTTGATTCTGGTTGTTCTTTTCACATGACACCCAACAAACACTGGTTTTCTGATTTCAAACCATTAAACCAATGAAAAGTTTTTTAGTAATAATCAGGTTTGTGATTTTAAAGGCATTGGTAATATCTTCATAAAAATGCATGATGGTGTGACTAGAAAACTCACTGAGGTGAGATACGTGCCCAACTTACGTCGGAATCTTATCTCTCTTAGTTATTTGGACTTTTTGGGTCTCTCTTTTAAATCTAAAAACAGTATTTTACGTGTTGGCAAAGGAAACCTAGTCATGCTAAAAGGTTTTAAAAGGGAAACTTTATATATTCTTCTTGGTAAAACAGTTTGCAACTGCACTGCATTGATTTCAAAAACTGTGCTTGAGAAAACTATGCTGTGGCATTGGAGGATCGGCCATATTAATGAAAAGGGGCTTTATCATTTACAAAAGCAAAATCTTTTATGTGGTGACAAAATTGATTCCTTGAATTTTTGTGATCACTGTGTTTTGGAAAAACAACATAAAATCAGTTTTTCAACCAGCACACACAAGTTTTCTGCACCTCTTGATTATGTGCATTGTGATCTATGGGGGCCTGAGAAGGTTCCGGCTTACGGTGGTAACGTTTATTTCTTGTCTATTGTTGATTATTTTTCTCGGCATGTATGGGTTTTTCTTTTAAAAACCAAAGACCAAACGTTTGAAAAATTTTGTGAATGGAAACGTTTCTCCAAAAATCATTCTCGAAATAAACTAAAAACTATTAGGACGATAACGGTCTTGAATTTTGTAGCCGGAAGTTTTCTGACTTGGTATTTTACACCAAAGAACGGTTAGACATAACCCACAACAAAACGGAGTTGCCAAAAGGACGAACTGAACCATTATGGATAAGGTTCGATGTCTTCTAGTTTCTTCTGGTGTTCCTAAACCTTTCTGAGGTGAAGCTGTTAGTACAGCAGTATACCTCATCAATAGATCCCCTTCCACAGTTATAAACTTTAGGACTCTGATAGAACTCTGGTATGGTAAACCTCTTAATCTTTCCAATTAGAGAGTCTTTGGGTGTGCAGCCTTTGCCCATCAGAAAGAGGGTAAACTAGATCCAAGGTCTAGAAAGGGAGTGTTCATAGGATATCCCAGTGGGGTGAAGGGGTATAGAGTGTGGTTAAGGGGTGAAGTAGGGGTGAGGGTTGTTATTAATAGGGATGTCATCTTCAACGAGTTAGAGATGCCCTTGTCTTAAGGATAAACCCATCTCCGATATTCCTCCTAGTGTTCCCACTCCTAGTAGCATTCTGGTGGAGGTGGAGACTATCTCTGAACCTTCCTTAGATCTGCCCCGGGAACCTAAAACCAATCCTGAGTCTTCTGCTCCGTCCCGTAGCACTCCTGTTCTTCGTAGTATTCCTGAAACTCCTGATGGTTCCGATGAGGAGGAAGAACATCCTGAGGCTCAACCCCATGCTCTTAGGGATTATCAACTCGCTAGAGATCGAGTCTGTAGGGTACCCAAGGATTATCCTCAGCATGGTTACTCCTACATTGTATCATATGCCTTTACTGTTGCATCTTATGTGGAAAAGAAAGAACCTTTATGTTTTTTTGAGGTTTTGAAAAGTCCCAATCGCGTTTTATAGTTACATGCCATGGAAGTAGAAATGTCTTCTTTAAGCAAAAACAAAACCTGGATTCTTGTTCCAAAACCCTCAAACAAAAATTAGTTGATTGCAAATGGATTTTCAAAATAAAACAACCTGAGTCTTCTAACGAACCTCCAAGGTTCAAGGCTAGACTTGTTGCAAAAGACTTTTCACAAGTTGAGGGCATTGATTTTAACGAAATTTTTTCTCCTGTTGTTAAACATTAAACAATCAGGATTATTCTTGCTCTTGTTGCTTTTTATAATCCTAATCTTGAACAACTTGATGTGAAAACTGCTTTCTTACATAGTGATCTTGAAGAAACTATATATATGTATCAACCACAAGGTTTTGAGGTAAAGGGTAAGGAACACATCGCGTTTCTTTTGAAAAAGTCGTTTTATGGGCTTAAACAGTCTCCCAGGCAATGGTACAAGATGTTTGATTCTTTCATGACAAAAATTGGTTTTTTAAAAAGCAACTATGATAGTTGTCTTTATTTTTCTAGGAATAATGTAGATTCTGCTATTTATTTGTTGTTGTATGTGGATGATATGCTAATCGCTTACAGACATAAAGCAAAATTCGATGATCTGAAATCCTTGCTGAAATCTAAATTCAATATGAAGGATTTAGGGGTTGCATCCAAAATTCTTGGGATGAGTATTTCAAGAGATAGATATGATTGTTCACTCTTTCTATCTCAGAAACCTTTCTTCAGAAAATTGTATCCAAATTTTCAATGCACCGGTATAAACCCATCATAACTCCTCTTGCAAGCTACTTTAAACTTTCCGACAAAACCTGTCCTAAAACAGAAAGTGAGAAAAGAGATATGGACAATATCCCTTACAGAATGGCCATATGCTAAGTTATGTACTCAATAATATCTACCCGTCCAGAGCATTGGACTGCTCTCAAGTGGCTTCTACATTACCTGAATAGAACTTTAGATGGGGTACACTATCACAATTGGTCTGATTTTGAATTAATTGGATTTGTATATTCTGATTTTGCAGGTGATAAGGATAGTAGAAAATCTACCACTTCCTATTTCTTTACCCTAGCGGGTAATCGCATCTCATGAAAATCCCAACTGCAGCCAGTAGTTGCCTTGTCATCTACTGTGGCTGAGTATATCGCAGCAACGGAAGCAATCAAAGAAGCCATCTGGCTTCAAGGGTTATTGAATGAATTAAATATTTTACATTCAAAAGTTATTATTTATACTGATAGTCTTATTTTTTTACATTTGTGTAAAAATCTGGTCTATCACGAATAGACTAAACATATAGATGTCAAATACCACTTTATTAGAGAAAAGGTCTCTAGTGGTGTAGTTCACATAGACGAGATTAGTACTGATAATAGTCTTGCAGATTTTGGTACTAAAATTGTAAACACTGACAAGTTTATATTTTGCAAGGACTTCCTTCACGTGGAACAATTTGTGGAAAATATTGTTCGAGGTGTAGATTGTAGGCCTTTCTGGCCCAACTTCTCCTAATATTTTCTTCCATTTTCCAGCCCAATTTTTTTCCCCCTTAAACCCAATGATGATGGGCCTCAGCTGGAGAGTAGGCTTCTGACCGGGTCAAGAGATGCCCGGGCCGGCCACCCGGGCTGCCCATTGGAGACTCCTCTTTTTAGTGCCCTGCCTCCTCGTTTCTTGGGTAGTATCTCCTCCTCTCCTTCTCTTGACCGTCTCTTTTTTGTTTTTTTTTTTTTTTGTCTCTTTGAGTTCTACTTGAACTCTTTCTGGTTCTTCTGCTTTCTTTCTTGCGAGGCTGCTGCTGCTCTTCTCTCTGCCGGCGTTCTCTGTGTTTCTGTCCATTGCCGATCTTCTTCTGTCACCTTTGTGTGTCCCTTGGTGTGTTTAGAGAGGGAGTGAGCCGAGGGAAAGAGAGAAATAGAGAAGGAGATTAGCCGGTAACTCTTGTCACGGCTGAGGCCGATTCTAAGGGTGTTTTTTGATCTACTCTTTGCTTACTCACGAAGGCTCGACACGGAACTGCCGTTGCTTGGCGACTGTTCGTCTACCCGGTGACCGTTCATCTGCTCTACCTCAATCACTTCTTTGGTTTGATTTACGCTGATGATTTCTACTGCGGCGATGGTAAGTGAAACTCCATTTTTACTCTCTGCATTTTCTTTGGTATTAACTTTTTATTAATTTGCAAGCTGTCTCTTTGATTCTTGGATCAGACTATTTTTGTGAAGATTTAATCTTCTGTAATTTTTCTTCGTTCTTCCGCTGTGTTTTTATTTTTGGGGCTTGTAATAGTAATTAAATTTCTGTAATAGTAATTAGTTTTTCTTCAACAGTTACGATATTGCACTTTTAGGTCTTTTAAATCACCTAATGTTATTGTGCTCATAATTTGTTATGGAGAAAAGAGATTTTTTCCTCTAAGGATTAGTGAGTAGAATGACTTTTGCCTAGAAGATAGGGATTGTCTGATTTGAGTGATGACCCAACTTAATTAATTCAACATCGTTTTCATAAAAATTTTTCCAAATTGAATTAGTAACAAGGATTAGGGGGATTCCACCATCCAAACTCTTGCTTTATTAATTTTTAAAATATTAAGTTTCATTGTTTTCTTAGTTTTTAAATTGTCTTTAGCTTTCTTTTATTATTTCGTTATCAACGACCATCTTTTTCTTAGACTAAAAATTAGAGACGTGATTAGTACTTTTACCTTTACCATCCTCGAGAAACTCGACACACGTGTTGAACTCACCTCTACAGTGTTAGGTCCAATTGTCTTGCATTGTAGTGATTAGAAAATCCTGTTTTATTTTAGGTACATCAATAGTCATAGGTTTTATTCTTGCATGTGGCGTCACGTTAGAAAAGGTTTAAGGTTGAAAAAAAGGGGATTTTTTAAGCAATTACTGAATTTTTTCCCATTTTTTTCATTCTTCTAACTAATTTTGTGGTGTTTTTCTACATATTTAAGCACATGTATCACATAAGTGTCAATTTTTAAGATAAAAAATATGAAGGATACAATAATCCTTATAATTATTGGCCAATTCAATTAACTTTTGCTTAGGAGCAGGTAAAATTAACAATTGATTGTAGAGAAGTTCGGTTCTTCCAAATTCTCAAAAGAGTGAAGCACATACTGGACTTAAGTATAATACATTCTTGGAATCAGTTAAAATGATTAAATAGTTCAAATAAAAATTAATTGCAGACTGAAAAGGTAAAAATTATATATTCAACTAACATTGAAGTATGAAAATGTAAACATGATATGGACTAATTACCAATTATCTCATTTTTTATTTTCTTATGTAATTTCTAGTAAAGGGATCTTTATTTGGACAGCACTGAACTGCATAGGACAAGTTTTTTTTTTTTCCCTTTTCGGTAGCAGCAGAAAATCAAAACAATGGTTGCACTATTATGTGATAAGTGAGATGAGGAAATTTCTTCACAAACAATAGCAGAACACACAAAGAGAAAAAATTACTAAAGAAACTAACAACCAAACGTAAATATAAACAACATTATCAGTTTATTTTGTTCATTCTGACAAAGAAAGAAAAACAAAACAGATGAAACCATTGAGAAATAAAACGCTAGAGAGTAAAAGAGTAAATGGGGTTTCTGAAGATCTAGTTTCTGAATAAAAAATATTACCTTATTGATAAAACATAAGTACTGCTATATACTATACTATATGTATAGCCCCTCAAATTTTCCAAAATCAAAAACAAATACAAGGTTATAGGCATGAAAAGTTACAGGAAAAAAACATTCAGCCTTTTTTTGTTAGCATAAAAAAGAAAAGAAATTACGGTAGCGAGCAGCGTGAGTCGAAGTTCCAACATCAAGAAGTGGCGGAGGTTAGAGATGACAACGCAGCGGTGAAAAGAGAAGTGAGAAGCGTGGTGGTGAATAGAAAAGATAAGAGAGACGATGGTGAGGGAGGCGACTGTGACGGGGGCAACAGTGAGGTAGGGTTTGGGTTTGGCATGGTGGTGAGGTAGGGAATCGGGACTGTGAGAGCTGAGAAGAAGAGTGTGAGAAGGAGCTGGGAGTTAATTTGGGAAATTTAGTAAAAAAATTAGGAAAGGTGGTGACAACATTGCGATGCACTGGGTCACAAATTTTTTTTTAAAAAAATAATTGCAACCAACACGTTCCGTCGCTAAACTATCGTAATTTTTTTTAATTTTGCAACCGAATTCATTTTCGGTCGCTCCTTTGGTCAAGATATTCTTGTCTTGCTAGTTCGGTTGCTATTGCATGTTAATATCTGCGACCAATATTTCGATCACAATTTTCTATCGTTGTTTGTTATTTTTCTTGTAGTGATATATATTCACATATATATACATATGTATACATATAAATACATATATATATATATATATGTAAACCCTCTTCATCACTTGTAATTATTTTTGAAGAATTGTCCTAAGTTCGAAGAAAGGAAGGAATCGAAGAATCTTCGAACTTCTGGCTTCATCAAATTCGTTTGCTTTCATTACACCTTACTTAATATGATTTTTTTATTAACTTTTACTTTGATGCTTTATTAGTTTTAAATAATTATTTGTGTACTTTATTTACTATAATTTGTTTATTTAGTTTTTTAATACTTATTTGTTTACTTTATTTATTATAATTTATTTATTTAGTTTTTAAATAATTATTTGTTTACTTTATTTACTATAATTTATTTATTTAGTCTTTGAATACTTATTTCCTTAAGAAAAAAATTTAATACTTATTTGTTTACTTGATTTATTTAATTATTAAATTTGTTTATTATTATTATTATTATTATTATTATGGATTCAAAACATGCATCTTCCTACACCGTAGACTTTAATATTGAAAATAATGAACAAAATACTATGCCTCCTCCTCTCAAAATTGCACCTAGTTGAAGTGGTAGTAGCAAATAAACTTCTCTTGTTTGGACTATTTTTGAAAATGTGATCAAGTTAGATGTAAACTTTATAAGCAAGAATTCTCACATAAGGGAAGTGGTGGCACCGGTACACTTACAAGACATATAACTAAATGTCAGCCCTATGAAGTTGTAGATTTAACTAAATAAAAAAAAAAAAAATTGGTTCTTGTTCTTCTAGTGCGTTAGTAAAAAGAGAAATAATTATGTGGATGACAATTGACAGACTTCTAGTTATCCATTTGTAAGATTGATACAAGTTGCATTTCAACCTCATAAGAGATTTCCTAAAAATTTACTTAGGAGAAAAATTATTAACACTTTTTCAGGAAGAAAAAGACATACTTGCTACAATTTTGAATCTATTCCTGATAAATTTTTGATTACTTATGATTCTTGGACAGCCATTACTTCTTAAGATTTTTTGTGCATTACATGTCATTGGTTCTACGAAATTGACACTTAAACAAAAAAAACAAATCACTGATTTCAAAATTTTTAATACCCACGTACTGGTGCAAATATAACACGAAGTATCACTCAAACATGTCTTGATTATAGAATTTATAACAAAAAGTTTTTCGTTTCTTTTGATAATACTTCAAATAATGATTCTTCAATTTTAATTTTGAAAAATAATTTGAGACCAATTTTAGATGAAAAACTATTCTATATTAGATAGGTATGTCAAATTTTGAATTTGTGCATACAAAACGGTTATGCACATGTTGAACATGTTACAAAAACGGTTATAGACGTTATTTTGTTCAGTATATCTTCCGATCCTAAATGATAACATTTTAGAGCACTTTGCATAGAACAAAAAGTACCTTACAGGATTTGTAAAACAGATATTACTACAAGATAGAATTCAACTTTAGATACGTTACAAAGTTGTTTTCCTGATAAACAACTACATATTGGATTTATACTAGCAAATGGTGGACCATCGCTTGATTCAAATGTTTTTTTTTTATGAAGGTTTAGTTATATCCTCTTTTTTAAAAAAACCTTTCCACAAGCGACTGAACTTTTATCTATATAATACTACCCCACTACTTATCATGCTTCCCACACTGATAAAAATTACAAGTGTTTTAAGAGAATTTAAAGCACATGCTATTTATGGTCATATAATGTTTGATATGAAATTTTTTTGAAGTATTATGAAAGTTTTATGCTCATATATTGTGTTGCTTTGATTTTAGTCCCTCGTTTTAAAGGTGAAGGTTCTGATCATTTCATTGATTTTTTTTACACATGTTTGGATACTTGCTTTGAATCAATTTTTACTACCCAAAGAAATATCAACAAAATAAAAGAGAATGCATCAAAAACTTTTAAAAACTTATTCGATCTCTATTTAGGAGACAATCAAACAGGGAGGCTCAATCTAGTTTGAGTGCAAGTCATTCAGGATATGGAGAGATACCATCTTCTTCAAGTCAAGAAGGAGGATATGGATACATGATTGATATATATATATATATAGTCTCTGCGTCCTAAGTTCATCATCTACGAGAAAAACTCCAACTAAGATGTCTATATACGAATACGCCCCTCAAGTTGGGCATCGTGTAGATAATTTCGGCATACTTGAATGGTAGAAGATCAATTTGACACAATATCCTGTCCTATCTAGCACTAACAGATCCAGCACAAACTATTAGTGGGGGCGCAGTACATATTTAGATAGAGTTTATAAGATCTTAAATTTGAAATTTATATTTTTATCTCAAACAATTCATATTATTAACTTTCAAGAAATTCAACACTCTTATTATTGCATAATATATAAGATATTTCAAGGTACACATATTCTCCTTCTAATTAATAATAAGAGTCATTTTTGAAGTTATATTTTGTTTCAAAATAAGTATTTTTTTACTACATTCAAAGAGCCTTTATTATAATTTTTCTAATTTTATCTGCTCCTTTTCTCCTTGTTTATTTCTCTCATCTCTATTTCTTGTATTGCTCTCTACATATTTATGAAAGACATATAAGAGAACTTGTGTAAAATACTTCATGGATTTCAAAACCCTAAATATTTGTGCAAAGACTTAGAATGACGCTAATTTTTAATCGGAGGGAGTGTAAAATATTCTAAAAATAAGGAAAATTGAAGCAAAATTTATTTTATACCTTTTAATTAATAAGGAGAGATAATATATTTTAAGAATTGAAGATAAAATCTATGTTCTTAGTCAATTTATGTACTCTCCACCTTTCCCTCATCTCGAATTCTGTGGTATCTTAAGTCATCTGTATCTGTAGTGTCAACTCGAACCCCTTCTTCCATTCGCCTGATTCCAGACCTGTGGGACACAGCCTCAAACTCACAAGCTATACATATTTTTTAGAATTCTGCTTTCACGAATCCATAAAAGTCGTTGGGTCCTCTGATCTCGCCAATCTCTTTATTATTGGCCTGCTTTGTATGAGGCAAAACTGCTGAATAGATTCGTAGACCAGGTCGAATGATCCATTTTAAATTTAAAAGATTTTGATAAGGTTGTTACCGCTGTTTTCTTGATCTACCCAATCGGTTGAGGAAGTTTTTCTGATTGTATACCCTCTGGTACTTACGATGTAAAGCATATTAACAATTTTTTTAAAAAAAATACAGAATTTAATAATTTTGAAAGTAAATATATTATACAATTTGAAATATACTCTATGATTTATGGAGTTTTGGCGAGGTCATTAGGGGCTCGTGCCTCAGGTGTCGCCGCTATCCCCACCCTAAATCCATCCATGCTATCTAGGATCGTTAGGGATATCCTAACAGCTTCTGTCTCTACTGTAGTTTTTGAAAGTGCCTTCGCTAACAGTCGTTGTACAATCAACGATACTAGGAGACGGATGTTCAATAATAAATTAGAGGCTATTATGTGTCTACGTCATTGGTATGTGCAAGAAGATAGAATTGCCAGACTGAATATTGCTAAGTTGAATGTAGTATCCTCCAGATTTGACGAAGAAGATGAAACAAACGTTCAATCTAGTGAAACTCGGTCAAATAGATGGGATTTTTATATTTAAATTATTATAGTTTGGACTTATGATAGTATTAATTTATAATTAGATTTCAACTTGCAATAGTTAATAATTAGGATAGTATAGTATTAATTTATTACATTTTAAATTGTAATTTCTTAACTTGAGTTTTTTAAACTTAATAAAAATAACTTAAGTTTTATAAACTTAATTAAAAATACCTAACTTTTCTAAACTTAATAAAAATAATATAACTGTTCTAAACTTAATAAAAATAGCTTAAGTTTCCTAATCTAAACTTAATAAAAATAATTTAAGTTTTCTAAATTTAATTAAAAAAAACTTGAGTTTTCTAAACATAATAAAAACAACTTAAGTAGTTTTCTAAATTTAATAAAAAACTTGAATTTTCTAAACGTATAACTTAAATTTTCTAATCTAAACTTAATAAAAATAACTTAAGTTTTCTAATTTAATGTTAGGTTTAGAAAATAACTTGAAGTTTTCTAAACATAGAAAAATTTTGAATTTTCTAAATTTAATAATAAAAAAAAAAAAAACTTGAGTTGTCTAAATTTTATAAAGATAACTTACATTTTCTATTCTTAATAAAAATACCTTAGGTTTTTATAACTTAAGAAAAGTTTTTTAAAACAAATAATGTAAAAATTAAAATTGGAAAATAATTCTAAAAATTTTAAAACAAACGATTGAACAAAATAAAAAAACAAAAAAAAAACAAAAACAAAAAGCCCGCAGACTGGCGAACCTTGTACAATCCTATGAGGCGATCTGTATCAGCTCTCCTTTCTTGAACCGCAACCCAACCTGGCCCGGACTGCGAACTGTTAAGGCTGGCCCAACGAATTGGAACAATGTCCTCCAGCTCGGACAGGCACGTTCCGGAACCGTGGGTCAGGCCAAATTGCCATTCCTATATATAATTAAAAATAGTCATGAAATAACTCTTTTTTACGATCCAAATAAAGGAAATACATTACATACAAATTAAATAGTTATAAAATTATCATTTATACTCATTTAACTTTCTAAGTTTCATCAATTGTGAAGAAAACTTGGGTTAATTCACGACCACTACCGATTATTGTAGTTGTTTTTTGTCCCTATTTTATACTCAATCTTGATAATATGTGAGGATAGACCACAAAATTAATTTAGTTGAGGGTACATGTGACTGTATTTTTTATTAATATGTAATAGTATAATAGTGCACTTATGTAATTTATGGTAGGATTAACATTTCTCCTAGAAAAGTCTTGTCATAATTTTTGGGGTCCCAAATTCATTGTGGAATAAGCATTCTTGTGGAATGATCTTTTCTACTTCAATTATTTTTTATACTAAACATTGTAATGGAAATAGAAAAGGCAAAAGTCATTCCATTCTATATCATTCCTACCTATTAAACATAACTTTGTATATCTTAAATTGAAAAATTAGTTTACAGTAATGTGCGTTCCGAGTCATGCGTAAGATAAACCCATGTTAATGTACCTTAAAGTTTATATTATTAGATCAACAGAATCCCTATTCCATGCCAGAAAAATTATTCTTGATTGGTCACTTTATAATAGTCTAATGGTAAAAATGTTCATTACTATATCAGAAGTCATTAATTCGAATAAAATATGTCTCTAATGTATTTAAAAAAACTATATACATACATGTATATAATTATGATTAACTGAAATGATGAAAATATGAAAAATTACTTTTTTTTTTTTATAATTTATTTCATTTTTATAAATGTTTATGAAGACTAAACTGTTTTACAAGTCCATGCAATTCGGTACCTAGTAATATGCGTGAAGATCATATGAGGGAAATGCTCTAAAAATTTTGACTCTCTCCAAATTCCCATTTCCCCCTATACAAACGGAGTATCGTTTATACACTCCTAAGGTGTCTCCCCGAGGAACAATCTTACTAATAGAGAGCATTAGCACATCAAAATCTAGCTTTTCAGACGGTAAAAAAAAATATTAATAATAGCAAATTAAAAGAGGAGAAAAGAAAAAAGTGTAACTAAGCATTAATAATTGGGTAAAAATGGAAAAGTCGCCGGAGAACGAACACCCAGTGAAGGCCTTTGGATGGGCAGCCATGGACCAATCCGGCACTCTTTCCCCTTTCAATTTTTCCAGAAGGTAATCTTTTCGTTGTTTTTCCATTTGTATATATATATATATATATATATATTAAAGATGATGATGTGATCATGAATGGCGGGCGGCAGGGCAACTGGGGATTGCGATGTGCAGCTGAAAGTGTTGTTTTGTGGGATCTGTCATTCAGATCTTCATATGATAAAGAGTGATTGGGGCTTTACAAATTTTCCTCTTGTACCTGGGTACGTATATGACAATTTTAATTACCTCACTTCTTTAATTAATTCATAAAAATTTTAAAAAAGAGCAGAAAATCTCTTATGATTCCATAAAAATTATTTATTTACGAAGTTTGTTGTGCATAGTCAAATAATCCTATATCCATTATATATTTGGAAAGTAATTTTAAAAAGTATAATTTTTTATACAGAATCTTTATGACTTTTATATGTATAACTCATATAAAGTTTCTGACTAGAAATAAAATTGTTAGTCTTGAACAATTCGTCCTCCTTCCTCTTCTATTTTCATAGGATTAGACGTTGCATTAAAAAAAAAAGTCAAGTATTGATAACTTTGTCTGTAGTCCCCCATACAAGTGGCATATGTAAAACTTGAGAGATTCTGCCATAAAAGATGTTGTAGGGAGCACTATTCTTTAAAAATAATAATTTTAAGAGTAAAATTAGTTTTTTAAATTAAGATAAATGTATTTAGTCAATTTCTTTTGTTTTTTTATCAAAATTTTAACAATTTTACCAATTTCAATGTAATTTTTAAAGTTACTAATTACTTTGATTAGTTTAATTATAGGATTGATATTCCATGTATTTTCATGACCTATATATATATATATATATATATATTGCTGGCTTGCATGGAAAATATAAATAATCTGTGTTGTTGGATTATATAGGCATGAGATAGTGGGTGTTGTGACAGAGGTGGGTAAAAATGTAAAGAAATTCAAACCGGGGGACAAAGCAGGGGTTGGTTGTTTAGTCCAATCATGCCGTGAATGTGAAAGTTGCAAAGAAGACCTCGAAAATCATTGCCCTGGACAAATATTAACATACAATTCTAGGGACAGAGATGGAACCATCACATATGGTGGCTATTCCGATATAATGGTTTGTGATGAACATTTTGTACTTCATTGGCCACATAATTTGCCTCCTGATGTTGGTGCTCCTTTACTTTGTGCTGGAATTACAACTTATAGTCCAATGAGATACTTTGGACTCGATAAACCAGGAATGCATATTGGTGTTGTCGGTCTTGGTGGGCTTGGCCATGTTGCTGTCAAGTTTGCTAAGGCGTTTGGGTGTCAGGTAACTGTTATTAGTTCAAATATTAGTAAGAAGGAGGAAGCCGTACAAGTACTTGGGGCAGACTCTTTTTTGTTTAGCTGCGATAAAGATCAGATGCAGGTACATTTTATATGCTTACTATTGTTTTTTCTTTTTATGTGCAACATGTTCTGCCTCCTGATTGTTCGGAATTGTTAATCTATAAGGGATCAGATAAGCAATACTTGAATACATATATATATATATATATATTTTCTTTTTGGCTTAATCTTTGTATGGTGTCTGTAACAAAATAGGCAGCAGAAGGAACATTAGATGGGATAATCGACACAGTCTCAGCAGTTCACTCACTTGAACCGTTGTTGAACTTAGTGAAGCATCATGGAAAGCTCATTATGGTAGGTGTACCATCTCAAAAACTCGACTTACCTATTCTTCAGATTGTTTCAGGTAACCATATATCAAATTAAATGTACCTTTAAATATTTTTTTAAAGAAATTTAGGAAAATTAATACTAAATATAAACGGCAGGGAGAAAAGTGGTGGCTGGAAGTTGTATTGGAGGGTTGAAAGAGACACAAGAGATGATATATTTTGCAGCAAAACATAGAGTACTACCAAAAGTGGAAGTGATACCAATTGATTATGTGAATATAGCAATGGAACGCCTTGCAAGATCTGATATCAAATATCGATTTGTTATTGATATAGCTAAATCCATGAGACCAGCTTATTGAAGAATTACACTTCTTTTTTTTTTTTTTTTTTTTGGTACTCATTAAATAGTTCCAATTTTGTTTTTGTTTTTCATAGAATCCATACATATTGCCCACAGAGGTTTATATTGGTTAATATCGATTAAATGAGTTCACCTTCTTTTTATTGTGAGATGTTTAAAGGTAAATATTTTCTTGAGTAAAAATAAACTAACTTTTATACAAATTAACTTTCACAAATAAGTGTAAGAGTGTTCATCATATCTAATCCTCAACATACTTTGATTTTTAGATAAAATTCTCAACATTTAATTATGGATTTTGCAGTCCTCAACTAATTTATGATACATTCATTTAACGTCTTCTTTACATATCCGTTAAATCTAACGAAATACAAACTATTGGAATCATATATTCCCAAACAAACAAGAGTAAAAATGTAAAAGCAAGAGACCATAGTCTCTCCCACCCGTCCTCCTCCCTTTACACCAATCTCTATCACCATTTCATTGTGATATCAATGGGATCCAAGTTTTTCCATCAAAGTCTTCTTCTTATAATCTCTCTCTCAAATTTTACAATCCACTAAAATCTATCCTTTAACTACAATTTCTCTGCCATCATAATCAACCCCAGGCGTGAACACTGCTATCTCTGCCGCCCCTATAACAACCTCCATCCAAACACTACAAAAAATTGACTGTTTACCGATGGCTCAAGTGTCCGATGATAATGTACGACAGATTCGGTGGGAAAGAGAATGTAACGGAAGTTTCAACAATTTTGACAAAAAAATTGGAGGGAAAGATGTCCCACAAAATGACGATAGTTACCAACAAAAATTACTATCGGTAACGAAGGCTCTTAGCAACAAACATTACTAACAAAGTCATTTTAGTTATCAATATATTTAGCTAGGCAACAGAAGTCAGTAATTAATAATTAAAAAGTGCCGACGGTGCTTCCGTTAGTAACAAATACCCACATTGACAAAACAGGCAAATCCTCCCCCTTCCCCCCTCCCACCCACCAAATTCATTTCAACACCTGAAAAACCCTCCCCTCCCTCGCGAAATCAACCCTTCTCGCGCCTTGCCGAAGAACAGCACCGGCAGAGAGCCCCTCTCGGGCACCGACATCCACCCGTGCTACCTACAATCGCCACCACTGCCCCTAATTTCTGGTAATTAGTCTCTCTCTCTCTCCTCTGTCTTCTTCTTCTTCTTCTATCCAACTATTGGAGCTCACTGTAGTTGCCACCTCACCATCATCGTTGCTGCCACTGCTGGAAATCAGAGAGGTTGCTGACTGCAGAAAAATTAGAGGTTAGAGTTTTTATTTTCCTTCAATTTTGTGCCATTCAATTTGGGTTGTGATTTTAATTTATTTTTCAGTAATTGATAAATGTTTTAAACGAAAAAGGAGAAACTGAATTAGAAGAGATTAATTTCATTAACTAATTTACAATGTTAGATGCTAGTTCATGTATCAGTTAAATCTAAATTCTCTACTAGTGAATTCTTATTGTTATCCCTTCAATTTACCAATCTGTAAAGTTCCCTCCGACATTAAATATTCTTCAAAACCTAGGTTTATTTTTTTTTTTCTAGGGGACCCTATCATATGAACAAGAGCCAAAGTTAACACATTTTTTTGCTTTTACGTTTTCCACATTTTTTATCTATAAAATCATAGCATTAAATATTTTTTTTTTTTGTAAAATTTAACCACACTATGAGTAATCAGATTGCATATTGTCTAGGCAGATTAGCGCCAAAACTCATATCTTTAGCTACAAAATTATTTCTTCAAGGCATATATATATATATATATATATAGTGGCCCTCCAGTGTTTGCACCACTCAAATGCTCGTTTAAGTTGCAACACAATTTTTCAGTCACATAAAAACTATAACTTTTAGTGTTTGATATAGAGCAAGGTTTCCCATTTTAACCTTACATCTAAGTTGGTTCACTTTTGATTTCCTCTTTTGTAAATGATTAGAATCTTAAGTTTAAGTAGCTTATACAGTTTAAGTAGTTTACTTAAAAAATAATAAACTACTTTAACTATTGTATGTAGTTAACTTTTTTAATTCCCTTTTTCGTTTTCTTAAAAGTATATTCAAATTCTAATCATAACTTTTAAAAAGACTGGAAACTAAATTCTACAATGTTTAAATTTTAATATTATTCTTTTTTTCCTTATAGTTTTGTCTGTATAGATTTTAGTGGCATATTCTCTAGCATATATACGGTAGATGTATGTGTTCAATTAGTTTAAATATTATTTTATGGGAGAGTCCCGACTCTTTAATTTACATACATAGTTTTATAGGGAAGCACTGACTCTTTACGTTAAATGTATACTTTATGAGGCAACCCTGACTTCTTAAGTTATATATATATATATAGTTTTGTGGGGTGCCGGGCAAATCTTTCTCTACTGCCTCCCTCTCTATTGATGCCTCTAGCACAAGCAATGTTATCCCCGACCCCGCTAATGATGTACTCCATCCTCTAGTGATGTTAGGCGTCTCGAAAATGTTTGATACTTTTATATTTTATATTTATTTGATGTTTTATGTAGACTTTTTGTCTTTAATATTTTATGACTTTGATATTTTATGTATTAACTTTAGTGTATGAATAGACATTGCTAAGTTGGATTTATTGTATTTTAGGGAGTTTGAGATCTGTTTTATAAATTATATATATAAGAAAGAACTTACTGATAGCATACCGACGGTTCAGCCATAGGTAATGATTTTTTTTTCCTAGACCATTTGTTGAAGGCCAGGTGATCACTACTTGTCATTCGCCGACAATAAATATGTTCTTCGATAATCCCATCAATAAGTATCACCGATGATACATTGTCGGTACCTTTTGTTACCAATAAAAACCTGTCGAAGGTCGTTTTTCTATAAATTGGCAATTTTTTTGTAGTGAAAGCAATAACAACAACAAAAAAAGCTGTACCGATCATAATTAGCCAAAGAGAATTGGTGGAATAGAAAATTTTTCTATGGTCAATTGTTGAGTGAAAAAATTTAAAGCTATGTGCCAATTTTTCCTGAAAAGGAATAACTGAGTTAGCAACACTAGAAGATTGCATCTGCCAAGTTGGTGCCACCTCGTTCTCCTGTCCCAGACCCATCCACTTCAACAACTTCGTTGGCCTTGGCCTAGAACCATTAACATTAGTCACTTCTACCAAAGAATGTTTTCCACTACCCCGACCCCAATAGCATTCTAGCCCCTTCCTCCCACCCCCTTTCTTTTTAACCACAATGGCCCTCTTACCTTTCACTTTGAAACCACTGTCCTCTTTCCCCTCTGCTGAACCCACCACAGGCTCTCCATCATTAAGCACTTCCTTCAAGCTCCCCTTACTCTCCATCCCCATATACCTCCCCTCCTCACCCACACTAACCTCTACTCCCTCTTGAAGAATAGGGACCTCCACCAACGCCTCCACCCTCTCTATTGACTTCATGCCTACGTACACAGCAGCCACAACAACCTTAAAATCACCAAATAGAGAAGACTCTTTTGCCCCCACAGCCACCTCTCCTTGCCCTCTCTCATAACCCCCTGATACATTTCCACTCTGGACCCCCTCATAGATAACTAACGGCCCAGCGAATAGCCTTCCTCCCTTCACTCCTTGAACTCCCTATCACGAGCTGCAGCACTACTAGACCCTCCTTCCCATAGCACATTCCTAATTCCACCGAAACTATCTCCACCAAATCACCCTTGTTTTTATTCCCATTCTCGTACGAAAAATTTCTGTGCACAGCCACCATAACCTCCCTCTGAAGCAGTCCACAGTTCCAAACTGTATGGTCAAGATGCTCACACTGCTGATAGAAATTTGGCATGCTTTCATATCAAAGCATGCCCCACACTTCACCATAGAATGATAAACTCAATACAATTGCTCATCAGAGCGGCCTATATATTAGCAATATCACCCTTATCCTGAAAAATTAATTTCAAAACAGGCTTCCACACTTCGCGAAACTCAATATCTGACACATTTGAGAACAAGATGCTAATTTTCTGACCTAGCTCCGTCGTGTAGCATTCCTCCTACAAGCCGAAAATCTGCATCTAATAATGGCCCACTGAAATGCTGCATCATCCACCATCAACTCCGTACTCCATGGCTTCAGCACAAAAAGTACATGGTCAAAAAACCAAGGCCCCCTCTCAAGAATAGTCTTACAAACTTCCTCATCAGAGATAAATAATTAAAAGACATTCCTAGCAAGGCGATTTGTTTTCAAAGTTGCATACTCCCATGTGTGACACATCGTCTATTGGTAATTTCGAATTTGCATGTCCTGCGCTGAGATGAACTTACCTATCAGACTCAGGTGACACAAAGCAGTTCCATCCCTCAACTCATCATTCAACTCCAATAGCACCTGGTCCTCATCACTTGTCAAAAGATAAAGCTTGATGCAAACCATGAATTTCAGAAGAATCCATGTGAAAATACACCAAGAACACCCCAAGATCACAAAAATTTGAGAAGAAGAACAAAGCCTAGAAAGGGAAGCTATTACACTCTCATTTTTGGAGAAAAGAAAACCCGAGAGCAGGCAGGCAGTGTTCAGAATTTACTATAAATTAATTATATTTTAAATGATGATGTTTATACTCTAGTATGCTCCAAAAGAAAAATAATAACAATAACTTTATTATGCAAGCCTTTCACATTGATGCAGTGATTATCATATTTATTCCCGGCCAACATATTTACAATTTTCAAATAAGATCCCTAAAATTTAATTTTAACTTTTAAAATCCTCAACTAAATTATGGACTCCAATTAAAATCCTTCTTTTTAAATTCTGTTAAATTTAACATATTATAAACTATTGAAATCATGCATCTCCAAATACAAAGGGGTAAAAAAGAAAATAAAAAATTTATCATCTTCCACGGTCACCTTTCCCCACCCTTTACCCAATCTATGTTTTTCTTTTCCCCCCAGTCTCTATCTTGGTTCACTGTAAAACTAAAAATCAAGAACATTCAAGTTCATCCTCTCCTGAACTCTCTCTCTCTCTCTCTCTCTCTCTCTCTCTCTCTCTCTCTCTCTCTCTCTCTCTCTCTCTCTCTACACACACACACACACATATCAAAAGAGGCTTTTAGTTCTAGAATTCAATATTCCTCTCTTGACCTATGTCTCTAGGGCTTGTACGATTTATAAAATTCCTAGTACATAACTTGTATTTTATTGTTAAATTTTTTGAAATTATAAACTAATTTAAGCAGTAATAGTAAAACGAAGGAATTAATAATGACGTAGAGTAACAGCAGAGGTTGGCATCCACATTGTTAGGATCAATGAATTGCCTTATGTGAGCTGCTGGGGCTTGGGAAAGCCTCGAACAGTATGTGCTTTAGAACATCTTGTGCATACCTATAAGCCATGCATTGTCTTTCTTTCTGAAATAAAAATGAAACAAAAAAGTGTCTGTTTTGAGTTGTCGTCTTTGTTTTGATCACTGCTTGGCTGTGGATAGAGTATGGTTGGGTAGTGATCTAGCTTTATTTTGGACTTTCGCAGTTGATGTATCTATTCTTTCCATATTTACATGTGTGTTAAAAACTGGGAACTCTAACTGAATGGTTTTTTACTGATTTTTATGATAATCTTGTCACTGAGTTAAGATCATCCCCTTGGACCTTACTGGAGTACATTGCGGCGGGAAGGAGAGACGTGATTTTCGAGGGGAGGGGGGGATTTTAATGAAGTTCTACTGGGGAGTAAAGTGAGGGGGAGGCATGAGAGGAGCTGGGGCAGATGAGGGTTTTTGAGAAGATGATGAGTAAGCTGGGATAAGTGGATTTAGGTATGGAGGGAGAGGAGTTTACGTTGAATAACAGGAGGGAGGGGCGGCAGTGTATTTGGGGAAGGTTATAAAGAGTTCATGCCAATACAGTTTGGAAAACTTTGTTTCTTTTTTGTTGTTTCTCTTCTTCATACTTCTCATAGAGACCATAATCCTATATAGTTGTCTTTGAAACCCCAATCTCATTCTCCTCAATTGTGCCAGCCTCGGCCTTTATGTTTTGAACCTTGGTCTGTGGATGATGAGGAATGTGTTGAGAGGGTGCATGAAATGTAGGAGTGGGTGGGGATGGGGGTGGGGATCAGGGGTGTGGAGGGATTTAAAGAGTATCAGAGAACTTTACAGAGGGAGCTGAGGGGTGGAGTTGAGGATATATGGCAGGGTAGAAAAAAGAGTGGATGAGGTAAGGAACCCTTTGGGGGAGACCGAGAGTAGAGGGGGTGACGTTAGGGTTATTTAAGCTATTCAATACTAGTTAGAGGAGAAGTGGGAGTATCAGGAGGGGTATTGGAGAATCCGATCAAAGTCAAATTGATTGGTGAAAAGAGATAGAAAAGCTTCTTATTTTCATCACTATGCCAGTTAGCAAAAGGCCAAAAATTTCAGTTCTTCCTTAACTGATTCAAAGGGGCGGGTTTTTGAGATGGGGGAGGAGTTGGAGGAGTAGGTAATGTCTTTTTATGAGTCTTGATTTTTTTCTGTTATGTCCCAGGTGGATTATGAGACTCTATTTGCTTATGCACCTATTCTCACCTTATCTGAGTCTAATATTGCGGTTCTAAATAGGCCTTTTTCCAAAGCGAAAGTGGAGTTTGCACTAAAAGGTATATTCCCTGCTAAGTCCCCGGTTCCTGTTACATATCATGCTCTGTTTATTAGAAATTTCGGAATGTTGTTGGCGTGGATATGTCTGCTTCTGTGTTGAGTTATTTGAACGGTCGGTGTTATTTGGGATTTTTAAATGAAACTTATATTTTCCTTGTGCCAAAAGTTAAGGACCCAAAATATATTAGGGAATTCAGACCGCTAAGCATGTGCAATGTTATGTATATATTAATATCAAAGATTCTGATTAATAAGTTGCAGACGGTACTTTCTGGTTTAATTGATGAGGTGGAGAGTGTTTTGTGAAAAAAAAAAAAGGCTTATTACTGACAATTCCCTTTTAGCCATAGAGGCATTTCATTCGATGCAGGTGGGATACCCTTTGTTAAAAAACTCTTTATCACGGTAAAATTAGATATGATGAAAGCTTATTATATAGTGGAGTCAGGCTAGTTGAGATCAATTATAGGGTATATGGCTTTCCGGGGAAGATGGGTTGGTCTTTGATGTGTCATTTTAAAATCAAAGGGGATGAACTACTAAACTAAAGTAACAGGCAAGTGGACCTATCACTGTAGTAAACAAGTATACCCGAGTGTCGAATCTCGAGGAACGATAAAGGCTCAAGTACTAATCGCCCTTTCTAATTTTTTGTCTAAAGAAAAAATTAGTTTGAAGAAGAATTAAACTAAAAAAAAACTGAAAACGTTTTTACAACTAAAGAAAGTGAAGCAATCAAATTAAGGTTTTAAAAACTATTAAAGCAAGAGTTTTAATGGTGGAATCCCCCTAATCCTTGTTACTAATTCAATTGGAAAAATATTATGAAATAATGTTAAATTAATCAAGTTAGGTCATCACAACTAATCGGCAATCCCTATCTCTAGGAGAAAGCCACCCTACTCACTAACCCTTAGAGGTCTCTTTTCTTTCTAACCAATATGATCGCAGTAATTATAGGTGATTTAAAGGACCTGAATATACAATAGCATATCTCGAATCAATTGCCCCAATTAACCCCCAATTAGTTGCCTTAGAATTCTCTTCCTTTTTTAATTCCAAACCATCTTGCGATAAATCTAATCTCGTGACTATTAAGTTGCAAACAATCATAATTGGAAGACAACTCAATTAAGAACAAACATCGAAATTATCAAATTAAAACCAAGAAAATTATAAACAAGTATTAGGGTTCAACTCTCATCCAAACATAAAAATCTACTCACTATTCATTGTATAAAAACTAAAATTAAACAATGAATTTAGTAAATTAAAAGAAAAGAAAGCTTAGGAGGAAGTTTGAAGGTGCAATCGCAGTCTCGAACGCCGTCCAAACTCGTCTCTCTAGTCACCAATTGAAGCCCGAAATCTTGATATTGGATCTTCAAATCTTGATCTCCAAGAACTAAATTAAAGAATTTCTAATGAATACCTATCTAATTAAAGATGAAGTCGTGGAATTATCTATCTATATTCACCCCTAATTTTCTCCTGTCCTAATGGCAGAAGTACCTATTAATAGAGGAAAAAATTACATCAAAACAGAGTTAAAATTGAATTATAACTACTACAGCCGGGGCCTACAGCGCACGATAGATCGAGCCCTACTGTCCATGGTAGGTGATAGAGTCAATTTTTAGAACAAATAAACACCTTAAGTTTTAATTATTTGCCTTTGAAAATATTTTATTTATTTATTAGTCATAATTATTATATTTAATTTATTTTATTTATCTTTGTGTAGATTTTTAAAAGAAGAATGGAAAATAAATATTACATATTAAATTTGGTAAAGGGAACTTGCATTATTTGAATCGTTTAAGGATTAGGATTTTAGTTGAATCCTTTAAGGATTAGGATTTTGCTTCTCTTTTGTCTATATATAGAAGAGCCACACAATAAAGGGGGAAGATGAAGAAAAAAAGAGGAGAGCTGCAGGAGGAGACAGCGGTAGCTGTACAAGCAGCTGCCCGAGCTGCAACGAGAGAAAAAGAAAAGTAGCTGCAAGACGGGCACAATTTGAAGCAGCAAATCTAAGGAGCAGCAACGAAAAATTATTTGGAAGAAAAAGCCATGATCTACAAATTGGTTCCTTCTTTCCCTTTAACCATGAACTAATTTTCTTTTTAGAATTTTGATGAAACCCTAGCTATGTAATTTTGGTTTATTTTATGGAGATTTATTATATTATTTATGTGATTACATATCTTGGGATGTTTCTTGGTTTGATACAATTAATTTTTTGTGATTGTTCTTGTAGAATAATTATTTGGGATAATTGATATTTTTATCCATGCTTAATTCTTGTAGTCTTGAGTATGAGAGATATGTGATTTCTGCAAGTATATTATGGGTTTAGAATTGAATAGTCCATGCTAATTTTAGATAATTTTTGTCATAGGAATGAATAAGTCATGCTAATGGTTAGATGGATTATGTCATGTATTTAAACACAATATATTTCTTTAGTGAATCAAAGCGTATAGCCTAGATCACCACATAAATGTCTAATCTTTTCTCCTAAATAAAATTTAATCATTATTATATAGATTAGTGGTGGATTCAAGGTTCTAAATCAATTTCTTTGGTTAATCTCTTGTTAGTTTCAAGTTATTTATTTTATTCATTAGTTTTAATTAATTTAGGAATAATAATAAAATCTCATTCTTATTTTTATAAAATTAATTTAGGAGGATAGTAATTTAAGTAGTTAAGCATTTCTCTGTGGTTTGATACCCTAATACTTCCTTATTACATTGTTCTTGTGCACTTGCAAGTATTGGGTTAAAACTTAGTTAGAAAAATCCCAATCAGTAGGGTTCTGTCCGAAAATCCTTCGTTGTCATCAAGGCCTATCATCGATGGTAGGGGTAGCCTACTGTTACCAGAAGGGTTTTGTCCAAGCTCTTCTTGTTGCTCCAGGACCTACCGTTGACGGTAGGTTGGCCTACCTCAGGCGGTAAGTCTGCTTAGTTAATGTCGTCAGCTTCGTTTTCGTCATTTTCATTCCATTTTCAACCGTTTTTTATTCTTTTCATCATTTTCTACTTTGGAAGGCACCTAAGGCAAGAATAAAAGGTATTAGCCTAAAATATGAATTTTTACATATTAAAAATATCATAAAACGATGAAAATAACATATAGAAATATAGACAATTAAGCACATTCAGCCTTGTATGGGCTATATATCATATGTCTCTATTAAAATATTGCTTAATGGCCGACTCACTAGATCTTTTGTTTTGACAAGGGGGATCCGATAGGGTGACCCTATTGTTGTGTTCTGAAGGCTTTTTAGCGCTTATTCGGAGAGCTGAGAGTCAACTATTATGGCATGGTATGCCTTTTGGCTCATCTGAGATTGCATTCACTCACCTCTTTTTTTGCATATGATAGTTTTCTATTCCGTAGGGCTGATATGGAGGGTACTACTGTTCTAAAGTCTGTGATTTCCATTTATGAGACATCATCCAGTCAGAAGGTGAGTTTTTGTAAGTCGTTTATGTTCTTCTTTAAGTCTGTCGAGGAGGAGTCAGAGAGAGTTTAGGTTAGTTTCTAGGCGTTGTGGTGTCTTAGGGGCAAGGGAAATACCTTGGCCTTCCCTATCTTATTCGGCAGTCAAAAAATGAGATCTTTTGTTTTGTTAGGGAGAGGGTGGAAAAGAAAGCTAAGGGGTGGAAAGAAAAGTTGTTAACACAAGCAGAGAAAGAAGTCCTGATTAAGTCAGCCTTACAGGCAATTCGCAACTTATGTTATGTCCCTTTATTGATTGTCTAAAGGTATATATGATGATATGCATTCAATCATTAGGCGGTTCTGGTAGAGGGATCGAGGTAAAATAGGGTTGTGTTAGGTTAGCTGGGAGGATATGTTTAAGAAGAAGAGGGATGGGGGTTTCGTTTAGGGATGTGCGAGTTTTTAATTGTGCTCTACTGGTGAAACAAGTGTGCAGAATTTTTCAAAATCCAGACTCTCTTGTGGCTCATGTTTTAAAAGCTAAGTATTTCCCTGATAGTAGCTTCATAGAGGCTCGGGTGCGAAACCGAGTCTCTTATGTTTGGAGATCTATTTTGGAAGGCAGGAACGTATTGGTGGAAGGTTTGAGGTGGAGAGTTGGGAATGGACAAAGAATCAAAGTTTGGGCTGATTATTAGATTCCAATCCCTCACAATTTTAGAATTATTTCAAAAATTTTGTTTCTCCAGCACTCCTTGCAGGTTTCTGATTTAATTAATGCAGAGTAAGAAAGGTGGGAGGAGGGGCTTATTGGAGACATATTTTTTACTAGGTCCCCTAATGCTATTCTAAGCATTCCTTTCGTGCACTATCTTTCTAAGGATAAATTAGTCTGGCACTTCACTATCTCTGGCCAATTCATGGTGTACTCGGCATATCATCTTACAAGGGAGAAGAGGCAGTGTGAAGAGGGGCAGGAGTAGGCATCATGGAGGGCCGAGTGGGTTGGTCTACCATTTAAGACATGAAAATTTCTCCTAGGGTCAAGCTCTTTCTGTGGAGAGAATGCTGCAGCTCTTTGGTGATGATGGCAAATCTCAAACGGCAAGTAAATATCCATGACGCCAGGTGCGCTCGGTTCGAAGTCGTTAGAGAGACAGATTTTCACATTTCTTTAAGTGTGATTCTGCTTGTCAGGTGTGGGAGGATGGGGGCTTGCGGGGTCCTTGGTTGTTATAGGCAGTAGAGAATTTTAGGGGACAGGTGTGCGGAGAAGTTTGGGATAGTTTGCTGGGTTTGTCGAAAGCATAGTGTAATTTAGTTTTTTAGGAGGTTCAGCAGTCTTTGACAGCTATGGTAGCGGGGGTTATGGCCTTTAGGGAAAAAATATTGGTAGCTAGTAATAGAGAGGGACGAGTGGGCAGGCTAGGAGTGTGGGAGGAGGTGGGTGGCATCGAAGGGTAAAGGCTTAAAGTTGAATGTCTATGGCAAGTTTTTGGAGGGGTGGGAGGAGCAGAAATGGTGTTGAGGGATGATAAGGCACAGGTAGTGGCAGTTGTGGCGGCTCTGTTAGGCCGCATCTCTAGTACAGAGGAAGCTAAGGCTCAGGCTACTCTCTTGGGGATTTAGTTTGCTGTTAGTTGTAGAGTTTTGGTGCTTAGGTTAGAAAGTGATTTTCCAATTTGATAGCAAGATTGGTAGATCCTTTTATTGACCTTTCCCCACTTGGGATGTTTATAGATGCTTTTAAACTTATGAGTTATAATCTAGATTTGAAGTGTATTTCTACTAATTCTAGATCCTAGAATAAGGTAGTAGATTGTTTGGCTAAGCACGCTAGGTCTCTTTGTTCTATTTTTCTCTGGTTTGAACAATGTCCAGATTGTATTATCTCTATTATTGAAGCAAATTGTTAATGAAATGGTTATGTGTTTCCCTGAAAAAAAATCTGAACATTCTCTATGTTTTTTATTGATTTTAATTTCTGAAGTATATTTCCACTCACTGATTTTAAACTTGTGAAAAGCAATCCAAGTCGAATTACTTCATTGGGCATCCCTCACATCTTCACTTCACATCACCTCACCTTACTCTTCGTTCAAAATTGATATAGACTTAAAATTTTTCGGAATGTTTATAACTTAGGGCTAGTTTGAAGCAGAAGTTACCAAACCTGATTGTATAATCGTGATTATCTCACTTGATTTAATAATGGTTATTATTGTAATTGTAATTTTAAAAAATCATAATACAAACATAATTAAATACTGTTTGACAGTTTTTATTTCAAAAGTAATTTTATATTATAAATTATCCAATATACATCTTATATATTATACTTCATATTAATTTTATATTTCCTTTAGTAAATCATTTGAATTTATACATTGGTATTCATAAAAAAAAAAATTAAAAAAAAAATTATGTTCGTGAATATATTGTATAATGTATGTATTTTCATATCCATTTGAATATTCCTTAACAAATATTTATATAAGAAATAAATATTAATTCAAATTTGTCCCAAACAAAAAAGAAATATTAATTTTACCTATATATGGTTTTATGATAAACGAAAATGTAATATATATGAATATTGACAAACTGTTATTAATTAAATAATATTCGTGCATGTCCACAAGAGATAAGAATATCTAAGATAAAGTATATCTCCTGAAGATATAGATATTTTGAGGATATAGATATCCAGAAGATTTAGATATTTTGAAGATAAATATCTTGAAGAGATATAATCTAATTAAGAGATAGTGATAAAGTTTTAAGCTTACCTTAGACATGATTAGATATCTTCTATTCCATCTTTATTTCCTGTATCCCCTAATCTCTATTAATAGTCCTTAAGGTTGATACTACTTAGTGAAAGTTTTTATTTCAAAAGTAATTTTGTATTATAAATTCTCCAATATACCCCTGATATATTGTACTTTATATTAATTTTATATTTCCTTTAGTAAATCATATGAGCTTGTATATTGGCATTCATAAAAAAAACGAATTTGTATGTTCATGAATATATTGTGTATTTTATGTATTTTCATTTTCATTTGAATATTACTTACAAATATTTATATAACAAATCAATATTAATTCAAATTTATCAATAAAAAACAAATATTAATTCTACTTTTATATGGTTTTTATGATAAATGGAAATGTAATATATATATATAAATAATATTTGTGAATATCCACAAGAGATAAGAATATCTAAGATAAAGTACATCTTCTAAAGAGATAGATATTCTGAAGATATAGATATCTTGAAGATATTGATATTTTGATGACAGATATCTTAAAGAGAGAATCTAATTAAGAGATAATGATAGAATTTTAAGCTTATCTTAGATAAGATCAGATATTATATTTATTCCCTATTCCATCTCTATCTCTTGTATGTGCTTAGGTTTTATAGTGCTGAGTAAAGGTTTTTATTTCAAACGTAATTTTATATTATAAATTGTCCAATATACCCCTCATATATTATACTCTATATTAGTTTTATGTTTCCTTTAGTATTTCATTTGAATTTGTATATTCGCATTCAATAAAAAAAAAGAAAGAATTTGAATGTTTGCGAATATATTGTATATTTTGTGTATTTTCATTTTCATTTGAATATTACGTAACGAATATTTATATAAGAAATAAATATTAATTCAAATTTTCCCATTAAAAATATTAATTTTACTTATACATGGTTTTTATGATAAATGAAAATGTAATATATATGAATATTGATAAACCTATATGAATTAAATAATATTTGTAGATGTTCACAAGAGATAAGAATATCTAAAATAAAGTGTATCTCATAAAAAGATATATATTCTGAAGATATAGACATTCTTAAAATATAGATATTCTGAAGATACATAGATATGTTGAAGAGGTTGAATCTAATGTAGAGATAATGATAGACTTTTAAAACTTATCTTGGATTATAATCAGATATGATATCTATCTTCTATTCCATCTCTATATCTTGTATCCCCTAAGCTCTATTTATAGTGCTTAGGATTTATAGTGCTTAGTGAATTTATATTATAAACTGTCCAACATACCCCTCATATATTACACTTTATATCAATTTTATATTTTCTTTAGTAAAATATTTGAATTTGTATATTGGCGTTCATAAGAAAAATGAATTTGTATGTTCATGAATATATTTTATATTTTATTTATTTTTATTTTCTTCTAAATATTACTTAACAAATATTTATACAAGAAATAAATATTAATTCAAATTTTCCGTTAAAAAGAAATATTAATTTACTTATATATGGTTTTTATGATAAATAGAAATGTAATATATATATAAATATTGATAAACCTATTATGAATTAAATAATATTTGTGGATGTCCACATGAGATAAGAATATCTAAGATAAAATGCATCTCCTAAATAGATACACATTCTGAAGATATAGACATCTTCAAGATATAGATATTCTAATATCAGTAAATACATATTAGAGAGAAATCAATAAAAAATTATACACTTTTCCATCTACTCTTCTTTGTCTTCTTTTTTTAGTTATATAGTCTTCTTATAATTCTCCATATTTCTCTTTATGTTATATCTTTTTATACTTTATATTTGTATCGTTTATTCTATTGTATCGATTGATGACGCTGCGCCAATAAGTTTCATGTCGGCAAAAAATAAAGAGAGGTACGAGACAAAGGAATTCTGTAGCAATATTTTCATGTCAACGAAAAGCGGACAGAGGTACGATTTTTTACTAATATCTTGGTTATAAAATTTGTGCTTTTAGCATATAATATTTTTAGAAAAAAATTATACTTTTGTTTGGTAATTATTTATGAAAATCCATCTGTATATATATATATATAGTGAGTTTGGAAGATACCGTTAAATAAATATATTTGGATGCAAGTGCTTGAAGACACGAACTATAGCATTAAAGCCATTTGCATTATAAGCCACCAAATATTGGTTATTATACGATTTCAGATCAAGTATGCAATCACCAGAAGTTGGTTATTATACGAATACCGGTTGTGTTTGGTTATACTTGTTGCTAAAAGTTTTATATTTATTAGTAGCATACTTGTATCGCATTTAGAAATTTCTCCTAAATCAAAATCTACGGAGAAAATATTATCGGTGGTGATAAAGAAAACATTTTATCATTATCATATCTCAAATATGCTCCAGTAGTAGCAATATCGAGAGAGATGCTTTTGAACATTTTATTAAATTAGTCTCACATCTTCTTGAGACTAAATTGAAATTAAGTCATTGATGAAAGTGATACTGGCCGACCAATTGATTTTATGTCATTCTTTAAAGTGAATTCATTAAACTTATAATTTATTTATAAAATAGATTTTGGTCGTGATCACAACTATGGTATGAATATCACAATGATTCAATAAACACGTAATGTATGGATTTCACCAGAAGTGAAAATTAGTGAGAAAGAGAAAGATTATACATTGTAACACTTAATAGTTATCGATGCGAATATTTTCGTACCTAAAGTATGCATTTTTAAACTGTTGTTAAGCATCGTCTAAAAGGGGATATGAAAGTGTTGTTTACTTCCCAAAATTATGCTAATGATTAGTGATGTTATTAGTAATGACATCAAAATGGTGCATGCAAATGATGCCAAAGTATTCAAAAAAATATCCAAATGATTTTTCCTTCACATATATTATGGTAGTAGATTTTTTCCAAAGTAGCAAATTATTTTATTTTTATACCTTATATTTAATTTTTATTATTATTTTATATTGTATAATAATGAGATGAAATACCCCCAATTAAGAATGGTACATGAGGATATACATTGAATAATTGTCCAAATGTATACATTATAGTACAAAATTCTAGAAGAACTAATTGTTTAAAACTTCATAAGAGTTAGCTAATTAAAAGGCTCTAGAAGAGCTAGTGTATATTTACACAAAATGTCAAATTTGTAATGTATTCTTCTTGACAAAGTGTCGTAGAATATTATATTTAGTCTCGATAATATTTTCCATCATCCTGAGGTAATGGATAAGAAATATACACTACTATTCTATAAAACAAATACTAACATTTATTTGTATTGCACCGGATAAATAAAAATTTGAGAAATAATAGTTGAATAAACCAGAAGTTTATTGAGTTAAACAATTTATTACTGGCATGACCAGTTTGACCATCTCGGATCATTAAAATACAAATAATATTTACGAATTCATACGGAACCAGAAGTTTCATAATTTGATGACTTCTATGTGCTACTTATTTTAAATACAAATTTTGTAACATATCACCATCACTATTTTAGAGTTGAATGTGCTACTTTGGGATGAATGCAAAATTATTAATGTGAATATTATTGACTCGAAACCTGCAGTTTACAATGTCTTAATGATCTCATACTTTAAATTTTCACAAAGGCACAATTTGTCCTAATTATATTGGTAGTGATATGTATCTATTGATACTAGTGTTGAACATCCTGCAGAATATTTTCATAATTAAATAGTGTTGTACACCATAAATATATAAATATGAGTTATTATAAATGTAGTAACACTCGCTTCTTATTTTTACCACTAAATTATTATATATATACTCTTTTTCCTTATTGCATTATGGTCAGAAACCAAGTATTGCCATATATGAATTAAATGTGGTGCTATTTATTTTTACTGCTCCACCAAAGAGTAGATGAACTTATATTTATTGGGCCAAGAATATCAAAAGAGATATTTATAATATATTGATTTTAAATATCCCAATATTAAGAGGAGAAACATGTTGTCTTATGGAAATACTAATTACTTGTGTCTCATCTTGATATTTATACGATATTTGAACCAGAAGTTCATAAAATATGGCCAGACATGTTATCTTACCAACATCCGACTAATAATGCTTCTAATATATTAGATGTCCTTGGAGGACAATATGCTACCAAAAGAATGTACTAGATAAGTTGATTCCAAAAATGTAAACTCTTCAAATGTGAAAAGAGCAAATTTTTAGATGGTTACGTTAAAAAGTCGAAGAAATAAAATTCCAGAAAAATTTTCTAAATGTGACCAATATATATTTCTCGAAGAAATTTAGGTACCTTAAAAATGTTGATATTGTGAAATCTCAAAATAATAGGTCATGATTGAGAATGAATGGAATCACAAAAGTACAAGAGTATTTATGCGCGTAGTGGTATTGAATTAGAATAATTCAAAATCTACAGAGTGATAATAATATAAAGTTTGCATGAGAAGTATAAAAGTTAGTCCGGACAATTAGCAAGTACACATGAAGTGTACATAATTCCTAGAAATTATAAACCTAATGTTTAATCCCAGAAGAATAGTTATGAACATTCATTTATGCGAAATATGAAATGAGTATTGATCTAAAATTCTTCATAAAAGTCTAGCATTACTTGCCAAAAAAATATTTCTGGTGGAGAAAATGATTATTTTTCATATATATATATATATATATATCTCATGAAACTATTAATATACATTTATCTAAGTTATCATTTGATAAATATTTATATGAAGTCTCTACTGGACTTAGTATACATGAAGCATATAAGTATTGCTCCAGAAGAACATAATGTAACTATGTTAGTGAATCATCATTAAAGATAATGATGAGAAGATCGAGTACGTTTATGTATGAGGAAACATTTACTCGTGATTAATTATACATGTCATATATATTATTTTGTAAGAAGATATGTTTATTATGTAATTTGCTGATTAATACTTTGATGAACTATTGTGCCCCACAATAGGGGAGAGAAAGTCAGCCTATAGTAAGAACATTCTATGAACATTATCTACACACAAATATTAGTGAACCTGAAGTTCACGCGATTGTCATTTACAAATAATTCCAAATAAAGTACTTGAAATTTTTGTAAGAGTTATAATTATGTATAGTCTTATTTGGATAGATGTCCTCGAAGAACAATATATCTCATTAGTTTAAATAACGCCTGAAGCGTGACATGCCTCTTGATTATAAAGATATGTATCCTCTAAAAGAAGAGGATTATATGAGCAAATGTTATTCTAAAAATGTTCTACATAGAAATGGCACATCAGTATTATTTCAAGTCATTGAGTCATTAGATATCAAAAAGATATTTTTAAAATTATGTATTGAAGAGCCAATTGGCCCTGAAGCATTATGATTATGCAAATGAGTACATGGCTATATTTGTTTTATGCAAGTTTATAGCTATTATGGTTCTTATAATTCTTATCTAACTAATGACTTTGGAATATATATTGGACTTATCATTTGATATCTCCTTTAAATTATTATCTCAAAATTTGAGAAACAATCCACACAAATCATGTCATGCATTGACATACACTATGATTGTGTATGTAAATATATATATATATATGTATATATATATATAGTAGCCATTTTTTTCATTTATGTTAAAGGAATAATGAATTATGATGACTGGCTAAAATGTGTGTGATGAAAATGAACAAATTACTATATTAAATATATCGAAGCTCCATAAGAGATACATCAATTATGTGCAAGCAAGTTCAATCACTAAAATCTGGAAGATTTCTCTACTAAGACATTACCGATAACAACACTTGAGATCATTCATGAATAAATATGTTTAGAAATCTGAAGTGATCATCTGATTAGGGGGAATAATATTTAACATAGATAATAGTGTACTCTTTTTTTTTCCTTCACTATAGTTTTTTCCACTGGATTTTTATCTAGTAATGTTTTAACGAGGTATATTTTCTATATAATGGATCCAATGGGGATTTTTATAAATTAAATAATATTTGTGGATGTCCATAAGAAATAAGAATATCTAAAATAAATTCTATCTCTTGAAAATATAGACATCCGGATGATATAGATATTATGATGATGGATATCTTGAAGAGATAGAATCTAATTAAGAGATAATGATATAGTTTTAATTTTATCTTAAGTATGATTAAATATGATACCTATCCCCCATTCCATATCTATCTCTCGTATCCCATAAGCATTATAAATAGTGTTCCTGGTCTTCAGTTGTAAACCCAACTCATAGAGAAATCAATGAAAATTATATATTTTTCTCTCTGCTCTTCTCTGTCTTCTTTTCTTATTTATATTTTCTTGTTGTAGTTCTTATATTTCTCTTTATAATTCTCTTTTTATACTTTATATTTATATCGTTTATTCTATTGTGTCGATCGACGACACTGTGTCAACAAATTTCATAATAAAATTGAAATAGTTTGGATAAAATAAAAATATACAAAAGTAACTTAATTTATAATTAAAAATAATATTAACTATGTCCTAACTTAATTATATTATCAACATTTAAATAATATATATAAAATATATAGAATCAAGACAAACTTTAGTATTTAGTTTTTAAAATAATTTTAATTAACTCTAATTTAATTAAAGTTATTGAAATTTAATTACAACTAATTATTAGTCAGCAGAAAATTTAGTTTTGGTTTGGAAAAACTCGAAATCGAAAATTGAATCAAATTTAATTTTAAGAAGAATCTAATTTCGTTTCAAACCAAACCAAAAAAATTAAATTTCATTAGGTCCAATTTTGTCGTTTTTTTCCTAATAATGAACAGGCCTATCTAATATGATTCCAATTATATGGCTCAGATATATAACAGAATTTTTCAACCTTATAAAGCATTAAACTTATGACAATTCTTCCTCTCTTGATATGTCTTTTAGAACGTAAAATTAACCATAAAAAACCATTTTTTCAAGATATAACGTTATTATTAATACTTAAGGTGGTTGGTAGCTATTGATGAGTTAGTTTCAAGATGTCAAGAATTGAAACTTGCAAACTGAAAGATAAGGAATTTCACTCATGTTTAATGAAAAATTTATCCTCATTTCTAATAAGGAAATTGTCCCCTTATATTGTTCGTGGCCATTCAGTTATAAGCATTTATATAACTCATATACATTTTAATAATTAAATGTGAAAAGGTAGTAGATGAGTGGTAGATGCACTCTTTATCAGAGTAGAGGTCTTGGATTCGAACTATATTCACCTTTCCTACTTGACGACTATTCTTAATATACCAAAATGAATATCACAAAGTAATTATAGGTATTTAAACTCATGATTATATAGTATTCAAATATATGATATTTAATGTGGGATTGAGTTTCAGAATGCAGCATAGTTTAGATGCTCATTTTAGTACATGGTCCATTATTTAATTATTCTTTTATTTTTTGAAAGGTGAACATGGCCCAATAATTCTAAACTTTCCTTAAAACAAAAGTGGCTGATTATCTTTGTTGATATTTTTCCAAACATGAGAAAAGCATGATTCAATGGATCTTCTAAAGAGAAGTGAATTTATTTGGTAAAATATACATTGGCCAACCTAGATACCTCTCACCATCCCTTATCTTTTTTTTTTTCCCTAACAAGATAAACCTTCCACCAATCCCCAGTAAGGGGCTCTCTCCATATATATATATATATATATATATATACACATATATATGTATGCATATTCTTGAGTGTGGCATTTGTCTGATTGACAATTGAGAATTTTCATTTTTCAATAGTAGCAGATTAATCCTTTTGTTGTAATGGAGAAATCACCTGCAGAAATTGAGCATCCAGTCAAGGCCTTTGGATGGGCTTCTAAAGACAATTCTGGAGTTCTCTCCCCCTTTGTTTTCTCCCGAAGGTCTTTATATATCTGAAAGTTTTTCTTATATCTATTTAGGCATAATTTTTTCATGTGTTTTTTTTAATATTTGTTTTTTTGGTGGTTCATTTTTTGTGGTTGGTTGTTTTGGATGATGAAGGGCTACCGGAGAGCACGATGTGCAGTTCAAAGTTTTGTACTGTGGGATTTGCCCCTCCGATGTTGAAATGATTACCAACAAATGGGGTTTCATCAAGTATCCAGTTGTCCCTGGGTAAGATCCATCCAATTAATTTTATAGTTTTTAGATTTTTTTTTTTCTCCTGAAGTTTAAGACAAGTTTCTTTTCTGAAATGTTTTGATTTATTGTTTGATTTTGAAAATTTTTTGTGAAAAGTGAAATTTTTGCAAAAGAAAATGTAGGTTTATGATGATGATTGCAAAAGAAAATGCAGGTTTATGATGATGATTGCGATTGAAATATAATCCAATAGAATTTATATGTGATAATTATTTGTCATAAATTGTTGTGGACAAATACTTAAAACACATTTTATTACGGTAGAATCTATAAGTTCCTTTAAAAAAATAAAAAAATATTTATGAGTATCGACACATGTAATACAATGTTTTATCTAACAAGACTTGATTCAATCAGAATTTTTGGGTTAATTCAAAATATTTCACTATATTTTTAGTTAATTGAATATTTGAATTTTTAATTTTTACAATAAGTACTTAAATTAGAATTACATAAAAAAGTAACGACTAAAATATTGGCAAAATCTTGATTTAAGTATTTGATTGTCAAAATATAAAAATTTGAAAACTCAATTGATAATTGACTAAAAGTACATATATGTTTTTGCATTAATCCAAAAATTTTCTGTGGAAGTTCTTTTTCCCTCTAAAACTCCTCCGAAAGGCTGTGTGGGGGGCTTTGATTATTGATATAATTAATTGTTTTCTAAACAAGAAATTTTGCTGATACAGACATGAGATTGTGGGAGTGGTAACTGAAGTTGGAATCAAAGTGGAGAAATTCAAGATTGGTGACAAAGTGGGCGTAGGACACCTAGTAGAATCATGCCGAAAGTGTGATTTATGTTTTAAGGATCTTGAAAATTACTGTCTTGGCAAGAGATTTGCACATATCACTAAATACGACGAGACAGGAATCATTAGATTCGGAGGTTTTTCTGATGTAATGGTTGCCGATGAACATTTTGTGATTCGTTGGCCTGAGAATTTGCCTATGGATATTGGTGCTCCTTTGCTTTGTGCTGGGATTACTACATATAGTCCATTGAAACATTTTGGACTTGATAAACCAGGAATCCATATTGGCATTGTTGGTCTTGGTGGTCTTGGCCATATAGCTGTGAAATTTGCCAAGGCTTTTGGTGCAAAAGTTACCGTGATTAGTACATCTGAGTTTAAAAAACAGGAGGCTTTAGAGAAACTTGGTGCCGATGCTTTCTTGTTCAGTGCCAATCCCGAGCAGATGCAGGTAGGTAGGTAGATATATATATATATATATATACGCGTACATGATTATTATTAATTTTAGTACACAATATATTTATGATTCTAGGACTTTGTCTCACATTAATTTTCGAATAAATTTTGTCAAATTTAAAAATGGCAAAGATGGATTGACTTTCTCGAAGTTATAATTTCAAAAAGAATATTACAAATTGGGAGTAGAGAAAAAAGAAAAAATGAAGAGGTTCTTTGACATATGTGTATATATATATATATAACACTACAATTAGGAATTGAGACCATCAGAGTAGAACGGACTGAATAAACACATATACTACACCTCTCCTAAGATTTGTAAGAATTATTAAAATGTGTATGTGAATGATACATTTATCTCTCTATGAACTTGTAGCTTTATTTCGATATATATAACTCCGAACTTAAAGTTATGCAAACAGAACCAAAGGAAATGATAGTTGCCTCCCTAATATTTCAAAAAAATTCTTTAAATGTTTCTTGGTTCTTAAATGTTCTTCTTTCAGTTAATCATCTAATATTTTGAAAAAAAAAATTTACGTAAATTATTTTCGCTGTTTCAAAGTTAAAATTTAGTGCAATTTATGGGTGGTGGGATTTTGTTTGATTATATATGTATGTATGTATGTATGAGAAATCCCTTTATGCAGGCTGCAGAATGGACTATGGATGGAATTATAGATACAGTATCAGCAGTTCATCCAATGTCGCCCCTCGTCATGTTATTAAAGAATGATGGGAAGCTTATTATGATCGGTGCACCTAGAAAACCAATTGAACTTGAAGCGAAACCTGTCATCCTTGGTAATTAATTAACCTTATCTTATCTTATTATTCATTCTTTTATGGTTTCTTTAACCTTTCCTAATTAATTCATTATTTTTAATGGTCTTATGATTTGATACTTTTAGGGAGGAAAATAGTAGCTGGAAGTGTTATTGGGGGCTTGAAAGAAACTCAAGAAATGATCGATTTTGCAGCAAAGCACAACATTTTACCGGAAGTGGAGGTTATTCCAGTGGACTATATAAACAATGCAACCAACAGAATCTTGAAAGCTGATGTTAAATACAGATTTGTAGTTGACATTGGCAACACATTGAAATCTGCTTAAGCACACCGCCCCTCCCCCCCCAAATATCCTTAGAACTTTTTCCCTATTTTCGTTAGTGAAGTAAAATTTTTGTGTGTATGGTATTAGTTGTATTTGACTCTTTCTTTTACATAAAGTTAGCATTTTGTTTTTGTGGACCTCATTTCTTCTTCTTTGTTTTTTCTTTGACAAAGTTTTGCATATTTTTTATATTGTTATTTGTTATTCACATTATAATATTTGTACAATTCTTTTTATACAAGAGTATAATTGAAGGGAAAAAAATCTGAATATATTAAGAATCCCACGTCGGCTAATTAAAGAAAATAATTACTCCTTATAAAGACTTGGACAGTCCTCCCCTCTTGAGATACTTTTTGGGATGAGTTAGGCACAAAAACGTAAGGTCGCTCCAATTAACATCTACCGCAAGTGTGGGTGGCACTACCACTGCAAGAAAACGGCGGGACTAGCACTAGAACTAGAAGAAAGGATAGATCATATGCATATCCAAACAATCCAATGGTTTCTATTTATTTATTATTGCAAAATAGTTTACATTATATAGATGTCAAGTATTGACAAATCCAAAACAAATTATAACTAGGAAGTTAAGATGAAACTGAATAGGATGAAGAGCTGCTAAACGATGAAACTGAGTAAGATGAAGAGCTTTAATGAGAATATCGGCGGGCTGAAGTTCACTGCAAATGATAGGCACATGAAGATCACGCAGTAGGCTAGATAACCACTTTAGCTCACATAAAGTCATTGCTATAGAACGATATTCAGCTTTGACAGAAGAGAGAGAAAATGGTATGCTATTTCTTTGTTTTTCAAGAAATAGGAGACCCACCAAGTGAAATAAAATAGCCAATAACAGATCGTCGAGTAATGGGACAGGCAGCCCAATCAGAGTCACAATATATAGTCAATAAAAATGGAGATTTAGATTGGAGAAGAATGCCACGACCAGGACTGCCTTTGAGATATCGAACGACGCAGATAGCAGCATCCCAATGAGCACAGCAAGGGGCGTGCATAAACTGAGCCATTGTATGTACTGCGTAGGCGAGCTCAGGTCTAGTAAGAGTAAGATAGATCAACTTGTTGATAAGTCTGCGGTAGCGATCTGGTTTATCAAAGGAAGATCCAGAAGCTTTGGCCAACTGATGATTAAGTTCCATAGGAGTAGAAGCTGGTTTGGCCCCTAACATACCAGTTTCTGAGAGAATTTCCAAATATATTTTTGTTGGCATAAAAATAAACCCGATGGATTTCGTGCAATTTAAATAACCAAAAAATATTTCAGAGAGCCCAAAACCTTCATATGAAAGCACTTATTTAAGGAAGCTTTGAATTTACTTAGAGTGGGTAGGGAGTTTCCAGTATGTAGTAAATCATCCACATAAATGAGAACACATAAAAAAATATTTCGCGAGAGTACGTGAAGAGAGAATAATCCGCATATGATTGTGAAAAACCATACTTACGAAGGGCGGCGGTAAGCTTAGAAAACCAACACCGAGTGGCTTGGTGAAGGCCATATAAAGATTTCTTTAGAAGACAAACCTGTCCTCGGAAAGAGGGGCAAAAACCGGGGGGGATCGCATATGGATTTCTTCTTGTAAATCACCATGAAGAAACGCATTGTGGACATCCATCTAATGGATAGGCCAATTTCGAACAGTAGCAACGAAAAGCAAGGTACGAACTATGACCATTTTAACAACTGGGGCAAAGCTGTTTGTGAAATCAATACCTGCCATTTGTGTATTTCCTAATATCACCAAGCGTAGTTTATATCGCTCGATGGTGCCATCTATTTTGTATTTAATGCGAAAAACCCATTTGCTCCCAAGAGCACGTTTTCCAGGAGGTAAGGATGTGACGGACCACGTGTCATTTTTTTCGAGCGCATCAATTTTTTGGCACGTAGCGGCGCACCATTTAGGATTAGATACTGCTTCAGAGTAGGTGGTGGGCTCAGAATCTGTGGATACATATACTAAAAAAATGCCTGTATAAAGTAAAAAATTTTCCATAGTCCATAAATTGTGTTATTGGATAAAGAGACGTACTTGAGAAATCCGACGAGGATGAGAGAGCAGAGGAGGAATGGGATATAGAAGATTTGAAGATTGCATTGCAATCATAATCTCGGAGTCGGGCCGGAATAGTTTTTATTTGAGTGCTTTTTCTAGTTCCAAGATTTGGCCGATTTTCCTGTGAATTTCTTTGTTCAATCCCTAATGGAGCAGCTGGTGGCAATTCAGAATGTGTTGGAGTAGAGGAGCGTGAAGTTGGTGAATCTACAGTGGAGTGAATTGAAGTGGCTGGATGGGTGGAGTAGTCTAGCCCTCCTAGAAAATTTTTGTTGTCTAGCCGAAACCTAGATAGAAAATTGGACGGGGCTGCTGGTGGACAAATGTGGGCTGACAGAGGCTTGGTCGCTGGTCCATGGGAGGAAGACGTCTAGACAGGCTGCAGAGCTAGTCCGCGAAGAGGAGAGACATCTAGGCTGAGAGAAGGAGAGTCATCTAAGCCGCAGGAGCTGCAGGGCTAGCGAACGACATCTGGGCCGCGAGGAAGAGAGTCGTCTGGGCCACGCGAAGGAGCATCTGGGTTGTGCAAAAGGATAGCTGGGACTTGTGAATTTTGTTCCAGCGGTAGGCTGTGTTGGGCCAGCAAGGAGGTTGGGCTGGGAAGTTGATCTTTGGCATCTGCGCCGTGCGGAAGCTACTGGGCTGGTGGACTATTTCCAGTTGTAGGACATATGCTCCCCCTATTTTTGGAGCCAAGATACGTTCTCCAAAATTGTACAGTTGTGAAAAATCTATAGTATTTATTGAAGTGTCCAATTTCTCCTGATATGGAAATCTTGTCTCATCAAAAATCACATCTCGGGATAAAAGAAAATTTTCTTTTTGTAAGTCATAAAATCTCTAACACTTCTTGTAGAAGGGGTAACCAAGGAAGACACACATTCGACTTGAGCATGAAATTTTTCTTTGGGTGGATCATGGTCTTGAACATAAGCTAAACACCCAAAACTTTTAATGTAAGAGTATAAGGGCTTTTTCCCATATAAAAACTCATAAGGAGTCTTGCCGTGTAAGAACTTTGAAGGTGTTCGATTTATGACATAGCCGACCGTCAGAATATATTCTCCCCAAAACTTTATTGACAAGTTTTTTCTTGAAAACGCAAAGCTCGAGTGACATTTAGAATATGACGATGCTTGCATTCAACCCTTCCATTTTGGTGCGGGGTACCAGGGACAGTTGTTTGATGTATCGTGCCCTCAGTGGAAAAATATGATTTGAGACAAACAAACTATGTTCCATTGTCACTTCGAACTATTTTTATGCTTTTGTGAAATTGGGTTTGGACCATTGTAAAGTAATCTTTTAAGATGGATGCAACTTCGTGTTTCTCAGAAAGTAAATATATACAGACAGCTCGAGAATAATCATCTAATATAGTTATAAAAAAAAAATAAGAGGCTCCTATGGTAGATATCGTATTGTATGGTCCCCACAAATCACAATGAACTAAAAACAAAAATCGCAGAAACTTTATTTGTACTTAAAGGAAAACACTCACGTGTCTGCTTAGCACGTAAGCAAATATTACAAGGACCAGTCTTGTGTGTAGAAATCCCCAAAAATTTATTTACTACAAAATCCGAATGATGACCCAATCGAACATGCCATAATATGCTTGAATCAAGTACTTCACTAGAAAAAACGTATAAATTTGGGAACTGCAGGGGTTTGTAGAAGAAAATCACATTCCTTTGCTATCCCACTCCAATCGGCTTCATCGAGGTATGGTCTAATATAACAAAAAAATTATCAGACAGAGTGATAAAACATTGAGAGTCTCGAGTCAATTGGGACAAGGAAATTAAGTTACATTTAAACTCAGGAATAAAGAACACACTAAGAAGTTTGAGTCTAGGAATTAAGGAAACCATTCCTTCTTGTAGAGCAAATGTCTTAGCACCATTAGGCAGACCAATATATATGGGTAGATATTATTTAAATTTTTCAAGAAATCTTTCCTACCGGTCATATGATGAGAACATCCTAAATCCAAAATCCATAAACTTTGCATACCAGATAATTTTTCAGATGGAGTGGCATTTATGTCTTATAGGATGGTCAACAATTTTGACCATTGATTTTGGGTTAAATTTGGAAAGTGGTTTGAGAGCCCCACTTTCCCGTTGCTTCTTCCTGCAGACACGTCCCCAGCTGTAAAACAGCCATGGCTGCTGTCCATTGCGGCATCACTTGCGCGTCGTACGGCGACGGCTCTAGCCCAATCGTCGATGCCGCTTGTTGCTGTCTGCTACTGCTGCTAAGGTTTGCCTGCTCGACCTGTTTGTTGTGCTCCAGTGATGCGCCTGGTTCTGTCTCTCTCCGTTGCTTGCTGCCCGCGTCCACGACTGGCCTGAGCTGCGCGATTGCCGGCACTGGGAACGGTGCTTCGGGGCCACCAATCTGGGTACCCTATGAGTTGAAAACTGCTTGAGATTTCATGGCCACTCCTATTACAGTGGCTGCAAAATAAATTCGAGTTTGGATGAATGGGGTGTTCCAAAAATGTCAAAGACGACGCCGACGTCGACGCCGCCGTGTTCCATCATCCATGCTAGCTCCTGTTGAATCAGATGAGATCTGACAGTGCCATAAGTTGCACTATTCAATCCCATAAAAAATTGAAACACCTTTCTTCCTCCCTTTCATTCATAATTACTGCCAATAATTGTGTGTCGTTGGAAAATGGGAGTTGAGAGTAATTTTCTAACTCATCCCATAATTTATTCAAGCGCGAATAATACCCGTTTATTGAATCTCCTCATTGTTTACAGTTTGCCAAGGCCATTTTTAATTCGTATTTTTGTGGTTTGTTTCCAACTAAAAATCTTTCCTTTAAATCTGACCATAATTCATCAGCCCTCTCAGAATAATTTATGGAAGATCTGAAGGAAGGCTCTACAGTATTGAAGATCTATAAATTTATCAGGGTGTTAATTTCGCACCATTCTTCCTCTCTGTCTGGATTGTCTTCTGGAATGGGAATTTTTCCATCTACAAATCTCAATTTTTTCTTTGCACGTAAGGCTAAGCGTATAGCTTTTGCCCAATCGGCATAATTATTGTCTTTGTCGTTTTCTTTCAATTGGACGGTCGTGATGATCAGCCCGGGACCATCTGAGGATGCTACAAAGCAAGTGTCTTTGTTCGATCCATGAACATGGCTTTCTTCTACCATGTTATAATCAACATTACCAGCATCTTCTCTGTCGTTATTCATTATGAGAATTTTGACAAAGGCTCTGATACAATGAAAGTTTCTAGTGGGAAAAACAATCCAATGTTTTCTGTCTATTATTGTAAAATAGTTTATATCATATAGATATCAAGTATTGACAAATCCTAAACAAACTATAACTAGGAAGTTAATATAATTATGACTAGGAAACGTAATTATAATTATACATGAACTAATATAATAAGAATAATAATCCTATTATAATTCTACAATCCTTAACAGAATAAGTTCTTATTTGATTTCACCAGCGAAGCTTAGAAGGGACAAGGCCCAAAAAAATTCAATAGGTATCCTCCCTTTGAATTTATTTGTCTCTTGAACATATTTTCCAATTTTAAAATATTTGTCCCAATACGATTCAAATTTTAAAATTTTGAGTTAAGTAAAATATTCTCACTTAAAATTTGGAAGAATTTCGAGTTTTTGGGCCGAAGCCCTTCCAAATTTTTGGCCCCTATACCCTAAAATTCAAACTTTTTGCTTTTTGCCAAAAAAAAAAAAAAAAAAAAAAGAGAAATGAGATAAAACTAACCATGGATTATTTTAGCTTTTCCGTTTATAACGATAAATTTTTCTTTTATCTTTTTCTAACCATAAACTATTATATATCTTCTATTTATAACCATGAACCTTTATTTATCTTTTTCTAACCATGAACTATTTTTTATCTTCTAAAAATAACCATGAACTATTTTTGACCTCTTAAATATGGCCATCAATTGATGATTGATGGCCATATTTAAGAGGTCAAAAATAGTACATGGCCATTTTCAGAAGAATAAAATTAGTAAAGATAAAATAAAATTTCATGGCTATTTTTAGAAGAACAAAAATATTTCATGGTTATTTTTAGCTAATTTCTCAAAAAAAAACTAACAAAATAAAATATCCCTCTACTAAATTAAAAAAAAAAAATGGGTAGGGTGACTTTCTGCTAAATGAGTCAAAAAATCTGTGGGATTTTTTCGACCCACCTAACTTAAATTCACCCTAGATGATTTTTTCAATTTTCTTTTTTTTTAACTTAAAAATCCATATTTTCTGACGAAAAATCTTCAAAATCATTTATATTTTACTTCAAATTCGTCAAGAATTTCAAGAACATTCAATAAATTTTTGGAAAAAAGCGAGAGAATTTCATTATAAAGAGAAAGTGTTGGAGGGAAATGAGATCTTTTCACGCGATTTTTTTAGATTACTTTGCGTTTTTTATCGTACCCTTTTTATTTATTTATTTATTTATTCTACTCGTATTCTCTATTTCTCTCCTTATTTATAAAAGAGAAATCGGTAATATTTGTCCGTGAACTATTTTTTTAGTCTTAACTTAATTTTTAATCTTTATTTTCATTTTTTTTGTCCTCGAACATTTATGTATAGAAATTTTTAGTCCTTGTGATACCCCATACCCCTCCGCTAGGTCAACTACGGTTGAGTAAGGTATCTGCATGCCTCTCGACACTAGACTTACAAAGATACAAAACTAAGATACAACCGGGAAGAGCTGTAATGTGTATTTCTATATTAAATAATGTTAGAAGAAAGAAAGATATGAATATAATTTTATAGCAAAAGCTTCTCAAACTTATACATAGGTTTAAGGCCACTAAGGCCATATTCTACATAAATCAAATTCTTTTGGCTAGAGGAGGAAGACTTCAATGATGCCAACTCCAATGGCCCACCATGGCTCCACTAGCCAAATCTGGTTACCAAGTCATCTGAAAGAGGGGAGAAATATTTGGAAAACATGAGCGTCCAGTTAGTTCACGTGCACGTGTGCTATTCGTGAGCTTCCCATACGGGTAAAATATATTTATATATATATATATATATTTTATAAAGTGGTTTATTATCCCAGAAAGTAAGTGCTTTCTCAAAAAAATTTATTTTTATGCAAGATATAAACTTTCTGAAGGGTTTGGGCGCAGCCGGAAAGTATGAGCGAATCAAGACACATCGGCACTGCCACGACATCTGAACTTCTAAAAACATACATATACCATGATAAGCTCAACGAACAAAGTCCGAAACCTTAAACTGGGTCATCGGAACAAATTCCAGCATCTCGTAGTCAATACCAATCTGAACTTCAAAGCACACTGTACGAACGTTCGATTTTTCAACCTCACACGACATATACACAACAGGTAACGAGCCCTGGCGTACCTACCAGGCTGCCCTGTGCTATCCTAGCCGGTGAGCCCTTCCTGACCTAACCTGCTAGGAAATAGCCACTATCTCAGAGCATGATACAGAGACAAATACAATACCTCCTTAGGCCTAGCCCGCCAACGGTACTACACTCTCTGTTAACTGGATCCAGATCAAGAGTAACACTAAAAAGCATGTCGTTTGGAACAGGCCCTCGTACGGGGGACTAGCCACGCACAGTGCAAGTCCTCTCGACATGTTGATCAAAATGCATTCCAAGCCCCTTTTTAACTGGATTAAGGTTTTAATTTATTTTATAAAATTATAGGTCATCTATTGGGCACATAAAACTCTTCAGATATCGAAAAATCCCTATCTGTTGGGCGAATCTCGTAGCCATGTAAATATGACTTTGGAATGTAAGCTTTGAAACACATTATCGGGTGTAAAATAGGTTATTCTAATATGCGTACAAAAAATTATGATAAATATTTCTCGAAAGGAAATTATTAATACCTCCAAAATTTAAAGTAAGAATAAAACCGTAGAGAAATATTCTTTAAAAATAACTAGTAAACATTTTTCAAAATCGTATTTTAACAATATTTAAAATAAAGTATTATGAACATATTTTCTTAACTCAAGAAAACCTTTTTAAGAATATCTAGAAAATATGTAAAGTATTATTTTAAAAAAGAAATAATAAATACTTTGAAGGTATTTTTAAATATCAAAAGTTTATAGGAATATTTAAAATATTATTTCCAAAGGAACTAACAAATACTAAAAAAAAAATATTAAAAATAATTTTTCCAAATAAATAATATTTCTAAAAATCCTTGTAAGCAAACTTAAAATATTTAAAAATATTATTTCCAAAAGGAAATAATAAATATTTTAAAAATAATCTCTCAAAATAATTTTAAAACTCAAATTCTTTTTCAAAAATATAAAATATGTAGAAATATTATTTTCATAAAGAAATAATTAAATGTTTTAAAAATAATTTCTCCAAATCATTTCAAAAATCAAACCTTAAGAGAATTTAAAATATTTAAAGATATCATTTCAAAAAAGAAATAATACATATTTTGAAAATAGTTTCTTCAAAATAATTTTGAAACTCAAAATTCAAAATAAAAGGATTGTAGAAAAAAAATGATTTCTAATAAAAGCATCATGAAAATATGACACTAACCTAAAACATATTTTAGTGCCATAAAATAATATTTAAAACATAAATACTTTAATTACTTATCACGTTTTTAGCATAACCCGTCAAGAACCAATAACAAGGAAATATGCTTCTCAAGGACAATATTTAAATTTCCTTTAACAGAAAATGGTTGATGAACTCACCTGCAGTCGTAATACAAGTTAAACCTACAAATAACAATTTCAAACTTAATTAAATAATACCATAAGAAAAAAAATATTACTTTGACTCCAAGATGACCCTAAGGTTTACCTAAAATTTTATTCCAAAAAAAATTCTAGAAAATAACTCCAAAAAAAATAAATTCATAATAATTCTTTAAGAATTATGGGCTTTAAAATTAATCCATAATAATTCCTATACTTTTCTATTATTTGAGGAAAATTTATCTCTATATAAAATTTCTCCTAAATTAGAGGAGTAATAATAATAATAATAATAATAATAATAATACTAATAATACACATAAAAACAGAAAAATAAAACCAAAAAAAAAAGGAAACTAATAATACACATAAAAACAGAAAAATAAAACCCAAAAAGGAAACTTACCTGGAGTGAAGGAGAAAGCCGAGAGAAAAGAAAAAGGAAAAAGAAGAGTGGGGGGAGAGATAGAGCCGAGAGAAAAAGAAAAGAGAAAGAAGAGGAAAGTGGAGAGGGAGGATAGAGAACTAAGGAAAAAGTAGGAGAGAGAGGGAGTGGGAAAAATGGGAAAGAAATTAAAAGAAAATGTTAGAATTTCCAGCCATTTGTCTTTCTTATCCTTATATAGCTATATTCGCACGTATTTGTTTTACGAGACACATAATATTTGCCAGTCATGTGTCATTTAGTTCTTAGCTTACATATCTTCTTCTTATATGTGTCTTTTTGTTTTCCTTTCACGTGTCTTTTTTAGTCATGTCATTACCATCTCATTATGTATACAGTCCTTGAACTTTTTAAATTTTTTTACGTTGGTTCTAAATCTTAAAAATGACTAAAAATTAATTTTAAATTTAAAATTTCAATCTTTACTTTGGAGAATTAGGCATTAATAATTCTATAATACGTCCAAAAAATTTTTCAACAAAAAATTCTTCTCTTAATTTTTCTAAAAATTACCAAATGACTCCAAAAATTTCTATTTCTTATAAACTAACCCTGAAACTTTTGTTTGAATTTACAGCGACTTATGTTAACTTTAAGTGGTGCTTAATCGGGATGTTACAGCCCTCACCACCAATTACGGTGAAATCTAGCAATAAAAGGTATATAGTCTCACATAACTCATAAACAATGTTAAAAAGATATTTCACTAACTCAATGCACCAAAATACCTAAAATATTCTTGAGGTTTATATAAAATTTTCTCTAAATACCTAAAATTTCTTTTGAATTTAGAGAATTTCTAAAAATTTAAAGAAAATTTCTCTAATTGAATAACTCAAAATGTTTTTAGAGTCTAAACTTGTTTTTACTCCAAGTTTATAGAAAATTTTGAATAAATCCTAAGAATATTTCAAATTTTCAATTAGACCCCTTTTTATTTTTTATAGAATGATGGTTGAGGTAAAGTAATAAAATATCTTTTTTAACCTTACTCATGAGTCAAAGAAGACTCACATGTATTTTATTCTCGAATTCTATCGTGAAATTGGTGATGAGAACTAAAACTTTTTGAAAATAAATCTTCAGAGATTAAAAAATGAAAATAAAAATTAAGAATTAAGTTAAGATTAAAGAAATAATTTAGGACTAAAATTTTTAATTTCTCTTTACAAAAGGATCCTTTGATTCAAATGTTATTTTATTTGCAAAATCTTGAGTCTTGTGCACAATGTAAAATGTAAAGGGACTTGTATTAATAAAAAGGGTTAATTGTGAGCACATTCTCCTTTCATAAAAAAAGAAAAGGGGGAGAGGAGGGTTAATTGTAAAATATCCCCAGGTTAAATACATTTTAACATTTAAAGTTAAAAAATAAGCGGTTTATTCATAAAGTATGTAAAATGCCCTTAATATTCTTTTATACAAATTATGATTTACTGTAAAATAATCATCTCAAGTTTAATATAAAATTATTTTTTTCATACCCTAATCTATAGTTATAGTTTAATAATTCTATAAAATTTGTAATAATATCTTTTTGGTTTATACTCTTTAAAGATCGATCATTAAACTTAAAAAATTTGATTATTCAAGAAAATTAGCAAGGCAATTTTAAGTTCAATTCAATGAAAAATAAAATATTCAAAAATAAAATATTAAAATAAAAAACAAAAATCTAATTTTTTTCTCGATAGTAAATACCATTAATTTATACACTAAATTAGTTACGAGTTCGAAAAGTTTATTTATTTTTATAAAATAAAATACTTTTGTTTTTATTTGAAATTATACGTTTTTCCACAAAAACATCCTATTGTCCTTTTAATTTATATTTTCGTAATTTTCTACATTTTCTCTCTTGTTAACTAAAAAATTACGGCACAAATTTGAAAATTAAATAGAAGAGCAGTCTTCTTTTTGCTCTAATTAAAAATTCAAATGATTGAAGTTGGTAAATATTGAAATTCTTTTTGCACGCAATTTTTTTTTCCTCGAAACGCAACCGGATCACTTTTTCGACTATGCCGTTGCGTTCTTCTTTATGAGAACCATCAAAACAAGTAGTCATACGCGTGAAACGGACATCCGATTGTAGAGTTATTCATCTTTTAAGTTTTTCAAATACCTACAAAAATTATTTCTTCCTTAATAAAAAATAAAAAAAAAACCTCGGATCGCCCGGGCTGGCGACCCGGATGTGAGTCGGTAGCTCGGACCGACGATCCGGATGTGTGCTGGTCACCCGTCTGGGCGATCCGTCCATGCTCGGATCGGCCGTCCAGGCGATTCGAGCCCAGTTTTGAAAAAAAAAATTAACTTTTCTTAATTCTTAATAATGATCTATATCTACCTCCAATTCAAGTTCAATGTTAAGATTTTAGTTTTAGAGTACAGAAAGAGTAGAGAGAAACTGTGTAGAGAGAAAGATGAGGGAAAATAATAATTTTTTTCGCGCTATACATTCATATTCCCGAGTTAGATTTATCGGTCCCAAAAAAGATACTTTTGCAACAGAATATGACTTACATAGGAAGATATTTTAAGCATTTTACATATTTTAGGTATAATTTATCTATTTATTAATTTGAAAATAACATATTTATATCTTCCACTTAAAAATATTTTTCGATTAACCTTTAATAAAATTTATGAAATAAAAGACGGATATTAAGAAGAAAAGATAAACAGGAAAGATATATTATAAAATTGAATATTACTGTTATCTTGTTTTACATTGAAAGATCTAATTCAAATTATCTTATTTTGCTTTGAATGATCCAATCCAAGATTGGAAGTGAGGAGAGAAAAAAAGAAAATTACCATTTGGCAGCCTCTCAAAGAAAACAAAAAAAAAATAGAAAACGGTACGAGTATTGACTGTACTACCAAGTACTAGCCGCTTCCAAAGCTAACATACCCTAAAACAGTCACGCTTTCAGACTCTACGGAAGCACCCAGAACATCTTAATCAAACCTAAGCTATGACGTTTCTTCCTCTCTCTTACCTCAGCACCTACGTGACCACCCTTACCTTCTCCAACTATATATTGCCACCCAACCCTCCCACTGAGCCCAATCACTGAACCACTACTCATTTCCTCCGCGGCCAAAATCTTCAAGTAGCAGAAGAATCAACCCTTTTTGCAGCGATGGCGAAATCACCGGAAGTCGAGCATCCAGTTAAGGCCTTTGGATGGGCTGCTAGAGACACTTCTGGGCATCTCTCTCCTTTTCATTTCTCCCGAAGGTCTGATTATCCATTTTACATGGGATTTTTTTCTTCTCTTTTCTTTAACTTTTTTTCCTTTGGTGATTAACTTTTGCGGTGATTTCGGTTGTTTTGACGGCGCAGGGCTACCGGAGAACATGATGTGCAATTCAAAGTTTTATACTGCGGGATCTGTCACTCGGATCTTCACATGATCAAGAACGAATGGGGCTTCACGAAATATCCCATTGTACCTGGGTAAGATTTGATTGCATTTGTTTTGATTTCTCAGCTATGAATTACTGTGAATTTTTCGATTCTGTTCTTTCCTAATACCTAAACAGAGTATAAAGTTGTTATCGTGATTTTTGTTACTTTGTCTTCAGTTAATAGAAAAAATTGCGACCATGATCACGGGATTCAAATTTAATCTTAAATTTCCATATCTTTTTAATCGAAAGATTAGTTTCTCTGACACCCAATTTAATGGATACAGGCATGAAATTGTGGGTATAGTTACAGAGGTTGGTAGTAAGGTTGAGAAATTCAAGGTTGGGGATAAAGTAGGAGTGGGTTGCCTTGTGGGATCATGCCGGAAATGTGATATGTGCACTAAAGATCTTGAAAATTATTGTCCGGGCCAAATACTCACATACAGCGCTACTTATACTGATGGAACAACTACCTATGGAGGCTATTCTGATCTAATGGTTGCTGATGAACACTTTGTGATTCGTTGGCCTGAGAATTTGCCTATGGATATTGGTGCTCCTTTGCTTTGTGCTGGGATTACTACATACAGTCCATTGAGATATTTTGGACTTGATAAACCAGGAACCCATGTTGGCGTCGTTGGTCTTGGTGGTCTTGGCCATGTAGCTGTGAAATTTGCCAAGGCTTTTGGTGCCAAAGTTACTGTCATTAGCACATCTGAGAGTAAAAAACAGGAAGCCTTAGAGAAACTTGGTGCTGATTCTTTCTTGGTTAGTCGTGACCCTGAACAGATGAAGGTATATATTTCGACCCAATTCATAGAGTTTGATTTTGAGATTTTTGTGCATTGATCAGTTTGGCAATGTGTTGATTATACATGTGCAGGCAGCAGCGGCTAGTTTGGATGGAATTATTGACACCGTTTCTGCAATTCATCCAATCATGCCCCTGCTTAGCATATTGAAGTCTCATGGGAAGCTAATTCTTGTTGGTGCACCAGAAAAGCCACTTGAGTTGCCATCGTTCCCTCTTATTGCTGGTAAGGAATTCTTTTCCTTTTCTTGGGTTTGAATTTGATGTGTTATCTCGTTGAGAATTATTATTATGACTTAAGATGTAAAATTGAATATCAGGGAGGAAAATAATAGCTGGAAGTGCAATTGGAGGGTTGAAAGAAACTCAAGAAATGATAGATTTTGCAGCAAAGCACAATGTTTTGCCTGATGTGGAACTTGTCTCGATGGATTATGTAAACACTGCAATGGAGAGGCTACTGAAAGCTGATGTTAAATATCGTTTTGTCATTGATGTAGCCAACACACTGAAATCTGCATAAGGGATCCTGGCTTTTCTTGCAAGGAAAAACGGATCTCTATCGCTAGCAAAGATGAAGTAGCTCTATTTTAGTTTGAAACGAATAAAAACTTGTATGGTTTTCTGTCGCATTCTGTTCGTACTGTTCTATTCTTTTATAATACTACCTATCTAATCTCCCATCATATTATTATTATGGGATATTATGAGGCAATTTGTTATTTTAGATTCCCTCTTATTATTATTATTTTTATTTGGATTAGTTCCAAATCAGTCCGAAAATGTGTACTTGTGTCTAAAGAGTTTGGTTTAAGACTAACAGTTTCCCTATTTTGGTTGAATTGATAAAAGAAAACAAGATCCATGTATAAAAAATCTTAACAAGATTAGTAATCAATCCCATTTTAGTTGCAATAACCAAACTACATCTCCTGCAATTACCAGGTCACAGAAAATTGCTGAGATTTCGCCTGTCTCAGAAAATTGCTGAGATTTCTGAGATTTCGCCTGTCTCAGAAAATTGCTGAGATTTCGCCTGTCTGGGCAAAAATGTCAAAATTTACTCGATTTTCTTATCATACAACTAATATTTTCTTGTAAAAATTTTTCATAAGAATCTATATTTTCTTCTAATTTTGTTTTAATGTCCTTATAAATTTTCGAGTTGTCTTTATCGACTCTCAAAATAATTCTATACAAATAAATTTTGAAATTTTATAAAATTAAAAAACATAATATAGAACTAGAACCGAATATAGTAAAGCAATAAGTAGTTTGTTGAATTAGTATCGTGCCTCTACCTATACATAGAAATAGAAATTATAGAATTAAAATTTAGAAACAAATAAAGAAAATAAAAAATTTTAGACTCTAATGTTTTATTTAAAAAACTTAAAAATTATTAAAAGAGCTTAAGTTATAATTATAAAAGAAATTACATAGGAGTTGATCGATCTGGGGCTCAAGCTCGCGGGTAGTTTCGCCAATATATTAATGAGTCCTCCTCCTGAAGTCGAGTCACAGTTATAATAAAATCAATCTAGTTAAGAATTAACTTCTATTAAAAATTTTGAATCCATTCTGACATTGATTATACAAAGATTGCTCCACTTCATCAACAAGACAAAATTAAGGAATGGGAATGCTCTGGCATGTGGCAGCTGCAATAATGGCTTTCCCCACCTTCTACTGTATTATTATTATAAACCTGTGGCTATGGACAAAGTCTTTGAACTTGTATGGTCTTTGAGAAGATACTTTGATTCCCTCTAAGTCTTCCTTTCTCTTCCCTAATTGCAACTATTTGTTTGTTTCCTTTGTGCTCATTTGGATGGGCCTATACGCTTTGATTTTGGCTGACTCGTGGAGCCATCTTTGCACGGGTGAGTACCACACCCTTCTAAGGCGAGTTCAGTGCTATTGAATCTGTTTCCAGAAGATAACTAGTCTAAAGGTCTTGCCTTATGAAAGAAAGGAAGGATAAGAAGAGGGGAGGAGTTAGTCTTTCTGCCATCAACAAAGCATTTTGTGAGCATATATATCTAGTCTGAGTAAAGTAAGAAGGTATAACTCTCCAATACAATATATAGGTAGGCAGGAAGAAGTTCCGCCACTCATCTGACACAGAACCAATCGGAAAAAGGAAGAGAAGGAAAAGCAAGGGCCTACCTTCGACGGCTATCCGTCGTTGACCGTATCTATGTTTCTATGATGGCCCAAGAACACGCTTATTCTTCAGCCGTAGAGAGACTTTTGAATTGCGAGGTACCATTACGATCTCAATATATACGAGTGTTATTCCGTGAAATAAATCGAATTTCAAATCATTCACTTGCTTTAACTACTCATGCTATGGATGTGCGAGGAATTGGTCCCCCCCCAAAAAAGGGGGAAGCAACGGTCGAACTCTAATTCTGGAAAAAAGAGGCATATTCTTCTTTCTATATTCTATTTCTAATAGATCGAGGGCTTGACATATTGTGGAAAGAGAGGGAATAAGCCTCAAGGTGCTTTCACTCCATCAACTGAGAAAAGGATCTTCCCTTCTATCGCCAGTAACTGATTTTCCTTTAGAGGGGTTGCAAGCTCGGGTTTAGTTGACATCGTTGAGGTTGAAATCCAGCTAAGGGTGATAAGCTGGAGGAAGGTGAGTATGATCACGACCTGGAACCCAATCTGTGGACCTCCTTTTTTTCTTTCTCTCCCATTTCTCATTTTGTTGATTGAAAGAGAATAAGCGCTATCCATTAAGTAAAGTGAGGGTTTGCTATAGTGATACGGGCGGTTGGTGGCCCCTTCGGGGGTTGCGGATCCTTGCCGCTGCATTAGTGATAGGTCACGCTCAAAACTCCTCTGACATGAGTCCTAGTTCGCAGCTTCGCCAGAAGCGACAAAGGAGGGGGCTGGGGAAGGCCGACGACTACATGAGGGGGAAGCTATCCTAGAAGCTTTACCCCTTGCTTTACAGAGATAGTTATGAACAGTACTTTGTTGTGAGTCATCATATTCTTTTTCTTCTTTCTGCTTTCTTTTGTTCACAAAGCCACGACAATGTGCGACACGTGAACCACAGAGGACAAAATCAAGGTCATAATAGTACAAGAAAATCGAATAATTATAATTTAGATTGATTAATCTTCAATTTTGGAAAGTTTTTCAATTTAAATTATTAAACATTTTTCTCTCAATTAGAGATCATATTAAGAATCATAAATTTATTTTAACCAATTTTTTAATAGTAAAAGAAGATTGAGAATTAGGATATGACTATAGTGAAGAAGAGTGGTTTTTCTTTACCTGAAGAAAAACCAATTTGAGCCATTGAATTGGCCATATTAAATCGTGTGGTCATTCATTAATTTTAAGTGATTTTTAGAAAAAATTTTGGTAATCCATTATACAAGTGACTTTTTGCCCTTTTTTTAAAAAAAATTCCTTTTTCTTTTTTTTAATTAAAATATGTCTGATTTTCAGACAAAGTAATAGTTTGGTTTATGGAAATCGGGTTTAGGTTTCTGAAAGAAACCCCTCTCCTCCACCTCCCTGCTCCGGAACTATTCTCCAGTAACTCGAACGATGGCAACCCAGCTCCATCATCCCCCACAGTGTCGCCTCTATCGATTCTTCTTTCTCTCCTTTATTGTTTCTTCTCTCAAACTCTCCAACTGAAATTCCACCCGAATCTCCACAGTCACCGGCCCCCCAGTCCCTCATTCTCAATGTTTTTTCCTCCCTACTTACAACTGTCGGCGTATATCCATCGGGTTTGATGACCTCTGGAGTTTGCGACATAGGGCGATTGTGGGTATTTTAAAGTTAGGTATACGACATCTATAAACAAAAGGCAATAGCAATTGAAGGTATGGAAGATTACAACAAAGTAAATACAAATGTAAGTGTAATTTGTTTATATTAAAAAATAGGGTTTCAAAGTTAGGGGAGCAAGATTGATATGTTTTGGTTGATAGTAATTGAAATTTTTAGAACTTATTTTGGATTAAGGATGAGTTGGAGGAATTCTGTAATTTTTTTATTTGTGATTAAGTTTTGTTGCTGATTACTTGCTCTTATCTGTTTGTACCTAATTTTACTTCCACATTCGTTTGTTATTTGTTTCTAAACTTTCTTTTTCAAGCCCTAGTTCAGCTTCTACTCCGAAGAATGCTTGAAAGTTTACTGATTTTGAAATTGAAGGATGTTTGAAATTTTTTGTGAAATATTTAATGAGTTAGGCAGTTTGGGGCTTAGTTCACTCAACAAACAAGAAAGAAATATCCTTTGTTCTTCTTGTTGGGTAAAACTTTTTGCTACAATTTATCAAGTCCTAAACTGATGATGGGTCAAGTTCGGTACCTAGGACATTTATTGGAAATGGATCATCTTTTGTATGGAAAATAATCTTGAACTACAGGGTATCATTTGAATGGGCATGTTGAAGTCTTCTGAAAATTTGTATTCAGGAAGTAAATAATGCATATCAATATCTTTTTCTTTATGTTTTTAGATTGAACAATTTGGTGAATTATCGACTAAATATGCATGATTAGCTACTAGTAAATTTTTCTTGATGTTTTCTAATAGTAAAATTTTATCTATGAAGGCAATGTTGATGATTTAAAAATTGGGTTAGGACATTTGTCTTGAAAAGGCGGCCGCAATTGAATTATAGATGCTTACAACAGAGTAAATCAAATAAAAAAACTAAAACCTAACGGTTACTACTTGTGTATAAGGAATTAGGTTTGGTGAATTTGTTGGTGTTAGAATTATTTTAATTTTCTTAATAGTAATTAAGATTATTTATTTACGTTACAGTTTTGGATTCATTATGATTACTGTAATTTCTTTGATGTTTGTATGAACATAAGATTTTTATTTTTCTTATTTGTTAATAGTTTTTTCGTGGTGATTAGTATTTAAGAATTATAGATTGAAACTTTGGAAAGTGCATTTCTTGAAATATTTGTCGAAACTGAAATTTCATGTGTTTGTGGCTTTTTTGTTAATTTTTGGATTATTCTTGATTGTTAGACAATATGTGATCTGGTTTTTCTACTTTTGATTCAAAATTAATTTGTTATTTATTTGAGTTAATGCTAAAATAAAGTGTAAAATGTATAAATAAGTGGAAATTAGGTTTGTAAATTTGTTAATTAAAAGATCAAGAGGCACAGGGCATATAACTAGGCAATTCAATTGTGAACTATAATTTTTTCTGATAAATAGTTGTCAATAAAGAATCCTTCACAGATTACTTAGGACGAGATTGGAGAACTTATTCTCTACCCTAAGATATATTCTCATCGATGACCGATCAACACAATAGTAAAAGGGGATATTTTAGATAGCATGGGAAAGACATTTGAATAATTGCATAAGATGTACACCATATATTTGGGTTGCCAATTGGTGGGATGGATATTGAAAGTCTAGTTGTGCGGGGGGGGGGTGCGAATAAGGGACTTGAAAATGAATTGAATTTCACAATAGGGGAGGACATGATGATATCTATCATATCGTTGAAGATAAGTCTTCTAAATCTTGGGACGCCCGGCATGGAGTTTCAAGTGAAGTTCATACTGTACTTCACTGCAAAGTTTCTGTGCTCGACAATGAAGTTCGCATATAGACGTCGTTGGGTGCCCATTCTTTGTGATATTGAGAAACTTATACAGCTTAATTGGATCAAGTATGTTGTTGACATCTTGGAGAATGGGATAAAGTTGAGGAATTTCAATGATCGGGCCTGCATATCCGGTTACATATTGTTATTGGCGGTAAGTAAAATTAACTTTTTTTCTAATTTTTTGTTTAATAAAATTTAATCGAATATTGAAACCATACGAATCTAATATGAGTATTTTTATTTTTTCAACGCATGTATTTCATATGGAACTATCCTCACCTGTTGGTGAGAAAGTATCTCCATACTATAACAAAAGAACTTCGAGAATCATTAATTGGTCGCAGGCTGCAATTAACTAGAGGGTCAGGAAGTTGAGGGAACTCGGGTTGTTGAGCGGGGTTGATATTGACATGGCCGATGCTCTCTGGCCAAGAAAAGATGTACCTGAGCTTGAATCTTTGAGAAGTAGGCTTGACAATTTCGGTGCAGATGTCGTTGAAGTCAAAAGTGAGCTAAAAAGTTTGTGGGAAAGCGTGAATCAACTTGCGCGTAGTGTTGAGTTGTCTCAGAGTAAGATGATGAAAGAATTGCATTGGTTTATGACCTTAATCAATGAAAAATATAGAGAAGGTAGAGACATTCAAATGGATTATGAACTAACAAAGAAGACTAGATCCGAAATTCTTCATACCAAGACATGAGGGGATCTTCTAAAAAGTAGGAAAATAAATGTGCAGCCATTGGTTAATGATGGGTTGAATGACTATACTGCAGCAAAATTGGTAACTCCGATGAGCCTACCTTTTCGGTTGGCTGAAGATTTAGATTGCCCCATTGTAGTATAAGATGTTGCAATGCACGATATAGATGAGGATACTGTTAGTGACCGGCAAATTGACGAAGGCAATGACATGACAGGCTGCAATCAAATTTGTGCTAAGAGAGTTGTAAATGACAAGGAAGTGGCCAATATGTACAATTCGATAGACCAGTGAGACGGTCCGCCAGAAATGGACCACAGGCTACCAGAATAATCAAAGGGTTAAGCTGGGCGAGAAATTTCGAGGAGAGAAGCAGCAAAGGACTTCAGGAAGTCCGTTGTTAATGTTACGGTATAAACTTTTTATTTCTTTTTAAAATAACAGTTATAAAAATATTTAAATTGTAAACTTTTATTTCTAATTGTATATTCTCAATACCTTACAGGATAGCAGTTCAAAGGAATCCCGAAAGCTTCCTAGTAGAGTCCTTTCAAGGAAGAAAACAGTAATTTTTATGTTCTTGGATTTCTTTATTCCTAATTTCTGGACATGAGTTGTGATGTATAATTTCTTTTTTTTTTTATCTTAACTTCATTTTCTTTTTGCCTAGGTACTTAAGATGATTGATTTGCAAAGGCTTTCGGATGTGGTGAAGTCTGAAATACTCTAGAATTTATGAGATCTGAAAAAAGATCCTGGCGAGAGTGTGGTGAAAATGGTTCTACATGATTGTAATCGGAAGCAAAAGTGCCCTTTGAAGCCAAGAGAGTGGGAAGATGGAGAGGTATGCCTTCATGATTAAGCAATGTATTTTATGACATATACGTTAAGGTGAACTTAATTAATATGGATGTCATTTAGGTAATAAACTGCCTTAGCACATTATTGATGTATGCTGAAAGATGGAAACACAAAGGTAAAGCAAGAATATGGTATTTGTCAACAGGTTTCAGGATTATGGTGACATACTTCCACAATCCTTACATTGGTCACTTTTAGGGTTTAAGTTTGAAATGTAATCGAATGATATAATAATTCTAGGTTGAAGTTGTTGGAAAGGGCAGCTTGCCAGATAAGTTATATCGCTATTTTCTAGTTGAAAATGAATACAGTGGCAATTTTATTTCTTGTAAAAAGGTATATTTTGCCACTTTTTTCCTAACATTGTTTTTTCCTTTTATGAAAGTTGAAGATTGGAATTTACAATTAATCTGTTAGCATTAAGGTATCTAATTATTTCTATTTATTGTGATACATATGTGTTCCAATACATTGGGATAAAGATCATTGGTTTATGTTTATTGTCAATATTTTAAAACACAAGATTACAAAGTTAGACTTATTACGAAGTTGCGTGGCGGGAAAGAAGTCTCTTGTGAACGAAGTGGTATATTTATTCTTGCCTACTACTACTCTAAACCATTTAAAGTACAATATTTGACATTTGCCTTGGCTAATTTACTTACGTTATATATTTTTCAGCTCAGAGATTTGGCCTTCACAAAGCTTTCAGCATGGATTCAAAGATAAGTACAAAGCTGGACTGGACATTAGCAGCTTTCCAATTGATGACGTAAATTGGTGCCCCCAACCAGGAAACACGTAAGTTCTTTTACAATCTTTTCATTTCCGTTTAAAATGCCAAAAATGTTAAGATAAATTTAAATAATCATTTCCTAGTTCTACAATTGTTTGTAGACATCTAGTTTGATAGAACCAGGTACAGGTAGTAGTTGATCGGAAAGGAAGAGAAAGAGTACTGTGGTGTGTTTGTGATGAAGTTCTTAGAAAAGGCATCAGACTTGAAAGTCATTAAGAAAGTCAAGGTGCATTGACAATTGTACCTGAGATATTGTCATTGAATGGTTGCATTATAACTGGAAATCAATCATTTTGAACTATAATTTCGTTTGGATAGGTTGATTCCACAAATCGACACTCGTATGTATTTAAACTTTTCATGAGTGATGATAATATAGCTAGAGGCAATGTACTCTGCAATTTGGGTAATTACATCGACTCGAGTGACGGACATAAGTAAGTTTCCTTATATTTACATGCTTCAGATATACGTTTTTCATGTTTTGTAAGTTGTTCATATTGTTGCTGTTGTCGGTTGTTCATGGTTTGGACTCAATACAATGATAGTAAGTTGTACTCCTTAGTGGGCAGTGATATTTGTTAATAATCATTGCACCAAAATTGGAATGGTTAGTCAGCATGTTCTTTGTGGCTATTTGGGAGTTGTAAAGTTATATATTACAAGAACTGACTTTAATTTTACTTATATAATTAGCAATGTTAGTGTTTCTTGCCTCAATGATTTCACTAATATTGTCATTAAAATGGATTTACTATCTGCTTTAGGGTTTGGGGTTGTTTTTAAATTATATGTACAATAGATTGGAGCATATTCATATTCATTAATATGACATACATGTTTCAAGCCATGGAAAAAAATAATAGGGAACATTCATGAAATTGTTCTTTAAAGCCAAAACCCAAAAATGAAACCAAAAAGACCTTAGCCTTTGTAAACTTAGGCTTAAACATTAATTTTTAATTTTCTTCTTGTCATTTACTCTTGTTATATATAATCCAAGAAATGTGTAATAAGGCTCTTCAGCCTAGTCCGGAATTGTGTTATATTTTTACATGACTTTGTGCTAGAGAAATAAAGCCCAATTCAGGTTTAATTTCTGAAACCCAAAGAACCAAACTGAATGGGAAATAAGTTCCTCATTAGCCCATACCGAAAAATTCGAAATTGTATAATGATCATTTGATTCCTGACATCAATAGCAAATCACATAAAAAAAGAAAGAGGAAGGGGGAACGAAATGAACAATGAAACACTGATAAGGCTTAACCAGTTATTTATTTATTTATGGTTTAAAAAGTAGCAGACAGCAGCAGCCTTATCAAAAGCTTATGATAGAAAAAAGACAAAAAGGTATGGAGTGAATGGGAAGAATCAATTTATACTTATTCAACCACACCTAACCTATTCAATGGCCCTATTTATGTGTGCATTGAAAGTGAAAAAATTAGAGTATTGAAGGCCATCCAACCAGTGGAGGGGGAAGAGGGGGAAGGAGGGTTGGTTTGTGTTGGGGGTCAAAGTGAACATTCATTGGGAACATTGATTTGACCATATGTAACCCCATTCAAAGTTCCAATGTATGCATTGAAAGTGAAAAAAGTTGGAGTGTTGAAGGACATCCAACCAATTGGGGGAGGAAGGGGGTTAGGGGGTGGTTGGTTTCCTATGTTAGCATTAAATTGGAACATTGATTTGACCACAGATAACCTCATTCAAAGTTCCAATTTATGTGATTATGGAAAATGAACAAAATTTGAATGTTGAAGGCCATAAACCCAGTGAGAGGTGTATGGGTGGGGGTGGGGGTGGGGGCTTAGTGCTTGTTTTGCTTTAAAATTCGGTATCTAATTCCCCTACTATAAAAAAGGAGGTTTTAGCAATCACTTGTTCTCTACCTCCCCTTCTCATGGTAGAAACAAGAAAAATTTTCAGCTTGTTTGTTTTGACAAAGGCAAGTATTTCTAAGTTATATGTTTTTCATATTTTTATTGTTAATTTTAGTATTTGGTACCGAATAAATTTTTTTTCATTTTAATTCATTTTTAATATAGGGCTCGACAATGAAATTTTGTATTGGAGATAGAGTTGAGGCTGAGGGCCATGACGAGGGTCTCCAAGGATCTTATTTTTCTGGAATGCTAATTGACGTATCAAGAGGGAACGGTGATTACCGAATAAAATACGACAGTCTCCATAAAAATAAGAATTAAAGCAAAAAGTTAAAAGAGTACGTATACCTCTTTTTTTGTCCGTCCTGAACCTCCTCTGATTCAAGATGCATGTTACAACTTACATGATTCGTTGACGCATATGAAAATGATGGCTGGTAATTTTGTACCATATCTTGAAAAAGTGGTTCTGAGTATTATGTCTATTTTCTTAGACATGAGGTTGACAAAGACATGCAAACTTCATGACTTGCATGTCCATCACGAGTGGGAAGACGAAAAGAGTCGATGGATGCCTTGTAAAGTCCATAAAGAGAGGATAAAAAACACAGAAAAATTCAATGCATGTTCGAGCGCCAGTGTGCCAAGTAGTAGACCCTATCCAAAACACAGTTAACTGATTAATGTTGGTTGTTTTCAATATTTACTATTAGCTAGTATTATCTCTGTGGTCATATGTTTTTTAAATTTATATATGTTATTAAGTCTTATGAGTTGCAATATGCCATATGTAATGTTCCTTTCATTTGCTTATGATATGTGGCAATTTTGACGGTAATTTCCAAAGAATACTACTGTGCTTAACTATGTTTTTTTTGTTATACACATCGTAATAAAGGAATAATTTATTACAAAATCGTATTCATTACATGAAATCGGCATTTTATGTATATATATTAACTATTAAAAGAGACCCATTAATATTCATCGTTTCTAATAAAGATATTTATTTTATAAAAAAATTGTTTTACGTTAAAAATAAATTCTAACAAAAAAATCATCAAAGAAAAAATAGAAAAAATAGTAGTTAAATAAAGAAAAATTTATGAAACCTTCTCTAGTACTTACTTCCTAAAATGCTGCTGACAGTGAACTGTTTTTAGCTAAAAAAAGACGGATTTACCTTATATAAAATGTTAACTTTACATAATTCTAAGTTAACCCTATACCTAAACTCTCAAATCACTAAAAACTTTTATTTTATGAGCACCCGACCGCTAAGATAGTAGATCTTCATCACCTTCACTACTTCTGTAGCAATGGTCTGAAAATTCAGGATCATGAAGCTACAAAATTAATAAAGTAAGAGTAAATATTAAAAAGTGACTGTGCAAAAAAATTAGTGTATATTAACTTACAGGTGAAGACCTGGTATACAATTTGTACATTTCTCTACTATGATAAAATACTAACTCCTTTACGCATTTACACTATCTCAACAAATCATAATACCACTCACCTGGAACTTGCATATGACATATCTTATTAAGAAAAACGGCGTGTGTTCACAATCCTCATCATCTTTTAGATTAAAAAAAAAAAAAATATCCAAACAAAAAATACTTGTCATATCTAACTAATAGTCTCACAGTGAATAAATTTTAATTGTCGGTTTGAAGCCACTCCAGAACCTCTGTATCATCTAAAACCTGCCATTTTTCTCTACTATCTTCCCCAAAAATATTATACATCCAAATCGGATGCAGAGCAGAGAATTTAGTCTATTCCAAGTATTGTTTATCCTTGGCCTAAGATTTATGTAAAAATCTACTATTTTACTTGCTTAATGTTACTTTTATATTAGAAACTTGATTAATGATGTAATAGATTGGATGTGTAAATCTAAAGATGTACCTCGCCAGCTTCATTACAGTTTGGGGTACTCTTAGGATCATTTTCTCTACTGTTCATACTAGATGGAGATCCTTCTTGTAAATTTTTTGCTAGGGAGCTGCTTATAAATTTTGATGCCATTATTTATTACGAAATTTTTTTGAGTAAACGAACCTCTCGTTTTTGTTTTCGTTTTTTTTTTTTTTGTGAATATTGGGAGAACGGACTTGTATGTATATATAAGGGCATGCTGATGGTGTACTATATATAACATGGAAAATAAAAAAATTATCTTTTCGAGACTGTTTAATTATTGGATTCATGGGTTTAGGTGTAACATTAATTATTCAATATTTTTTGTTTTCTTCCTAATGGACCATAATGAATGCAATTCGTTTTTGGTGTTTGCTTCATTTTTTGGGTTTCATAATTTTAATGCTATCACTCAATTGCTGGAGTATTTTATTGTTCTCGAGGGGCATAAATTTGGAAGCCATTCATTCACACTACACATAATATTTTATCATGAATGGACCGGTAAATTAATGGTTTTCCCTAACACCCGTTGTAAATTGTGGGTAAATTTCGAAGTCCAATATAGTTCATAGCCTAGAAGTTTTCATATTAATATTTTTATTTCTTGTTCTTCTAGTTATTCGTGACGAAACGTGAGAAGCTGAAGTTGGAAAAAAAAGTAGAACAAAAAATACACATTTGTTTTTTCTAAAGGGCCAAAAAAAATAAATTTACATACTAAGGATGCCATAAACGTTAATAATGCCGTTTAAAGGTCTATAACTAAAGTTTATTACACTTAGTATGCCTGGGTGATTACAAAAACCAAACAAAATACTAAAATCTACCCAGCGGGAATTAAAGGAACCAAAGCAATACATCAAGAGGTTCATATCTAAGCAACAGGAAACCAAAAATACTACTAAATATGTTGATGTCAAAAAAACCAAAAAACAATAACTTAAGACCTTCAACATAATCATATGGGCATTAATAGTTCACAAATAAAAGAAGTAGCATAGAACCATAGATTAAAAGATCGGGCTATAAAATAAAGGTGAATGAACACCTCCGAAAAATAGGCATTGAAGCATTTCAGTTAGAGGTAGGAGTGCTAAACGGTCCCGTCTCGGGACTAGCCAAAGAGTTTCAGACTGATTGGGAAGATTATTAAAACCATTAATACTAGATGGACCGGGCTGTTGAATTAGGTAATTAACAAGTGTGGTCTTTGTGAAAGAAACATGAAACAAACGAGAGAGCCAGAATGTGACGGTTCCTACAATATTCTTAAAGTAATCTGCCACTTCAATAGTCATAGGACGTAGAAGAGATATTGAAAAATCTTAGAGGGGGTGAATAAGATTTTTGGCTAATTAAAAACTTTTTGAACAATTTTAAATAACTCATTTTTAATAAAATTCCTAACCAAACAAAATCTCTTTTATGATCAAAGATTAGACTATAAACATAGAAATAAAAAGCAAGCCACAAAGAAAAGAGACAAAGTATTTATAGTAGTTCACTCTCTCAATAGAGCTACATCCACTACCTTGAGACTCAACTCAAGGATTTCACAAATCTACTAATCACAAGTTTATACACAATATCACAATGAGGATCACCCTTCAAGGGCTTTGCACTCAAACCTTAAAGTTTACAAAACAAAATAATATAACAATTATCAAAGGATCACCCAAAGGATTTTTCACAAAACCTTTGATCACAAGTAAATATGAAAGAGTAGGGATGGAACAATATTACCAAAGAAGCTTAAAAAGAGAAAGATACAACTTGATTTAATGCTTCTACAAGCTCCCTTTTTCTCCTTCTTTGAAAGATGATTAGTGATGAAGCTCCAAGGAGATTTTTCTTTTTATTTTTGTAGGATAAAGAAGATTAGAAATGTGTTCTTTTATCCTCTTAAAAAAATTCTTAAATGTTCTTCAACTACATAGAATTTGTAGCTGATTAACAAGCATAGCATAGGATACAGAGGTTACACATTTCATGACCAGATCAATAAAAAGGCAGGAAAGTTCATTGCTTCCAACAACAACCCAAGGTAACCCCATTCAACCCTATCAAAGCCCTTACTCATGTGAGTTTAAGGCTCTGTCCCACAGGTCTGGAATTAAGCGAATGGAAGAGATCCTCAATAGTGGTGACCCTTTCACTCTTCCACGGACTGATACATGTACCGAATGCTCATACGGGAAAGTTGACTCCTCAAAAAATCATTTTATATGTAAAGGTAAAAACTAGCCCTTACTGTCAGCCAACGATCATTCTTTGACAATAAAAGTGAAAACTGGACCACTGGTTTTCAAAATAGGACGTCCGATTTTTTTATGAATAGAAAATCGGATGACCTTTTCAAAATATGAAGACTGACTTTAATAACCTTGAAAAATCGGATGACCGATTTTAAAATAGGACGACCGATTTTTAATAGCCTTGGAAAAATTGAACGACTGATTTTAAAATAGGACGAACGATTTTCATTTTAAAACCCAAAAATCGGACGTCCGATTTTTCTCAGTACCAGAAAATTGGATTACTGGTTTTAGACTTATGACAAAAAATTGGAAAACCAGTTCTCCTGTAAAAAATACATTTTCCTTCACAGTTTAAAACATGTATTCTTGACACTCTTTAAAAAAATGTGTAATATATTTAAAATATCAAACTTTATCAAGAACACTTAGTTTTTTTAAGGATAGTCTGTCAAAAATATTTCTTCTAAGGAGCTAACATGCTTGATCAACAATCAAAGAAACAAGTTAGGGAGTTTTACAAAGTTACCTCATAAGATACCCCTAACTATTCTTCTTGTCATCAAGGTATTCAACTTGATCACTTCATCTTCATAAACCCTTATTGTCTTGAGTGATCTTTTGCTTCTTTATAAATTATCCTTGAGACTTCTTTTGCGCATATTTTGTTCTTCTATATAAAGTTATTTCTAATTATCACAAAGCACAATTTAAAATTATAATCAAAACATTACAAATATGCCCTTGGGGCTTACAGATATGTTCGCATGTCCACAATAAAAGCTCCTGGACTAATCTCGAGGAAAATTTTCATTTTAAGAGAATTCATTGTTCTCTTAACGGAAGCCTCTCTCCATTTGCAAAAACTCAAAACCCAAATATGTGGTTTGTAGGCTGCATTAATCCTTGCGACCTCGTCTTTTTAATTTTGTAATATCATGTCTTTCAAACTCATGTAAGCAATAGTGATGCTAAGACTATTTGGAACCAATGGAGCTTTATCACCGTGCCAGCCGCATATTGCCTTAATTTACGTAATACTCATTAAATAGAGAGGGGTAAATTTGAATAACATGTCGAATGATAGAAATTGCAACTATGTCCTTCTAACAAAAACATTTGCAAACAAGGGCTTATGACTACATCTGAAATTATCATGCAAAGCACTTATTTGCTGCAGCTTTCACTCAATTGTCAATTGAACATGACAAATTTGAACTCACACCATGATCATATCTTACACCCAACAGTTAATGCAATTGACTGGTTTTCTCTTTGTCATTTGTATTAAATTTGTACTACACCTAGTACCAAAAAAACAAGAAAGCACTCCCCCTTTTATTTTGAAGCAAGCCAATGTTTGAAAAATAGTTTAAGAAGTTAAAGCTCCCCCTAAAAGCATGCTTCACAACAAATATGGCACTAAAAATATCATCAGGAGAACTCAAGGCCATATAAGCAATAAGGCATGATGCATAAAACTGTATACAAATCAAGGCATGTTGCCAACACAAAGTGTTCAAAGTATCAAGGCAACACAACTCAAGTTATCAAGACAATTCTCAACAAAGCATATGCATCTCATATATATGTTTATATATCTCCTTATAGCATCAACGTAATGCCAATGTAAAACATCTCTTATCATAAGGCAACATCAACATATCATCAAGGCATTAAGACATATTCAACATATTAAGACATCATCATATAAAGCAACAACAACATATGCATCTTATAAAGCATCATCAACATATGCATCTTATATTTTCTTCCTCTTTTGTCATAACTCAAAAAGTATAAGGATCATAAGGGATCATTGAAACAAAGATGAGGGGAACTCTCATCATTAAGATCTCATCATAGAGTTCCAAACTAAGCAAAGAAGACAAATAGTTTAAAAGGAAACTTCATAAGTAATAGTGAACAAAGGTAGTTAAAAAAGAACTTAAGTCAAATAAAACATAAGCATTTTGTGGAAGATGTTTGAGTTTGCTAGCATGTATTCTATGGCCATATATCCAAAGTTCATTCTTCTACGCTCATGTAACGCTAGCATGACAAAGGAATGCATGTTTGTAATGGAAGACTTGTGACTAACATTAGGAATGACTATATTAGAGATCATATGGTGCAGTAATCTTCCATAAGCATCAAGCTTATTGATATTTCTATCATCATGCTTCTTAAGAATTTCTCCTTTCGTGAATATTTCTTCAAATCTTCTTTCACTATATAGGTTTGGATCAAAATATTTCTTGTTTTTGGTATAGAATCTTATGCCATCATCAGGTGTTTCTAAGATAGTGTTTAGCAATCTATCATCAAAGGAAATGTCTCTGCCACCAACCCTAGAGATTATCCATTGATGGGTTATATTTTCATGCTTTTGAATTCTATCCTTATGTAAATTTGCATAGAATTCATATATCATTTTAGAAAAGAAAAGTTCATCCACAGTAAGCAAGGGTCCCCAACCAATATAATTAAAAAGATTAGGGATGATTTCCATACCTTCCATGTCAAACAAATCTACTCTATAACCTGCAGCACTTTTCCTTCTCTTTCGTGTCACTATTCAAATTTAGCAGCTTCCTTGACAAAGATAAACCTCTTTGGAGCCCTTACTCCAGGTGCCACTCTTTTCTCTTTTCTTATCCTTTCTCTGCTACTTCCTCCTTCTTCAAAAGTTTCACCTCTTCTAACATTGGTATTCTTAACTTTCACCATTTTTGGAGTATTTGAGTAGTGGGTTTCGATAAAGGATTTTGAGAGAGAGAGAGAGAGAGAGAGAGAGAGAGAGAGAGAGAGAGAGAGAGAGAGAGAGAGAGAGAGAGATTTAATTGTTGTATGTTTCAGAGAGAGAGAGTCGATTATTGCCGGTGGTTTTTGAGAGAGAAGAGCAACAGTTGTGAGAAATGAGAGAAATAGACGTTTTGGTGTTTTAAGAGAGAATGAGCCATTTTTATAGAGAGAGAGTGAATGAGAGCAAATGAGAAGGGTTTCTCAGTTTTCTGATTTAAAAAGAGCAGAAATCATCGAATAAATTAAAAAATGGTCGAGCAGTTTTCTAAAATGGTCGTTCAATTTTTCTTAAACAAAAGAAATCGGGCGTCCGGTTTTTTTGTAGGTGTACGATTTAGTAGTCTGAAACTCTCAGCCTTTTTTGTGAAGAAAAAATTCTTGAAACTCTTCAATGAAAACGGATGTCCGGTTTTTCGATACACGTTCGATTTTCTAGGCTTAAAAATGAAAAAAAAAATTATGAAACTCAAAACACACATAGTCCTGGAATTTACAAATACCAAGTAATTTCCTCAAATAACAAAAACATTCTTCAGAAAGGAGTTTTGTAAAATTGTCAGCAATTTGATCTTCTGTGCAAATATAGTCTAAAAATACATCTCCTTTTTGCAACATGAACTCTTATAAAATTATGTTTAAGTTCAATATGTTTAGTTTTTGAATGTTGCACAAGGTTTACAGAAAGATTTATTGCACTTGGATTATCACATAAAATAGGTATGTTTTTAAAATCAAAACCAAAGTCAAGTATGCTTCATCCAAAGTACCTTAGCATAGCAACAACCAGTAGTTATATATTCCGCTTCGACGGTCGATAAGGATACACATGACTGCTTTTCGCTGTACCAAGAAACTAAGCATCCCCTCAAGAATTGACAATTTCCACCGGTACTCTTTCTTTCTACCTTACATGCAGCATAATCCACATCGGTGTAAGCGATAAGATCAAAATAAGATCATTTAGAGTACCATAATCTATAATTATAAGATGATATTAAATATCTCAAAATACGTTTAACAACTATTAAATGAGATTCCTTGGGGCAAGCTTGGAATCTAGCGCATAAACACACAACAAACATAATATCCTGCATACTAGTCGTTAAATAAAGCAAACTCCCAATCATACTTCTATACCGTTCTTATCTACCTTTTTACCTCTTTCGTCAAAGATGAGCTCATCGGAGTTCCTATTCCTTTTGCATCGCTCATCCCAAATCTCTTGAGAGGTTCCATTGTGTACTTCTCTTGATTGATGAAGATGCCTTCTTTAGTTTGTTTGATTTGAAGTCCAAAAAAAAGGTCAATTCTCCCATCATGCTCATTTCAAACTCTTTTTGCATTAGAGAGGAAAATTCTTCATATAAAAAAACATTAGTAGCACAAAAATAAATATCGTCTACAAAAATTTGGATAAGAAGAAGATCATTGTTACAAGAGGTTTTTGTAAAAAGGGTTGTGTTCACCACACCTCTTGAAAAATTGTTTGAAAGAAGAAAAACACTTAATTTTTCATACCAAGCTCTTGGAGCTTGTTTTAAACCATAGAGTGGTTTTGAAAGTGTGAAGACATAGTTTGGAAAATTTTCATGTACAAAACCGGGAGGTTGTTCAACATAAACTTCCTCCTCAATGTAACCATTGAAAAAGGCACTCTTAACATCCATTTGAAAAAGTTTGAATCCTTTAAAACAAGCAAAAGCTAAAAGAATTCTTATGGATTCAAGTCTAGCAACTGGAGCAAAAGTTTCATCAAAATCTATGCCCCCCTTTTTTATTGAATCCTTGGGCAACAAGTCTAGCTTTGTTTCTAATAACTTCTCTGGATTCATTTAGTTTATTTCTAAAAACCCATTTTGTAGCAATTGTAGGGTGATCACGAGGTCTTGGGACCAAAGTCTAAACTTTGTTTCTTTCAAATTGATTTAGTTCCTCTTGCATAACAATAATCCAAAACTCATCACATAAGGCAGCATCTATAAATTTAGGCTCAATTTGAGATAATAAGGCAAAGTTGTCAATAAAGTACCTTCTTGTTCTTACCCTTTGTGATACATCACCAATGATTTCATCCTTGGAATATCCTTCTGGATGTATCACATCTTGAGGAAGATTTTGAACTTCTTGATCATTTTCTTGTTTCTCTTCATTCTATTCTTCCTCCTCAGCATGTTCTTCCATAGCTTGAGTATGCAATGGTTGGTAGCTCAAAGAGTTTTCTATGTCATCGTCATCTTTCTTTTCAAAAAAGTTAGATTCATCAAAGTTTACATGAATTGACTCTTTAACACATAAAGTTCTTTTATTGTAAATTCTATAGGCCTTCTTGTTTGAAGAGTAACCAAGAAAAATTCCCTCATCGTATTTTCTATCAAACTTCCCAAGATTTTCCTTGGTGTTTAAGATAAAGCATTTATATCCAAAAACTTTGAAAGCCAATTGAGGGAGTTTTGTTAAAAAAGAGTTCAAAAGGAGTTTTCTTTAGAAAAGGTCTCAAGAGAACAAGATTCATTACGTAGCAAACGGTGTTGACGGCCTCGGCCCAAAAATATTTTGGTAGAGAGTTTTCACAAAGCATGATCTTTCCATTTCCTGTAAAGTGCAGCTTTTCATTTCCACAACACCATCTTTTTATGGGGTTTTAGTGGCCGAAAAGTTGTTATACCAAAATCATCACATAGTTTTGTAAAGTTTTGGTTGTTAAATTCACTCCCATTATCACTTCTCATAGAGATCAACTTACAATCAAGGAAGGTTTGAACTCTTTTGAAAAGCGTAACAAATTCTTGAAATGCCTCATCTTTTTGGCTTAAGAACAATTCCAAGTGAATCTTGAAAAATCATCCACTATAACAAAAGCATACCTCTTACCACCAAGCCTAGTAGTCCTCATTGGTCCAAATAAATCCATACAAATGAGTTCTAAAGGTTTTGAAGTTGAAATAATCTTCTTTGGTTTAAAAGAGGTCTTAACTTGTTTTCCGAATTTGCAAGCATCACAAAGTTTAGTTCTCTCAAAATGTAGTTTTGGTAATCCTCTAATAAGTTCTTTTGAAGAAAGTTGGTTTAGTAAATCCATGTTAACATGGCCAAGCCTTCTATGTCACAAAAATGCATCATTATCATGAACCGAGAGACACTTTAAGTTTTGGGAAATAAGATCTTCAAGATAAAAAACATAGACATTTCCAACTCTTTTTGCAACAAAAATAATTTCGTTTTCATGCTTATTAATGATAGAAGAAGAATCACTTTCAAAGACAACTTTATACTCATTATCACATAATTGACTAATATTAAGCAAGTTAAACTTTAAACCATCAATTAAGAGAACATCCTTAATTTAAAGAAAAAGAATCGTTACCAATGTTACCTATACCAATGATTCTTCCTTTCTTCTTATCTCCAAAGGTGACAAAGCACTTTCGGTTGCCTTAAACTCACTCATAAGAGATGCGTTTCTGGTCATGTGTCTTGAGCATCCACTATCCAAGTACCATTCAGTTTAACTTGATTTGTGTACCGACAATAGAAGAAGTAGAAATGACTTTTGGTACCTATATCCCTTTAGGTCCATGAATGTTAGTTGATTTTTCATTTACTTTCCAAATGGTTTTTGTTCCCCTTTCAATTTTTCTTTTTTATAAAACATTTTGTAGCTTTGTGACCACTCTTTTCACAATAAGTGCAACAAAGATGTGAGAAGGATGAAGAAGCTTTTACAAAACGTGTTTGGTTAGAAAAAGTATTGGAATGATTATATCTAATATCATTTTTATCAAATGGTGATCGTTGAGAACCAAGAATTTTTTCAAAATTTTCCTTTCCTTTTGTAAATTTTTCAATACATAGTGTGAGGTCACTCATCTTTTTCTTCAAATCATTATAATCCTCCATGCATTTCTCAAGAGAAAGAACTTTTTCACAAAGATTTTTGTTCTGTATAACAAGTTTTTGAAATTCTAAGTTTGAGAAGTCCTTCTCCTTTTTCGACACTTCTGAAGATTCGAGAAGAGTTTTGTTTTCACAAACAAGCTTTGAATTATCATTTTATCAATCATATTTTTAACTCCTTGTTCCTTTTGGAATTATTTTTCAATTCATCATACATTTCAATGAGCATGGAATTAGGATAATCATCATCATCAACAAAATTAGATAAGTTTGAAAGTGAAGATTGTACCTCACTTTCTAGTGCCATGAAGCACATGTTGGCCTTTTCTTCTCCTTTGCTTTCACTTGAGTCTTGATCCCAAGCTCTAATTAGACCTTTTCCTTTCTTCTTTTTCTTTATTGCCTCAAGCTTTGCCTCTAAAGCTCTTGTTTCCTTTTCGATGGCTTTTGGGCACTCGGCTACAAGATGGTCGATGCTATTGCATTCAAAGCACCTAGCCTTGAAGAGTGAGGAACTTTGTCCTCCTTTCTTGAATGGAGGTTTCTTCCCTCTTTTGTTCAATCCTTTCTTGTAGAACTTTTTTGAAATTTCTAATCACCAAAGCCATATCCTCATCATCATCATTTTCATCTTCATTGTTGGATGAACTAGCTTGCTCTTCCTCATTCACTTTGAGTACGATAAGTTTTCTTCCTTTGTCTTCATTTTCCATTTCATTTAATCTCTTTATTTTCATCTCATAAGTAAGAAAGGATCCTATGAGCTCTTCAATAGGAAGAATCTCAAATCTTTGGATTCTTTTATGGCAAGAGTTTTTGATTGCCATGCCTTTAGAAGTGCATAAAGAACCTTTGTACTTACTTCTCCCCTTGTGTATTCCTTCCCATATGCCTTTAGCCCATTTGTGATGTTGGTGAATCTTGTAAACACGTCACTAATGCTTCATTTTGTTTCATCATGAATAGCTCATAATCTCTCACCAACATAGCCAGCTTTGATTCCTTAACTTGATTTGTGCCTTCATGAGTTGCTTCAAGCAATTTCCACATTTCATGAGCCGAATCGCATCAGCTCTATTATAGTCATTTGCATCCAAGGCACAACTTAATATAGTTATGGCTTGAAAATTTAGAGTCATCTTTCTTGAGTCAAATTCATCGAATTCTTCAACTTTCTTGACTCTTCCATTCTTTTGGGGAACAAAAGGTCCTTTCTCTAAAATGCTCCAAAGATCAAAATCAATAGAGCAAATACAAATTTTAATTCTTGACTTCCAAAATGTATAATTAGTGCCATTAAAAAGAGGAGTTCTATTAGTAGAAGAGTCTTTTACATAAGGTAGATTTGAAATACTAGCCATTTTATAAAGATCTTTTTCTTCTTAGGATGTTAAGCCTTTGAAACAAGACTTTCTCTGATACCAGTTAAAAAACCTTAGGGGCAAAAGGGAAAAATGATCGACCCAAAGTAATATATTTGACCCAAAGTATAATAAAGAATGTTATATTTAAAGAAAATGGTATCATAATTATATTATTAAGTTTTCACTAGCATATTAGTGTTTAATTGTTGAGTTAAGTGGCTGAAATTTTATCCTTTCTCCTCTTTGAAGGGTTATGGACTTGTAAATGGCAAACTAGTGAAGCTTTTTCTAGAGTGACGTATATTCTCCCTCAGAAAACACACAAGTCAAAATGATAAACCAGGTAGATGCATTGACCTTGGAGTAAAATAGGTCATAGAGTCGGGCTATTGAATATACCCACTCTTGCAAGGATTTGATGGTCATTCAATGCTTTCCTTTTCCTTTGATTCACAAAGTCTACGTTGTAAAATGTCATTTTTTTTTCAATTTTTATTCACCATAAATACACATAATCAATTTACACTTTTCGCTTTTTAACCACAAACATTTATTTCTTTAATTTAAGCTCAAAAAATCATTTGCTGTGAAAATGGTCTGTGTTTATGAAACTCCAATCATTTCCTCTCCCCCCTACCCAAACCCTTCTTCTTCTTTCTTTTCTTCCTCTTAAGGATCAACTTCTTATTCCCACCCTAATGTATTCACTCAGTAATGCCGAAGTAGATTTTTTTAAAGAAAGGATAATGAGAGCATTGAATGCCTCTCAATCAATTTTCCATCGGACAACTACATGAACTCATTTAACCTAAGAAAAATTGTTTGGCCTATTATTTTCTCAAAGCAATTGACTCAAATATTAAAACCTACATTCATAGAGCCAAAGAAAGAACAATGAGTGCATTTAATAGATCTAAATTCGGCTGCAACATCATGTACTGTTAGCATATGCCATTCTATTCCCTTTTTTACCCATAGGGCAATACAATTGCTTGGTTTATCAATTTGTCCTACATGTGAAATCTATATCAATTTACTAGGCTTAATTCGGTCGAAAAAAATAGTTACAATTTATATGAAGTCTCTAAGGGTATACTTCAATAAGGTTTGGTTTTGAGATTTTGGCATTACATTTCCCGAAAAAAAAGAAAAGCAAATTGTTTGTGAGAAAAAATGTGTGTTTACCAACCAAACCAGATATTTAAAATTTAATACCCTATCTAATCCAACACCAAGCAATTAATTACAAATTTTACAAGTTATATTTTGTCAACGAAAGGACAATCGCTATTTTATCCAAAATCACTGTTTTCCACATTTTGAAATAAAAATTAATTCATGATTACTATATTTTATCTGTCACGTGAGGACATAACATGTAACGTTATGGAATTTTTTTGCATTAGTATAAATTTTAATTATGAAAGCATTCATAGTAGATCATATTCCTTAATATTTGTGAGGGCTAAAAAGAGATGCATTCTGCTGACAAATCAAAATTAAATTCCAAAAAAAAAAAGGAAGATGCACATCCAAGAATAAGATTGAGCTATCAACCTCCACCACCCTCTCAAGAAACTTATCATCATTCTCCCCAACTCTCTTTTTTGTTTTTTAAATCATAAAACTAGATCAATTCATTCCATCAGCTAAAAATATGCTAGACTTGGGGAGGATGTCAACTCAAGTTTTGATGAGTCCAACTTTTAGCAAGAAAAAGGAATTTCTTAAAAAAAAAAAGGGATAAAATATAATTATTACATTTTAATTAAGACTTTCATTTTTTAGGGTTTCCGTCAATTTTTCATCAAATAATTAATTTAACTTAAAACAAAGGAATATTATTGTATAAATTTATTTAGCGATTTATTTATTTTAATGAAATAATCTATATTTACATAATACTAATAAAAAAATATAATATTAAAATATAATGATACGAAAATTGTGCTTATGTAAATCACATGATTGTCCAGTATTTGTGTGAAATAATTTTCAAGAAAGCCATTTTTACATACAATAAGTAAATCTCAATAAGTAATATGTCCGTCAATGGGTACATCTCAATAAGTAATACGTCAATAAATTGACACAAAATGCATTTAACGCATCTGTACAAAGGGCAGGAAAGTTGGCTTTTTTATTTTTTGGACAAACCCTTTTTCCCTATTTTTTTCATCAGAGTTCGTGCAATTCCATCATTCCTGACGGTTTGCATAGAAAGTTGTTGACAAATTTTGTCAAATATGTACTAATTTCTCTATATTCTTGTGTAGTCACTTTCAATAGCATCTCAAAATCTTCCCAAATTACCCCAACATAGAGATTCACATGACAAATTACCCCAAAATCATTTTTCTGTAATCCAGTTTCGAGGGAATAAGATTCAACCCTTTTGGAAATGGAAATTGAGTAAGAAAATTTTATGATTTTCCATCCAATTTAAAAATATAGACTTGTTACCTATGAAAATAATTGTTTTTGTTTAATAAAGCTTTGAATACGCATAAATTGGACTATGGAATTAAATTAAATCAAACAATATAAAGTTCACACAAATTCTAATTACGCGATGCATAATATTTTACTTATGTAAAATTGAAAATGCGCTTTATAAATTGACTCACAAATTATGAAAAATAACCACACACAAATATTGTTCAAGCTATTGTGCAATAAAATCAGATAAATCATTATGCAGGAATAACATAACTTCCCCATATTTTATACCGATGGAGAAGCATCGTTTCCACAACAGTATCTTTGAACCGTCCTTTCATTTATCACACTGTTAAATTGCGAGCATAAGGTTAAATAAAAAATTACATAAACAAATCATTGAAAATGGCCCACTATTAAATTTGATTAAAATGAAAACAAAAAAAATTAATTGAACTAACCGTTCATTTCATTTGGCAAATTTTCACACACTTTTCATACACCCTTATTCTCAATCCCATCACCATTTGGAATAGATCCTTGTACCATCAACGGGAACCTATCAAACTCAAGTAATATTGTTTATCACTAAACATCAAAATTAAATCATGAAGAATTATTTTTGAAGATAAATTTAAAATGCAAGGTTGTATTTAATACTCACGAATTCAACACGATCGGGTAAAACTCCGTCAAAACATCGTTCAGGGTTTTCAATCGGCTCCTTGTGTTTGTCCCCATTTTCACCCAAACATTGAACTGTCCATCTTGGGTGCCTGTTTGGGAGTTCATGGGAAAGTAATTTACCAATTCTATTTCTAATTTTAATTCCCAAAGGTATTGAACGAATAGGTCCCATGAGTCGTTTTTCAACAAAATCCTCATAAGTCGGTTTCGCTACAAATTGACCCTTGACTGATATTCCATTCATCAACGAGGTTGCATCCTCTTCGGAAACAAGTCCACAACATTGCATATGAGCGGGAGGTGGACCGGGCTCGATTGGCACTCTGCCTTCAAACACTTGTCTACTTACCCTATCATCAAGGTAAAAAAGTCTGCCCATCAGACTGTCTAGGAGCAACCGCGTCACATGCAATGTTTCACTCGCTTTGCACTCGACAGGTAAATCAAATAAATTCCATAGACGAAATACAGCCTTATAAGATATATGCATTTGATTAAATAGTGAATTCAAGATACTAAATGAAACTGTGACATTTAAAATCATAACGTTTAAACGAAACAGTAAAATTAGACAGCTTACATCTAATGAATCAAGCTTGTTAATGTGTTCTTCAAAGATATGTAAGTCCTAGGAAATATTCGAGTGCACCTATTCTCGCTTTGCCACCTTTGCATTCTTCGGAACAAGTCAAAATGTAAATTTCTCAACTCGAATGATGCAAGATTTAAGACCTCATATGCCCAAACCTATTACCAATTAAAGTCTACTAATTAAGAAATTTAAACCTAAGAAATTAAATAAAAATTTAAAGTAATCCATATAAAAAAAATCATTAATAAACAAAAAGTTATTATTATCTCCTAGATGAAACTGAAGCCAACGAAACTTTTTGTTTTCATTCTTGACACGGTGCACATGAACCGGTACAACACTTCAATTCTAGCATCGCCCTAATTGACAGAAATTGAATGTATGTCCTCCAATGCTAGAAGGCACAAAAAATGAATTGTCTCGTTATTGTTACTGAATAATGTTCTTCCAAGCACATACAGAATGAAAAACCGAGTCAATTGATCAATTGCAACATGATTGCTTTGGTCTATTTCTCTATTTTCATAATATTTTCATATTTCAACAAGTTTCACAGACTCTCCAACGATAGCAGGAAGAACCCATCTAAGCATTTCACGTATATAATCTATCCTTTCTCGAATATGAATATCCCAGGGTATCTATTTACCTCCGACTTTGATGTATGTGATTGTAGTGAAATCAAGTGGCGTTAGGGTCTCTCTTCGAATAGTAGATGGAATGTATTGGTCGTATCCTACCACCTTTCAGCAAATGCAAAAGAATCTTCCTATCTCTCTCGACAAGGAGGATTGAGTCAATAAAATTACCAATCCAGCCTCTATTACTTTACTTTTAACAGCTTTTGGAAGGGTTTTCCACTACTACGTTATATCAATGTGCGATCCCCGTACGTATATAAGATATCCATCCTAAAAAAAAGTTACAAATATTAAAACTAATCAGCATCACACAATTTGAATTGCTGTTTAATCAGTGTTTCAGAATACTACAAACATACTCTCCCAGTCTATCCCAAGATTGAAAATGTGAATGTGCTCGCGAAGGAGCTCGGAAGTGGAGTATATATCGGACTGCAATAGACGGTATCGAGGCAACGTCCCGTTCCAGACGCAACAACAATCTTGCATCCATCCATTTAGTAACACAAATGGTGGTTATAGAAAATTATCCTACAAACTAATAAATCGTATATAGCGATTTCGACGAATAAACCCCAAACAAACCAACATCACAACTTATTAATTAATTAAAGACGTATTGTAACGATAAATTTTATAATTGAATCCAAATAAATTCTTATTGAATAAAATCCACCACAAAAAGAGTTACCTTTCGAGAGATTCATAATGTTAAATAAACAAAATTACAGTACACTAATCAACTTAACACACAAAATAAACATCATTCGCTCTTGGTAGAATTAAATTCAACACAAAGTTGGCATTCTAAATAAATACATGTATTTGCATATTGTCAATAACTGCAATTATTTCTACATCAGAAACATAATTAACAACCCAATAATCGTGGAAATGTCCAAGTTTGGCAGCCAACATTTAATAAGCAATTCATGAATCCAATATTAGCAGACTAAAAATATGGAACAGTAATAGTTTTACCATATATAAAAATAAATTCTTTAAAATAAATTTTAAAATGATATAACACTAAACTTCAAAGAACATATGAAATAATCATTTCAATCCTAATTTAACCCTATAAAATATACCATTGAAAATATAATGTCCTGGACTTTAGAGAAAAACAGGTAAGTTCATGCTTAATAAAATTCACTTACACAATAGAGTGATTCGACAAGTCTCAAATCATCACCAGCCTCAGATGGATAGCCCTTTGTATTAAAAATCAACTAATGTAGATCTTTGATTCTTGAAATTGTTGGCAACAAAATATATTAAAAAAAGCTCAACCATTTCGGTCACATGCAGCTGAAGAGACGGCTTACAAGGACAATTTCCCTTAGGTTGGGGCTATTTTCTTAGAGGATTTTCAGGCGTTGGTGAGAAAGGATAGGTCAAGAGAAAGAGATGTAAAAGAGATGTGTTTGGTACATGATATAATTCAACATATTCATTGTTGGAGGGGGGTATATAAGTTGTTTAAGAAAACATATGGAGGTTACATAAGTCTTAGGTTTGGGCTGCCTATCCAATTAAAAATCAATAATGGACTCATACACCAGCCCAACATAATTGGTATATTCCATTCAATAATTGACAATTAACCAAAATAAGCCCAATAAATAAGTCACAATAGGTTGGACTGAAAAGTTTACTATTGGACATTTTATTTTAAGTAGAACTTTAGTTTGGGCTTAGTGCAGCCTGGCCCAGGAATCCTGCAAGTTAAAAAAAATTATTAGACTAGGTTACATCATCCATAATTATAATTAAAAAAATTTCCAAAAAACAGATAATTATTTAAATCACTTGAGTATTTTTTTATTAACCCGGGTCACATCGTCACTGTAGTTTGGCTGATTCAAATGAAATATATTTTAATAACACAAGAATTTGATTATTATAAATTACAAAAAATATGCCTTCAATTGCCACAATAAATGGTTCATTTTTTGGCTTTGTTCTTCTTTTCAATGTGATCCGCCTTTGCTCTCACCTCTTCTGGATCTTTCACACCGACAAATTTTTCTCCGTGTCACGAATATCGATGGATTTTCTATTCATCCACATGACTTTCAAGCTCTCAGTTTCACAGTCTATTAAACTCTTCAAATGATTAGTCACCCCGTTCACTTGAGACCCGTAATAATACATCTGGGCACACATCGTGCTCAACATTCCATATCGCGCCTATTGGCTTTCACCTTCACTAAACCCCCTCCCTCCCCTCCGATGGGCTAACAGTAAATTTCTAAGAAACTTTGCGAGACTACCTCGGGTAAATGCACGTGTTCGGATTTGTCCTCATATTGTCTAAAACGATCACCCTAAACATGTGACTGCATGGAATCCCTTTCGACTCGAGTTTCATACATGAGCATTCCATCCCACCATTGTTCATAGATTGTACCACTACCCAAATCGTCTGCTGTGAGTTGTACTTCGTAAGCAAATATTTTATACACTCCCCTAATTTAATCTTTTCGACCTTAGAGTATAAACATTTCCTTCTAAATTGTTTATTAACTATATTGAACACACCCCTGGTATATTATTCCAAAGTGTCTTTCTCATGAGCGGTGAGCTATGTCATTAGTACAATAGTGGTATTCCTAGTGATGGATGCAACATGTGCAGTGGCATGTCTGAGTCCTGAAATATCAAGCTGAAATGATCGTACAAACTCAAACAAACGCATCTTGTCTTTCAGGTACCTCTTCAAATATGTATTCATCGACTCACATCACTGTGTAGCCTGGATCCGGGCAAAGAACTGTCTAATTCCGCCCATCGAGCCCTTGTTCAGTGAATTTTTTCCCCATATTCATTCCTTTCTAGACCATAATTGCAAATTAACCTTGACCAGTCAAATTCAAACTCAACCGTCCTACATTTTTTCTTCATTAAGTGACCGAACCTGGAATTGAATTCACGAAAATGCACCTTCGTGCTAACATTTCGCGTCAAGTGTCAACTACAAACTCGGTGTCTTGCATCCGGTAACAAATTCCGCTATGTAACTTTTTTAGTAGCAAATCATGGAAAGGGAGGGGATCAATAGCACTACTTATTTTTAATAGAGAAAATATATTCGTTTTCATGAAATTATTTGGTAATAGTGAAAGGAAAGTAAATCAAATTTATTTTTTCTTTTTTTTGGAATGGAAGTATGGAGGTGGAAAATAAATAATTTTTACTACATTTAATTTACCATTATATCAATTATATAAAGTTAAAGATATTATGACTATGTTCTCCATTACTAAACCACTTGTAGCTTGATTTTAAGAGAGAACAAGACCTATATATATATTAGGCAAAAGTTTGATTTAAGATAACTTTGTAATGAACTAATTTTTAAGAGGATAAAATAGCATTTTTAGTAACATTTTCATCCAAATCCGTCCATTCGACTTAAAAAGAGTCTAATTTTCTGTTGTGGACAAATTTACATCTCATCCGATATTTAATTCCTAATTCCACCGTCTTAATTGTCCGACTCATAAGTCTCAACTGCCTCATCAGATAACAATGCACATGCAAAAACACAAGTTAAAAGTGATTGCGAAGCAGGTTCCATTGATGGAGAGAAAGATGTGTTAAGCATATAGTTGAAGTAGCATGATTGGACCTTCCTCTTTATCTTATTTCCTTTTTCTCCCGTTCTAACTAATCCAGGATTTCTCCTACTAGCTTTCAGTTGGAATCGATGGGAATCTTTCATACCTGCCAATACAACAAGCGGTTTTCGCTATCTATTAGTTTTGTAAGTTGTGTCAAACACCAACACATTATCGAACTCATTGTAATCTACCCTGCACTACCCATCCCACCAAAAAAGGCGCTTCAATTTCCTTTCCTCATTTAAATCATGAGTAAGATAAAACATTGGATCCATATCTTGCATAGCGCTTAGAAAAACAATCATACATTCAGCATCCCTGTCTATGGCACCCTCATCTGAGTCGAACGCCATGTTCATCACTTGTTCATCGGTAATGTCATCCCCACTATTACAATCAAACTGAAATGATAAATTCGTTGTTCCTTCATCTCTTTCTATTTCACCATCAATTTCTTCAAATTCAACTTCATTATCTTCTGACTGAATGTTACAATTCATTCCCCAATTCCCAAATAATGAACATCCACCTTCCGGCCCTTAAACCTTTACATTTTCCATTTCATTTGAATCTTCTTCATCTGAAACTTTCATTCTCGATCCACCTAGAATATTGTCATTCAAGTCGATCATTTTTCCCTTCCCCTTCTCTACTTTATCATGTAAATTTGTTGCTCTATCGCTATCACGTTGCCGTTCTACTCCAATTGTCAGAGGTCGATTCTCACCCTTTGTGTTTGTCATCCTAACTAAATTTCAATAATCGATAAAATCATCTTGAAACATTTCGAGTATAAAATCATTTCCAATATTATATTGACATGAATTTCACTGATTGTTTAGGCTAGAACATATTCAATCATATGAAGTTTTGCTTCCACATTGCCTAAACAACATTAAATTTGATAAAAATGTGTAATAAACAGCAGTAATTAAACTCTTGCAATAGCAGTGCAAAAACAACCTTCGTACTAAATGTTAAATCTTCATAACTCATATATACATTGCTAAATAAACAAAAGATACTAGATTGTTTTTTTTCATAAGTACCTATTTTTAAAGAACCCAAATTTAACATGATTTCTATCAAATTATGCATAACCAAACCTAACAAAAATAATTATTTCAGTAAACCATAAATATAAGTTTTATTAAATCAAACTAATATGCCACAACATTGTCTTTTTTTTTTTTTTCAATTCCACAGTAAAAACATTAAAAAAATAAATTTCAGAATCGTGTTTCATATCTTTTTCACTAGTTATTAGTTTTGATACACAATATTTCAATATTGGTACATAAGTTACACTTCTACAAGACATAGAATCGCATATTATTTAAATATCGTGTGAAGTATTCCGAATTTTAGGTTTAGTATCGATAAATTTTTTTCCCAAAAAATACAAAATTCAATTTTTGATGTTCTCACCATTAACTTCGTTCCTTCTACTGCTATTTATTTGCGTAAGCTTCTATTTGTATTCTTCAATTCCTCTTCTTCTCCTATTCGTCACCATAAACTTTTATTACACATTAACTTTCCTACCAAATTTCTTTTCTTTTGTTCCCCTCAAACTTTTTTATGAAATGTTTTTATGGTTTAGCTTCAAATGAAGCCTTCAAACATCCTCATTTTATAACTACTCCTTACCAACTCAACAACCATTAAATTACATTAATTCAAACTTTCTCGTTTTGCATTTCATCTTGCAAGAATTTTTAGATTTTAAGGATTTTATTTCCACTTTTAGCTTTCATTATTATATTTTTTATACTTAAATCAGTTTCTTTCATTACTAGACTACTACATCTAACTTTCAAATTAGAACATTTAATTTTAACATCTATTCCAACTTTTCTTTTTTTTCTTCCTTTCCCAGCTCATGCATTTCTTTGCCCTCTGTTCCAGCTCTTTTTTTTTTTTTCCTTCCTAGCTGGTTAACAATCGGTTAACAAACATCAACATTACCACCTTAAAATCAATGCATGCCACGTGTCCATCTTCTATTCTTCCTTAGACTTTTCTTCACCTAAAGAAAATTACCCGTTTCCATGTTAGAAAATTCATAAGAATTAACTAATACTTGTACATAAAAAATTCAGGATCTTAATTTACTATAATCCTTAACTTCGAATTTTTTTAAGACTTAATCTTATATTTTATTCATCGAAAACTAACGTCTAATGATAAAGTAAATATAAAACAAATTAAAATAAAGTATGCATATAAAAAATTAAAATAAAGTTCGCAAAAGTTTACGCTTATCAAATAGAGAAAACAATTATAAAAATACACCAATAACGTTTGTACTATTTTTTAATAGTTTGTTATTTTCTTATATATACATCAATTTTTCATTTTTAATCTCGCTCAATTTCAAGTGACCAGTCCCTGCTGCACATAAATTAGCTAGACTGGATCTTTCTGATCATACCCATCACGTTTAAATTTATCATTTCCTCATCAATTGCAACTCATTGTACTAGAGATTGCCCAAACCTTTTTTTTTTTATTTTTTAAATGAAGGCTATAATAATAATAATAATAATAATAATAATAATAATAATAATAATAATAATAATAATAACAGTAATAATAATAATAGTAAATAGTGACCAGAGCCACCAGTATCCATATCAGTTTTATGCCAAATCTCGCTAAAACCAGCATATACATAAGCATCCAAATACAAATAGATACTTATCAAAAGGAAAAATTGCTAGAAAAACTACCAAATTATTTTTCATTCTTCTTAAGTAGTAATGATATTTTTTTTCATTTTTTACACCACCAAACTAATTTTGTTAATCTTTTAGTACCAACCACTATTTCAGATGATGATTCTCAGCAAGGAGTCGCACGTGCCTCGCACTTGACGACATTTTAAGGAGTAAAATCATTCTACAAATCTATTTTTCTTTGAAGATTTGAGTATTTATTCGATGCGGGTCAAATTTTATTTGATTGAATGAGTATTTTTTTACAGAAAATAAGTTGTAGAATGATTTTATCTTTTAAAAAGTAGCACATGAGCATATATAATTTTTTATCCGAACTATTGTTTAAATTAGCGATTTGACACTAAAAAATGAACAAAATTAATTGCATAATATAAAATAAATAAACAATATTGTAATTTACTTGTGAAGAATCGAAAATAGTTTGGTGAAGTAAAAAATTGAAAAAATAAAATTTTGTAATAGAAATTATTACATTACGAAAATTGATTTTTTTTTTTAGGGAAACGAAAATTGTTATTATATTAGTATTTAGACTTATTTTTCTATTAAAAATGGTAAAATCATAATTATAATCATTTTCCCCATCATAAAATAGACAAATGACCATCAAAGTTCATTTCTACCAAGAGCCGAAAGTGATCCAATAAAAGGAGCCAATAGCCCAAGTTGGTTTACAGGTGTCGCGTGAGTAACATACTTTGAATATCCACTCAATGTCATTAGGCCCCGCCAAGAATACCACTAACCGTTTTTCCTGGCTTATTTTTTAAGCACGTTCCGCATTCTCCACTCCCCTCTGCTCATAAGAATTGCTTGAATTTTCTTGGTAGTACTGAGACTGCAATTAATCTGGTTATGGAGAAAGCACCTGAAGAACAGCACCCTGTCAAGGCTTTTGGTTGGGCTGCCAGAGACACATCTGGTGTTCTTTCTCCCTTTAACTTCTCCAGAAGGTATATATATTCTTCTCTCATTAATTTGAATCATGTAGAATTGTAGCTGAAGTTTCTTGATTTTTGAGAAATCATTCTTCTCTCATTAATTTGAATCATGTAGAATTGTAGCTGAAGTTTCTTGATTTTTGAGAAATCATAATTATAAGCCAGAAATTTTAAGTTTCTTCTGAAGTTTGTACTGATTTCTATATAAATAAAATAAAATAATAAGAGTTGAATTTTGATGGTAAAGATGTTTGTTTTAGTAATTTGGGATATTGGGATGATGTTTTTAGGGCAACTGGGGTCAAGGATGTGAAAATCAAAATCTTGTATTGTGGAATATGTCACTCTGATCTTCACAGTGTTAAGAATGAATGGGGATTCTCAAACTATCCTCTGGTTCCAGGGTATGCACTCTAACTGTTTGATGTTCTTCAATCATATTTCTTCCTTTCTTTTTTCCGGGTAGAATTAAAAGCAAAAGTATATTTCTGACCATTGATTCTTTTGCATAATCAAAATGTTTAGAAAGCCTTTTTTTTTTTTTTTTAAATACATTGGGCGAGGGGACCCACGACTGCCTGCTTGATATGGAGGCTTTTACCGCTGAGGTACTACCTTGCCACAGGATGTTTAGAAGGCCTTTAGAGTTTACACAACAAATTCAGAAAGAACTCATGGTCTATATATAACACAAAATTTTTGTCTCCACATAATTAGTGATTGAAAATGGTTCTTGTTTTATGTTAGAGCACAGAACATTTACAGGATTAATCTATTGAATTTCACTTGCTGCTGAACTTCTTTGTTGACACTAATGTTCTTACATGGCCTACAGTTCACTATGAGGGTTTCTGTCCCCTGAGGCAGCTAAAATTAAGATGAACAACAGACTGAAGCACTGCCAAATTTAGTTTTCTTTTTTTCTTTCTTTCGTTCATGCTTTTCTTGGACTGTTGTATTAGCATAGCGAAACATAAACAGAACTATAGTATGGATATGCTTATAAACCTCATTTGCAAACTCGGATGGCCTTTTTTCTCATCTCACAATATCATCTGATGTATAATGTTTAGTCATTAATAAGGTGCTTGTTTTATGGGCATTGATGAGATTTTCGCCATCCATTTCATTTCTCTTGTGCATTTGAGAATAAGTAAGTTGATGCAGGCATGAGATTGTTGGTGTGGCTACTGAAGTAGGCTGCTCAGTAAACAAGTTCAAGGTCGGGGATAAAGTTGGTGTTGGATGCATGGTAGGATCATGCCGTTCATGTCAAAATTGCACAAATGATCTTGAAAACTACTGCTCAAGAATGATATTAACTTACAACGGAGTATATCACGATGGAACTCCTACATATGGAGGATATTCTGACAATGTAGTTGTGGATGAGCATTTCGTAGTTCAAATCCCTGAGAATATGCCTCTAGATGCTGTGGCTCCTCTACTTTGTGCTGGAATTACAACCTATAGTCCACTGAGATATTTTGGATTGGACAAACCTGGTATGAATGTAGGTGTTGTAGGTCTGGGAGGATTAGGCCATGTGGCTGTGAAGTTTGCCAAAGCATTTGGAAATAAGGTCACAGTTATCAGTACATCCCCACACAAAAAGAAGGAAGCCCTTGAACATCTTGGTGCTGATTCGTTTCTTGTTAGCACTGATGCAGATGAAATGCAGGTATATATATATAATTCTATTGATATGCTCGCCTTATACTTTTTTTAAATAGCGGATCAAGATCATACGAGTCTTTTTCTTTGATATTCTTAGGCTGTTATTGCGACACTGGATGGTATCATCGACACAGTCTCTGCTGTTCATACTCTCTTTCCATTGATTAGTCTGCTGAAGTCTCATGGCAAGCTTATTATGGTTGGTGCACCAGATAGACCACTTGAGCTGCCAATATTTCCTCTACTTGCAGGTAAGCATTCAAAACATAGACGGAACTTTAACTTTGGGGGTTACAAGAATCTATATAAAGAATATCTAGGGGGATGAATTTGAAGAACAATAGTTACTAACCTAACTAAACACCTATAAACGAGTTTTACTAATATTGAGTGACAATGGTGCTTCTGCACCCCTTCGGTTCTGTCCTTGACTCAGAAGCCTGAGTTGCCATTGTCATTGATAAGGGACTCATTTTCTATGAGCACCTAATTTGAAATTGTGACAAATACACAGGGAGGAAGATAGTAGCAGGAAGTGGCATTGGAGGAATGAAGGAGACACAAGAAATGGTTGATTTTGCTGCAAAACATAACATAACAGCTGATATTGAGGTCATTCCAATAGATTATATCAATACTGCCATGGATCGTCTTGCAAAAGGTGATGTAAAATATCGATTTGTAATTGATGTTGGGAACACTCTCAAGAAAGAATGCATAATCTAGTTTGATTATGTATCTTTTGCTGGTTTCGATTAATAAAACCCATATTTTGCTTCTGGCTCTTGAACAATAGACAAAGCCTTTATTTAGTAAAGAAGTTTGAAGATTCAATTGTTCTAAATTTTGAATTTTAAGTTTGTACATTGAATTTAAAAATTGAAGTTTGAATTTAAATAATGAATTAATTAATAAGTGGTTATTATATGAAAAAGAAGTAATATAATAATTTGACAAACAATATACATATTTAGACTTTAGAATTAAATAAAAAAGTTTTACTTAAAATTTATAACTACAGTACACATATTTTAAACAATGAGATGATTTGCAAAGATTCTTATGGAAATACACTTGATTCAATAGTTACTTAACTACTTAATTTTAAGACTTAATTGGTCAATGTACAAAGAAAATTGAATTGTGAATTTCCTTTTCCGAATTCCCTCACCTATATGGCCCCACTAAATTATCATACTTTAGTACCAACTCTACAGCTCCTGAGTTACGCTTGTAGAGGCGTGAATTTCCTTTCCTTCTTTGAAAATGGAAGGGTTTTTAATGTGATCCAGCACATGCTGTAAAGTTAATGGGCCTGAATGTAGGCCCCAATTTTACCGGGCTAGTTTAAGCTATGTATCAGCAACTGCATCCTGTCATGTGTTATATTAGTAGTTTTTGAACACCGATATGGGAGCAATCTATTTTGTAATATTTAGGTTCCTCTTGATTACACTTTGGCCCAATTTTTCTTTTGAGTTTAAAAATTAATCCAAAAAAATCATTTCATTGGTCCATTTTTTATTTGGAAAGGAAAAATGGCTTAAGTCATGGACTCTTTATATTTTTTTTAAAACTTTGAATGAGACCCACAGCAAAGACGAGAATGAACTTTATCAACAAAATAATTATTACTCAAATCCTCAAATTCAATTTCAAAAGTGCAAAAAAAAAAAAAAAAAAAAATATGTACAACATTAAACGGTTGTACTTATTCTTCTTTTTTTTTTTTTGAGCCCCCGCATACCGATCTGCCTTTATTCATCCCCATTGTGAAATGTATCTCAACCAAAACGTAAGGTGTTTGCTTCCCTTATCGCCAACAACCCTAAAATCCAAGCTAGCATAGTGAAGATTTCTCAACTCCGGTACGTTTTCTTTTCTTCAAATTTTCTGTTATAAGCTCATTTTGACACAGCTTGACTTTACTCGTTGTAAATGGAAAGAAATACACAAGTAATGGTGTAATGTTGTTAGTTTCTTTCTATTATGAGTTTATTGTATGATGTTTTCAATCAGTTTCTGTAGTTTAGGTAAATATTGAATTTTCAGATACGTGAAAACCTTAGATGTTATATGTTATGTACAGGGTTTCTTTATGCTGAAATTTTAGTAATTGTTTATGCACGTTCACCACATCTATTATGTATTTTTATGATAATAGATTTCACAGAACACCACAGACTGCATAGATTCAGGCAAACATCCAAAAGTAACAAACTTGCAATCTTATTGTCTTTCAAATTATTCTTATTTTCATTTCATAGGCTTTTGACTTTTTCATAACTTCATGAACGTTGGTAGTGTTGCAGTTGTTTCTGCAAGCGATCATTAAATAAGACACTCTCTTCAGCCGAGTCTAACAACATCTCCCCTACACATCCCGCTGAATTTGAAGAGAAGAAAGAAGTTAAAATTTCATATGCACCCTTGGCCATGATTATATGAATTATGTATTCGTATACTTCGTCATATGTTGCTTTGCTGCCACAAATAACAAAATAGATGGATGAGAACAATCTTTTACAAAAACAAGTCACTACCCTTAGAAGAGGAAAATGGCCGACCCAGTTAGCTCGTGAATTGATTACTGATTTGTTGCAATGGGAGTTGATTGACAAGAAATAGGTTGGAAGAAACTTCAATAAACGAGATTGGGAAGAATTAGCAACTGATTTCAACAGAAAATACAGTATACCCTTCGAAGCTGAACAATTGAAAATAAAGTTTTTTTTTTTTTTTTATTAAGAAAGAGATATATGATCATAAAAAATATTCGCGAAGATGGTGAGCTCACCAGCACCACTTGGGATGATATGACGTGCAACATATGTTGTGCTGAAGGATATTGGGATAAGATACTCATCTTTAGTATATTCTTTATTATCTTGTTTCAACATTTCATTACAACTGTGTCATTAATTCTAACTGATGAATGAACTCCTAAGTCTTCACAAAGATATCCCGATCTGAAGAAAATCAGGAGAAGTAGTGTTCTAATGTATGACACATTGACAGTCATTTTTTGGGATAGTGGAGCAAAAGGTTTGAATTCAAGATCTTCGGACAAGCCACACCTTACTGATGAAGAAGAAGAAATGCTTAATAAGAAAGTACTCTTTGATTCTTTTAAGTCTTTTCATGACATTGACTTCGTTGATGAGAAAATGGACTGTGAGGACAAAGTTGAATTACCGACTGTAATGGAGACTTCAGGCTCGAAAGGTAAATGCCTGCCGAACCAAGTAAATCAAAAGAGTTTACGGACCAAATTCAATCATTTTCATGTATCGATATAATCCGTTATGCAGTTATTTCCGTTGTTTGTTTTGGAAGGTAGCTCAGAATGAACAGAGATACTTCGATCGAAATGTCTAGTATTCTGTCAACAGTGGTCAGTATACTATCCACAATGATAATTATACTTTTGACAATGACGATTATATTGAAGACGTGGACCTTCTTACTATAGTTGAACATTAGTTCAGTGCTTTGAAACGTCGATTTCCGCTTCTTAGTCAAGGCATGCTGCCATACAAGATAACACGACACTGTAATATTTTTTTTGCATATTGCTACTCTCATAAATTCATTCGTGAAAATGAACTTCATGGCCAATGCTTTAGCAAATTTGAAGACCACGATAAAATGCCAACTAATAATTCTGTTAGTATATGGAATGTGTCTGATAACTACCAGTATCATCTTGGGTCATCCCATAACAAACTAGTTGCCTGAGTCGAATTTCGTGAAAATATATCTGTTGTATCCTACTCAATTTGAGTAATGTCATCAATAAAATTTGGAAATTGATAGTCGAAGCAATTTCTTCATTGTCGATAGTAATTTTACATGTAGCACTTTATATCTATCAGGAAGATGTGATTATATTATGGATGATATTATATTCTGCATTGAAATGATGTAAAAAGTAACATCACATCGGGAAAAAAAAGTAAATGACAAAAAGATATTGTCATTGCATTTTATATAAAGTTGAGTAGTTAGGTCTCTATACTTGTCTCATAAATTATAATAAACAATGTAAAGAAAATAGGTGGGAGTTTCGACCATACTTTCATAAGCGTGAACGAGTAAATGACATTGGGTACATATCAGGGAAATCCAAATACATCATTTAGAATATATTCCATTCTTAAAAAAAGATATTTTTTACTATATATTCGGATAAAAAAAGATATGTCCATCAAGTAAATCAAATAACTTGTGGCAAATCCTTTTTTTCACAAGGTAACCAAAAAAAAAAGTTCCTCTAACCTCTATAGATTGGCTTCTATGCATCTCAAAACAACATATGCAACAAAATCATTATGTTTGCTGAAATCATATAAAAGTGGGTAAGAACTCTACTGCTTACTTGATGATCAACCAAAATGGTGATGGAGAACTAAATTAGAACACAAGATGTTGCAAATGATTAAAAGCCTAATAGGTGATGGGTGTTTCCCAAACAGTGTCGAGAAATGGTTTGTATACAGAGTTTCAATGGAAATATTTTGTCAATTCCAATTGGATATTTCTAAAGAGATGGTAGCTACGAAATTAGACAAAATGAAGATGAGATTCATCCAATTTGGAGATATGTTGAAACAGCCTTGGTTTGACTGGGATCATAAAATAAACCGAGTGAAAATTGCCGCAAGTAAGGAACAACGGGAAGATTACAAGTAGGTTTTTGTAAATTTTTTATTTTATTTCTCATATTATACGCTTGAAAAAAATAATTGTATGCTTTAACAATATGTTCGCAGGCTAATATTCAATTTTCAGCGAAAAGTATTATTTCACTCTTGAGGATTTGTTCAGTTAGGATGGAAGAAGCTTAGGGGAAGTGGAAATGGTTCAAATTTTGAAGGACCAAAATTGTTGACAATGAGTTATGGTAGTGGTGACGGAAGAGCTATTCGTGAAGGTTCGACTCAGGGATCGGTGAATCAACTTTCAAGTTCATGGAGGATGCAAAATGCTGGTCAACGTTCGACTGCCTCGAACCCAAATCTTATCTCATCACAGAATTCGAACTCTATGGTCAGCGTGACGTATATTCGAGATGATCTCTAAAGTGCAGTGTTCGCCGTCTGTTTTTTTTTTCTTTTTTTAAAGATGATCTCAAAAGCTTTCTCTTCGGTTGACAAGGTTCTGACGACAAAGACACTGACCAATGAATTAATTGACTTTGGTTATGCATTCATTTTCAACGTGAAAACAACATTGAATCACAAATCTAGGAAGTTGCCTTACGGAGCTATTATCACGGCATTAATGGAGGCCGTAGTAGTGGATGTGTAGGGAGAGGAAGGCCGTGAAATTGCCAGTTTTTTTAGCAAAACAAATCTAACAGGAATTAATACCGAAGGAAGAAGGCAGGAACAAGTATGAAAGCTACATAAATTTCTAAGAAACTTGTCAAGATGGACATTCAATTGGAAAGCTTTTAAAGAGGCACTGAATAATGAAAAGAAAAAATAGGGATTTCATAACCAACATAATGGCAAGAATCCAGAAAATTGAGGGACTGAGGGAGTTGCTAAACGGACTGTCGACAGTGGTGGTTGCACTGTCGATGAAGATATGCAATGTGTGGAAGAAGATACAGATGATGGTAATAGAGGGCACAAAACAGATGAAAATGCACAAGGCAAAGACAACGAACAGGATTCTGAGTTGCCTTCTAAAGAAGAAGAATTCAATCAGGATGAAAAAGAAGAATAAGCATTAGAAGATAATGAAGAAGGGAAAGAAGATGAAGAGGAAGAAGACGACAAGGAGGAAGAGGAGGAGGAGGAGGAAATGGATTTTGATGAAAATGGAGATGACAATGATGATTGAAGATTTCGCATGAACTTCCAGAAAGTATGTGTTTTTCATTTTATTATATTTTTCTTTATTTTTCGTGTCATGGGGGATGTAACGATATTTTCTTCCATTGGGATGAACAAATCTATAACAATGTTCAATGAATGATATTTCAATTGAAAAATTCGATCTTTTTGTTCATGCATGTTTCAGTAAAAACGTTGAAACGTCTTGAATTTCAGTTGAATGTGAGTGGACGAATGGTTTTATAAAATCGTTGTTGTTGATAGTGAAAGTCATTATCAATGATGTTAATACAAGAATTGATGTAAAGGAGTGAATTTTTTTTTTTTTATCCAATCAGTACATGGAACATGAGCTGATAGGCGCAAAGAGCTATCAGTATAGCATGAAATAGGACTTGTTGGGCCACTTTTCACTTTTTCCTTATTTTTTAACCAATCGGATACATATTTGGTTTTCAAAAAGAATTTCAAAAGAGAATTTCCCTCCATTTACATTTGAAATGCAAAACCCATTTATTTTTTCCTTATTTCTAAACCAAGAGCACCTTTAATATTTAATATTAAATTTAATGCAAAACTAGAGTAATTGCTTCAAGATGATTAAATTTTTCTCTTTGTATCACCACATAAGGGAGAACGAAAGTATCCCCGATGATTGGCATAGGCGGACTCTCACGCAGAGGTCATAGTCAGCCGCATCCGGGGGTAAGCGGATCACAAAATAGAGGTTAACGATAGGAACAACTGGGGAATCCAACATAGATATGATAATAACCAGTCAATAATGAATGGAATAATAGAAGAAACTCAATTGCAATGAACTATGCAAGGCAGCCAGTTTGCTGACACGGTGATAGAAGATGCAATCAAACCTCCTATTTATACAAGGAAGGATGAGGATGTGGAGGAAGAAGAACTCTTTTTTGAAGAAATCTTAGGTAACGAATCCAGAACTAGTTTGCAAGAACCATATCCATGGCCGAAGATGGAGATTTCCTGAAAGGAGTATATGTCCCTATGGACTCTTTGGCGCCATGCCCTTATCATTAAGGTGCTGGGAAAATCTATTACTTTCAAGATCCTAGAATAGAGGGTAAAAGACCTTTGGAAGCTAAAAGATGGCGGTAAAATTATGGATATGGAATAGGGGTATGCTATGGTGAGATTCTACACCAAGAAAGACTATATGCACGCCTTTTGAGAAGGACCTTGGATCGTCATGGGACATTATCTGGCAGTGAACCATTGGACACCAAACTTCCGACCATCTCGAACAACATCACCTCCACTTTTGCCTGGATTTGATTACCGAGATCCCAGAAGAGTTGTTTGAGGAGAAACTATTGCTACAGATTGGTAACAAGGAGGAAGAACTGTTAAGCTAGACAAGACAACCATGACTATAATTCGAGAAAGATTCGCACGGATTTATGTCTAGATCGACCTGCGAAAACCACTGATTCCATTTATTGGGTATATGCAAAAAGTAGAATATAAAGAGCTCCACATCATCTGTTTTGAGTGTGGTGGCTATGGACATAAAATGGAAAACTGCCCTAAACTTGTTAAGATGTTGGAAACGGATAGCAGAGAGGGACCATCTACAGTCAATGGTCAGGAACAGTAGAATTTTAATGGAATGCCAGGTGGTGGCCAACCAGTGGCAGTAGCAACAGAGAGCCCATATGGCCCTTAGATGTTTCCCAAACAATTCCAGTGAACTCGCTTTTCCGGTGGAAGGTACCAACAGCAGAGGTTTGAACAAGTAAATAAAAACCAAAGTGGATCACAGTAACTAGAGAAGATCAAGAAAAGATTGATGCAACAAAGAGGACTCAGAACATAGTCAGAAGGACCCAGAATAGAAACATCAAAAAGTCAAACAACAAAGGAAAAGAATTCAGTAGGGGCCAAAGTGGGTGTCGATTTGATGTACTTGGATCGGAGGATGAAGAGGAGATGCCCAGGAGGCACTAAAAAAAATTACTTTTAGTGACCAAAATTTTCACTACAAAAAATAGCTAATTACCGATGGAATATGCTGACAGAAATAAATCCGTCGGTATTTACCGGTGGTATACCAATGCCGAGGTCCTTATCGTCGGACAATTCACACTTTCAGTCAAAAATTGGAGGGAAAAGGCGCGTCTAAAATTGACGACAAGTTGTCGATGGGTTTAGGAATAGCGTGAAAGTTGTCAGTAAGTGAATAAAGTTTCGACGGTCTTACCGACAGCTTGTCCAGCTCATCGAGATGTAATTTATGTTACCGACGGAATACTAATGCACTTTCCTTCAGTAAACGTTTCCGATAGAATAAACCGTCGGTAATAAACTCAGAGATTTACAAAATTGGGCAAACCCTTATTTCCTTCTTCCCCAAAATCAGTTCAAACACCCCTCCTCCCCCTCCTCCATCCCGTGAACCCTCCCACTCCTGCGACTCACTGATGTCCGCCACTACCACTATACTCAAGCACCCTCACTACCGCTGCCGACAACCACCAGTTACTCTCTCTCTCTCTCTCTCTCTCTCTCTCTCTCTCTCTCTCTCTCTCACCTTCTTCTTTTTCTTCTTCTCTCATTCTCTCACTCCCTCTAATTATGATTAGAGCTTGGTTCGATTTTCGCGGAGGAAGAGCTCATCGCCATCAATGCCATCGCTGGTTGCCAGGTGAGGTTTTTTTTTTTTTTTTTTTTCAATTTTTTCATCTCACAATAGGAAGAAGAAAAGAATATAATTTATTATTTCGAATGTTTTGTAAGTATTTAATTTTTTAATGCTCTTAATTCCTTAATGTTTGTGTTAATATTTTGAGAATGGAGAATGACAAATGGTGTGAGGAAATGAGGAGGAGAAAATAAACTCTGTTTTACTACAATTTCTTGAAATTCAAATGAGTTTACTCAATTATACATATTGGAATAAATGTGTACAGAAACAGAGTTTAATGCTCTACTTAGATTAGTTGCTACTTATTTTATATTTTTTCTTCTAATGATTCATTTTGTTTTTGCTAGATTCTAAACAATTTGATTTTTATGTACAACAAGAAAATAATATATTCTGTTTTTAAATTAATATTTTCATATATCATAAGCTTTAATGTAGCTTAACATGGAGTATCAATGTCTTTTTAAATTGGGTCACAGCTCAATAAGATCATATATTACTTGTTATTTTTAACTTCTATTGCGTGAATGAAGGATAATGGATATAAATTTTAAAAGTATTAAAGTTTAATGGAAATTTAGATATTCTATAGTTATACACTTCAATCATATACTATATTTTAACTATAGTTTAACTATAGTTTATGTAGAAATATTAAAATAACCTATATTTTCACTATCATTTTTCCTATAGTTTTAAATATTTTTAAATATTATAAATATTAACTATATATTATAAATCATATTTTTAAATATAGTTATATACTTTATATATATATGGATTTTGAGTAAAAAAGGATCTATATATTAATAAATAGTGACCTTATTATTTGAGTTTTATAAGCATTTATTTATCTTTCAACTTTATTAAAAGAATGGACAAAAAATTAAAAGAATGGACCAAATCAAACTATGATGTATGAATGTGTACTCATAGAGAAAACGGAAATTCGATGTATGAAAAAATATTTTATTTTTTTAGTGATTCAAAACGTTAAAAAACTTATAGCTATGAAACTTGTAGCAAAAAATAATGGTAACAAATTAGTTCCTTCGTCATCATTTTTGGCAAAATGAATAATGTGCATTTTGTCTTCCTACCATTTAAACTGGGTTTTCTATTCAAAGAATTCACAAAGATTGTAAACAAGCATAGATTTAAGTGTAAGTAGTTTAAGTTGTTCAATTATTATACTTTTCAATTATGACTTTAGCTTAAGTACTTTAAATTTAAGTTTAAGTTTAAAATTTAATATTATTCTCTTTTGTTTATCATAGTTTTTTTCATGTGGATTTTGGTGACATACCCTGCATTATACACACGATAGAGGTATGCTTTAATTAGTTTAATTTTGTGTTTTACGGGGGAGCACTGACTCTTTAGGTTGTATATATAGTTTTACGGGGGAGCCCTAACTCTTTAAGTTGTATATATAGTTTTATGGAAGAGTCCTGACTCTTTAAATTCATGTGAAACTATGTTGGTGTTTGTTTGTGCGGCCTGTGTACTTGGAAAATGTCCATAATACAGAGAAAACTCTGTTAAAATTTTTCTAAGCTTATAAATAACTTATATTTTTAATTGATGACTTAATAATAAATGATGAAATTATAAGACTTTAAAATCTATGTTTCTTAAATTACAAAACTTAAATAGCAATTAACGTAATGGCTTAAGTTATTATGCTTGCTTCATAAGTTTTATAAGACTTTGAAATATATCTAATAAAATGCATGAAATACGAATTGGAATTTTGAAATATCAGTTCGAATATAATGTAGAATGAAATTCAAGAGAAAATAAGCGAGGGATTCACAAAGTGGTTTACAAATAAAGTTATCTCTATGAAATTATTCAGATTTAAACTGCAACTTTATTAACAAATTCAATTAACAAAGTATTTTGGTATATAGAGATGCACCATCCCACCAAACAGTATAGTGAACTCCGAAGGAATCTACCCTGGGGTCCTAATAAAAAAGTGAAGACATACACCTGTTACATTATCAATGGGTTTCAGTTTCATACAAGAAATAGGGCTGAGGAGGGAAAAGTTTTTAATGACGGTGTTTGTGAGAAACCAAATTATAACGGTGTTTTAAAAGAAATAATTGAGGTTGAGTTGACTGGAACACCAATCCAGAGCATCATCTTGTTTTATTGTGATTGGTTTGAATCTTCAGATCGAGAAATGAGGATTCATCCTCAATATAAATTTGTTGAGTTGCACAAAGACCGGAGATACGGAGGATCGATTCTTTCGTATTAGCTCATCAAGCAGAGCAAGTTTCGTTTCTTCCATATCTTGGCTCTAAAAGAACGAGGATAGATTGGCTTAGTATAATGAAATCTGGACCACGAGTAATAGATGTTCCGATCCAAGATAATGTGTTCCAAGAGAATGTGGACATTGGCGAGGATTCGATAATAGATGCGATGATTAAAGACGTTGGACCGCTAGTCCATGATTCCCATTCGTCGGAAGAGTTAGACATCTACTTGAAACATATTTCGAAGAATTACAAAATGATAAAACTGAGATCAAATGGGATTTCGATGAAGATTCCGACAAAGATATGGAAGATGATCCCAATGAAGATTCCGAGAAAGATGCCGACGATGATCTCGATGATGATTCCATCGATGGAAACGATGAGGATTTCGACACATAGGATATCGTATGCTTTATTTTGATTATAACACATGATTACGCTTATATGATCATATATGTTTATATATACTTATATGTTTGCACATATATATTTATTATACTTATATGCTTATTGCACTTATATGATTATAATTATTTGTTTATAATACTTTTAACTAATTTATTTATGTTCCTTCTATCACAGGTACGATGGCTCGAGAACGGAAGAGATAGTTAAGGATGCTAGCCCATTGTCCGATCCACAGTCGATTGGGACACCCGCTCTACCAAAGACACTGGCTCTACCGACACCTGCTAGCACAACGGCTCCTCTTCCTTTTCCGTCCACCAGTCAGTGGACTCCATTACCTGCTCCACCAATGACGTACGACCCACCTACCATCTCACAGCCTCTGCTCTTGCGGCTCTGAAGATGGATCATCTGGCTCCGGATATGGATCTTCTGGCTTGGAAGCCTCTTCTCGGAGATTCTCGAGAGTTATTATATTTTCAAACCCACTATATATTTACATATATATATATATATACAAAAATATTTATATTCAAATATAAATACTAATAAAATCTTTGTGTAACAAACTACAGTCCTCTTGGAGAGCTGCCACCCACATCACAATTGTCTTCCAAGAGCGGTTCAACGGGTCTTACCACACTTGGTCTGAGATCTCGCACGCTGTCCGAGATATGTGGTGGGGCGAGTTTCAAGTAAATGAAGTTAAATGAATCATATAAAATCTAATTTTTTAAAAATGAATCATTAAATTGTTTGTTGGAGTTAGTTTAGGAAATATATTTTAGTTGGTTAGTTATTATTTGTTTTTCTCTCAACTATACTCTAGTATTATTTTTTATGAATGAAATGAAAATGAATATTGACTTTGTTTTGTACATTCTTTAATTCGTTAGCTTCTTTTATCATTAAAATATGTCTTATAATGATCATTAAAATATGCCTTATGATTTCTAATTTTCCTTATGATCATGAAAACATGCCTTATGATTTCTAATTTGCCTTACGATCATTAAAATATTCCTTATGATTTCTAGTTTGTATTATGATCATTAAAATATGCCTTATGATTTCTAACGTTATATTCTATTCTAATCTTTTAAATTTTCAGAAATGATGTTGTATGAGATTCAGCCTACTCCATGACAAAGATGAAGATGACATGGAAGTCAAAGGTGAAAGAACAATTAAGGGATTTGTTTGGCGACGCTCGGGGAAAGAACAAGAGGTTGTCGTGGATTGATGAGAGCTATTGGGCCGAGATGTGGAATCATTAGAACAACCCTTAAGCCCAGTCTGAAGGGAATAAGAGGAACTGGACTCAAGCACTCAGGTGGTTCTATCTCATTCACAAAGACGAGTGTGAAATGATTAAGAAGTTTATTTAATATTAAATTCCTCTTATTAATTAAACTAACTTAAAAAAATTGTTAAATCCTTTTGTTTTTGTGTTGCAGCAAAAGGATTTGCCAAAGATGTTCTTCCGGAGCAAGTATTTAGAGGAGGTTCACAAACATCAAAAGGGGGAGTACGTAGATTTTTGCTCGGCAGAGTTCTGGGTAAGTTTAGTATTGATTATAACTTAAGTTTATATAATGTTTGATAACTTATAACCTTTAAGTTTATATAATGTTTTACAACAAAAAGCCCAATTCAACTAACATTTTATATTGTAGGTGAAATTTTACAAGCTCCGGAGGAAGGCCGAGGAGGATACTAAGGCGTCGGGTACTGCTATGCCCGATGATCTCCAGATGATGGCCATTATAGCTAGTGGGATGAGCTGTGGTCATTTGTATGGAGCTGGTTCGGAGGCAGCTCACCTCATAGCCGAGAGTAGCCGAGCCGCAGCTGAATTGGAATCGTGTTGCTTGGATCACGAGTAGAGGCTCATGCGGAAGGTGAAGGATGCTGTTTCCAGAGTATCTACTGCCTTCGACAAGCACATGAAATGGCTATTCGAGCATAACCACCTGATATACGTTCTATTCCCATCGATGATGCCCCTCGTCAAAGTTGCGATGAGTGCTGATCCTTCCACATCTTTATCGACTGTAGCAACAGTGGGGACCTCCAAGGTGCCGACCTGAAATTCTAGTACTCCCTCCCTTCTATTCATGTTCCCGGATCCACCTCTCCATTACCCGACCAGGATGATGCTCTCCCATCCTCTAGAGATGCTATAATGGCCTCCCGATTACATATACACTTTGATGGATGTTTGTGTTTTTTATGTTTGATGGATGTTTATGTTTTTAACGTTTCATGGATGTTTTCGATTGATTTATAAATTGTATATTTAGTTTATGGGTTTTTTTTAATCTTTGATGGATGTTTTACATTTTGTTTATGAATGGTTTATATTGCTGCTTTTGGGTTTTCTACTTTTCAGGGAGTTTCAGTTTCGTGTTTAAACAATATAAAAAAATAAATAAATGTATTACCGACAGTATACCGATGAAACTTCCACAAAATATATTTGTTTTCATTATACTACAAATTGACGACTCATCGGTAAAGTCCGTCAGTGGCATTTACTGACAGGACTTATCGTCATCGGTATTTGTCCCCGACGACATTATACTCGTCAATAAATTTGTGGGTGTTTGTTACTGAAGAAATGCATTGGTCGATAACAAATTAAAACCAAAAACAAAAAAAAGCCATCGGTAAGTTGGTCGAAAACCAGACTTACTGACGACCTTCCATCGGTAGCTATTGTTACCGATGAAAAATGACCACGGACTTGTTTTTGTCGGTGTTCCGTTGGTAACAGGCCCATACCAACAGTGTGCCGGCTGTTTCTGCCGTCTTGTAATTGACCCCATTTTTTAGTGTTTCGCCACTAAAAATTGATATTTCGTCAATAAAAGTCTTTAGGGACAAAAGTCCTTCCTCGCGAGATTTATACCATATGAGCTGTCACGAGAACCTTTTGTGACGAATTGACTATTTTGTCGTAAAAAATTGTGGCGACAAAGCTCTTTTTGTCACCTAAAATAATTGTGGTGACGAAATATTTGTCACTAAAGCTCTTGATTTTGTCATGAAAAGTTCCTTTCATTTGTTTAAAAAATATACACAATTAAATATTTTATCTTTGGTGACGAATTTGTTCGTTAATAAAGGTGCCATATTTTTTTAAATTTTTTTATATATAATTAATATTGTTAAGCTATCTAAAGTTTGGTTTCTGTTTTTTCAAGAACCAACCTCCAAAAATCAATTTACATACAATGAAATAAAATAATATTCAATACATAAAAAGCACAGCAACTTCAATGAGAAAGCTAAACAACATAATGTGTTTAAAGAAACATTATTACATACAAAATATAATAGTTCACGACTAATAAATTGCACTTAAACAATAAAAGATATGATTAATAATCTGCCAATATTTCCTAAACAAAAATATTTACTTAGCTTTGATAAGTCAGTAATATGTAATATATAATAGAAAAAAAAATTATTCCACCAACCTAAACAAAAGCTGACAACCATTTTTTGCTGAAAATACATGACCTAGTTTAGTTTCCTAATCAAATAAATTACCATCCAAATATGAAGCTTTATGATTGCAACACGCGGGCCTTTCCATTAGCCTATGAGAAAAATAAGGTTATAAGATTGAAAACTATCATAGCTATTCAAAATAAGTTTTAAGAATAAGAAACCAAGCATAAACAAAAGAGTGCAGAAAAAAATTCTCCAAATCTGCCAAGTGTTACTATATCAAAAAGATGGAACAAAAATCTGTTAAAAAAAATCTGTTCAAATTATCAAGTTTAATCTATATAAAAAAAATATATATATGTTCAAACTATCAAGTGGTTGTAAAATATTCAAAACATTGGCCACAAGATAGAACAAAGAAACACATTTTATCTTTCAACTGAAAATTTAGAGTTCATATTGTACATTATAACTGAATCAAGGCTCAAAATGCAAAAATGTCACCGCAGAAGCAATTGTCCACTGGATCAACGCAAAATGCAAGGTCCTTCATAATTGCAACCATAATTCTCTAGGACAAAAGGCTCAAATTACTCCAAAAGTAGGCACTAAATAAAAATGCTGCTATTATACCTCCATGCTTATCCAGTAAGGGGAGAGAGAGAGAGAGAGAGAGAGAGAGAGAGAGAGAGAGAGAGAGTATCAAATTAGCAATAAAGCACCAGAATCACAAATAATTACCGATAGAACAAAAGAAAGTTTGTCTTTGATGCAAGAATTTTATCAAGACGGGAAGATAAGGCAATGTTATAAAAGGTCAGAGCAAACCCAATTATAAACTCAAACTCAACTACATTAATATCAAGAACTTCAAGAAGCCAAAAATATGCCAACTGTTAAAACCCAAAATGAACCACATAAAGGACATCGCAGCAGCCCAACTCTCCTCTTAAATGACATTACAAAAAGAAAGAAAGTAGTAAATATCAAGTAAATTAATTACTAGAAATTCAATTAAGTACCTTCGAAGGATAAAACATCAAGAAATTTTAAGGCATAGCTTAAAACACTAAGACAAAATACAAGCACAGTATTTAATATGGTAATGGTGAAACATTAACTTAGATACAAAAAATCTTATCTGTTTTCTAAACTTTTATATGATACTGTTAGAGATATCACATCAATATGTGATTCTCCTAGATTATCTCTTATTCTGTAAGAAATTACTTTGTTAGAATCCTATATTGATTATAATTAGGATACTTTGTCTTATCATATTATTATAGCCGTATTCCATATTAGTAGTGGGTTAGAATTCTATATTGATTAGAATTAGGATACTTTGTAACCTATAAATAGTAGACATAATAAATAAGAAGACAATCAAGTGAAGCATTCAATATTATTCTTCTCTGCGCCCTAAATTTCTTAACATGGTATCAGAGCCAGAGCCAGGTTTGAAAAAGAAGAAGAAAAAGAAAAAAAAAATCTTTCACATCTATGACTTTATTCTCTTTTCATTCAGCTTGAACAATTCTTTTCGTTCAGTTTGGACACGTTTTTTTTAGGTTTCTAATATTTCTTCTAATTTGCTTCAATAAAAATTTAGGAGATCATATTTTTTTTTTTTATAAATCATATTTAAGTCAGGTAGCTTCATCGACAAATATTTGAAGCACCTAAATTTAGAAATTGAAATTGGAAATTGATGGTTGCTTTATCGAAAAAAACTCTAAAGCGACATCAAAGGAATTTTCGATGATGGATTACTGAAGCCATCGCGATCGATGGAAGAAAACCACAACGACTGCGACTAATGGAAGAAGATCACAAATACTGCGACTGATGGAAGAAGATCACAACGACTGCGACTGATGGAAGAACCACAGCGACAGCGATTGATGACAAAAAAAAACCACAAAAACCATAGCGACAGCGAGTGATGGTAAAGACCACAGCGACAGATGGTGGAAGACTACCAGATGTGCAATTTGCACGTTATGAAAAAAATTTGAAAATTATGACAAGTTGGACATGCAATTTTGCACGTTCCAACTTGAGGGAGGGTGTTAGAAATATCACATCAGTATGTGATTCTCCTAGATTATCTCTTATTCTATAAGAAATTACTTTGTTAAAATCCTATATTGATTATAATTAGGATACTTTGTATTATCATATTATTATAGCAGTATTCCATATTAGTAGTGGGTTAGAATTCTATATTGATTAGAATTAGGATACTTACATAATGAATAAGAAGACAATCAAGTGAAGCATTCAATATTATTCTTCTCTGCGCTCTAAATTTCTTCACAGATACTATTAATCATTATTAATATTTATGTTTATCCTACGATTCTTTTCCGTTGAAGATCAGAATATTCATGTTTAGGAGCTGTATTTAACAATACAGGCCCTATAAAAAAAGGTAAGTAAAAAGGACTGTTAGCTTCTTTTGTCTGCTTTAATCTCTGAATAATTTCGTGATAAAATGGCTTACAAGAAGCTCATAACCGAGTTGTTCTAGCTTTACTGTTGCTTTTGTTTATTGCATTTAGAAAAGTCGTATGACTGCATTTCTGTTGAAATAAATCTAGTAAACTAAAACTAAACATGTTAAAATAACCGGACAAGTAGAGTAAATGGAAATTGAGTACAAAAGCAACAGTAAAGCTAGAACAAATGGAAATTGAGCACAAAAATTTACCCCCCCAAAAAAAAAAAAAAAGGGAAAAGAAGCTAGGAATACTTAAAAAGTTTCTCAATCATACAACTCTGTTATAGAAATGTTGTTGTTAAAAGCATTCAAACATTTGCATAAATAAGTACATAAATTTTATATATTTAGGTAGAATATCTCAAGATCTAAATACCTATAATTTCTGCGTTCTTGAAACAAAGAAGACCAGAAATCAAATAAAACGAGAAAAAGAGATGTTAATTAACTGGTCACGAATACAAAAGTTTGGCCTTACTACCACAACACAAAGGCAGTAGAAATTAGAATGTCAGAATATTCCATGGCAAAATATATTTCACTGCTTCATATCCACTAGCTTGTGGTTCATGTATTTTATCAATTCCATGGAAGAAATAGAAAGAGACGTTAGATTTAGCATCCAGAGGACCCTTGATAAGTAATAATAAGAAAACCTCACAGAGAGGAATGTTTCAGCAAAGATAAAATGAAATTAAGACAGTTCATAATGCATGCAAAGCTTTCCTCCAGGCACTGAGTATTATTAGTACAAGATTAACATAGAATTAGTCGAAACAAAAAATGACTTCATTTGAACTCCAACCATTTGCTATCCTAAAATAACATAAAGTAATAATTCTGACTTTTTTGCAAAATATTATTGTACTTCCGCTGTAATAGTATTGCAAACATTCAAATAACTTAAAGAATAATAAGCCAACATATATAGAACACTGAACACCCAGAAACATAAAATCACAACTAACTCAACAATGCAAAGTTAGTCAACAAATTGATGATCAGATACATGAGGCAAATTGGGAGATGGACAATAAACAAAAGGAAGCAGAAACATTTCTGTATGAGAAAACCAAACAAGCAGAGGCTCAAAAAGCAACAACATAGACCGTATTTTACGCGCGAAAACAAACACCCATAAGCAACCCCAAGATAAAATAAAAAAACAAAACCTACAAAATCAAAGTTTTATGAAACAAGACAACAACACTATTGCTCAATACTCCTTTGAAGAAAATTAGTACATCCAATTTCTAAGATACTCTCTTGAAGAATCAAAAACATAACAGGGCTAACTTTGTTCAGAATTTTCTATCTTTTGTTCATTGTTTGTAGCACAATATGTACAACAAATGTCTTCCTACAAATTAGGAAGCAGTTACACAATATGAACTTACAAAATCTCAACCACAGCTATAATATACAACTACATATCCTAACTACAATCCACCACAATTACATATCCTAACTACAATCCAACATATTTCAATACTTCCCCTTAAATTGGAGCATGAAGGTTACAAATGTCCACTCTTGTCAGACAACTTGCGGAATAGTGGTAGATGTAAGGCCTTTGTGATAAGGTCGGCAGGCTGTGAAGCACCTGGAATGTAAACAGGAGTGATCAAACGTGCTTGAAATGCATCACGTACAGAGTGACAGTCTATCTCAGTGCGCTTAGTGCGTTCGTGGAAAACATGATTAGCTACCACGTAAGTGGCTACTTGACTATCACAATTAAGTGGAATAGAGTGTTGCACCGGAACTTGAAAATCAATGAGAAGTTGGTTGAGCCATTTTAATTCACATAGTGTCATTGCTATTGAATGGTACTCCCCTTCATCGGAAGATTGAGAAACGGTATGTTATTTCTTTGTCTTCTAAGAAATAGGTGAATGACCAAGAGAGATAAAATATCCGGTTATGAAACGACGGGTAATTAGGCAGCTAGCCCAATCAGAGTCACAATAGGCAAGTAATCGATGAGGGGCATTAGCCCGGAGTAGAATGCCCTGGCCTGGTGTGCCTTTGAGAAAACGAATAACACGAAAAGCTGCTTCCCAATGTTCCTTGCGAGGGTTCTATATAAACAGAGCTAGGACATGTACAGTATAAATAAGGTCTGGACGAGTTATAGACAAATATATCAATTTCTCAACAAGACGACGATACCAGTCCAGGTGATCATAAAATTCTCCAGAAGCTTTAGCTAATTGATGATTTGGTTCCAATGAAGTAGAAACAGGCTTAAATCCAAGCATTCCAACTTCAGAAATAATTTCTAAAGCATATTTACATTGGCTAAGATAAAACCTAGCTTAGCTACAGGTAACTTTAATGCCTAAGAAATATTTGAGATGACCTAGATCTTTCATATGAAAGCACGATCCCAGGTAGGACTTAAATTGATTAATACATGATACATTATTACCAGAAATTAATAGGTCATCAATATAAATTAGAATCCAAAGGAAAATATTATTTTTCCTAAATGTAAAGAGAAATAATCAGCATATGATTGCACAAACTCACACTGATGAAGAGAGGCCGTAAGTTTCGAGAACCAGCACCGAGACGCTTGACAAAGCCCATAATGATTTATTGAGACGAAACCTGATGTGGGTCTAAAACACGGAATCCTGGAAGAAGTTTCATATAAACTTTTTTGATCAAATCTCCATGTAGAAAAGCATTGTGAACATTCATTTGATGGACTTCCCAATTTCGGACAGCTGTTACGGATAACAACGTCCGTACAGTCACCATTTTTGCCATGGAGCAAATGTCTCAGTGTAATCAACTTCCCCCTGCTGAGTATTCCAAAACACTACCAATCGTGCCTTGTACCGTTCAACGGAGCTATAAGACTTATAATTAATTCTATAAACCCACTTGCTACCAAGCACCCGTTTGCCGAGAGGTAGCTTTGTTATAGTCCAGGTATTATTTTTCACAAGAGCATCTATATCCTACTTCATAGCAAGATGCCATTCTAGTATGGAATCATATTAAACAAAAGTTCAAATGGTATTTTTCCTTTCAACACAGATAAAGGAGTACGATTTATCAAATACCTAGCAGTTAGTACAATTTCTCCCCAAAATTGAATTGGAAGATTTTCCTGGAAGAGCAAAGCACGAGCCACATTCAGAATGTGACGATCCTTACGCTCTATACGGACATTTTGTTGGGGTGTATGTACTATAGAAGTTTGATGTTGCATACCATTCTCCAAAAAATACGGTTTCAAACAAGTAAACTCTATTCCATTATTTGTACGTACTATTTTTACTCGTTTATGAAACTGTGTTTGAACCATAGCAAAAAAATATTTTAGTGTTTGTGCTACCTCTATTTTTTCTATGAGCAAAAAAAAATCTAAACACATCTTGAATAGTCATCTACTACGGCCAAAAAATAACTTGCACCAAAATACGAAGGAATTTTATAAGATCCCCAAAGATCACAATATACCAAATCGAATAACGCAATTGCATCATTTAAACTAACAGGAAAAGGTTCACGGGTTTACTTAGCATGTAAACAAGTCGAACTGTTAGCCCCAAGGGCATTAATACTTATGATTTTGATTATGATTAACATATGCTTGTGTGAGTATTTTAGCTAACCTTTCATAGAACAAAAGAAGTACCTGTGAAGCCTCAAAGTCTACAAGCAAAAGATCTTGCTGATGAGGGCAAAATAGAGAAGAAGAGACCAAGTCATTCCAAGATCAAATCATTGGAGGCATTGAAGACATTGAAGGCATTGTCTATGTTAGAGTGAATTAGGTACTACCTTGTAAAACTCCCTAGTCTTACTCTTTGATTATTGATCATATATGAAGCTCCTTTTACGATTTTCTCAAATATAAAACTTTTGTTAAAATCTAAGTATTCTTGACTGAAGTTGTGGTGTTTTTGGAAAGTTTTTCTTCTCTTTAAAAGGATTGTCAAGAATACATGTTTTTGAAACAAGGAAGAAAGTTTTTGTCTTAAAAAAAAAGAAACTTGGCTGAGGAAACAAAAAATTCGGTCATCCGGTTTTAGAACCGGTCGTCCGGAATTTTCAAAATCAAAAATTCGGCAGTCCGTTTTTCAGAGGATCAAGTCCGAATCTTTCTGTCTAAAAATTCGGTCATCGGGTTGTTAGAACCGGTCATCCAATTTTTCTCTAAATCAAAAATTTGGCAGTCCGTTTTCTAGCTGGACAAGTCCGAATCTTTCTGTTTTTAAAGAACCGGTCGTCCAAATTTAAGAACCGGTCGTCCGATTTTCATATTTACTGTATAAAATATTACCGTTGCACTGAAGGCAACGGTCAATTTTTTTGGACACTATATATAGACTTTATGATCAGCCATAAAGTAGACAAGTTTTGTGGAATATTCATTGTGAACATTTAAAACTTTAAAGAGCTTCAAAAGCACATTTATTGCAAACACTTTTCATTCCAAAAAAAAAAATCTTCTTGAGCTTCATTATTGATCATCATCAAAGAAGAAGAAAGGAGGACCTTGTAGAATAATTTCATTGAGTTGTACTTATTATTTCTCAAGCTCAAAAGTGGTAATATTGTTCTTAAACGTATCCTTTTCTTTTATTGATATCAAAGGTTTGTGTTGAAAAACCCTTTGGGTTATCCTTTTATTTACATTGTGTTGTGATTTGAGGTTGTGTGCAAAACCCTTGTAGGGTGATCCTCATATTTGTAGTTGGTATATCTTTGTGTTTTAGTGAATTTGAAAAATCCTTGGGTGTTGACTCAAGGTAGTGGATGTAACTCTTTGAGAGAGTGAACCACTATAACTCCTTGTGTTCTTCTTTAAGTTTCTTACTTATCTCAACCACAAAATTTTGTTTGGTTTGGAATTTTATCAAAAGATTTTTACAATTCTCTTTCAAACAAAATTGGAGGTTTATCTTTTAATTAACAAAGAATTTTCGATAATTAGCTAATAACCTTATTCACACCCCCCCCCCCCCCCTCTAAGGTTTTTCACGAACAATTATCCAAGGAATCAAATTTAAAGTTCTGTCCCAAAAATTTCTTAATAATAGATTTAGAAGGATGTCCCAGTCGGTTATAATATAAAGTACCCATATCAGAAAGTTGAGCAGAATAAGCAAAATCCAAAATTTTAGGTAAAGATCTAAAGTGGTATGTTCTATATCTCTATTCACCTGCTCCAATCGGCATCCCCGAGATACAGTCCTATAAAATTAACACACCTTCATTAATTATGACAATACAATTACTCGCTTTCAAAAGCTCAGAGAGAGACAAAAGATTACACCAGAGTTGTGGTATAAGAAACACATTGTCAATATTTAATAGCGTCGGGCCACACGCCACAATCTGGTGTGCTCAGCACCACTCTCTGGGTTATTGCAGCGGCTATCCAGCCAAGTTCACCGGAGAAGAAGCAGCTACTCTGCAACCAAGCCCGCTTCGGGCGCTGCGTCCTCTGCCTCTGTTCATTCTACCTCACCCCAAGCGATATCCGACGCCAAATTCCAAGCTTTGTTCTGTCCACTGCTGCTTTGACGATTGTTCCGAAAAGCCCATCAAAAGGTAGCAATTTTTTTCTTCGTGCCCTTGCTTGCAAAAGAATGTGCATAGCAGTAAATTTTGCACTGATTTTGGAGCTGCAAACACAATAACTTCATTTCCATTTTCTGTAGTTCTTATTAATTTTCTGTGAGCTTATTCTTTGATGATCATTGCATAGGTTTTCTTAACATTTTGAATTGGTTCTTGCAAGATACTTGATCGTACAGTTCCAAACTTTGAATCATCTAGGTCTATAAGAAATTAGTGTACTTTACCCTATTTTCTCTGCTTAATTATTTCATTAATCATCACACAAGTACAATCAGGTAATTATTGGTAATCAATTAATTCATCCCATATTTTCTTTAGTTTAGCATAATAAGTTGAAACGGACATACCGAATTGCTTTCAATTCACCAATGTTGTCTTTAGTTCATGTTTTCTTGGTGCATTACCTGACATAAACCGTCCTTTTAAATCGGCCCATAACTCGCCACATCTTTCTTCATATGACAATGTGGTTCTCAAGTTAGGTTCAATGGTGTTTAAAATCCATGAACCCACCATTGTGTTGATGGTCCACCATTCTTCTTCTTCAGTAGTGTCGGATTTTGGCTTTGGAATTAATCCTTCCACAAAGCGTAGTTTTTTCTTTGCTCATAACGCTAAACGCAATGCCTTCACCCATTCGTCGTAATTATCATCTTTAAGCTAAAATTTAGTAAGAATCAAGTGTGGACTATCTAAGGATGCCAAATGATAGGCATCCTTTCGAACATAATTGTTAATATAATCATCATCATCCATAATTGTCGTATCAACCTATCTTGAGCCACTCATCCTAAATGAGGCTGATTGAAGACTATGGATTAGTGAGAATCAATGTGTGAATAGGAGTGGCTATCTAAAGTAACTGCGAATACTGCAAGGAACTTGTGTTTTAATACAATTTAAGCATGAACATGTAGGGAGAATGGAATTGGAAATCCTTTCCTGACTATTCAAAATGATGCCAAAGAGCCAAGGAAACTGGCTCCGATACCATAAAGTTTTCAGTAGGAAAAAACTTTTTCCAGAATTTTCTATCCTTTTTTCATTATTTGTATCACAATATATATATATATATATATAGCAAATGTCTTGCTACAAATCAAGAAGCAGTTACATAATATCAGCTTACAAAATCTCAACCACAGCTATAATATCTCAACTACATATCCTAACTACAATCCACAACAACTATATATCCTAACAACAATCCAACATATTTCAACAGTATAAGCAAACTCAAAAGTAATCTAGATGCAAGAGGCTATGGATGGAGTACCCAACTCAGCTCAAGGCTTAGAAGAAACACTAACAAAGGAAACCCATTTGAAAAACAAGCCGTCGGATGGGATGGAGGGTTCTGACGTCTTACCAATGCAAGTGGAAGAGAAAAGAGTTGACATATGTTTCGAGGTAATTAACTCGGATAACGAAGAAGTTTGGGATGGTACTGTGCCCAAATGGCAGAAGCCATTGTGACCACTAAAGGTTAATTCCTAATCTATACTTTTTGTAAATATGGAGAATAATATAATTTTCTGGAATGTAAGGGGAGCAACTTCGAATGAATTCTTAAGTGTTTACTAGACTTAGTCCTCAGGCAAAGACCTTGTATTTTAGTTTTAGCAGAGATACGCACATAAAGTGACAAAACTTTGCAAATTCTGCAAAATTCCTATTTTAATTCAGTAGCTGTATCCGAGGTGACTGGGTATGCGGGCGGGATATGTGTTTTCTAGAATGCTTTTTAGATTGACCTGAGAGTGATAACTATAAATGATTAATGCATACTCTTGCTCGCTCTTAAGGAAGGGAGGGTAGATCAGATGTTCACCCCTTTCTATGCCTCACCAAATGCTGCTGTCAGAATGGGTTTATGGAAGTACCTTCGGTCGATCAGAGAGTGTACTCAGATCCCTTAGCTCATTATAAGGGACACAAATCAACCCCCAACAAGTCAAGACAAGGCAGGAGGATGAAAAGTACACTGGAGACATACTATTGATCTATGGGACATGGTGGATTCGTGTGGTCCAATGGATATGGGGTTCTTGTGAAAGAATTAATCGGGCATGGTGCAATGTGGATTGGAGATTGAAAGCGCCCAATGCCACAATATGGTATTTGCCCAAAATTTCATCTGATCATCACCCTTTATTAATTCAATGCGATTCTGAATCTGCTAGAATCAGGCATGAGAAAAAGTTCAGAGTGGAAATCAGTTGGTTTGATAGGTGGGATTTTGGTGACTTAGTTGCCAAAGTCTGGAAGGATCGTGGGGAGAATTTATCCCAGACCCTTATCTATTTCAGCCAGCAAGCTCGATGGTGGGAGAAAGAGAACTTTGGGAGTGTTCCCAAATGCAAGAGGAGATGCCTTGTACGCCTGTTGGGAATACAAAAAGCACACAGCTATAGACAGGAATATATGAGAACTTTGGAGGAATCTTTAACCAATGAATAAAGAGATATCCTCAAACAAGAGGAAATGTTTTGGATGCAGCGATCATGTGAAAAATGTCTCATGTATATCAGTAACACAAAATACTTTCATGCTTCAGTGGTGGCTAAACGAGCAAAGAGTAAGGTGCTACACTTGAACGACAGCTCTGATCAATGGATTAAGAAAGTGGAACAATTAAAAGGAATGGCTAAAGACTACTACCAATGGTTGTACAATGAGGAACCTTTTTTTTTAAGCAGACGTAGAAACGTGGGACTTCCCTGTACTAGAAAGAGTAGACAAAAGGCTGCTATACAGGTATGTATCGGTATTGGAGGTCAAGATAGCCATTTTTCAAATGGGTAGATTAAAGGCACCAAGAACGAACGGGATCTTACCTTTGTTCTACTAGAAATATTGGAACACCATGGGAGAGTCAGTCATACAGTTTGTAAGATTGTCATTCAGACAGGGTGAGTTTGACAAATCATTGGACAATTCTCCCATCTCCCTTATACCTAAATCAGAACATCCAAAGAGCATATCACAACTAAGGCAAATAGCTTTATGTAATATAGTGGTCAAGGTTGTAACAGAAGTGGTGGCTAATCGTCTTAAAAAGTTGATGCCGAAACTTACTAGTAGTAACAGCATAGCTTTATTCCTCGGAGGCAGGGATCTGATAGCATTATTTTAGCCCGGGGAGCCTTACACTCTATCGAGAAAGCTTACGATTGAATCAACTGGTCTTTTTGCGTAAAGTCTTATTAGCAGGAGGATTGGAGGATCACTTGGTTTGACTGATTATGTTTTGTGTCAGCTCTACTTTTATTTCACTCATATGGAATGGGGAGGATTTAGATGCTTCCAAACCTCAAAGGGTCTTTTACTTTTCCACTTCATTTGTAGTAGTAAATAGGAGGTTTGTAATAGTAAATAGGGCTTGGTCACCAGATCTATTTTGCAACAGTAGTATTAGAGCTAGAAAGATTTGATCTTTCTGGTGACTGTTGCATTTTTTTTTTCAGTCGTAGAAGTGGCGGTGTTCAGCGTTGCTGCTCTGGAGTCCCTCGATCGATGCAGTTTCGTCTGAAAACTCTCGGGTTTCCTTTTACCAGACTCACAAGAACTGTTGAGTTTCGTGAATCCAGCTCAGGGAAGTCTACCATTACTATTCTCGTCTTGCTTTCCGTTTAAAGTTTTTATTTTTATCATCAAGTTTTATTTTATTGTCTGGAAATATATATTATCATTATTATTCTGTTGTTATCTATGATCACGGATCTAAATTTTTGTGGTTTTGTTTTTTCTTGAAAAACCAAAACCTAAGCCTGGCTTGGGTCCTATTAAGACTCCAAGTATCTGTGTATTAGTGTTTTTCTCGTTGATTGCAAAAAAAGTTTTTTACTGTCGGTGACCGTTGAGATCTGGTTATTGTCTACTTGGAGGGCTGTTGCTCAGCCTGTGTTTATTTATTTCTCAGTTAGTTATCTGTCTGTGGCTGTTGCTCAGCCGGTGCTATCTGTTGATCTGTTGTGAGTTTTATTATTTGCATGTCACCTGTTTTTCTAGCTATATTGGTTTCTCAAAGAGTATCCGAGCTGTTTTTGTGTGACAAATTTTTATCTTTTATTTTTTCATGCCTCTGATTACTCTTATTTGCTTCTGTACAATATGTCCAATCCAAAACTTGAAACGGATAAGTTTGACAGCAAATCTGACTTTGTAATGTGACGTAGAAAAATGAAAGTTGTTTTAGTCCAAAACAAAATTGCACGTGCTATTTGTAGCCCTGACAAGTATCCGGAATTTTGGACAGGCGAAATACTTGCTAAAAAACTTGGTGATGGACATAGCTGGCTCAACTTGCATTTCAAAGATAACGTTTTGAGAGAAATAGATGAAAAAGACAATACTTATGAAATCTGGACAAAACTTGAAAAATTTTATTCAGGAAAGTCTTTGTCAAACAAGATTTATTTGAAGGAACAATTTTTTTTGTTTTAAAATGAGCGGGTCAAAATCTCTTTCTGAAAATATTAATGATCTGAACAAAATCGTTTTAGAACTCCAAAATGTTGGAGAAAAGATTTCTGATAAAAACATTAATGTTATTTTGTTGAACACTTTGTCTGAGTCTTTTAATAATGTGAAATCTGCTATCAAGTATGGCAGAGATGACTTGACTCTTTCTGATGTGAAAAACGCTTTGAAATCAAAATATTTAGATTTACGAAAAGAAAACAAATCAAACAGAGAGAACCTTTACGTGCGAGGGAAAGTTGACCGAAGAGAACCTTTTAGTCACCGCTCTAAGAGTAAAGGGAGGTCTAAATCTTGATATAAGAATAAAGTGAAGTATTTTTCCTGCGGCAAAGATGGTCATATAAAAAATAAGTAAACGGATCAAAGATGAGAAACAACGTAAACAAGGTAATGAGAATGATAAAACCTACAAAACCCACGATTTTGAACCAGATGGTAATTCTATATATTCTGAGTTTTGCGTGTATCCCTTTCCCCATCTTCCTCTAAAGTTTCTGATGAGTGGATTCTTGATTCTGGTTGCACTTTTCATATGACTCCAAACAAGTGTTGGTTTTTTTATTTTGAAACCCATTATCATGGAAAAGTTTTTATGGGAAACAATGAGGTTTGTAATATCAAGGGAATTAGAAATGTTTTTATAGAAATACATAATGGTGTGACTAGAAAATTGATTGAGGTGAGATATGTGTCTGATCTTAGGCGGAATCTAATCTCCCTTGGTGTTTTTTTACACAAATAGTTATTCTTATAAATTTGAAAATAGGATTTTGCGTGTTTGTGAAGGATCTCTAGTCATACTCAAAGGTTTTAAGAAAAATGGCTTGTACACTTGGAAAAACTGTTTGTGAATCATCTGCATTGTTTTCAAAAACTGTTCCTGAAAAGACCATGTTATGGCATCGGCGGATTGGCCACATTAGTGAAAAGGGTATGCATTATTTACACAAGCAAAACCTTTTGAATGGGGACAAAATTAATTCTTTAGATTTTTGTGATCATTGTGTTGTTGGCAGACAGTACAAATTCAGTTTTTCCACCGGCACTCACAAATCCACTGCTGTTCTTGATTATGTGCATTGTGATTTATGGGGTCCTGAAAAGGTACCCACTTATGGTGGCAATTTTTATTTCCTTTCTGTTGTTGATGATTTTTCTCGGCATGTTTGGGTGTTTCTTTTGAAAACTAAAGACAACTTTTGAAAAGTTTAATGAGTGGAAACGTTTTGCTGAAAATTGGACCAGAAATAAACTAAAAGTTATAAGAACTTATTAAGTTTGGGATTTTGTAACAAGAAATTCAATGATTTGTGTGCTTTGCATGGTATTGTACATCATAAAACCGTTAGGCATAACCTCAACAAAACGGTGTTGCTGAGAGTATGAACCGAACCATAGTGGACAAAGTTAGGTGTCTCATGGTGTCATATGGTATTCCTAAACTTTTTTGGGATGAAGCTGTAAGTTTAACAGTATACTTTATTAATAGGTCTTCCTTCCATTGCCATAAACTTCAAAACTCTCATAGAGTTGTGGACCGGCTAAGCACCAAACCTGTCCAATCTTAGAGTGTTTGGGTGTGCTTCTTTTGCACATCAAAAGAAAGAGAACTTAGACCCTAGGTCTAAGAAGGGAGTGTTTATAGGTTATCCTAGTGGGGTAAAGGGTTACAAAGCTTGGCTCAAAGGTGAGCCGGGTGTGAGGGTAGTCGTGAGTGGAGACGTGGACTTTAACGAGCTTGACATGCCCTGCCTTAAAATTGAAACCGATCCCGAGAGTTCTACCAAAATACCCACAGTTGGGAACATTCCTATGAAGGTGGAGGACGCCTCCGAATCCTCACAAGAGCACACACTAGAACCCAAAACCAATGAAGAGTCGAACCCAGCTAATGTACCCAAAACCGATGTGCCCGAATCAGAAAATTCTGATGATGATGATGAGGATCATCCTAAAGCACAAGCACAAGCACAAGCCCTTAGAGACTACCAATTGACTAGGGATAGGGTTAGAAGAGCGACTAGGGAACCCACTAGGTATGGTTATTCATACATTGTATCTCATGCTTTTGTTGTTGCATCTTTTATTGAAGAGAAAGTACCTATATGTTTTTTTGATGTTTTAGAGAGTCTTAATCACTCTTTGTGGATGCATGCTATGAATGACGAGATGTCTTCTTTGCATAAGAATAAAACTTGGTCCTTGTTCTTAGACCATCTAAACAAAAACTGATTGATAGTAAATGGATTTTTCAAAATTGAAGGACCTGAATCTGTTAGTGAACCTCCATGGTTCAAGGCTAGATTGGTTGCAAAAGGTTTTTCTCAAGTTGAAGGTATTGACTTTAATGAGATCTTTTCTCCCATCATTAAGTATAAAACAATTAGGATTGTGCTTGTTATTGTTCCTTCTTTGGTCTTGAGCTTGAACAGTTATTTGTAAAAACTGCCTTTTGCATGGTGAACTTGATGAAACGATTTACATGCACCAAACCACCTGGTTTTGAGGTGAAAGGTAAGGAGCATATGGCTTATCTTTTGAAGAAGTCCTTTATGGGATTAAGAAATCACTGAGACAGTGGTATAAAAGGTTTGATTCTTTTATGCTTAAAACTGGTTTTATTAAAAATAATTATGATAGTTGCTTGTATTTTTGCGATGATGATGTTGATAATGCCATTTATTTGCTGCTTTATATTGATGATATGCTGATTGTCTGCAAGCATAAAGATAAGATTGTGAATTTGAAATCCTTGTTGAAATTAGAGTTTGAGATGAAGGATTTAGGATCTGTCTCTAGAATCCTCAGCATGAACATTGATAGGGATAGAGCTGACCACTCTTTGTTTATATTCCAAAAATCCTTCTTGCAGAAAATTGTTTCGAAATTCTCCATGCATTTGTGTAAGCCTGTTTATACCCCTCTTGCGAGTCATTTTCAGTTTTCTTCAAAAACCCGTCCCAAAACTAAAAGTGAAAAGAAAGATATGGCCAACATCCCTTACAAAATGGTTGTAAGATCTATCATGTATTCCATGATCTCCACTCATCCTGATATTACTTATTCCATAAGCCTTTTGAGCCGTTTTATGTCTAACCCAGGTAAGGTTCATTGGGCCGCCCTTAGATGGTTGTTGAGGTACATTAATGGGACTACTGATAGAGGCTTGCATTATCATAACTAGACTGAAAAGTTTGAATTGATTGGTTATGTGGATTCTGATTTTGTAGGTGATAAAGAAGGTAGAAAGTCTACCATATCTTATTTCTTTACCCTTGCTGGTAATTGTGGATCTTTTGACTATGGAGGCTGAATATATTGTTGCCACGGAGGCAATTAATGAAGCTATTTGGCTTCAAGGACTTTAATCGAGAATTGCATCCTAAAGCAACCATCTTTACTGATATTCAAAGTTGTCTTCATTTGTGTAAAAATCCTGTCTATCATGAAAGAACGAAACACACAGATGTTAAGTATCATTTCATTAGAGAAAAGGTTTCGAATGGTTTAGTTAATGTGGATAAAATTAGTACTAAAAATAATCCTACTGATTTTGGTACTAACGTCGTGACAACTAACAAGTTCGCTTTCTGTAGTGATCTTCTTCATATTGATGAAGGTTGACTCTTTTGGCTGGGAAGTTAACTAAAAATGTGTTCAAGGTGGAGTTTGTAGGCCTTATTAGGCGAATTTTCACACATTTTTATTTTTTCCTTTCAGCCCATTTTATTACCCTATGATGAGATAGACTAGGCCTCACACTAAAGTGGAATGAGTTTAATTTTTGGCCCAAGATGCCAGGCGCGCTGGGCTCAACCCAGCCCATCCTAGGTGACTTCGATGCTCCTATAAATACTCTCTTTCTCACCTGTTGCTGACATCAATTATGTAGCAGCCCCTTCTCGTTCATTTCTCTCTTTTTCTTCTCTGCATCCTCTACTTCTGTTGCTGCTTGTTCTCTGTGACTTCTTTTTGTTCGCTGCTGCCGCTTATAACCCTTTGGCTGATTGTATGCTTGGGTGTCTTGAAAAAGAGAGAACCGAGAGTGAGAGTTTAGCTTTTCTTGTGTGAGGCTCATCTAAAGTTCCGAGGGTTACTATTGATCTCTAAAACAGGACGACCAATTCTTGAGTGATAAACCATTTCTGTTGTCCACTTTCTTGGAGAACTAGTTTTATAACTAAAACCGATCGACCGGTTTTGTTCATCCGGTTCTGCGGAACCTTTGTTTTGGCCAAAATTGGTCGACCGATTTTCGCCCTCCTCATCTGATTTGCAGATACGATTCTGCGTTGATCATCCGATTTTGTAATAGTATAGATCTTTTTTTTTTTTACTTTTTCGCTGCATTTATTATAGTAAATAGGAGGTTTGTAATAGTAAATAAGACTTGGTCACCAAATCCATTCTGTAACAAGTACAAACTTTGATATCCTTCTCACACGAAACCTTGACATTTATTTGGCAGTCCCTTTATTAGGTTTTTTCCCGATTTTATACCCATTTTGAAAAATAGGCACTAAAATAGTCCAAAATGTTTTTTTTTCCAATTACGAGGAGTTTCATTGCTTCGGATTCCATAGGATGGAATCCTCGCAACGGGGAGCTGCAGTTCCATTCCTTCGGATGCCTTCGCCATCCTCGGAACGGGGAGCTGCAGTACACCCTTTCGGATGGGTACGCCCTTAAGGGCGGGTACGATCCTGTTATTCAGAAAAGCAAGAATAGTTACAAAAAAGCTAAGAAAATAAGGAATTACGTATATGATCCTGAAACTGGTGCAGGATATCGTTCAATCGTCAGTACCTATAGGTTAGAAGGGTTGTACCTAGGGCGATGCGCACAGGAACGAGCATTCACACCAGACAAGAAGGCAAGGATTGGCATTTCTCATGGGAGGAACTAAAAACTCGGCTCATGGGGGTGTCACCAAGGGATGCCGTGGGTCATCCTAACTGGTGCACAGTCATTATGCGTTATAGGATTTGAAAACGCACAATGATTTTACGTTATCCTTAATAACCATCATAACCCGTCTGCTAATCATGTTTATTGACATGGCAATGACGTGGCGGAGGCGGGTACATATGTGGTTGATAACGCACAATCGTTGTGCGTTATCTTGACTAATAACGCATAACTAGAATGCGTTATATAGTGATAACGCACAACAGTTGTGCATTATCATGTTATAAAAAACCCTAGCTGTGCCGCCCCTTTTCTTTTTCTTCCTTCTTCCCTTTTTCCTTTCTTCGCCAGCCACGCCTCCACCTCCAATTTTCTTCTTCGCCTTCTTCTTCTCATTGCTACTCTTCCTTCTTCTTCTTTTTTCTTCCTTCTTCCAGTCCCTAGTTTAGCATTTCACAGCAGGTTCCATTTTCTTATTTGACATATACATTTCCTCACTGAAAACATAGAGACAATAGGTTCACCAAGGTATATTCTTCCTCCTTCTCTTGTTCGCTTTCTCTTTTTCTAATTTTCTATTTCTATATTTACTTGTAACTTTTTCAATTTTTTAGGGTTTATTTTTTTGGTTTTACCAGCACTTCATTGGAGTACGAAGGTTTTCAAGTTTGTGGACATGGAAAAGAAATTTCACGTGTCTAATGGAGTTGAGAGGGTAGGGTTCCGTCTTTCAATCAGAGTAGATAAAAGGGTGCAAAGCAAAGCGTCGACTTGTACGAGATGGAATGAAGGGTGCGTGAACACAAAGAGATCAATGTAGTGGAGAACGGAGGGGAAATAATACCACAAAAATAAAATAACGCCAAATTAAATTTATTTAAATTTTCGGGTAAATTTATTTACGTTGATAATTGTTTTAAAATTTTTGTGTACTATGTTTAAATTTTTATTATGTTTTAATTTTTATTATTGTTTATGTGAAAGTATTTTTTTTTTGTGGTTTGTGAATTAAATTTATGGATTTTAATATTATTATTTTTATAGTTTTTACAGTTTGAATTTTGTAAATGAGTTTATAGGGTTTATATTTAGAGTTGTTGTTATTGAATTTTATTTTGGGTTATTGATAATTTTTTTGTAATTCATATTTTTTGGTTGGTCTTTTATGATAAATTTTTTAATTATGCTATTACCGTATTTATTTTACTTTGTAAATATGATTTGTTGGAATATGTTTATTTATTTACATTGTAAATTTATGAATTAGGGTATTATTAATTTATTTATTAATTATGCTATTAAGTTCATGATTGTTTATTTTTTTGTAAAATATTACTAGCATTCCTAGAGTTATGCAAAATTAATGTAATATTTTATTGTTAACATGTATATAATTTTATTGAATTTATATAATACTGAATTCTTAAATTGTGCACTGTAAATTATAAAAAATTGCATTTATATGATTAGATTAAAATCCTAATACATTTACAATGTGAAATATAAATTAGGGTTTACATCAATAAAATCCTAATATGAAAATCCTAAACCTTGAATTCAATAAACCATAAATTAAATTTCAAACCATTAATTTATTAATATTCTAAAATTCTTCATTGCAAATTGTCATGCTGGTAATTTTGGGAATGTAATTTTAACCCGTAAACAATATAGATAGAAGGAGTGCCAGCACACGTGCATCTGGGTCCCATAAAACTCTGTTGTTTCGACGAGACAGCACGAGCATAGATCTGGGTTAATATGGAGCGGCGACCATGAGACGTCTATTACTGATCTACAGTGTTGACTTTTCGGTCACAATCTATTTCAGTCTTACAGTACAGCTCCCCGCAGACTGATTCATATTATGGATAGGATGAGTTTAAGGGGAGTTTTCAGATGTGGTTATATTAGTTTAGATTGCGCTCTTATTACCTCATTAGTTAAGCGTTGGAGGCTTGAGACTCACACATTTCACATAACATGTGGTGAGGTCACAGTCACTCTGCAAGACGTGCAGGTGCTGTGGGGTTTAAGTGTAGAGGGTTTACCTGTTACAAGTCCTAGTTGGAGTGTACACTAGAAACAATATTGGATTGAGATGTTCGAGAGACTTATTGGTATACGACTGTCTCTCAATCACTTTTCTGGCCATAAGGTTAAGAAGGAACCTCTGGAAGCCTGGATTTTGAGAGAGTTTACAAGTTCAGAGGCGGATCTCCTAATCTTACGCACACGTGGATTCATTTTTTTACTTCTGGGAGGTCATATGCTTCCCGATTTCTCTGCCAGTTTGGTTCATGTTCACTACATCAGTCTGTTAGAGGATTTTTTGGCCATCGGCACATATAGCTAGGGTAGTTGTGTACTTAGTTATTTATATAGGCAGTTGTGCACGGCAACTTTAGGGGGTGCACAGCAGATAGGGGAACCTTAGTCTTACTACAGATTTGGGCGTGGTGACGTATACCAGTGTTACAACCTCAGGTTCTCCGGTATGTGCATGACGACCCACTTGCTCCCCTTGGTGCTATGTGGTGCACATCATTTGACTGCAGCCAGTTGCCCACTCACACTCTAGTTACGTACAAAGACCAGTTAGATTTCATGCCATGTGATCAGGTGATAAATTAAAAATTCTTTTCTAAAAAATGTAAACCGTAAATTTATATAAGTATCATTTTTTGATTGATTTTAAATTCTTGCTACACAGTTTGTATGGCTCCCTTATAATGACCGCAGTTTGGTTTCATCTGACCTCTGGTGCACAGATGTGCCACTCATTTGCTATGAGATAGTGGAGAATCACTTTCCCGAGCGTGTCTTGCATCAGTTTTCACGTGATCAGCAAATACCAGACCCGTGTGATACTAAGCTTGATCAGCATCGGATTAAGCTTAGGGGAAATGATAACACTTATTGGGAGACGCAGCATGCTAGCCATATAGAGGTCTGGCATCAGTGGCGACTGCATATTAGGGATGGCACTGTCTTGGTAGCTGATGATTTATCATCCGCTATGGATGAGTACATTAGATGGTATCGGAACACCATACGAGTGAACATCGGAAATCCAGCAAATCGTGATACCCGTACGGTTGGATATCAACCTACTAGGGTCGATAGACGGATGATGGTACGTATAATTTTTTATTTTTTATTTTTATTACTTATATTCATTTATATGTAATCACTAACTTTTTTTTTTTTCAGACTTCCATGCTGCAAGAGGTAGATGACATGGCTACGGGGGTTATACAGGGACCACCATCTTCTCCCACACAGGTAGCTAGTTTTGTAAATAAAGTTCAAACAATCATCCGCAGATGTGTGGTGTCTATGGCGGTACTTTGTATTGTACTCCATCTCATCAAGATATTCAGCAGACATTTCCAGTGCAGCCATTGCGTCACCTCCCTCGGGAACCTGTATCGGATCGTGGTGTTCGTGGAGTAAAGAGGGGGGCTCATATATTACCTGGTCGTGGAGCACGTGATGGACGCCCTCCTGTCCCTCCTTTTCCAGGCAGACACGGACATGTAGACCTTGGACATGAGGTGGAGAGAGGTGAGGGATTTGGAGGACGTGGACATGTACATGGACATGGGCTTCACATCATGTTGACCCATTTGATAGTCCAGACTTAGATATGCCACATTTCCAGTCACTTCCAGGTGGATCCGAGACATTGCGCGCGCCTCCCCCTCCGGGTTTAGAGTTTGCCCCATTTCACTCACCACACCCTACTTCTTTAGGGTTTTCATCGTTTCGTGCACCTCCTCCTCCGGGTACAGTAGATTCATCTATACCGCATCAGCCTATAGCGTATGTATCTTCATCTGATGAAGAGGAGTGGACGGATGATACAACACATGCACAATAGCTTGGATTCAGACATCGTGTTAGAAAAAAACTACGAGGTTCACGCCATTTGGAGTTTTCATTTTCTATTATTTGTAAATTAAATTTCAATGTAGAGTTTTCAGTTTTATGTATATTATTGATTATTTTTTTTAAGTTGTAAGATGGTGTTTTATGTAATGAAAGTATTTCTACTACTTCAGTGTGTACATTTAATAGGGTTATGAATTCATTTATTTACCATCTTAAACATTAGGGCTTAGGGGATTATTTTTCTTTTACCATAGTTAGTTTTTAGGGTCTTTTAACATTAGGGTTTAATCTATAATTAGGGTTTACGATTTTTTAAATTAGGGTTTTATTTTTTTTTTAACAATTAGGGTTTTATTTTTTTAAGTTTAGGGTTTTCTTTTACTATAATTAGGATTTAGTTTATAATTAGGGTTTAGGATTTTTAACATTAGGGTTTTATTTTTTTAAGTTTAGGGTTTTCTTTTACTATAATTAGGGTTTAGTTTATAATTAGGGTTTAGGGTTCTTAACATTAGAGTTTTATTTTTTTTATAAATTAGGGTTTTATTTTTTTAAGTTTAGGGTTTTCTTTTACCATAATTAGGGTTTAGTTTATAATTAGGGTTTAGGGTTTTTAACACTAGGGTTTTATTTTTTTATAAGTTAGGGTTTTATTTTTTTTTAACAATTAGGGTTTCATTTTTTAAAGTTTAGGGTTTACATTTCTTTAACATTAAGATTTTCCTTAAAACTATTATTCCCGATATGTAAATGTGATTCATTTGACTTGCAATAATTCAATACAAAACAAATTTTTTTTTCGCATTTACTTCTTTTTTTGTGTGTTGTCATGTCAAAATATTTTTCCACTAAACTTTTACACTCTAAAACCGACATGCCCATGTGGACTTCTTATTTCGAAAATAATTCATGACCAACCGTCAACCTTTTCATTGTGTTGTCTAGTCATTTTTTTTTCAGTTTGTCATTACTCCCGATATAACACTTGTAGTCAGTTTGGTTCAACAATTCAAAACCCAACTCATTCATTTACTTCATATGCCATGTGCTGTTACGTCATTCAAAACTTTTGTACTATAGACCCGACAATGCCATATGAATGACGGTGAAATTGCTAGAGAAATAATTCATTGGGTTTGTTTTCACTCCCGACAAACCCATGTGGGAGAAATTGAATTGTGGAGTGTTGTCATTCACAAAGCTGAAAAGACACTTCAACTTTAAACCAGTATATATACATACACCCTGAAATGCATCTTCAGCCATCATAACTTCTCAACCATTCTACTTTCGTTCCTTTTCAATTTATAAATTACTTAACTTCTTTACATTTCATCCTCTAAAAACTCTAAACACATCCAGTTAAATCAATTTAACATAGAAGCAATCCACCCTATTAGAATTATGCTATTTTGGGATTCAGAAATTACAAAGGATGCATATGGTCCCTATTTCACTGGAGTAGTGCGGAAAAGTTGGACATTGTCAATGAACCGAATGATTTCACATAACGAACTAGTAAGAAAAATATTGAAATACCGAGATATGAATCCCAATCTCTGGATTGTTCGAATGACAATGAGGGTGATTTCATACGACGAAGTGCATCGTATCTTTTACTTTAATTTATATAGCATGGACAACGATGAAGAAATGCGTTATCTATGGACTATTCCACCTCACTACGCGAAGGAAGGGATTCATATTCTCATTGAATTCGAGCAGATCCAGTAGCATAGTATTCCAATTACACAGGACATAAATACAACAAACATGACTGAACATATTACAGCAGAAACACAAATGGTTTCTGATGAACCGTCTATGTTGTACCTTACCGTCAATGACGACGACGATGAAATTGACCAATCGGACGGAGATGATGTTGTTTCTAGTCAATCTGAATCAGATGATGACAATGAACAGGAAGAAAGAGAGTTATAAATTCCTGTAAACCCTGTAACTGAAAACATAGTGCCCCAATGGGAGAGCAGTCAATGGTTCAACAGCGCTAGGTATGACTACACACATTCTGGAGCATTCTTAGATATCGGCTCGGGTTCTCCTATAGATGACCTTGTAGAATCTGGTACTATACAGTTACTTAATAATAATAACGCACAACCATTGTGCGTTATTAATAATGATAACGCACAACCATTGTGCATTATGGCCACAATAAAGATTTAAAAAAAGTGAACTACTTTAGTAGCAAAATTTCAAAAGTGGTGTAAAGAAAGAAAAAAACCCCTTTATTAGGTAGAGCGAATGGAAAAACCTTTGGATACGTGGTGGAAAAGGTGAGAAAGCGGTTGAGTGCGTGGAAGGCCAGAACTTTGTCAAAAGCAGCTAAGGCCCTTCTAATATAAACTACTACTGCTCCAATTCCATTTTATTCAATGCAATCATCAAAATTGCCATCAATGGTGATTGAAGAATTGGAGAAACTAGACCGCTTCTGGAGAGATGAAAAGGGGCAACGAAAAATACACACCATAGCTTGGCGAGAAATATACAAACCGAAGTCGCTTAGATGGCTCGGCTTCAGACGTCTCAAGGAAAACTAATCAAGCATTCCTGACCAAATTGGTGTGGAGAGTGCAGAAAGAGGATACTTCCCTTTGGGCTGAAACCTTGAGATCGAAATATGGGAGTATAAATATGTATTGGGAAGGCCATGGAAAGCAGCAAACCCCTACATTTGGAAAGGAATTTGCCATTGCTCAAAGAAGTTGGAACAACTTGACTCATGGAGGATTGGAGATGGCAGCCGGGTAAACTTCTGGTCTGATACTTGGTTCATAGGTACCCTTAAGTCGAAAAGCCTTAGGTACTATACCAAGGGACCAATGGCGTAGAAGTGTAAGGGATTTTTGGAATAAAAATCAGGCTACTTGGGCATGTTTTGCAAGGCCTCCTGTCAAACACACTACTGCAAGAATTGGGACAAATTCAACCACAAAATAAGGGCAGCGAGAAGAACTCTATATGGTGGAATGCTTCACCGAAAGGGAAATTTGAACTAAGACAAGCATATGATGTTTTGTGTGGAGATTTGATCAAGAAAAAGAACAAATGGAACGAAAAAAGATTTGGCAATTTAAAGGACCAAGTCGAGCATCATTTTGTCTTTGGTTCACTAGACATGGACGTCTGATTACAGAAAATCTGCTATGGAAGAGGCAAATTTGTGAAGATCCTTATGCCTTTTGTGCCGCCGGGGAGAAGAAACCACTTTGCATGCAATTAGGGACTGTTCAGCTGCAAGGGAGCTTTGGAAAGAAATGGTAGAACCAACTTTTTGGGGTGACCTTTATTCCAAAACTGAATGCTCCAATTGGGTTGATTCTTGTCTAAGGAACAATTGGGGTAGGGATTCAGAGCAAGGAGTGGAAGAACATATTTCGTGAAACTGTGTATACTATTTGGAATAGGTGTAATAGACTTTTGTTTAGCTCAAGTGAACAGGATGATCAAGCTAGATTAGCTGTGAAGATTATTAGAGCTAAAGTAAAAGAATTTATGAAAACTTTTTGATGTAGCAGCTCCCATGATATATTTTGCATATATCAATATAGCTCCCCTTTCTTTGGAAAAAAATATGGGAGAAATCTTTTTTGGATAAATGAATTGAAATACACTTGGTAGTCTTTATTGGATAAATCGGACCAAGCAATTAGCAAAGCCGAACGGTCCAGGAACCCTAATTTTTCTGCCCAGATAGGCCCAAATTGGGTTGTATTATGGATTTCCCACATGTGGATAGATGTCAATATGTACTGGCGTTGGTAGGTGAACACATTTTTTTTTTTAATGGAATTAGTAGGTGTAGACGTTCTCCTTTCGTTTAAGAAAGGAAGTAGATAGTATGAAATGGACCCATAAAAGAAAAAAAGGATCAAATGAAAGGGAACCAAGGACCCTTGGTAGTTTTTGAGCAACTCGATGGTAAAGAAATATTATTAAAAAAAATATTGCAGAAAATATTATGAGAAATATTATAAACCATTTTGAGTAATGTAAATCTTAAAAGAATAAAAAAAAAAGTTGTTTTAAAAGAATAAGGAAAGAGTCCTTGCTGGTTACGTGAATAATTCTTATTAAATAGTAGTTTTATTAAGTTATATAATCTTTCTAATTATTTTTTCTATATAATAGAAGACATAATTAATAATAAGGGATCATATTATCTAATAAAGGTTACAAAATTATAAATGGAAATATGAATGAGTACATAATAGAACTTTTAAAAAGAAGGAGATGGGTGAGGGAAAAATTTATTATTCAAATAAAAAGGATGGGGTTTTCGGAAATAATTATGAGGTACGTATACAATTATCACAATAACGTGTCGATTGTCGGGCTCGGTGCATCAACTATTCAATTCGTATCTTACCAACTTTTTTTTTTTTTTTTTTTTGGTTTTATGAATAATTCGTATCTTACCAACCAAAAAAAGAATACCAATATACACCCATTTACAGAGAATTATTGAATCAATCATGTTCATATGATATTAATAATATATATTTCTTTCCAGCAAGTTAAAAGTATATCAAGACGTCCCCTATTAATGGCTGCTTTTGGGGTGCCTGACCATTTCTTTTTAAATTACAAATTGGGTTCGATCGTATAGGTATAGTTTAATTTATATAAAGATATAATACTTTTAAATATTCTATTTTTAGGGTTTAGTTTGCATGAATGCTATTGATGGGAAACGTTGGAATTCAGAGAAAAAAAAAAACTGGAGACTTTGGAAAATAAACAGATATATAACTAATAACCATAGAAAAGTGGTTAAAATTTCTTATTATTCAATTTATTTTAGTAGAAGTATTTTTTAGCTTTAAAAGAAAATCATTTTTAACACTACAATTATTTTTTTTTACAATAAAAAAATAATAAAGAAAATAATTTTTAAAGTTATGTTTCAAGACACATATTAAGGAAATAAATGTCTAATTCTATTAAAATACTATCATTTTCAAATAAAATGATAAATTTAATATGATTTATTATATAGAAATATATATTAATTCGTATCGATATATGTTTGAAACAATGATTTATAATATATGTTATTCATGGTTTATTAATTTTTTAATTAGTTAATGTGCAGTTTTCATGTCTAGGCTGATCATTTATTTGCGAGTGGCTCAATATCATAGTTCTGATACCATGTTAAATGATATCATATTAAATTTAGATTTGTACCTAATTCATTTAAAAGCGTCTCAATAAGAGGAGGATTGTCTAAATTTATTAAGTGTTCATTAATTCTTTAATTAGTGGATGTGAGCTTTTTTAAAAAAAAAATCCGAAACAAATGAGAAGTTAATATTGTTTATGATGTCATTATTTATGCTACACCGTCCAAAACACGACCGATCAAATTTCTTTTAAAAAGAGGGGGGTGATTTTATTTTTCATTTTTTTGTTAGGTTACCAAAGTTGACTGGTGGCGGTGGGCAGTGGCGGAGTCCTCCTGAAGCGGCTGCCACTTTCCAGGGAATATATATATATATATATATATATATAGCACGGCAACTATGACTATATATTGGTTCGCCCACCTGCATTTTATAACTTTTAGTTTCATTTTTATATTTTTCTATCTATCTATTTTGGATTTTACTTTGATCCTTGTTTGTTGTTTAATTTTTGGACCATGTGGATTTGGTTTTTATGGAAACCATACTTTTTATTTAGTTTATTTATGTTCATGTTTTTATTTTCTATGCTGTCCTGTGAGGTGTTTTTGGACTCATTTTTAAAAGAAATACTATTTTTTAAAAGAGATTTTATCCATAGTACTCACATTAGCTTCTTCGTCCTTAAAAAGAAAGAGAGAGCCCGACCAAAGGGGTAGAAATGGTATTTTAGCTAAATTAATAAGCTGAAAGAAATAATTTTATGTACAACAACCAGAAATAAAAGAATTTAACAACTTACAAGGAGGTAGATGAAGTCTGTTCCACTCCCAAAGGTCTGCTGCCTTGCGGGCACTCCTAATCCACCGACGATAACATTTGTGTAACGTTGCAATATTTTCTATAATATCTTACTTTATACTATTTCTCAAAGAGAGTGAAAAGTATAGATATAGGAATGATGAGTTAAAAAAAAAAAAGTGAAAATGAGATTTTCTTTCTTGATATAAAGGTAAATTTGTTCTTTTAAACTATCAAATTAATTAATTTTATTAGAAATTCATTTTTGTAAATCACAACAGATAAACCACAAAATTAAAAATTATTATTTTAATTCTCTTAAAAATACAAAATTTTATATTAAATTAGTGACATCTTTTAAGAATATAAAAAAAAAACAATCTAGTAAATTAGTACTAATATTACACTAATCATATAAGTATCGTCTGAAAGGGAATAATCCAATACCAACTACTACAGGTTCATATTTAATATTTTGTTGAGTGATCGAATTTTTTTTGGACTATCCTCATTAAAAGAAACAAAGAAGATTATCTTATTAATTGTGTATATGTCCAAACTATTAATACATGTCTAGTGATAATAATGTTTACTTTGTACATATACCTTAAAAATTAACTGGTAGGCAGTGAGGGAGAAAAAAGAATATCTTAATTTACTCTATCATTGTGATAAGATATTGAAATTTCAACTTAATCCTACGCTCTTAATAATGTTTGCAACAAAGAAAATAAAAAATCATGAATCATCGTCCTCATTATTTTACTAAAGGCTATTTAGTTTTTTCAAAAACTAGAAAATAAAACATGACAAACATCCCTAATCTTATTAATAGAAAAAAAGCATATGTAGAATAGTCCATAAAACTTACACTAAGAAAGAGAGGTTTTTTTTTTTCCTAACGGAGAGTTTTTGTAGTTGTTAAAAATAAATTTGAGTATAACGTATTTAATATTCTATTTATATCTAAATCCTTGTCTATAAATAAATAAAATTATTTATAACCTCATCACTATAGTCACTAAAGTCAAGTAACTAATAGCATTATATCACTATAGTCACTAAAGTCAACTAATAGCATTTATTTCTTGCTCAAAATATAAGTCTTTTTAATCTAAATTGAATAATCAAAATTATAAATTTTTTATATATTTCAATGTGTATCTAATTTATAATTCTACTCTCTTTAATACTTTTATAATCGGCATTCCTCTCTTTCTCTCTTATATAAAAAAATATATTTTACATAAAATTATATTTCTTGCGTTTCAAAATAAGAGTCTTTCTAACTCTTGCTATATATATTAAAAGTTTTGAAATGAAGGAAATATTTTACTAATATATCTCTCATATATATATATATATATATATATAGAGAGAGAGAGAGAGAGAGAGAGAGAGAGAGAGAGAGAGAGAGGAAGGAAGAAAGATAGGAGAAATAAATAAGGAGAGACAAGAAGATAAAATTGAAAAAAATACTACATTCGATCGAAAATATAAGTCATTTTAGACAAAATTGGATAATCAAAATTATAAATTATTTAACACATTTCAATGTATTTATTGTCTATTTTCCAATTATACCATTTTTACTTCATTTATTATCTTCTTTTCCTCTCTTTCTCTCTCTTTATTTATTCAAGGTAAAATAGATGTCCTACACAAAAATTTGCACTATTTTCTTTATTCTTAATTTGGCTACAAAATTCAAAAGGAATTATATTCTTGAGTGGAGGTAGTATAATGAATACTTGTTGAGAATTGTAAAAGATATTTATCACTCCCTCCGTTTCAAAATAAATGTCTTAGTAAGAATTTTATTTTGTTTCATGATAAGTGTCCTTTTACAACTTTCAAAGCTCATTTATATTTTTTCTAACTTTATCCTCCTCTCTTTCCTTATTTATATCTCTAATATTTGTTCCTTTATATTTCTCTTTTTATATTTATAAAAGGTAAATAAGTCATATTTTTTTATTAATTCCAAAATCATTAATATCTATGCAAGAAGTTATAACACCACTCATTTTAAAACGGGAGAAGTATGAAACAACATTTTTTCCCCCTAAAAATACCCTTATGTTAAAACCAGCAAAAATTGCTTTTTGGTTTAATTGAAAAATACCCACTTCAAGTGGGAGGGTATAAACACTTTAGCATCCGAAATTAAAAAATAAGCAATTTATCCCTCCCCCTTCCCAAATATGTAAAATGCCTAAATTACCCTTTTACGTAAGTCATGCTTTGTTGAAAAAGAACCCCTTAAAGTTCGATATAAAACGTTTTAGTCCATAATTTAATTTATAAGTATAGTTTATTAAAAAATAATTTTATAAAATTTCTATTAATACCTTTGTAGGGTATATTTTTTAAGGATTTATGATTTAACTTAAAAATTTTGATTATTTAAGAAAAATTAGCATGGTTATTTTAAATTTAATTCAATGAAAAATTAAAATGTTTAGAAGTAAAGTACTAAAATAATATACGAAAATATAATTTTTTTTACAATAAATATTATTAATTTAAATTTTCCTTTTTTTTCCTTATAGTCAAGTTAAATAATCAATGTTGAAAGAATATAAACTAAAAAGATATTGTTTCAAACTCTATACAAGTATTTTGTAATAATATTTTTTTTAGTTTATATTCTTTAAAATGATTATTTAATTAATAACAAAAGTATTTTATTTTATTAAAAAAATAAAATAAAATGTTAGAATTTGTAACTAATTTAATGTAATAAATTAATAATATTTACCGTAAAGAAAAAAATTAGATTTTCATATACTATTTTAGTACTTTTACTTTCGATATTTTATTTTTGTCATTGAATTTAAATTTAAAATCACCTTACTAATTTTCTTGAAATAATCAATTTTTTTGGTTAAATAATCAATCTTTAAAAAATATAGATAAAAAGATATTATCACAAATTTTATGCAAATATTTTTGTAATAAACTATAACTATGAATTAGGATATGGACTAAAATAATTTTATATTGAATTTGAGGAGTTATTTTACAACAAATCTAACTTATATAGAAAGATATTTTAAGAATTTTATATATTTTTTTGGAGGCATGAGGGAGGGGGGGAGGGGGGAGTGGGTAGACGGTCTATTTTTAACTTTAGCGGTAAAATGCAACTTGATGGGAATATTTTACAATTAATCCATTGTTTTTCTTTTTTAGTTCTTACTTCGTGTAAAAAAAAAAAAAAAAACTTATTCTCTCTTACCTACAAAGATGGTCATAGTTTTCTTTTCCTTTCTACTCGTAATTATGGTCTTATTTATATTTATATATATTAGTTAAAATGTTAATTTTTTTATATACTCTTCGTTATTTTACATCTTCATTATTTTTTGTCTTAATTAATAAAATTTTTACTTCCCAAAAATTATTAATAAAACATATATTCTAATAATTTTATATAAATTTTAAGATAAAAATAGAAATTATATAATATTAAAAAGAATTATAATGGAGAAATTAAAATAAAATTTACTATCTAATTAATTTTTTAAATTTCTGTAAAAACTTAACCGAACCATCTTTGTGGGTGAAAGAAAACATATTGTTGACTGAAGGTAGTATTGAATTTAGCCGTCAGACACCGGTCACTCTATTAATAAGGCAGTGCGACACTCAATTACGGTGCTTTTTCTCTTTCTTCTCCTTCACTTATTAGCTGAACTTATTGCCTGTTGATTTTCCCCTTTCTACACCTTCACGATGGCCGGAAAATCACCAGAAGAGGAGCACCCAGTCAAGACCTATGGATTGGCTGCTCATGATTCATCTGGGGTTTTATCTCCGTTCAAATTCTCCAGGAGGTATGCAATATTCTAAGAATCCAACTATAGCTGTTAATATTCCCTTTTTTTAAAAACATTTCTTGATTTCTTGTTGTTCAGAGTCGTCTGTTTATCCTTTTAGAAATCATAGTATTTCTGTATGCATATATATATATATATATATATTGGCAAAAATGGTAATTGGCCAACTCTAGCAGTTTATACTTTGAAATTAGGAAATTAATGGAGCTCTTTAACTCCACAAATTTTTCATCCAATACCACAGTTTCTTGAAATAAAATTGTTGTCTCGAACTTAAGGTATTTCAGGGCTTTAGATGCTGCTATTCTAGAGAAAAGCTCATGTTTTTCTGGAATAAGTGAAAAGCAGCCGCAGAGAAGTTGTAGCTTTGGTTCTCTTGGTTCTGTTTCAAAGAATCTTTTTATTTTCCCTGTTCCAAATAATTCAGATCCCTCTTATTCTAGCTCCCTTTCTTTGGAGTATCTGTGAAAAATCAGAGTTGTGGTCCGTGTTTTGACTTCGGATCCATAAGTACTGTAGTATGTAGGTGCCCCAAATGTCTTTAAGTTCACATTTTGATGAAGCCCTGCTACTTGGTGAATATCTTTTGCGCACCCCATTTACTTTGCGTACCTTTGCTACTTCTATATTGCAATGGGCGCAAATCTTTAGTTTTGAAAGCTTACTATCTTCTCCATTGAGTCCACATACTGCATATTAGCATCAAAATTCTACTTTTGGTCAACCATTTTGAGGATCTGAGCTTGAAACACTTCTAATTATTCTTCTTATACCTTGATTCTCACCAATTTTGGCTTTTTTAAATATATGGTTTTGGGACTGAACATTTTTTTCTTGCCCTTTTAGCAACATGAAGAAACTCCTTATTCAGTGGGACCTTATTAATTCTATAAGTGCTGAAATGTGTTTGCAGGGCAACTCTTGAGGATGATGTGAGGTTCAAGGTGCTATATTGTGGGATTTGTCATACTGACCTTCATTTCGCTAAGAATGAGTGGGGTATTTCGACCTATCCTCTTGTACCAGGGTATGATTTTCTCTGCCTAATTCCAAGTGCCTTTTCTTTTTTACCAATGTGGAATGTAATCATAACACAAGATATAAATCCGTGTATCGGATTAGTCATTGTGGTATTCTGTATGCTAGCTACCGACTAAAGCTCATCATATGTTTTCATCAATCTTGTTTATGCAGACATGAAATCGTAGGGGAAGTTACAGAGGTCGGCGGCAAAGTTACAAAGGTCAAGGTTGGAGATAAAGTTGGTGTTGGCTGCTTGGTTGGTTCATGCCGCACTTGTGATAATTGTCGTGCAGATCTTGAGAACTATTGTCCCAAAATGGTGCTAACCTATGCAAGTCCAAACGTTGATGGAACGATTACCTATGGAGGCTATTCCAATGAGATGGTATGCAATGAACACTTTATTGTTCGTTTCCCAGAGAACCTACCACTTGATGGTGGGGCACCATTGCTTTGTGCCGGTATTACTGTGTACAGTCCAATGAAATACTATGGCTTTGCCAAACCCGGGAGCCACATAGCTGTTAATGGTCTTGGTGGACTTGGCCATGTGGCTGTTAAGTTTGCAAAGGCCATGGGAGCAAAAGTGACAGTTATAAGTACATCTGAGGGCAAGAAAGACGATGCCCTCAATCGTTTGGGTGCAGATGCATTTTTGTTGAGCAGTAATCCAGAAGCACTGCAGGTAACAAGTTGAATATTGAAGAGGTAACAATTTAACATGATGCGTGCTAATTCTTCATTATGTGGCTGACCAAGGTATCCATCCTTCTGCATCTCTTGCAGGCTGCAACAGGCACATTTGATGGCATACTTAATACTATTTCTGCTAAGCACGCTATTATCCCATTGCTTGGTCTACTAAAGTCTCATGGCAAGCTTGTTCTTCTTGGGGCACCCCCGGAACCACTTGATCTTCACTCTGCTCCTTTGCTTATGGGTATGCAGAAGTTTATTATGTTTCCGTCTTTTCTGTGCATAGCTTATTCCTCGGTAGGAATGTTGTTTTTTTTGGATTGGTATTCAATTCTCATCGAACTATATTAACAGGGAGGAAGATGGTTGCTGGAAGTAGCATTGGAGGATTGAAGGAGACCCAAGAGATGCTTGATTTTGCCGGAAAGCATAACATTACTGCAGATATAGAACTCATTTCCGCGGACAATATCAACACAGCTTTGGAGCGTCTGGCCAAGGGTGATGTTAGATATCGCTTTGTCCTTGACGTTGCAAAGACCTTGAAAGCTCCTTAATTGCAGCAATAGCACGGATGTAAATGAATCTACCTCCAGCTATAATTCCTTCGGCTTATTGCTGAAATACATTTAGATGTCCTGTGCCTGTCCCTTTTTTGTATCTCCTACGCCTAAGAATAAAAATGAGTTTGTTAGTAGGGGGGGAGATCATCGATATAAACTTCTTCCATAATGAAATTTGTCTTTTTTTGAATATTTCATTTTCTGCAAATCCTGCATTTTCCATTGTATTGCCTGGAAAGGCATTTGTTTTCCTGGAGATACTGGTGCTGCTAATCTTGCCGTTGAGCCCATTTGGGACCGGACAAATAATTAATAAGGTTGGTGAAGATTATAATTGTGCAAATTGTCTTGTGACAGACCAGTGGTCCCTTTTTTATCCGATTAGAAAAGGGAACGACATGATTCAAATATTTTGAGCCGACTAACTTCTACTTTCTGACAAGAATCAACCTCATGTTACTGTGAGCAATTGCATAGAAATTCCGAGCCATGAGAACCTTTTCTTTCAACAGCCGTATTCACATAGGTGGAAAATATCTTTTATCTTTTAACTTTGAGGAGCAAGAATTTATATAACAAAAAATTTTTAAAATGTTCTTGGTAAAATTAATAAAAATGTATTTACAAACTTAAAAAAAACAAATGCCTGATTAATTGCAAAATACCCATATAAAGTGAGGCTAAATTTATTTTACTTTCAAACTCAATAAATAGAGTTTATTTTTAAAAACAATCTTTTCATTTTGTTTTTTTTTCTTTTTTGACCACCAAACACTGTCATTCATTAATTAAATAGAATCATTAGACGAAATTATTAGAAAACAATTTGGAATCTCTCCCAAAAATAAGCAATGGTAGTCAAACAAGGAGCTATCATATTAAAACTCTTTGAAACATATCGAAATACAAGTCCATAATTTTATCCGAGCCTTGTCTAAACATATGAATAAAATCACCTAAAGAAGAGAAGTTTTCTCCAGGCTTATTTAAAGCATTACAAAAGTGAGCACAATCTCACAAAAGCAAACAACACAAATGGCTCTCAACTCACTATATCAAAAAGTCAATGTCACAAAAGGCTCTCTAAACTCTCTCAAAAACTTATAACACAAATGGCTTCACCAAACACTCCCTCCCATTCACCCCTCTACCACCCCTCTACAAATGATTATTTGTAGATAACAAAACTACCATGTGACCGAAAAATTAGATCACTTCATGAAGTATTAGAAGTGAGGGAGAAGTGGTAATCATGGGTGAGTGGTCGTAAAAAACATGTACCTTAAACCAAGTTTCCAAAAAAAATCATGGCCACTCCACTAACTTAGTGGTCAATTCTATGAGACCATTAACTTGATCATGGCCAAACTTCAAGGCACTACTAACAAATCTCCACCTTAACTTGAAGTTTGAAATCATCTTCCCCAAAGCCCTCGGAGCGGCTACTCAAATTCTGCCAATACCAAGTAAGTCCAAGCAATGGTTAAACTTGGAAACAGCATGACCAAAGACGCAATGCTCATAAAAACTCTAATTTTTTAGTAGTTTGATTACATAAAAGTCCTCTTTTTCTTAAAACTGCAAGTCTCTTTTTGTTCATGTGGCACAATTTTGGTACATTAGAAACTATCAAAGATGATGAGGCAACTGCAGCAGCATATGTAGGAATAGAACCCTACAAAACATACAAACTACTAACTCTTTTGCCTTTTAGTGTCACAGGAACACCTTTACGGTTTTCAAAACTCCACCTTTAGCTAAGTATTTGTAGCCATTTTCATCAAAAGTGATTAAGGAAATGAGATTCCTTTTCAAATCAGGCACATGTCGAACATTAATTAATTAATGTATAAACAAGGCCATCAAACATCTTAATACGAATTTTACCAATTCCTACAATATTGCACCATCAATAGAATCATAAGCAGAAAATCAATCCCGATTAGGAGACATGAAAGGAGCAACCCGATTCAACTATCCATTCATTCTTAAATTTAGAATAAGACTTAGAAACCATCAAAACATCACCCTATTCTTCTACGTTCAACTTCTATTTTTGAATTTTTTGTCTTTCTCTTTAACTTAAAGCATTCAAATTTGATGTTCCCCTTTTTATGACAGTAATTGCAAACTTTATCTATATTTTTAGACTGAAATTCATGTATATTTTTTATTCGTTTATAATCATTGTCCATTTCCCTTCTTATCACACTAAAGGTTGTTGCTTGATTTCAATACTACCGATTAATTCCTTATCAACCTTTTCCTTACTTGAAATGTTAACTACTTCCAAGGAAAGAGATTCTCCACCACTATAGATCGTGGTCTTCCTAAAACCTTTATATAAAAGTGGTAAGGAACGTAACATCATAATAGCTTGATCTCATCCTCTATCTTTACATCAATATTTTTTAACTCAATAATGAGGGAATTAAATTCATTAATGTGTGACCTAAGAGATGTACCTTCTGACATATAGAGCTTGTATATCTGTTGCTTCAAAATAAGTCTATTTGCAATTAATTTGGTCAGGTACAGTACGTTCAATTTCTTCCAAAGATCTGCTGCAATTTCCTCCAATAAAACTTCTTGGAGGACAGAATCATCTAAACCAGACTGGATGATGGAAAGGGCATCTTCATCCAACTCCTTCCAACTTTCTTCAAACATATCGGCAGACTTGTTCTCGTTCCCATCAAAAGCTGTATCCCATTTGTTTTGGGAAAGAGTGCCAAGCATTCTCACCTTCTACAAACTAAAACTCTTGGATTTATCAAACCTCTCAACTTTAATCTTTTTTATAACATTAAATTGAATGCAAAACCTAGCTCTGGTACCAGTTTGTTAGAGAAAAGCCCTACTTAAATGAATTCAATAAGTGCATAACAAAGAAGATTAAAAAATAAAAGGAGAAACATAAACTCAATAGTTTACATAGTTCGACTTAAAGCTTACGTCCATAGGATAAGATGAATGAAACTGAAAGAAGATTACAAAAGCAATCTCACAAAAGCCAACAATACCAATGGCTCTCAACTCACTAGATCAAAAAGCCAACAACACAAAAGGCTCTCTAAACTCTCTCAAAAGCCTATAGCATAAATGGCTTCACCAAACCCTCTCTCCCATTCACCCCCTCTACAAATAATTATTTATAGATAACAAACTATCATGTGACCAAAAAATTAGGCCACTTCACAAAGTAGTAGAAGTGAAGAAGAATTGCTAATCATGGGTAAGTAGTGGTAAAAACATGTGCCTTAAATCAAGTTTCGAAGATATCATAAACACTCCACTAACTTAGTGATCAATTTTATGACACAATTATTTTGATCATGGCCAAATTTCAAGGCACTACTAACATCCTCCAACATAGTATCTTACATTTTTCAACTCTCCCTCTTCCTACAACACCACCTAGAATAAGCAAAAAAATCCAGTTCCCCACACCACTAACCATTTTTTAACATCAATCCCAGCCATAGTCCATACACTCCTCACCATCGCACATTGAATAAAAATGTGCATATCTTGTTCCTTTACACTCCCACAAATTGTATACAATGGATTAACTTCATTAATCCGTTTACTAATATTATGATTGTAGGCCTTTTAGACCTTAAGTCTTCCCAATATTTTTTTTTTCCAGCCCATCTTTAAACCAATGATGACTTGGACCTCAGCTAAAGAGAAGGTGTCCATTTTGACTGGGTCAAGAGATGCCGGGCCAGACCGGGCTAGGCCACCCGGGCTGCCCGTTGGTGACTCTTCCATTTAATCCCTCTGCTCTCCTCTATTCTGTAAAGCCGTTTCTCTTTCTCTTGAAGTCTATTCCTTCTCCTTGACTATTGGTATTCGGTTATTATTCTTCTTTCTCCTTTCTTCTTTGCGGCTTCTGCCGCTGCTCTTCTCAATCCGTCAGCTTTCCTGTGACGTCATCACCACCGTCGGTTTATTTTTCTGTTCATCACCTTGTTATTGGATCTTTTTCTTGGTGTGGTTGAGAGAGCCGAAGAGAGAGAGAGAGAGAGAGAGAGAGAGAGAGAGAGAGAGAGAGAGAGAGAGAAGAGAGAATGGGTATCACCAGTGACTCTTGTCACGGCTGAGGCTTAGATCTGAGGGTCCGATCATTTGTGCACTTACTGGAGAAGAAAGATTTGTAATAGAATAGGCTCCTTTTATTTCCGCTGTCTTGTTTTAGTTTTGGCATGTAATAGTAATTAGTTTCTACAACAAGTGGTATCAGAGCCGCGGTTTGTCTCACTGGCATCGGCAACCATCGACGATTCCAGATGCGAGGGAACTATTAAGTTTCCTCAAATCTGGCGAGTGAAGTTTTTCTTGCACTCTCTTTTCTTTTCGATTATTTTACTGCTTTTATTTTTTCGGCTTGCCGCCGTGTTTATTTACTCATTTTGGTTTTCTCCAGCTTGCCGCCGTTATCTGTTCTGCTCTCGGCTTCCCGCCGTTTTGTCTGTTCTAGTTCTCTGTTGCCTTGGCTTGCTGCCATCCTGCTATTATTGTTACTGTTCAGTTTTTTTTTTAGTCTGCTGCTGCTGTTTTGGTCTTCCCATTCTTCTTCAGTTTTTTTTTTTTTTTTTTAAACTATGAAACCCAAGCCTGGCTTGAATTTGTGAGATTTCAAGTATTTGTGTCTTGGCGCGTTTTTTCTGTTTTTCAAAAGTTTTTATTCCCTCTGTTCTTTGTCTTTTTCTATTTTTTGGTAAGGTAATTTTGTTGCTGCCGTGTTTCTCGTTATTTCAGTTATATTGTTTGTTTCCTGGGTTTCGTGCTTCACGTTGTTGGGCTGTTTTTAAAGCAAAAGAGAACAAATCAAGCAAACTAAAACAAACCAACAACGTTTTTCTTGAAATTGTATTTTTTTATTTTTTGAAAAATCGGCAACTTTATTTTTTTTTGTTTCCAAATTTTTTTTTAAAATCTTTTTCATTTTTCCTAGTCATTTAATTACACTTATTTACCTTCAAAACATGTCAGTTCATAAAATTGAAACTGATAAGTTTGATGGCAAATCTGACCTTGTAATGTGACGGAGGAAAATGAAAGCAGTTTTGGTACAAAATCAAAATTGCACCCGCTATCTGTAGTCCTGAAGAGTTTTCGGAATCTTGGAAGGGTGAAATTCTTTCAGAAAAACTAGGTGATGCTCACAGTTGCCTCACCTTGCATTTAACTGACAATGTTTTATGAGAAATTGATGAAAAAGACAATGCTTTTGAAATTTGGACTAAACCGGAAAAACTATATTTGGGAAAATCACTTTCAAATAAAATTTATTTAAAAGAGCAGCTTTTCAGTTTTAAAATGAGCGGATCAAAAACACTTTCTGAAAATATGGATGATTTAAATAAAATTGTTTTGGAACTTCAAAATGATGGAGAGAACATCTCTGATGAAAATATTACAGTCATTTTATTAAATGCCTTACATGAATCTTTCAACGATGTCAAATCTGCTATTAAAAATGGCAGAGATTGGTTTATCTCTTTCCGATGTTAAAAATGGGTTTTTTTCTTACTTGAGCCCAATTTCAAAAAATGGGTACTAAAGAGGCCCAAACTTTTTTTTTTTTTAAAATCTAGAACTGGCCATAACGCACAATGGTTGTACGTTATCATTATTGATAATGCACAATGGTTGTGCGTTATCTATAATGATAATGCACAACCATTGTGCGTTATCACATAATTACGGTTTTTTCACTAATCAGCCGATATGGTTGATAACGCACAACGATTGTGCGTTATAACGCACAATCATTGTGCGTCAGCCAAGTAATTTTTTTTTTATGTTTTTAAATTTTTTTTATTTTTTAAATTTTTTTTTGAATGAATTTTTTTTTAATGAAAATTTATTTTGGGAAAACTTATAATTGTATAATTTTTTTAAAAAGAATGTATTTATTATATTTAACTTATTTTAAGTGCATTTATGATGATAATATTTATATGGTTTTCTTGGAAAATATATTTAACTTTTAACCATTTCATCTCAAGTTATTTGAAGAAGTAATACTAAAGATATTGTAAAAATTTAGAACAATGATGTAGTTAGAAGAAATTGAAAGAAAATTTTCATTAATAAAAACATGTTTTATTACAGCAATTTCAAGAAAATGTTAAACTTATACATTGCTCTGTCCGGGATTATTACAATTTTTTCTATTATGTCCCGGCATGCGACATCTGCCACATCTTGGGGGAGAATCCGGATTTCTATAATCCATTTCCCCCTAAAATCGCTTGTCCTGTTTCCTACCCCGTTCCTTTTTCATGTTTGGAGATAAAATGTTAAACTAAAAGGAACATCCCTCCAAAAGTTCTCACTAAAGACCGGCTGAAAATTCACTTTGTAAGTTCTTCTGTACCTTTGTTGCGAATATATCTCCAGCACATATGTATCTGTTCTTGGCCCATTTTCTCTACACACTACAAGAACATGAGAACAAGGCGATATGTATGATTGTCAATTTCTGCAACTACAGAATTTATTATTCATCCGTAATGTATAAACGTTTTTGCCAGTACCAGAAACCCGGATTAGAGATTTGACCATGTATATTCCCTCTCGCGGATTGTAAGTTGTAACTTTGTGTTCTCTTGATTTCATTTCAATCCACAAGAACTTGTCAAAAATTCGTGTTGGAAATAGATCCACACAATTTTCAGCCTCTTCACGGTGTTTGTGAAAGTACTTAACTAGGTTGTTGAATATTAGTTCAACCAGGGCTTTTAAAGGTAGAACCCTAGCTTTCTTCACCACACTGTTAAGTGCTTCAGAAATGTTCGTTGTCACGATATCATGTCTGGAACCACCATCATACGACAGTGCCATTTCTCTGGGTCCAACTTCATCAAGTAAATATAAGCATCAACATTTCTTTATTGAATTTCTTTCATTACATGGTCAAATTTCCATTGTTTGGATTCTGTTCCAGCCTACCACATCAAGCTTTTTAATTCTGTGTTCTTGAAGGTCTTGTTGAAATTTGCTCGAACATGGCGTAAACAAAATCGATGAACTGCAAATGGTGGTTGCCACAAAGGTTGACTTTGAATAGCAGAGAAAATACCTTTGTGGCGATCAGAAATGAGGCATACGTGGCGATCTTTCACGATGTATTCTCGCAAGCTTTTAAGGAACCAATTCTAACTCTCAGATGATTCCTTATCAACAATTGCAAAAGTAAGTGGGAACAAGTGATTATTTGCATCCCACGTACTTGCAATTAACAGCACGCCCTTGTATGGTCCCCTTAAGTGTGTTCCATCCACAGAATTCACTAGCCGGCAATATGAAAATCCGTCTATACATGGCGAGAAACACCAGAAAACAAATTTGAAAACATAATTAGGGGGACTGCTTATTCTGTGATGCAAAAATTCGTATACAGTCCCCGGGTTTAAATCATGTACAGCTTGTAAGTATTTAGGTAAAATTTTGAAGGTTGTATCCCAGCTACCAAAAACCCTTTCGATAGAAAATTTTCAAGCATACCATGCCCGCTTGTAAGCACAGCCCATTTGAAACAATACCTGCACTTCTTGAATGATGTTCGACACAGGTATCTCAGGCTCATTGGCAACTAGGTGTGATATAGACATTGATATAAATTTTGAAGACAAGTTTCTGTACTTGTTTTCTTCAATTTGTACAAGGCATGTGTGTTGTTTTACGAATCTGGTTATTTCCCATGGACTGTGCGTGGCTTTCTTTTTTATACGGATGTACCATGAACAATAATTATTGTCACTATGATGGTAACATCTTGCGGTCCATGTGTCAATCTTACTTTTCAAAACTCGCTATTCACGTCCGACACTGATAGACCATTACGAACCGCACTTATTGCCTACACTTTGTCAACGAATCTCATGCCTAACTGTATGTCAGTCATGGAGTCATTCCAATCGAGTAATCGGACAGTACCAGATTTTACAAGGTCATCTATAGGAGAACCCGAGCCACATCTAGGAATGCTCCAGAATGTGTGTAGTTGTACCTAGCGTTGCTGAACCATTGGCTACTCTCCCATTATGGCACTATGTTTTCGGTTACCGGGTTTATAGGATTTACAGGGTTCAGGGGAGTTTGGAACTCTCCTTCTTCCGGGTCATTGTCGTCATCAGATTCAGATTGACTAGAAAAGCATCATCTCTGTCCAATCCGTCAACCTCATCGTCGTCGTTATTGACGTTACTGTACAACATAGACAGTTCATCAGAAACCATCTGTGTTACCGCTGTAATATGTTCTGACAAAGTTGTCGTATTTCTGTCAGGTGTAATTGAAATATTTTGTTGCTGGATATGCTCGAATTCAACAAGAATAACCCTTTCTTCGCTAGGTGGGGTGGAATAGTCCATAGATAACGCATTTCTTCATCATTGTTCATGCTATATAAATAAAAGTAAAATATACGATGCACTTCGTAGTATGAAGGCACCCTCATTGTCATTCAAACATTCTAGAGAGTGGGATCCATATCTCGGTATTTCAATACTTTCCTTACTAGTTCGTCATGTGAAATCATTCGGGTCGTTGGCAATGTCCAACTTTTCCGCAGTACTCTAGTAAAATAGGGACCATATGCATCCCTTACAATTTCAAAATCCCAAAATAGCATCACTCTTACAGGGTTGATTGCTTCTATTTTAAAATGATTTAACTGTAAGTGTTTAGGGAGGATAAAATATGAAGATGTTAAGAACTTTGTGAATTGAAAAAGAATGAATGGATTGTTAAGAGAGAGAAGTTGGATATGCTGTAAGTGTTTTGTAGATGGAGAGAAGAATGAATGAATGTATTTATAAAGTAATGGGATGAGTAAATACCTTTGAATGGCTGATGCGGGAATTATTGTACTGGGATGAGTGAAAAGTAATGGGATGATGCAAGTGTTATCCGGAATGATTGGGCGTAAAGCATCTTGTCCTAGGATGAGTTGGGATGGGTGAATTATTCTCCTGGGATGAGCTAGGATGAGTGAATTATTGTCCTGGATGAGGTGACAATGAACTGTGATGAGTGAATTATTGTCCTAGAGGTGGTGACAAATGAAGATAACGCACAATGGTTGTGCGTCATCTTTAAGTATAACACACAGCTGTCATACGTTATCTTCAGGGATAACGTACAACAGTCATGCATTATCCATGAAGATAACGCATGACTGCTGTGCATTATCCTTGAAGATAACGAACAACAGTTGTGCGTTATCTTCTTTTTTTTTTTTTTTTTTCAGTAAACTTTTTTTTTGTTATCTTCAGTAATTTTTTTTTTTTTTTTTTTGTGTTCTCCTCAGTAGATTTTTTTTCTATTTCACATTTCCCAGGTTTTATTTTTTCCTTTTTCAAATCAATTAAAAGATTTGTTAAAATGTAAAATATTATTTTCTTCCGCTTTTAGTTTTTTGCTTTTTCAAACCAAATTAAAAATGTTATTGTTAAAATGTAAAATGTGAATTTTTCGGCTTTTACCTAAAACAAAATAATCAATAATTAATATACGTAAAATAAATAAATCAATAATATAAACATGAACTGAATACTTTATATAGAAATTTAATTTACATATAATTGGGAATGGATACTAGAAAATACTAATTAGAACTACGGCCAGTCGGATAGCGTGAACCTCGTCGTCTTCTTACCAATACGATGCCCGAATCCATAATGTTGTACACCATCCATATCATCCGTCTGCTCCTCTTCATCAAATGAAGATGCATGCAATATAGGCTGATGCGGTGTACATGAACCGGCTATGCCCGGAGGAGGGGTACACGAAACCCGGAAAACCCGAAAGATGTAGAATGTGGTGATTAAAATGAGGCAAATCCTAAACTGGGAGGGGGAGGTATCTGCGATGTCCCGGATCCACTAGGAAGTGATTGGGGAGCTGGCGTCAAACCCAAACTGAAAGAAGGTATATCTAAGTTCAGGCTATCAAATAGGTCAATAGTCGGTTGTCCACCTCCAGATTCCTCACCCCTCTCTACCTCTACATGTCCAGGGTTGACATGTTCGTGCCTGTCTGGAAAAGGCGGTACAGGAGGGCATCCATCACCTGCTCCACGACCAGGCTGTCTGCGAGTGCCCCTCTTAACTCCACGAGCACCTCAATCCGGTACGTGTCCCTGGGGACGGTGACGCGACGGTTGTACAGGGAACGTCTGCTGGATATCGTACTGCCATAGAGTGCAGCCAAAAGTACCGCCGATAGAGACCATGCACCTCCGGATAGTCGTCTGCACTTTCTTCGCGAACACGGCCAACTGTGAAGGATCAGTAGGTGGCTCCTGTATCACTACTGAAGCCATATCATCCACCTCTTGCAACATAGAAGTCTAAACAAAAAAAAATTTAAATAAATAAATTAAACCGTTAGAATCAACATAAATAACTGAAATGCATGAGAATTTAAAAAAAAAAAAAAAAAGCAAAACGTATTTGTAGAACGTACCATCATCCATCTGTCCACACGGCGGGCTGATATCCATGCGAATGGGCATCACGGTTAGCTGGATTGCCGATGTAAACCCGTGTGATACCCTGATACCATCTAATATACTCGTCATGGGATATGATAACACCTCAGCAGCTAGGGCATGGCCATCCCTAACGCGAAGTAGCCATTGTAGCCAGGCCTCTACGTGGCTAGCATGTTGTGTCCCCCAGTAAGTATTGTTATTCCCCCTAAGCTGGATCTGATGCAAGTCCAGACGAGTATCACATGCATCTGGAACCATCTGAGCTTGTGTAAACTGGCGCATCACACGTCCGAGATAATAGTACTCCACTATCTTATAATAGATGAGTGGGACCTCTGCCCGCCATAGGTCAGATGGAACCAAAGTATGGTCAAGATAAGGGAGCCATATAAACTGTCACGTCAAAATTCAAAATAAATAAAAACTTTAAGTGCATAAAAAAACCCAGTTAATTACAAATAATACAAAATATTATAAAGCGAACATGATAAGATGGCATTAAATCTAACTGGTCTCTGTATATCACAAGAGTGTGCGCATGCAATTGACTACAGTCAAAGGATGTGCACCATATAGCGCCAAGAGGAGTAAGAGGGTCGGCCTGAACATCCGTAATCAACTGAGGCGCAATGCAGGTCTACACAACCACGCCCAAATCTGTAGTAAGACTAAGGCTCCCCATATCTGTCGTGCACCCCCAAAAGCTGCTGTGCACAACTGCCTATACACAAATCCAAGTACGTAGCTACAGCTATATGTCCTGATAGCATCAATATCCTCTAATAAACTGAGGTAACACACATGAACCAAGTTCCCGGAGAAGTCGGAAAGCATATATTTGCCAATGAGTAAGAAAATAAATCTACGAGCGCGCAGAATTATATCATCATCGGTCTCTGAACCGGTAAGCGCTCTCAGGATCCATGCTTCCAAAGGTTCCTTCTTGACCTTGTATCCGAAAAAGTGGCGGCGAGACAACCGCACACCAAGAAGTCTCTCGATAAGCTTAATCCAGTACTGACTCCAGCTAGGGCCGGTAACGACCAAACCCTCTATCCCTAAACCCCACAGTGCCTGTACATCCTGTAGAGTTATTGAGACTTCACCACAGGTCAAGTGAAATGTGTGAGTCTCCGGTCTCCACCTCTCTACTAATACGGTAATAAGTGCGTGATCCAGCCCAATGTAACCACATCTAAACACTCCTCCCAACCCAATTCTGTCAACAAACTCCACCAACCTACCGAGAACCGTACTGTAACACTGGAATAGGTTGCGCCCGAAACGCCTCCACTGAAGATCAGTAAAACACGTCTCGTGGTTCCCACTCCAAATCAAACCAGATCGGTGCTCGTACTGTCTCTATAAAACATCAGGGACTACGGGACCCGGATGCACGTGGGATGGGACTTCTTCCATCTACATTATTTATAGTTTGAGTTACGGTTAATATCTATATATTAAAAGTAAAAATTTTTATATAAATTCTAATTCCAAACTCTTTTAAGGTGTGTTCTTTATGGTACACTTCATTTACGGTTTTAGGGTTTGTATGATTTTTAGCATGTCAAATTTAGTATTTTTAGGGTTTACAGTATTTTTAATGTTTTATAATTTGCAGTTAATTATCAAGAATATTAACATTTAAATTTATTATGGTTTACTGCTAGAAAGTTTATAGTTTCACGTTTTAATGTTTAAATCGTAAAGATTTTAGAGTTTTTAGGGTTTGCATTTAGAAAGTTTAGAGTTTTACGATTTAATGTTTAAAATATAATTTTTAGGGTTTACGGTTAAAAGTTTAAAGTTTACGATTTAATGTTTAAAATATTCAGATTTTAGTTTTTTTTGGGGTTTACTGTTACAAAGTTTACAGTTTTATGGTTTAATGTTTAAAATATTACGATTTTAAGGCAAGAGGGATTACTGTTACAAAGTTTACAGTTTCACGGTTTAATATTTAAAATATCAATTTTAAGGTTCTTGGATTTTATTGGGGTTTACTGTTACAGAGTTACTATTTTTATTTTTTAATGTTTCAAAAATCAATTTTATGGGTTTTTAAAGTTTTTATAATATACCCTATATGATTTTAATATTATGATTTTGGCTTTTAAGGTTTACTGTTAAAAAGTTTATCGTTTTACGGTTTAATGTTTGATATAAAATTTTGGATTTTATTAATACATTTTTAAGTTTTCTATTATTTAAAGTTTAGAATTTTTAAGTTTTTTTAAGGTTACTTATAGTATATTTTATAAGTAAGTATTTTACTACTTTGTAAATTCATTATTAGGGTTTTAGAGTTTAAATAGAAGTATTAATTACTAAACTCTAAATTTTCAAGTTTCGGTTCTACTATTTACCAAAAAAAAAAAAAAATAGAAGAGAAAAAAACCCAAATTACAAGTTCCCATCCTTTCTACTCAAAAATTTATATGAAATATGCAAAATAATTATCTAAATAATTAAAACAAATTCAAATAATCATAAAGTAAAGTAAAAAATTAAACATTAATTATCCAAATAAATTCATGAAAATAATTCATCACCCTAAGATCACTTTTACAAAAAACAATTATATACATAAATTTTCAAATTTGCACAAATGTATTAATAACAACAATTTTAAACATAAATCCAAACCCGCACTTTCACAAAAAAAAAGAATTAACACAAATAAACAAATAAAATTCATAAAAATGATTAACAAACACACAATAATTAAAATTAATAAATAATACACCAATCCAGTTAAATAACTAAAAACTTATCGAAAATTAAAAATGCAGCTCTAGTCTATTGTTTTCCGCTCCAAATCTTTAATAACCCATACTCCAAAGACAGTCTCGCAGAGTCAAACTTGAACTTCAAATATTAACTAAATTTTAACTGTAAATTTTGAAATTAAATACAAAAGTATTAAAAGAAGAGAAGTCAAAGCATAAGAAGAAGGAAGAAAATAAATGGAAGAAGGAAAGAACTTACCAAGCGGTGGCGGCGACGGATGAGGCTGAAAAATTTTCAGGGAGGAAATTAGAAAAAAGAAATTAGGAGGCTGAAGAAAGAGAGATACCAGAGAAAGCAGAAAATATTGAGGCGGAAGAAATAGAGAAAGCAGAAATATTGAGAAAAGAAATAAGGAGGAAGAAGAAATAGAAGAAGAAATGAGGCAGAAATAAGAAGAAAAAGAAGAAGAAGAAGAAGACGGGAGGCGGAAATAAGAGAGAATAAATAAGGAAGAAGAAGAAGGAGAAGAAGAAAGGAGGCAGCTGGGGTATTAGCGTTTATAATGTGATAAAACTTCAATAGGCGAGAGGTGTAAGCACTGATCTTACCCAGTTACAGGATCAATCGAATCCACAAACGCATAGTCATTGTGCGTTATCACTCATAATAATGCACAATGGACGTGTCATGAATGAAAACGCACAATGGACGTGCGTTATCATGAATGATAACGCACAATGGCTGTGCGTTATTGCCATATCTGCACCAGCTAAGTACCACGTCGGTTTTTAACACATTAGCTGCAGCTTAATGCGGCTTAAGCAGCGTGATTAGGAATAACGCACAACCATTGTGCGTTATCACCTGAGATAATGCACAATGATTGTGCATTATGGCTAGTCCAGAATTTAAAAAAAAAAACTGGGCCTCTATAGTACCCATTTCTTGAAATTGGGCTCAAGTAAGAAAACAACCCTTAAAAATGCTTTGAAATCTAAAGGATTGGATTTACAAAAAGAAAATAAATCAGATGGTGAAAATCTTTTTGTACGAGAAAGAGTTGACCGGAGGGAACCTCCTAGTCATCGTTTTAAAACTAAAGGGCGATCCAAATCTCAAGAGAAGAACGAAGTAAAGTGTTTTTGTTGTGGTAAAAAGGGTCATATGAAAAACAAGTGTTTTAACCGGATTAAAGATGAAAAATAACGTAAACATGGTAAAGTAAAAAATATTTCTTGTTATTATAAATGTGTAATATCTAATTATTAATAAAAAGTAAAAATTAAAACTTAGAAAAAATTATTATTACCACCGGCAAAGGTGGTGGTAGCGGTAGCAGCAGTCAACGGGTGGCGCAATCGGCGACAGAGGTGGCAGGTGGCGGCAACTGGCAGTAAAAGTGGTTGTTGGCTATTGCTGTTGGGTGTATTGGAGTGGAATGGGAGGGGAAAGGGAAGGAGGAAAGCTGAAGAACCGATAGTGGTGGGAGAGGAGATTTAGGGCTACTATTTGGAGAGGATTTGGAATCAGTTTTTTTAAAAAATTAATAAGTTAATTTTTTTTTTTAAGTTTCAATCCTTTAACTATGAAAACAAATTTAAAGGGTTTACATATAAAACAAAAATTTCACTAAGGAGTTTTTAATAAGAAAACAGTTCATTTAAAAAAAAAAAACAGCTTTTTTTTTTTATGTTTAGCCATTTTTTAAAATTGGATACTAAATTGACTCAGTTTTTTTTTTTTAATTCTACAATGGACATAATGCACAGTCATTGTGCGTTATCATCTCAGATAACGCACAATGGTTGTGCGTTATAACTAATAACCGGATTAACACGCATTAAAAATCATGTTTACTGACGTGGCGAAATCGTTTACTGACGTGGCGGTGAATTGTCGATAACGCACCGTGATTGTGTGTTATCATTCATTATAACGCACAACTATTGTGCGTTATTATTACTGATAATGTACAATGACCGTGCGTTATCATGTTATAAACCCTACAACCGCCTTCCTTTCTTCTTCTTTCTTCTTTCTTCCCCGAAAATTTTCTTTTCTTTCTTCTCCGCTATCTTTGTACCGCTGCCGCTTTCCGCTGCTCCGACGCCACCGCTGCTTTGGTAAGTCATTTTCCTCTTCCTTTTGTTTTCTTCCTTCATCTTATACTCGTATCTTCTCTTTTTCTTATACTCTTGTGTTTTATTTTAAAATTTACAGTAAAAATCTCGAAAAATTTTGGTTCCATTTTTCAAATTTAAGTTTGAATCGGTGAGACTTTCCTTGAAGTACGTGATAAAGTTGATTTTTGGTACAAATAAACACCTTAAGTCTTAATTATTAGCTTGTAAAAATATTTTATTAATCATAATCATTACATTAATTTTATTTTATTTTTTTTATTATTTTTGTGCAAGGGGAATAAAAGAGGACAAACAGCCCATGGCACAAGAAGAATAAAAGAGAAAGAAGAAGAAGCCCATGTAAGGAAGCAAGCTGCAACCGAAAAGGGCAGCTTCTTAAAGGAGAATAAAGAAGAAAATGGGAAAGTTGGCTGCCGAGAAAAAAAAAAGGGGAAAGAGAAGAAGAAATTGGAAAGCAAGGAAAAGGATTGCCATTATTAGGAAGCTGCATAGGTGGGCTGCAATATAAGAAGCAGCTGCGAGCCGCAGAAAAAAAAAAAAAGAAAAAAAAAATCACAGGCAGCGGAGCTGCTGCTGAGAAGAAAAAAAGAAGAAAAGCAGAAAAAGAGAGCTGAGAGAAGTAGAAGATTCCAGAAATTCAGCAGCTGAAGAAATTTCCAGCTGCTGCAGAAAAATTCAAGCACAGCAGCAGAATTCCAGAATTTTCCAGCAGCAGAAGAATTTTCCAGCAGTGAGAAAAAGTCCAAAGAACAATGAGAAAAAATACAGCAGCTCCAAGTGAAGAAAAAAGCCATGTTTTCTTCCAAGAAATTGGTTCCTTCTTTCCCTTTAGCCATGAACTAATTTTATGTTTAGAGTCTTGATGAAACCCTAGCTATGTGACTTTGATTTATTTTATTTTTGGAGATTTAGTATATTATTTATGTGATTGCATATCTTTGGAAATTGTTTGGTTGATTGCAATTAATTCTTGGTGGTTGTTCTTGTAGAATAATTGTTTGGGTTAATTGATATTTTTATGGATGCTTGATTCTTGTAGTCTTGAGTATGAGAGATATGTAATTTTTGCAAGTATATTGTAGGTTTTAGAATTGAATAGTTCATGCTAATTTTAGATGATTTATGTCATAGGAATGAATAAGTCATGTTAATGGTTACATGAATTATGTCATGCATTTAAGCACAATATATTTCTTTAGTCAATTGAAGCTTGTAGCCTAGATCACCACATGAATGTTTAATCTTTTCTCCTAAATAAAATTAAAGCATTGTTATATAGGTTTGTGGTGGATTCAAGGTTCTAAATCATTTCTTTTGTTAAGCTCTCGTTATTTTAGTTATTTTATTTATTAGTTTTATTTTATTTAGTAATAATTTTTATATAATAAACTTTGATTCTTTTTATAGAATTAATTTAGGAAGATAATAATTTAAGTAATTAATCCCTTTCTCTGTGGTTCGATACCCTAATACTTTCATATTACTTTGATCTTGTGCACTTGCAAGTATTGGGTTAAAACTTTGTTATAAAAATCTCGATCAAGTTTTTGGCGCCATTGCCGGGGAAGGGTTAATTTAATTGATTGTGTTATTGTCTCCTAAATTTGTTAGTATTTTTGTTTGTTCCAATTTTTTTATTATTATTGAAAAATTTTGTTTTGTTATCTTAGTTGTCTTTAATTTTTTTTTTGTCTTCTTTATTTTGTTATAATTCCATTTTATTTAGATATTTATTCTTCATTATTATTTGTAGTAATTTTTTCTTTTCTTGAATTTGTTAATGCATGGTCGTCGTTCGCTCTCTGTTGATTTGAAAGAATTTGATCCTGAGATAGAGCGTACACTTAAGGCACTTAGAGCACAAGGAAAAATGACTAACACTTTTGACATTAAAATGGCTGAACATCCGCGAGCACTAAGGGAGTATTTTACTCCCAACACATATAACTCACCAATAGGTAATAGAATACATGAAATATAGGCTAATCACTTTGAAATCAAAGCTTCTACTATTCAAATGCTACAATCTTTTTATGGCCTTGATTCTGAAAATCCTTATAAGCATATTGATGAGTTTTTAGAAATTTGCTCTACTTTTAAGCTACCTAATGTTACTGATGATGCTATTAGATTGCGTCTTTTTCCTTTCTCTTTGAAGGATAAGGCTAAACATTGGTTACACACACGTGAGAGAATAGGTACATGGGCTGAGATGTCTAGGGAATTTTTGAAAAAATATTTTCCTATGGGTAAACTTACAAGATAAAGGAGAGAGATCACTACTTTTTCCCAACAAAATAATGAACAATTTCATGAGAGTTGGGAGAGATTTAAAGAACTTCTTCGTAGTTGCCCTCACCATGAAGTCCCTAAATGGCAGCAAATCCAAAGTTTTTATTCAGGACTAGATGAGAGAAATCGCCAAATGGTTGATTCCTCTTGTAGTGGTACTTTTCTTCATAAAACTGCAGATGAGGCGTGGGATTTATTTGAAAATTTGAGTGATAATTTGCAACAACATGCCACCTCCTCACGTGTAGGCACATCTAGGCAAATAGGAAATAGAGGAATGTATGAAGTTTCTCAAAATGTTGATCTTTCTTTGAAAGTTGATGCCTTATCCAAAAAGTTTGATCAATTGTTAGCTTTAAATACATTGCCTACTAATTCTCCTAATGTTCAAGGTGTTTGTGCAATTTGCTCTAGTCCCTCTCATGTTATTTATGACTGTCCTAGTGCTTCACTATTTCCAGAATTTGTGCAGGAACAAGTCAATGCAGCTCAAGGATTTCACAGGCAAAATGACCCCTATTCAAACACGTACAATTCAGGCTGGAGAAATCATCCTAATTTCTCTTGGAAGCAACAAGGAGGGGAAGGTCAATTAGGCCAACAACAATATCAGCAAAATAAACAACCTGGTATGACTGCTCCTCCTAGTTTTCAATCTCAAAGGTATGTACCTCCTTATCCTCCTCAAAGTGGAAATTCTATTTTTGAAGAAAAAGTCTTATCTGCTTTGAAAGGTTTGGAAGTTAAGACACAAATTCTAGACTCTCACACTCAATCTATTGCTAAGTTAGAAACTCAAATAGGGTAACTAGCTAATGCAATAAGTAGAAGAGATGAGGGTAGGCTTCCTAGTCATCCAATAGAGAACCCTAGAACTAATTATCATGAGCAAGCTAAAGCTGTAATTACCCTTAGGAGTGGGAAGGAGGTAGATAATAAAGTAGAGAAACCAATTAAAGATAATGAATTAAATGAAAATGAAACTGAGGAGATTGATATAGAGACTAAAATTGAAAAGAATGTATAAAAGGAACTAGCTTCCTCTTCTAAATATAAAACTCCAGAACCATCTCCCATGACTTCGTACAAGCCTAAGGTTCCCTTTCCTCAAGCTTTATTACCACCCCACATCTTAGAAAGGACAATAAAGTGGAAGACATATTAGAAACCTTCAAAGAAGTTAAAATCAACCTTCCACTTTTAGATGCCATTAAGCAAGTCCCAGCCTATGCAAAGTTTCTTAAAGACATATGCACTTTCAAAAGAAAATCTTAAAGTAATGTTTCTAAGAAAGTCTTCTTAACTGAACAGTAAACTCCATTTTGCAACATAACACTCCACCTAAATACAAAGACCCTGGCGTCCCTACCATCTCTTATCTTATTGGTGATCATAAAATAAATAGGGCACTCTTAGATTTAGGTTCTAGTGTTAACTTGATTCCTTACACCGTCTATGAAGAATTAGGATTAGGGGAACTGCAACCAACTGATTTGACTTTACAGTTAGCTGATAGATCAATCAAGGTACCTAGGGGGAGGATAGATGATGTTCTTGTTCAAATTGATAAGGGTGTCTTCCCTGTAGACATAGTCTTAAATAATGGAACCTGGTAGATCTTCTAATAATCATATCCCTGTTATTCTAGGCCGCCCTTTCTTAGCTACTGCAAATGCTACTATTTATTGTAGAACTGGGGTAATGGATGTCTCTGTGATGAATATGAGGATTAGATTGAATATCTTTAAAGCTTCTTCACTACCAATTATGGAAGATGATTATGATTGTTATTTGGTAAATATAATTGATGAATTAATTGAAGAAACTCTACCTATAATGTATTCTAAAGAATCTGCTTCTATTGAGAATGAGAATATTATGTGCATGGATAATGTAAATTCTATTTTTCCTTATATTGCACCACTAGAAAATTCTTCGTAGGTTGGGAATCATGAACATTTGCCTGTGCTTGCAAAATCCCATGTTGTACCTTCTCTTATGTGTCCACCCCAGCTTGAATTGAAAACTCTTCCTTCTAAATTTAAATATGTTTTCTTAGGTGAAAATAAAACTTTGCCTGTGATAATTTCCTCTGAGTTAAAATCTGACCAAGAAAGGGATTTAATTAAAGTTCTTTCTAATCATAAAGGGGCTATAAGGTGGTCCATAGCTGATTTAAAGGGAATAGACCCATCTGTATGCATGCATAGAATACATCTAACAGACAATGTGCAACCTTCTAGGGAATTACAAAGAAGCTTAAACCCTAACATGAAAGAAATAGTAAAAAAAGAGGTAGTTAAGCTCTTAGATTCTGGTATTTGTTATCCTATCTCTGATAGTCCATGGGTTAGTCCTATACAAGTTGTACCAAAGAAGGCAGGAGTGTCTGTAATAGATAATAAGGAAAGAGAGTTAGTTCCTACTAGAGAAGTTACTGGGTGGAGAACCTGTGTGGACTATAGAAAACTAAATGTTGCAACTAGAAAAGACCACTTCCCTCTACCTTTTATTGATCAAATTCTTGAAAAATTAGCTGGTCAAAGTTTTTATTGCTTCTTAGATGGTTATTCAGGATACTACCAAATTACAGTATATCTCAAGGACCAAGAGAAAACTACTTTTACATGCCCTTTTGGTACTTTTGCTTTTCGTAGAATGCCTTTTGGATTATGTAATGGGCCCGCTACTTTTCAAAGATGTACGCTTGCTATCTTTTCTGATATGGTTGATAAGTTTCTTGAGGTTTTCATGGATGATTTTTCTGTTTTTGGACCTACTTTTGAAGATTGCCTTAATAACTTGTCTGCTGTTTTAGAAAGATGTGAAGAAGCTAACTTAGTTCTAAGTTGGGAAAAGAGTTATTTCATGGTTACAGAAGGAATAGTTTTGGGACATAAAGTGTCTAAAGAAGGAATTGAAGTAGATAAAGCTAAAATTGATTTGATTGCTATTCTTCCTCCACTTAAATATGTTAAGCAAATTAGATCATTTTTGGGGCATGCAGGATTTTATAGAAGATTTATAAAAGACTTTAGCATTATTGCTAGACCTTTAACTAATCTCTTGAGAAAAGATGTTGCATTCAATTTTGATGAATCTTGCATGAAAGCTTTTGAAAAACTTCGTTCTCTTCTTATATCTGCACCTATAGTTCAGGCTCCTAATTTTTCTTTACCCTTTGAAATCATGTGTGATGCTACTGATTTTGCTGTGGGCGCTATTTTAGGGCAAAAGACTGAAAAAAAACCTCATGTCATTTACTATGCTAGTAGAACTCTTACAGATGCTCAAAGAAATTATACAACAACTGAAAAAGAGTTATTGGCTGTAGTTTTTGCACTTGAGAAATTTCATTCTTATCTCTTACATTCCAAAGTGATTATTTATTCTGATCATTCTGCTTTAAAATACTTATTGTCAAAAAAAGAGACTAAACCAAGATTGATTAGATGGATATTACTTTTGCAAGAGTTTGATATTGAAATCAGAGATAAGAAAGGTTCAGAAAATTTAGTAGCTGATCATTTATCTAGATTGTGGGATAATAATCATGATGAAGCAGTTGCTTTGAAAGATACTTTTCCTGATGAGCAGTTATTTTCTTTATCACATTCTCTTGTCCCTTGGTTTGCACCTATTGTTAACTATCTCTCTGCAGGTGAAATTCCAGCACTTTGGAATAAACAAGATAGGGATAAATTCTTTTCAATGGTTAAGTATTGTTATTGGGATGATCCCTACCTGTTTAAACATTGTCCTGATCAAGTAATCCGTAGATGCATACCTGAATGTGAATTTCATAGTATCTTAACCTTTTGTCATTCGTATGAATGTGGTGGACATTTTGGAGGTCGTAAAACTGCTGCTAAAATTCTTCAAAGTGGTTTTTATTGGCCTGGTTTATTCAAAGATGCTCATAATTTTTACTTGGCATGTGAAAGGTGTCAACGTACTGGTTCTATTTCTAAACGTAATATGATGCCTTTACAACCTATTTTAATTGTTGAGATCTTTGATGTTTGGGGAATTGATTTTATGGGTCCTTTTCCATCTTCTTTTGGTTATCATTACATTTTGGTAGCAGTGGATTATGTGTCTAAATGGGTGGAAGCTATAGCCACAAAAACAAATTATCATAAGATAGTTATTAAATTTGTTAGAGATCATATTTTCTGTAGATTTGGTACCCCTAGAGCTATTATTAGCGATGGAGGAAGTCATTTTTGTAACCGTTCTTTTGAAGCTCTTCTTAGAAAGTATTCTATAACTCATAAAGTGGCTACCCCTTATCACCCCCAAACAAGTGGTCAAGTAGAAGTGTCTAATAGGGAGATTAAATCCATTCTTGAGAAAACTGTTAGACCTGATAGGAAGGATTGGCCCCAAAGACTGAATGATGCACTTTGGGCTTATCGCACAGCTTACAAGACTCCTATAGGAATGTCCCCTTTTAGACTCCTTTTTGGGAAAGCATGTCACTTGCCAGTAGAATTAGAACATAGAGCTTATTGGGCTATTAAAGCTCTTAATTTTGATTTGAAGCAAGCTGGTTCTAATAGAAAATTGCAATTAAATGAACTTGATGAATTACGAAATGAGGCATATGAGAATGCTAAAATTTACAAAGCTAAAACTAAAGCTTTTCATGATAAGATGATTTCTCGAAAATCATTTGAACCTAACCAAAAAGTTTGGCTTTTTAATTCTAAATTACGTCTTTTTCCTGGTAAGTTGAGATCTCGTTGGGATGGATCTTTTATTGTCAAACAAGTTTTTCCCTCAGGTGCTATTCAGATTGGAGATCTTGAAAACAACCGAACCTTGATTGTTAATGGACAACGGTTGAAGCCTACTAATACTAATGACATGGAAGAAGGTAAAATTGAATCTACTATGTTAGTAGATCCTATACGTAACGAATAGTTGGTGACAGAGTCTGGCTGAAGACTTTAAATTTAGCGCTTTTAGGAGGCAACCCAATATATTTTTTTTGTTTGTTTATTTTATTTTATTATTTCACTTGATTGGTAGAAAGGTAGGAAGTGTTTGTTTTGTAGGGTAATAAAATAACTTATCATTATCATGGAGATTACAAAGATTTTTTACTACTCTTGCAGACATGTACTATTATTGCATTTTCTACCAGGTTGTATTGTTCTTTTCTTTATCTCTTGTCTACTCCTAGCATTCTTTTATCACATTGTGGACAATGTAGGGTCTAGGTGTGGGGAGAAGATGCTTTTGTTCTAGTGTCAAATTTTTTTTTCTAGCCGTTATTGTTCAATTTTTGCTGAATTTTTATTTTATTTTATTTTTCTATATTATTTTGAAAAAAAAAATGATTTCACTTAAAGAATGATTCTTTTTGAGTTCCTTTAAAAATGTCTTGAATATGTTGAGAAAAGTACTTGCTTTCTTGTTTTTAATTAGGGTGATGAACTTATGTTCTAAATCTGTTATAACTTTTACATGACTTACACTTGAGCACATGGGTTATTGCTAGTATTTAATAAATCCTTTACATTATTTTTTAGCTACATAATGTTGGTGAATCTCTTCCCTACATTCTAGAACTTACTTGAGTACCTCTTGAGGCGAAATAGAAAGGTTTTCCTTATTTGACTGAAAGACAATGGTCATAGGCTTTTTTTGAATCGTTTGTGCCTTTCAAGCCTACCAAATTTCATGATTTTTACCTTCGTACCCTTTTCAGCCTTAAATGTTATTTCTTTCTTTAAACCACTTAAATATTAACCCTTAATCTTGTAGAGAGCTTAATGCAAACTTCCAACTTGTGCTTTAATGGTGGGTTATTGTTTTTGGTGTTATGAAAAGAGGATATATGATTTTAACAAAAAGGGAGGAAAAAAAAGTATTATATGATTTGTTGTGTTGAAAAATATAAATGTATTGAGCTGAAAAAAAAAAAGAAAAAGAGAAAGAAAGAAAAGTTGATACATGATTGTTACAAGTCATGAGGTGAAAAAAAAAAATAGTCAAGAGGCCCGAATTTGTAAATGTAAGAAAAAATGGCTTTAAAGGAGAAAATTTTTAGAAAAGAAGATGGTAGTTGGTGAATGTATTAAATGAAAAAGAGAAGTTAAAGCAGAGTTAGAAAGTTTGCTTAAATTTTAAAGTGTCCATATTCGTTGTAAGCTCTCTTTTCTTTGAATTTGAATTCCTTACCTTCGTTTGATAACTAACACCCTAGCCTTACATTACAAGCTTTAAAGTCCTACCTAATTTGAGTTGAGTTTGAGAATCCTTGATTAGTGGAGAGAAGGTATAAAGAGTGAGCCTATGGAATTAACTCTTGTTGAGATTTGTTCTCTATGTGTAACCTGGAAATTTTGTTTAGTATTTATTTTATACTCTCTTATGACCACAATCACACATTACACAAGTTTTGCATTAGTTATGGGAGATAATTGAATATTTGTTTGTTAACTTGAGTTTGGAAATAAGAGAAAGAGTGCTTGTCTTGATAAGTTTGACATATTGATTAGGGGAACTTAGTTTGGATTATTCTCTATCCTTTCTAAAGTTTGTTATTTATTTGACTTTGTGGGTTTGTCGTCTGCAAACCCTCACGAGACCATACTCGTCCACTAGGGGTAACTTAGGGGTTTAAAGGGCTTGTTGTACATGCTAAGTGCAATCGTGAGTCTTACGAAAGTGGCTAGTTAATCTTTCTTTTTTGTTACTTTATTTTATTTTATTTTTTTTTTGCTTGAGGACTAGCAAAACTTAGGTGTGGGGGAGTTGATAAAGTTGATTTTTGGTACAAATAAACACCTTAAGTCTTAATTATTAGCTTGTAAAAAGATTTTATTAGTCATAATCATTACATTTATTTTATTTCATTTTATTTTTATTATTTTTGTGCAAGGGGAATAAAAGAGGACAAGCAGCCCATGGCACAAGAAGAATAAAAGAGAAAAAAAAAAAGAAGAAGCCCATGTAAGGAAGCAAGCTGCAACCGAAAAGGGCAGCTTCTTAAAGGAGAAGAAAGAAGAAAATGGAAAAGTTGGCTGCCGAGAAAAAAAAAAAGGGGGAAAGAGAAGAAGAAATTGGAAAGCAAGGAAAAGGAGTGCCATTATTAGGAAGGTGCATAGGTGGGCTGCAATATAAGAAGCAGCTGCGAGCCGCAGAAAAAAAAATCACATGCAGCGGAGCTGCTGCTGAGAAGAAAAAAAAAGAAAAGCAGAAGAAAAAAAAAAAAGAAGAGAGCTGAGAGAAGCAGAAGATTCCATAAATTCAGCAGCTGAAGAAATTTCCAGCTGCTGCAGAAAAATTCAAGCACAGTAGCAGAAATCTGGGCAGCAGAATTCCAGAATTTTCCAGCAGCAGAAGAATTTTCCAGCTCCAAGTGAAGAAAACAGCCATGTTTTCTTCCAAGAAATTGGTTCCTTCTTTCCCTTTAGCCATGAACTAATTTTATTTTTAGAGTCTTGATGAAACCCTAACTATGTGACTTTGATTTATTTTATTTTTGGAGATTTATTATATTATTTATGTGATTGCATATCTTTGAAAATTGCTTGGTTGATTGCAATTAATTCTTGGTGATTGTTCTTGTAGAATAATTGTTTGAGTTAATTGATATTTTTATCCATGCTTGATTCTTGTAGTCTTGAGTATGAGAGATATGTAATTTTTGCAAGTATATTGTGGGTTTTAGAATTGAATAGTTCATGCTAATTTTAAATGATTTATGTCATAGGAATGAATAAGTCATGCTAATTGTTAGATGAATTATGTCATGCATTTAAGCACAATATATTTCTTTAGTCAATTGAAGCTTGTAGCCTAGATCACCACATGAATGTTTAATATTTTCTCCTAAATAAAATTAAAGCATTGTTATATAGGTTAGTGGTGGATTCAAGGTTCTAAATCATTTCTTTTGTTAAGCTCTCGTTATTTTAGTTATTTTATTTATTAGTTTTATTTTATTTAGTAATAATTTTTAGATAATAAACTTTGATTCTTTTTATAGAATTAATTTAGGAAGATAATAATTTAAGTAGTTAATCCCTTTCTCTGTGGTTCGATACCCTAATACTTTCATATTACTTTGATCTTGTGCACTTGCAAGTATTGGGTTAAAACTTTGTTATAAAAATCTCGATCAGTACGAAGGTTGTTAGAGTTTTGGAGTGGAAAACGGTAGATAGAGCTTATCGGTACGAAGGTGCATTTTAAATTTTTGGTAAGCTTTTATGTATTTAAATTATTTGGTGTATTATGTATTAATTTCAGTTATTATTTATTTGGGCTTGTTAATTGTTGTTTGTGAATTATTTTTATGAATTTTATTTGGATTATTTGTCAATTTGAATTAATTTATTTTCTGAAAGTGTGTTTTGGTTTTATGTTTAAACTTATTGTTATTGATAAATTTGTGCAAATTTGATCATTTTATGTATATAATTGTGTTTTTATTGCAAAAGTGATTTTAGGGTGGTGGATTATTTTGATGAATTTATTTGGATAATTAGGTAATTTTTTTACTTTACTTTATGATTATTTGAATTTTTTAATTTATTTGGATAATTATTTTGCATCATTCTTATAAATTTTTTAGTAGAAAAGATGGGGACTTGGAAATTGGGTTTTTTTCTTTTTACTTGTTTTTTTTTTTTTTTTTTTGGTCTAATTAGTAGAACTGAAACATGGAAATTTAGGGTTTAGTATGTTATTAATTGTATGCCATTATCAATATGAAGACTTTTATTTAAAAAAAAAAAAAGAAAAATATGGACTAAACCCTAAAACCCTAATATTGAATTTATCAAATAGTAAAATACTTAGCTATAAAATATAGCATCAATAACCCTAAAAAACTTTAAAATCCTAAATTTTAAATAATAAAAAACTTAAAAATTCTATTATTAAAATCCTAAACTTTACATCAAACATTAAACTGTAAAACTCTAAACTTTTTAACAGTAAACCCTAAAACCCCAAAATCTTGGTATTAAAATCCTATACCGTAAATTATAAAAAAACCTAAAAAATCCTAAAAACCCTAAAAACTCTAAACTTGATATGTTAAACATTAAACCGTAATACTCTAAACTTTTAACAGTAAACCCTAAAACCACAAAATCTTAATATTAAAATCCTATACCGTAAATTATAAAAACTTGGAAAAATCCTAAAAACCTTAAAAACTCTAAACTTGATATGTTAAACAATAAACTGTAAAACTCTAAACTTTTTAACAGTAAACCCTAAAACCACAAAATCTTAATATTAAAATCCTAGTAAATTATAAAATCCTTAAAAACCCAAAAAACCCTAAAAACTCTAAACTTTTTAACAGTAAACCTTAAAACCACAAAATCTTAATATCAAAATCCTATACCGTAAATTATAAAAATCTTAAAAACCCAAAAAGCCCTAAAAGCCCTAAACTTGATATGTGAAACATTAAACCGTAAAACTCTAAACTTTTTAACAGTAAACCCTAAAAACCCAAAATCTTAACATTAAAATCCTATACCGTAAATTATAAAAACCTTAAAAACCCTAAACTTGATATGTTAAAAACCCTAAAATAATTGTACCATAAACAAAACACCTTAGAAAGTTTAGAATTATAATTTATTTAAAATATTTTACTTTAAATTATAGATAATGACCGTAACTCAAATTGTAAATAATGTAGATGGAAGAAGTCCCAGCACACGTGTATCCGGGGTCCTATAGTCCCCGATATTTTGACGAGACAGCACGAGCGTAGGTCTGGGTTGATATGGAGTGGGGACCATGAGACGTGTTTCACTGACCTTCAGTGTAGGCGTTTCAGTCGCAATCTATTCCAGTCTTACAGTACAACTCTCCGTAGATTGGTCGATATTATTGATAGGACTAGTTTAGAGGCAATGTTCAGATGTGGTTACATTGGGCTCGAACACGCTCTTATACCGCGTTAGTTGAGCGTTGGAGACCAGAAACTCACACATTTCACATGACTTGTGGTGAGGTCACAATAACTCTTTAGGATATGCATACATTATAGAGTTTACGGATAGAGAGTTTGTCCATTACCAGTCCCAGTTAGAGAGTACCCCTTAAATAGTATTGGATTGAGATGAAAGAGAGACTTATTGGTGTACGGTTGTCTCTTAGTCACTTTTCTGGTTATAAGGTGAAAAAGGAGCCCCTAGTTAAAAGCCCTGGTTGTACTAATATTCAACAAACTAGTTAGGTACTTTCACCAACACCGTGAGGAGGCCCAAAATTATGTGAATCTATTTACAACCCGAATATTTGACAAGTTCCTACGGATTGAATTAAAATCAAGAGAACACAAAGTTACAACATACAATCCGCGGAAAGGAATATACATGGTCAAATCTCCGATCCGGGTTACTGGTACTGGCAATAACGTCTATACATTACGGATGAATAATAAATCATGCACTTGTGGAAAATGGCAAGCATATACATTGCTTGTTCTCATGCTCTTGTAGTTTGCAGAGAAAGTGGTACGAGAGCAGATACTTATGTACCGGATATATATTTGAGAGAAACGTATAGAAGAACATACGAAGCGAATTTTCATCCAGTCTTGAATGAGAACTATTGGAGGGATATTCCTTATAATTTAACATTTTATCCTCCAAACATGAACAGGAACGGGGTAGGAAATAGAGCACGTGATTTCAAGGGGAAATGGATTATAGAAATCCGGATTCTCCCCCAAGATGTGGCAGATGTCGCATGCCGGGACATAATAGAAAAAATTGTAATAACCCCAGTTCAAGCAATGTATAAGTTTGTGCTCTTGAAAGTGTTGTAATATTTAAAGATTTCTATTAATGAAATTTTTCTTTGAATTTCATCTCACTACTTCTTCATTGCTCTAAATTTGATAGTAAAATTTACAATACTTTAAATTACTTCTTCATATTTTTTTAAAATAGAATTGTGATAAGTTAAACATATTTTTTTAAAGAGGTATAAATATTATCATGAAAAATACATCAAAAAATGTTAAATAAAATAACTCAGCTCTTTTTGAGAAAATTATAAAAGTATAAGTCTAAAAAAATTTTTAAAAAAATTTAAAAAAAATCTGTTGTGGCGGATAACGCATTGTTACTGTGAGTTATCCGTCACATCAGTGAATTAAGGGGAGAAATCTGGATTAACTGATAACGTACAATAGTTATGCATTATCCTTAATTATAACGCACAACCATTGTGCGTTATGGCGATTTCACTTAATTAAAAAAAAGTTGGCTACTTTAGGGTGGTTTTTTTAAAAACGGGTTATTAATAAAAAAAACCAAAAAAACTATATTCATCTTCATCATCAGTCCTCGTCCATGTCCCTCTGCTCTGGTCTTCTGCTTCTTTTACAACTGCAACTCAGGCTCGGTGTTTGTGCCCCCACCGCCCTGAACCGGCCGCCCCTCTCTCTCTCTCTCTCTCTCTCTCTCTCTCTCTCTCTCTCTCTCTGGAACGCTAGTTTGCCTCTTCTCCTCTCAAAATTCACCATTTACTAAAGTAATTCAGTCAATTTTTCAAGTGAAAGGGGGACTTTCATATGCATAGTTCCGTGCCTGCGTAAAGGGCATTAGTATTAGCAGTGGCAAACAGGTCACACCAGATTGGACTGCATTTAACTCGCACTCAAAAAATCTGGTTTGGTCCGGGTTGATTTTTGACAGGTCGAAAAAAATTTGAATTATATCCGTCCACAACTAGCCGGTGCATATACCAGTCAGCCTGCTGGCTTTTTAGTTTTTTATTTTTTATTTTTTTATAAAAATCATTTTTAACCTTTTCAAAATATTAAAAATTAATTCTATTTAGAAATATTCAACTAATTATAAAATTACACTAATATCTAAATAATAAATAAAATAATTACATATAAATAATACCTAAATAATGTGTAAATTTTTAAAAAATATAAAAATTAATATATAAAAAATTAATATATAAAATGTTTAAAAAAACCGTATCAGCCCGCGGACCAAATCGTAAAAGTCCACAAGATCTTATTCGAATTAATATTTAACAACCTATTTTTAAAAATTTATATCCATTCATTTTAAAAAATTTATATCCATCCATTTTAAAGATTATACAAATCAACCCGCAAGTTTAAACCCATTTTGACCATGTGAATTAGTATCTTTTGGATTCATGCATGCATTCTTCCGACACCAGATTTATCCATATGAAGCCGAGCAAGAATTTCAAGATGCCAAGCTATCAATTCTAAATTGCAAACAAGGTCAACGAAATATAGATCAATTGTTTGGAAGTGCGTAAATAGGGGTGAAATAGGTTTTATTCTGGGCCTAGCCTAGTTTAAATAATTGCCTACTGAACTGGACCATTTTTTTTCTATGTCTGGCCATAACGCACAGCGATTGTGCGTTATCACAGATGATAACGCACAATCGTTGTGCATTATCACTATTCACCGCGTTAATCGCGTAAATATATGACATGGATCCCATCTGGCGCTGACCTGTAGATAACGCACAATAACTGTGCATTATTAGCTTGATAATGCACAGTCATTATGCGTTATTAAGCTGATAACGCACAGTAACTGTGCGTTATCATGTTATAAAAAAACCCTAGCGCGGCCACCGCCCCCTTCCTCCATTTTTTTTTTCCGCCCCCTTCCTCCCCCTTTTTTTTTCCACCCCCTTCCTCCCCTTTTTTTTTCCATCCTATTTAACCACCTCCCTTATTTCCTCTCTTTCCTCATTTCCTCCTTTGCTCCTTATTTCAGCAAAATCTCTCTCTTTCCTCCTTCCCCCTTATTTTCTTACTGTTTTTCCAGCAACCTCTCTCTCCTTCCTCCTTCATTCTTTCTTCATTTTTTCAGCCTTCCCATCTCATTCTTCTTCCTTTTTTCATCCTTCTCCTTCAGAAATTTTTTGCTGTTGCCTCCACCAACTGCTAGGTAAATTATTTTACTCTTCTTTTATTTTATTTTTTTTTTACTTCTTATTATTATGTGTTGATTTCTCTTCATCTAATAAATGTGTATTTTATTTTGAAATTTACAGTTAAAATTAGTAAATCTTGGAGGCCTTTTTTGGAGTACGATGGCTATTAAAGATTTGGAGTATGAAGGCTACTAAAGACGAATTTTAAATTTTCGGTAAGTTTTTAGTTATTTAAATTTTTTTTTTGTTATTACTTATTAAGTGTAATTATTTCGTTATTTGTTGTTTGTTAATGGTTTTAATGAATTTTATTTATTAACTTAAATTAATTTATTTTTTTGTGGAATTGGATTTCAGATTTATGTTTAAAATGTCTGTTATTAATGAATTTGTACAAATGTGATAATTTTATGTATATAATTGTTTTTTAATTTAAAAAGTGATATTAGGATGATGTATTATTTTCATGAATTTATGTGGATAATTATGTTTAATTTACTACCTTTATGATTATTAGAAATTATTTAGATAATTATTTTGTATATTTCGTATAAATTATTGAGTAGAAAATATGGGAATATGTAATTCAATATTTTTAACATTTTTTTTAAACAGTAGAAAATATGAAAATTTTTTGTTGTAACTTAATAATTGTAAAATTTAAATAATACAAAACTTAAAAATGTATTATTAAAATCCAAAATTTTACATTTTTTTATTTTTTGGATTTATGTTTAAAATTGTAGTTATTAATAAATTTGTACAAATTTGATAATTTTATGTATGTAATTATTTTTTTTCATTTAAAAAGTGATATTAGGGTTTAGGATTTTTTTTCATAAATTTATTTGGATAATTATGGAAACCTTTTTTTTTTTTGCTACTTAAAAATTGTAAAATTTAAATAATACAAAACTTAAAAATCTATTATTAAAATCCAAAATTTCACAAATTTTTTTTTTTTTTTTTTTTTGTGAAAGTGGGGTTTGGATTTATGTTTAAAATTGTAGTTATTAATAAATGTGTACGAATTTGATAACGTTAGGTATATAATTTTTTTTTTCATTTAAAAAGTGATATTAGAGTTTAGGATTTTTTCCATGAATTTATTTGGATAATTAGGTTTAATTTCTTACTTTATGATTAATAGAAATTTTTTTAATTATTTAGATAATTAATTTGCATGTTAGAAAATATGAGAATCTGTAATTCGGTATTTTTAATTTTTATTTTTTTAACAGTGAACCTTAAATAACCAAAATCATAATATTAAAATTCTACAGGGTACATTATAAAAACTTCATTATTTTAAAGAATCGAAAATCTTCGAATATTTATTCGATAATACCACTTTTATTACGTAACTATAAACCTTAAAAGATTTAAATCTTATTTATTTAAAAATCCCTAAATTTTGCATTAATTGTGTTAACACTATCCCTTATATTTGCACATATGAAAACGTAAAACTATAAACTTTACAACCGTTAAACGTAATAACAATTAAATCTTAATATTCTTGGAATTAGAATATGTTTAAAACTTTTTAATTTTAACATAGAGATATTGACACTATCTGAAAAATATAATTAATGTAAATGGAAGAAGTGTCAGCTCATGTGCATCTGGGGCCCATTGTCACTTACGTCTTATCCAGACAGCACGAGCACAGATCCGGTTTGATCTGGAGTGGGGATTAGGAGACGTGTTTTACTGACCTTCAGTGTAGGCATTTTGGGCGCAACATATTCCAGTGCTATAGTGCGGCTCCCCGTAGATTGGTTGAGATTATTGACATAACCGGGTTGGGGGAGTCTTTAGGTGTGATTACATTGGGTTGGACCACGCACTTATCACCGCATTGGTCGAGCGGTGGAGACCAGAGACCCACACATTTCATCTAACGTGCGGTGAAGTCTCAATAACACTCCAAGATGTACAGGTGCTGTGGGGTTTAGGGATAGACGGTATGGTCGTTACCGGGCCTAGCTGGAGTGTACACCCTAAACAATACTGGATTGAGGTTATCGAGAGACTTCTTGGTGTGCGGTTGTCTCTCAGTCACTTTTCCGGATACAAGGTGAAGAAGGAACCATTGGAAGCATGGATCCTAAGAGCGTTCACCGATTCAGAGACCGACGATGATCTAATCCTGCGCGCTCGTGGATTTATTTTCTTACTTATTGGCGGTCACATGCTTCCCGACTTCTCCAGGAATTTGGTTCACGTACACTACCTCAGTTTGTTAGAGGATTTTGATGCTATTAAGACATATAACTGGGGTAGCTGCGTTCTTGGGTTTTTGTATAGGCAGCTGTGCACGGCGGCTTTGGGAGGTGCAAGACAGATTGGAGGGGCCTTAGTGTTAGTTCAGATTTGGGCCTGGTCGCGTATACCTACATTGCGGCCTCAGCTGACGACGGAGATTCAGGCCGACCCTCTTGCTTATCTTGGCACGATATGGTGCACAACATTTGACTGTAGCCAGTTGCCTACGCACACTCTGGTTACGTACAGATACCAGTTGGATTTTATGCCATCTGATCAAGTTCGCTTTACAATAGCTTGTATTATTTGTAATTAATTATGTTTTTTTATCGTACTTACATTTTTATTGATTTTGAATTTTGACATGACAGTTTATGTGGCTCTCTTATTATGACCGTCCTCTGATTCCATCTGACTTGTGGCGGGCAGAGGTCCCGCTCATATGTTACGAGATAGTGGAGTACCAATATCCCGGGTGTGTGATGCGACAGTTCGCATGGGGCTCAGATAGCTCCATATGCAGTTGATACTCGCCTGGACCGTCCTCTGATTCCATCTGACTTGTGGCGGGCAGAGGTCCCGCTCATATGTTACGAGATAGTGGAGTACCACTATCCCGGGTGTGTGATGCGACAGTTCGCATGGGGCTCAGATAGCTCCAGATGCAGTTGATACTCGCCTGGACCTCACCGGATCCAGCTGAGGGAATGATAACATATCCTGGATTACACAGCATGCTATCCATCTCGATGCCTGGAACCAGTGGCGACTTCGTGTTAGGAATGGTTCTGCTGTAGCTGTTGCGGCATTGTCGTACCCCAGCGATGAGTACATCAGATGGTTTAGGGGTATCACACGGGTTTACATCGGCAATCTAGCTAACCATGATACCCGTGCGCATGGTTATCAGCCTGCTGGCGTTGACAGACGGATGATGGTAAGTTCTTATGCATTTCAGTTATTTATGTTGAATTCTTATTTATTTATTTAATTTGTTAAATTCTTTTCTTTTTTTAGACTTCTATGTTGTAGGAGGTGGATGATATGGTTTCAGTGGCGATTCAGGAGCCACCTTCATCTCCTTCCTAGATGGTCGCGGTTATGAAGAAAGTACAGACAGTTATCCGGCGGTGCATGGTCTCCATCGGGAGTACTTTGGGATGCAATCCTTCACAGCACGATATATATTGCGGCTAAATAATAAATTTTGTAGTTGCAGAAAATGGCAAACTATACATTGCCTTGTTCTCATGTTCTTACAGTTTGTAGAGAAAATGGGTCAAGAACAGATACTCATGTGCCGGAGATATATTCTTGAGAAACGTACAGAAGAACTTACCAAGCGAATTTTCATCCGGTCTTGAGTGAGAACTTTCAGGAGTAGAAAACAGGGTAAGCAATTTCAGGGGGAAATGGATTATAGAAATCCGGATTCTCTCCCAAGATGTGGTAGATGTCGCATGCCCGGAAATAATAGAAAAAATTGTAATAACCCCGGACCGAGCAATGTATAAGTTTGACATTTTCTTGAAATAGTTGTAATAAAACTTGTTTATATTAATGAAATTTTTCTTTCAATTTCTTCTAAATACTACATCATTGCTCTAAATTTTTACAGTTTCTTAATATTACTTCTTCAAATAACTTGCGATGAAATGGTAAAAATCTAAATATATTTTCTAAGAAAATGATATAAATATTACAAAATAAGTTAAATATAATAAATAGAGTCTTTTTAAAAAAATTATACAATTATAAGTTTTTCCAAAACAAATTTTCATGAAAAAAAAATTCATTAGACAAAATACTAAAAAAAATTTATAAAATTGTAAGTTTTCCCAAAAGAAACTTTGGTTAAAAACAAAAAAAAATGTTCATTAAAAAAATAAATTAAATAAAAAAATATTAAAAATATTTTAAAAAATTAAAAAAAATAATTACATGGTTGATAACACACAACGAGTATGCGTTGTTGCCTAATCATAACGCACAACCATTGTGCGTTTTAAGCCACATAAGCCTGATTAGCGGAGGAATCGTGATTAGCTGATAACGCACAATGGTTGTGCGTTACAGATAACGCACAACCATTGTGCGTTATGGCCAGAATCGGATAAAAAAAATTTAGGCCACTTCAGTGCCTAATAATTTAAACTGGGCCAGGCCCAGAAAAAAACCGGTGAAATAAGACCTTCGAGGCTGAAGAGGCCAAATTTTAAAAATAAAAAGCTTATAAACTTTATAAAGCTCGAAAAAAAAAATTAAGGGAAACCAAATTAGGGTGTATTAGGATTATGTTTTGAAATGAAAATTTTCAATCTAAGAAATAATTCTATTTGTTTACTTTTTCAATTTTTTATTTTTTTAGGGAAAAAAAAAGAAATTTATATTAAATCTACTTGAACAGTAGTAGAAATAAATGGAGGGACAACATCCATTCAAACATTGAAAGAGTAGATAGGTAGAAACAGCCTGAGCGGCTAATAGATTTGCCGGAATGTTGGCACTTTGATGAACAAAAGATAAGACAGAAAACTGCCTATCAAAAAGAGAAAGAATCTACTGGTGAACATGTCCTAAAGAACTATGAATCCCTGATTAGGATAGAAGCTTATCAATAACCATTTTGCAATCGCTTTCAAAAGTATAGTTAGTGTAACCAAATCTTTCGGCCAAACGAAAGACCCTCACGGATAGCAATTGTCTCTGTATGTTCTAGGGAGTGTGAGTGTGCTCAAGCTATGGTGAAAGAAATCTACACCCTCTCACGGTGATCCGAATAAGACCCCCAATACCAGCACCATCCACTTTCCATGAAGCATCAACATTAAGCTTGAATCGATCTTTCCCAGCCATCCAGTTATGAACCATCACGTTATCGTATGTTGGGTCTGGAGGATCTTACTGGCACTATCTCATTCTGAGGATGCTCCAAAATTCCTTTTTCTTTGTATAAAATGTCGTTTATTGAAGTACTCTGGTATACTGGTACACTTGAAGGGAACATTGAGGCCACAAAGGTGTCATCTTTAATGTGATGCGCCCGTAAATATTCATCCCAAAAACCTTTGGCTTGCAATACAATTTGTGAGGAACTTGGAGGTATATTTTAGAAAAGTATATTGTTTCTACTATTTCAAATGTACCAAAAATATATGCAAACCGTGAACTGTCATAAGCCGACCAGTCAAGTATTCGCTCAAGAATAGCTTGAGGAGTATAGGATTTTGAATAAAACCCACCGAGTGTAAGAAGTTCAAGTCCAACCAAGTATTACAGTCCGATATTGAAAAAGACATGCAAAACATCTTCCACGCTTTTAGAACATATAGCCCAACATGACGAAACCGAATTAGTAATCCTCCTTGAGAGATTTTTCTGCACAGGGAGGATATTATTGTACATTCTCTAAAGAAATATCTTTATCTTTGGAGTAGTACACAGCCCCCACAAATGGGTCCAGAAGTGTGTAATGGAAGATGCAGAAGAGCTTTCGCTCCTTGGGGATTAGTCTTAACTTGATGTATTAGTCGATAAGCTAAACGCACAGAAAATTACACTGACTTATTATAAGCCCATATCTGCTCATTTTGAGGACAATCATCACATAAAGACACGTTAAGAATTTCATCGACTTCATAAGAATTAAAGTGGTGCTAGATGAGATCCCACTTCTAAAAACCCCGCTCAAAATCAATAAGACCAGAAAGGTTTTAAAATCCGGTCAAAAGCAAACAAGTGAGGCGAGGACAGGGACGGAACCAGAACAATATGATTGGGGGGGGCTGGAGGAAAAAAAATTTTCGCCAGAATTTCGTCTATAGAATGATGCATTCCATGTACAAAAGACACTCAAACAATTCCACATTTACATATAATATAGCAAAAGAATAGGTAATCCTCCATTACCAATGAGGAGTGATCACCCATCACTCACGGGATAAACATTACAAATTCTAAATTTACATATAATATCGGGGAGAGAGAAGAAGAAAATTGAAATTTTTTCTATTGTTTCTGCTAGCGCAGCCGAGTTTTGTTTTTTTTTTTTTTTTTTTTTTTTTTATTTTTTTTATAAATCAGTCCCTACATTTTGTGGAGGCTAAATTAAAAAAAAATTTGGGCTTAAATGTAAAAAACATAAAATTTTTTTTTTTTTAAAAAATCCCGGGGGGGCTCGAGCCCACCCGAGCCCTTGACTAGATCCGTCCCTGGGCGAGGAGAATGCTTTCAATTTTTAGTTATGAGTATCAATTTTACACTTAAATCCTAATTTCTCTTCAAAAAAGTCATTTAAATATCAAAATGTTTTCATCTTGAAATATATTTTCATTTCAAAAGGCAATCCAGTTAAATCCCTAATAAAATATACTTAATTTTAATATAAAATAAATATATAATTATATGTTAAATGTAGTTAAAGTTAAAAAAATATTGAGGGGGTGATGGTTCTCCCCACCCACCCCTAGCTCAGCCACCTTAATTTGACTGATTATCAGAATCCTCTCGTGTTTCTTAGGTGATATATAATTGTATATTTATGAAGTTTGAATTGTATGAGAACAAAAAAAAAAAAGAAAAAAATTGCATGAAGATCACATTTGAAGAGCTGGGTTGGGTGCTGATTGTGTGGGACTTGTGCTGACTGGGCGCGGGTTATATTTTTTTTTTTTTTTATTTGGTACATTTTTAATCTTTAAATCAATTAAATTGTAAATAAACAATTATAAAATGGTGTATTAAGATTTTTTTCGATTTTCAATAATTGAATTGGTGCAAATCTTTGTTTGAAATTGTTGAAGAATAGAAAGAGTGGTGAGAAAAAATAGAGAAAAAAATTTTCACTCATTTATTTTATTTTTCCGCACAGCTGTTATCAGGTCTTTCTTCTAGTCCGGGCCTTTCCCTATTTTCTTATTCCTTGAAAGGGCGACCTTTCCTAACCCAAAAGAAATGTATATTGTTTTTTAAAAAAAATGTATTTTTTATGGTATTTGCTTTTCCTTTTCTGGTGTTCTAGAACTTGAAGAAGACCAACGAAACCAAATGTGATCAATGCCATTCTCCCGAAGAACCCGTTCCAACAGTAAAAAAATGAGACGAGCATTGCGGGAACACTATAAACAAATTCTAGAAAGGGTTTAAAAAGCTTTCTCAATAATTCTAAATAATTTTGAAATAAATGTTGTTTTTAGTCCGTAATTATTACCTTATTCAGGTTTAATCTTTAATATTGCCATTAACTAATTTAGAGGTAAAAGTTTCTTTTTCTTTTGAATGGATTTCAAAAATTTTGGTTGGTAGTCAACAATTTCTTTCTGGCTATATTAAAATAAAAAGGATAAAAATAGAATTCAACAATTCAAGAAAAAAAAAAAGGAAAAAAGAGTTAGATTCAAATGGATAAACTTAAATAGACAATAGGCATAAATGGACACTTATGGGTACCTTAAATACTCATTTTATAGGGCGCATCGGACATAGAAGATAGACACTCATATGAACCATTATAATTTATCAACAAATGATCTTATGTAAACCCATTAATTATTTTATAAATTTTTCTTTAACAAATGGTCTAATATAAATCCATCAATTATTTTGTAAATTTTTCATTTACAAATTGATAGGAATATGATTGGAAGATTTTTTTATGCTCAATTTCAGTTTGATATATTCAAAAACACACACAAGATTAGCACAAGAAAAACCTCTCACAAGACCCCTAAAACTCATAGATTTATTTTAAAAAAAATTGAAATATTCAAAAACACCCAAAAGGTTAGCACAAGCAAAACCTCTCACAAGAGCCCTTAAAACTCATAGAGTTATTTAGAAAAGAAAAAAAAAGACCCCCGAGAAAATAGCATGTAGAGAGCATTAAGAGATTAGCAAAACTCTAGAATAACAATTGAAATTAGAATCCCGCTAACACTCTAAAATGGATCAACAATTATCTAAATAAAAACCCTAGGCAAACAAGTGGCTAAAACCCCCCATTTGAAATGAATTGATAAGTCCACTAGATTCACAAGAACTCTAGAGGAAAGACGCCACAAAGGAGATCAAAGCTTTGATAAGTCTTAGAAGAGAAAATTGGAGTGATTTTCTCTCAACTCTCATTGATGAAGATAACTTATATGATTATATCAAGATAGATTAAGTTTTTAGACCCAATAAGATGTATTTATACATGCTAAGCACTAGCACAATTAGTGATACTAATCTATGGTCCTTGGGACTATTAAACATCCATCAAATAGCCTTAAAACATTTAGAATTGAATTTTAAAGCAAAAATATAATTTGAAAAAGTTTAGGGATCAAAATGAAAGAAATGAAAACTTGGCTAAAAAATCTTCATAGTGGCGGGGTCATTTTGTGAATTTTTAAAAATATTGGGCTCTGAAGAATCTTTTTGGAGGCGGGAGTTGATCTGCAAACTTTTAAAAATGTTAGGCAAGCCATGGATTGTCGATACTTGCGCGAATCCAAGGGTCGGAAACCTTTAGATTGGAATTTGAATTAATTCCGGTGCCGGTTTTGTTTCGGTTTCTCCCTTCTCTATTTTTCTTGCCTTTTGCACCCTTTAAACTCTCCAACTTCAGTTCTTCGTTTTTTTACTTGTATAATCATGACATTGAGTTCCCATGGACTCTCAAATGGACTTCCCCAAATATCCGGAGCTTCATTTTGACTGATAAAAACTCGAACATTGTCATGGATCTTCTTAACTTGCTCTTGTGACCGGCCCTTTGTTGACGAAGTCATTGTTGTCACTTTGGCTCTCATCACAAATAAGCAGTATCATTGTGTATGATACGATAACTTTTTTAAAAAAAATTATGATACTGGTCTATATCGTTATACATGGTAACATAATTATTTTAAAAAAATTTACGATACCATCTATGTGACATGATAACAGGCGGTATCGTAATTGTTTCTAAAATATTACCATACTGACTATCGTTGTTCAAGATATCGTACATTTCTTTATAAATTTATAATGATGCTGCCTTTAGAGGCCCAGTGAGTGGTGTATTATTTGCATTAGAAGAGGTTAGGTCTTGGTATGTCTTATGCCTGCTTTATTTTATAGGATCCTGTTGGGAAAAGGGCAGTGGAATCACACAAAATATAGAGAGAAAAATAAAAAGAACAACAACAAGAATTTAACGTGATTTAGTCTTTCAACAAAGACCTACATCCACGATCCAAAAGGGTAAAACTCTACTACGTATTTTGCACGGAACAAAATTACAAACCTTCTCAAAATATCTCAACCTAAAACCCACAATCAATTAGGCTTAGATAATTGGTACAAAAGACCTAAACTATGTCCCTCCTTTCTCTCCCTTCCTCCCCACCCCCCTTCCCTCCCCCACCCCTCTTCTTCTAATTTCCTAATATTTTAATGCTCGATAAGGAAATCCTAATTCTAAGATTATTGGAAAAATAAACCTAACAAATTTTCCACTTTTTCAATTTATTGAATTACAACAGAATCACAAATCATAACTCTCTTCTCAGTCTTCACAGTCTTCTTCTCAATTCCTTCTCCAGCTTCACTAGAAGATTTTTCTTCAAGGAATGACCATCAAGATGGTTAATATTCTTGGTCTTCTTCCCTCTCTCATAACCAGACAACTTGTTGGATACTTTGGAGAACTTCCTTATTCCAATATACTAGTAACCTTTGATGTCAACTCCCACAATAAAATTACATTGACTCTTTAATTAGAAACATACCTTACATCAAGAAGTACTTGGACTTTATTATCGTAGAGCTTTAGGCGAACTCATCCAATGCCCCAACCTTCATCTTCGAGTTATTTCTCACATTAACAAAGCCAGAGTCTCTAAATTGCAAATCATCAAATATGTCTGGGTCCTTGTAATATGCAAGTCAGTTGCGGAATCATGCATCTAATTGTTTAGATGATTTTTTCTCAACCTTATCATCTAAACATCTCATCATAAGTAAATCATCATCATAACTAACCATATTTGGAGGGTAATCATGTACTTTTGCCTTGCCCTTCATTTGTTCTCTTTAATACTTTTAGATCTTCTCTCATCTTTAAGGATTGAAATTGCATATGACCAATTTTTCCACAATAATAGAAATCGATATTATCTCTATGTTGAGATTTTCCTCTTTCTTGATCACCTTTTTTTTTTTGCTTTGACTCCTCCCTCTCTAGAACCCTCCATAGCTGGTATTTGACTTTCAGAACAATCCTTATTCATCATCTGTTGATTCCTTTTCAGAGCTTTTGACACCTCATTCAATTGCAGTATGCTCTTTCCTGCTAGCAATGACTGCACCAATGGTTTATAGGATCTGGGTAGAAAGGCTAACAGAGGTAATGCATGCCCATCATCTTTAATATCCTTCCCTGCATTTGTAAGTCGACATACTAACTCATTAAAATTATTTAAGTGGTCAATAATATTACCTCCTTCCATCTTTAGGGTATATTAATCCATCTTCATCTTCAGACGATTAGTAAACATCTTCGAGGAACAATTGCTCTCCAAAGTCTCCCACATCTTCTTCGGTGATGTTTCCTTCAATATTGTAACCTTAATTTGTAGGGCTAATGCCAACCGAATTGTACTAATAGCCTTTTTTTGAATAGAGATCCACTCCGATTCTTTGATACCTTGTAGCTTTTCATCCTCTAATGCAGAATCAAGACCTTAATGCACCAAAATATCTTGAATTGTGCATTGCTACATAGTAAAGTCAATCTTTCCATCAAAGAGAGGAGGATCAAACTTTGTCGAAGATACGACATTCAACGAATCCATTATTCTAGATTTTTTCTCCTCCCTAGACCCGAACCTTCAGCTTGGGTACCACTTGTTGGGGAACGGGCTGCAGAATCACACACAAAATAATAGAGAAAAATAAAAAGAACAACAACAACAAGAATTTAACGTGATTCAGTCTTTCAACAAAGACCTTCATCCATGACCCAAAATGATAAACCTCCACTATGTAATTTCTACAAGAAATAAAATTACAAACCCTATCAAAATATCTCACAGCCTCAAATCTCCAATTGATTAGGTTTAGAGAATTGGTACAAAAGACCTAAATTATGAGGACTTAAACTATGAGACCTAATTTCCTAATCTTCCAATGTGACATTAGGAAATCCTAATTCTAGAATCATTGAAAAAATAAACCTAATAATCTGCTGACATGCATCTCTTTTGTATGTTTCAAATTTGTATTCCTTGCAAGTGTTGGACTAACTCTCTTGTGCTTCTTATAATCTTGACATCCAGTGGTTTATGCGAACTGTTGAAGTTATATAACTAGAATTCGAATGAGTCCTAACTCTTCCAAGTTTGGTTTTTGTGTGTGGTGGGGGAGGGAGGGGCTTGGAATTGGGGTGATGCGTGATGTACAATACTATGATGAATGCACAATGCCGTAGTTCTTTAAGAAAAAATTTATAATACCGGTCAGTATTGTTATAGGCGGTACACATAAATTTAAAAAGAAAATTTGATATTGACCGATATTATTTTACACAATATTATAATTTTATAAAAAAATTATTTTATTGGTTGGTATCATTGTACGTAAATAGTACCCGTAATTTTTTTTAAAAAAAAATTATAATATTGGCGGTATCATCGTTGAGCGTACCGTAATTTTTTTAAACAAAAATCTATAGTACTATCTGGAATCATCGTAGACAGAGCCGTTACGGAACAATGTTGTTATTCACAATACCGTAATTTTATAAAAAAAAAATATAATATCGACCAATATAGTTGTATACGGAATGTGATTTTATAAAAGAAAATTTACTATATCGGCCGATATAGTTGTACACAGTACTTTAATTTTTTTTGAAAAAATTACATTATTAGACAATATCTTTGTTCACTGTACTATAATTATTTTTTAAAAAATTATAATACATGTGGGTATTGTTGTCCATAATAGATATCGTAAATCTTTTTCGAATAAAATAAATTATCAAACAAGGATATGTTGGATGCACAAATTATACATTGCACTCAAGTGCTCCTTGCAAGGTGTACTTTTAGGGCATAACGGCATCATCCAATTTAAATGGAGGATTAATAAGGTTTCCTCTCTTATGCAAGTTTTTTCTGTCTCCTCTTATATGCAGTTGCATCTCCCTCTTCTTTTCTTCTTTCCTCATTCTTCGTCTTGTCACCATCTCTTCAAAGAACAATTTTTACAGCAATAACAGATTTCAATGTCCAGTAACAGTTCTCTTCTCATCATTTATCATTGACGACAATAACTTCTTAGTTATTTCTTTCAATCTTTAAATAATTTTTTTTATCTTCTTCAGTGATTGTATAAGGTAAATCTATAGAAGATTGTGAAAAAATCAATATTGGAATATATGAGGAGGAAGAATCGTTTTTTTCTATGCAATTGATGGTTTTTTTGTTGTTAAGTTATATGTTATACGTGGAAAACACATGGAACCCCGTAGAGAACTCACGGAACATGTATTATATTTCCATGCAACATTAACTCATAATCTATGGAACATTATTACAATAAAGAAAATCTAACACAAAACTCATAGAAACATGCAAAAAACTCATGGAACATGTATTATATTCCTATAGAACATTAACACATAATCTATGCAACATCATTACAACAAAATAAACCTATCACAAAACTTATGGAAACTCGCAGAGAACCTTTGGTACATGTATTATTTCCCATGAAATATAACACATAACCCATGGAAATCAATAGTATTTTCATAAAATTTTAATATAAAACTCACGGAACATGTATTATATTTCTATGAAACATTAACACATACCTCATAGAACCTCATCGTAACAAAATAACCCTAACATACATGAAACTTCACACAAAAATAATCGAAGATGAATCATATTTTCAAAAAACATTAACACGAAACTCATGGAACATCACTACTATTTCACAGAACATCAGTACTATTTCCATGAAACTCTAACGCATGAAATTATATATAACACAGAACTAATGGAACCTCATCGTAATCAAGTAACCCTAACATACATAAAACTTCACACAAAACTGAAGGAATATTGTGCATAATGTTTTTATGAAACATTAACACATAATTCATTGAACATTATCGTTATTTCTATGAAACATTAATGCAGAACTCATGGAATATCAGTATTATTTCCATGAAACCCTAAGCACGTATGAAACATAGAATTATGCACATGCATGAATTAATATGCACGTATGTATAAAAACATGGGGTACACATTATAAGGAAAGCTATTATCGGATTGGATAGAATTTAGAAAACCCATTAAATTATCTATTAGGTTGTCCATTAAATAATCATTGATTATATTAGAGATGAGATGGGTTTAAGATATTCTCAAATCCGTCCATCATATTAACGATTTAGACTGAATTAAATTCACGATCAATAATGAGTAAGTTTTTATCATTGCCTAAATTAGTTGGTTTTGAATTGATATTGGGTACAAGGGTTTTCTTGTTATCTCTAATTGGGAATTGGGATAGAATGAATAAATCAATTATTGCCAGTTGATAACAATAATTGATTTATTTTTAATCAGTAAATCCACAGTTGAATTAAAGGTTAATTTAAAACCGAACCGAGCAGGTCTTTTTTATTGCACTAATTTCAAGCCTACTCTATTTGACTCGCAATGCAATAATTCCAATTTAATAATCTATCTTCTGCTATTCATGCAATTTTTTTTAGGGAACTTGCTATGTGTGGAATCGTTTCCTGGTTGGGCGTCTGAGTTCTAATTAAAAAATCAATATTAATTAAACTTGATACAAAATCAAAACCTGACCACTTAAAAAGGGAAAAAGAAGAAAAAAAGGAGGAATGACTCTAACAAATCGTTGAGTCTCATAAAAGTTCTCATTACAGCATTTGTCTTAGATTAAATTTTACTCTGATATTATTATTGGATAGAGAAAATAATAATAAAAAAAGAAATAGAGAGAAAAAAGAGAAATAAAATAATATTTAAAATTTAACGTGGTTTGTTATGTTGAGCGACTGAATTACCTAATAATCTCATTATCTAATGAAGAAAAGTAAAGACGACTGGAATTTCTGGGTGGCAAAATTCAAGATCCACGTTTTCTAGGAAAAGAAAAAGAAAAATCCAAGTGGGATTTCTTTATACTTTTTGTTGGTTAGTTGGGATTTCTTTATACATATATATATATATATATTATATAAAGTGTCTTCTTTCTTATGTATATCTGTGCCTTCACATGGATGATGTCGGTCTCAAGTTAATTTAATCATGCTTTACCACTGACGAAAGATATTTTAACTTAATTTATTAGTATTATTGGCCAAGATGTTACTGTAATCTTTGGATTACTGTGTTTGGCATCTTTGGAATAAAATGATAAATAACTCAAATTGAAAAAGCTTACAAAAGAGTAATTTATGTTGAAAATGATATAATATAGATTTTTTTAAGAAAATAAAACAAAAAATTTGATGTAGTTTTACTTACTTATTCATCTTTCTTAACCTAGTTTTAAGTTAAGGTTGTGTTTAGAATTAAAATTAGAATTTTCATTTTCATTTTTTAATTTATCAAGTCATTAATTATAAATTAAAATCGAATTTCAATTCTAATTTTACTATATTCATCAATTTCAATTCCAACTCAAAAATTACATTTACTATATTTTTATATTCATCACTTCTATTATTAATTAGACAATTTTAGTATATTCATATTTTCTGACATATTCACACACACTTTCTCTCTTTAAAATTCATAAGACATTCTCTCTCTAGAATTCACGACACTTTCTCTCTCTAAAATTCACGACACTTTCTCTCTCTAAATTCACGACACATTCTCTATCTAAAATTCACGACGCTTTCTCTCTCGAAATATTTGCGATACTTTCTCTTTAAAAATTCATAATACTTTCTCTCTTTAAAATTCACAACATTTTCTCTCTCTAAAATTCACAAAATTTTCTTTTTCTATAATTCATACTCACTTTCTCTCTCTGAAAATTATATAGACACGTTATATATATATATATATATAACATTTTGATTAAATATATAATTATATTAAAGTTTAATTCTATAACTTTTTTAGACTTCCAAATAAAGAAATTAAAATTAAAAAATAAATCTCACAACAATTCTATAATTTTACCTAACAAACAAATTAGAATTACAATTTTTAAAATTCTAATTATATAAAATGTCAGTTATGATTTCAATCCAATTCTAGGAATGGACGCAACCTAACAATCAATTTTCCTATGAAAATGATGTCAAAACGGAGTAAAAGGTGTATTATTTTTTGCTGGGGTAAAATGATGTCAAAATGGTATAAAGGGGTAAAAATTATTCTAGTTGGACTAGCCAACAATTTTTTATCCTTAATTTAATTTTTTCCTCCAAATTCTCTTCAAGAAATTACAGGTGTATGCTCCTGGATGTAATATGTTTGGTCCCACCTCAAATCAATAAGTTTTAAGAAAAATATTTGAATATTTAAATAAATAAAGTTACTCATAAAAAATTACAAAATGACATATGTATTTAACGACCTCTAATCTTAAAAAAAGCTCTAAATTGACTTTTTTTGGTAAGGTCTGTGTAATGAAGGATGAAAATCGTCCCAAATAACCTAATTGAAATTAAATTATTAATTGGAAGGATTCTTTATGAACTTTTTTAAAGAAGAAGTCTTTAATTGAGACAAAGGCCAACCTGGAGGAAAGAAATTGAAATTTAATGTACAGTCAATTATTCGGTTCTTTTTTAATTCTATATTCAAAAATTATTTATTAATTCAGAAAATTCAAAACACACAAAATTTTCAAACAATTGCACAAATACTTTATAAATGATATAAATTTAAAAATTCTCACCTCGTATATCTAATCCGACTAGTCAGTTTTAAATCCTAAGTGAGGTCCAACGACCCGGTTTCGATGCCTCTTCCTCCGTTCAATTGTCTTTATATATTTATTTATTTGATAAAGAATTCAATTGTTTTTAGAATAAAACGACCAGTCCTCCGTCCAAACCCCCTTTCCTCTCCGTTGACTTTCAAGTTCTCCGTCTCCGTCACCTTCCGATTCTCGGATTTTTTTGCCCAGGAACTAATCAGGCCACGTGTTGATTAGTGTCACCTAATTAAAAAAATAATTATTCTTTATAAAACCCAAATTGAATTAAAAAAGGAAAAACCATGACTTTTTTATAGCCATTTTTCCAAAAAAAAAAAAAAAGTCCACTGATTAAAAAAAATCCCATTCTCATGTTCATCTCCATGATAATATAAGCCGGTTGAGCAGATGTGTTCCCTTGCACTATAGCTTCTTCTCCTTTTGCTTCCCTCTAATTTATTTTTTCTTTTATCTAAATCGACAATGGCCGGAAAATCACCAGAGGAGGAGCACCCAATCAAGGCCTACGGATGGGCTGCTCACGATACATCTGGGGTCCTTTCTCCCTTCAAATTCTCCAGGAGGTATGCAATATTCTAAGAATCCAACTATAGCTATAAATCTTCCCCTTCTTTTCCCAAGATTTCTTGATTTCTTGTTGTTTAGAGTCGTCTGTTTATCCTTTTGGGAATCATAGTGTTTCTGTATGTATAGTTTTTTAGCCAAATTGTAATCGGTCTACTCTAGCAGTTTATTATACTTTGAAATTAGGAAATTAACTCCACAACTTTTCCATCCTATATCACAGTTTCTTGAAATAATTTTGCTTTCACGAATTTAAGGTAGTTTAGGGCTTTTGATTCTTATCAAGGATGATTTCATCCCCCCAATTATTTGTAGATCAGAGTTTTATCATCTCTGAAACTTGCTGTTACAGTTGGTTACGGAATTGGGATAAAAACTAGACGCTATTCTAGAGAAAAGCTCATGTTTGCCTGTAATAAGTGAAAAGCAGCAGCAGAGAAGTTGTGGCTTTGGTTTTCCTTGGTTTTGTTTTAAAGAATCTCCTGATTTTCCCTGTTCCAAATAATTCAGATATCTCTTATTCTAGCTCCCTTTCTTTTGAGTATCATAGAAATATCAGACATTTGGTCCGTGTTTTGACTTTGGATCCGTTTGATGCAGCTCTGTACTTTATACTACAATTTGGACGCAAATCATTAATTTCGGGAGCAAACTGTCTTCTCCATTGAGTCCACATACTGCATATTAGCATCAAAATTCTGCTTTTGGATCATCCATATTGAGAATCTGAGTTTCAAACACCTCAAATTATTCTTCTTATACCTTGATTCTCGCTAATTTTGACTTTTTAAATATATGGTTTTGGATAATAAACAATGTTTTCTTGCCATTTTAGCAACATGAAGAAACACTTCTTCAGTGGGACCGTAATTCTATAAGTTCTGAAATGTGTATTTAATTATCTGGGGTCTTTTCTCCCTTCAAATTCTCCAGGAGGTATTTCATTATTATCTCAAGAATCCATTTTTTTTTCTGTAAATGGTCACCTTATCCTTCAATTTATCGTGCTCAGAGCTTGTTTACTGTTATCTATTATCTTTTTAGAAAACATACACACTCTTCTCTTTAGCAAAATGGAAATTGGACAATGCTCTTAGGACCCTTTTGAAATTAGGAACTTATTCAAGCTGTAAACCTCATTAATTTATTGATCTTGATAATGGTTTCTTGAAATAATTAGTAGCGAATTTAAGGACTTCTGGACATTTATTGGATTTGTTCCTTGGTAAGAATGATATTTGTCAAAGGGTTATTAATTTTTCCCTTTTAGCCTTTTCTTCTTCAGTCTTTGTAGTAGTTCAGAGTCGTACCATCCCCAAAACTTGCCGCTGCAGTATGTTATGGGGGGTTACAATTTAGATAATGCTAACGAGATAAGCTAATATAAATGAAAGTTAGTGGCATCGAGATCCATATCATGTGTCTTTTTATTGTTTTAGCTGGCTCTTGAACTTGTTCAGCAACTTGAAATAGGAACTCTGTTATAGTCAGTGCTTGTTGCATGGAACAATTGTCATAGTAATTCAACTTCTTGACTGTGTTATTTGCATGAAATGCCATATCAGATGCTTCTGAGAGTTGCTCTTCTTGGATCCTTTGTATGATCATACTCATTCAGTGCTTGGTACCTCTCTGCAGTTCTTGACTCATTGTTAGGATTAGTTCTCAATATCCTTAGAATCCTCTTAGGATTAGGAGTGTCTCAATATCCTATTAGGATTAAGAGTGTGTCAATATCCTTTTAGGATTTGAGAATTTGTAGGGGAAGACACCTAAAAGCTCTTAAGTTAGGTCTTTAGTACCAATTCTCTTAGTCTAATCAATTGGGGGTTTTAGGCTGTGAGATATTTTTGGAGGGTTGTAATTTTGTTCCGTGGAAAATTACATTAGTAGAGATTTACCCTTTGGGGTCGTGGACATACAGACTGAACCACTTCAAATATTTCTTCTGTTGTTCTTATTCTTTTTCTCTCTATATTTGTGTGTGCTTCCTCTATCCGTTCCCCAACAAGTGGTATCAGAGATGGTTTGGAACCCAACACTTATTTTATTCACCTGCAATTTTTTTTCATCCTAGAGAATGTTGAATAATCTTAGACGTCATTATATTACTAATTTGTTTTGTATGACAACCCTCTAATGACTTTTCCTTATCCAGTTAGTGCCTCTTGAGACGTACCATAGTCTGTCTTCTCTTAATTCCACTTACAGTTATTGCCCCTTTACTAAATACTAGTCTAGATCCACTTATTTTGGCTGCTTATAAGTATTGATAAAACTCAGAATTTATTGTGTTATGACTTCGGATTCGATGATTATGTGATAATTCAATCTCCATAAGAATGTAGTACTATATAGGAACACCAAGGTCTCTACATTTAAATTTTGATGGTTTCTTGCCATTCTAGCAGCATGAAGATATTCAAGTGGTTTTAATTAAAAGAACCCAATGGCATATAGATTCAGGTTATCAATTTGGAAATTTTTTGGCCCATGTAAAGCTAGATGGTTCCATGATTATTGAAAACAAAATCTTTTTTTTTTTTTTCTTTTTCTATAAGTAATTTTTAGTTAGATTGGTTAGTTTAGTGACTGGATATCTTTCTAAAAGTAATTTTCCTTTTCCAAATTGACATATTGACTGTGAAATGAAGGACGAAAATCGTCCCAAAGCACCTGATTGGAACGTAATTGCGTATTAGAAAGACTCTTTATAGACTTTTTAAAAAGGAGGTCCTTAATTGAGACAAGGCGAACCTTGAGGGGCCTAATTGGAATTTAATCCGCAAAGTCAACTACCCGGTTTTGATGCCTCTTCCCCGGCTCAATTGTCTTTACAATACAACGGCCGGTCCTCCAAACCCCTTCCTGTCAGTTGACTTTCAAGTTCTCAGTCACCTTCCCCTTCTCATGCCCATATAAGCTGGTGGAGAAGATCTGTTCCATTCCATTTCCATTGCACACTTCTTTTGCTTCCCTGTTGATTGATTTTTCCTTTTCTCTAAATTGAAAATGGCCGGAAAGTCAGAAGAGGAGGAGCATCCAATCAAGACCTATGGATGGGCTGCTCACGGTTCATCTGGGGTCCTTTCTCCCTTCCAATTCTCTAGAGATATTTAATTATGAAGTATTGGGAAAACTTCGGAAATGTATTTTATTATGGCTTCAGATTCCTCGGTTTGGTGATAATTAAATCTCCATAAGAATGTAGTACTATATAGGAAAACAAACAAACGTGTCTACATTTAAATTTTGATGGTTTCTTACCCTTCTAGCAGCATGAAGAAACACTAGTTCAACTGGACAATAAGTAATTCAATTACTGCTATTCGTGCCGCATGAAGAAACACTAATTCAACTGGACCATACGTAATTCAATTATTGGTGAAATGTGTTTGCAGGGCAACTCTTGAGGACGATGTCAGGCTCAAGGTGCTCTATTGTGGAATTTGTCATACAGACCTTCATTTCCTGAAAAATGAGTGGGGCTTTACTACCTATCCTATTGTACCAGGGTATGATTTTCTCTGTTTATTTCAAAGTGCCATTTTCCTTAACCAATTTATATGCTAGTAATAAGTTTAAAATATCTATGGATTCTAATAAATTAGGGTATTGGATCAGTTACCCAATTTAAGGCATATTATATATATATATATAAATTTTCATGTTTTTGTTAATTTTGTTTATGCAGCCATGAAATTGTAGGTATAGTTACAGAGGTTGGTAAAAAAGTTACAAAAGTCAAGGTTGGAGATAAAGTTGGCGTTGGGGGCATTATAGGTTCTTGCCGCAGTTGTGATAGATGTTCTGCAGATTTGGAGCAGTTTTGTCCCAAACAGGTCTTAGCCTTTTCAATGCCATATTTTGATGGGACCATTACATATGGAGGCTTTTCAAATGAGATGGTATGCAATGAACATTTTGTTCTTCGTTTCCCAGAGAACCTACCACTTGATGCCGGTGCACCATTGCTGTGTGCCGGAATTACTGTGTATAGTACAATGAAACTCTACGGCATTGCCAAACCGGGAAAGCACATAGGCGTTAACGGTCTTGGTGGGCTTGGGCATATGGCTGTTAAGTTTGCAAAGGCTTGGGGAGCAAAAGTAACTGTTATCAGTACATCTGAGAGCAAGAAAGACGAAGCTATAAATCGTTTGGGTGCAGATGCATTTTTGCTGAGCAGTAATCAAGAAGAAATGCAGGTAACATGTTAAAGTGTATTGAAATGTAACAAAGATTATTATTTGGTAAATATTCATTACATAACTGACTAGGATTCTCTTGATTCTTTTTGGCACAGGCGGCAACAGACACAATGGACGGAATAATTGATTGTGTTCCTTTTAAGCACTCGCTTATGCAATTGCTCGGTCTACTCAAGTTTGAAGGAAAGCTTTGTGTGGTTGGGGGAGTAGCAGAGCCACTAGAGATTTATTGTGGTCCTTTGCTCACTGGTATATTTTCTCTTTTTTTTTCTGTTCAAGAATTATTGGTTGGTATTTTTTTTTCATGTTCTTGGATTTTTATTAAAAAAAAAATTGTTATGGAACTAAATTTAAAAACAGCAAGGAAGATGATTGCTGGAAATGACCTTGGAGGATTGAAGGAGACTCAAGAAATGATTGATTTTGCAGCAGAACACAACATCACTGCAGATATAGAAGTCATTTCCATAGATGATGTCAACGAAGCTATGGAACGCCTTGAAAAGGGTGATGTTAGATATCGCTTTGTCATTGATATTGCCAACACCTTGAAAGCTCCTTAATCACATTCACATACTCTCTGCCTTTCTCTTAATTCATGAATTGTCTTGTGTGTGCCCTTCCAGATTTCCTCTTTTCTTTTTTGTAATAAATTATCTCCTAGTGACGGAGAAAATAGATTGGAACTTTTTTTGTGATAAGATTTGGGGAAATGGGCGGTTTATAGCCCTATGCTTTTTTCTTTTTCTTTTTTTTTTTTTTTTTACACTTTTCTGTGTATTGACAAGAACTTTTTATTTTATGTTTTCATGGAAATAAATTATTTTGACATTGTAATATATAACAATTTCATGATTTTATGATGGAATGTAGTGCATTTGTCACATGGATTACACAAGCAGCCAATTAAATACTAAAACATGATTAAATTCTTAAAGTTATGTTCTAAAAATGCTTAGAAATGTATTAGATTTTATTGTGTAATCGTTACAAATTTATTAGATTAAAAATAGATTTTGCACAAAAATAGATAATATAAAAATTCTTGTTATAAATAGATAAAATAAAAATTTATAATCATAAATAGAAAAGTAAAAATAATTTAAAGTTATATATATAATGTCTCTAAAATGTTCAAAATTCTTGTTTTTGTGGTAGATTGTGTTACTATGATAGAACTAGTCTTGCTATAATTGTTTAGTTAGTATATATCTTAACTGATGAATATAGGATGGAATTTTTTGTTCTTAAAATAAACCACATTCTAAAAATATTTTTCCCGACAGCCCGTTGCCATTTTGTCAACAATTAACCATATCATGTATTTATTTATTTGTTTGGTTTTGGGATTGTGGATTGTGTTTTGAAAAACACTATCCACAACTTTCCATTAGTTTAACAACTGGTATTTTCAATACACACCGCATTTAGTCATTTTTACTATGTACTTTTCAAAACATAATTTTTTATTTTTTAATACATTTAATTTATTTGTTTATCTTTTAGTTGTTTTTTAATGTTCTCTTTAATTATTAATTTTAATGCATTTAAGTATTAATTATATTCGTTTTGTTGTCTTCAAAATCAAAAGAAAAGAAGAAATTTTCGTACTTGCAAGAAAAGGAAGAAGAGAAAATCACAAAAGGGCTTTGGGTTTTATGCGTGCAAAGCGACCGAAATTGTCTAACATATTTTTTTAATGGTTAATCTTGAAATTAAAAGAAAATAAAAGGAGAAAATCACGGATGTATCATTTCAACAAATTATTTTTTTCTTAAAAGAAGATTATTATAAATATCTTTTGGTGCATAGATATTGGGAATTCGGGGTGTGATGTGAGAGGGAACATAGAAGCAATAATTGATGTTTTTTAAATCAGCGAAGCCATAATTGAATTAAAGATCAATTTAAAGCCGAACTCAACAGGTCTTTATTTATTGCACTGATTTGAAAGCCCACTCTTTTTGACTCACAATGCAATAGAAAAATAATAATAACATTTGTGTAGATGAAAGCACACTCTATTTGACTCACAATGCAAATAATTGTAACAGTTTTGTAGTAGTAGATATGTGGCTCTCTCTCATGACACTCGTTGAGTTTTAGAAAACATCATATATTGATAACGGATAGTTGAACTAACACACAGATGAACGCCACCGAATACTTTTATTCCATTATAAGATTTATTTTTTATTTATTAAATTTTATTAATAAATTATATAAAATAGTATACAAAATGGTATAGAAAATCTGAACTTCTATTTTTGTGTGTCACTTTTTATACTATTTTTATTTATAATATATTATTTTAAATTTATTTTTTAAAAATTTATCTTTTATTTAATAAATTTTATTAATAAATGTAACAAAATTAACGAGTGACACATAGTATAATAAATAAAGTTGTATAGAGGATTTGAATTGCAAATAAATTAGAGAATTTTAAAGTTAAATGGAGATTACATAAATCTATATTTTTTAATTTAAGTGTTAAAATAAAAAAAATGAAAAAAATTTAGTGTGTATGATACTTTTTAAAAGTTAAAAATAAAAAAAAAAAAATCGGTTTTAACGTGATTTGTTCCTTTGAGACTTGTATGTATGTACAAGATCACAAAGGATAAAACCTCAAGAAGCACAAAAAAAGTATTTGTCGATAATATTTATAATGAGACAGAATTAGCTAACAGACTTGGAGGTTTGTGGGTGGCAAAATTCGAAATCAACGTTACACTTACAAAAAAATCAAATGAGGGACAAGTGGCATCTTTATATATTAATTTGTCTCCTATCTGTCCACATGAATCATGCCAGTCTCAAATTAAGTTAACCATGCTTTAGCACCGCCCAACCATATTTTAACTTAATTTATTACTGCCTTTCCCTATCGTTTTATTTATCAATTTTGAATATCGTATTATTTAGAACAAAATATAAAATTTTAAATAACATTTTTGTTTAAATTAAAATTTTGTAGAAAATTTTTTACTAATTTTTATGTTAAAAGAGTAAAAAAAATGTTACAATATGTTATTTTATTAATGAGAAGGTATAACTAAAAGAAAAAATTTACTAAATATTGTCTTGAAATTACAAAATAATAAGTAAAAAAATAAAAAAAATACATGTAACGAAAAGCATAGAAGGAATAGTATTATGGGGTAGATAAAGTATGCATCATAATATAAAATTTACACACGAAAGTATTTTATTTTTTCGAACAAATACATTCTCTCTCCTCTTTAAGTTCTAAAGAGACTCGAAAATTTCAAATGACGATCCGATTAAATTCAAATATTAAAAATTATAAAAAAGATTAGTATATTATTTTATACTTGTTTACTTATGTTTTTAAAATTTTAAAAGAAATACACTGGAGATGAAAAAATAGATGTTGGCGCCTGTGGTTGTTTGCCCACGCCAAACGATAGCGTGAAGGACACTGCATCTGCGCTAACGGATGGTGCTGACTTCATGCTGGTTGCGTCAACAAATGCGTGGAGGACTTCATCTAGTTTCCGCCAACCGCCACCAAGCAATGGCGCGGACCGAAGGACCCTCACGCCAAGACATGGCGTTGGTATCGAACAGTCGCGCCATAGCCTGGCATGGAGTTTTTTATTTTTTTTTTAAATGAATCGTTTTCATTTTATCAATTTGTTATGTTATTTGTGTTTATTTGTTACCAGTGAGTTAGTTTTTGAGTAAATTTTATATTATAATGTGTATATGTTAGTATTGATTAAACTTGAATTTCTTAATTTTTTATATATATTATGTTACTTTTTAATTTTATTAATATTTATGATTACTTTGGTATGTTTTTGAACTATTTAATTGTTAATGTTTTATTTAGTGTCAATTATTATTTAATCACTTGTGAATTTTAAGATGATTACAGTGATTATTAATTATTTAATTGTTATTAGTTTAGAATAAAAATAACAAAAGTTAATTTAATAATATTTAAGGGGAAATATTAATTTTAGCTATTTAGCCCTACTCTATAAATTGAATGTAATTTAATTAGGTAAAATTAATAATATATTATGATAAATTCATAATAAGAAAAATATGGTAAGAAATAAATTATATTAAATTTTAATATAATTAATAATTAATTATTTAATTGATAACAATTAAATAAATTCATATTTTAACATATAACTAATAATAAAATTAGAATAATATAAATAATGATATAATAGTTATGAGATAAAAAATAAATAATAATTAATTATGATTATTTTAAAATTCATTTAGATGGATCTTGAGGTGCAGAGACGAAGGAGAGATGATTTAGGGCCTGTAGTAGATAGGAATGGTCATACTCATGGTCGTACGGTCACAGCTTCATCTCGGGAATTAAGGGGTAGGCATAGCACTTCTGACATATAAACTATTCCTTTAGTTATTGATCCTGTTGGTCCGGGGTCTTTGATCCAGCCTCTTCCTATCCCGAGTAGGGTTCGTATACCTCACAAACCTTATACGCCATTACCTTATTAGTCATCTGCACATGCTTTTTACCGCCGAGCACCCTCATTTTCCTATTATACGTATGAGTCATCTAGTCAACTTAGTTATTACTAGCTTCCAGTATAGAATCCTGGTACTCGTCCTATAGGCCTTGTAGATCCGTAGTTTGGTTCATCATTCGTAGACGAGTTGTCGTTAGGATTTCCAGATGTTTTCCCTTACAGTAGCCAACACATGGATTATGGGAGGTATGGACATCTGCCTTCCTATACACTTGGGTTGGGAGAGCATGGTGCAAATGAGGGTGGCGAGGAGATAGTCCAGATAGGGGGAGATGACATTCATGTTTAGGGAGATGACTTAGAGGATGGGGCCGAGCACGTATAGAGCAAGGACGAGGGAGAGGAGGACATCGACATGAGGGGTGGTGGGACGATTACCGTGGTTCCTTCACCTTCATCAGGACGTAGGCCTAGTAGGGGGAAAGGAGTCGGGTTTCTTCGAGATACAGCGAGATCCAAGATAGGATTTGTGAGTTAGTCACTACCTTCATCAGGACGATGCACTGAGCCCGACATTGCTGAGGGTTACAGTGCTGGGAAGAAGAAGGCGAGGAAGGGTGATAACGACTCTTGGATGTAGAGAGGACCAGCTCCTGGAAGTCCACAAGATCTAGAGATCATGTCATCATACAGCGAACATGCTGCCATTGTCATTTGGCGCGGAGAGGTACGTTTTACAATTTTTTTAATATATATTTAACTTCATTTTATAGTATTATAATTCATTAAATGCACTATCTCGCAATGTAAAATGTGTTTTGTATATATTTTATTATTGTAATATGTAGGAGTGACATACGCAGAGGTTACGTGGCCGTCATTCCACATTTACCTCACGGATACCGAGTGATCCTGATGTGAGACAGCTGGCAGCTACATCAGGACTTGTCAATCTATAGTCTTATATGTTCTAGCACGGGTATAGTGGGCTTTTGAGCGCGTTTGTTGAGAAGTGGCAGCTGGACACCAACTCATTTTATATGTCGTTTGGTGAAATGATTATCGCTCTACACTATGTAGAGCTCATTCTAGGCATACTTGCCTATGGTGAGGCTTTGCAGCTCATCGCCTTAATGAACTGGAATCTAGACATTAGTCTCACTGGAGTGGCAATGCTGCTTTGCTGCACTAGAAGATAGGCTGAGTCTGCCAATGGATGTGAAGGCACGAGAGCGAACGATATGACGGGCAAGGTGCCATCCTTAGAGACTACCCTGTCTAAGAAAAAGATGGAGTTGCAGGAAGCTCTCACTCGATGCTCCGAAAGGGCTCGGATTTCCGACTTAGCTATGAACTAGCATAGATAGCTTAAACCATCTATGATGTTTATATATCTATGAAAGGTTTGTGCAATCCTCTCACATGAAGGACTTATTTTAACATAATTTATGAGAGACATTGTAGCAATTCTCTTAATACTGTTTGGCGGGAATATCTGAGCTTCCTGTTTGGTGAGGTTACAATGCTATTATACCAATCGGTGGAGCCGCTATTCCGACACCTCTGGCCTACAGGTTGGCAATGGATGACCCCACGATCTAATTTTGCTAAGTAAACTATCTTTTGAAATGCGACTTTGTTGTTTCCCGGGGGACTTTGCCATTCAGAGTGAAGTGGCTTTTCCGTTGAAGGCGAGCTCTTCCGCCAGGCCTTCTGTACCCGCTATTAAGCTATCCCAGAGTTCAGGATCCTCTGCCACATAATTAATTGATGTGTATGCGGACAGACGTCCGTGGTTAAAGTTCCTTATGGGACGTGAGGGAGATTGATCTCGTATGTAAGGATTCCCCAGTGAACAGTCCCGCTCAGCATGAGAACCTGGTTGGTGTTAGTGGAACGGGGCCAAGCTCTACTTACGAGGATGTGAAGGACTCTGTAATTTTCACTCTACGATGTGAACAATTTTTAGTTTTGTAATTTTTTGCTCTAAATGGTAGGGAAATGTATCCCTTTTCAATTGGTTTAATTTCATAATACTCACGGCTTTGTATCAATGCTTTGTGTTTGAATAAATTTTCAGCAATTGTACCATGGTTTTTGTGTCTAGACTTAGTGAGTTAGTCATGGTTGGCATATGTGAAGACGGACTAGTCGTCTTATTGCGGGTATGTCCTTGCGAGGTAACCCTTGACGGAAGACAATCTAGCTTCCGCTTTACGTATTTTGAGTTTGAGCAAAGGGTGTTGAGACGTCACCCATTCCTTCCCGTCTTGCTTGTCATGGTGCAGCTGAGCTAATCAGGCGTTCATTTTTCCTGCTTAAACTGGAATAGGTTATTTTTACCATTTAATACGATCCCTCATTTCTCGAAGTGTATTTACTGCGCGTCCATATGAAGGGATGTATGTACTCGAAGCAACGTCAACGGAATGATTATCCTTATTGATGGCGCCAATTCCACTTTTTGAGGTGAGTTGACTATCTGAATTATCCTTTCAATTTACTCACTCTTATTTTACCTATACATAATCTCCCTCAGATTGCAAAGAAAGCATCGCTTCTTTTCTACTTCTTTAACCATGACTAATGCTCATTTTTTCCTTGTCGCAAGTGCTCCGATTATAATCGCCCTCCGTCAACGATTAGGCAACTACCTTCGTATTTAGAGTGTCACCTTGGTGTGCATTTGTCTTTGTGATCGGGAGGGCAAGAATTTTTTTGTTATCCATCTACTTAGGATTTACATGAATTTGATGGCTGAACAATCATCTTTTTCTTCAGCCCTCATTTTTGGGTGCATTACCCTGTTAATCTCCTAGGTGAAGCGCATGATGTCACCTTCCCCCTTTACATGTCTTTTAGCCATGTTCGATGCTTTCAGTTCTACTTTCACAAAGTCCTAACTCTATCTTCCTAAATCCCCTGTCATCTTGTTGTATCGTGATTCAGGTTACCACTATGTAACGAAAGAGTTTGATGGGTGTTTGGTGCTTTATGGCTGTGGTGGCACATTACATTCCTACACAGGATTCCTCAAACGAGAAGGGTGATGATTGATGTGTGGGTAGTGATGTAGTCTTTTGTTTTTATGTGAATATGCTTCGAGTTTTTGTAAGGCTTATTGCCCGTAAGGTCTTTTGTCTAGTTGTTGTCCTTGCAATGTGATTAGCGGGCTTGTCGCCCTTATATTATATATAGGTATGGGGCTGTGAGCTCGACTAATATGATGTTAGTAATTTTTTTAATTAATGGCCAATATCTGGTTTCGTTTCTATTTCAATTTGTCTTCGACAAATTTTAATTCATTATGTCGAAGATTGATAACTCATTCGCATAACAAGATTTTGTACATGCATTTCAAAGAGGAAAAATACATGTCTAATCCAAAAATGACTACGTCAAGATTTCATCCCACTTAATCCTTACGAAAAATACTTTTGGAGATTAGTGTCATTCCAAGTTTTTGCCAAGAGTTGGTCATCATCATCGGCCAACACGTAAGAGCCATTCCCATGTGCTTTAATAACTTTATAGGGGCCTCTCAGGTTACATCTAGCTTTCTGCTAATTCTATCTACTATCTTCATTTTTTTTCGCAACACTAGGTTTCATGCTTATATTCCAAATGCGGGAATTGGGCTACTGCTCTCTTGAAGTGCTCATGCTTTCAGGCTGCAGTGCCCCATAAATGATCAATCAACCACAAATTTTCCAACATAACCCTATCATAATAAACGGGACAGTAACTAGTATTTCTCGTGCTCGGGACCCTATTTCTACCGGCATCAATGCTTCCACCCTTAAACATAAGCTAAAAGGGGATTTTCTTGTTGCTTTCCGAGGTCTGGTTCGGTAGAACCATAGCACACTCGGTAATTTCTCCACCCAGTTGGCTTTTAAATGATCTAACCTCTTTTTCAATCCCCGAAGTATCATTTTGTTGGTCACCTTTGCCAACCCATTTGTCTACAGATGAGCTACCGAGGAGAAACTCTTGTCTATCCCCAAGCCTTCCCAAAACTCTTCGAAGTTCTTGGAATCAAATTGCTTCCCTTTTGTGATTGGCACTTTCAGAATTCCACATATACAAACGATGTCTTCTCAGAAGAAATGTTGTATCTACTTAAAAGTAATACATTTAAGAACTTTAATTTTAATAATTGGTCATCGAGTCACACACCTCTTACCCTCCTATGTTTTTATTATAACCAATTCAAATTTTGTCAAAATTTACTGTAAATTTGGCCTGGAAAGATTGGTCGCGTGGCAATTAAATTTGCCAAGATTTGTTGGCATGACAGTGTATTTAGTAGGTATGGAAAGCCATTGTTGCAATTTTGAGGGGCTGGTGAAGTTGTCAGCATTTGCCATTACTATCCATTACTCGCATGACACTAATTGAAGACCTGCTCAAGTCCAGTGGCGGAGATTTTTTATCCTTGGGCCCCCCATTTTAACCATGAATCATAATTTGGGGGACTCGAAGAGGGCTTGAAGAATACGCAACAAATTGTGATTTCCCTGCAGAAAACTTTTACATCTTTAATAATTGGAGATTTTATAAAAATCTTAGAAAATAATTATATATTTTCAATAAAAGATTCTTTTTTTTTTTTTTGCATGTCCGACACAAAATTAACCTTTTTATTTAAAATTTTTGTTTCTTTAAGTTTCAACAGCTTCAATGAAGTTTTAGATTCTATAAAATTTATTTGAATTGAACTAGTAATATGATATATTTTATTTGTGTGTTTATGGTATACACTAGATAAATTTTTTTAATAATTTTATATAAGATTAATATGTTTTCGTACTTAATATTTGTTCAAACTATAATATATTATTGAAATTTTATCAAATTATACATTCTCATCTCTTAATCAACAAACTTTTAACAAATTAATCCTTAATATCAAATATAACTACCATCATCACTTGAGAAATGAATATTTCAAATGTTTAAACAGTTGATTAATTGAACTAAATAAAATAATCCTAGATAATTAGTCATATTTCAATTAAAATGTTATACATTAATTTGTTATTAATAAATAATTGTTCTTAAGTCTTTTTAATTTTTTGATTTTATCATTGATTAAAATATTAGTATATGTTTTGATCAGAATCGGGATCAAGCTATATGATAAAAGGTTATATTAATCAAATTTTCAAACATCCAAATCAATTGAGGGCATTTGTAGCTAATAAAAGTTTTTTCTCTTACAAATTACAAATTAATACATTAAGAATCAATTTGTTAACAGTCGGTTAGTGAAAAAGGAAGAATGTAGTTTGGCCAAATTTCAAACCCTAGTTTGATTGAACTTTAGAGAAAACAAATACTCTAATATGAACTAAGTTTCTAATTTAAAATTGAGTTAAAAGTTTATTCAAACTACAAATAGATTCTTAAAATTTCAATAAATTACTCTCACTTCCTTGAACTAATAAATAATTAATGAATTAATAATCTCAGTATCCTCATATAACTACTACTATAACTTGAGAACTAAATATTTCCACAAGCGAATTAGAAATAAATTTTAGCTAATTGATCATATTTCAGTACATTTTTTATACATTAAATTGTATATACTAAACATTGTCCGTAACTACAACAAGTTAATTTCTAGAAATATTATCGCAATCCAACGTTATCTTATGTGTATCTTCTAAAAATAAATTGGCATGATCAATCCTCTATTAATTCTACTGATATCTTTGTTGTCTTTTGCCAAGAATGAGCAGTTTGTAGTACTTAAATATGTAAAGATTTTAAATTTCTTTAACTTTTTGTATTTAATATTGGGTAAAAAATTATATTAATGGCTTTTTGGAACGTTAGTACTAATATATTGTCACTATAATATATTGTCACTAACGAAGTATACTTCCTGACAGATTGAGACGTAAGAGATTAATTTGTTCCTCGAAGAGAGAAAATATAATTTGACAAAATCTTAAGAATCTGTTTGTAATTTAAATATATTTCAGGGATGATAATTTAAGTAACTGTGTAAAATTTCAATTTTCTTATGTATGACATTTTCATACAGAATTTTAAATGTAGTAGGGTTTATAAGTAAAGTTTATCTGTTATTTTTTCGTCAACATCTTCTGTTTGATATATAATATTAATAAGATATTATATTAAAAATACTTACAAAAAGAATATTATAAAAGTTTCTTCATCTTTATAAGGTAAAAACAACTGTTACGTTGTAAAATAAAGTTGGAGTCTGCCTTAGCCTCCAAATATTCTTCTCGAAAATTCTTGCTTCCAATGGAGCACTTATGTCTATCGGAACGGCTCGAGAAATCAAAATAAGGTGTAACAATTTTGACAAATGCTGATTGATTCATTAGAGTTGTATAATCTTTCCCTATTTGATCGCTTTGAATTCCATATTCAAAGTTGCAATCAAATCTATTCTCTCACCTCCAAGAATTCACAGCAAGAACCGAAAGCTTTAGATGTCAACGAGGGGTTCGGCCGAGCAAGCATACTTCCAACTTTTGTGAAAAAAAAAAAAAAAATCCAGAAAACAAAAATTCTTGTGAAAAAACAGAGGCAGAAAAATGAAGCTGTAGCACTTGGCGAGAGAAGCAGAGAGAAGAGAGGAAAAGCCCAACAAATCTATTGTTCCCTCAGCTATCGGAAAAGAGGTTATTGCACCTAAGAAAATTTATATATTTCAGAATATATATACATAAAGATTCTTGCTTGTCTCATTCATAAAAAATTCCAATGTATTCCCAGAAAAAGTTACCAGCTTCCTTTTGCCAAGATAAAAAGACGTCTTATTGCAACTCATTTAGAAAAAAGTTTGGCAATTATACAACATTTGCAACCTAAAGGTTTCGACAAACAAATCTATTGTTCCCTCAGCCGCCGAACCAAGATGAAGACGGCACCTAAGAAAATTTATAGATTTCAGAAAGGAAAAAACAAAAGTAGAGATTAATTCTTGCTTGTCTCATTCCTCAAATTTCAATGTATTTCCAATGTCAATCGCAAAACGGTACTTGACATCCAAATTCTTGATACGTTCCATAGCAGTGCTGAGATAGTCAATCCCAATAACTTCAGTATCACATACAATGTTATGTTTGGCTGCGAAATCAAGCATTTCTTGGTACTCTTTGAGACCTCCAGTGGAACTTCCGATTATCTTTTTCCTTCCTGAAATCATTCATATGTTTAATTGCCTTAGCAACAAAGGGAATAAAGCTTGTAAACGCCTAACATTACTTATAGGGCTAATGAATTATTACCCATAATGAGAGGTGCCGCAGGGAGCTCAAATAGCGACTCCGGTGCACCTACGAGCATAACCGCGCCGTCAAACTTGAGCAAATTGAGCATAAGTGACATAGGAGTGCGGCCACCTGGGGTGGTGTCCACAACACCATCCATAGTACCTGCCAGAGCCTGTTCAAATGAAGAAAAATAAAGATGGAAACATCAGCTGCGTCCCCTTTTGCGGCAAATCATCAAACAGTTGGTGCGCAACGTCTTTAAAACAATATCCAAACAACTTTTCAAAAATTATTTTTTCAGGTCGTTTTTAAATATAAGTCCATGTAATAAACAATCGGGAACATTTTAAATACATAAATCGAGAATAACTTTCAACAGCAAATTATACTTTTACTTCTATTTAATCCAATTAATTAATTAGCATTACTGATCTTCCATTACATACCTTCAATTGCTCAGAGTCAGTGTTGACAACAAAAGCATCAGCACCATGTTCTTCAATGGCTTCCTTCTCCTTACGCCTTGATGTACTAATAACAGTAGCCTTACCACCAAAAGCCTTAATAAACTTAACAGCAACAGAACCAAGACCTCCCAGCCCGAAAACCCCAATATGCTTTCCTGGCTTATCGAGTCCCAAATGTTTCATTGGGCTATAAACAACAACCCCAGCACAAAGGAGAGCAACCCCTTTATCTTGAGGCAAGTTTTCGGGCCATCGGAGGACGAACTTTTCATCAACAACCATCACATTTGAACAACCCCCATAGGATCGTTCCCCTTGCTCACGGTAAACAGATCCATCAGCCATATTGGGCTCTGGGCAGTAATTCTCCATTCCACTTTGACAATTATAACATTGACCACAAGATCCGACCATACATCCCACAGCTACCTTGTCTCCAACCTTGAATTTCTCTACTTTGCTGCCAACTTCTACCACCTCACCGGCAGTTTCATGTCTGTAATTTATTTTTTTTTAAAAATCAAGATCGAGATGATCATATTTACAAGGTTTTCGATTCAAAGTTTGCACAATAAACATAATCAGAACCAAACCAGAAAATTTTCAAAATATTGACAATCCCATCTGAAGAAAATATCATTTATTTTTCTAGAATTTGAAGAAAATATCTACAAATATAGAAAAAATGAATATGACTATAAATAGTAAGGGAACGCCGCCGCCCCTGCCCTCTTTGGTTCTATTCCTTGATAAAATAAGGATCGAGATGAACAAATCATACCCAAACACATAAGGATATCTGGTGAAACCCCACTTGTTTCTGACCATTTCCATATCGAAATTGCAAACACCAGAGTACAAAACTCTAATCTTCACATCCCGTTCACCAGGGACTCTGCAGAACTCCAGAAAAACCAAACGAAAATTAGAAATATCAAATCGAAGTTGATCGTATTCATAGATTCAATCGTACAGTTTTAATTGAACGAATTTCTGAAATTAAAACCTAAAATCAAACTAAAATTACCTTCTATAGAACTTGATGGGCTGAAGGACACCAGATGCATCTGCAGCACCCCATCCCACAGCCTTCACTGAAAGGTCGAGTTTGGTTGTTTCTCCGGCCATCTGAGAAGTGGCGAAGGAAAAATCAGAATAGATACTGTAGTTAGCTAAAAGTGAGTGAAAGATGGAGGAGTTTTAAGCGAGCATTTTCTGACCGGCAGCTGGGGACTATACTTATACTACAGGTAGCAGCATGTAATTATGGTGGTTAGGCATTAGAATATTCAAAAGTGAAAAAAAAAAAAAAAAAAAAGGAAAATTAGGGTGGTTAGGCATTAGAATATTCATAAGTAAAAAAAAGGGAAAAAAAGGCGTTCAATATTAACCCGGTTTTTTTTTCTCTTTTTGAGACCGCCGGGAGGATGATACATTAATATCAATTAGAAGTGGTGTACAAGAAGGTTTTTTGGCCAATAAAAAAATCACTCCACTAATAATAAGTGTGCATAAGGCCCTCTCCCTTATATACATTCAGTGTGTTTGTCCTACTAATGATGTGTTCTAACGCTTATCTCTGTACAAAATGTTATTTTCAATCTAGTCAATAGGAAGATGTGATTCCTCCAAGAGATGAGCAGCAACTCTAGCATGCCAAAATTTAAAATTAGTAAATTTTTCATATTTTCTTCTTGAAATCGAAATAATTTTAATTTGGGGAAACCGATTCAAAATATTTTGCTTTTGTTTTAGTTTAATAAATAGAAAATGAATTTTCTGAGAATATTAAATCTAAATTTCTCCAAAACGAATTGAATGCACTAATTAAGGTACGGTTTTTATAAATTATTAATTAATACCAAAATAATATGAAAATAATATAATAAAAATAGTCTTAAAAAAACTCATTATTTTTACAAGGTTCTTTAACATTTAGGACATGTTTGATAAAACTTAACTTGAAATTTGAAGTTGAATCATTTAAATTACGAATTCTGAATCTTAAGTCGAACATTGAATCTGAAAAACTGAATTCTGAATCTAAATGTTGAATTAATTAATAAGTAGTAATTATATAAAAAAAATGTAATAATTTGATAAACAATATATTCATCTTACTTCAAAGTTAACCATAAAAAATTTCACTTAAAATTTATAATTACAAATAAGCACATCTTGAACAATTAAGTAATTTGTTAACATCATTATCTAACGTACTTAAGTATTAAGTACTTAATTATATAAGTTATCAAACACACTTAATTCAATAAACACTTAACTGATTAGTTGTAATAGGTGAATTAATTTAACAAACAACCTTTAATGATTTCTTAGGTGAAAAGGAGTAGCTCAATTGGTTAGAACCTCTTACTATGCAATAGATCGTAGGTTCGATTCACGTTCTGCCCCCCAAATATATATAAGAAATAAAGGACTACCTTTAAAATAAAGATTGTTGGGATAAATGACATTTTTGCATTGCATAAATGACTAACACCATTGCAATTAATCGTTAATCAAAGGTACTAAAGTCATACAAAAATAAAGTTGAGGTACTAAAGTAAAAATTAAAATAAAAACAAGGGTACTTTAATGTAATTAACTCATATTTTAATTAACTATACAAAGAATTAAACCAAATCATAAATTAAATATCAACTATTAAAATATACAATATATTTACTTAATATATAATAGTTACAAACATCCGGTTTGCTTTTCAAATTAAAACAAGTGTAATATTTAAAAATTGAGAGGCATTAAATTGTCATAATTAAAAGTTTAAACTTCTAATTCACACGATCAGTTATTTTCAAGCAGTTTTTTTATCAATATTTTTTAAGATTTGAACCTTTATTTTTTATATGTATGGAGGCAATTTTGCTTAAGGGTTAATAGCAAAATACCATTCTCAAGTTAGGGGGTAAGAACACTTTATTCCCTAAACTTAAAAAATATGCACTTTACCCTAGAATCAATAGTCAATGGTCAATTTTAAGTAAAATATCCAGCTTAAAGTTTATGTAAATTATTATTTGTTGCGAAATAACTCCATAAAGTTTAATGTAAAATCATTTAAGTCCATACCTTTATTATCATAAGCTATTACAAAATAATTCGAGAAAATTTATAATAATATACTTTTTAGTTTATAGTCTTTAAAGGTTGATTATTTAACTGTAGAAAAATTTAATAATGTAACCAAAAAGTATGCGGATTTTTTAATTTAATTCTTTGAAAAAATAAATTTAATTGTAAATAGAATATAAGATCGGTCAACTTTAAATATGTATTTGAATTTAAAAAAAAATGTAGCTTATTAGGATTTGTAGAAATTTCTTTTAACAAGAGTTGAATAATAACTTTAAGCAGAGTACTTAAGTAATAGACGAAAAATTAATTTTTTTTAATTTAAGAAATTACTATTAATTATTAGTACTTATTACAATAGATTAGTGAAGAATCATAACCGTTTAATTTTTGAAGGAAAATAAATACTTTTTTGAGTTAAATAATTAATTTTTAAAACAATATAAACTAAAAAATATTATTTCAAATTTTATAAAAATATTTTGTAATAAACTATAAATAAATTATGATATAGACTAAATTTAAGTTTACATCAAACTTTAAGGGTTACTTTATAAGAAAGTATAATTTACATGAAATGTATTTTAGACATTTTACTTAAATTGATCATTGACTATTAGTAATAGGAGGTAAAGTGTATATTTTTTACGTTTAGGGGTAAAGTGCTCTTACTCCGTACTTTTCAATTAACCCTTTACTTAAAAATTAAGCTGTCATTTCCTCTAAAAAATACTAATTTATAGTGCTTTGATTTACAAAAATAAACAAACTAATCCAGATTATTAGATGCAGAATGAATTATTATATGTGGGTCTTATATGAATTGAACCACTCTTATAAACATGGACTATTTTAAACACATTATATGTTCACAATTCATATTACAAAAAACTACAGAAACATTTTTTTCTTGCAATATTTAATCTTAGCTAAATTTCTTATTAATTTAATTCAAACCAACCAACGAAGCATCCTAACACATCTATCTTTGCCAAATTTCTTATGAGTAGGAAAAAAAAAGTTACGATTCTTTACAAGATTCAATAAGAAAACTACCAAACAAAAGAAGTATCCACAGAACAAAAATTAAACAATGGATTTTGAAAATTATACATTGCCCTTTAATTAACAGGAGAAAAATAATATTTCATTAATTGACAATTGTATCAAAATTATGTTTGCTCCTTTTAAGGTAAAACATATTCTTTTCTTGTTTTCCACTTGTTACTTAATAAAACACACGTAATGTTTATATTCTTTTTGGTATTATCACATATTATGAGATGTGTGTGTGATTAAATTAAACATATGTTTTGGTTATTCTAGCTGTTGTTTTAGAGATTTCACATGTGTTTTCTAAAATTGTTTGTTTTATCTAAAAAAAGCATGTTATTTCCTATTTCATTCTCAAATTCAACTTAAAAAAATATTGTGCACAATATACATGTTTTATTAAATATAACATTTATTTTACGAATATTCATGTATTTTTATAGTCTCTGAAATATTTATCAGAATGCCTTCATCTTTAAGTCTGCAACATGTCAATGAAAATGATCTTTCTTCACTCACATTCGCCTCTGTACTCCAACGTCTTATGTTCTCCAGTTTCTTCGGAGCTATTTCAGCAAAATTGGTAAGAATTTTGAAAAATCACAAAGTTTTTCTATCCATCGGAGTTTTAGAATGTTTCATATTAAGATTTCTTGCTATTTATGGCGTTTCTTTGCCCAATTGAACACAATTTGAGAAATATCTTCTACCAATTATATTTTTATTTGATGTAATGTTTAACAAATTTCACATTTAGAAGCATTTATTCATATTTAACCAATATTGCTATATTTTGTTGTTGTTTCTCTCAAGCTTGAGAAACTTTTGAGAAATGCAAGGATACGTCACATAACAAACTCTTATAGGTCAAATATTACTTTAACGGAGAGTAACAACTCTAACCGGTTACTAAAATCACTTTGAATTTCTCATCAATTACGTGGCAAGATACTAGCATTCTAGTGTGAATAATAGTAAAATTTTATAACGTACTACAAAAGTCTCCATAACTTCATTGAAGAATTAGAAACATAGAAATCTCTGAATATTTTGCAACCGATGGATCTGTACGCCTTCTAGGCCAATTTTCTCCAATATTTTTATTTTTCCAACCCAATTTATTTTAAAAACCCATTGATGATCCATGGGCCTCAAACCAAGATAGGTGGCTGAAGTTTGAATGAGTCAGAGATGCCGGGCTGGACCGAGTCGGGCCAGCCCGGACTGCCCGTTGTGACTCTTGATCTATTTATGCCTCTCCCCTCCTCGGTTCCAGAGTCATTCCAGACTCTTCCTTCTCCTCTCTTTTTCTGCTACTCCCTCTCGGCCTTCTCGAGAGCCGTCTGTGTCTCTTCTTCTTCTCCCCTTCCTTACCGCGCTTTACCGCATCTATTGCTCTTCTCTGGTGACCTCCATGGTCTTCTGTGACGCCGTCTCTGAATAACGGTAATCCTATGGTGATCCTTGTTCGATCATTTTCTGGTTGTTTTATGACGTGAGCTAGACGGGTGAGAGAGAGGGAGAACATAGGTAATTTTCTTGTTCTATTTGAGGCCTTAGATCTGAAGGTGTTGTTTTCGATAAAGCTGATATCTTTTACTGCCAGCACCTCGACACGATATCGCTTCACATCGCTGCTCGGTGCCGTCCAGTCTCAGTGTGCCACTGGCGGTTCCGACACTACAACGACAGGTAAATATCCTTTTTTACCTATTGTTGGTTCAGTTTTTTTTTAACAATTGCTGTGTGCAGGGACGGAACCAGAACAATATGACTGGGGGGGCTGGAGGAAAAAAAATTTTTGCCAGAATTTCGTCTATAAAATGATGCATTCCATGTACAAAAGACACTCAAACAATTCCAAATTTACATATAATATAGCAAAAGAATAGGTAATCGCCCATTACCAATGAGGAGTGATCACCCATCACTTACGGGATAAACATTACAAATTCTAAATTTACATATAATATAGCAAAAGAATAGGTAATCGCCCATTACCAATGAGGAGTGATCACCCATCACTCACGGGATAAACATTACAAATTCTAAATTTACATATAATATAGCAAAAGAATAGGTAATCACCCATTACCAATGAGGAGTGATCACCCATCACTCACGAGGAATGATTACCCATCACTCACGGGATAAATACCTCTATCAAAACTGAGAATCTTGATCAGAATCTTGAGATAACAGATGAGATAAACACGATCAGAAGACGAAATCCAATATGACCTGCAATTGATTTAGAACATTAGAAGATTAATATAAAAACAAATAACATTCATCCCAATGCAAAGAATGAAAAAGAAATGACTACTGGAAAAATGATTTAAAATAGAGTTTTATATGTGAATAAAATGATTAAGATGGCAATTTTATTCTTCAAGTTTGCATATTTCGAAACCGCTGCAAGATGTCTTCATTTTCAATACTCTTAAAAATCTCTTGCTCCACATAGCAAACCAAACTGTCATTGAGAAACTCATCTCCCATCCTATTGCGTAAATCATTCTTAATCGTTCTCATAGCAGAAAACGATCTTTCAACGGTCGCTGAAGCAACAGGCAAGACTAAAGCCAACTCAATTAGTCGATAAACTAAAGTAAAAAACTTGTGAGTATTCGTCTCAACCATCTTCTTGAGATCTCCAATGTCAGTAAGGCCAGAGAAAGCTGCCCCATCACTTGATCTCGTGTAAGAGATATATGCATCAAGTTGTGCTTTAAGCTCAAACTTATCAGAGATAGAAAAATCATCTGAATAGAACTCAGATAGATGGAGTAACTGACCCAAATCAAAATGCACAAAGGAATCTCTGGGATCAAGGCATGATATGCAAATAAGTAGCTCTGAAGTTGGCTACATAAAATGATCATCCATTTCTTTGACTATAAAACAAGTACCTAACATTAAATAGAGAAAAGAACAGTTAATAATTTATAATATTACAAATAATTGAGTATTAGGTAATAAGTTAAAAAAATAATGAAATTAATTACCTCAAAAAAGATGTCTCGATAAAAAAAATGGTAGTAAGTCTTTGGCTGCCCATCCACACTCCTATATAACCTAGCTCGGCCTGGTAAAGGATCTTGCATGTTCGGCACGAAAATATCATGTTTGACACAAAATGCAGTAACAACACCCAATAACTCCTCCCAATAATCATCACAATTTCTGTACTTCTTCAAATCTTCCTTTATTGTCTGAATCATCCGGACAGCAGTGACTATGTTTTGAGTCCTTTGTTGCAAGCACATTGACAATGTATTTATTTTTGCCAATACATTTACCATTAATTGAGCAATGAATAAAAATTCAAACTGCCACATTTTATCAATCAAACTTTGGGTAATGCCTCGACTATTGACCTCATCAGCGTCTTCATATATAGTTTCAAGCACATGTGTCACTGCATCCCACATATGCAAAATCCGAGTTATTGTTTTGAAGTGAGAGCCCCAACGAGTGTCACCTGGCCGAGCTAAACTTTTTTCCCGATTTTTTGCCCTTTCCCCGTAGCAATTTCTCCACTTTCTAGACATTTTACAAGATCATCATCTCGCTTTTTGCGGAAAGAGCATCCTTTCTTTTAAATGAAGCTCCAACAATGTTTACAATCTTAGCAAGGTACTCAAAAAAACTACACAGTGAGCATTTTTCTTTGAAGTAGCCACAAGCACTAATTGAAGTTGGTGAGCAAAGCAATGAATATAATATGCGTACTTATTTTCATCTAAAATTTTTTGTTTCAATCCATTAAGCTCGCCACGCATATTAGACGCCCCATCATAACCTTGACCTCTTAGCTGTGAAATTGATAATCCATTTATTGCAAAGAAATCATCAATACTATTTTTCAACGTCCGTGTAGAAGTGTTACTCACGTGTACTACTCCAAGAAAACGTTCGACCACTTCTCCATTATCATTAACAAATCTCAAAACTATAGACAATTGCTCCTTCACAGAGCTATCTCGAGCCTCATCAACCAAAAGAGAAAAAAACTTGTCACCAATCTCATTGATAATAACTTGTCTCACTTCTGTTGCACAAGCATTAACAATTTCTTTTTGAATTTTAGGAGAAGTCAACTGATTATTTCCCGGAGCATTCAAGTTCATGACCTTATTTACTTCTTCCGATTCCTCACAATACCATTTTGTTAATTCAAGAAAATTACCTCGTCGGATTGAACTTATCGACTCATCATTTCCACGAAAAGCTAAACCCTGACTTAATAAAAATCGAATAACTTTTACAACAGCAGTTAGTCGTGCACGGTAGTCAATCTCAGTTTGACTACTTTGTTTCGCTAAAATGTATTCCACATTATGTCTTTGATTTTTGAAACCCAACAACTGAATCATAGCACCAGAGTGAGGACTATTTGGAGCACCTTCATGGTTTCTAAATTTTTCTTTAGCACGTTTCCAATTTTTAAAACCAACTTCTGTAAACATATCATCACCATGTTTGTGCTTTTGATCTTTAGCAAACAAATAACAACAGAAACAAAATGCTGCATCTTTATGTACACTGTACTCTAACCAAGTAAAATCTTTAAACCATATCTTCTGAAACGATCTTCTAATTTCACCAAAATTAGTTTGCAGAAATTTATGATCACATGGTTGAGTTGGCCCTTTAGCCACAAACCGTCTCCTTAATTCATCTCTAATTTCATAAGGATAACTATCAATTGGTTTACGCAATCCTGGATCACCAATAATTTCAAAATCCGAAAATTCTACCCCTACCCGAGGCTTTTTCCCACGATCTTCATTATTAACATTTCCTTTATTAGCTGATTTTTTTCAACCGGTTTAGGACCTTTCTTCCATTTTCCAATATATTTCTCCATAGTAAAATCCTATATAATATTCAAATATTTTAAATCCACAATTCAACACATTTCATTTATAACATAATAATTAATTAGTCTATAAATTACATAATAATCATATTTTTACCAAAAAAACCCTAGAAATTTTTTCACTAACAACATAAAAATTTTAGCACTCAAAAATCTATTTACCAAAATAAAAAATTTTAGCATTCAAAATAAAAAATCATAGAAATAAAAATGTTTATGAAAACTTAGTTGGTTCAAGATGTCACTGCTGTGCTCTGTGCTTCTGCCGTGCCGCTGCGTCGCCGATTGCAAGTTGCTGCTGGCGCCAACGCTGCTGTGCTGTCCTCTCTCTCTGTCTCAGTCCGCCGCCGTCGTCGACAACACGCTCTGTGCTTCTGCCGTGTCTTCTTCCTGCTGCCTCGACGCCTATTGCAAGTTGCTGCTGGCGCCGACGCTGTTGTGCTGTCCTCTCTCTCTCTCTCTCTCTCAGTCTGCCGCCGTCGTCAACAACACGCACGAAGCACCGCACCGCACACACCGCACACGAGAGTCGAGATACCCGCCGAGCTCGAGCTGCGCCGCTGTCTGCTTCTTGCGCCACCACCACACCGCCGAGCGCTCGAAGTCCGACAAGGAGGGAGGGAGGAAGAGAAGAAGGTTTCTGTTCTCTGTCTGTCGCGGAGGGGGAGCGGGGTGTAGGGCTGCGGTGGTGCGGGAGATCGGGGAGAGAGAAGAAGAAAATTGAAATTGTTTCTGTTGTTTTGTTTCTGTTGGCGCAACCGAGGGTTTTTTTTTTATAAATCAGTCCCTACATTTTGTGGGGGCTAAATTGAAAAAAAAAAATTGGGGGCTTAAATGTAAAAAACATAAAAATTTTTTATTAAAAAAACAAAAAAATTCCGGGGAGGCTCGAGCCCACCCGAGCCCCTGACTAGGTCCGTCCCTGGCTGCGCGTAAATTTCGGTCTTGCCGATTAGCTGAACCAATTGTGAAACAGGAAGAAGAAGAAGAAATTTTTCTGTAATAGAATAAATTTCTTTTTCCGCTACTATTTTTCATTCTTTTACTGATTTGTAATAATAATTAGAGTGTGTAAAAATAATTAGATTCTAAGGGGATAAATTGTTCAAAGCATAGATTGTTTGATATAGTTCCCAGAAAAAGATAGTTTGATAAAGTTGTGTTCCTTTCGCCAAGATCAAGACATTATTTATAAGTAATTAAGAAAAAAAGGTTGGCAGTTATACAACATTGGCAACCTCTGCCTTCAACCAAAGATAACATTGTTCCCTCAGCTACCGAAATACGATATGATCATCTTTGGTAACATAAAAACAGCTTATTGCATCTAAGAAAAATTATAGATTTCCCAAAAAAAAAAAAAAAAATACAGATTCTTGTTTGTCTTATTCCTCAAATTTCAATGTATTCCCAATGTCGATCGCGAATCGGTACTTGACATCCAAATTCTTGATGCGTTCCATAGCAGTGCTGAGATAATCAATCCCAATAACCTCAGTATCACATACAATGTTGTGTTTGGCTGCAATATCAAGCACTTCTTGATACTCTTTGAGACCTCCAGTGGAGCTTCCGATTATCTTTTTCCTTCCTGAAATCATCCATATGTTAATTGCATTGTCAAGTAGCAAAAGCGAATAAAGCTCTGCAGCACCTAAAATTATAGCATTACTTACCCATAGGCTCCAACGGGAGCTCAAATAGCGTCTCCGGTGCACCGACGAGTATAACGGCGCCGTCAAACTTAACCAAATTGAGCATAAGTGGCATAGGAGTGCGGCCACCTGGGGTGGTGTCCACAACACCATCCATAGTACCTTCCAGAGCCTGTTCAAATGAAAAATAATAATAAAATAAAGATGGAAACATTAACTATCTAACCTTTGTGGCAAATCATCAAACATTTGGTGATTGATTATTCCACTATTTACCTTCAATTGTTCAGAGTCAGTGTTGACAACAAAAGCATCAGCTCCATGCTCTTCAATGGCTTCCTTCTCTTTACGCCTTGATGTACTAATAACAGTAGCCTTACCACCAAAAGCTTTAATAAACTTAACAGCAATGGAACCAAGACCACCCAACCCAAAAACCCCAATATGCTTTCCTGGCTTATCAAATCCCATATATTTCATGGGGCTATAAACAACAACCCCAGCACAGAGGAGAGGAACTCCTTTATCTTGAGGCAAATTTTCGGGCCATCTAAGGACGAATTTTTCATCAACAACCATGACATTTGAACAACCTCCATAGGAACGTTCTCCTTCTTCACGGTAAGTAGATCCATCAGCCAAATTAGGCTCCGGGCAGTAATTCTCCATTTCGTTTTGACAATGGAAACATTTGCCACAAGATCCGACCATACATCCCACGCCCACCTTATCTCCAACCTTGAATTTCTCTACTTTCTTCCCAACTTCTACCACCTCACCGGCGGTCTCATGTCTGTAATATATAGATGAATCAATAGCAAGATAAAACTAAATCTCTAACTTTGAGAAGCTTAGAGAGTTTATTTGAATATAAGTTAATTCCCCTTTTTGATAAATTATCTAGGGAAAATTTTCTCATCAAAATTCCACTAAATTATATAGGTTATTTGCATTGTATCTAGAATATCAAATTTTATTTTTTTATACCAGTAAACTAATTTTTGTGTATCCTCAATGAATCTTCAGAAGTCAACTTGATAGAATTTGATAAGTTATAATTTGTGAACAACAACTTAGTTCCTAACCTATGTCTCCACTTCAAATGGACTGACGTTAAAGAGAAAACAAACAAATTTTGTTAAGGAGGAAAGTGCGGCCAAGACTTTATTCATAGAGAGAATGAAATGTTGAAATAATTTTGTGCCCAGAAAATAAGATGGGGGTTTGAATATGCAATACTTTGTATTAGAATTCCACAGGTTACTGGCAGTGATCTTTTTTATGATACATTAAATTAATTTACATATATAAATAAATAAAAATTGAAATAATAATGGGTATGACGAAACTAACATAAATTGTTTAATAGTATTTTGAAGCTTTTTTCTAATTATCTATTATTTGGACCTACTTCTTTCATTTCAAAATATATGTTGTTTTTTAAGAATATTTTAGTCTATTTATCTATGAATTAAGATAATTTAATCATTTTTTAGTAGTTGTGTGTTGTCTTAAAATTATAGATAAATTGTCAAAGAAAAAGTAGTTTTGATTTTTTTCTTTCTAATTTTGTAAAAGAACTGAAGTTTTTGAAAAACACATGACTTATAAATTAAAATTTTGAAATGAATTAAAGTTTGACTAAATAAATCCTTAAAAAATATATAAAAACCTTTTAAATGTTGGAATAAATTTGAAAAAAAATCTTTTCGCTTAACATATAAGCAAGTGATTTAAATCAAGTCTTTTGTTTCTCATTTGATATATGTAGAGGATATGAACGAGAATCTAATCCATGACTTATTATTTGGAAAGAAATGACTAGCTCTTTCAATATGTAAGAAATGGCTAGCTCTTTCAATTAGGTAAGAGAATGTGATTCAAATCAAGATTTAAGATTTTTTTTTTAGACGGAAGACATATGTGTTAATAATGAGTATTTTTCTCCTTAATTATTAGCTTCCAAAATAATAAAAAAAAAAAAAATTGTGACTATTCTTTTTAGTTTCATCTTTAATATTCTTTTGATTTTTATTTAATTATCACATTTTAAACATCACATTATTTAAAAAATATAAAATTATAAATATTCTTTGTTTGCATGGATAAAATTACCCTCAATATAACTCTATTACCCCCATAATTGAGTGTCATTGAAAATAAAGTATTCCAAAATTTATCAATCTCACATTTGTGTAATCTCTCATATTTACTTCGTGAGGGTGAAATGGAAAAAATATTGAAAATGAGGAATACATTATTATATTACACTTTTCAATTTTCAATGACATAAGAGAGATGTGAAATGTAGAAAGAGTATGATAAACAAAATACTTTTAAAATTAAATTATTTCTAATAATGTAATAAAGTTAAAAAATAAGAGAATCGATAAATATGAAAAAAGACAAAAAAAAAAAAAAAAGGGTGTAATAAAGATGGAGATGAACAAATCTTACCCAAAAACATAAGGGTATCTAGTGAAACCCCACTTGTTTCTGACCATTTCCATATCGAAATTGCACACACCACAGTACAAAACTCTAATCTTCACATCCCGTTCACCAGGGGCTCTGCAGAAAAACATCAAACCAAAATTCAAGAAATATCAAATCAAATTTGATCGTATTAACAAATCATACTGTTTTTAATTGAACGAATTTCTGAAATTAAAACATAAAATCAAACTTAAATTACCTTCTATAGAACCTAATGGGCTGAAGAACGCCAGATGCATCTGCAGCACCCCATCCGATGGCCTTCACTGAAAGGTCTAGTTTTGTTGTTTCTCCAGCCATTTGATCAGAATTTCCAAAAGGATAAATCAGAAAAGATAAATGTAGTTTGCTAAAGTGAGCATTTTCTGAACAGCGAATGTGGACTATATATATTTATATTACATGCAGGTAGAAGTTCAGTATTGACTAGGGAAAAAGAAGAAGAAAATTTAGGTGTTCAATATTGACTGTTGTCAAAAACCCTGTTGCTCCCGAATCTGGATTGCGCCTGCCTTTTTTGTCGATGGCATATTATTGAAAGGAAAAAATTACTCTTATTGAACAACAGAATAATAAAACATCAATGCAAAACATTATTGACTCTCACCTAACCTCTTTTGCTCTGATCTTTTAAAATGAAATTAAACAATTATTTTGTAGGACTGCATAGCATGATAAGACCTACTATTAGCAAATCGTTTATAATATTTTATATAGTATTTTGTTTTATATATTTAATTAATTAAATTTACAGAATAAAAAATAAGTTTTAATTAAAAAAATAAATTTTTTAAAAAATATATAATAAAAAATGAAACAGATATGATACAGAGTAGCGGTATTTTAATCTCCAGCAGATTCTTCCCACCCACTTGTTTGTGTTTCTCACTTAATCAATTAATTGATCTTCCCCATAATCACCTGTCATATGGTTTACTCAAAACGACAATCACAATCATAGAGCGAAACAAAAATCTGTAAAAAAGATTCTTAAAAGGTATTGAGAGGATAATCTTAAAATAAAAAGGGATTAATTTCATTTTCGAACCTTTCGTTTGCTTATTGTACAATTTAATATTACTTATTTATTAATTTTTATTTTAGTATGGTTTTGTTTAGCCATTTGACGATTTAGTATCACTGTTAGATGTAATTTTTTTTTAGTATTTGTAGATTTAAACATGAATTCTTATTTTGTCCCTGACGAATCAGAAAAAAAAAAGAAACGAATTTTTTCATGTTTAAATTTCTACAAACAATAAAAAAATCACACATAAACCTAACAATATGGGTAACAATATTGGGGTTAGTTCCATTTTAGTACCATTTTATTTGACCATTTGACAATTTAGTAACACTTATTTTGATGATTGACATTTAAGTAATCCAATAAGAATTCCAGCAAAATTAATTTTGTCAAGAATATTATGGCCTACTGTCAGGTACGATTTTTTAACTGTTTATAGATATTTCACATAAAAATCCATCTCTTTTTATAATTTATTACCATTTGTTTGTTGATTAATAATTAAGTATGGCCAAATTAATTGTGTTAGAGATAATGTGTCCACTGTTAGATGTGATTTTTTTTACTATATGAAAATTAATTCCTTTTCTTCTAGTTCCCTAGGGACAAAATAAAAATTTATTATTAAATCTCTACAAATATTCAAAAAATTATACTTAATGATTTCCAAAATTTTAATTTGATAACTTAATTATCAATCAACAAACAAATAATATTAAATCGTTATAGGTGTAAAATCAGCAAAAGAAATTTATATTTTCTTTCAATGAATAATTTCGATCAAATCGTTTATATCATGTTTTAATGCATTATCTTCAAACGGCTGGGACTTTTGTCTATGATTTCCAAGTCCCTTTTATTTATAATAAGGAAAAGCCATTAATTCATGCCATATTATTTTGTACTCTGTATCTTTCTCTATTTCTAAAATCCTCACTTTAAACCCAAAAGAAGTCTTGAAGACGGAATGAACATGTTTTCATTGTTGTTGCCTCGTCTACTTTGTGTACCCCACACCTGATACTCCTAGGTTGGCGTTCTTGTAATTAAGAAGAACAAGATAAAAGCGGTGGATTGGAGAAAATATTATAATGTAGAATATTTCAAATTATTTATATACAAATATAAAGAAAATTTTTGTGACGAATCCAGTATGTAAATAAATACATGAATCTCTTGATATTAATGGAATATTTTGAGGATAAATCTTCTTCAACATTATTAAGTTTACACGTAGTTGAGAATTTTATATGATTAATTTGTGAATAAAAATTATTTTTTTACATGATTCCTCTTTTGTTGAAGTATATTTCGAAGTGAATTTGATTTAAATTAATTTTTTAACATAGTATCAGAGATATCTAATTTTATATTGGGTCACACGCATATGTCTAGTCTTAAAAATTTTACGCTTAAAATGTCTAGTCTTAAATGTATCGATATTGAAAATTTTACATGATTAGTTCGTGAATAAAGATTACTCTTCATATCTCCTCTTTTGTAATATTTTTTGAGTTGAATCAAGTATAACTAAACATTTAACTTATACTATCAATATTTGTGTGGTATAAATTTTTTATTATTTTATTTTGTAAAACTCGAAATCTCTTAATAAAAAATATAAAAATTGCGTTAATTGAATTATTATTATTTTTGATACTTTTACCTACTTTTTAAACAACATATTTAGTATATTTATCTACCTAAATATAAAATTTAAGAAAAAGGAAAGTATCACTGAAAATCCCGTCATCTTCCTTTAAAAAAGAAAAACAATTCCCGTCATCTATGTATATTTAGCCGCCCCAAAAAGAATGATATGGTTTTTGTTTTCTTTCGGTTTTGTTATCTTGGAACAAAACGCCGTCAATCTTGAATTGCTGTTAAGTAGCTACTTCTTCTGAAGTCCACACCCAGAACATTTAAAAATCGTGTACTAGTATAGAGAGTTTAATTTTAAAATTTGTATTTTTGAGTTTCACAAAAAAAAATCAAGTTATTTATGAAAATTTTTTTAATTCAAAATTGATATTTGATATTTAAATTTTAACATGATATACATAAATAATAGCCTAAAACTTTTCCATCCTCATTCTCATGCATGCTCATGAGTCATGATGTATTTCTATTTTTCATCCATCTCTTGTTCACCCCCTCAGGAACCTAAATCTTTAGGCAAAATAATCATTTTAATATTTCCAGTGAACTTTCCTTAATGCAATAATATTATTAGTAAAAAAGAAGGGCAATAATCTTTATATATATATATATATATATATGATCCTAGAACTATGGACAGTAGGTTATTTTTGTCCTTTTACATACTTTTTGTTATTTTATTTATACTTTTGAAAATTTGATTTTTTTAAAGTAGTACTTAAAAATTAAGTATCAATAATGTAAAGTTTTATAGTAATTAGCTCATGAAATATTATCTTGAAATACTTCTGAACTATTTATTTACTAATTATTCTTAATATATATATTTGCGTTGGAATTAAAATTGTGTGTAAAACCAATTCGTCACTATTTTAAATATTTGACTCATGACAAGATCTCATGTACCGATGGTGTATACTAAATTAGAGAGTTAATTTAAAAAGTTCATTCAAATTATTTCCTACAAAAAAAATCACATCTCACTTTATATGCATATACAACCTTATGCATGATCCTAATATTCAGATAAGGTCATATATAAGGTCACGCACACATATTATACGAGGCATTTATTTGTTTTTGGGGGGGGGGAGGGGAAAGGGGGCGGGAGGAAATAGTTTGAATGGATATTTTTCACTCCAATTATGACACACGACACCAACACGTGCCTTTCTTCAACCATCTCCTCCAATTAAGTACGGATATGACAATTTCTTATACACGATTTTGGTTCAAAGGGAATTAAAAAAAAAAAAAAAACACTTTCTTAAATTAATAGTTTAGGGGTATTTTAAAAATTTCTCTTACATAATTTAATCCTTTCTTTATTGTGGTTTCATTTTATTCTTCATTAAAATGTGAAACAATTTTCATAGTTTACTCTTCGGTCCAAGGGATCTAAAGATTTTATCAACACTCAAAGAAAAAATTACACATCATGACTTATAATTTAGTCTTATTATATTTTATCTATTATTTTCTAAACTAAAAATATTTTCATTATATATTTAATATATTAATTTGGTTACACTGGATGCTTTCTTTGCACCAAGGTGTGGAAGACTTTCCTAATATTATGAGTGGAATAATTTCATTAACATATTAAACTAAATATTAAATATGTTAGAAGTTATGGAAAGACTTCTATTAATCTACGAGGACGGTGATATGGGATTCAGAGATGTCACTTTTTTAATCTAACTCTTTTTAGTAAGCAAGGACGACGACTTTTCACTCAACCATATTCTAAATTGGAAATAGAGGGCAGGGACTTCCCTCGTGCATATATTAATTTGGAATATTCTTTTTTTATAGCTACAGGAGCTGCAGGCGGCTAACTATACTAGCTAGGTACATTAGCTGCAGTAGCTACATTGGAGTAATAATAACATCTGACCTACAATAGCTACAGTTTCATTGCTTCGGATTCCACACCCATGGAATCCTAGCAACGGCGGCTGCAGTACGCTTGTTACCAAGCGAGTACGACCCTGATCTCTGCAAAAACAATAAAAACAACAAGAAATTACGTATATAATTCTGAAACTGTGTTGAAGTGGGCCAAGGATTCGGTAGCAACATGAGGTTAGTATGATAGGGTAGTCCTCTGCGCCGAACAACTGCCTTGACCTCGCACGAACAAGAAGGCAAGGATTGGGCAAGGAGTGTGGGTTAGGAACTAAAATCCCAGGCCATACACTGTCCGCCAGAGGAGTATGTGGTGAAGATTTCTCGGTCTAAGAAAGCAATCGATTCTGCTAGAAAGCTCGGTGATATGAGCAAGTAACTCGAACTTCTAGTGCAACGACTAATTGCCACATGCTTGGACTATAGTACGCGGGTGAAGAAGCCGGCTCCGTACACATAGAAAAGTATGATGTCAGAAAGATTAAAGCGGATAGGGGACGAGAAACTCTTTTATTCGCTGAACACTTTCTGATTCCATACTATGGGGAGGTGAGGCAAACCAGAGCTTACCCTCGTAGAGAGAACAATAAAGTTAGGGTTAAGTGCCTCTATCGGGGAGAATAAGTCACATATATATTTAATACTTTTTAAAGGCACTTTTAGTGTAATAAAACAAGCCTATAAGCAGCTCGGGTTATTGAAGCCAAGTACTTCCTTTTGGAGAATTTCCAACAACAAAATTATGTAATTCTACACTCGTATCTTTTGATTTTTATAATTCGAGGATATGTAAAAAATTGAATTTAATATGAGAAGAATTGTTTTTTTTTTTTTGGGTTTTCACTCATTTTATGATTGTTGATTTCCCTCCAAAGTTTAGGCAAAATAGAGTAAGCATAGTATTTGAAGGGCATTGAAGTAATCTGAAATCATACATTATTTCCTTTCCCTATTTCATTGTTTTATCATTTAAATTAGACACTCAATTGTCATGATGATAGATTCAGGTATTCATTCGCCCCAAAGATGAGGTAGTAATATAAGCTTATCTCTAAATTTCATCTTACATTCAAAATTGGCTGGAGATGAAATTGAGCTGAGAAAGCTAGGCGAAGAGCAATCGTTGCCCATTGCCATCTCTACTTTTAAAAATTTTTTTTTAACCATTTCTACACTTAAGTTAGAGCTGTAAACGGGTCGGGTCTTACTCAAATCCTACCTATTTATAATCGGGTAAGGTCTAAATCTTATACCTACGAATCGGACTCATACCGGACACAATTAGCTCCTATTAAATGGGTTTGAGTAGAATATTATCATATCCATACCTATTTACCCATTTACCTATCAAAATAAATTAATATTATATTTATTTATATATAATTTATTTTTTTATTATATTATAATATAACATCTAAAAAATTATAACATACATTTAGAGAATATTCTTTAATTAGTGTATTGAATTAGGAATTATTTTTTAATTTGATTCATGTGTTGGGGAGATTGTACATTAATTTTTGATAATTTTAGGTAGAATATTAATAAGATTTTAGTTTTAAATATGTTAAAGAATTTTATCTGTTAAAGAATTTTGAAATGATGTTATAAATTATTTTTTATTTCTTATCTAATGAGATTAGTCTTGTTGATTGTAATGACAATTTTGTTTTAGAACTCTCTTAATAAAAGAAATTAGAAATGGTCTTTTAAAATTTTTTATTTAATAGAAAAAAAAAAAGAAATATATCTATTTTAAGCGGGCATACTCACACCCTTCCCGAGATAGGGTCTGGGTCCATATAACATAGACTCGATGGGTAACTTGTAGAGTGTGGGTATAGATTTTAGTAGGAAGGTCTAGGTCCGATACAGGGTGTACCATATCTACCTAGACTCATTTATAATCTAACCTGAATGACAATCATTTTATCGTAAAACTAAAGTTGTATTTAGATTGTTACGCAATTTATTTTTTAAAAAATCATATTTTCTCACACAAAAGTCAAATATATACTAAAAAATTCTTTTATGTTAACACTAGAAATAACACTACAAAAAATAGCTATTTGCCGACGGTATATTGATGCAGAGGTCCTTATCATCAGACAATTCACATTTCCATTCAAAAAATTGGAGGGAAAAGGAGTGCCAAAAATTGACGACAAGTTACTGACAAAAAACGTCGTCGGTAACACAGGTTACCGATGGGTTTAGGGATGGTGACGCTGTCAGTAAATGAGTAAAGGTCCCGACGGTGTTGACAACGCGGACGTCTAACTCGTCGGAAAGTAATTCATGTTGCCGATGACTTTACCGACGCCAGTCTTATTGATAACTATTTTCAATGGAAGAAACCGTCACCATTTCGTCGGTAATAAATTCAGAAATTTACAAAATTAGGTAAACCCTTATCCTTCTTTCCCAAAATCATTACAAACACCCCTCATCCCGTGAGCCTTCCCATTCCCGCGACTCACTGACGATTGCCACCACCGCTGACGATTACACTCAAACGCCCCCACTTCACCGGCGACCACCACTACTGTCGACAACCATACTCAAACTCCCCTACCGCGCTGCCGACCACCAGGTACTCTATTTTTCTCTCTATCTCACCATATATATTACATGCTCTTCTTCTTCTCCTTTTTTCTCCCAATCTCTCGCTCTCTCTGATTTTGATTACAGCTTGTACCTTGCTACCTGGAGGAGGAGCTCGCCACCACCGGCGCTGCTGCTGGCACATATGAGGTGGTTTTTCAACTCACAGTAGGAACAAGATGAGAATATAATTTATCATTTTGAGCGTCTTTATCAATATTTAATTTGTTAATGCCCTTAATTCCTTAATGTGATTATGTCTTTTTTTTAGAATATAATGTGATTATGCTTTTTTTAATTTTATTTTAGGAAGAAAATAATATGGTCTAACTTAAGTTAAAGGTTTGGCTTTGATGGACTTATCTTTATGTTTGTGTTAATATTATTTCTTAACTAATTATTGAAAAAAAGAATTGGATTTGAATATTATTATTGTTTAATTATTATTCTTTGTACCAAAATCTTAAGATGGGAGGGTATATTTTTAGAGTAAAAAAAAAAAAAAATATTTAAATCATCATAACTTTGAATTACATTAATATAAGAAAAATTAAAAACATTTAAGAAGCCTTATTGCAAATCCCCTCTTGATCATGTCCTTTGTTTTTAAAGATGTTGAAATTTTAAAGCTCAATTATAAGATATTTTTTTGGGTAAAAACCAATTGAAATGCACAAGCTCGATAAAGATTATATTGATAGAATGTTGTTTAATCTAATGTAGCCCACTTAACAAATTTTTCTTTTTTAAAGTTTTACTCAATTGATAGAATAATTTTAATGGTTTCATATGAAAGATTGATTTGGTATCATATTATTCATCAACATAATATATAAATAAAGATTGGTGTTTTTGAAATATTACTTTAGTTGGACCAAAAACATATTACTACACCTTTAGAGGTGAAACAAGTTAACTTTGATAGAAACATTTTATTTAAACTTCTTAAGATTACTCTAAATGACGAACATTAAGGACTCCAAACTAAAGTTAAATAGAAGGATAATGGGTATACATTTTAGAAATATTAAAGTTATATATTTAACGATAGTTATATACTATAGTTTTAAATATAGTTATATATTATAAATATAAACTACATATTATAAATCATATTTTTAATATAGTCAATATGGATTTTGAGTGAAAAAGGATCTATGTATTAATAAATAGTAACTTTATTATTTGAGTTTTATAAATATTTATCTTTCAACCTTTTTTGTTATTACTATTATTATTGTTGTTGTTGTTGTTGTTGTTGTTCTTGTTCTCTTTATTTCAATATATCAATCACCTGAGTTTTACCATGCTTTTTTTGTTTGTTCTCATGGATTTAAGTTCCTTTGAATAATAGAAAATTTGAAATTTCTTAGCATATTGTCATTGGTGGCTTTATGATGATTTACATTTTGTTCTCTTACTTCTTGAATTATTGTCTAAAATAATTTTAGTTTTTATGGTTAGTGTTTTGTTTCTTTTATGTCTTTATTGTATATTATCTTGCTTCGCAAATTGTATTTGGAATCTTGAAGTTTTAATATCCTTTTTAATATTATTCTCTTTTTTTTTTAATAGTTTTATTTGTGAGGATTTCAGTGACATATTGTCCATTATATACACGTTAGAGGTATGTGTTTAATTAATTTAAACTTTGTTTGACGAGGTAGCCCTGACTCTTTAAATTTTTACGGGGGAGTCCTGTCTCTTTAAAGCTTTACAAGGATGCCTTGACTCTTAATTATCTATTTGGTATGTGTTTGTTGCTTGTTTGAGTGGCATGTGTGCTTGGAAAATGTCCATAATACAGAAGGGACTCTGCCAATTTTTTTTCAGTCTTATAAAAAAACTTAGGCTTTTTAGTAATGACTTAACGTAAACTTAAAATGAAAGGAGAAGTTGAACTTTTTTAATCTTTTAAGGGAAACTTTGTTTATGCTTTCAAAGAGAAGAACCTTGTTTATAAAGATTATAAAGGATTAGAATTTATATCTTCTTGTTACTAAAAATTATTTAAACCTTTAAGAATAAAAAATTCTTTATCCTAATCATTCTTAGAATCTATGGAAAATATACCAGATCGTAGTTTGATGTACAGAGAACAACTCGTGCTCTGGGTTTAGGGTCTTACAAGTGAATTCATTAATGGGATTAATTGTTTTATTCGTCATTATCTTGAAACAAAAAATAGAAAGTAAAAAAAAGGGATGCTCGTGTGCAAAGTGTAAAAATAAGAAATTTAAAGAAGTGAATGGTGTGAAGGATCATCTTTTACTGTAGGGTTTTATGCCTCGTTATCATAATTGGACAAGTCATAGTGAAAAAATATAGCTACAAATATTGGGGGTAGAAAGTTCACGATCAATGCTGGAGGAAATAGACTCATATCGTGAGATGATAATTGATGCAGTCAGTCCGAACTTTATCTCTTATGAAGAAACCAATCATGAAGAACCACTTAATCCTGTAGCAAAAATGTTTTTTGACATGCGAAAAGTCGTAGAGACACTTTTGGTTGAAGTCGATGATAGACATTCCATGTTTTCTGCTTGTGAGGAGTTATTGTACATTAGGTCTGAGAATCAATGGACTCAAAAGTCGTACGATGATGTTTATGCATTCATAAAGAAGCATTTGCCACTAGGAAATAATATGGTTGAAGATTGGTACGTGATGCAGAAATTGATATCTGGGTTAGGATTGTCGTGCAAAGGATTGATGTGTATCCTAATGGTTGTATGCTTTATTGGAAGGAGGACTCTAACAGAAGAAAATGTAAGCTTTGTGACAGTCACTGGTACAAGATTAGTAGGATGAAGAGAGGGAAGAAGAAGAAACTAGGGCTGAAGATACCGGTGAAGACGATGTTATATTTCTCTTTGACTTCTAGATTGCAAAGATTGTATTTGTAAAAGAAAAAACTGCTGAACACATGAGATGGCATTCTGAAAGCTCACAAGAGCCGGATGTGATGAGTCATCCTAGAGATGGAGAAGTTTGGAAGCATTTTGATATGATTTACTTAGATTTTTTGGCAGAAACAAGCAACGTAAGACTTGGCTTGTCTACAGATAGGTTTTCGCCTTTTGGAATGGCAGAAAAGACATACTCTTCGTGGTCAGTATTGTAACTTCGTATAACTTGCCGCCTTGGATGTGTTTGAAAAAGAAGGTAACTTTCTTGATAGTTCTCATCCCGGGTTTGAAGAATTCGAAACATAACTTGGATATTTGTTTTCAACCATTGATAAATGAATTAAATCATTTGTGGGATGTCGGGACCCTTACTTATGACATATCTAAGAAACAGAATTTCCAAATACGGGTCGTACTTCTTTGGAGCATTAGTGACTTTCCGGCATACGGTATGTGGAGCTATTGGAGGATAGTGGGGGTGTTGGCTTGTTTGTATTGCATGATACAGACACAGTTATTTTGATTACAAAATAGAGAAAAACAATTTTGGTTTGATTGCCATGGGTATTTCTTGCCACTGGATCATCAATTTAGACAAGATTCCATGTCTTTCAAGAAGGTAGAGGTAAAGACTGCTCATCGCCACCAATGAGACGTCCGGGATATCAAATATGGGAAAGAGTTCGGCATTTTTTAAAAATAACAGAAATAGGAAAGGAATTGAGAAAGGAAGATGGTAGGGGAAAGGATCACAACTAGATAAGGAGGAGTATATTTTCGAATCTTCCTTATTGGAATATTTTCGAATCTTTCTTTATGTGTTTGATAATGTCTTCAACACAATTATGGATGTAAAATGAAAGTCAAAGGATAATATCAAGGCTAGACAAGATCTACATTTGTATTGCAACTGACCAAACTTGTTGATGGAAGAGAGTAGTGGGGGGGTAAGTGTTTGAAGTCAACGACATATTACAGCTTAACGAAGGAACAAAAGAAAATGGTGATATGCATCTAATTTAGCTAGGTGTGTTGATTATAAAGGCACGAAGATGACTGGCATGAAAAGTCATGATTGTCATTTGTTCATGGAACGACTGATGCCCATTGCCTTTAGAGAGCTTCTTCTGGCGAAAGTGTGGAGTTGCTTGGCCGAGTTGAGTCTCTTCTACTGAGACTTGTGCGCACCGAAGATAAATGAGTCTCATATATGTGAATTAGAGGAAATCATTTCTATTTTGATATGCAAGTTAGAAGGCATATTCCCTTCGGATTTTTCAATGTTATAGAGCATTTGATGATTCATTTGCCGTACGAGGCGAGAGTATGCGGTCCCGTCCAATATAGGTAGATGTACCTCTTCGAGAGGTAACCTACACAGCTTCACAAGGGTTATTTGTCAAATTTCATTTTAATTAAATTATATAACTCATTCTAATATACTTACAATATATTAGGTACTCACCATATAAAGAAGACAATAAAAAATAAGGTAGGAGTCGAGGGATCAATTTGCAATACTTACCTAATTGAGGAGGCTATAATTTTCTTCAGCTCCTCTTTGAAGAAAGCGTACCTACACTCCACAAACAAGTTAGGCGAAATGATGATGTTGGAAATTCTCTTCATCAGGGGGAGGTTCTATCAATATGCAATCAACAAAGAAGAAAATTTGACGAAATGAAAAAAAGATTCTTGTATGATCGAGAATGGAAAGCGGCAAAGAACTATATACTTTTTAATTGCGAGGAAGTGGAATCTTACCTTCAGTAAGTTAATCAATATTCCACTCTTCACACATGTTTCTTATATATATACATATCTTGTAAACTTTAAATTTACTTGTGCAAAAAATACGAATTAGAACTGAGAAATCTCAATTCGAATATATTGGATGATGAAATTCAAGAGAAAATAAGCGAGGAATTCACAGAGTGGCTTAGAGTTGAAGTTAATTTCTATGAAAGCATTTAAATTTAATTTAATCTTATTAACCTTGTCAAATGTGTATACAGATGCATAAGCCCACACAACAATGTAGTCAACTCCTAAAAAATCTATCTTCAAGTCCTTTTAAAAAAGTTTAGACGTACATGAGATACATTGTCAATGGGCTTCAGTTTCACATAAGAGATTGGGGTGATTAGGAAGAAACTTATAATGATGGTATGTGTACGAAACCAAACTATTACGGTGTTTTAAAAGAAATAGTTGAGGTAGTGTTGGCTGGATACCAATCCAAAAGATCGTCTTGTTTTATTGTGATTATTTTGATTCTTCGGATAGAGGAATGAGGATTCATTCTCAATATAAAGTTGTTGATTTGCAAAAAAGACCGGAGGTATGGAGGATATGATCCTTTTATGTTAACTCATCAAGCCAAGCAAGTTTCATTCCTCCCATATCCTGGCTCTATAAGATCGAGGATCGATTGGGTTAGTGTTATGAAATCTCGACCCCGACTAATAGATTTTCCGGTCCAAGATGATGCATTTTAAAAGACGTGGACATTCACGAGGGTTCGCAACAGATGTGACAATTGAAGACATTGGACCTTTTGTCCACGTGACTCGTTTGTAGGAAGAATTAGATATTGCTGTCGAAACATATTTTGAGAAAGTACAAAATGATGAAACTGAAATAGAATGGGATTCTAATGAAGAGATCCACGAAGATTCCGATGCTGAATCCGATAATGATATGGATGAGGATTCCTACACATAGAATATTATATGATTAACTTTTATTGTACTAATGTTTTCATTGTAATTATGTTTATTATATTTATGTCACGTACTTATGTTATTATATTCCTGTTATAATTATATTTATGTTTATTATATGTAACTAATTCTATCCTCCTTACTTATATTACATGTTCGATGGTCCGAGGACATAAGAGAAAGGATCCACTGCCCTGACATAGCAGGAGCCGCCACCTCCGACAAAGCAGGATTCACCTACTCCAACATAACAGGATCCACAGACATGTAGACATCAGGATCCACTGCACAAACACAGCAGGAGGCACGTTCCGACACTCCCACTTCATCTTCTGCACCTATCACACAGTCGTCATCCTCTACGACTCCCTCTATAGATCTTGTGGCTTGGAAGCCATCTCACGGTGATACTCGGTAGTTATTAACGTTGAATATAGATCGGTAAATTCAATAAACGTAAAAAAACATATACTTATTATTTATAAACTATAATTAAATATAAGATATGCTAACATTAATGTATACAGACTATATCTTTCTTCGAGAGTCGTTACCTATATCTTAGTTGTCATGCAGGAGCAGTTCACCGGGCTTTACCACAGTTGATCTAAGGTCTCGCCGGATGTCCGTGACATGTGGTGAGGAAAGTTTCAGGTAAATGAATCCAATATATAGTTTTTTTACTTTGTCTTAACTTTTTTACAAGTCTTTATACTAATAATATTTTGAATCTTTTTTTTGAATCTTATACTTGTTATACTTATATTTATACTTTCTAATCTTTTGAATTTTCATAAAAGATGGTATGGGACCCGACATTACCCATCACCAAGATGAGGCATGATGGGAGGTCAAGGAGGTGACCGGATGAGAGATTTACTTGGCGATGTTCGGGCAGTGAAGAAGAGGCTCATTTGAATTCTAGAGATGTTCTGGGAGCAGATGATGAAGTATTGTGAAAGTCCTGTGTACAAAGCTTTTTGTGAACAGAATAAAAGGAATAGGAATGAGGGACGGGGGGGTCGGGAGTAGGAAAGGACACATGTGGTTCTATCTCCTTCACAGAGCATCAATTGAAGAAAGTAAGAGCTCTTTGATTTCATTACATCATTTCATTACTTAATTATAATGTAATTAATAATTGTATCGTTATTTTGCAGCAAGCGGATTTAAAAAAGAGGTTCTTCAAAAGCAAGCACTTGGAGGAGCTCCACAAGCATCAGAAATAGGATAAGAAGGGCAGTATGTGGATTTTCATTCAGAGAAGTTCTGGGTAATTTATAACTTAAGTTTATATAATGTTTTATAACTTATAACTTTAAATTTTATATAATATTTTACGAATTATTATCCAACTAACATTTCATATTATAGTCAAAATTTTACGAGATCCGACAGAAGGCTGATGAGAAAGCTGCAGCCACAGGTGCTGCTATGCCCGGTGAGCTCCAGTTGATGGCCACTATAGGTGGGGGATTGAGCTGCGGCCGGTTTTATGGAGCTAGATCTGAGGCAACTCAACTCAGAGCCGAGAGCAGTCGGATTGAAGCTGAATTGCCACTTTGCTATTTGGATGCGAAGTATAGGATCATGAGGAGGGTTGAGGCTGTTGTTTCTAGTGTCTATGCTGCCTTCGACGAACACATAAGGCGGTTTGTCGAGCAGAGCTACTTGTTGTACACCCCTATGCCACCAATGATTGACATCGTCAGAGCTGCTATAGGTACCATTCCATCGACATGTTCATCGATGGCAATAGTTGCGGGGACCTCACACGCGAGGGTATCTTCTTCTACTCCCCTCCGCTCCTCTACTGATGTCCCAACCACCAACATTGTTGATCCTTCCCCCTCCCTCTAGTGATATTAGGGATCCGGAAATGTTTGATACTTTTACATTTTACGTTTCTTTGATGTTTTATGGATATATTAGTTTATGGATGTTTTATGGGTTTGATGTTTTATGTATGAACATGAGTTTATAATGAATACTGCTACTGTTTGGGTTTTTTTCCGTATTTCAGGGAGTGTTGGGTCCGTTTTGCAAATTATTAAAAAAATATTTACTGATAGGATACCGACAACAAGGCCGTAGCAAACATTTTTTTGAAAATTAGTAACCGACGGCGAGGACAGTCGGAATATGTCGTCGGTAACTATTTCGCAGAAGTTGACCGTCGGTAAGGTCATCGGCAAGTAATAATGAGGGAAAGTCACTGGCCGTCGGGAAAGCCATCAATATCTGTTACCAACAGAAGGTAGGCGTCGGCTAGTGAAATTCCACGTAACAATAAAATACAGTCGGCACCTCTGTCTAGAACATGAATTACTGACGGAAGACCCGTCAGTAACAGTTGTTACCGATGAAAATAGGCCGACAATGTAATTTTCGTCGGTGTGCTGTCAGGAATTACATAATACTGACGCTTTTTCGACGGATTTAAATTGTCAATATTTGTCTTTTGTTTTAACGCCTAACTGTCTGATTTAACCCAAAAATGTAATAAATTTTTGGGGTTATTACATTTTTTCCTCAACATCCAAAATGTAATTTTATCCCTTTAGTTTGTATAAATTATAAATACATCCTTATTTTTATATTTTCATAACTAATTAATCCATACTACTAATTTCAAAATAAAAAAATTATCAGAAAATAATGAATCTGCAGTAAAAAGTTTTAAAATCTTCCTAAAAATATCAGTTTGCGAGTTTATGCTTATGCATTGTCATTTATAATATCACTCATTATGAAAGTTAGATTAATAATAAAAATTTTAGTGAGAGTATTATGATCTTAATATATTGTAGTAAATAAGAATTAGACACTCAAAATGATATTTTAGGAAAAGTTTAAACTTTTTGCAACCAAATTATTATTTTCTGATAATCTTTTTTACTAAAATTAATAATATGGTTAATATAAGTTATAAATATATAAATGATAAGAATGTATTTGTAATATATATATATATACAAAAGAGTGGGATGAAAGGATATTTTAGAGCAATTGTGAGGGAAAAATATAATTAATCATAAATTTTTTATTAATTCTTTTGTAATATATATATATATATATATGTAGAGGGAGAGAGAGAGAGAGAGAGAGAGAGAGAGAGAGAGAGAGAGAGAGAGAGAGAGAGAGATTTTTTGTATTAGTGCATCCAAATTGTCTTTACATATACAAGAAACCACGTGGGTTGCTGCATCTTTGGCTTCTTACGAGGAGAAAAAAAAATCCTCCAACAACCACAACGACAATAATAAACAAATAAAATGGCATCCACCAACTCCCACATCATCCGCTGCACCACCACAGATCAAATAATCGATGTTCATAGATTCCCAAGTTGAATATTTATTAGGTTGATATTAATGCGGAGAAAATCATTTCCAAATTACACATAAACAATTTTTATTTTTATTTTCTTACTCATAGATAATTATTCATTCAATTTTTATTTATATTATTAAATTAATAAATGTACTATAGAAGATGAGTACTCTTAATGCACGTAACAATGGAAAAGAGAGATTTAGTTCATTCAATAAATATAATTATTTGTCTAAATTATTTATAATCTAGCCCAATCCCATATTATCCGACTCGCAAAAAAAATAAATAAATAAAAGAATCTGAGGGTTGATTATATCATCAGTCTAAAAAATGCACCCTAAAAAAAAGTATATGAGTTTTCTAAGATATCCATTTGCACATCAATGAATCGACAAAAATTCCGTCGTTGCAAGCGGCACATGTGTTAAAAGCATCATATTTCGCTTTATGTTTATTAATTTTTGGTAGTATGAGTAAGGTTTTTTTTTACAAAAAATCTTTTTTTCTAAACAGACTATTAAAATGGTCTCAAAATTTTTTTTATCCGTAATTTAACCATAATGTACAATGGTTGTACGTCATTGTGGTTATCACTTAATTCAAGTGTTTCCCCCTTATGCATTATCTGCCACATCATCCTTTCATTTATTTTTTTTAAAAAAATCTTGTAACAAAATTTGAACCTTTGACCTCAAGAGAAATAACATAGAAGACTTACCAATAAACCACTACAGAATCTTATTTTATAAATGCATGAGATTTTATTTAATAATAACATACTTACGTATTCCAATATTTACTGACTTCAATCATTTGAATTTTTAATTAGAGCAAAAAGAAGAATGCTCATCTGTTTAATTTTCAAATTGGCGGCGTAATTTTTTAGTTAATAAGATAGAAAGTATTAGAAAATTATAAAAACGTAAATTAAAAGGAAAATAGGACGTTTTTATGGGAATGGTTAGCGGAAACAGCGACGCGTAGGTCTCGAAAAAATACCGAAATGCCCACAAGAATCACCTCAATCGGACGTCTGTGCAAAGTTATATCCCATCAAAGTTTTTAACTATACGAGACATTTTTTTGCTCTGAAACGCGTCCGGATCACTTTTTCGACAATGCCGTTACGTTTATCTTTACAAGAACAATCAAAACGAGTGGTCATATGCGTGAAACGGACATTCGATCACAAAGTTATTCATGTTTAAAGTTTTTCAAAATTCTAATCAACATAAAAAAATAAAAAATAAAAAAAACTGATGTGGCTAATAACGCACAAACGTTATGCGTTATCCGCCACATCAATGAATTAAGGAGGAAAAACTTGAATTAAGTGATAACGCACAATAGTTGTGCGTTATCCTAATTAATAATGCACAAATATGGTGCGTAGTGGCCAAATTCCGGATAAAAAATATTTGAGGCCACTTTAGTAGCTTGTTCAGAAAAAAAGGCTTTTTGTAGCCAAAAAATCTATAAGTAATTGGACAATAGTATTTAGGTAGAAATTAATTGAATAATTGTTTGAGTAAAAAGAAAAAGTGTAAATTATTTATACGTAATTTGAATAATTTTCTCCATTAATAAACTTTTTTCGAAAAAAAAAAAAAATTAATCAACCCCTTTCCCGATTTTCCTTTCTTACAAAAGAAAGCATAAGAATTGTTTCTAACAATAAGAAATAAGAACCCAAATCCCAAAGAAAAAAAAAAAAGGAAAAATTACCCAAGACTTAAGGCTTCATGTAGATAGATTTTGTACTTAAAATTTTTATTCAATCATAAATAATTCAATTTTTATAAAAACTTACTTCAAATTTAATTTTTTCTCTAAAACAATTAAGGATGCACCTACAATTAAACTACTACTTTGGCCGGTAGAATTGCCTAAAACACCTACTAAGACACTTCTTGTGCTATATATTCATTTTATAGTAAAAATTTATATTATTTGTTGAGTTAATGTTATATTTAGTCCCAACAAATTTTCAATTGTTAATTTTAGAGAATGAGAAACCAAAAACAGAGTACATTTTGAAGAAAAACATACTATATAAGCCATTAGTTTTTGATGTTGTTAAAAGGCCAAGCAGCTATTAAATCTTGAAGAAACTTTTAAAGAACATAATACTCAACTCAGTAGGTGGCAATTACAGTAAATTTCTCAAAGAAGTAAGGGTTTAAGCTCAGCTTGAAGTGAATTGTGTTGTGTGTTAATGGAGAGTGCTTGATTTTAGCAGGGGAAAAAAAAAAAAAAAAAGCTTTAATGGAACTGTTAAATTTTAAACTTAGACATTTAGAGGTCTGGTTTCAAGGAGGATGAAAATTTGGCAAAACATATCTAAAGGAGTAGGAAAGATTTCGATTGATTATGGTAACGGCGACAAGTGGTCTGAAGAACTAAAGACAAGAAAATTGGGTGGAGGGGGCAACTGCATGATTGAAAATAATTTTTATTTTTATACCCTTGTTAATTTTAATAAGATTGGCTCCGGTTAAAATTGCGAAATTCCATCAAGTAAGGACAAAAAGAGAGAAACAAAAATACGTTGAAGATAAAAGAATTAAAAATTATTTGTTGGGGACCAAAGTTAACAATTAAACATTTTTTGGGACTGAATACAACAACATTAACTCTTACTTTGTTCTTACAATTATTACAATAATGGACCGACAAATTAAATTATTTGTTCTCAGAATCATCACTACATTATTAGACAAACTGCCACTGCATCCAACTTGTGCGGCAGTCTAATTTTAAGTCCCCAGACTATGCTAATAATATTGCTAGGGAACCATAGTCACAACACTTGGGGAAATAAATAAGTTTCAAAGTTGAAGTGCATGAGAAATCTAAGCAGATTTCAATGTGTTTTCTATGTCAATGACGAATGCATCTTTATGATTGCCCTTGGCAATCCGCTCCAGTGCTGTATTTACATAATCCATTGGAATCAGCTCTATATCTGAAACTATATTGTGCTTTGCTGCAAAATCTAACATCTCTTGTGTTTCCTTCATAGTCCCGCTTATACTGCCAACGAACTTTCTCCTCCCTGTAATTATATTCTCATACACATTTTAATTATCAACATCTCAATTGGTAAAAAAAAACAAAAACTGCAAAACATATACAAGAACAATTAAACTACTAAGTAACCCACAGTGTGTCAATAAATTATGAGAGGTCCAAAGTTCGAATTCTATTCATAGTGTTGTGATCTTATAGAACTTATTATATATGAAGAAGCCCACTCTGCAAAGTTTCCATAGCTAAGTAAATAAATAAGAGAGAGGAAGTAAACAATAAATTACCCATAAGGAGTGGAGACACTGGCAATTCATATGCCTCCACAGCCACCCCAAGCATAACAAACGTCCCTTCAAACTTCAACAAATTGAGCAATGGATGAAGAGGATGAACACTAGGGACACAGTCAAAGATCCCATCCAGCGTACTCTCTGCCGCCTGCTCATAATCGTAAGTAAAAGTGAATTTTTGGTAAGAGAAAATCGTCAAGTAAAAAAATGAGAATTTTTATATTGAAACCTTCAAAGTAAAAAAATGTAAAAAAATAAATGAATTTTTTATTCAAAATTTAATCCAAATGGACTCGTAATTACCTTCATCTCCTCTGGTTCTTTGCTGATCAAGAATCTATCTACCCCATATTTTTCAATAGCTTCTTGCTTCTTGCTAATAGATGTACTAATTACAGTAACATTTGCTCCAAAAGCCTTCGCAAATTTAACGGCTAATTTCCCAATACGACCAAATCCAACCACACCAATACTCAATCCAGGTTTATCAAGTCCAAAGTGTCTCATGGGACTGTAAGGAACAATACCACCACATAAAATAGGTACACCGGCAGCTAGAGGAAGGTTTTCAGGCCAACGGAACACTACATACTCATTGGCGACCATAATATTTGAATATCCACCGTATATTCTGTCTTCTCCGTCTCCAGAAACGTCGCCATAGACAGTATTATTTTCATCGCTAAAAGCAGTTCCATCTGTGTAAATGACTTTTGGACAATAAGGTTCAAGACCTTCATTACATCTCTCACATTTACCACATGATCCAATAAAGTTTCCCACACCTACTTTGTCTCCAACCTTGAATTTCTTCACTTTATTACCAATCTCTGTTACAATACCCATTATCTCATGCCTGTATTAGTCAATTCACACAGGATATGCTTAGAAACTGTAATGATGATGCTTAGAATTTTTTTTTTTATCAAATGCACGCAATTAATAGTTTCAATTATTAAACCCACTAAATTTAATAAACTCTAAATTAATTAATTTTAAGAAGTAAATTAGCTTAAGAAACAAGGCCTAACTAATTTCCCAACAAAACACACTAGTTAAGCAATGAGGTCCTTCAAAAAAAAAAAAAAAAAAAAGGCCTGAACATTGAAATGTCTCAACAAAGGAAAACATGAACACCAAGATAATTAATTACCCAAAAAAATAAAAAATAAAAAATACCAAGTTAATTAAGGAGGAGTAGTTTAAAGACTTACCCAGGAACAAAAGGATACTTAGTAGTGCCATAAGTATTCTTGGTTGTAATTACATCCCAATCGCACAGCCCACAATACAATACTTTGAACTGCACATCATGTTCTCCTGTGGTCCTGTGGATGGATAAATCGCATCGCAGCCCTAAATTAGTCAAAATAGAAAAAAAAAAAAAAAAAAGTAAAAAATTCTTCTCGGTAGGCAAGATTGGAGATTGGCCATACCTTCTTAAGAACTTGAAGGGGGAGAGAAGCCCAGATGTATCTTTTGCTGCCCATCCGTAAGCCTCCACTGGTTTTGCTGATTTTGAAGACATTTCGGAAGAGTTGAAGAAAGAAATGGCCAAAGAGTGGAAGAAAAAAAGAGAAGAGATCAGTGTATATATAGGACACGTGGATTTTTTTGGTTGAACTACCAATTGGGCTGTTTGTTGGTGTTGGGCTTTTCTTTTTCTGTTTGGTCTTGACTTGCGGGTTGGAATATTAGCTTATGTCAAGGAACCCACTCGGGCCTGGAGAAATTTTATTACGGTCGCATAGCGAATTTTGATAAGGTTTATTATTGAACACATTACTACAAATAAAATACATCACCACGAAATCAAATATTCTATCACCATATGAATCTACCATTAAGCACTATATATAACTAATGCTTCTAAGATTGAGATCGGTTAGCCATCTTAGATCTCAAATCTATCTTTAGAATTCACATTTTCTTCCACACAAAATTAAAACTTATACAAAATTCAAATAAAAAATTTTAAACCAAACTCTATCCAAATACATCCTAATAAAGCATACAAAATCTAAAATCTAATCAAAATTAGTTAAACCACAAGAAAATTATACTAATTTTTATTTAAAAATTTAATCTATATTAACTATGCCTAGCTAGAAATACTCATTAGAAAAATCCTTAATTCAAAAAGCTCCCTTGTATCTCTTTCAAGCTTCAAAAGCACAATGAAAGGAAGAAAACTCAAGATTATTAAACAATGAGATTTATAATATTTAAAAATGAACTCCACCTAATTCTTTAATAAACAAGAGAATTAAAACATCAAGTTCAAAATTTCTACAATTACAAATTCGCATATATATGCTACTAGTGTAGTACTACTAATAAAAAATAAATGGAGAGAGTCACCAAAATTTAAATTTTTATAATTTTATCACATAAAATTGTATTCTAGCAATTTAGTTAAAGTTTTTTCATTTTGCATAGAGACGTGGATATTTAATTTTGAACAAAAGAAATAATTTATGTAAAGTCAATGAGAGTTAATTAAAATCTATAGTAAAGCAGGAAGTTTTATTTTCATTTTGCAATCACAAATTGAACATTTTATTTTGATAGAAGAAATAAAATATAGAGTCGATAAGAGTTAACCAAGCATTACGAGCAAGTAAAATTTAAATCTTGTAAGAAACGAAAATTTCAAACGTATTTTGTGAATGCATTGTGTACTTTTGTATATTGGACACCTCTCAAAGTTGTGTACTTGTCGTGTATACCAAACATCTCTTAAAAAGTATAATTGTTTTTAAGACTCTAATTAACTTTTGATAAAAATTTAAAAAATAGCAAGATCCAATAATTATTAAAAATTAATAAATGGATGAACTGAAATGAATTTAAATTTTACACAATAAACATTTGTATAATAAATAAATAATACAAAGTTAAAAACCCTCCTGTTTACATCTATTCCACCACACAAACTTCAATTCCCTAATAGCCTTGGCTATCCATATCATGAAAATTTACTTGTAACAAAATATGACAACTGATCATTGGGATTTCCCCCAATAATACTCATCAAAATTTTTTGTTTACTGAACACGAACAACTTTACAGAAAACTTTTTTCAATAATTAAAGAAAAAGAACATCAAAAGATTCAACCTCCTAGCATTTTCATCATCAATTTCTCATCAAAATAATCATAATTTCTCATCAAAATAGTGATCTTACTTGGAATTCCGGTAGTGGCGGCGAGTAACTTCGACAACAGCATCCAACAAACTTCAATACGAACTCATGGTAGAAGAAAAGAGTGAAAGATAGAGAGAAAATAAAAAGAAGAAAATAGAAAGAAGAAAAATAGTGAGAGAGAGAGAGAGAGAGAGAGAGAGAGAGAGAGAGAGAGAGAGAGAGAGAGAGAGAGAGAGCAAGTGTTGCCGGTAGTGGCAGCGATGATGGGTATCGGCTGAAGACGTCGTTGGCGGTAGGGAGTCCGTTGGTGAGATGGCGAGAATGGTGGGAGGGTCCTGGTCGGGATCCTATCCCTCCAGTGCTTAATCCTGATCCGTGTGATTGTACTGACTCATCAGGGAGTACCTATCTGTCTTAGTTTCCTTGTTGCTACTGTGGATACACAGTGCATAGTAGTCAGCCTGTAAATGGTCGTAAGACCCTGCATCGGTGACACCATCGGACCATAAGACTTATGTAACCTACACAGAGTACGTGAACCTCTTACCTAAGAGGGCACTTTTCAGTCTTTTCTTTTTTGTCGTGTCTTATGCTGTCACGATGGGCTTTCTCCGGGCTTTGACGTGAACCGAGGGGGGCGTAGGATTAGAGAAAGATAGTGGTCAGTAGGAATATTGAAATGATTTGGGGAAAAAGAAAAGGGTTTGCTCAATTTTCATACATTTGCTAATTATTACCGACGGCACACACTGTCAGTAGTAATTTTCAACAGTTAATGACAGAAATATCATCGGTAACACCGTAGGAAAGTTTAATTTATAGTCGACGAAATAAAAAGGTCGTCGTTAACTTCGTCAGTATATTATTTCAAGTATTGACGTAATAAATTCCATTTCAAAAATCGTCAGCACTATAAATAACCAACGACTAATTCCATCGGTAACAAGCCATCACTTTTTTGCACCCAATTTCCCTCCATTTTTTGGTCTAAAATTGTTAAAACCCACGATATACCTTTGTTTATCGGTGATTACCAACGGTTTATTTTGTCGTTGGTAACTTCCGTTAGTAAATTGCTATTTTTTTGTAGTGTTTCATTCACTAACTTAAAACTCCAACAATCCCCACATTAATGAGATTGATAAACAAAGTAAACAAAAACTCGATGTGGTAATAGAATCTACATTCGATATTTGCATAAGATAGGTAGACATCAACCTTCGAACCTTCCCTTGTGAAAGTATATTTACTTTGCTAGCTGACCAGTAAACATGATGTCATTGAATTATTCTGTCGTTTGTGTAAACGATGATATACTTCACACAAATACTTCCTTCGCTCGATTTTGGTTATTGTGTTTATGTTCATATAGTCGTAAACATCTCCTGCTTCTGCAAGAGTTTTTAGAGAACTATGCTCCAATAGTCTCCTTTGAAGCGACCCCACTTCATCTTACATAGGTGATTTATGTTGCTCGGCTCACCGAAGCACATAATGATCATTAAAAGCATTACTTAACATTTTCCACGTTTTTATCATTGTTTACATCATAGGAATGGACTTAGGTAGGACCCCTAAGTCACATAACAAGGTCTATACAAGTAGGTTGTCCCTTTAAACATAGATCTTGGGATCTCCAGTCAACTAGGTTGGGGTTTCCTTCCGATAGCACTTTAACTTCTCATGGGCTTCAGTCCCATTCCTTTCAATATTTTATCAACCTGATATCGATTTAACCCTTTGGTTAGCAGATCCGCAACATCATATCTTGATTTTACAAAATCAATAGAGATAGCTCCAGTTGAGATCACTTGTCTAATGGTATTATGTCGACAACACATATATCTCAACTTACCATTATACATCATGTTATATGCTCTACTAATAGTAGCTTCATTATTACATTATATGCATATTGTAAGTAAAGGCTTTAGCCTTTTAGGAATATTCCTCTAAGAAGTTTCATAGCCATTCGGCCTCTTCTCTAGATTAATATAGAGCTACAAACTCAGATTCCATGGTGGATCTGGTTATAATCGTTTGTCTTGAGGATTTCCATAACACAACTCCTCCTCCCAAGTTGAAAGTATATCCACTTGTGGCTTTAGTTTCTTGAATATCAAATATCCAACTAGCACCAGAGAATCCTTCTAACACAGCAGGATCTCTAGAATAATGTTTTTCGTAGTTCCGAGTATAATGGAGATATCTCAGTACCCTTACAATTACTTTCCAGTGGTTCTCCTCTGGATTGCTTGTAAATCTGCTTAAATTGCTTTCAGTAAAAGCAATATCTAGTCTTACACAACTCATAAGCTACATTAGACTACCTATTACCCTTGCGTAAATCAATTGATCAACACTTTCACTTTTGTTTTTGGACAGATGTTGGCTCATATCCATTGGAGTCCTGGCTATACCAGAATCATCCTTGCTACATTTTTTAAGAATCTTGTCCACATAGTGTGATTGAGTTAATAAGAGACCGTCAGGTGACCTCTTGATTTGGATGCCCAAAATCATATTTGTTGGTCTCATATCTTTAATGTCAAACCTTGAGTTTAACTTATCTTTGGTACGCTTTACCATTTTATCATTACTTCCAACAATGAGTATGTCATTAACATATAAACACCATGTTAGCCCTAAGGGCATTATTGCATATGATTTTGATTATGATTAACATATGTTTGTGTGATGATTATAAGCTTAGTCTCTATAGAATAAAAGAAGCATCTTTGAAGTCTCAAGGCTACACTTTTAGAAGCAAAAAATCTTGGTGATCAAAGCAAAATAAAGGAGAAAAGATCAAGATATTGAAGACCTTGAAGACTTGTGTCTTAGTTAGGGATATGCTAAGGTATTTTGTAAAACTCCCTAACTCTCATCTTTGATTGTTGATCAAGTGTGAAGCTCCTTGGATGAATTTCTTTTATAAACTATTCTTGAAAAACCCAAGTATTCTTGATAGAGTTTTTGATGCCTTTGAATGTTTTCTTATTCTAAAGAGTATCAAGAATACATGTTTTCAAGTGTTTTGAAATGTGAAGGAAAGCCCTTTTGATAAGGAAAATTGGCGGTGTTTTCTTTCTCAAAAAGGTCATATGTTTTTAAAATCGCTCATCTGATTTTTCGAAAGGAATCAAAAAATTGGACGTCCTATTTTAAAACCGGTCGTCCAATTTTTGTAGGGTGTCGTCTGATTCTTTCTGTTTCAAAACCGGTCTTCCTATTTTAAAAAGGACTATCCGATTTTCCTTTTACAAGAAAATCGGACATCCATTTTCTAAAACCGATCGTCCATTTTTAGACTTTTACTGCAAAAATGTTACCATTACACAGGCAATAAGTAACGGCTATTTTTTCTCTTTCCTATCTATTTAAATTCTTGATCGGTAGTAAATAGTTTTTGGTTGGTGAAATATTTATTGAGATCATTTAAGAACTTTTAAAGAGCTTTAAAGTACATTCCTTCAAACACCTTTTATCTCACAAAAACATCTTCTTGAGCTTCATTGTTAATCTTCATCAAAGAAGAAGTAAAGAGGAGCTTGCAGAAGTATTCAATTGAGTTGTATCTTTCCTTCTCAAGCTCACTTAGTAACATTGTTCTTTACTCATCTATTTTTCTATTGATATCAAAGGTTTGTGTTGAAAAACCCCTTGGGTTATCCTTTGATGGTAATTGTGTTGTGGATTGAGGTTGTTTGCAAAACCCTTGGTGGGTGATCCTCAAACTTGTGATTGTTGTAGACTTTGTTTATAGTGGATTTGGAAAATCCTTGGGTGTTGACTCAAGGTAGTGGATGTAGCTCTTTGAGAGAGTGAACCACTATAAATTGTTATGTATCTTTATTCTATGCTTTTAGCTTGATTGCCAAAACTATAAAATTTTGTTTGGTTTGGAATTTTATTAAAAGAGTTTTAGAATTCTTTCTCAAACAAAATTGGAGGTTTATCTTCTAATCACACAAAGTATTTTATAAAATTAGCCAAAAACTTTATACACCCCCCTTCTAAGATTTTTCACATCAGAGTACATATCTATTGATATTAGTTTTGATATACACATTTGTCACACTCGTTAATTTAAAGCCATTTGTCATCATGACATTCTCAAACTTTTCATGCCATTGTTTTGGTACTTGTTCAAGTTCATACAAAGACTTTATCAATTTACAGACTTTCCTTTCTTGCCCTGGAACTACATAACCCTCATGTTGTTCTATGTAGATCTCCTCATCAAGATCTCAATTCAGAAAAGTTGTCTTAACATCCATTTGATATGCTTCTAGATTTCGCAAAGAAGTTATTGCAACTATCATCCTTATGTAAGTTGTTCTAGACACCAGAGAAAATGTATGAAAGTAGTTAAGACCTTCTTTTTGTCTATAACCAATTTGGCCTTGTACTTGTCAATTGTTCCATCTACTTTCATATTCTGTTTAAAATTCATTTAGAATTTAATGGTTTAATTGCCTGAGGAAGATCCACTAACTCCCACGTATGATGTTGCATGATGGAATCAATGTTACTTTTAATAGCATCTTTCCACAAAGAGCTTTCAGTTGAGCTTATAGCTTCACTATAAGTTTGAGGTTCAGCTTCTAGCATATAGGTCAGAATATTTGGTCCAAAGGAATTTCCCACCCTTGCCATTTTGCTCCTTTTAGGCTCTTCCTCAACTTCATCCTCTTGTTGAACACATTTGGACTACTTTCATCAATAGTCTTCAAAGTTTTTTTCAATGAATCCCAACTTCCTAGACTTACAAGGGAACATATTTTCAAAGAATGATGCATTCTTTGATTCCAATATTGTATTCTTGTAGATGTTAAAATTTTTGGATTCATATACAAGAAACTGATATGCATTGCTACAGTTTGCATAGCCAATGAAAATAAAGTTCACCCTTTGGACCTATTTTCATTTGTTTTGGTGAAGGAGCCGTTACCTTTGCAAGACACACCCACACTTTTAAGTAGTTATATGAAGTTTTTCTACTCTTCCATAACTTATATGGTGTCTTATCTTATTTCTTGCAAGGCACCTTATTTAAAAGATAATTAGCTAATAAAACAACTTTCCCCTATATGATCTGTGACAACCTGGAGCTTCCTAGCATTGCGTTCATGAATAATACCATGTCGTGCCCAAAATTCACTAAATGGTTCAACATATTCACCACTACGATCACTTCTCACCATCTTAATCTTTTTATTAAGTTGGGTTTCAACTTCTTTCTTATAGAGAACAAATTTCTTTACAACTTCGTCTTTACTTTTAAGCAAATATACATAGCAATATTTTGTACTATCATCAATGAATGTATAAAATATTTATTCCCTCCTATTTTTTTTGTACAAATTTTAAATCATAAACATTACTATGTATTAGATTAAGAGGATCTATATTCATTTTAACAGATTGGAATGAAGACCTTGTTAATTTTGCCTCTATACAAGTTTCGTATTTATGATTAAAATCAATGTGAAATGAAGGAATGTGTTCTAACTTAGTTAATCTATGCAAAGTATCACAATTAATATGTCCAAGTCGACCATGACATAAATTAAATGACTCAAGCATATAAATAGAAGAAGAAGCATCATCTTATTATTTATAGCTTTGGATTTTACAGAGATAGTATTGAGCTTCCACATGTTATTCAATACATATCCCCTACACACAAACATTCCCCCTTTAGACAAGACTAAATTGTAAAATCCATGCACACTTAAGAGTGTCACATAAACAAGGTTCTTGCATAGGTCAGGTACATAACATATTTTGAAGCTTCACTTCTGTCCAGAAGTCATCTTATAAATCATAGTACCTTTCCTTTGATCTCGGAAGTTGCAGCATTGCCTATATATAGTTTCTGCCCTTCCTCACAAGGAGCTAATTCAACAAAAGAGTCCCTGTCACAGTAAATATGACATGTGTGGCGCCAGTATCCAACCGCTATTCTCTTAGATTTAAGTCAATCAGTTTAACTTCAGAAATCACAGAACAGAGGTTAAGTTCAGACACTTTTTTGGTAATGTCTTCCACAACATATGCCTTATTTACTTTGACTCTCATCGGAAGTTTGCAGTTAGATGAGACTTGTGCCCCATCTTATTAGAGTTGAAGGACTTTTCTTGAACTTTTAGCTTCTTAGAAATGCTTTCTTTAAATCTTAGGTCAGACCCAGTCTGAGGCTGTTTTGCCTTCTTGAAGCCGTTCTGGACTTTCACCATGTTGCCTTAACAACATTAAAATTTCTGTATTGTAGAGCTTCTTAGAAGTACTTCTATTGTCTTCTTCAATTCAAAGTCTAACAATTAACTCTTACACTGCCATTTCTTTTCTCTTATGCTTAAGGTAGTTCTTGAAGTAGTTCCAAGCAGGGGGTAGGTTTTCAACAATAGCTGCCACCTGAAAGGAATCACTTATAACCATCCCTTTAGCAAAAATACCGTGAATGGTCAGTTGAAGTTCCTGCACTTGATTCACAATAGCTTTAGAATCAATCATAGTAAGATACAAGAATTTGTTCACTAAAATTTTTTTAGAACCAGCATTTTCAGATTTGTACTTATTGTCCAATGATTCCCATAATTCTTTAGCCGTCTTCTTAACACTGTACACTTCATATAGTGCATTAGATAGGCCATTTAGAATGTAGTTACAAAAAAGAAAAATCAGAGCACTTCCAATTCTCTACAATGTTGAAGGTGGTAGCAACATCTACCTCATCCTCTCAACAGTTGGAGGATTATCCTTCAGGTATTTGGCCAAGTTCAACATGGTCAAATAAAATAACATTTTCTGTTGCCACATTTCGAAATTCTCTCAAGTGAATTTCACAGGCTTTTCATTGTGGTTCATTATCACTGGCAGCATTTGGCTCAAGGCTTGAGCAATGACGATATCATCAGACTTGGAACTGGAGGAGTTCTTGGTCATAGCAGTCATTTTCTGTTAATGTTTTAAATTAAGAAAAATGAAACCATAATTAGAAGATAAATCTCAATAATTCTGTTTATAAAAAAGCAAAATTATGAAACATTTTCTGTTAAACGTCCTTTTTTTAGTAAGTACTTATGTTAAACGTCAGGAATTTAGTCAGAAAATGAAAACCAGAAACATAAGATACATTCAAACAATTATGTTTACAGAAACAGAATCACAATTCGTTTAAAGAAAGAAACACAATTATATATAAATATTTATTTAAAAAAAATCAAAAGACAATCAGTTTCTTTTTTCCTTTAAAAAAAAATACAAAATGGTTTTTTTTTTCTTTTCAAAAACAGAAATACAAGATGGTTTTTTTCCTTTCACAAAAAATAAATAAAACAAAAAAATAATAGTTATTTGTATGGTTTTCCCCCCCTTTTTTCCTCAATAACCTTCCACCTTCCTTAGTTACAGTAATTTGTTTGTCTTGAATTATATAACATGACCTTTCTTAAGATTGATAGAAACACTGATAATAATCCAAGGAAAAACATATATAAATTAAATAGAAGTAAACCGAAAACCTTAAACAGAAATAAAAGAAATTGTTGAGGCCTGTATAAATAGTCTCGTTAAGACAGATTTGTCTTCTCTCGGTGCTTGAGAGTCCGTGGACGTCTATCTCCTAGGATATAACAACAAACATCCAAACATGGTAGTACAACTGTGATGAACACAACGAATTTAATCGAGTCTTTTTCTATCAGCAGAATATACTAATACTAGAGAGAACTTTTAGGAAGATTTTTGTGTTGTGGTTTTTGAGTTGTGTGAAAGAAGAGAACATCTTCCTTTATTTATAGGAAGAGGAGAGGAGACAGGAGAGTCCTCATATTGATGAGCATTAAAAAATACTTACATTAAAAGCTCAAATTAAAGCTCGTAAGAGAAGTAACTACTTTGAGAATTAAATCTCTCATTCATACCAAGTAACTTAATATAGTAACAAAACTCAAACATTAACTCAACCATAACTTACATATCATTTACTAACTTAAAACTCCAACAAAAATATTTAAAGAATGGATAAGTTTTAAAATTGTTTTGGTTGAAATAATCTTACAATTTTGTCAATAATTAAAAAAAAAAAAAAAAACCTTGTCGAAAATTATGAATCATATGATGCCATGAACGATATGTATTTCACACCTAACCTAACAAACAAATTCTTTAAGGAAAGAGTTCAACAATAATAGATAGGTTTTCTAAAATGGCTCATTTTATACCTTGCGAGAAAACTGATGATGCTAGTCATGTTGCAAACTTGTACTGTACTTGGATGGTACGATTTCATGGTATATCTAGAACTATTATTTTGGATCGTGACACCAAATTTCTTAGTCATTTTTACGTGTTTTATGGAGGAAGCTTGGTACTAACTTGTTGTATTCTACAGCTTCCCATCCATAAACCGATGGCTAAACGGAGATGGTCAATAGGAACATTGGACAACTTCTTAGGGCCATCCGTAAGAAGAATTTGTGCCAATGGAAAGAATTCATTCCTCATGTTGAGTTTGCTTATAATAGGGCTAGACATTCTATTACTTTTTATTCTCCTTTTGAGGTTGTTTATGGTTTCAATTCCTTTAACTCCATTGATTTGGTTCATTTGCCTGTAGATCATGTTTTGAGTATGGATGGATAACGAAAGGCGGAGTTTGTCAAATCTATTCATGCTAAGGTGCATGAAGCTACGGAGTCCAAAAACAAGAAATTGGTGGCTTCACGGAATGTTGGAAGTAAACAAGTGGTGTTTGAACCCGGTAATTGAGTTTGGGTTCATCTTTGGAAAGAATGCTTTCTTTCTCAACGCAAGAATAAGCTTGATGCTCGTGGCGATGGAACTTTTCAAGTCCCTGAGCGTCTTAATGATAATGCTTATAAAATTGATCTTCCTGGTGAATATAATGTTAGCGTCACCTTTAATGTTTCTGATTTGTCTTCTTTTGATGTAGGTGAAGTTTCGGGAACAAATCTTTTCAAAGGAGGGACAGATGATGTAGATCAGAAGAGTCAAGCATCCATGGAGTTGAAGCTTGGACCAACGACTAGAGCTCGGATGAAGAAACTCAAAGCTTTCAATGGAAATGAGGATAATGGCATGGTAGCTTACATAGAAGAAGCTTTGAAGAACAATTTTGAAGAGTTTGAAGGCCAAGGAAAGGCATCTAAGTTCTTTGCGATTTGCTCAATTAACAAGGATTATTCAAGGGAACAATTTGATGGTGAAAATGACTAAGTATTGGAGAAAAGGCACCCTATAGCTGATGATAGCCCTGCCTCTACCGTTGTCGGTAACTATCGGGCAATCCTGGGAAATTTCATACCTACTGGCGGTAGGTTCCTCCTACCGTCGACGGTACCACCGGCGGAAGGATTCAGCTGAAACTTGCATAATGAGATCTTTTGAAGGACTTTATGTTATTTGGCTTGTCTTTTCAGTTTTTAATTAAGGGTTTAATGGGTATTTTAAGTCATTAAGCTATAGGTTAGCCAGGGTTAGACCTTAGTCTATAAATATCCCATTATAACTCAATGTAAAACTAACATTGATGAATTTGCTGAAATTTGAGAGAGATTCTCAAATTGCTTCTAGGTTTTTTTACCTTCTTAGACTAGCTTGCTAAGGGTTAATTTCGTTAGCGTTATGAACAATTGTTTCCTTAGATTGTAGAATCTATGGAGCCAATTGATCATTCAAATTCCTTTCATTAGTTGATTCATAGAGTTTCCTTTCTTTGAATCAATTGATTTTAGGTCTTCTAATTGTTTAATTGGGGTTTTGAAGCCTTTGTTTCCTCAAGATTCTAATTATCAATCTAGGAAAGAACTTTAGCCTCTCAATATTAGATTTATGAGACTTAGTTTCTCATAGGTTTCTTATTGGAGTGTTGAATTTAAAAATCCTCAATAGAGGTTCTTTAAGAGAAGGTGGCGATCCTTGGCAAGGAGTAGAATCCAAACTTCAATTAAAAGTGGTTCTACATCAATAAGCTTGACTGTGTCCCAGCAATGGACGGTCTGGCATAGTCTTCCATTGTCTGCTCCACCATTCGTGATGGTAGAGGTGGTATAAACTGCGGATTTACCAAAGGTGGATCTTCTTGAACCTCTTCCGTCTTATCGACGACAATGATGGTTTTTTTGTTTGCTGTCTTGAATTGAAGAGCACTGTAGGCACTCTGCAGCGAATGCTTGGGCTCTGGATCAAATGAGACTAATTCACCCCTTTGAATTTTGGCATAAACTTGTCAACCCAAAACCTGAAACAGAAAAACCCAATCAAGTTATACAAATAATAAATCACAATTAAAAATATAAGAAAAAATTAAACTAATAAATGCAAGAATAATCTACAATCCAAAACAAACACAAAAAGACAAGAAAAATAAAATAACTAAAGCACAAGAAAAACGGTTTCCTTTAAGTTGTTGTTCCCCGGTAACGGTGCCAAAACCTTGATGTCTTAAATGGATATATCTAAAATTAATACAACAGGAAAGTGTACCCATCACTGTAGTAATAGAGATACACCCTAGTTGTCGAACTCAGGGAATAGAAAAGCTCAATTACTCATCTAGTCTAACAAATTAACTTTTTAGAAATGTTTTAAAACTACTAAGAACAATTAATTAAAAGTAATAGTTAAAAAGGTAGAAATTTGAGGAAAAGAGTTTGAATGATGGAATCTCCTAACTTTTGTTAACTATTTCAGTTGGAAAAATTATAAAACAGTGTTTGAAAACAAAGATTGGGTTATCACACGAAAATCGAGCAATCCCCATCTCTAGGTGAAGGCCACTCTACTCACTAACCCTTAGAGGAGAATCTCTTCTCTCTCTAACTGATTATGAAGAGAATTACAATTTAGGTGATCTAATAACCTAAAATTGCAAAAAATATCTCTATTCAATTGCAATATTTTATAATTCAATTAGTTGCCCTAAATTGGTATTCCTTTTTCAATTCCAACCAGTCTTGAGAAATAATCGATTCCAGGCAAATCAATTATCATAAAAACAGACATTGGTACCTACCGCGTACAGTAGGTCAGCCTACCGTCGGTGGTAGGTCATCTTTGTTGATGCCAGTAGCCTCCGTTCTCTCTATTTTTGCCGTTTTCACTTCTATTCTCCGTCTTCTTCATCAGGAAGCACCTAAGATAAAAACATAGGCAAATGGTGTAAATTATACATTTTATTCATTAAAAATATAGTAAAAACGATGAAAGTAATATATATATATATATAGTGGTACTGTATGGCACATATCAGGCTATCTTAGGCATGGCTTGTAAGACAAAAGGGGAGCACGACTGGCTAAGGAGGAGTAATGTCTTTCTTTGATCTTTGATCTCGTTTTGATGTTTGGATGAATGTATATTTGTTTTTATTTTGCTGCTCTGTATGACCTCTTGATATTTTGTTATCTTTTTGGTCTTTTTGAAGATGATGGCCTGAAGGGCCTTAGATATTTTTTGTAATGTTTGTGTCCTTTTCAACTACCTTTATGCAGGATGAAGTTTTTTTTGATTTATGGAATTCTAATTTTTATATCTTCTCTACATGATTATTTTTGTGTTATATGTTTGAAGACCTTTATGAAATACTCATGTACATTGCACATGGCCATATGTATGTTATTTTTTCGTGTTATTTATGGATTATGTTTGCTAAAAAACAATGCCAAAAGGAGAGTTTGTTAGATATTCTATCCTGGCATGTCATGAAATATGTATATTGTACTGTGTCATTTGGATTACACATGGCAACTCAACATGCGAACCATCGGAATTCAGTCGAAGATAGTTGGCATTGTTTTGGGTTCTTAAAGATTTGCTGCACAAACTTTGTAGATCATGAAATCTAGGTTTCCTAATTGATATATGGTTATATAATATACGAACTCTTTTTGTATCCAACTTGGTAGAAAACTTCGTTGTGTTAGGAAACTAAATTCTTAGGCAATCAAACAACAATTGAAGATATACAGGGTTTGGCATATCTCTATTCTATCGACATCCAACAAAGGAGAGTGTTATGAAATTAATTAAATAATATTAGTGAATGTCCATAAGAGATAATTGAATATCTTAGATAAATATAATGTCTATTTCTTAAAGAGATAGATATTCTGAAGAGATAGATAAGAGCCAGATGTCATGAAGAGATAAGTGATAACATTTTAATCATATCTTAGTTATGAGAGAACATATCTCCCTTATTCATCCCTATTTCCTATATCCTTAAGCCTTATAAATAGGGCCTTAAGTCTTAGTAGCAATCACACCACAGAGAAAGTAATAAAAAGTTCTCTACTTTCTCTTCTCAGTCTCCTTTTCTTTTCTTTAAATTCTTCTAATAATTCTTTATATATCTCTTTATATTTTCTCTTTCTTTATACTCTATATTTTATATCCATTATTTTATTGTACTGACGACGCCATGCCAACAAGTTTATAAGAATAATAATATTTTTTTTATAGTATAGGATTGTGCATGAATATACTTGATTAAAGAAATGAAAGGGAAAATGACCTATTTAGTCCCTAAAATTTAGGCCTTCACATGATAAGTTCCTCAAAGTTTATTTTATGTCGTTATGTTCTCTAAACAATTTACAACAATCTAATAAGATCTTTTTGCCATCAAACCATAAGAGAAAAATCACATGAGCTATTCAAGTGTGGTAATCTGAAATCATCCAAAACTAAGCTTCAGGGGTGTGTTTTTTCTTGGAGTGAATGAATTATAATGCATATTTTATAATTAAAGTTACCCCAAATGAGTATTTGGTCTGGTTTTCTTGACTGAAATTAAGAGTTTGATGGAAAAAAAAATCTTATTGGATTGTTGTAAATTATTTAAGAACTATAATGGTATAAAATAAAATTTGAGAACTATATGATGTCAAAGCCTAAACTTTAGGAACTAACTATTGGTGTGGGTGGGCTTTTTAATGGTGGGGGTTTTGGTGCATTGCTTCGAAAGTATGGCTTAGCAGCAGACAATATAATTTATTCTAAAATTGTTGATGACAGAGGTAGACTTCTTGATAGGGGGAATCTATGGAAAAAGATCTATTTTGAGCAATTCAAGGGGGAGGCGGAGCCAGTTTTGGTGTCATTGTTTCTTGGAAGATCGCTTGTGGACGTTCCTCCTTTGGTCTTTGTTTTTCACTTGACCAAAAATTTGGAGCAAGGAGTTTTAAATCTTCACAAATGGCAATATGTACAACATAAGCTCTCAGAAGATCTATTTCTTAATTTGGGTATAATGGCAATTCCATATGGTGGAAATAAAACACTTATGGTCAGTTTTACTTGTCTGTTTCTTGGGAAAACAGAGCACCTTCTGAAAATAATAGAGGAAAATTTCCCTAAACGTGGATTGGCAAAAGAACATTGCCTAGAGAAAGTTGGATCCATCCGGTAATGGATTTTTTAGGATTTCAAAATGGCGAATCTAAAGATGTGCTTAAAAACAGAAAGGATCCTTTCTCCACGGGTTGTGTCTCATGTAAATCGAACTTATTCAAGAACCACTACCATTAGATGTATTGAAGAAGCTGTGGAAGTTCTATTTGGGAGATTATCTTTTGTTCATAAAAAATGGAGGAAAATTATGAGGGTGAGTACAATTGCTTTCATCTATTTGGTTGTTCATGAAAAAAATGGAAGAAAATTGAGAGGGTGAGTACAGTTGTTATCGGCGTCTATTTGATTCGTTTATCGGAAGAAATGAAAGAAGAGCTGAAAGGTTTGAACGGTTGTCGTCCGCATTGATCGTTCATAAAAAAAACCAAGAAAACGGTGTTAAAGTTCCTCTGCAAAATGAATGAAATCAAGACTTTTGAAAGAACCATATTCATATGGGATTTGTCCACAGGAATAACTTCTGCGAAATTAAGTACTTTGAGAGATTTAATCCAGGAAACATATGCAATGATTGGGAGATGCAAAGAGATGAAGATAAAGAAAGAAGGGAGAAAAGTCTCGAGAAAGAGGAAAGAGGGGATCTGGTTTTTGGAGGAGGAAAAGAAAAACAAAGAAATGGAATTATTAAATAAAAAATTATAATTTAATTTTTTAATCATTTTTTAGATGAATTGATCAAAATACCCTAACTGATGATCACATGCTAATCATGTGCATATTTCCCATTAGTATGTAATGGCTAAAATTAACAAAAAAATTAATCTTACATGTTTTCATAGTTCGAGGTCACAGATTTATCGAATTTTAATTTAGGGTCAAAATAAAAAAAAAATGGAAAGTTTAAGGAGTATACCTACACTTTACCTTTGATTTTATTTTAATTGGTGAGTCATGTACTTGTTTTCTTTTTCTTTTCGTTGTGATGTACTGCTTTATAATGCCAATATATCTCGTTCAATAAATTGAGTTAATTGCTCTCAATTTCTTTTCTATTATTTTCAAAAGCTCTCTTTACTTTGACGTATGGTATCAAAGCTCTTCATAAGTTCGTTTGTGCAACCAGCTATTCCAAATTTTGAAGGACACTACGACCATTACAAAATACTCATGAAAAAGTTTCTGCGATCCAAAGAATATTGGATCATATTAGATAAAGGAGAAACTGCAGAAGTAGTGCAGCTGCAGAAGGTGGTGCATTATTAGGAGTGGAAAAGAAACATATTGAGGATCAGGCGCTGAAAGATTTGAAGGCAACAATATTTGTTTCAAGCATTAGATCGTTCAATCCTTGAGGAAACCCTTAATATGGATACATCCAAGAGTAAATGGGATTCTATGAAGCATAAATTTTAAGGTGCAACAAGGGTAAAAAGTGCACTCTTGCAAGCTCTACCAAAAGAGTTTCACGTTCTTGAAATGAAGACCAATGAATTTATCAATGACAATTTTTGCTCGCACTCTTACAATAGTCAACAAGAGGAAAGTAAATGGTGAGATCAAAACATATGTTGAAGTTGTCTGAAAAATTCAAAGATTAATGACCTCCAAATTTAATTATGTTGTATGTTCCATTGAGGAATATAAAAGCACGAGCAACATAACTGTTGATAAATTGCAGAGCTGCTTGCTAGTGCATGAGTAACACATCAACATGTACTCTTAGATGAAGAAGCACATGTTTTGAAGATTTCTTTTGGGGGATAATCGGTTCAAAAGGTCTAGATTGAGGTGTTTATAGAAGAATTGGAAGGGGGAGGGTAGAGAGTGTTTTAATAAAGCCACTGTGGAATGCTACAAATGTCACAAGGTAAAGCATTTTCAGAATAGGAATATTCCTACAAAGAAGAAAATTATATTGAAAACTATGTTGTTTGATTGATAAGACTTAGTATATTCTAGTAGTTTAGTTCATTTTTACATGTTGATTAAAAGCCTAATCTAAGAATTAAGGTGTTTAAAGTGAGTTCTAGTGATGAATTCTTCTTAGAAAATCGCCCCTAAATCACCTTATTAAACCCTAAACCCTAGAACTCAAATGTAAGAAAGTGCAACAAAAAGATTGTTTTAATACATTAGAAATTGAAGTCAAACTGGTCTCCATGAAGCAGCTGGTCGTGGCTGGCCTAAAGTAGTTTGTCGAAGCTTTGTTCTGTCCAAGCTGTTGTTGTTTCTACTAAACACCAGCCAGACACGACTGGCTTCTTTCCGTGATGTCCCACATTTTCTCTTTTCTATGTTTTCAATCTTCACTTGTATTCGCTTCTAACTTCTTCGGGATGTATCTAAATCAATAAGAGAAGAGAATGGGGGTAAATAATCCATTTTATACGCTAAATACTTCAAAAAAATAAAATAATTAACATACAAAACCATGACTAGAATAGATATATATCTCTAGTCTTCCTTAAAGGAAAAATTGGTGATAAACATCTATTAACTAAAAGAGTGAAAGATGACATACTTTTTTACTCTTGAAGAGGATAAGCATGCTTCCAATAAAATCTTATTTGCCCATTTAAAAAGATTCTTTACGAGAATTCAAATTTTCAATCCAATCGATTATTTACCAAGGAGTAAAACAAATGGACCTTTCTGTAAAGAGCTCTTTCAAGTATGAAAATGGATAGGCTGCCAAGTGCAAAAAAAATTGAAAATATTTTTAGCCTTAACTTATTTAGAAAAAAAAAACTTTTGGAGTTTCTTGGAGACTTGGTTGAGATATAAAAGAGTTGAAAGCTTTTTGTCCCAAGAATTCACATAAAGCTGTTTAAGCTAAAAGGGTGTAAGCATAGGAAGAATACACAGCTAAGTCTGAACCTAGATTGGCCACCATGATCGAAAAGAAGCTCAAAATTTGAATTTGCTATTGGCACCAATGGCTCCACATCAAGTTATGTTCTGTGACTTTTATAATGGAGGGCACCTAAATCGTGAGTGCCCTAGTATGAGGACTTCTATGGAGCAAGTGGACTTTGAATAAAGGAGTAGGCAAGGGAATAACCCTAGATGGCGCAACCACACCAACTCCCTATGGGGTAATCAAAGGCAACAACGACCGCAAAATCCTCCAGGTTTTCAGGATATAAGACGTCCACAACTATTACCCTATGATGAACCTTCTACAAATCCACCGTCAAAGTCCAATCTTAAAGATATGCTTATCAAATTCATGAGTGCAACTGAGGCAAGAATGCAAAATCAAAACACTTCAATTTGGAATTTGAAAATTCAGATTAGGCAAATCACTAAGTTGGTATCCGAAAGACCTCAAGGAGCTCTTCCAAGAAATACGGAAGTAGACTTGAGAGAACATGAAAATATTATGTCAGTGATCTATAAGGAAGAGGTTCCTAAAAAGGAGACAATGGTGGTGATTCAAGAAAAAGGCTCCAAGAAAGAAGATTTTAAGGTACTTAATATCCACACATCCCAAGAAGTAGTAGAAGACCAAGAAGAGATGAACAAGGGTTACATACCCAAGATCCCTTATCTGGCGGCTCTTGTTTCTGATAGAAGCAAAGATGAGATGAGAAAGTTTTTTGATATCTTTAAACTATTAAAAATTTAACTTACCTCTCTATGATTCGCTTTTGCAGGTATCCAAATATGCAAAATATCTAAAGGAGATGCTTTCAAAGAAAAATAAATTGGACAAAGCATCAACATACACATTGGAAGAAGAATGTTCGGCGATCTTAATCAATAAAGAAATGCTACCTTAGAAATTAGAAGACCCAGGGAGTTTTTCTTTCCCATATGCTAAGCATTTTTTAATTGATGAAGCTTTAGCCAACCTAAGAGCTATTATATATGTGATGTGTTATAATATGTTTAAAAAGATAGACCTATGAAACCTAACACCCATTAAGATGTCCATAAGTTTGGAAGATAAGAGTATAAGGCATCCTAGAGGAGTTTTTGAGAACATTTTTTAAGAATTAAAGTCCTTGTGTTTCCCGTACACTATGTTATCCACAACGTAGAAGAGGATGTTGATTTCCCTTTAGTTTTAGGATGACCATTTTTACATACTTCTAAACCTTTAATTGATATGGACAAAAGGAAATTATGCATGAGGGTAGGATAGAATGAAGTAGTTTTTAAATTCCTGATACCTCCAACCCCCTCTTCGAATAACAATGACACATTGTTTTTCATAAATCATACTAATCATGATATGTCTCATTCATCATAAGAAAACAAGTCACTACCTTTCAAGAGTTCAACGAATTTAAAAGGAGAGGAGAAGAGCACCTTTCCTAAATCAATTAATAAAGGCTTCATGAAGTGGGTTCTAATACGGTGAAAGGGAAAAGGAAGGGCAAAAAAAAACTCCAGATTCTCATAAAGTGGGAGATGGATAATTGGCAGTTCCCGACTTTCTCCGCTTTCTGCAACGGTAACTAATATATGATAGGGAATGGTTTATTTAACCAGCAGGGTAGATGTACTATTCACTTCATTTTACGTCATTTCTTTTACAAGCCCTTAAAAGGAACCTAAGGCAGAGATTGAATGGAACCTAAGAGGGAGTATTACGTCCCTTTTGTATGTATTGTTGTTGTAACATGAAGTATACATTAGTTCATTTTATGGTTTTACTTTAGTTCTTGTTTCTTTTTAGGTCATCTCATTTTGATATTTTTCGTTTTTGTTTGAGTAGTTAAGGTGAGTAGGAAATTTCTTGACATCACTAAAGTATTTTTATTGAACTTTCTATTTTGTGTGAAAGTCGAAAAGTTGGAAAGTGGACAAAATCAACAGATTCCAACCAACAAATAGAAAATTTTGAAACCACAAAGCTACTTTCTGGAATTGGAAAGCATAGCCGAAAATAGAGGAAATCCATCCACAAGCATTCTAGATCTGGAAAGCTGAGCTTTTCGGGTCCGGGAAGTTGAAATTTCACGCTGTAACAACAACAATTGCAAGCTCACAGCAACCACTGTAGCTTTCATTTCTAGATCCCAAAATGACAGCGGATGGTTCTAACAATGAACCGGGGCTAAGTTTTCTCATTCGATTTTTTTGCTTAGTTTTGAGTTTTACTTGGAATTAATCATCATTATCTAGGGAATTAACTAAATTACTTGTTGATTGCTGGTGTTTATATTGTTGCATCACACAATTTCACAGACAGGCTACATAGTTAATTTATTTCTTCGTTGCTAATTGTGTGATTTTGCCTTTGGCTGTTGAGTTTGTGATTTTGATCATTATTTTCCTTTTGTCACACCAACTCATCTACGAGCTACGTTTAGTTGTGTTTGCTGTTTTTAGGTTGCACTTTCTTTTTCTTTTTTGCCCGGCATTGTTAGTTTTTCTCTATCTTTTGAGTTGAACTAGTAGTCCCACAGAATCATTCTTAGATCCTTTTTTTGTTGCTCTCATTGGTTCCTGCTTGTGTTCTTTATGCTTTTCATTTTTATTCCATTATCTTAGTTTTGTTTACCCCTACATGAGGACAATGTGGTTTTAAGTGTGGGGGTGTTTAGTTGTTTAATTGTTTCATTTCTGTTTTTGAAAAGTCAAAAAACTTGAAAAATCCCAAAAACTCAAAAACATGGGAATTTTTTAATATATTTTGTTATTTTTCTTTTAAATAGTTGATTTTTTCATTCTTCAAAAAACCCAAAAAGATTTTCCCTTTCCTTTTTGTCACCAGAAGGCATAGAAAAGAAGTGATTAACTTGTTGAGAGCTTTGAATAGGCATGATCCATAGTTTAACTTTATATCCTTCTTTTGTTTATGCCTTGTGAATTGATGGTACTTTTCACAATACTTTTGTTTGTGAGGTAGACAAATGCTTTGAAAATCTTGGGAAATTATCTATGTGATTTACTTTTGAGAATTATTCTAGAGCTTGTCTTTCCACACCTTGAAATGGAAAAGCTAGTTTTTGTTGATCCCGAGATGATGGTGTTAGGCCTTCTTTAACTCATTTGAGCAGTTCTTTGCCCATCCTTTAAACGTTCCATCCTTAGTACCCGTTTTTGAGCTTCATGGCTAAGGGATTTGTTTCCTTTTTTTTCTTTGTTTTCAAATGCACATTAAAATATAAAACCCTTAATCGATGAGCTAATGATTCTATACCTTTGAGTCAGTTTGAGTGAGCATCACAGATAAGTGTGAGGGAATAGAGAGAGAAAAGAAAAAATTGAGAGAAGGGGTATTTTGGGAATCTTTTTTGAGAAAGCAATCAAATGAGAGAAAAGAAATAAAGGAGTGATTTGTTATTCAAAGAAACATATGAGTGAAAGAAATTCTTTATGAGGAAGCTTGTTTCTATCAATTATTTGTTGAAAAAGAAAAAAAGAATCAGGAAGATGAAAAAAAAAGAGTGAAAAAAAAAAAAAAAGAAAGTAAAGAATGAGAAGAGAGAGAAAAAGAATGAGTTCATCAAAGAAAAAAAAAATTATAAGCCTTTTATCTCTCTTATATATGTTTATATCCCTCTTTTTCTCACATATATAAACTTCCTTGGTTTTGAATGATGGATTAGTGTTGGAAAGTGTTAATGGGATTTGAGTGATTTTGAGTGTGAGGTAAATTTTTTCGTGAGAATTAAATGGAAGTGGCTGAAATGTTATGGGTAGTTTGACTTTGTTTTTGTTTTGGCTGTATTAGCTCGTATTCTCATTCTTTTAATTTTCCTATTACCTTCATTTTGATAGCCACTTATGTCCTTAGCCTAATGTTACAAGCTTGAAAATTCTAGCTAATCTGGGAATGAATTTAACTAGAACTTAGAGTGGAAGGGTGTTGAAAAGATTAAGGGTGTTGAAAAGATTAAGTATATAGTCTATAGCTTTATAAGGTACATCATGTGGTCAATTACTTAGCATTTTCTTTGCATTTGTTGCGACTAGACAAGAGTATACACACCATTGTTTCATACGTGCTAAAAAAATTGTTGAATGTTTAGTTTAACTTTTATCCATGTTTTGATGAGTTTTTGATTGTTGTGTGATTCTTGACTATCTTTAAAAGTGACAATATTTTTCCTTGTTTGGTCTAAACTTTTGTAAAGGCATTTTATATTGTTTTGTGTTAGTTTTCTTTTGTTACGATTTTGTGGGTATGTTATATCCAAACCTTCATGAGATCTTACTCGTCCTCTTTGATTAACTTAGGGGTTTAAAGAGCTTGTTGCACGTGCTAGGCGCAATAGTCCTACAAAAGTGGGCAGTTAGTTTGTTTTTTCTCTTTTGTTGCTTTTAGCCCTTGCTCAAGGACAAGCAAAGCTTAAGTGTGTGCGCGCGCGTGTGTGTGTGTGTGGGGGGAGAAGGGAGGGAGAGGGGGGGTTGGGGGGTTTGATATGTTCATTTCTTTTCATCATTTTAATTGTCAAGTTTTCTATCGATCTTTTAGGTTAATTGTTTATAAAATGGACTAATTGAACTCCGTTTTTTCTCTTATTGTCATAATTACCTTCATAACGAAGATATGTTGAAAACAAGTCAAAACGAAGGTCTTTGGAGCAATAAGAAGCAAAAAAGAATAACAAGCTACCCAAAATAGTTTCGATGGTTCATCAAAGCTTAAAAGTGGGGAAGTTTGATATGTGGCTTGTTGGTTAGTGTTTTGCTTTTAGCCCTTGCTTGCGGAAAAGAAATGCTTAAGTGAAGGGAGTTTGATATTTTCACTTTTTATACCATTTTAAGTGTTAAGTTTTCTATCAATTTTACAAGTTAATTGTTTACAAAATGGACTAATTGAACTCCTTGTTTTGTCTTATTGTTATAAGTACCTTCAGAATGAAGATATGCTAAAACAAATAGAAAAGAAGGCCTTTGGAGTGAAAACGAAGCAAAAAAGAGAAGAAATAACAAGTTGCCCAAAACAGTTTTCATGGCCAAGAAAAGCTATTTCTGGTGTGTTTTTTACCTTTGTAATGACCTTACATGAAGAAGTGTCCTTCTTGAAGATTTTAGAGGAATTCATGAGGTTTCTGGAAAGCTAAAGTTTGTCTCTATCAAAGTTCATTTGTTCATCCAAAGTATAATGCAAAGATTTACTTTCTCATATAACGTTTTAGTTTTACACATTTCGGAAAAAAGACCATAACCCAACCTGTAGAGCTCCAATCGATCTGATTCAAGATTTTTTGGAAATTTAAGAGATTTATCTACAAATCATATAAGATTTGAAGACCTGAATCGTCCATTAAAATGCTAAAAAAGGCTCAAGAAGGGAGAACTATGTACTTGACCAGGAAAGTAGTGCAAAATAGGCCGTTATTTGGGTAGAAGCTTTTTGGATCCGAAAAGCTTTATTTCACAATCCGGAAAGTCGCAAGGAAGGGCTGAATTGCATTTTTCTACAAATTTTCAAATTCCTATTTGAACTCCTATTTTCTTTCCTTTTTTAATTCGGTTTCCAACTCTTTTTAGGAAAGGATTAGGGTCATTTTAGAGTAGGATCCGGAGAAATTTCTCCTATATAAACTTCATTAGCTGGATTAATTTCATGAGCTTAAGTCTTAGATTCATAATTCCATATTTTGTGAAAAGATTAGAAGACCCGATTCAGAGGCAATTTTGTGATTTCTTCGGGCAACTCAGGAGACGAGCTGGAGATTCACCGGAACCGTGGTCTTCAATTTTTTCCTAAGCTCCTTAAACTCTTTCTATCATATGAATGTGTTTTAAAAAAATGTTTAGCAGTTTAGCAGCTAATTTTATTTGTGTTTGAATGGGGATGAACCCTATAATACTTTGTTAATGTTTTATGAATTTCATGTTTTGATTATAGTTTTTTCTAATTGTCGTGATCGTTTATTGATTTTCTGGAGATTGGTAAATTCGTAAGAATAATCTAGGGCTTAACTGAATAATAGGAATTGTTAATTAGGTAGAGATACTAATGACTGTTTTTATATCACTAAAATCACTCCTAATCTATAATTCGTTCATAATCGGGTTACGTGATAAGAGATTATTCTCTACAGGTTTAAGTGAATAGGAGGATTTTCCCCTAGGAATAGGGATTATCGGACGTTACAGTGAGATCCAACCACCAACTTTTAATAATTAATTACAACTATTTCCTAAATAAAACTAACATAAGGTTCTAGGGAATTCTACCATTTAAACACTCTTTTCTCGAATTCGATTTAAAACATTAAAATTGCTTTCTTAGTTTAATTACCTTTTAATTATTTCTTTGTTTTATAAATCTTCCAAAATTGTTTTCCTTAAGAGTGAATTACAATTACCTCCCCTGAGGTTTGTTCAAACTAAGGATAAATCCTTGAGGTTTCTTTAAACTACATTTCCCTCTCTTAATCAATAAATGATTAACAAATGAATCCTCAGTGTCTTAATCCGTTACATAATAAACTTCCCTTTAACAATCATAAATATATTAATACCCTAAAATGCTTTTACTTTATTAAGGTGTTTCAAGAATTGGTTAATAAAGATTTTTACTCAGTATCAAATACAAAGAATTAAAATGACTTAAACACAAATATCTATTAAGAATAATAGTAATTTTCTTCAAAAAAAAAAAAAATGAACAATCTTAATTTTAATGCCCAAGTAAACAAATTCTTCATTTTGGATTTTGTGGATTGCTATCTATACTAGCGAAGGTTAGAAGATAATTATATTTTTACAAAATTACAATTCAGACGAACACTTTAGTAAATACAAATTAATAGATAAAAAGTCTATTGAATTATGACCAATTAGTTAGGATCATGTGTAATTCGACTGAAGAATTATTTAAAGAGCTAGAATATTTATTTAACATGTCACAGTGTATTTGACAATAGAGATTCATTTGTTAATAGTTTGTTGGTTAAAGGGGAGAAGGTTGTTCGGTGAAACTTCAAAGACCTATCCATAGTTTAAACAAACCTCAAGGGAGGTAACCGTAATTCATTCTTTATTTAATTAAACAGTAGAGACATAATACTTGTTCTTGACTAACCCGAAACTTCGATAATCCAAGCACTTTTTTTTTTTCTTATTACACCGATAGATACATTTGCTAAAAGTGAAATTTTGTTAGAATAAAACTATACATCAACAATAATCTTCAAGAGTACACAAGCAGTTGGCCATTTGAGTAAATATTGATGAAATCAAATCATTTTCTTATATACCATGTGTAACCACATAAAGTTGTTTAATACCCGCACCCAGTGCATTAGTCATAAAAAAAAATGAAGAAGAAAATAAATAAATTATCTTATTCTTCAATTATTGCCTAAAGAGAGTAAAGGAACTATATGTATGTACGAATATGGAGTAACAATGTCGCAAGCAGAAGAAAATGATCACAGAAGTCTCAAAAGTTCTTTCACTTCTCTGTTTTCTTTTTATATTCTCATCATCCCATGGCTTGGAAATTCCTCAAGCATTTGTCAATTGTATTTCAAATAAATTTGCATCAGATGATCCATTTCTGGCATTCTTCATTATCCCCACAATTCTTCTTATGATTCCATCCTCATATCCAGAATCCACAATCTTAGATTCCTCAAATCACCAAACCCCTTAGCTATTATCATCCCATTACTTTACTCGCATGTCCAATCTGCTGTTTCCTGTACCAAACAAGTAGGCTTACAAATCAGAATCCGTAGTGGAGGAGGTGATAAAGAGGGCTTCTCCTAGCGTTCTGATGTTCTATTTATTCTGCTAGACCTTCAAAATCTTAGATCAATTTCGGTTAACATTGAAGACAAAACTGCTTGGGTTGAATTAGGAGCAACAATTGGGCAACTCTATTATGAAATAGCTGATAAAAGCCCTGTTCTTACATGTCCTGCTGGGATTTATCCAACTGTTGGTGTGGGTGGGCGTTTTATTGGTCAGAGTTAGGGCTGTAAACGGGGCGGGTCTTACCCGTACCCGCACGGGTCTATACCCGTTTTTAGCGGTAAGGTTTAAATTTTATACCCGCGGACCCGTACCCGTATTTATACTGCTATATGGGTCCGGGTAAGGTATGGTGATGCCCAGACCCGTATACCCGTATACTCGTATTAATAAAATAATAATATATTTTATATATTATATTATATTAATATATAATTTATAATTTTTTTAACATATTATTTTACTCTTATCTTTAACCCTAACCTACTACCTCTACCTACCAACCAACTACACTGGCATCACATCACACTCACACTGCCGGTCACACACTACACAGACACACTACACTACTCAGACTACTACTCACCTCACCTCACTCCTCGCCTCTCCTCTCATTTAAGCTCTCTCTCTCTCTCTCTCTCTCTCTCTCTCTCTCTCTCTCTCTCTCTCCCTCTTTTTATTTTTATTCGATTAATGTACTATGACGATTTTGTGTATATTTGAACTTTTAATTATGTGAATTAGAGATGTTAAATGATTTTATTTGTTGAAAGAAATGTTAAGGAAATTATGTTAATCATGTTAAAATTTTTATTTTTTGAATTATACATTGTTTTACATATTTTTGTTTAACAGGGAAATAAAATAGAAAAATGTCATACGGGTAAGGGTATACCCGTACCCTACCCTGGACCCTGGAGGGTCGGGTCCCGGGTCTGAAATTTTATACCCCTGGAGGGTATGGGTCCGGGTGTGGGTCCAAGTTTCACTATAAGGGTACGGGTCCGGGTCTGGAGGTACCCTGAGGGTCTGGACCCGTTTACAGCCCTAGTCAGAGTTTTGGTGCATTACTTCGAAAGTATGGCTTCGCGGCCGATAATATAATCGATGCTAAAATTGTTAATACGTGAGTTTTAAAATCAAAACAGGATGTACTACTAAACTAAGGAACAAATAAACAATTTATACCCGAGTGTCAAATCTGTCTAGGACGGTAAAGGCTTAAGTACTAATCGCGTCTCTAATGTTTAGTCAACAGAAAGTTGGTTTTAGAAAATAATTAAACTAAAAAACTGAAAAAATAGCTTAACAACTAAAGAAAGCAAGTAATAAAATTAAGGTTTAAAAACTTTATAAAAGAAGTTTGGATGGTGGAATTCCCCTAATCCTTGTTACTAATTCAATTGGAAAACTTCAATAAAAACGATATTAAATTAATTAAGTTGGGTCATCACTATAAATCGGGCAATCCCTATCTCTATGCGAAAGCCAACTTACCCACTAACCTTTAGAAGAAAATCTTTTTTCTCCCTAACAAATTATGAGTGCAGTAAAATTAAGTGATTGAAAGGACCTAAAAGTGCAATATCGTATCTCTAGTTAATTACCCAATTAATCCCCAATCAGTTGCGAACAATTTTGCAATTATTCTAATCTTACGAAATTTAAATTGCAAACAAACACAAATGGAGAACAACTTAATCAAAAATGAAAAACCTTAGAGGGGGATAAATAAGGTTTTTGGCTAATTAAAAACAACTTTTATACAATTAAAATATAGAACCTCTTATTTTGTTCGAAGAAGAATTTAATAACTCTTTTCAATAAAATTCCTAATAAAATAAAATCTCTTTTATAAAGAATGATCAAATAATAAATATAGAGATAACAAGCAAATCACAAAAAGAGACAAAGAATTTATAGTGGTTCACTCTCTTAATAGAGCTATATCCACTACCTTAAGGCTTAACTCAAGGATTTCACAAATTCAACTAGTCACAAATCTCCACAAAATACCACAATGAGGATAACCCTTCAAGGGTTTTGCACATAAACCTCAAAGATCACAAAACAATGCAAGATAACAAAATATCAAAGGATCACCCAAAGAGTTTTCACAAAACCTTTGATCACAATATAAGATGAGAGAGTAGAGATGGAACAATATTACCAAAGAAGCTTGAAACGAATAGTATACAACTATGTGAACTGATTTTACAAGCTTTCATTCTCCCCCTTTGAAGAATGATCAAACAATATAGCTCCCAGATGTTTTTCTTTTGAATTTTATAGAAACTAGAAAATGTATTCTTCAATGCTGTTAAATGTGTTCAATAAAACCTTTTCAAATAACTCTCCATTTATGATTGATCAATAGCCCTTTTATATGTAAAGGTAAAAAACTAGCCATTACTGTCAACAGCAACGGTCATTTTTTAATAGTAAAAATAGAAACTGGATGACCGGTTTTTAAAATAGCTCGTCCAATTTCTTTGGGAACAAAAAATAGGATGATCAATTTTTGTAGAGGACAAAAATAGGATGACCGATTTCTTTAAAAGGTTTAAGAAATTTGGACGTCCGATTTTTTTGGAACAAAAAATAGGATGACCGATTTCTTTAAAGATTTAAGAAATTCGGACGTCCGAACTTTCAAATCAGATGACCGATTTTGTAAGTCTTCAAAAACAATTTGGACAACTGTTTTTAAGAATTGGATTGCCTATTTTTCTGTGTTCCAGACTTTGTGAAATGTTTGTAAACCACAAATTTTCCTTCACTTTCAAAACATGTATTCTTGATGCAAGAGCTTATAAAATATGTAACTTTAAATCCTCAAAACTTTATCAAGAAAACTTAGTTTTTTAAGGATAATTTCTCAAAAAATGTTTCTTCTAAAGAGCTAACATAAATGATAAAAAATCAAAAAATCAAGTTAGGGAGTTTTACATAAATACCTTGTAAAGTTGTCCCTAATCATTCTTCTAGTCTTCAAGGTCTTTTACTTAATCACTTATCTTCAATAAGTCTTGCAATCTTGAATGATCTTTTGCATCTTTGTACAATCATCCTTGAGACTCCTTTTGTGCATCTTTTGTTCTTCTTACAAAACTACTTCTATTATCAGAAAGTACAAGTTAATCATAATCAAAACACTTTAAACAAATATGCCCTTAGGGCTTAAAATCTCCCCTTTTTTTATTATGACAAACAAATATACAAGATGATAATCATATAGAACAAAAGAATGTAGTTAAGCCAAGAGAATGTTTCAAAAGATCAACATTGAGAACTAAGCATATCAAAAACATGAGAGAGAGAAAGAACTCCCCTTTTTATTTTGAAAACAAGCCAAGGTTTGAAAATAGTTAAAAAAAATAAAAAATAAAAACTTAAAGCTCCCCCTTAAGACATGCTTCACAACAAATATGGCATCAAAACATTATCAATAAAACTCAAGGCCATATAAACAATAAGGCATAATGCATAAAGCTTTATACAACTCAAAGCATGTTGCCAACACAATCAAAACATCAAGGCAACAAAACTCAAGTCATCACGACAATATCAACAAAATAATATGCATCTCATATATCTCCCCCTTAATTCATCAACACAATGCCATCAACAACATAATATATCTTATATTTTCTCCCTCTTTTGTCATAACTCAAAAAGCATAAGGAATATAAGTGATGATTAAGAACAATAGAACTCTCATCATTAAGATATCATCATCAAGTTCCAAAATAAGCAAAGAAGAAAAACGCTTCAAAACAAGACTTCACAAGCAATAAAACTTGGTTCCAAAAATAGTCAATAACCAAAAAGCTATGAAACTTTAAGAAGTTAAAACAAAACGGAATGAAACACAAGCTATAAACCAATTCCAAGTAATTTTCTTAAATAAAAAAAACAATCTTCAGAAAGGGATTTTGTAGAAACATCATCAATTTGATCCTTTGTGCAAATATATTCTAAAAATACATCTCCTTTTGCGACATGATCTCTTATAAAATGATGTTTGTTTTCAATATGTTTTATTTTTAAATGTTGCATAGGGTTTATAGAAATATTTATTGCACTTGTGTTATCACATAAAATAGGTATGTTTTTTAAATCAAAACCAAAATCAAGTAAAGTATGCTTCATCCAAAGTACCTGAGTAGGACAACAACCTGCTGCTATGTATTCTACTTCGGCAGTTGATAAGGACACATTATTGCTTCTTGTTGTACCAAGGCACTAAGAATCACCTTAAGAATTGGCAATTTCCGTTAGTACTCTTTTTTTCTACCTTGCCTCCGGCATAATCCGCATCGGTGTAAGCAATAAGATCAAAACAAGATTGCTTAGAGTACCAAAGCCCATAATCATAAGAAGATATTAAATATCTTAAAATATGCTTATCAACTATTAAATGAGATTCCTTGGGGCAAGCTTGGAATCTAGCGCATAAACAAATGGCAAACATAATATCCAACCCAGCCGTTAAATAAAGTAAGCTTTCGATCATATCTCTAAAGCGTTTTTCATCCACCTTTTTCGTCTTTGTCGAGTTTTAACGATGAGCTCATTAGAGTTCCTATTCCTTTTGCATCGCTCATCTCAAATCTTTTGAGAAGTTCATTTGTGTACTTCTCTTGGTTTATGAAGATACCTTCTTTGGTTTGTTTAATTTGAAGTCCAAGAAAATAAGTTACTTCTCCCATCATGCTCATCTTAAACTCCTTTTGCATTAATGAGGCAAACTCTTCACAGAAAGAAACATTAGTAGCTCAAAAAATAATATCGTCCACATAAATTTGGACAAGCAGAAGATCATTATTACAAGAGGTTTTCAAAAAAAGGTCGTATCCACCACACCTCTTGAAAAATCGTTTGAAAGGATAAAGCCACTTAGTTTTTCATACTAAGCTCTTGGAGCTTGTTTTAAACCATATAAAGCTTTTGAAAGTTTATAAACATAGTTTGGAAATTTTTCATGTACAAAACTGGGAGGTTGTTCAACATAAACTTCCTCCTCAATATCACCATTTAAAAATTCACTTTTAACATCCATTTGAAAAAGCTTGAATCCTTTAAAACAAGCAAAAGTTAAAAGCATTCTTATGGATTCAAGTCTAGAAACCGGAGCAAAAGTTTCATGAAAATCTATGCTCTCTTCTTGATTGAATCATTGGGCAACAATACTAGCTTTCTTTCTTATAACTTCTCCTGATTCATTTAGTTTGTTTCTAAAAACCCATTTTGTACTAATAGTGGGGTGATCATGAGGTCTTGGGACTAAAGCCCAAACTTTGTTTCTTTCAAATTGATTAAGTTCCTCTTGCATTGCAATAATCCAAAACTCATCACATAAAGCATCATCTACAAACTTAGGTTCAATTTGAGATAATAAAGCAAAGTTATCAATGGAATACCTTCTTGTTCTTACCCCTTGTGATACATCACCAATGATTTCATCCTTGGAGTGTCCCTTTGGATATGTTACTTCTTGAGAAAGATTTTGAGTTTCTTGATCATTCTCTTGTTTCTCCTCAATCGCCTCTTCCTCCTTTGCATGTTCCTCGCTTGAGTGTTCAATGGTTGGTTGCTCAAAGAATTATCTATACTATCATCATCTTTTTTCAAAATAGTTAGATTCATCAAAGTTCACATGAATCGACTCTTCAACACATAAGGTTCTTTTGTTGTAAATCCTATAAGCTTTCTTGTATGAAGAGTAACCAACAAAAATTCTCTCATCGGATTTTCTATCAAACTTTCCAAGGTTGTCATTGGTGTTTAAAATAAAACATTTACATCCAAAAACTTTGAAATAGCCAATTGAGGGAGTTTTGTTAAACATAAGTTCAAAAGGAGTTTTCTTCAAAACTAGTCTCAAGAGAACACGATTTATCACGTAGCAAGCGGTGTTAACGGCTTAGGCCCAAAAATATTTTGGTAGGGAGTTTTTACAAAGCATTGATCTTTTCATTTCTTGTAAAGTGCGGTTTTTCCTCTCCACAACACTATTTTGTTGAGGGGTTTTAGCGGCCGAAAAATTGTGTGTAATACCAAAATCATCACATAGTTTCGTAAAATCTTGATTGTTAAATTCACTCCCATTATCACTTCTCATAGAGATCAATTTACAATAAATGGAGGTTTGAACTCTTTTTAAAAGTTTGACAAACTCTTGAAATGCCTCATCTTTTTGGCTTAAAAACGATGTCCTAGTGAATCTTGAAAAATCATCCACTATAACAAAAGTATACCTCTTACCAACAAGACTAGTGGTCCTCATTGGTCCATATAAATCCATTTGAATGAGTTCTAAAGGTTTTGAAGTAGAATCATCTTCTTTGGTTTAGAAGAGGTTTAACTTGTTTTCTAAATTGGCAAGCATCACAAAGTTTACTTTTCTCAAAATGTAGTTTTGGTAAACCTCTAACAAGTTCTTTTGAAGAAAGATGGTTTAGTAATCTATGCTAACATGACCAAGTCTTCTATGCAACAAAAGTGCATCATTATCATGAATCGAGGACAGTTTACGTTTTGAGAAATAAGATCTTCAAGATGAAAAATATAGACATTTCCAACTCTTTTTGCAACAAAAATTGTTTTGTTTTCAAGCTTATCAATGATAGAAGAAGAATTACTTTAAAAAACAACTTTGCAACCATTATCACATAATTGACTAATGCTAAGTAAATTGAACTTTAAAGCATCAATTAAAAGAACTTGCTTATTTAAAGAAGAAGAGTCGTTACCGATGTTACCTATACCGATGATTTTCCTTTCTTCTTATCTCCAAAAGTGACAAAGCTACTTTCGGTTTCCTTAAGCTCACTCATAAGAGATGCATTACTGGTCATGTGTCTTGAGCATCCACTATCCAAGTAACATTTACTTTAGCTTGGTTTGTGTTCCTACAATAGAGAAAGTAGAGATGACTTTTGGTACCCATATTCTTTTGGGTCCATGAATGTTACTTGCCTTTTCTTTTACTCATCCAAATAGTTTGTACTCCCATTTCAATCTTTTTTTTATAAAACATTTTGTGGCCTTATGACAATTCTTTTCACAATATGTGCAACAAAGATGTGAGAAAAGTATAGAGTTAGGATCATCATCATCAATAGAACTAGAAAAGTTAGAAAATGAAGATTGTACCTCATTTTCCAATGCCATGAAGCACATGTTTGCTTTCTCTTCTCCTTTACTCTCACTTGAGTCTTGATCCCAAGCTCCTATTAGGCCTTTATCTTTTTTCTTTTTCTTTATTGTCTCAAGCTTTGACTCTAGTGCTCTTTTTTCCTTTTCTATGGCTTTTGGGCAATCGACTACAAGATGATCAGTGCTATTACATTCAAAGCACCTAGCCTTGAAGAGTAAGGAACTTTGTCCTCCTTTCTTGAATGAATGTTTTTTCCCTCTTTTGTTGAAACCTTTCTTGTAGAATTTTTTGAACTTTCAAACCACCAAAGCCATATATTCATCTTCATCATTTTCATCCTCATTGTTGGATGAACTTGCTTGCTCTTCCTCATTTACTTTGAGTACCACACCTTTTCTTTCTTTGTCTTCTTCTTCCATTTCATTTAATCTTTTTATCTTCATAGTTAGGTAAGAAGGGATCCTATGAGCTCTTCAATGGGAAGAAGTCTCAAATCTTTGGATTCTTCTATGACAAGAGTTTTTTGGTTGCCATGCTTTCGGAAGTGCATCTAGAACTTTTCTATATATCTCTCCCCTTGTGTATTTCTTTCTCATATGCCTTTAGCCCATTTATGATGTTCGTGAATCTTGTGAACATGTCACTAATGCTTTCATTTTGCTTCATCATGAATAGTTCATAATCTCTCACCAACATGGCAAATTTTGATTCTTTTACTTGATTTGTGCCTTCATGAGTGACTTATAGCAATTTCCACGTTTCATGAGCCGAATTGCATCCGCTCACTCTATTTACTCATTTGCATCCAAAGCACAACTTAATATATTCATAGCTTGAAAATTGAGAGTCATCTTTCTTGAGTAAAATTTGTCGAATTTTTCAACCTTCTTGACTATTCCATCCTTTTGGGGAACAAAAGGTCCTTCTTTACAATACTACAAAGGTCAAAGTTAATAGAGCAAATATAAATTTTATAAAATATCTTTTACTTCTTAGGATGTTAAACCTTTTGAAAGAAGACCTGCTCCAATACCAATTGAAAAACTTTAGAGCAGGGTGAATAAGGTTTTTCGCTTATTAAAAAAACTTTTGCACAATTAAAATATACAACCTCCGATTTTGTTTGAAGAAGAATTTAATAACTCTTTTTTAATAAAACTCCTAACTAAACAAAATCTCTTTTATAAAGGATGATCAAACAATAAACATAGAGATAACAAGCATATCAAAAAGACAGAATTTATAGTGGTTCACTCTCTTAATAGAGCTACATCCTTTACCTTGAGGCTTAAATCAAGGATTTCACAAATTCTACTAGTTACAAATCTTTACAAAACACCACAATGAGGATAACCCTTCAATGGTTTTGCACATGAACCTCAAAGATCAAAAAACAATGCAAGATAACAAAATATGAAATGATTACCCAAAGAGTTTTCACAAAACCTTTGATCACAATATAAGATAAGAGAGTAAAGATGGAACAATATTACCAAAGAATCTTGAAATAAATAGAATACAATTCTGTGAACTGATTCTACAAGCTTCCTTTCTTCCTCTTTGAAGAATGATCAAACAATATAGCTCCAAAATGTTCTTCTTTTGAATTTTATAGAAATTATAAAATGTACTCTTTAATGCTCTTAAACGTGTTTAATAAAACTTCTTCAACAACTCTCCATTTATGGCTGATCAATAGCCCTTTTATATGCGAAGGTAAAAAACTAGCCATTACTGTCAGCAGTAACGGTCATTTTTTACAGTAAAAATAGAATCTGGACGACCGGTTTTTAAAATAGGTCGTTCTATTTTTTTGGGAACAAAAAATAGGATGACCGATTTTTGTAGATGACAAAAATAAGATTATTGATTTCTTTAAAAGGTTTAAGAAATTCGAACGTTCTATTTTTAAAATAGGTCGTCCGATTTTTTGGGAACAAAAAATAGGATGATCGATTTTTGTAAAGGACAAAAATAGGATGATCGATTTCTTTAAAGGATTTAAGAAATTCGGACGTGCGATTTTTCAATTGGATGACTGATTTTATGAGTCTTAAAAAATAATTTGGACGATCGTTTCAAAGAATTGGATGACCTATTTTATGTGTTCCAGACTTTGTGAAATGTATGTAAAACACAGATTTTCCTTCACTTTCAAAACATGTATTCTTGATGCAAGAGCTTATAAAACATGTAACAACTTTAAATCCTCAAAACTTTATCAAGAACACTTAGGTTTTTTTAAGGATAAGTTCTCAAAAAATGTTTCTTCTAAGGAGCTAACATAAATGATAAAAAATAAAAAAAACAAGTTAGGGATTTTTACATATATACCTTATAAATTTATACCTAATCATTCTTCTAGTCTTCAAGGTCTTTTACTTAATCACTTATCTTCAATAAGTCTTGCAACCTTGAATGTTGTTTTGCTTCTTTGTAAGTCATCCTTGAGACTCCTTTTGTGCATCTTTTGTTCTTCTTACAAAACTACTTCTATTATCAGAAAGCACAAGTTAATCATAATCAAAACGCTTTAAACAAATATGCCCTTAGGGCTAGCAAAAACAAATATTGAAATCAAGAAATTAAACCAAGAATTTCATAATCAAAAGTTAGGGTTCAACCCTCATCCAAACAATAAGAACTACTCACTATTCATTGTAATAAAACAGAAATTAAACATTAATTCAATAACAAAGTAAAGGAAATAAAGCTTAGGAGCTGCACTACATAAAAGTATTAGTTTTTAATAAGTTTAGGAAAATTTCGGCAAACTTTCCCTTGTAATATGGACGTTTTCCAGGCACACAGGCAACAAATACAAATTCACAATATGAAAGAGTCAGGGCTCCCTAGTAAAGCAATATTTAAACTAAAAGAGTTAAGGATCCCCCGTAAAGTAATATGTAAACGCAAAAGTTCAAGAGTCCAAGCTCCCTCGTAAACTTTAAAAATTAAATTTTAAAGATAAAATATGCCACAATACAGAGATTAAGAGTTTAAGAGTTTTATCTCTATCGAAAGTACGAAACCGCATTAAGTCTTTAAAATGTACCCGAAACAAACATACAATTTAATTGTTAATTAAATAAAAAAACTATATATGATTATTATTATTATTAATTATATATGATGATAAGCATAATAGGAAAACCCTGTTGCGCTAGTAATACTTATCTAAAATTTAAGCTATTGGAGTAGAACATTATGTGCTCATTTTGTTACACAGAGGAAGGTATTTAATTTTGTTATTTAACAATTACATCATAGCGAAAATTTACTAGTAACGGAGCTACTTTAGGTCCAAGAGGGGCCATGGCCCAACCAATTATTTTTTTAGTTTATATAGTGTGTACAATTTACTTATTTTGTATTAAAAGTAACCCTTTTACCATGTTGGCCGTCCCAAATTAATTAAAACTACTATTAAACTCAAAAAAAAAAAATAAAATGAAGTTATTTTTTAAAGTTAAAATTTTTGCTTTTGAACTTTGGCTCTACTAAAAACTAAGTCTGGCTTCACTCTTGAAATTTACCCTTTACGAATCATGTTAATTATTTATTTTTTTTTTTTTGTCATGATTTTATTCATTCTCTTTATATTTTTTGTATACTATGGTTGCCTCTTCTAAAAATAATATCATACCAAACCAACACTTACCTACATCATTAATTAATATTTATGCATGGATGAATACACATCCATCAATGTATTTGTTGGCAAATCCTAATTTTTTAAGAGTTAAACTTTATCAGATTGAAACAAGAAAATCATTTCATATATATAACAACTAACAGAAGAAATCAGTTGAAATCCTCTCTCAACTTTTTTGCAATATATATTATGTTTATTATTGTTTCTCCATGGAATTATTAACGATTTTCTTATTATTCTTATGATGACTTTCTCATTTCATTTCACTGCCATCTTTTTTAAGAAAAAAAAACCAAACTTGCATACATAATTAATAGATATGCATATAATGCATGCATGTGTGCCCTTCGCTTCATCATATATATGGACCAAAAACACAATGATTCCCCTATATATATATATATATAAATTAGGCACCTTTCTATTTATATAGGTTCTGGTTTCCAAACTTGGATATATAGTACTATTAATTCCAAGCTAGCTAGGCCTAGCATTAGCATTTGCTGTCAATTAGAGACATATTCTTCAAGAATTTGTCATTTGACAAGCTTAAAATTTCCTTAAAAAATATCATGTTCAGAAATTATAAAAAGAAACTGAAATTAAAAATTCTCTATACCTGATTAAAAAAAAGAGATACCAACGGAGCTTCAACAGTGAGACGCCATGGCGGTAGCGGGCAGAGACGTTTGCTAGTGAACAGAAATGCTGCGACGCGGTGGCGGCGAAAGACAGAGACTTTTGCCGGTGAATAGAAATACTGTGGAAAACAATAGAAGTGAACAAGGGTTGTCTCAAAAAAATAGAACAGATAGAGAGAGAGAGAGAGAGAGAGAGAGAGAGAGAGAGATAGTGAACATCTGTAGTGGTGGGGGCTGGCATGGTGACGATGGGTTGCGAAGGGGAGGGAAAGGGAAGGATCTTAAAGATGAGGGGGGGGGGGGGGGAAGGGTTGAGGGCATCCGTTTTTTTGAGAAATTTTTAATGAGTTAACAACCAATTACTGATTTACTTTCGGTCTTTAACTATTTATATTTAACTTAGCAACCGATTTCGTCATTCGGTCAGTAACTATTTCCTATTCACTGATCAAATATCACACTATCGCTAATCGGTCAGTAACTATTTTCTATTTACCGACCAAACATCACTCCGTCGCTAATCGGTCAGTGACTATTCTAAGTTACCGACGGATGGAATTCGATCGGTAAATTCGGTCATCAAATTGCAATTTTCTGGTAGTACAAAATAAATAACAAATTTTATATTACTTCCCTTAACATTATTTGAAACTCAAAAATATATAAATATAATTAGCAAGGACTGATCTTACGACTAGGACTTATTTTCCTACTTAGATTCCTAATATTGATTTACTTTTTCAGATAACTAATCCATTCTTATATTATATGTATTCAGCAAAAACGAAAAGACGATAGACAAATATCATCCTTGTTAAACAATACTGTTAAAAAAAAAAAAAGTTTGTTACAAGAAAAAAAACACAAACAAAAACAATAAAAAAAAGTAAGGGTAAAGGATTTAAACCGGAGTCTTGAAGAAGCTTCAATTTCCTTAAAATAGATTCGTTCTCTCTACTAATAGTACTAGAGATGTGATAAAACGTCACAATGTTCATGGACTATAAAAACTGTATGCAGAAAGAAGAATAATGCACCACGGAAATTGGGAGAATTTCTGGAAATTTTTCTGTGTCTTTTTGCATTCGTTTGCGTAGGTCGCACTCACACACATGAGTCAAGCTTCTTGAGTCTAGGATTTGCACTCCCCCTGAAGCAAGGACTTACCTTAGAAATTTACTCCTTCAAAATCCTTTCCTTATATAAGAAGTACTTCCTTTCTCTATTTTTTCCATGTGGGATTCAAATCTCTTACATGCCAACCTTTCCCCTTAAAACTATTTTTTCCTTATTCATTTCCTCATTTATATCACACCATTTTTAAAAAATCCCCCACATGAATGATAAAAAAAATCTATTTTGACTCGATGTTTGTGTTCATCAACTGACTCGTGCATAGGAAAAATAGGTATTAGCCTTTGAACTTTCCCTTTGTAACATATGTATACTTTACTAGCTACCCAGTAGACACAATCTCCTTAAACTATCATGCTTTCTTGTGTAAAGAACCCATATATCTTACATATAAATCATTTTATTGGTTCAGTTCTCATGATTTTGTTCATTTTGGCCATGAACATGTCCTAGTTCTGCAAGAGTTTCTAAAGAATTGAGCCTAACTATTTCTCCTTCAAAGCATCCCCACTTTTCTCTCTCACATATGTGATTTCTTAAAATAAAAAATATTAAGAATCATTAAAGCAATATAATGCTAACCTTAACTGTTTCATCACTGTTTCATGACAGGAATGAGTTGAGGTTACCTCCACAGTGATCACACTAAGTCTTATAAATAGGCTGTTCCTTTGAACATAGATTTTGGGATCTCCAATCAACTTTGTTGGGTTTTTCTTCATAAAACTTTTATCCTTCACAGACTTTTAATCCCATTCCTTTTGTCAATCTTTCAACTGCCTCTCTATTTAACCCTTTGGTTAGTAGATCTGTGATATTATCTTTCGACTTTACATAGTCAATCGAAATAACTCCCGACGAGAGTAGTTGTCTAACAGTATTATGTCTATGACGAATATGTCTAGACTTACCATTGTAAATAACATTTTGTACTCTACCGACGCTGATTGGCTCTCACAATGAATACAGATAGGCGGCACAGGTTTTTCCCACTTTGGAATATCCTCCAAGATATGGCATAACCATTTAGCCTCTTCTCCACACTTATCTAAAGCAATAAACTCAGATTCCATCGTGGATTTGGCAATCACGGTTTGTTTTGAGGATTTCAATGATATGTTGCTCCAGCTAGTGTGAACATATACCCACAAGTGGATTTGGAATCCTTTATATCAGATATCTAGTTAGCATCTGTGTAAACTTCTAACCCAGCTGGATATCTGTTATAGTGCAGCCTATAATTACGTGTATACTGAAGGTATCTTAACATTCTTATTATTGTTGTCCAATGTTCTACACTAGGATTACTCGTATATCCACTCAATTTGCTTACTACATAAGCAATATCTAGTCTAGTACAACTCATTAGATACATTAAACTTCCAATTATCCTTACATATTCTACTTGAGAAATACCTTCTCCACGATTTTTGGATAAAAAAGACTATTATCTAATGGCGTTATTGCAATTCCAGAATCATTCTTGTTAAATTTTTCAATAATTTTGTCTACATAATGAGTATGGCTTAAAACTAGACCATTCGTTGTTCTTATGATTTTAATACCTAAAATCACATCAACAAGTCCTATATCTTTCATGTCAAATTAGAATTCAATATGCTTTTAGTAGATTTGACAATTTTATCATCACTACCAACAATGAGTATCTCATCTACATAGAGACATAAAATGACATATCCATTTTCCATCTATTTGATATAAACACATTTATCACACTCATTAATCTTAAGCCCACTGGAATTATTTTGTGGTCAAACTTTTCATGCCATTTTTCGGTGCTTGTTTCAAACCATACAATGATTTAACCACCTTACAGATTTTCTTTTCAGTACCTGGAGCTCTAAAACTCTCGGGTTGCTCCATATAGATTTCTTCATCTAAATCTCCATTCAAGAAAGCTTTTTTAAATATCCATCTGATATATATTTAGATTCTTTAAGGATGCAATAGCAAGTATTATCCTTATTGAATTTATTCTCGTCACGGGAGAATAAGTATAAAAGTAGTCTGAACCTTCTTTCTGCCTATATCCTTTAATTACAAGCCTGGCTTTATACTTATCAATGGAACCATCCGGTTTCATTTTCCTTTTAAAAATCCACTTGAATCCTAATGTCTTACATCCAGATGGGAGATCCACTAACTCCCAAGTATGATTATGCAAAATAGAATCAACTTCACTTTTTATGGCCTCTTTCCATAAAAGTCCTTCTGAAGAACTCACTGCTTCAGCATATGTTAATGGCTCTTTTTTTAGCAAGTAAGTCTCAAAATCATCTCCAAATATTTTTGCTATTCTTGGCCTTTTGCTGCGTCTTAGTTATACTTCTTGAACTTTACTTAGATATTTAACTTCTTCATTAATTCATTTTTATGAATTAGATCCACTTATAAACTTGAAAGCTTGATACCATAACTGTGTTCTTGTGTATATCCGGAATCTTTGAATCATGTAAAATAAATCGATATATAGTACTATTATGCGCATACTCTAAAAGATACAATCCACTATTTTAGGACCTATCTTTATTATCTTCAGTGCTGATACAGCCATCTTGCAAGACACCCCAACACTAAAAAAGTGTTTACAGGATGGTTTCTTTCCACTCCATAATTTACATTGAGTTTTATCTTGTTTCTTGCGAGGTATCCTATTCAAAATATAATTATAAGATAAGATAGCTTCACCCCACATTTTTTATGGTAACCCTGAACTTATCAACATCGCATTCATCGTCTCTTTTAAAGTGCGATTCTTATGCTCAGCTACTCCATTAGATTGAGGTGAATATGGTGCAGCTATTTTATGGAGAAATCCATATTGTATACAGAAGTCACCAATTGGTGCCTCATACTCTCCACCTCTATCACTCCTCAATATTTATTCTTTTTTCCCAGTTAATTTTCAACTTCAGTTTTATAAATGATAAATTTTTTTAAAGCTTCATCTTTACTCTTTAGTAAATATATATAGCAAAATTTTGTACTATCATCAATAAAGGTTATAAAATATTTATTACTTCCTCGTGTTTCAACATATTTCAAATCACAATCATTACTATGAATCAGTTCTAATGGTTTTGTGTTTCTTTCAACTTTAAAAAAGATGTTCTTGTCAATTTTGCTTCAATACAAGTTTCGCATTTATTTTTTGAATCAATTTGGAATGTTGGAATCTGATCCATATTAATTAATCGACGTATTGAATCATAATTAAATGACATATCTACAATGCCATAAATGAGAAGACTCAAGAAAATAAATAGAAGAAGAAGTATTCTTATTAATCATAGTCATTACATTCAATTTAAGCAACTCATCAGTTGAATACCCCTTTCCTAACTACATTCCATACTTAGTCAAAATGATCTTATCAGACTTAATAACAATACGAAATCCATGTTTGTTCTACAAAGAACCAGATGTATGATTCTTACGAATTTCTGGCACATAAAGTACATCTTTAAGTGTTAAAATTTTTCCAAAAGTCATCTACAACAGCACCTTACCCTTCCTTCAATACTAGCTGAAGCAAAGTTTCTCATGTAAATCTTCTCCCCTTGAAATGGCTCAAATGTGGTAAAAAGGTCTCTATCTGTGCAAACATATCTAGTGGCACAAGTGTCAAACCACTATTCCTTCGAGTTAGAGTTAATCATGTTCACTTCAGAAACCACTGAAACTAAGTTCATTTTATCCACTCCTTTATTGATGTTGTCAATCATATTTTCTTCGCTTAAAATCATCCCCTCAGCAAGTATTTGTGCAAAATAACCTGTAATTCTTGAAATTAATTTATTACAGTTTTAGAATCAACTATTATATAATCAAGGAGTATTCTCAGTTTTATACTTCCGGTACAACGATTCTCATAATGCCTTAGCAGTTTTATAAGCACAATACACAGTATATAATGAATCATTTAAAGCATTCAAAATATAATTACGACATAGAAAATCAGAATGATTCCAAGCGGCAACTGCAGAGAAGGTTTGTGTATCAAGATCACCTTCTAGCACCTCTGGGGCTACTTCTGTCGAGAATTTCGCCAAATTCAAAGTAGTTAGGTAGAAGAACATCTTTTGTTACCATCTCTTAAAATTAGTGCCAGTAAATTTTTTTTATTTTTCCATTTGATTGGCCGGAACCGTCGAGAGAGCAGCAACAACAGTCAGGACAATTCTCGAACCAATAGAGCACTGTTTATATTAATAGTATCTATTTCGGTTGCCATTACAAAAGGAGTAGGAGTAAAAAATCGGTTTTAATGTTGTTTACAATACTGTTAAAAAAAACAGTTTGTTACAGGGAAAAAAAACACAAATAGAAACAATAAAAAATAGCAAGGGTAAAGGATTTAAACCCGAGTCTTGAAGAAGCTTCAATTTTCTTAAAACAGATTCGTCATCTCTATTGATAGTGCTAAAGATGTGATAGAACGTTTGTTCCCCAAGATAAAACGAGATTCGAAAATACAATATGGATGAACTATAAAATCCGTATGCAAAAAAGAAGAAGAATGCACCAAGTAGTCAAGCTTTCTAGGACTGGGTTTTGCAACTCTCCCGAGCACGTGCACACAAGACAAAGACTTGTTTTAGCAATTCATTTCTTTAAAAGCTTTTCCTCATATAAGGAGTATTTTCTTCCTCTATTTTTCATGTAGGATTCAAAACCCTTACATACCAACCTTTCCCCTTAAAACCATTTTTTCCCCATTCATTTCTTCATTTATATCACACAATTGTCTAAGAGTCCTACAGTGTTCTCCTTTGACACGTTGAATAAGAAAAGTTTAAAGATTAATTTGATTCTAATATACCATCATTTTCCTATGAAAACTTTTGAAAAGAAGGATCAGTTTAAAAATTGATTGAACTAATCTTACCGTTTTGTCAATAATTAAAATATAAAAAAAAAAAAAAACCATTGTTGAAAATCATGAATCATATGAACCATGAATGACCTGTATTTCCCACTTAACGCAACAAAAAAATTATAAATTATATTTAAGGAATGGGTTGAGCAATAATAGACAATAATATAATAGATCAATTTGGATATTTGAACAAGAAATTATTTTCAAATTACTTAGTAATCAATAAGATTTCAGTGTATTCACAATATTAATCACGAACATACCTGGTTGTTTAGATCTCCATTCTCGATACGTTGCACTGTTCTAGTGCAATGCTTATACAACCTGTTGGAATTAGCTCTGCATCTGCAATTATATTACTGTACTTCGTTGCAAAATCTAACATCTCTCGTTGATAAACCTATATTTTATATACAAATAATATACTTTTTGGCTTAAGTTTGGTATAAAAAGTGTATTTTTATTAATTTTTTAGAGTTGATTTTTTTTTTAAATTCATAAATGATATATTTTTCTCTATTATATAATTTTTGAAGTTTTGGAATAAAAACATGTTGATTTTAACTATTTCTTCTTGGTATATTTTTATAAATTTTATCACAAATTTATTTAATATTTTTTACAGAAAATTAAAAATAAAGATCCCAAAAGATTTGCCAAGATAGGCACAATAAATGAGGACCTATTTGACCATTCAGAGAATAAAAGGATTTAAATAAAAAAAAATGGGTCAAAAAGAGCAAGCTAAGAAAGAAGAGAAGATACTGGGTTAGAAGATATATGCTTTTTGTGGGGAGAGGGGGGGCTGCCTCTACACTAACGTTGTTAACATGTAAATGAAAATTTATATATTTTAATTAATTTTTAAAATAATACAAAATCCTTTCCAAAATTGCCCTTTTTTATTTTTGTCTTAATTTTTCTTTCTTTCACCGGAATTGCTCCTCCTTCACTACCTACTTAATACTCCAGTTTCTTCCTTAAAAAAAAAAAGAAAAAAACCTCCAGTTTCTTTTTCCTATTCTTTTTTTTTTTTTTTTACAATTTTATCAATTTGAAATTCATAAATAAAATAATTTTATATTTGTTGTTTGATGATACCACATAATTAAGCAAAAAAAACATTTGACATTAATCAGGTATAAAAAAAGACTATTATACAAAAACATCAAAATAATCTTTGATCAACTATTTAAAGCTTTTTTTGAAAATGAAAAAGCTTTTTTTCTTTTTTCACAAAGCTAAATATTTCATTTCCAAGTTGTAACAAAAGCAAAAAGATTCTATAAGAACATGGGCTAAAGTGCTTGCAAAAACATACTCTAAAAAGAGTACTATTTTAATATCTAACTTCCTCGAGAAGCTTGGGTAAGGAAAAAAATAAAAAAATAAGGGTTCAATAAATGTAACTCGAGAATTTATAAGAATAATTTAAAAAAATTTAAAAATTTTCATTTCTTCCTAAAAATTTCTCCCTCTAAGAAAAATTTTTAAACTCTCTCTAGCACTCTTCACTTCAATCTCAGATCTTGGAAGATCCGACCGTCCAAATTATAAAAAAAAAAAAAGTTAGTTCTTCAATCTATACTCATTTATTTACAATTTTATCGGTTTAGATCATGATAATATGCTTTAAATTCAGAAAAAAATCGTACTTTTTTTTTTTTCAGGAAATGTTCACTTTCACTGGCCTGGGAGAAAGTCACAATGCATTTCCGTCCGGTTAAGCGAAAGTCACAAGACACTTTCGCCTGACCTAGCGGTCATGCGCTTTGACCATCACCAGGCTGGGCGAAAATGCATAGTGACTTCTGCCAGCCTGGGAGAAAGTCACATGCAACTAATTTTTTTTAAATGTTTGTTTATTTATTTTACTTTTTTGTCCATAATTATTAATAGTGAGAAAGGAAAAAAATAACAGATATGAAATAATAAATCCAGTTAATAATAAATGTTATTTCAAATGTTATTTAATTTTGTACATGTAGAATAAATGTTAGATGTTTGAAATTGTTTTCTCATATTTTTGTGTTTAATATGAGAAGGTGTGTTATATAATTGCTCAACTATTTGAAGGTTAATTTGAATTGGTAGTTATTCTTGGTCTTAGATTTTAGGGTTTAGGTAAAATAATATGTAAATTAATAACTATTACTAAGTAATATTAGTGATGAAATAAAAAATAATAATAATAGTAGTAGAAATTAAATGGTAGTAAATAGTACGAAATAAAATAAAATAACATTATCCCAATAAGAATAAATAATAAAATAATAATATAGGAAAAATTAAATGTTCTAATGTATAAAAATATTTATTAATGTATTTGAATAAATAATAGATGGTTCGACCGAGCGACCGTAGAGGAGATGATGATCTTGGTCCTGTCACGCGAAGGACAGGTCGAGTTTAGGGTCATACTGTCACAGCTTCGTCTAGAGGTGTGAGGGGGCAACATAGTACATCGGACCTCCCGTCTACCCCTACCACTCTTCTTGTTGGTTTACATTATGATACAGGTACATTCGGGTCTTCTACCCAACCACTGTTTGTACCTTTTAGATCTCGACCCCCCTTTCAATCACATTTGTCTCACACCTCTGTACCATATGCGGCATACAGATATGCACATCTACATTCACAGCCACCACCCGCAGTGTATGATCCATACCTAGTAGCTCCTATTATACATCCTCATATACCATACAGATATTCAGCTCAGGAACCTTTGATTGAGTTTAGTAGTCCGGCGAGCTAGTTAGGGGCAGTTTTTTTTAGCAGATGGTTGGCGCTGTCCAACCCGACTCTTCGTATAGCACACATGGCTATACTGCCGGAGATTATGACGTTTCATCTTCTAAGCCTTTCATAGGGAGGCAGTCCGCATATTTGAGGTTTGAGGGTGATAGGAGTTTAGGTGAGGAACCTAACAAGGTCTGATCCCTGCATATTGGGGTAGAGGAGGATAAGAGAGCTGATAATGGTGGCGATGGTGATGATGATGATGATGATGATGATGATGACGACGGTGAGGATGCTGGAGACGAGGAGCAGCCTGTGCCTTTAGTACCTGTGGCACCTGCTAGTGGATTCGATGGGCGGCCTCGTCACAAGAAAGGGAAAGGGTTGACCGGCAGTTTTATGTCGGTCATGAGTACGATTTCAGGTCTTGTAACGAAAGATCCGATAAGGCTCGTGATGTTCTGGCTCCTACACAGAGAAAGAGAGTGAAGGCTTCAGATTGGGAGCAGACATGCCTAACAAAGAGAGGTCCTGTTGACTCAGCGCTCATCCCATCATACGGTGGGCATGTGGCAGGCTTGATATGACGTTGACACTTACTTTATCCTCCCGTGTACATGTTAAATTTGTTTTTCTAAATTTTTTTTGTATGTAATTTCTCAACTATTTATATTATATGTATATTTTTTATGATTTATTATGTAACGCTAATAAGAAATTGATTTGTTTTATTTTCAGGATCGTGGTTTACTGAAGTACCGATCACGTTACATGGCACTTACAAGGTGGAGCCTTACTGATGCAGAGGTTATTTCATTGGTGACCAGGACAGGTCTAACGCATTTGTGGTCGTGCATGTTCCAGCACCCCAATTCGGCATTATTATCGTATTTGCCATGGGGTGAGATGACGGTTACACTACATGACGTGGAGCTGATACTCGGGGTCCCTGCATACGCCGGGCCATTGATCTGCATTTATCACGGGATCAGTTTGTAGCTGTTATCCAAGGTGATCTCGGTTTAGGGTTCACTAGTAGAGGGATAAACAGTCAAGAGCTATTTGATGTTGCCACAAGCTCGCGGAATACACTGTCCAGGAGTGACAGAGCTGCATGTTACATACAGTATTTGTTGGGTAGCTCCTTATTCACTGATAAGAGTGGCAACATAGTTCTTTCCAGACTTTGGCCACTGGTGAAGGATGTGAGATCTTTTGGGAAGTTTGCTTGGGGTGCTGCAACGCTTGCATATCTGTATAGGAATCTTGGTGCAGCCTCACCCGTAGATAGAAAAGAGTTAGCTGGATGCTTGTCACTACTGGAGGTATTATTTATGTTCATTTTTATTTATTAATTATATTTATATATTTAATTATATATTTATTAATTATATTTATATATTTATTATGATTTATATTACATATTATTTATGTTCATAGATTTTATGTTTATTTATAATTTCATTAATATTTATGTAAGTATTTATTTGTTGTATTAGGCATGGATATACATGTACTTTCCCATGTTTGCACCTGCGGTTAGACCGGACACTCAGTCTTGCAAGCCTTACATCCAGCAGTATCCCAGGTTGGGTTACAAGACTAAGCATAAACTGTTGGACATTCACCTGCGGCTGGATATGATTAGGGCTGTAAATGGGGTAGGCCTTACCCGTATTCGCACGGGTTTACACCCATTTATAGTGGGTAAGGTTAAAATTTTATACCCACAGACCCGTATCCGTACCAATACCCATATAGATTCTATTAAATGGGTCTGAGTAAGGAACGATGATGCCCAGACCCGTATACCGTAGATGCGTTATAATAAAATAATAATATATTTATATATATTACATTTTTTTATTAATACATAATTTCTACATTTATGATATTGAGTGGTTTATTTTTTTAGCTTAGAGAAGACTGATAGAGTACTTACGAACCGCACTTACTGCCTGCACTTTATCAATGAATCTCATGCCTAACTGTATGTTAGTCATTGAATTGTTCCAATCGAGTAATCGGACGGTACCAGATTCTATAATGTCATCTACAGGAGAACCCGAGCCAATATCTAGGAATGCTCCAGATTGTGTGTAGTCATACCTAGCGTTGCTAAACCATTGACTGCTCTCCCATTGTTGTACTGTGTTTTCGTTGACCGGGTTGACAGGGTTTACAGGATTGATTGGAGTTTGGAACTCTCCTTCTTCCGGTTCATTGTCATCATCCGATTCAGATTGACTAGAAACGACCTCATCTCCGTCTCACCCGTCAACCTCATCGTCATCATTGTTTGCGGCACTATACAACATAGACGGTTCATCAGAAACCATCTGTGTTACGGCCGTAATATGTTCGGTCAAAGATGATGTGTTCATGTCGTGAGCAATTGGAATATTTTGTTGTTCGATAGGCTCGAATTCAACAAGAATATGAATTCCTTCCTTCGATATGTCGGCCGGAATAGTCCATAAATGCTGTTAGTTTTTAAGGTTCACTGTTAAAAAGTTTCTAACATTCAAATTAATTACCTAAATAATTAAAAAAAATTCTATTAATCATAAAGTAAGAAATTAAACCTAATTATCCAAATAAATTCATGAAAAAAATCATAAACCCTAATATCACTTTTTTAATGAAAACAAAAATTTGTACACATTTATTAATAAGTACAATTTTAAACATAAATCCAAACCACACTTTCACACAAAAAAAAAAAAAAAAAAAACATAATGTAAAATTTTGGATTTTAAAAATAGATTTTTAAGTTTTGTATTACTTAAATTTTACAATTTTTAAGTTGCTAAAAAAATTTTTTCCATAATTATCCAAATAAATTTATCAAAAGACATTATCCCTAATATCACTTTTCAAATACAAAAAAACAATTACATACATAAAATTATCAAATTTGTACAAATTTATTAATAACTACAATTTTAAACATAAATCCAAAAATTAAAAAAATGTAAAATTTTGGATTTTAATAATACATTTTTAAGTTTTGTATTATTTAAATTTTACAATTTTTAAGTTACAACGAAAAGATTTGTTTTCATATTTTCTACATTTTAAAAAAAATATGCTAAAAATATCGAATTACATGTTCTCATATCTTCTACTCAATAATTTATACGAAATATGCAAAATAATAATCTAAATAATTTCTAATAATCATAAAGTAAGGTAATAAAGTAAACATAATTATCCACATAAATTAAAGAAAATAATTCATCACCCTAATATTACTTTTTAAATTAAAAAACAATTATATACATAAAATTATCACATTTGTACAAATTCATTAATAACAAACATTTTAAATATAAATATAAAACCCATTTCCACAAAAAATAAATTAATTCAAGTTAATAAATAAAATTCATAAAAAAAATTAACAAACAACAAATACTGAAATAATCACACGTAATATGTAATAAACAAAAAAAATTCTAAATTACTTAAAACTTACTGAAAATTTAAAATGCAGCTTTAGTAGCCTTCGTACTCCAAATCCTTAATTGCCTTCGTACTTCAAATTCTTAATAGCCTTCGTACTCCAAAGAAAATCTCCAAGATTTACTAATTTAACTGTAATTTTCAAAATAAAATACACATTTATTAGATAAAAAGAAATCAACACATAATAATAAGAAAAAAATAGAGTAAAATACCTAGCAGTTGGCGGAGGCAGGAACAAAAAATTTTATGAAGAAAGAATGATGAAAAAAGGAAGAAGAATGAGATGAAGGTGGCTGAAAAAAGAAGAAGGAATGAGAGGAAATAGAATGAGAGAGGCTGGAAAAACAGTAAGGGGAAGGAGAGGAAATAGAGAAATAAGGAGGAAGAAAGGAGGAAAGAGAGAAAAAAAGGGGTGGGGAAAAGGGGGGCCGGCTAAACTGGGGTAAAAAAAAAAAAGGGAAGGAAGGGGAGGGGGCGGCGGCGGCGGGGGGGTTTTTTCTATAACATGATAACGCACACTCACTGTGCGTTATCAGCTTAATAACACATAATGGCGGTGCGTTATTAAGCTTGATAACGCACAGTCATTGTGCGTTATCCACAGTTCAGAGCCAGCCGGGATCTACATCAGATTTTTACGCGATTAACGCGGTGATTAAGGATAACGCACAACGATTATACGTTATCATCTCTGATAACACACAAGCGTTATCGCCTTAACTGGGAAAAAAAAAAGACCCACTTTAGTCTGGCTTTTTTTAAAGTGGGCCAAGCTCAGAAAAAAAACCAGAACATGGCTGTTCTTGGCCCTTTTAAGTTCCGTCCATGAACGGATGAGCCCAACTAATTATATATTACGATCCCTTTCAAAAAAATTTAATCATATAATATGAAACAAATGGTTTTACTATTCGTAGCCTAAGTCATGGAGTTAAAATTTTAAAACAATGTCTTGCGTTATTATATATTTTTTAATAATAGCAAGGGTAAACTCAAAAATCTTGTTCCAAAGGGTAAATGCCATTTTTAATCTCCAACTTATTTTCATTGATTGGACTTGATCTCTAATTTTCTATTTTAATTTTTTTATCCCTAACATATTTTTATTTGTTGGGTTTGGTTCATAACTAACAATTTTAACTTTTTTTCATCCCTAACATATTTTTATCCGTTAAATTTGGTCCGCAATTATTATTATTTTTAACTTTTTTCATCCACAATTAATTACGTGTAATCTTTTTTATCTTCTACTATTTCGATAATTTTTATTGATTATGAAGATTTGACTTCAGCAATTTTAAACCTTATAAGGTAGAATTGGAAATTCAACAAATTTTTCTTTTAAAAAAATCTTAGACAATATCACTCACTCAATATGTATATTTTCCATAATTCTAATGATGATTAGGGTTCAACAAAATTAATTCAACAATCTCCATTGATTTTTCATCTTTACTATGATTGGAGAACGAAAAAATACTTCAAACTTCTGTCTTGTAAATCGATTGAGAAATGGAGATTGAGAATGATATTCATTATTCTCATTGAAAAGTTAGATGTACTTTCGAGTTTTACAACAACCCAACAGAATGTTACACGTAAATTAGTTGAGGACAAAAAACGATAAAATTAATAGTTGGGAACCAAATCTAACAGGCAAAACTATTTTGAAGGCGAAAACAATTAAAATTAATAGTTAAAGACCAAATTCAACTAATGAAAATATATTAGGGACGAAAATAATTAAAACTAATAATCAGAGATCAAATTCCAATCCATGAAAATATATTAGGGACTAAAGTTGACATTTACTCCATTTTCCTTTATAAAAACGTTTTTCTTTCTTGGTATCAAAGGTGAAATCCTTCGCCTTCAAGGCCCCCATCAGGCTGCTCGACGTCCAGGTGGAAGATGTAAATCATAGTGACTCAGCGGCTTTGCAAACTAGAGGTCAGATATTGGTGTATATAAGGAACCATCCCCTATATTGAAGATGTTGAAATTCCTACACTGTCGCTATCAGAATTTGAACATTGATTTTTAGTACCAACTCATAGGTCCAAAGATATTTTTTTTTATTTCTAATGGACTGGTAGTTCGTTTTATTTGGAATTGAACGGTGAGAAAGTTAGAGAAGACGAAAATCGAGTAGGAAAGGTTTTTTTTTTCCTCAATCACTAATTGAGTAGGAAAGTTGAGTGGAATTGTGTTTGTGAGGTTGAGGCAGAATGATGGATTTAGATGGGTCAAAGTTCTTTGTATCACTTCGTATAGAGACTTTTTATTAATTATTTTATAATATATTTTTTTATAATATATTTTTTTCATAATAAATTTTATTAATAAAATATAATAAATTAAAAAATATATAAAAAGTGTTAAAAAAGAATCAGGATAATTTATAACACTTTTGTGCAATATTTTCTGTTATAATATTTTTTTCCTATGTTTTATTTTTTCTTTTAAAGTTTATTTTTTATTTAATAAATTTTATTAATAAAATATATTAAAAAATAGTACAGGGGTGCTACACATAGTGACACGAACAATTCGAGCCAGATTCGAAGCATCCAAAATTTTCTAATATATATACTCTTTAATATATACTTTTTAAACTCATAAAAAATACATTTTCTTTAAAAATAAAGTATTTTTAAAATTTATCTTTCAAAATTTAGTGATTATCTTTTAAATTCAAGCTTTATTTTTTATTCAATGGAATTTTATTAATAAATTAGTATAAAATGGTTATATTAAAGAGTTTATTGGAAGATGTACTAAATGATTTCATTTAATATGGAGATAAAATTATAATAATTTTGCTATTCGAATCTTCGGTACCACTCTGTGTATTACTTTTTAAAAATAAATAAAATTAAAAAATATATTACACAACAAAATAATGGACACCATCCTTGACCCATAATTCAAAACAAGAAAAAAAAAAAGTAAATAATGACGCAGCCACATAGGGATCAATGAAACAGTCCCGCTGCTTTGGTTTCATCTTTGATCAACATGGACCAGTTCAGTCAATATTGATGAGCTAAGTATCATTTACCAGTACCAAAAAGAACACAATAAATGTTCGTATTTGTATAGCAAGAAGTAGTAGAAGAAGAAGGGTTTTTTTTACAGAAGACAAAAACCTCAGTAATGATAAAAAAAGTCCCAATAGTTCTTTCAATTTTCTGCTTTCTTCTTCTACTCTCATCATCCCATGGCTCAATTCCTGAAGCTTTTCTCAATTGTATTTCCAATAAATTTTCATTAGATGTATCCATTTTAAACATTCTTCATGTTCCCAGCAATTCTTCCTATGATTCTGTTCTCAAATCTACTATCCAAAATCCAAGATTCCTCAAATCACCCAAGCCCTTAGCTATAATCACCCCAGTACTTCACTCCCATGTCCAATCTGCTGTTATCTGTACCAAACAAGCCGGTTTACAAATTAGAATCCGAAGCGGAGGAGCTGATTACGAGGGCTTATCCTATCGTTCTGAGGTTCCCTTTATTCTGCTAGATCTCCAGAATCTTCGATCAATTTCCGTTGATATTGAAGACAACAGCGCTTGGGTCGAATCAGGAGCAACAATTGGTGAATTCTATCATGAGATAGCTCAGAACAGCCCTGTTCATGCGTTTCCAGCTGGGGTCTCTTCCTCTGTTGGAATTGGCGGCCATTTGAGTAGCGGCGGTTTTGGTACATTGCTTCGGAAATATGGATTAGCAGCCGATAATATAATCGATGCAAAAATTGTTGATGCCAGAGGCAGAATTCTTGATAGGGAATCAATGGGAGAAGATCTATTTTGGGCTATTAGAGGAGGAGGAGGAGCTAGTTTTGGTGTTATAGTTTCTTGGAAGGTTAAACTTGTAAAAGTCCCTCCGATGGTAACTGTTTTCATCTTGTCCAAGACTTATGAAGAAGGAGGTTTAGATCTTCTACACAAATGGCAATATATAGAACACAAACTCCCTGAAGATTTATTCCTTGCTGTAAGCATCATGGATGATTCATCTAGTGGAAATAAAACACTTATGGCAGGTTTTATGTCTCTGTTTCTTGGAAAAACAGAGGACCTTCTGAAAGTAATGGCGGAAAATTTCCCACAACTTGGATTGAAAAAGGAAGATTGCTTAGAAATGAATTGGATTGATGCAGCAATGTATTTTTCAGGACACCCAATTGGAGAATCCCGATCTGTGCTTAAAAACCGAGAATCTCATCTTCCAAAGACATGCGTTTCGATCAAATCAGACTTTATTCAAGAACCACAATCCATGGATGCATTGGAAAAGTTATGGAAGTTTTGTAGGGAAGAAGAAAATAGTCCCATAATACTGATGCTTCCACTGGGGGGAATGATGAGTAAAATATCAGAATCAGAAATCCCATTTCCTTACAGAAAAGATGTGATTTACAGTATGATATACGAAATAGTTTGGAATTGTGAAGACGATGAATCATCGGAAGAATATATCGATGGATTGGGAAGGCTTGAGGAATTAATGACTCCATATGTGAAACAACCAAGAGGTTCTTGGTTCAGCACCAGAAACCTTTATACCGGTAAAAATAAAGGTCCAGGAACAACTTATTCCAAAGCTAAAGAATGGGGATTTCGGTATTTTAATAATAATTTCAAAAAGTTGGCCCTTATCAAAGGACAAGTTGATCCAGAAAACTTCTTCTACTATGAACAAAGCATTCCCCCTCTCCATTTACAAGTCGAACTTTGATTTTATTTTTATTTATCAAATTTTGATAGGAGACATCACATCATTATGTATATCATTGTGTGAGTATTATAGTAGTTTTTCTTATTAGCTGTTGATGAGAATTCTATATTGATTAAAAATAAAATACTTTGTAGCATATAAATAGTAAATCATAATAAATAATAAAGATGTCAATTAAAATATTTAATATTATTTTCTCTGCGTCTTAAATTTCTTTACATGTTATCGGCAGTGTCCAATCGTGCAAAATGCCACGCTACAGGCCAAATATTAGCTTGGGCGTGAGGGGATGTGTTGAAAAATCCCACATCGGCTAATTAAATAAAATAATTACTCCTTATAAAGACTTGGAAAGTCCTCCCCTCGTGAGTAACCTTTTGAAATGAGTTAGGCACAAATTTAAATTTCTAATATTTCTTCTAATTTGCTTCAATAAAAATCTACCATCGATCTATCCCTAGGCTCACAAAGCTCACAGCTGGCTTGGGAGAGCCCTGGGGCCTTCATTTTTTGACACCACTGCTACTGATTTGGCAATCATTGGAGTAGTTGTAGACCATAATTGTAATAAATAATAAATAAAAAAACCCCACAGCCACAGTCCATTTTCCAACGGTGAAAATCAAAATAAAAAGTAGGGTTTGTTACATTTTCCCCCCTAAAATTTATCAAAATTATAATTTTATCTTCTTATTTTATATAAATTACAAATGATTTGTATATTTACAACTAGTGAATTCTCAATACAAATTTCAATATAAAAATATTATTAAAAAAATAATGATTTTGTTGCAAAAAGTTTAATCCATGAGAATTTTCTCTAATTAAGTGATAAGAACTGAAGAAATTGTGAATTTAAGAATTCAACTAAGCATAATAAATTATGTGATCATCTCTTTATATGGTTAATTCTCTCCTTATAGGATTATAATTGTATTTGTTTTGAATACTTCACAAATAACATACAATTATGTTTAATTTGGACATTACTTATATAACATTTACTAATAATAGGACACTTAATATATATATATATATATATATAAAGCCATATGAAATATGTAACTATAGGAATGTTAACTTTTTTTTGTGGCTTTGTGGTGCTTTTGGTTTGTCTCTTTTTTTTGATGAACTCTCTCTCTCTTGGTTCTTGGAGTTTTGATTTTTTTGAGATATAATAATAAGTTACAGCATCCTTCTTACCCCCCAAAAAAAAAAAAAAAAAAAGTTAAGAGGCTCCCAAATCTATTAAAAGCGCAAACAGTCCATTTCTACTGCAGTCCGATTTTGAAAAATCCACGAATAATTTTATATAAATATCTTATGCTGATATTGTCTTGTTCAGGAAATCCTCAAACAATTCATTCCCTTAAACGCCTTCTAGAGGCATGATAATCCCCCTTTCGTCTTTTCCATACCAGACACAGTGTACTAAGAAAGACTTTGGACTCTATTCGTATCATTTTGGATTTTTTGTTTTTTTCGGTTGATCGTATTAGACTTAGTCAAAACTTTTGCTTTACTTTGGAATGTTGATTCTTTAAATGTTAATATTGTCTCTTGCTTTTTTGGCCACATTGATACTCACATTATTGATCCTGACATTTTAAAATCTTGGCATTTCTACGGATTTTTACAGTAATTCTTGAGACAGTACTGAGACTCATTCATGGCTCCTTTTCAACCGGTTACGTACTATCTCCTTTCTTCCATGGCTGTGTGGGGGAGATTTCAATGAAATCGTATACCATTCTGAAAATACGGGACTTGAAAGAAGCAATAATCAAATTATCCTTTTCGGAACATCTCTTAGTGAATGTTCTCTACAAGATTTGGGTTTTTCTGGAACACCCTTCAAATGGTGTAATAACAGAGAAGGGTTTTTGCAACACTGAAACGCTTCTTCGCCGCTCCTTGGAGAGCTATTCTCCCTTGCCTTTCTAACAAACACCTCCCACACATGCTTCAGATCACCTACCTATCCTTCTTGGAAACCATGAACATACCAACCTATCCTTCTTGGAAACCCTAAATATCATGAAGAAAGAGCAAAACGGCGCAAAAGAAGGAAAAGTCCTAAACGTTTTGAACCCATTTGGCTGCAGCATCTTGCATGTATGGATAAAGTGGCAGAATTTTGGCAACCGCCTCATCCTTCATCCTCACATGAGATTGGTAGCTCACTCCAGGATGTCATTTTTTTGAATGCATTCTTAGCGTCATGATATCTGGAGATTTTATCAACTATGACCCCAAAAATATGTTGAGCTGGCCAAAGAAAAACTATTCTTTTGATGAGGAGCTACAACTGGCATCGAAAGTAGAGAAGCTTCAAGATTTGGCTTACCAATATTGGAAAGTTAGGAGTCCAGCCACTTGCTTAAGGAGGGAGACCACAATACCTCCTATTTTCACATCAAAGGCTCTCAGCAACGCAAGAAGAACACCATTGATAGTATTATGAATTCGGAGGTTTCAATTCTCCAAATAAAAGAGGAAATTGAAGAACAAGCCATCTCTTACTTCAAAAGACTTTTTTCTTCAAATAGAGACGAACCAACCGCCTTATCACTCGACTTCTTAGTGCTTCTAATATGGATATGCTTGAGCAGCCCTTTAATAAATAAATGTGCTTCATGGTATTAAGCACATGTACCCCCAGAAAGCATCGGGTCCTTAAGTATGGCATGCATGCTATCTTCTTCAAAAAATCTTGGCATCTCGTCGGGGATGACATTACTTTCTTTGCTCTAAAAGTTCTGCATGAAGGATTGAATATCTGAGCCATCAACCATACTCATATTGCACTTATCCCAAAAACTTCAGTCCCTACTTTGATGTCCAATTTTCGGCCCATAAGCCTTTGCAATGTGCTTTATAAAATCATATATAAAGCTTTGGTAAACAGACTAATGAGAGTGATAAAAGTCTATCATTGATAAGGCTCAAAGTGCATTTCTTTCTAACAAACTTATCACGAATAATTCTGTTGTAACATTCATAGTGTTTCATATATAGTTTGCAAAGATCACCCGTAGTAGCCACTCACCACATGGCTATTAAGTTTGATATGAGCAAAGATTTTGATCATGTTAAATGGAACTATCTTGAGTACATCATGCAAAACATGCACTTTCGTCCGAAATTTATAACCCTAATAATGGGTTGCCTACGCTCAGTCTCCTATTCTATCCTTATAAATGGCATGCCATCACAATCTTTTTCCCAAAATAGAGGGATCAGACAAGGAGATCCCATTTCGCTATACATTCTATCATCTGTGTTAAAGGTCTTTCTTCTCTTATCAGAGCAGCAGAGAAGAGAAGGATGCTCATAGCTATCAAGTAGAAAGGGGACCATCGTCTCTCATATGTTTTCTATTGATGATTCTCTGCTCTTTGCGAAAAGCTGAAGCACAACAGGCAAATATACTCTCAGACATTCTCTTGTCCTATAAGAAGCACTCATCGACTATCAATGTTGACAACACCAGCATTTTCTTTAGTAAGAACATCCTTGAAGACTTGAAAGAAACACTCACCTCGTAGATGTGCATGACTATCAGTACTGGAAAAGGGAAATATTTGGGTCTACCTTATATGTCATGATATTTCAAAAAGGAAACCTTATCCTATCTTCAAGATAGAGTATAGGAGAAACTTAATGCTTGGAAAGAACTAACTCTCTCTCAAGCCGCCAAAGAAGTCCTGATCAAATCAATGATCCAAACTATTCCTATATATGCTATGTCATGCTTCCTACTCCATGCATCCATTAGAGATGCTATTACGAGTCTTGTCAGGCAATTTTTGTGGGGTGGAGACCAAAACCATATGAAAATATACTGGAACTCATGGAAAGACTTGTGCTAACTGAAGAAAAAAGGCAGGCTTGGGTTCAGAGACATCACTTCTTTTAATCTCACACTTTTTAGTAAGCAAGGTTGGCGTCTTCTCACTCAGCCACATTTTCTCATGGCTGGAATTATTAAGGCAAAATATTTTCCCTTGGAGAATTTCAAACGGCACAATTAAGATGCCAAACTTCTTAATTTGGCAAAGCATTTTGGCAACAATGCCCTACGTCCTGTAAGGAGTTAGATGGTGTATTTGGAAAGGAAGATCTGTAAACATCTATGGCTATAAATGAATTCATACATCTCATTTTTTTCAGCTCTGTGTTCCTCTTAATCTTTTAGCTTTTGAAAGAAATCTGAAGGTATCAACCTTATTGACTACATGGGGGTTAAAAGGAAAGAGGAGGCGACTAGAAACTTTTTCACCTCTATGAAGAGGAAGAGATCCTCAAAATTCCTCTTTGTGATGCTTGGCCAATAAATGAGCTTGTTTGGAGTTATAATAAAAAGGGCTCATTCTTAGTCAGTTCAGCTTATAATCTTATCTTCACTAATAGGGCTAAAACTATGGATGCGTCTAACTCTTTTTCGGATTCAGTAACAACAAAAATTTTGGACAATTTATGGATTTTGCAGGTTCTGCCAAAGATTAGGCAATTCGTTTCGCACTTTGGCATGAACATTCTCACTGCAAGAATTTGTTCAACTAATGACAGGTTTCAATGTCAAATAGACTTATATTGTGAATTTAATTTTTTCTGACATCTAAGAAAGTGTCACTTATAGCGAGGTCAAAATGGTCTCTGACATTTATTAGAGTCACAATCCTATGTCAGTAAACATCTTAGACATTTACCTATATCACTTACTCAATTTACCGTCATTTGTTTATGTCACGAAAAATATGTATAAAATTTTCAAATAATTTGTGACATATACAATTGTTACTTTATATATATATACTTTTACATGTATAAATGTCATCATAGATATATATAATGACATTTTGAGTTGCTCAATGCAATGGTCATTTTTAGGTGAGGGTTATTGTTTATACTGCGACATATGAAGTGTCAAGAATCAAGGGTTTCCTGACAATTATTATGGTTTTCCCCTTACTCATTACTGTAATTTTGTCATTAAATATTTTTTATAACATAAATATATGTCACTAATATTCCATTTTCCGACATTTGTTTGTATGGTACAATGTGCAATTGACAATTAAATGTCAACAAATATAAATACTTTTGACAATGATAAATATTATAATGTAACTTACTACATGTACCGTACAAAAGTTTTCGATAACAAAAGACATCAATACAAAATATCGAGTTTAATCCACTGTTGAAATACATAGTTAAATATCCATTCTCCAAGAACAAATTCATAAATATTGAAATGATACTCTAAATATCCAAAATATTTGTTTATAAGTCTAAATTTGAACCTAATACATGAAATAAATAAAAGAATTAGCTCTCTTGAAAGCAACTAGCATAACAAGCCACTAGTGTAACAAATACATCAGATGTTCTCATTGTGTACCACCTACATTCAAAAAATTATTATTTTGAGAATAGAAAATGAAACATTTTTATACCATTGAATTTATAAGTATTTGCACCAGCTTTCTTGGCCAACAGTACCCAAGAGCATCACCCATAGTTTACAAAATAGAGAAAGTTCTAATAAAATATTCTTCTTTGACAACTGCAATTTGTATGTTGACCTTAACAAAATTAGGCCCTAATTCATGACTTTCCACTAGCTTGTTGGATTTGAGCTCACTAAATATCCCGAGACAACTGTTTTAGTAGGATCAACAAAACTCTTCAAAGATGCATAGGAACTAACCTGGTTGAAAAAATAAAGTAAGAGTACAATCTTATATATATATATATAGACAATTCATTAATGTATCTTGTACACAATTGACGTAGAAAGAAGATCGCTGAAAATTATACATAAAATAAGCTAACAAGATCAATACATCTATATAGCCAGGGACCCAGTAAAAATTAACTTAATCTCCAAATGAGAAGATTTATTCACCAAATTTCTTCCAGTATTTAATCTGAAAACCAAAATATTTTCTTCAACTTATAAATAAAATGGAATATTCTAAAACAAACATAAAAAAGCTCATTCACTCCCAAAGAATATTTGAAAGAACTAATTTCAACCACAAAAGAACATTCAGCAAAAGAAAAAAAAAAAAACACAGAAAAATAACCAAGAATTACTAGCATGAAAACCATATTGTTAAATGGAAAGACGAAAAAAAAAGGAAGCAAGATAGAGATCATGTGAAGATGATACAATGGAGAGTTATCATACCCTTGAAGACCTTTGTTGGATAGTTGGAGCTCATTGAGTAGAAAAACATAGAAACTGAGAAAGAAACATGAAGTGCCACCAATGGGTAAAAATTAAGGGGAAATCCATGGTTACATGTATAGATAAATTACTTTCGTGTTTTCATGAAGGATAATTCACCCACTCCTAATTGGTTCTCCGAGCTACAAGTTAGGCACATGACTTCTCCTTTCGTGTCTTTGAAGAATTAAGTACTTTGTAATATTCCTTTAATATATTCCCAAAGAAGATGAGATGTCATGGTATTTTTAGTTCATATATAGCTCTTTAGGTAGCTTTACATAGTACTCATATTTAGTGTTTGAATATCACTTTAAAGATTTAAATATAATTTTTTCATTAATATTTGATCAAGACATTGATAGAAACACTTTTTGCCTAAGAATTGAAATCTGAATAGAAAATGATAAGCTCTAATCAATTAGCAGTAGCATATATGTAGGTATATTAAACTATAATAAATTTTGAAATGGTTCTCATGCATAAGGCCATTAATTCTTAAAATTAATTATCAGAGCCTTATATATTATTATGAAAATATTTCCAGGGACAAAATAATGATCAATGTGATGTGATGGACCTTTTTTTACGAAGATTTATGTAAAACTCTTGCTCAAGACCGCTTGCAAATTAGCCTTTCTTTTTGAATGAAAACTATTTTCTTCCACTTTACTACAAGTATTAAATTCTTTAAAAATTCAAGTAAAGTCATGTATCTAACCTGGAGCTCATAGAACAAATTAGGGTAGGTGAATGATCTATCCAACTAAACAACATAAGAAAAATAAGAAGCATGTTCTTGATGATGCAAATAACTAAACTGTAAATATATCATGTTCCATAATGAATCCCCAAAAATTCAAACTTGATAAATCACACAACAATTTTCAGCTATAATGTTTGCATTCTATCAAGAATATGTAAGAGTATCCAAACTCAAATTTTCAAGTCTAACTTCTCACTATCTCTTTAACGTCACGACTTATCAATCCACAACTTAAAATGGAAATGTCTTTCTCCTAAAGCATATGAAATAGGAAAATGCATTGGTGAACTTGCTTAACAATATATAAGAAATGCAAAGTGTTGAAAATATGAGAATTAGTGGAAATTTATAAGAATCTACTAAGTGGCCCTGAGCCCACCTAGATTCTCCCTAACATTAACCAAAAAGTCACATAAAACCCCCCTAGAAGTTCTACCTCAAGAACCGAAACTTCTAGGAGTTGACAATGCTCAAGAGTGAAAGAGGGAGCTATGAGAAGGGTCTTCATATTCTTGAGCTTTTCTTTAAAAATAAATATGTACAGAAAGTGGACGGATGCATAAAATATATGTTGGATAAATTAATTAAGGTCATAAGTACAATATAATATGACGACCAAATTATCTCCATAAAATATAATCAAGTGACCAAGTTCTTAATTGATATTCTCTTTTGATGAATAAATTAGATTTAATAATCTGTTAATTATTTTTGGTGCATTAAAAAGGAAGTTGATGCAACATTTAGAGTGTTTTACACCAGTCAGATTCACAATACTGTCTCCTAAATATATATATATATATATTTATATATTATTATTATTTTGTTAGTAATCAAAGAAGAATATTGCTTTTCATTCTTCCAAACATACAACATCAAAGAGAAAACAAGACTCGGTAACTTAGAATCTCAAAGAATTCTTGTGGAAGGCCATGGCAGTAAGGAGAGATCTGATAGTAATTGTCTTGCCCATAACTTCAGCCGATAAACAAGTTTGAAACATTAAAACTGCATTTCCAAGACATGAACTACTCGATAACCAATTATAAACATCCCAAAAGATTTCCACAGAAAGGCCATCAACCAAAATGGTATAATTTTCGTGAAAATTTTCCATCTCAGATGCTTCACTTGAATCACTGGCTTACTATCAATTTGAATCACAAGACAAGGATCATCATGGTCATTTGTATCACATTCAATCTTAAGGTCATGAATTTGGCCATTATCTGAGAATTGAGCTTCAGTACTATAAACTTTCTTCCCATAAATATGTTCCTTATGGACTAGAAAGAGAAAGGGTTGCATTAGTTTTATTGAATGCTTCTTTTCTAAGATCCCCAATAACCAAAACAATATCCCGTTTGCAAACCACAGCTAAATAATACCCTTTTAAGGGTTCAGGGCCATATCCAAATTTTGCCAAACAAAGGTCCCAATAGATGTTAATTTTAGCATAATTTGTTTCAAAATACTTTGCCCTTTTCTCTTAGAGAACAGAGAAGGCTCATCAACTTTGCAGAGGCATTGACAAGACAAATTATCTATTTCTATACCAAGACAATGACCTATCTAATTCTCGTTCACAATAGTAATTAAACAAGATTTACCAAGTAATTTACACTGGTGTATACAGGTAACCAAATTCTGATAAGAACCCTTAATTGCTCCTCCACCAACATTGGAACAAGAAGCATCAGCAACTTGAACTCCATTTTCACCAAAACAAAATGGAAAATCCCTCCATTTTTCAGCGCATTCAGGAAACCCAAGACTTAAAAAAACAGTAGGAATTAACCAACTTCCCCTTAGCCTTCATAAAACAAAAAGAATTCACCTTTTAAAGGATTCGAAAAGGGAAAATGGAAAAAGGGTAGGGTCAGCTTACCAGAAATACATCAATGGAGGAAAGTGAAATCAAGAACCCATGTTCTCAATTAGGCTTTGGTAGTTGGTACAAAGAGGAATGCGGTGATGGTCCTTCTTTTTGATTAAATCTTATTTAATTTGTTTTGCAACTACTCAAAGAACCCGGTCCAGTGAACGGCTGGACGTGGTGGCGTGGACTGCGTACTGCAACAATATTATGATTGCGTAAAGTGCAGAACATATATACGCTACTGCTTTAAGAGTCAGAAACGTTCTATCCCAATATCTGAATCTATCTACTTAACTAATCTGAAAATCAGGGCAGAAAATATTCTACAGAAAAATCTGCAAATATTCTCCATAACTAACTTCAAATTAAGTGGTCGAATTAGAGGTTACTGCAGAGATCACAGGTTTGAAAAGGTTGCAGGAAAATTAGAACACATTTAAGCTCTTGAACAGGAAATTAAAACCTAAGAATCAAAACAATAAAAAGAAAGAAGAAGATTGATGAAAGTTTCAGGACCTTAATAAGAACCACCGGCGACATCAACTAGAGAGGGTCCCTCAACTGTCTGCTGTTCGTGGGTCTTCGATAAGCACAGCAGAGAATAGAGAACGGCAGAGCAAAGAGACAGAAGCATATAGATGCCTCGGTGAAAACTGAAGAGACCAATAATTTGTACCTAAGGGGTTCAGGGAGAGATAAAAGAAACTTCAATTGAAATTATGTCGTTTAGGCTCAATTTGACACAAAACGACATGGTTTTAATCCTTCGATTTTGACACAATTCACTCAAATTCTTTGCAGAGTATTTTTGCCTCATTTGATTTCCCGGTACAAAAATTTAGAGTAAATATTTTCTTTTGAATATTTAGAGCAAATAACTGACATAAAATAAATGTCACATTATTTCTATTGTGACATATGCGTTTTTATTTATAAAAATTGTCTTATTTTATTAATTATGAGAAAAAGTATATGTGAGAAAAAATATTTTTACTGGAATGGAATATTAAATGTCAGGAAATCAATACTTTCTTGTAGTGTTTGACTACTTACCATAAATATTTCCTATTAAAGTAAAATTTTACAAGATCAAACCTATGATACTTAGGAGTGCCAACACCTTATCCATGTCTGATACTAGGATAATTATTGATTTAAATGTGGATTTATTCGCAAGGCCAAACAAACACACCTCCACTTAAATCTAATGGCAAAGAGTTGAGCTTCCCATAAAAAGTTGAGCTTCCCATAAAAAGGTCTTTACCAGAGCTACTTGCTTTTCGAATGAGTATGAATTGGGTCACTATATTCTGATAGGAGAATTTTGTGATTGCTTTAAGAACCCTTTAGATGTGAGAATCTTAAATAATTTGAAAGGGAATACAATTGTTGAACAACATCCAAGGAATGCATCTGGACAAATGAATAATATGCGAGAGTCAGCCTCGAAGTCTAATCCAAATAGAGAAGATCAAGATCAACATGACTATCGCTTGCAAAAGGACGACTAAAGTTTAATGTTGAGCAACTTGGGGATAAAAAAGTAGCCGATGTAGGAGGTTTGTTGAGAAATCACAAGGGTAAAATCATTTTGGCTTTTACCAAAAAGTTTCCTAACTCTCCTTCAATTGAGCAAGCTGAGACTCTTGGTATTCTTTAAAGGCTTGCAGATCGCTTTTAGTTACTTACAAGTTCATTTTGAAAGTGATTGTAAATGTGTAATTAACAACATTCTATCTAGTGGGACACAACTTAGTTCTCTGGCACATATTTACGGACAGATTAGAGCCCTTCCTTCTAAGTTTCAAAGCGTTATTTCATTTGTTAGGCTCTCTATAAATATTATTGAGCATGATTTAGCTACGTATGCTACCTCAACTTATCTCCTCAAATGTTTGATTAGAGGTGGTTCTCTATGTAATTTTTTCTACCATTCAGACTGATATATAATATAAATATCTATTATTTTAACCAAAAAAAAAAAAAAAAGTAAGCCATTAGGTTTGGTGGAAAAAAGAAAGAATTTTGTATCTGATTTTGAACTACATCTTTGTGCTAAGAAAAAAAAAAAAAAAAAAAGAAAGGAAAAAACTAATAGGAAGCAAAGACAGATTACTTTTTATTTTGCTTTTGATCCTTGGAAGATGGACTGAGAAAAATACATCCACGATTACCGCAGCATTAATTAATTGCAATCTTCATAGGCTGTCACTTACAAGCTAATGAAATTAGAGTTCATCTTGTAAATGAAGGGGCGGAATGCTTTGTTCATAATAAAAGAAGTTTTCTGGATCAACTTGTCCTTTTATAATGGCCAATTTTTTAAAGCTATTGTTGAAATACTTCAAACCCCATTCCTTAGCTTTCCAATAAGTTGTCCCCATTTTATCATTGTTTCTACCTAAATCCAGGTCTCTGACGTTTAGAAAAGCACCTCTTAGCTGTTTCATAGCATAAGGACTCATCATCTCATATAGCCTTCTAATCATATCAATGTATTTTTGGGAAAAATCATCGTCTTCACAATTCCACATTACTTGGTACATTATGCTGTAAATCACTTCTCCTCTGTATGGAAATGGAATTTCAGATTCTGATATTTTACTCATTTTTCCCCCATGAGGAACCATAAGAATCATGGGACTATTCTCTTCTTCCAAACAGAACTTCCATAACTTCTCCAATGCATCCATTGGTAGTGGTTCTTGAATAAAGTCTGATTTGGATGAAATACAACCTTTGGGAAAAGGACCCTTTCTATTTTTAAGCGCATCTCTGGATTCTCCATTTTGATATCCTGCAAAAACCATTACCGCATCGATCCAACTCATCTCTAAGCAATCTTCTTTTGTCAATCCAAGTTCGGGGAAATTTTCCTCCATTACATTTAAAAGCGGCTCTTTTTTTCCAAGAAATAGACAAGTAAAACTTGCCATAATCATTTTATTTTCACCAGACGGAATTGCCATTACACCAATATCAAGAAATAGATCTTCCGGGAGCTTATGTTGTATACATTGCCATTTTTGGAGAAGGGCCAAGTTTTCATGATCCAAACTTTTGGTCAAGTGAAAAACAGAGACCATTGGAGGAACATCAACAAGTTTGATCTTCCAAGAAACAATGACACCAAAACTAGCTCCCCCTCCTCCTCTGATAGCCCAAAATAGATCTTCTCCCATGGATTGCCTATCAAGAAGACTACCTCTGGCATCAACAATTTTAGCATCGATTATATTGTCGGCTGCTAATCCATATTTCCGAAGCAATGGACCAAAACCCCCACCGCTGAAAAGTCCCCCAACGCCAACAGTTGGATAAGTCCCCGCAGGAAAGGCAAGATCAGGGCTTTTATCGGCTATTTCATAATAGAGTTCCCCAATTGTTGCTCCTGATTCAACCCAAGCGGTTTTATCTTCAATGTTAACCGAAATTGATCTAAGATTTTGAAGGTCTAGCAGGATAAATGGAACCTCAGAACGATACGAAAAGCCCTCGGGATCAGCTCCTCCGCTACGGACTCTTATTTGTAAACCGGCTTGTTTCGTGCAGAAAACAGCAGATTGGACATGGGAGTGAAGTAGTGGGGTGATAATAGCTAAGGGTTTGGGTGATTTGAGGAATCTAAGATTGTGGATTGTGGATTTAAGGACAGAATCGTAAGAAGAATTATGGGGATAATGAAGAATGCTGAAAATGGATTCATCTGATTCAAATTTATTTGAAATACAATTGACAAAAGTTTCAGGAATTATAGTGCCATGGGATGATGATGAGAGTATAAGAAGAAAACAGAAAAGGGAAACAACTTTTGGGACTTTCGTGATCATTTTCGTCTGCTTGCCATACTTTTCTTCCATATTCGCACATATATAGTTCATTTACTCTTGGGCTAAGAATCTAGGAATAAGATATCAATCTTGAAAGCCTACATGAGAATTTCCACTTCTAAAATGTTGGGTAATTTTTTGTGTTCACTAGGTTTTGTACTTTCAATTTTTGTGTTCACTAGGTACACTGTTGAGTTACCATGATTTATATTCTCTTTTCAAAATGTTGTTGAAATTTAAAAATTTGGAACAGCTTCCTCTTTTAGAGAAAGTCATCTTTTGTAAATACGGAGTAGGAGAGAATAGAAACACAAAAAATTGACAGTTGAAAACTTTTATGGTATCAGAGCCAGGTTCTAAAACGAGGAAAAGAAAAAAAAAATTTCTGTTCACTTTGATAAAAGCCCTCAGCACTTCACATATATCAATCTGTTTTCTTTTGCAATTTTTCTTTGCATTTAAGATTATGGGTGGACATGTTAATATTCAGAATGAAGCCTATCAATTGGCATCCTCAGACAGCCCGCACTTAATTCTTACACAAGTGCAACTTAAAGAAGATAATTACGATGAATGGGTCAAAGCAATGCGTTTAGCATTGCGAGCAAAGAAGAAACTCAGATTTGTAGAAGGCACAATTCCAAAACCAAAACCCAGCATTGCTGAAGAGGAAGAATGGTGGACAATTGACACAATGGTAGACTCATGGATTTTGAATACTATTGAGCCTAACCTAAGAGCCACCATGTCTTATGCAGAAAGGTGTGATGAACTATGGGAAGATTTGAAGGAGCGGTTTATGTCAGACAATGCACCCAGAAAACACGAACTTATGACATCACTGGTAAATTATAAACAATCTGATATGTCTGTCTCAGCCTACTTTGCTAAGTTAAAGAAAATCTGGGATGAGTTAATTAATTACCAACAATTGCCTGCCTGTACCTATGGGATGATTAATGAAATTGCTAAACAAAGAGAGGAAGATAAAATTCATCAGTTTTTAATTGGATTAGATGATACAATTTTTGGTACTGTACGATCAAACATACTGCAAATGGAACCAATCCCAAATATTAAGAAAGTTTATGCCATGATTTTTACAGAAGAAGCTCACAGAAAAATGATAAGAAATGCAGAAATTGGAACTGAAGCAGTAGCATTTGCAGCTCCAAAATCAAACTTTATACAATGTACTTATTGTTTCAAACAAGGTCATGAGGCCAGAAATTGTTACCATTTGGTGGGATTTCCGGCGACAAATCGATGGCCTGACTGGTCAGCAAATGCTGGGGTTGGAGGTAGAGGAGGAAGAGGAAGAGTAAGCAGAGGAAGAGGTCGCGGCAGAATGGGCTTCAGCCGCAGCATGCCTGTCTCTCCATCGGCACAGCCGTGGCAAGGCGTGATTCCGGCGAGCTCTGGCTCGTCTTCCCTGGCGAACAGTGGATGGGCCACCACTACAACAGCCATAAAAGCAGTAGATGTGAGCTTCTTAGATGGCGACGCAAGCCGCCGCTCCGCCGTCGAACCGCATCGAGCAGATGACCAAAACAGAATGGCTGGAGCAGTGGTGGGAGAAGCATCTTCAGTGGGTATACCTGGTTTCTCACCAGCTCAATGGAATGATTTTATAAATTTTTTAAACAATCAAAAGAATTCTTCTTCATCAGAGGATACTTTATCTGGTAAGGTGGAAAAAGAGTGGATCTTAGACAGTGAACGTTCACATCACATGACAGGCAAAAAGGATTTTTTGTCAAAATTAAGACCCTCTCCTCCTTATACTATTACTTTACCTAATGGAACTAAAACCACTAGTGAAACTTTGGATTCAATTTTTTTGCACTCTAAATTAAATGTTGACAACGTACTTTTTATACCTAAACTTCAGTGTAATCTCCTGTCTCTCTCACAGCTCTCCAAAGCGAATAATTGTGTAATTATAATTAATGATGGTGTGTTAATGTTGCAGGACCATATCTCGGGGACGCCGATTGGAGCGGGTGAAGAAAGAGATGGGATATACTATTTTAGACAATTACCTAAACAATTGAATTTTGCTTATTCTGTTGGACATTCAGACTTGGGGACTTTGTGGAATAAACGTTTGGGACACCCGTCTAAATTCGTTATTAATAAGTTTTTGGGAAAGCCTTTTGATCTTAATTCATTAGATTATTGCTCAATTTGCTTACGTGCTAAACAAACACGAGAATCATTTCCTATTAGTATGAATAATGTTGTTGCACCATTTGATTTGATACATTGTGATCTTTGGGGGCCTTATAAAATTCCTTCATCTTGTGTTGCGAGTTATTTTTTGACTGTGGTAGATGATTACACAAGGTGTGTTTGGATTTTCTTGCTTAAAGAAAAAAGAGAAGTTGCACAGACCTTGAAAAATTATTTTGTCATGGTAAACACTTAGTTTGATAAACGTGTTAAAGTTATTCGAACTAATAATGGGACAGAGTTTTCTTGTTTGAGATCATATTTTTTGGAAAATGGTATGTTTCATCAAACCTCTATGGTACATACACCCCAACAGAATGGCAATGTCGAGCGTAAGCATCGTCACATACTCAATGTGGCCCGTGCTTTGCTGTTTCAAGCAAATCTCCCAACACAATTTTGGGGAGAAAGTATACTCACTGCTGGTTATTTAATTAATCGTACACCATTTTCTGTATTAAAAGGGAAAATGCCATTCGAAATGCTATTTAATAAAGTTCCATCATATTCTCATATAAAGAGTTTTGGTTGTTTAGCATATGTGCACGATCATGGGTTGCCTAAAGACAAATTTAAACCTCGAGGGAGGCAATGTATATTTTTAGGCTATCCGTATGGAAAAAAAAGGTGGAAATTCTTTGATTTGAGGACACATGAGTTTATAACTTCTCGTGATATTGTGTTTGTTGAAGATAAATTCCTGTTTTTTTCTGAATCTCAAGTTGTTTTTCATCAAGAAAAACAAGTAAATTGCAATTTCGGTGAAATTCCCGAGACTTGTTTAGGAAAAAGGAGGAGCAGTTAATCAACAATAGAAGAAAGCGGGCCAATCCATCAGCAACAATTCTATGGCATTTCAGGAGCCCAAAGGATTTCTTCTGGACCAGTCCAACAAGAGGCCCATGTACCAGACTAAACTTCAACAGGTGGGCCGCTTCACCAGCGCTACTCAGCCTGTAGAGCAAGTCCAATCCCCAGATTTCTCTGAACCCCAGCGCACAACCCAGCCAACAGAAAGGGTCCAGCCGCATGAAATTGAGGAGATTCAGTAGGCAGCCCAGTGCAATCAGCAGCCTCAACTGGAGTCTGGGCCGCGCACACATAGAGCCCAAGACAGTGGATTGGACAATATTTCTGCAGCCCATGAGGAAGAATTGTTTGGGAGAAATTATAGTGAGACAAACAGTACTAGTACTAATTCTAAAGACAGTTCCAGTGGCTCCAGTTCGGTGTTTGGGTCGAATAATTCAGGTGGTGAACATCAAATAAAAAATAATGTTGAACAGTTGCCACTTCGTCAAAGTAACAGGGTATATAAACCTCCTGGAAAATTGAGGGACTATGTCTGTCATACTGTTTGGTCTAATCCTGGTATATCCCTCTCTTCTCCTTCTCCTTCTTCTTTGAGTCCTAGAGGTATGTCACTGTATCCGTTAACTCATTAAATTTCTTATGATAAATTTTCAAGTTCACATGAAGGCTTTGTAGCAGCTGTCAACACAATTATAGAACCCACTAAATACTCTGAAGCTGCTTCAGTACCAGAATGGCGCCTTGCTATGAAATAGGGGATAAATGCACTTGAGAGAAATAATACGTGGACTATGACAGAACTACCACCCGGGAAACAAGCACTAGGCAGCAAATGGGTATATAGAATCAAATATAAATCTGATGGAACCATTGAGTGATACAAAGCAAGATTGGTGGTGTTCGGAAATACTCAGCAATAAGGGGTTGATTATACTGAGACATTTGCACCCGTCGCAAAGATGATAATTGTGCGTACTTTATTATCTGTAGCAGCTGGCTGGAATTGGGAAGTTCATCAAATGGACGTACATAACGCCTTCTTACACATAGATTTATCTGAAGAAGTATATATGAAAATACCTCCTGGATTTTGCACTTCAAAACCCTATCAAGTTTGTCGCTTGAATAAATCGTTATATGGATTGCGTCAGGCTCCTCGGTTCTAGTTTTCTAAACTCACGAATTCTCTTCGTCAATATGGATTCACACAATCATATGCAGATTATTCACTGTTTACTTTTAGGAAAAATAATATCTTTCTCTACATTTTAATTTATGTTGATGATTTGTTGATTTCTGGAAATGATGTAGTCAGCATTAACAAATTTAAGTCTTACCTAGGATCTTGTTTCCATACGAAAGATCTGGGTCATTTTAAGTACTTTTTAGGCATTGAAATTGCTCGCAGCGAAGCAGGGTTTTATTTGAGTCAAAGCAAATATGCGTTGGAAATTATATCTAAAGCAGGTATGCTGGGTTCTAAGCCTATTTCTACACCAATAGAGCCAAACCATCAATTGGCTAAAGCTTCTGGAGATTTCTTTGCTCATCTGGACTGGTATCGGCGTCTTGTCGGAAAATTGATTTACTTGTCTATAACACGACCAGACCTTGCCTATTCTGTACGTATTCTTGCTCAGTTTATGCAGAATCCACGCAAGGAGCATTGAGATGCAGCTCTTCGGGTCATTCGTTTCTTTAAAGGTACACCGGACAGGGAACACTTCTTCGTTCCACTGCACTTCTTCATATGGTCGCTTATTGTGATTCCGATTGGGCTGGTTGTCCGGTGACCCGACGTTCCGTGTCCAGGTATTTTATCTCACTTGGTCATTCTCCCATCTCATGGAAGATAAAGAAGCAACATACAACGTCACGTTCTTCCGCTGAAACTGAATATCGAGCCATGGCGGTGACATTGTATGAATTAAAGTGGCTTCGTCAACTTCTTAGTGATCTTCAGATTTCTGTAAATTACTCCATACCTCTTCATTGTGACAGACAAGCAGCTATTTATACTGCAGCAAATCCAGTGTTTCACGAGCGTACCAACACATAGAGATAGATTGTCATTTTGTTCGTGATGCATTTCAGGTAGGTTTGATCACTCCAGTTTACATTCCAAGTGCTTCGCAACCAGCTGATGTTCTCACGAAAGCACTGAATCTACCACAATTCCGCAAGCTAATTTGCAAGTTGGGCATTTGTGATCTGTATGCTCCAACTTGAGGGGGAGTGTTGAAATTTGAAATATTATTTTGTCGATATGTTATCTGATAGTTTAGATATTTAGGCACATATCTTGGAACGACTTCCTCCTTTAGAGGAAGTCATCTTTTGTAAATACGGAATAGCAGAGAATAGAAACACAGAAAAAATTGACAGGAAAATTTTCCTACTGAAAACTTTTAAATGTATCATCTAGTGTCCAAAATGCATCATCTAGTACAAATGCTGAGAGCGAGAAATTTCAACATTTTAATATCAAGAATCTAGAAAGAAGATAATTTATTTATTTTTTTCTTCATATTTTGGTAGTAGTAATAGTTAATGGTTAATGCACCAGGAGTGGGTATTAAACAATTTTGTGTGGTTGCGCGCAACATATAAAAAAATGATTTGATTTGATTTCAGCAATATTAGTTAAACATTACTCAAAGTTTATAAAACCGATCTTTTATCAAGATCCTATTTTGGGTTTTCAAAGAAAAAAAATCAAGATCCTATTGGGGTTCCATGTGGATTCTCCTTGCATACCGTTGGTTCTTCACATGGTTCTAATGAGGGGTAAGCTACGCGAGTACCATTCGACACGTTTTACTCGACTCGATACTTTTTATTTAATTCGAATTTGTTTCGAATTTTAAAATTTTATTTTGAAATTGAGTTCAACTATTTGCGTCGAGTTCGAACTCAAATTCAAATTTTAATTTCGAATTTTTTTAAAAGATATTATATATAATAATTAATTAGGCTCAAACTCGATTCGTTTGGTTAACGAGTTTGCTTGAACTCGATTAACAACAAATTCGAACTGAATTTTGACTGAGCGACTCACGAAGTTTGACTCATATACACCCTAATTCGGATTAAAATATTTTCTTGATCGGCTGATTTAATTGTTTTCTGATTACTATATTAATCTTACTGATTACTCTATTAATCTTACATTGAACTTCATATCTCACGGTAGCCAAGAATCAAGTTGGAACCATTAAATTTAATGCTGTTCCTCCGGTCAGATCGTTTTCTTATTGTTAGAAAATAATGTTGCTCAGAGTCTTAATGAGAGAAAGAGAGGATTTTACTGCAATTTTTAGTCGGTTTCTGATCAAGTAATTCTCCCAATCTGTTAATACTCTTACCCGTTTTAAAATCAAAGAAAAATTAAGATGAGTTGAAATTCGTCTATTTTTTTATTAAAGGCATAATAAAAAAAAATATCAAATAGTACGGGTAAATTGGATTAGAAAACTAATTAGAGAACCCTTAAGAAAACTAATACCCACAGAGTCAATTGGATTATTGTTTATAGGTCAGGTGGAGACTATTATCGACGTGCATTTGGTGCAGAAAATTGATTTCAAAAATGCAGGAAGAACATTAGATGAACGTTTGTATGTCTTTTATTTTATATTGAATAATTATCATATTTAGTCCACTACAAATTTTTAATGTAAGGTCCAAAATATTTAATTCAATAGTTTAAGATTCTCAACAAACTTTCGAGTTATACAACCATTGCTCTTTTTCTTGAAAAAAAGTTGAAAAGAGACCGTAAAATCACATAATTAATTCAATTTTCAAAATTTTCTCCATTTTTTCTCTACAATTTCTCTGAAACAGCCTTGAATTCTCTCAAATTTCATCTTCAACCATTGCTTTCAAAAGAACAAGTTGAAGATGAAATTTGAGAGATTTCAAGGATGGTCTAAATGAAGTTGCAAAGAAAAAAAAAAAAAAAAAAGGAGAATTGATGGAAATTGAATGAAATTGGTTATTCCAGGGCAGTATAAAAGAGATTCACGGTTGGGTATGGAGGGAAAATTATGATTTGTCAAATTTACCCTAAAAAAATGCTGTCACATGAGAGCCACGTGAGTTGTTGGTTGGATTACTTTAGGTATATAAAAAGCAAAAAATCAAGATGATATATAGAATTCGAAAATATTGTAAAGTTTAGGTATATAAATGGATAATTTTTCATATATATGTGTGTGTACGTGTATGTGTGTCACACACACATATATATATACATACATATATATACATATATACATATATACATACATACATATATATACACTAGGTGGAATCTCCACACCTCGGTGCGGAGGGATGCCCGAGGCTAACATTATAGTAATATTTAGAAACTCATCTGTAGGCTCTTCAAGGCCATGTTCTCCCAATATTTTCTTCTTTTCCAGCCTAATTTTACTTTCCCTTAAAACCAATGATGATGGGACTCAGCCTGGAGTAGGCTTTTGACTGGGTCAAAGGATGCCTGGACCGGTTCGGGTTGGCCACCCGGGCCGTCCGTTGGCGACCCGCGCACGCCCCCTCGTTTTATTCTCCTGCCTCCTCGATTTCTGGGTAGTCTCTCCCTCTCCTCCTCTTGATTGTCTTTTCATTCTCTCCTCTGTCTTTTGAGTTCCTCTGGACTCTCTGGTTGTTTCTCCTTTCTGCGGCACCGCTTCTGCTCCCCTCTCTCTGCACCGGTATTCTATGTGTATCCGTTATTCGCCGGTCTTCTTTCTCACCTTTGATTATCTGTTGGTGTGCTTAGAGAGTGAGCCGTGAGAAAAAGAAAAGAGAGAGAAATAGAGAAAAAGGGTTGCCGGTGACCATGGCTGAGGTCATTTATGAGGGTATAATACCCGATCATTCCCTTGCTTACCTTCGGCGCCTCGACGCGGCGTTGCCGCTGCTCGGCGACCGTTTGCATTTCTGGTGACCATTCGGTTTCACCTCCTTGGTCATCTCTTTGATTTTCCCCCATCGATTTCACTGCGGCGATGGTAAGTGGAACATCTCTTTGTTCATTTGGGTTTTCTTTTGATATTAACCGAGTGTTAATTTTGCAGATTGCCTAATATATATATATATATATATATATATTTACTGTTACTGTTCTTGAAGATTGAATCTTCTGTGTTTTTCTTTTTATTCTTCCGCTGATTTGTGGTTGTGTAATAGTAATTAGTATTTTGTAATAGTAATTAGAAGTATTTTTCTTCAACAAGTGGTATCAGAGCCTGGTTTTGGCTCACCGGTGCCTGCATCCGACAACAACCTTTCGGATATGAGGAGTTCCTCAGATTCGGCCAGTAAAGTTCCTCTTACTTACTCTGTTCTTACAGTTTTATTATTATTGTTTCTGTTGATTTGACTTGCCGCCAGTTTCTGTTTTTCCTGTTTGTGTGTTTCGGCTTGTAGCCGGCTTCTGTTCTCTGTTTTTTAGTTTCTTTCTTTCGGCTTGCTGTCGGCTATACATTGCTGGTTGTTTGTTGCTACGGCTTGCCACCGATTCTTGCCATTACTGAAATTACTATTATTATTTCAACCTCTGTTTTTTTTCCCTTTAGTTTGTTATTCCATTTTTTTTTCTTTTTCTTCTTCAAAAACAAAAACCCAAGCCTAGCTTGAATCCGTGAGATTTCAAGTATCTGTGTCTTGGCGTTTTTCTTTCTGATTTCAAAAGTTTATATATATATATATATATATACACACACATTATATATTTTGTTCCTATCTTTTTCTGCTGTTTGGTGAATTTGTCTGATTCAGCCATTTTTTTTCTCGTTATACTGTTTGTTTTTTCTTTGTTTTCTGCTTAGGTTTTTTTTTTTTTTTTTTTTCTTGTGTTCTCTGTTACACTGTTTTTCTTAAGCCAAAACCAAACCTAATCAAACAAACTAAAACAAACAACGCCGTCTTTCTTTGAAAGTTTTCTTTTATCTCTCTGTTTTTTGAAAAAAAAATCCGGACAGTTTTATTCAAAACTTTTTTAAATCTTTCATCTTTTCTAAGCCATCGAATTACACCTATTTGCCTTTAAAACATGTCAGTTCCAAAAATTGAAACTGATAGGTTTGATGGAAAATCTGATTTTGTAATGTGGCGGAGGAAAATGAAAGCAGTTTTGCTACAAAATAAAATTGCTCCCGCTATTTGCAGCCCTGAAGAGTATCCGGAATCTCGAAATGGCGAAATTCTTAAAGAAAAACTAGGAGATGCTCATAGTTGCCTCACTTTGCATTTGACTGATAACGTTTTACGAGAAATTGATAAAAAAGACAATGCTTTTGAAATCTGGACAAAATTGGAAAAACTATACTTGGGAAAATCTCTTTCTAATAAAATTTATTTAAAAGAACAGCTTTTCGGTTTCAAAATAAGTGGGATAAAATCACTTTCTGAAAATATAGATGATTTGAATAAAATCATTTTGGAACTTCAAAACGTCGGAGAAAAAATCTCTGATGAAAATATTGCAATTATTTTACTAAATGTCTTACCTGATTCTTTTAATGATGTCAAATCTTCTATTAAATATAGCAGAGATGATTTGTCTCTTTCTAATGTCAAAAATGTTTTAAAATCAAAAGATTTGTATTTGAAAAAAGAAAATAAATCTCATGGTGAAAATCTTTTTGTGAGAGGAAGGATTGACCGGAGAGAACCTCCTAGTCATCGTTTTAAAAGCCGTTCCAAATCACGAGAGAAAAGCAAAGTAAATGTTTTTTTATTGTGAGGAAGAAGGACATATGAAAAATAAGTGTTTTAAACGAATCAAAGATGAGAAACAACGTAAACATGGTAAAGGAGGTAATAAAGTCGACAAAACTCACGTTTTCGAATAAGATGATAACTCTATGTTTTCTGAGGTTTTGTGTGTTTCTCTTTCTCCTTCATGTACTGATGTTGTTAATCATTGGGTGCTTGATTCTGGTTGCTCATTTCAAATGACACCTAACAAACACTGGTTTTCTGAGTTCAAACCTTTAACCCAAGGAAAAGTTTTTATGAGTAATAATCAAGTTTGTGATATTAAAGGGATTAGTAATATCTTCATAAAAATGCATGATGACGTGACTAAAAAACTCATTGAGGTGAGATACGTGTCTTACTTATGTCAGAATCTTATCTCCCTTAGTTATTTAGACTCTCTGGGTCTCTCTTTTAAATCCAAAAACGGAATTTTACGTGTTTGCAAGGAAATCTAGTCATGCTAAAAGGTTTTAAAAAAGAAACTTAATACATCCTTCTTGGTAAAACAGTCTGCAACTCCACTGCTTCGGTTTCAATATCTGTCCCTGAGAAAACTATGTTGTGGCATCAGAGGATCGGCCACATTAGTGAAAAGGGGCTTTATCATTTACAAAAACAAAAACTTTTATGTGGTGACAAAATAGATTCCTTGGATTTTTGTGATCACTGTGTTTTGGAAAAACAACATAAAATCAGTTTTTCAACCAGTATACACAAGTCTTCTGCACCTCTTGATTATATGCATTGTGATCTATAGGGACCTGAGAAGGTTCCGACTTACGGTGGTAATGTTTATTTCATGTCTATTGTTGATGATTTTTCTAAGCATGTATGGGTTTTTCTTTTAAAAACAAAGACCAAACGTTTGAAAAATTTTGTGAATGGAAACGTTTTGCCGAAAATCATTCTTAAAATAAATAAAAAACTATCAGGACCGATAACAGTCTTGAATTTTGTAACCGGAAGTTTTCTGGCTCATGTGCATTGCATGGCATTTTACGCCATAGAACGGTTAGACATAACCCACAGCAAAACGGAGTTGCCGAAAGGATGAATCGTACCATTATGGATAAGGTCGGGTGTCTTTTAGTTTCTTCTGGTATTCCAAAACCTTTATGGGGTGAAGCTGTTAGTACAGCAGTATACCTCATCAATAGATCTCCGTCCACAGCTATAAACTTTAGGACTCCTATAGAACTCTGGTGCGGTAAACCTCCTAACCTTTCCAATCTGAAAGTTTTTGGTTGTGCAGCTTTTGCTCATCAAAAAGAGGGTTATATCCAAGGTCTAGAAATAGGGTGTTCATAAGATATCCTAGAGGTGTAAAGGGTTATAGAGTGTGGTTAAAGGGTGAACCAGGGCTGAGGGTTATTATCAGTAGGGAAGTCATCTTCAACGAGTTAGAGATGCCTTGTCTTAAGGATAAACCTATCTCCGATAATCCTCCTAGTATTCTCACTCCTAGTAGCATTCTGATGGAGGTGGAGACCATCTCCGAACCTCTCTTAGATCCACCTCAGGAACTTGAAACCAATCCTGAGTCTTTTGCTCCTTCCAGTAGTACTCCTGTTCCTGAAACCTCTTATCCTATTCTAGATGGTTCTGATGAGGAAGAGGAACATCCTGAGGCTCAAACCCAAGCTCTTAGGGATTATCAACACGCTAGAGATCGAGTTCGTAGGGTACCCAAGGATCATCCTCGGTATGGTTACTCCTACATTGTATCATATACTTTTGCTGTTGCATCTTATGTGGAGGAAAAATAACCTTTATTTTTTTCTGAGGTCTTGAAAAGTCCTAATTGCATTTTATGGTTACATGCGATGGAAGAAGAAATGTTTTCTTTAAACAAAAACAAAACCTGGATTCTTATTCCAAAACCTTCAAAACAAAAGCTTGTTGATTGTAAATGGATTTTCAAAATAAAAGAATCTAAGTCTTCTAACGAACCTCCTAGGTTCAAGGCCAGACTTGTTGCAAAATTTTTTTCACAACTTGAGGGTATTGACTTTAATGAAATTTTTTCTCCTGTTGTTAAATACAAAACAATTAGGATTGTTCTTACTCTAGTTGCTTTCTATGATCTTAATCTTGAACAACTTGTTGTGAAAACTGCCTTTTACATGGTGATATTGAAGAAACCATTTATATGCGTCAACCACCTGGTTTTGAGGTAAAGGGTAAGGAACACATGGCGTGTCTTTTGAAAAAGTCTTTATATGGGCTTAAACAATCTCCAAGGCAATGGTACAAGAGGTTTGATTCCTTTATGTCTAAAATTGGTTTTTCAAAAAGCAACTATGATAGTTGTCTTTATTTTTCTGGTAATAATGTGGATTCTGTCATTTATTTGTTGCTGTACGTGGATGATATGTTAATAGCCTGTCGTCACAAAGCTAAGATCGATGATCTGAAATCCTTGCTGAAATCTAAGTTCGATATGAAGGATTTAGGGATTGCATCCAAAATTCTTGGCATGAGTATTTCAAGAGATAGACCTTATCATTCTCTTTTTCTATCTCAAAAGCCTTTCCTTTAGAAAATCGTATCCAAATTTTCAATGCACTTGTGTAAACCCGTTACAACTCCTCTTGCTAGCCACTTTAAACTTTCGAACAAAACCTGTCCTAAAACTGAAAGTGAAAAGAGATATATGGCCAATATCCCTTACAGAATGGCTATAGGCTCAGTTATGTACTCAATGATATCTACCCGTCCTGACATTGCTGTTTCTATAAGCCTTCTCAGCAGATTTATATCGAATCCCAGAAGCGATCATTAGGCTGCCCTCAAGTGGCTACTATGTTACCTAGATGGAACTGTGGATCGGGGTTTACACTATCATAATTGATCTGATTTTGAATTAATTGGATTTGTTGATTCTGATTTTGCAGGTGATAAGGATGGTAGAAAATCTACCACTTCCTATTTCTTTACCCTTGCGGGTAATTGCATTTCATGAAGTCCCAACTACAGGCTGTAGTTGTTTTGTCAACTACTGAGGTTGAGTATATAACGGCAACGGAAGCAATCAAAGAAGCCATCTGGCTTCAAGGGCTATTGAGTGAATTAAATATTTTACATTCTAAAGTTATTATTTATACAAATAGTAAAAGTTGTTTACATTTGTGTAAAAATCCGGTCTATCATGAACGGACGAAACATATTGATGTCAAATACCACTTTATTAGAGAAAAGGTCTCTAGTGGTATTGTTGACATAGATAAGATTAGTACTCATAATAATCCTGCTGATTTTAGTACTAAAATAGTAAACACTGACAACTTTATGTTTTGCAGGGACTTTCTTCATGTGGAAATAATTTGACTCAAATTGAGTCATTTCAGGGATGGAAAATATTGTTCGAGGTGGAGATTGTAGGCTTTTCAAGCCTATGTTCTCCCAATATTTTCTTCTTTTCCAGCCCAATTTTACTTCCCCTTAAACCCAATAATGATGGGCCTCAACCTGGAGTAGGCTTTTGACTGGGTCAAGGGATGCCTGGACCGGTTCAAGTTGGCTACCCGGGCCGTCCATTGGCTACCCGCGCACGCCCTCTCGTTTTATTCTCCTGCCTCCTCGATTTCTGGGCACTCTCTCCCTCTCCTCCTCTTGACCGTCTCTTCATTCTCTCCTCTATCTTTTGAGTTCCTCTAGACTCTCTAGTTGTTTCTCCTTTCTGCGGCACTGCCGCTGCTCCCCTCTCTTTGTACCGTTGTTCTATGTGTATCTGTTATTCGCCGGTCTTCTTTGTCACCTTTGATTATCTATTGGTGTTCTTAGAGAGTGAGCCGTGAGAAAAAGAAAATAGAGAGAAATAGAGAAAGAAGGTTGCCAGTGATTTCCGTCATGGCTAAGGCCATTTCTGAGGGTATAATACCCGATTATTCCCTTGCTTACCTTCAGCGCCTTGACGCGGCATTGCCGCTGCTCGTCAACCGTTTGCATTTCTGGTGACCGTTCGGTTTCACCTCCTCAGTCATCTCTTTGATTTTCCGCCGCTGGTTTCACCACGGCGGTGGTAAGTGGAACATCTCTTTGTTCATTTGGGTTTTCTTTTGATATTAACTGGGTGTTAATTTTGCAGATTACCTTTAATATATATTTACTGTTACTGTTCTTGAAGATTGAATCTTTTGTATTTTTCTTTTTATTCTTCCGCTAATTTGTGATTGTGTAATAGTAATTAGTATTTTGTAATTGTAATTAGAAGTATTTTTTTCAACATCATCCTTATATGAGGGAGTGAAAAGATAAAAGATGGTTAAATATGTATGCTGATAAGAAGTTAAACGAAAGATGTCCACATATAGGTGGAGGTTTTTGGCCTATGTATTTACATATTCATGTTCTTATGAGTCAAAATCTTCTCATAAGAAGGTAGTGTGTCCTCATAGCTAGATTTATTCATACAAGGCCAAATTACAAAAGATGGCCACATATATATAGGTTTTTTTTAACTTTATGACCTTGTATGAATAGGTTTGAGGATTGTGCAAAATAGAGAGGTTCATATACAGTAAGTTTCCAGAAGAAAGTAAGAGAGGTTCTTTGGGAGATTAGATCAATCCATCTTAATCTTCTTTGTTGGTATTTCTGTTGTTTGTGCTTCAAAAACTTCAGATACTGTCCTAGCTTGTTTTGCTTGTATTGCTGGGCGTGAGATTTGAGAATCTCCCATTTGAGTGTGTATGTTTCGTGTTTTGTTCACTTGAAACTGGAAGTGGAATCAACAAATTTTGTTGTTGATCTAGCATGTTAGAGTGGCTTATTTGTTCTTCTATGGTGAGATTGAGATTGTTTGAGTGCGCAGCAATTGCAATATATTTGTTTAGATACCCCATGTCTCCAGTTGATCATTTCACAAAAGCAGTCAATGTTTACGATTCAATTGCTGCATGAATTATTGGGAAATCTATTTTCTCCTGCGTAAATAGAAGGATTTAGATGGTGAGTAATTCTAAAATAATTTTTGGAGTAGGGATAAGTGGTTGAGCTTGATCAGTAAAACTGTTACGTTTTCCTTTCATTCATGGTATTGAAGAGCATTGAATGGCACGAGTTGTTCTCCATTTGATCCATACAGCTGAAGATTAATTTATGTTGTTCCATCTAATAGCTGCACTATGTGGCAGTACCTACATAATAGAGGCGTATGTAAGATAACAAAGAGACATATAATATTAAATGTGATATATAGAGCTAACTTGGTGTTGATAATGTGATTGATGGTGTTTAGAGGAAGTGAAAGAATAGAAGAAAATGTAATATGATCACTATGGTCATACTGGAGTGAATCATTGAACTCTTAACCTTATGTGAAAACTATGGAAGTTTTCCATATTACATCCTTTTCCTCAACCATCCCATGATCAGTTCAATATTACCCTCTTCTTATTATATTACTAGGTACAGAAAGTATTAAACACACAATCGGTACAAAATAGACGACTAAAATGACAAAAACTGTGAAGTGTTTGATTGTATGATTTATAGTCATTTTATGATTCCAATTTATAGTCATTGTATGATTCTAATATTCAAAGTTTATCCATATCGATTCTTAGCCTCAAACAAAAACAAAAAGTGCCCAACAAAAATACATAGAAATAACAGGTTTTTTAGAAACTGATTGGAAGTTCACTTACCAATTAAGAAACCAACCACAAACCCTCTTCAAAAAAGTGAAAAGAATATGAATAGGAAAAGACCCCAAATAGACTATGAGTCAACTAAACAAAAAAAAGAAGAAGATTTGCCCTCAACAAATCAAGTATAATACTATAGATCATCATTCATATACTACAAATGCTACTAATTAAGAACAGGTCGATAAAGAAATACCACAAAAAATAAAGTAAAAGACGATGATTTTTTTCAGTTCTCTTGCAGCTAAGCCATTTCTTTCAAAATCTACAAACAGAAACTATCTGGATATATGTCTATTTTGGTAGTAGACAAAAGCCCTAAAGGGTTTGATTGTATGATTTATAGTCATTGTATGATTCCAATTTATAGTCATTGTATGATTCCAATTTTCAAAGTTTATCCGTATAAATTCTCATCCTCAAACAAAAACAAAAAGTGCCCAACAAAAATACAAAGAAATAAGAGGCTTTTTAGAAACTGATTGGAAGTTCACTTACCAATTAAGAAACCAACTACAAACCCTCTTCAGAAAACTTGATTTTAGATCCAAAAATAATAGATCCATAAAGAGTATCAAGAAAGTAAATTCCGTACAGTAGAAAAAAGTGAAAAGAATATGAATAGAAAAAGACCCCAAATAGACTATGAGTCAACTAAACAAAAGAAAGAAGAAGATTTGCCCTCAACAATCAAGTATAATACTATAGATCATCATTCATATACTACACATGCTACTAATTAAGAACAAGTCGATAAAGAAATACCACAAAAAATAAAGTAAAAGATGATGACTTTTTTCAGTTCTCTTGCAGCTAAGCCATTTCTTTCAAAATCTACAAACAGAAACTATCTGGAGATATGTCTATTTTGGTAGTAGACAAAAGCTCTAAAGTGTTTGATTGTATGATTTATAGTCATTGTATCATTCCAATTTTCAAAGTTTATCCATATAAATTCTCATCCTCAAGCAAAAACAAAAAGTGCCCAACAAAAATAAAAAGAAATAAGAGGCTTTTTAAAACTGATTAGAAGTTCACTTACCAATTAAGAAACCAACTACAAACTCTCTTCAGAAAACTTGATTTTAGACCCAAAAATAATAGATCCCTAGTAAGTATCAAGAAAGTAAATCCCGCACAACAGGAAAAAGTGAAAAGAATATGAATAGAAAAAGACCCAAAATAGACTATGAGTCAACTAAACAAAAGCAAGAAGATTTGCCATGAACAAAGCAAGTATAATACTATAGATCATCATTCGTATACTACAAATACTACTAATAAGAATAGGTCTATGAAGAAACTAACTGGAGATATGCTATTTTTGTAGTAGGTAAGAAATAAATAAAAAAAATATCCATTCACAAAAAGAGATTTATTTTAGTTAATGCAAAAAGAGCAACATAATTCTTTTGCAAAGAGGAAATATGATAAGAGGGTCAGAAGAAGTGTAATTGGGAAGTAAAAACCAACAATAATGGGATGAAAAAGCATCGAATAAATATATTCTCAGGGTTCTATTCTATGTAACAAGTTAGAGCGAAAAGAAAAGACTTGTTTGTAGTGTTATGTTTCGAGAACTTTGTTCAAGAAGTAAAACATGATCAATGATTAAGTAGCAATTTGCATGGAATTTAGAGTTGAAGTAATGAGAAGAAGATTTTGTGTGACCTTGCTGTTACTTGAACTTCTTTTTGACAGTTATGACATGACATCAAGCATCCGGGGCTTGAAAAAATTCCCTTGAAACATTGTGGGCAGCACTTGTAGTAGATCGTTTGTGATGTGTCTTTCAGTTGTGACTTTCATCATACCCAGTGGGTTAGTTTCTATCAAGAGAATAGAGTACATTTTCGTTATGGATAATGGGTAAAAGATTGATATGTTGTAAGTTATAATTTTAATGATATCTATCAAAAATGTCGTTCTAGATATTACTGGATCTTGTTGTAATAAGTAGACAATAGGAATGATATCTTCGACTTGTGGTATTAGAAAGAGAAAGGTTAGATTACTGTACATTTGTTTTGCGACCATTTAAGCTATGGCAGCATGATTTTCCAAGCACTTTTCATTATGAGGATATAAACAATAAGTTTATATTGCTATTTAAAATTTATGGCATGTGATTTGTTGAGTATTAAGCTCATAAATGTGTACCAAATTTTTAGTTCGGTTACACCTAGGAGTGGTGGGTCCATCGTCAAGAAGCTTTGAAATTTGGTTGAGATAGTCAAAGCTGTTAAGAGTACTTTTTAAGGATTAAAAATGCCTTTGTGCTCGAAATGAGCATTAATTGATTGAAAAACCTTAGGGGGGGAGAGGGGGGGGATGAATAAGCAAATTTTCAAAAACTATTTCGTGTAATTAAAAGATAAACCTCCAATTTTGTTTGAGAAGGAATACTAAAATACTTTTTTAATAAAAATCCAAATCAAACAAAATCTTACAGTTATGACAATCAAGGAAATAGCATAGAATAAAGATGCACAACAATTTATAGTGGTTCACTCTCTCAAAGAGCTACGTCCACTACCTTGAGTCAACACCCAAGGATTTACCAAATCCATTATAATCACAATATACAACAAACACAAGTTTAAGGATCATCCAACAAGGGTTTTGCAGACAACCACAATTCCAACAAGGTTTCAACTCAAACCTTTGATATCAAAAGAACAATATATAAGTAGGGAACAATGTTACCAAGTGAGCTTGATATAAATGATACAACTCAATGGAATACTTCTACAAGCTCCTCTTTACTTCTCCTTTGATAGATGATCACAAATGAAGCTCCAAGAGGATTTTTCTATTTGTTTTTATGAGATGAAGATATTTGAAAGAATGTACTTTTAAAGCCCTTTAAATGTTTTAAAATGATCTCAATAAATTTTCAACCAACTTCCTTGCATTTACGGCAGATGAAAAACTCAATTTATAGAAGAGGGAGCAAGTGACCATTATTGTTCTGTAACGGTAATATTTCAACGGTAAAAATTGAAAACCGGACGGTCGGTTTCAGAAAACAGACGTCCAATTTCCTTGTAAAATAGAAATCAGATGAGCCGTTTTTTTTTAAAAAAAAAAATAGGAAGACCGGTTTTGAAACAGAAAGAATCGGATGACATCCTACAAAAATCGAACGACCGATTTTTCTAGCTTAGAAAAATCGGATGACCAATTTTAAAATAGAACGTCCGATTTTTCTTTTCCTTTTAAAATTGACCGGTTTTTGAGAAAGATTTTACAGCCAGTTTTAACACCAAAAGTGCTTTCCTTCCTATTTCAAAAACATGTATTCTTGATACTCTTTTAGAGATAGGCATCAAAAACTCTATCAAGAATACTTGGATTTTTCAAGAATGGTTTACAAAAAGAAATTCATTTAAGGAGCTTCACACTTGATTAACAAACAAAGATGAGAGTTAGGGAGTTTTACAAAAATACCTTAGCACATCCCTAACTAAGACACAAGTCTTCAAGGTATTAAATGGCTTGATCTTTTCTCTTTCATTTTGCCTTGATCACCAAGATCTTTTGCTTCTAAGAGTGTAGCCTTGAGACTTCAAATATGCTTCTTTTGTTCTATTGAAACTAAGCCTAATATTTCATCACACAAACATATATTAATCATAATCAAAATCATATGCAATAATGCCCTTAGGGCTAACACTAATATATAGGAATAATGAAACTTTGTTGCTTTAAGCATGTGTGGATGATCGAAAGGTCAGAATGCATGATTTTTTGGTAGATTTAGATGGAATCAAAGGATTATATATGAAGAATTAGAGGCATGGATCTTTAATAACAAGAGATAAGTTGACATTACTGAATGAAGTTTAGTAAGATTGAGCACTTACAGCTGTATGAAGTTGATTTTAATTGTAAGCCAGCAACTGTGGGATAGCTTTTGATTTTTCTGCATGATGTTCTCTTATTCATCACGCTGAAATTCCCGCCAAAAAAGTGAGTGCAATAGGGTTTTTCTTGCAAAAATAGTATAGTAATTAGCTTTTGATAAGGTACTTATTTTAATGAAATATGTGATATATTCATATTTACTCTTGGTTCACAATGACGAAGTCTTGAATTATTGTTGGGCCATGAGCTGTATTGACTTCTTTTGGATTTAGTGAATGAATTATTGCTTCCAGTACAACTGCAATGAAATAAAGATTTTGTTATTGTTATGTTTTGGAGTTGAAAATTTTAGTAATGAGGAGTTAAAAGGATAAAGAAATATTTACTACAATCTTGTTCGGTGTCCATAGAACGAAAAAAAAAAAAATCATTATATCGGTGAAATTTGTGTAGTTCGGGCAATGTTGGAGGGATTGTTTCTTGAATGGCTTGAACAAGAGAGTTGGTGTATATTATCCGATGAACTTCTCCTACTTTGTTTGCATACTCAAGATTTATAGCCCTTACTTTAGCATTTGCGATCTTGTATCTATTTCTTGCTTTCAATCTAGTTTTGAAGTGGGCTATAGCTTTGTCATAAAGCATTGCAACTGTTGTTATTCCTTGTCAAAAAGTTCAATAGAGGCATGTAACAAGCATTTGATGATGTAGAAAAAAATGTAGAAGGAAATATCAAATAAATTAATCAAATTCTTCATGAATAACCTAATAGACAATTTGCTGCTTAAACATGCGGATGAAATTATGTATTTTATCTAATGGGATGATTGTGTCCTCGTTACTCTATTAACATGCAAACCAAGCTTGAATATCGAATTCTGGTTCATGTACCAGAAATAAAGCGAAGATTTTGATAAGAAATAAATTTAAAAAATATAGATCTATAACGTGTAATTAATTACTTTCTGTTCGGTAATATTTCAACTGTAAAAACTGAAAACTGGACAACCGGTTTTAGAAAACAAACGCCTAATTTCCTTGTAAAATAGAAATCATATGAGCCGTTTTTTTTAAAAAAAATAGGACGACCAATTTTGAAATTGAAAGAATCGGACGACATCCTACAAAAATCAGACGATCGATTTTCTACAGCTAGAAAAATCGAACGAACGGTTTGAAAATAGGACGTCCGATTTTCTTTTCCTTTTGAAAAATCGGATGGTCGGTTTTAAAATCAGATGACTGGTTTTTGAGAAAGATTTTACAGCTAGTTTTAACAACAAAAGAACTTTCCTTCCAATTTCACAAACATGTATTCTTGATACTCTTTTAGAGATAAGAGAAGTTTCAAAGGCATAAAAAACTCTATCAAGAATACTTGGATTTTCAAGAATGGTTTATAAAAAGAAATTCATCCAAGGAGCTTCACACTTGATCAACAAACAAAGATGAGAGTTAGGGAGTTTTACAAAAATACTTTAGCAAATCCCTAACTAAGACACAAGTCTTCAAGGTTTTCAATGGCTTGATGTTTTCTCCTTCATTTCGCCTTGATTACTAAGATCTTTTGCTTCTAAGAGTGTAGGACTTCAAATATGATTCTTTTGTTCTATTGAAACTAAGCTTAATATTTCATCACACAAACATATGTTAATCATAATCAAAATCATATGCAATAATGCCCTTAGGGCCTTTTTTATTATAACAAATACATATGAAAGAAGAACAAAAGAGCAAGTATAAAAACATGGCGATGCTTCAAGGACAATATCAATTGAAGCAAAGCATAACAAACACCATAAGAGAGAGAGAGAGAGAGAGAGAGAGAGAGAGAGAGAGAGAGAGAGAGATAACTCCCCCTATGAATTTGAAAACATGCCAAGGATTTTGAAAGATAGTTTAGAGAGATAAGCTCCCCCTAAAAACATGCTTCACAATAAATATGACAAAAAAGATTATTAAGGCAACTCCAAGCCATATTCATAAAGCCTTATACTATCATCAATTCATTATAACCATATCATTGCAAAATCAAAAAGCACCATATCATATCAACATAAGCATCTTTTAACACAAGGTAAAAACCTCTAAACAAAAGACATGCTATTCATTATAACCATATCATTGCAAAATCAAAAAGCGCCATATCATATCAACATAAGCGTCTTTTTAAAAAAAAAAACTCTAACAAAAGGCATGCTATTTTTCCCTTTTAGTTCTTGCACACTTTTTCTCCCCCTTTTGTCATAAATCAAAAAGATATTTGGGAGAGACTTCAAGGGATCATAGAACGGGTAACTACAATTGGACTTTCAACATTAAAGTATCATCATGAAGTCTATAAAAAAAACATGGCATCAAGATAACACAATAACAATTAGAAAAGCGGTTGACCGAAATCTAAAATCGGTCGTCCGGTTTTTGTAGAAGGAAGAAATCAGACGTCCATTTTTTTTATCGAGGTCGTCCGATTTAGTCGTACGAATATCTCGGTAATTTTTTTTAAGGAAAACTTTGAGTCCATTTTTTGAACCGGACGTCCGGTTTTTAAAAGTTGCGTCCAATTTTTTTAAAAAACAATTTTGGTGAGAATAAAGAGTAAGAGGAAATATGAAAACTCAAACCACACACATTAGTCATGAAATTTGCCAATACCAAGCAATTTTCTCAAATAACACAAACGTTCTTCAGAAAGGGGTTTTGTAAAAATATCAGCAATAATCCAAAACTCTACACACAAGGAATCATCATTAAACTTAGGCTCAATGGGAGATAATACGGCAAAATTATCAATAAAGTACCTTCTTGTTCTTACTCCTTGTGATACATCGCCAATGATTTTATCCTTGGTGTGTCCTTTTGGATATATCACAACTTGAGGAGGACTTTGAGCTTCTTGATCATTTTCTTGTTTTTCTTCAATCTTTTCTTCCTCCACAGCATTTTCTTCCATTGCTTGAGTGTACAAAGGTTGGTAGCTTAAAGAGTTATCTATGTCATCATCATTTCTCTTTTCAAATATGTTAGTTTCATCAAAGTTTACATGACTGGACTCTTCAACACGTAAAGTTCTTTTGTTGAAAATTCTATAAGCTTTCTTGTTTGAAGAGTATCCAAGAAAAATTCCCTCATCGGATTTTTTATCAAGTTTTCCAAGATTATCCTTCGTGTTTAAGATAAAGCATTTGCATCCAAAAACTTTGAAGTAGCCAATGGAGGGAGTTTTGTTGAAATAAGTTCAAAAGGAGTTTTCTTTACAGGAGGTCTCAAGAGAACACGATTCATCATGTAACAAGCAGTGTTCATGGCTTCGGCCCAAAAATATTTTGGTAGAGAGTTTTCACAAAGCATTGACCTTGCTATTTCTTGTGAAGTTCGATTTTTCCTTTCCACAACTCCATTTTGTTGAGGAGTTTTGGCTACCAAAAAGTTATGTGAAATATAACATCATCGCAAAGTTTTGTAAACTCTTTGTTGTTAAATTCTCTCCTATTAAATCACTTCTTATGGAAATCATTTTGCAATCAGGGGAGGTTTGAACTCTTTTGAAAAGTTTAACAAACTCATGAAATGCTTCATCTTTTTGACTTAAAAATAAAGTCCAAGTAAATTTAGAGAAATCATCCACAATAACAAAGGCATACCTCTTACCACCAAGATTAGTGGTTTTCATAGGTCCAAATAAATCCATGTGAATGAGTTCTAAAAGTTTTGAAGTTGAAATAGTTTTCTTTGGTTTAAAAGAATATTTTATTTGCTTTCCAAATTGGCGAGCACCACAAAGTTTGGTTTTCTCAAAAGTAAGTTTTGGAAATCCTGTAACAAATTCTTTAGAAGAAAGTTGGTTTAGCAAATGCATACTGACATGGCCAAGCCTTCTATGCCATAAGAATGCATCATCATCATGAACTGAGAGACATTTTAGTTTTTGTGAGATAAGATCTTCAAGATAAAAAACATAAACATTACTAACCCTTTTTGCAACAAAAATAGTTTTGTTCTCAAACTTGTTTATGATAGAAGAAGAGTCACTTTAAAAAACAACTTTGCATCCTTTATCACACAATTGGCTCATACTAAGTAAATTGAACTTCAAACCATCAATTAAAAGCACTTCCTTAATTAAACAAGATGAACCATATCTAATGTTACCTATACCGATGATCTTTCCAAAAGTAAGAAAACCACCTTCGGTTTCTCTTAGCTCATTCATGAGGGATGCATATCCGGTCATGTGTCTTAAGCATCCACTATCTAAGTACCACTTGGAGCTTGAATTATGTTCCTACAATAGGAGAAGAGATGACTTTTAGTACCCATATTCTTTTGGGTCCATAAATTTTAGTAGTTTTTACTCTCCAAATAGTTTTAACTCCCATTTCAACTTATCTTTTTACAAAACATCTAGTGGCCTTTTACCACTCTTACCAAAATAAGTACAACAAAATGGGAGAAAGATGAAGAAGCTTTAACAAAATATGTTTGCTTTGAAGAAGCATTAGAGTGGTTGTATCCAATGCCATATTTATCATAAGGAGATCTTTATGAACCAAGAAGTTTTTCAAACTTTTCTTTTCCTTGAGTAAATCTTTCAATTCACAAAGTGAGATCATTCACATTTTTCTTTAAAGATTCATAATCAATCAAACATTTTTCAAGAGAGGAAACCTTCTCGCAAAGGTTCTTGTTTTCTAAAACAAGTTTTTGAAAGTCATTGTTTGAACACTCTTTTTCTTTCTTCAAGATTTCCAAAGATTCAAGAATAGATTTATTTTCATAGATAAGTTTTGAATTCTCATCTAGTTAAAATTGAGTCTTGTTTTTCAAATCTTTGTTTCTTTTAGAAACTCTTTTGCACTCATCATACATTTCATTAAGCATAAAACTAGGATCAATATCACAATTATCATCAATGAGACTAAAAGAGTTAGAGGGTGAAGATTGTACCTCATTCTCCATGGCCATGAAGCATATGTTTCCCTTTTCATCACCTTCACTTTCACTGGTATCTTGATCCTATGCACCAATTAGGCCCTTACCTTTCTTCTTTTTCTTTAATGCCTCAAGCTTTTCTTCCAAAGCTCCTTTTTCCTTTTCGATGGCTTTGGGACAATCGGCTACAAGATGGTCGGTGCTACTACATTCAAAGTACCTAGCCTTGAAGAGTGATGATTTTTGTCCTCCTTTCTCGAACGGAGGATTCTTTCCTGTTTTATTGAAGTCTTTCTTGTAAAATCTTTTAAATTTCCTCATTACTAAGGCCATATCCTTAATCTCATCTTTATTGTTTGACGAGCATGTTTGATCTTCCTCATTTACTTTGAGTGCTATGCTTTTTCTTCCTTTGTCTTTATCTTCTATTTCATCTAATCTTTTTATTTTTATCTCATAGGTGAGGAGAGATCCTATGAGTTCTTCAATAGGAAGTTGTCTTAAATCTTTTGATTCCTCAATGGCAAGAGCTTTTGGTTGCCATGCCTTTGGGAGCGCATCAAGAATCTTTCTATTTACTTCTTCCTTTGAGTACTCTTTTCCATAAGCCTTGAGTCCATTTGTGATGTTTGTAAATCTCGTGAATATTTCACTAATACTTTCATGTTGCTTCATCACAAAGAGTTCACAATCCCTTACTAACAAATCCAACTTTGATTCTTTGACTTGGTTCCTTCATGAGTGATTTCCAATAGTTTCCACATATCATGGGCCGAGTCACATCCACTTACTTGATTGTATTCATTTACATCCAATGCACAACTTAGGATGTTCATGGCTTGATAGTTTAAAGTCATCCTTCTTGAATCATATTCATCAAACTTTTCTACTTTCTTGATTCTTCCATCCTTTTGAGGGACAGAAGGTGCTTTCTCTACAATTCTCCAAAGATCAAAGTTAGTAGAAAAAATATATATTTTGATTATAGATTTCCAAAAAGCATAATTTGTACCATTGAAAAGAGGAGATCTATTTGTAGAAGAGCCTTCTACATATGTTAAACTAGAAACATTAGCCATAGTAAAAAAAAGATCTTTTGCTTCAAGGATGTTAGTCCTTTTTTAGAGAAGCCCTGCTCTGATACCAATTGGAAAACCTTAGAGGGGGGTGAATAGGGTTTTTGGTTAATTTTCCAAAAATATTTTGTGAAATTAAAAGATAAACCTCCAATTTTGATTGAGAAGGAATACTAAAACACTTTTTTAATAAAAATCCAAATCAAACAAAATCTTACAGTTATGTAATCAAGTAAAAAGCATAGAATAAAGATGCACAACAATTTATAGTGGTTCACTCTCTCAAAAAGCTACATCCACTACCTTGATTCAACACCCAAGGATTTACCAAATCCACTATAATCACCATATACAAGAAACACAAGTTTGAGGATCTCCTAACAGGGGTTTTGCACACAACCTCAATTCTCAACACAATATAAATCAAAGGATGACCCAAGGATATTTTCAACACGAACCTTTGATATCAAAAGAACAAGAGATAAGTAGGGAACAATGTTACCAAGTGAGCTTGATATAAATGATACAACTCAATGGAATACTTCTACAAGCTCCTCTTTACTTCTTCTTTGATGGATGATCATAAATGAAGCTCCAAGAAGATTTTTCTATTTGTTTTTATGAGATGAAGATATTTGAAAGAATGTACTTTTAAAACTCTTTAAATGTTCTAAAATGATCTCAATAAATTTTCATCCAAGTTCCTTGCATTTACTGTAGATGAAAAACTCAATTTACAGAAGAGGGAGCAAGTGATCGTTACTTTTCTGTAACGGTAATATTTCAACAGTAAAAACTGGAAGCCTAATGACCGGTTTCAGAAAACAGATGTCCAATTTCCTTGTAAATAGAAATCGGATGAGCCGTTTTTTTTTTTCAAAAAATAAGAAGACTGCTTTTGAAACAGAAAGAATCGGACGACATCCTACAAAAATCGAACGACCAATTTTTCTAGCTTAGAAAAATTGGACGATCGGTTTTAAAATAGGATGTCCGATTTTTCTTTAGCTTTTGAAAAATCGGATGACCGATTTCTGAGAAAGATTTTACATCCAATTTTAATAACAAAAGAGCTTTCCTTCCTATTTCAAAAACATGTATTCTTGATACTCTTTTAAAGATAAGAGAACTTTCAAAGGCATAAAAAACTCTATCAAGAATACTTGGATTTTTCAAGAATGGTTTATAAAAAGAAATTAATCCAAGGAGCTTCACACTTGATTAACAAACAAAGATGAGAGTTAAGGAGTTTTACAAAAATACCTTAGCACATCCCTAACTAAGACACAAGTCTTCAAGGTCTTCCATGGCTTGATCTTTTCTCCTTCATTTTGCCTTGATTACCAAGATCTTTTGCTTCTAAGAGTATAGCCTTGAGACTTCAAATATGCTTCTTTTGTTCTATTGAAACTAAGCTTAATATTTCATCACACAAACATATGTTAATCATAATCAAAATCATATAGAGTAATGCCCTTAGGGCTAACACTGATATATAGGAATAATGAAATTTGTTGCTTTAAGCATGTGTGGATGATCGAAAAGTCAGAATGCATATTTTTTGGGTAGATTTGAATGGAATCAAAGGATTATATATGAAGACTTAGAGGCATGGATCTTTAATAACATAAGATAAGTTGACATTACTGAATGAAGTTTAGTAAGATTGAGCAGTTACAGTTGTATGAAGTTGATTTTAATTGTAAGCCAGCAACTATAGGATAGCTTTGATTTTTCTGCATGATGTTCTCTTATTCATCACGCTGAAATTCCAGCCAAAAAGTGAATGCAATGGGCTTTTTCTTGCAAAAATAATATAGTAATTACTTTTTTATAAGGTATTTATTTTAATGAAATATGTGATATATTTATATTTACTCTTGGTTCACAATGATGAAGTCTTGAATTATTGTTGGGCCATGAGCTGTGTTGACTTCTTTTGAATTTAGTGAATGAATTATTGCTCCCAGTACATCTACAATGAAATAAAGATTTTGTTATTGTTATGTTTTGGAGTTGAAAATTCAGTAATAAGGAGTTCAAAGGTATATAGAAATATTTACTACAATCTTGTTCGGTGTCCATAGAACGAAAAAAAAAAGCATTATATCAGTGAAATTTGTGTAGATCGGGCAATGTTGGAGGGATTGTTTCTTGAATGGCTTGAACAGGAGAGTTGGTGTATATTATCCAATGAACTTCTCCTACTTTGTTTGCATACTCAGGATTTATAGCCCTTATTTTAGCATTTGCCATCTTGTATCTTTTTCTTGCTTTGAATCTAGTTTTGAAGTAGGATATAGCTTCGTCATAAAGCATTGCAACTATTGTTATTCCCTGTCGAAAAGTTCAATAGAGGTATGTAACAAGCATTTGATGATGCAAAAATGTAGAAGGAAATATCAAATAAATTAATCAAATTCTTCATGAATAACCCGATAGACAATTTGCTGCTTAAACATGCGGATGAAATTATGTATTTTATCTAATGGATGATTGTGTCATCATTACTCTATTAACATGGAAATCAAGCTTGAATATCGAATTCTAGTTCATGTACCAGAAATAAAGCGAAGCTTTTGATAAGAAATAAATATAAAAAAAATATAGATCTATAACGTGTAATTAATTACTTTTTAAAATGACATTCTGACCAAAAGTAGGAAGTTAAGTGCGCCATTAGTATGAAGAACTTGATGATATTGGTGTTTAGAGTCCAAAAAATATAAAGATGCAAATAAGATGAAGAACTTAAGAAACAAAAGTAGTGAATAAGAAAAATTATATTAAAACCTAAAATGTCAAAGACACCCTTTATTCTTTAGCTCATTTCACCGAGGAAAAAATTTAGAAGCAAATATCAAACAAATCAATGATTCTTTATGAATAACCTGATAGACAATTTTCTACTTAAAACATGTGGATGAAATTATGTAAATTACTAGAAAACAAAGACAGCATAAGGAATTCAAAATCGATGAACTAAATTATTTCAGGAACCTAAACTAAATTTCTTTAGTACAAAATTCATTGGCGAAATTACCATAAAAAAACGAAGCCAATTTCAATAGCCACTATAAATTAAAAACCTTATCTGCACATAAATGAAACAAATTTGATAAATGCCACAAGAAACATTTTAATACGTAACATGTTGCTCATGTTTCTTGGTATTATATTTCATGAGAAGCTACAAAGATAGTGCACTAAAGATGGCTACTGTAGATTATTGGAAGCATAGTTGTGCTGAAAGAGAGGAATTGGTTGAAATCAACTTAAGAATATAAAAGTCATTCTAACTCTTTCTTTTGCCTTTTCTTTGTTCCAAGAATTCCCCTCCCTCCCCTAAACATAAGCTGATGTCTATAAATTTTCTTCTACTAAACCAGAGACTAAATAGGATTGTAAAGAAAAAAATGAGAAGAAAGTACTCGGAGGGTATAAGGTGGAGACATATTACCTCCTCATCTATTAAGTTACGTTGAAATTCTTTTTGAAATCCCCCTTCTTCGACATCATAGTGCCAGGTCTATCATAAACTTGAGCAATAACTGTCCACTCTTTCGATTTTTCATCATTTCAACTTTTTTTTGTATGACCTTTCCATCTGCAAGAGAATAGATTTGGAATTAATGATTCGTTTGAAGGTGGATAACTGTTTGTAATTTAGTTTCAAAGCATAAACATAACAAGCTCATAGGCATGAAAAAATTCACAATATTTGAGAGTTATACTTTAAACACAGTAAATAGTACAACTATGAGGATGCAGCTTCTAAGACTTCTTGATAAACGACCTTTTTTGTGATTTCTTCTTTTTTTGAGTGCAAAGATGGTCTTATAAGTATCTTTATAGTTTTTTTTTTTTTTTTTTTACTCTTTAGCTCTTGAAGTTGCAACATAAAGCTGGCTATGTGAGAACACCGGTTCTCTTAAGTAAATTCCAACGAATCTAATGTTTGACCTTTGTGCTTTATTTATTATCATAGCAAAACAGAGCCTGATTAGGAATTTTATTCTTTCAATGGAATTCTTGAATGCTCATAAGATGAAGGACTTAATTTAATTCTATAAATAAATTATTGTTTCCTAGCAAATTCTCTTATAGAAATGATGGCACTAATAACATTTGAATCTAAATTTGTACAAACCAGGCATGTTCCATTGCAAAGACCTTCATGAGGATCTAGATTTCTAAGTAACATAATTGGACAATTGGACTTTAAGATGAGTTTATGAGGTGGCAAACCTGCCCAAGATACACCGCTAAGATAATCTTCATATTAAGTTTGTTGTCCTAGACCTAATGTTCTATTTGTGCTAATATATTCTCTACTTTAAGCAGGGAATTTGTTTATCAATAGTTCATTTATATGATGAACAAAATGATTTTTAGTAGTAAGAATTGATCTATTTGTTCGTAAGATAAAAGAATGTGAAAATGTTCTAAATCAAGGTATGTAATGTTGACTACAGCATCTAATGAAGTATTATCATCCAGGTAAGAGCAATGAATCTAGAATATTAACATTATATTCCTCATCTATACTTTCAGTGCCATTTCCTATGCTTAAAAGATATGGAGTAAATAAAGGATCTGATCGTGCTCTCATGTTCTCAATAAGTTTCAATTTTTCAAGATGAGGCCATATGTGTGATTGAACTAAACATGCATCAATAAGATCAGTGCACCCCTCTTTTGGGACTACGAGCAAGATTTTTCTAAAGTCACCTCCAAATACTATTACCTTTCAACCAAAGATGTCGTTATGCATTATGTCTTGTAATAATCTATCCAAAACCTCGATAAAACTTTTATGAGCCATTGGTGCTTCATCCCATATTATTAGTTTTGATTCTTTGAAGAGTTTAGCTGCTCTAGATTGTTTACTGATATGATAAGTTTTGTGGTCGTCTAAGTTAATTGAAATTTTAAAACGCGAATGAGTTGTTCTTCCTCCTGGTAATATAATGACAGCAACTCCAGAAATTGCGATTCTAAAGCTATATAACCTCTACAATATATAGTTGCTAAAAGAGCTCTGTATAAGAATGTTTTTCCGATTCCTAAAGAAAGCTCCTGAATGTTCTTTTCTATTCTATCTAAGATGATATTACATGTTAAATTTTTATCATAATTCAAATTTTCAAATAATGTTAAATCTTGACATGAAACTTGAATATTTCTCTCATCTCCAAATTCCCTTGTGTCTTTATTACCACCTCTGAATTTTAAAATTCTTGGGACAAGACTGTAAGTATTAATTTCTTACGCATTGAATCAAGCACTTTGCTTATGTATTCCAAAACTTTTTATTTAATTTCATTTTCTATAAGATTTGGTATTTTTGTCTTCAGACATTGGAGCTTCAAATTTTTCCCAAAGAGTTTTTGGATTTGAAGGATTACAATGAACAAGTATAGAAGCAAATAGTTTTCTTAAAGGAGAAGGTATGTTGTACAAAGATGCTTCTTCTAAACAAGATTCTTGATTGCTATTATCATGAAACAAACCTTGTAAAACAATAGCTTCTCTAAAGGTTGCCACTTCTATTCCATTTATTGTTCTGAGATAATTATAATACTTGGGACATTTAACATTTAGAAGCAAAACTCGTAGAAAATATCTTTCTCCTTCAATAGGATTAGCAGTAACTATTCTTCCTATAACAATCCCCTGTTCTCTTTTTTTCTTCTTTCCATTTTCTATCACAATTTTATCCACACATAGTATTCTGGAAAAGTTTGTATACAAACAATTAAGACTATGAACTTCAGGATCAGATCTATTCATTCTAAAAAATTTAGTCAACATTGTTTTCTTCACAAAGTTATTAGTTACTATATTTCGTAGATTATCGGACTCTTTAAAGCTTATTATCTGAAAATTTTAAAGGTGTAATTGTAATGTATAACTGATAGGGGAACCTAAAAATTCTCCAAATTGCTTTTGGGGGAGAAACCTATCTAGCTGATTGGAAATCAGCTATTTCATCCACAACTTGATCTCAATTTTCCGAATTGAGTTGAAACTTTGTTCTATCATGACCTTTGTAAATGTACTTGTACATATACTTCACTAAATGAATTGAAGAGCAAATTTCAACATTTATGTGGCAATTAAATTTGGCACGCAAATACAGATTACATGAAATGACCCATAGATTATCTAATTCAGCACCACACACTTTAACTTTAATTCCATTATTTCTTGTCCTATATACATGATATTGATTTTGTAGATGGACAGTTTCCTCCTAGTATGCTTTTGGAATCTTATTTTTGCACTTTCTATCTTGCATGCATACATTATTCAGTTTTAAATTCCCACAAGGTCTATGCATCGTATTTGTAACCATTTCAAACAAATAAGAGAATTTTTCTTTATCTGGTATTTCAGCAGAAAAAATTGAATCATATGAATCAGATCCATGTTATTTGAACTCTGGTTTCATTATCAACAAGAAATGTGCATGAGGAAGACCACGTTTTTGGAACTCAATAACAAATGTATAAGCAACTACTTCTCCAAAGATATGTCTTTTAAAGAGGCCATCCTTTAACTCTTGCAGTTTTGCGTGAAAACTCTGCTTATTAAGTCTGATCTATTTTGGGCTTATTCGTCATATATTAGGTTTTCCTTAATTTCTAGCCAACATGGATTGTAGGTCATAGTTAAGAAGATATCTGGCAGACCAAATTGCTGGACTAATGACATAGCATTTATATATCGTTGTCTCATATATCTTGGTCCTCCTGTAAAAGAAGCAGGCAAAATTATTGGTTGTCCTATTTGTGAACCTCTAACATTTCCAGCAGCAACACTGTCCACTACACCCTATAACTATTCACTACGTATTCCTTGTTGTCCAGCCCTATAAAATTCTAACCGCTAGCTTTCTAACTTGATATACATATCAACAATATCTTGCTACAATAATCTCCCAGAACATAGTAAGAATGAATCACTGCAATTACGGATTTGCAGCTTGTGGCAATAGTATTAATGCATGAAACAAATTCTCTATTGTCTTCGATTGCATTTAGAGCTGGAAGAGAAAGAATCAACACAGTGAAGAAAAGAGAATAAATGACTTATATATTAATAGATAGTGGATTATATATTTTAAAGAGAAATTGTTTAATGTATATTTACCATTTTCTTTGTTTTCGATAAGTTGACCAATAGTTGTAGCATTAGATGCAACAGTATTTAAGCGTTGTTTTCTTTGTGCACGAGGGTTTTTTTTTTTTTTTTTTTTTTTTTTTTTTGATTTTTCAATCTATGTTTCATTATTCCTTGATGCCAACCAATCTCACCAAAAGGAAAAAGCAATGGATGTTGTAATGGATCATAACAACCATAATAACATTAAATTGAATGACTTTCACCACTTTTAGAATGGATTTTTATATGCCTAAAGGACTCATGTGTTTCGATGTCCTTATCTACCCATAGAGTAGCCACTTGAGACACAGAAGGTTTATTGTATACTCTTTGATGCCCTCCAAAATGAGATCTTAAAACTATTGGATAAGTCTCTAAATCTGGTACACTTCTTAAGCTTTTGAAAAAATATTCATATGCATTTTGTGTCATGACATCCATGAGTTTAGAAACAATTATTTCAGTTACTCTTGAAGAAGTTGCCAAACGATTGCTCAATTCATTTGATACTTATCATGAAATAAACTTTAAAAATAATCCCTTATCATTTTGTGGTATCAAACCATTTATGAAATGGTAAATTTGACCTTGAACTCTAAATATGTAGATACCATTGTTTCTTTTGCACAAATTCTTATCAAACTTAACTTCTAGAGAAATAAATGCAAACATGTCATTGTAAGTGCGAACATACTTCTTAAATAAGAGTGCCTCATCAGATGCTGAAGTGAATAATTCAATAAGAATGTCAGGTAATTTATTTTCCTAAAGGAGAACATCACCATTAGCACAATAGAAATTCACACTCTCGGTTGGAAACTTTTTTGCACGACAATATGGACAATCTCCTTCTTTGTCCAATATAAAATATTCAAAAAGGATGTTGCAAGCCAATGACTGAATGTTGGTACTTTGATAATCTAGATGTTTTGCAAAGAAAAGAAATTGAAAATAAGAAAGTAAAGAGTGTGAAGAATTTTTTTTTTTATTTATAAAAAGAATCGACCAATAACCTTTTCTCCTAGGACGATTTCTTGTAGCATTCTTTGTTTTTCTAGAAAGATTAACACTTGGGACAAAAGTTTTACCTGAAAGAAGTTCGGAAATATGTGTATTTGGATACATTAAGAATAATTAAGGTGAACGAAACTAATATTATGTTGAAAGAAAGTTACAAGTAGATGTGTTTGTAGAATGATGATAAAAAGGAGGTGGATAGTCAGGTGGAACCTCAAATCGGTCATATCCTATCAAGTTTTAATCCATTCAGGATTGAAGAATAAAAGAAGATTGCTTCTTTGTAAGAAAGGAGGATGATATTTGATATGATAACAACGATATGAACCTGTTGTATCTTCTAAGATTTGGTCTAAAGTTTCATAACAATCATCACAAATCATAGGCTGATTTGTTGGGTGGAAAAAGAATTAATATATAAGTAAAGAATTAGGAAGAAATTGAGAATGCAATTTTAAACGTAAAGTTTCATGAACCTTTACTGAATTGATTAAAGAGTGCGGATGAGGTAGTTGCAAATGATGATGATCCTAATTTTGTGAAAAATATATAGTTTAGTTAATGAGAAACAAATTAAACAAAGCTATTTTAACTTAGTATTTACATATTTAGTTATAAAAGCACAACTAAACGTGTACCTCGCTCATAATCGGAAAATTCCATAATTGATCGTTTACCATGCTCATTATCATTGCATTTAGATTATCTAATGTGGGAGCCTATGTAGGGAAAAAAGCAAAAGAAGAGATATGAATATGGAAAGATGGGTAGCGGTAAAAAAAACAAATAACCCATCTTAATAAAAACCAGTTTTTATAATGTGGGAAGGCTCATTTATAATGATTCCATGCTGAAGAGATTGTGGAATCTCATAGAAAGGAAATTCATCACCTAAAATAAATAGAAAAGATTGATCATATTGCGAGAAGTTTATATCAAAGCTATTTTGTTTGTCAATATCCACAAGTAAATTAAACACAAAGCTATCTTCATTGCCAACACATCTTTGTATCCTTTTCTTTCCCGATTCAACTAGAAAATTGTCTTGGGTTTCTCTATTCCTTTTATTTTGTCTTTCAACAGTGCGCTTTTTGTTCTTTTGTAGAATGTGCTTTCATTGTAAACAGCGCGAGTGTTTTTCCCTGATGATAACACTCTCTTCTTTTTTGTAATTGAAGCTCTCTACGACTAAGGCTGTTAGAGCTAATATCATGATATACATGTTTTGCAAACTTAAAAGGACTAATCTGCAAAGTACTACTATGGTCGGTGTTCCTTTCGTTGATATCCTCAGCTCCCTCTCTTTTTCTACTTTCACATATATATATATATATATGTTATTTTTTGTCTGAAACTGCTAGTTTAATGTAATTGTCTTCCATTTCACTTCAAAAAGTCATAGCATATATAAAATTTTAAGATAAAAGTATAGGAATAAGAAAGCACAAGAAGATGTATCATAAATAGCTCAATATGCACTACTAACAAAATGTGACACACTATCAAAAAGAAAAGCATATCATGCAGTAAAAACAATTCCAATTGTTCTAACACCTAAAAAGACAAAAGTAGAGAAACAAACCTGTGAGAATAGCAGCAAAAGCACAAGTCTTTGATTTAACAATTGAGAGAAAGGATCAAACAAAATGAAGATAGCAGCAAAGTTTATGCGAAAAGAGCCTAGGAAAAGTGAAGTAAGATGTATTTGGTGAAAGAACACTAATTAAAAGAATAGATAATAATACGAGCAGCTATTGAGGTTCTTTTAATATGATATGCAAGTTCTTAAGACACTAACCCAATTAGAGAAGATATCAAGAAGGAATTTCATGTGTTCAAATAAAAGGAAAAACATAACACACTCTTGCAATCACCAGTTGTTTTTTTGTTTAGAATAACATAGCACAACTTTATGCTCCTAAAACCTGAAAAATTATGTGTTATGAACAACTTAGACAATAAAATATCTTAAGGAAAAAGCTCAGCAAAATTTGAGTTCTTACACTAATATTATCAAAGAAATACGTAGTAAACAATTCTCCACGTCAAAAATTAGAAAAGAACTCGAAATTCAGAAAATGAAAATTCAAATATAAAGGGAATAGACTTTTCATTAACTCTGAAAATTTTTATTTCCATTTCTCTACCACCTAAACATTAGCTGACCAAATATTAGGCCAACATATTATTGATGGGTACTAATAACAGTACTACTATTTTCAATCCAAACAACATTTCTCATGTAACAACCTGTAGAAATAGTTCGGTATTCTAGTTTGCAGATAGCAACAGTGCTGAACACAATATTTTTACAAACATTCTCTGAACATAGAATACATAGAAAACACTAAATTAAACATAAAAAGAGTTTATAGACTCCTTGAACAGAAAAAAGCATGATCAAACAAAATAAATGAGAAGAAGGAGGCTGAACCAGGATCAAACAAGAAAAAGCCCACTCAAGATTAGAAGTATAATATCAAGATGCTAAAAAGGGAGGACTGTTCATGCTGCAGCGGCAGTAGCACAAAAAATATTTGAAGACCAATACTATTGTACTAATACTGTACTGAAGTGTTCCATTCCATACTTTACGAGACCAACTAAGGCCAAAATACTTGTTTATCAAAACCAAACTATGCAATAACAGGATATACGCATTCACAAAATAGTTTCTTCAGCATATTTCATGAAGATTAATAGTGAATCCTATATCATTACAAGTTTCTATTTGGAGAGTTACTTATTTCTTTGTCATTAGATATCAAACATCTTTTCAGTTTTTAGATTTATGCAAATATTGAGTAAGTTCTCTTAAATTCTCAAATTATTTAAATTTTACTATCATGAACATAGCCAAAGAAGTGTTTGAAATGCAATGCAGAGAGATAAATGGACCAAAATCTCTTTAATGAGTATCAAGACCAATTCAAAGAGTTTGTGATACTGAGAAAGTGAAGATAAAGAACAACCGGTGTATAAAAAAGAAACTAACTGCAGATGGTTGCTTTTTTATATACAATGCAATTAGTTTTTTTGCAAGCATTATTGCAAGGGTTATTTCAACAAGAAACAAATCATATAATAAGTTATTATTGCACTTCCAACACCATAACAACAAATTTATCAAGGGCTTACTACTTTTTTTGCATACAGTCTCACCATTTGACGTTGCATATCAAGAACACTATTATTAAGGTACAATATTAAATTATAAATAAAAAAAGAGAGCTATAGCTTTGACTAGTAAAAAGAATAAATATCAATGCTTTATCTTGCTTCTGTATTTTATAGACTTGTAAGAGATAAACTCACGTGACACAGAAGGATATGCCCTCTTAGAGAATCCCAAAAGGCAACAAAAGAAGCTATTAGCCTTGCCTGCTAGTTTCCAAAACATTACCCACCACAAAAGAAAAGACAAAAAAACAAAATCAGTTTTCGTTCCATACAATGCATGAAAATGTCAACCACCAATCCCTTTCTTACCTCGTAAATTATAATTCTCTTCTTAAGCACATATTAAGGTGTTTAGGATTACAGTTATTCATGGTGCTTCCTTTTAACAATTGCAACACATCAGAGAGAGTTATAAATATTGCTTAATCAATTTTGAATTTCAATCAATTCACATCAATTCTTGATATGATGCAAAAACAAGCTTAATATTCCTTTAGTCTCATTTCCCCTAGTAAAATAATTCAATATTCTAAATTTATTAGCTGAATATTGTCAACCTATATCTTGAACACCTGAAAAATTAGAGAAAAAGAATATAAGTGTCACAGAAAATGAAATATAAGAACACCATTGACCCAACAACGAAAAAAGATAGTCCAAACTCTATCATACAGAAATCTTAAACTCCAGTGAAAACAAAAAATTGAAGTTATAAAAAGCCTTTACAGACTCTCTGAATAGACAGGAAACCAAAAATAAGACATCGAACAAATAAATGAAAACATGCGAACATTAAAATTAACTTGCACAAATCTCATAATTGGAAACTGAGACTCTCTGAAACAAAAAAAAAAAAAACACAAAATTCATAAAAAGACTTTAAAAACTCTATGAACACAAAGAATACTAAAATAAGAAATTGAACCCATTAACCAAAACATGCAAACACTAAATTAAACTTGGACGAATTTCATTCAAAAAAGTTGTATCTTTTTCTCGTCCATCTCCTCTTTGCAATAAACCTCAAAACATTGCAACTTGAATTGAAGAAAAGACCAAGTTTCAAGAACTGAAAATTGATGAAAAGAGAAAATTTGAAGAATCCAAAATTGAAGAACAGGAAAGTTACAGAAATTAAAAGACTTTAGAGACCTCTGAACACAAAAAACACCAAAAAAAAGAAATCTAACCCATAAATTGCAACATGCACACATTGAATTGAACTTGCACAAATCTCATTTTTTTAAAAAAGAACTGCAGCTTGTCTGAAAAAAAAAAATTCATATTCAACATCCAAGAACCCAAAAACTGAAGAAGAGAAAAAATTTCAAGAACTCAAAATTACCTGAGATAACAAAACAGAAGAAGCGCTCTCTTCTATTTACATCGATTGTGCTTGAACTGGTAGAAGAGTAAACTTTTATTCAGACAACTATCTATAAGTGGACAAAGGCACTATGAGGGTTTTAGAGAGAGCAGACACGTGCGAATGAGAGTTTTATTCAAACCCCAACATAAATGTGGGTATATTAGGCAATTAACAAGAAGGTATTCTGTACAGCCCAACCATTAAAATTAGGCAATGAACTATAAGTGTAGAAAAAAAAATTTTGTCCTTAAAATTGGAAGACCAGAATCACTATTCACAGTTAAGGATCTTATATGTATAGATATATATATATATATATATATCAATCCATGAGCTTGGAGTAGTTAATAAGTGTTAATGCTAGAGCAAGGGTTCGATCTTGCTTATGGTGTCATATTGAAAAAACTTTAGCCAATGCACGCCCTAATTTCAAGCGTGAGTTAAACTCTGTGGGCTCTCCGTTAATTGTGGCCAAATTAGTCAGGACCATATATTCCTAGATACCGGCTACCTACATCAGTATAATCAACTAGCATAATTCTTTGTATCATGTGTGGGTTAAAATTGATATATGATAAAGAAAGATTTGAAGGTAAATGGGTATCCTAGAAGAAGGGGAGAGAGGAGAAAAACGAGGAGGGGAAAGGGAGAGAATGAAGTTGTAATGCAGGAAAAGGGAACTCTTTTTTTACGAGGACGGGTCACCAAAGTTTTTTTTTCATTTACTTATGTTTATTTTTATTTTTTTTATATTAGCATTTACGTTTTTATTCATTTTTTATTTTATTCTGTTAATACCCCTATTGACTCTTGACTAACCATGACTGAGAGTTAACTTTCACGGAATTTACAAAAGGAATTTATGCAAAATTAAAAAAAAATTATTAAGGATCTTAAACTATAAAATTAAAAATTAGGGACCTAAACGGACAAAAAAAATTTGTTATGGACTAAATATAGGATTTACTCTTTTTATTTTGTATTCAGCCAAAGATTTCGAAATTGGGTTTATCCTTAGTACCAGACAGTATCGTCTAGCACCTCTTCTAATACACTCTCTAGTACACACGTTTTTATAGTATTTTTATTAATATAAATCCTATAGAATAAAAGATAAACATTAAACTCTAAAAGATAAACTCTAAGAGAAAGTTACTATTAAAGGAAATGCACTTGAGAGTGTACTAGATAATGTGCCCTTACTTTTACAAACCTTGAGCTCTAAAGCTCTCTAACAACTCTAATAATGAATGGAGACTTCCAATCATTATGATGCCCTTCTGTCTGCAATGATGTATTTGGCAAATCAAATGGTCTAATAATCAAATATTTAGATTAGTTGATAATATTAATTATGTTATGATGAAATAATATTTATAGATGTCTATAAGATATAAGAATATCTTAGATAAAGTCTATCTTCTGAAAATATAGATATTCTAAAGATATAAATATCCTGAAGATTTAGATATTCTGAAGATAGATATCTTGAAGAGATAATGGTGGAGTTTTAATCTTATCTTATATATGATAAGATATGATATTTATCCCCAATTTTATCTCTATCTCTTGATCCCCTAAGTACTATAAATAGAGCCTTTGGCCTTCAGTTGAAACACACCTTAGAGAGAAATCAATAAAAGTTCTGTACTTTTTTCTCTACTTTTCTCTGTCTTCTTTTCTTCTCTATATATTTTTCTAGTTAGTCTTTATATTTCTATTCTATATTTCTTTATACTTTATATTTTGTATCGATTATTTTATTGTGTTGACCATACTACGCTAACAAATTTCATAACGCGTTATCAGCACGAGACTCTACCATGAATTGTTGCAGTCTTCAAGACCAAGGAATTCTGTTGCAGTGTAATCATGCTAGCGAAATGCGGAGAGAGGTACTCCTTTTACTAATATTTTGATTATAAAACCTATATTTTGGCTCATCATATTTTTAGAAAAAATTATAATTTTGTTTTGTAATTATTTATGTAATCTATCTGAATATATATAGTGGGGTTGTTAGACACAATTAAATAAATATATTTGAATGCAAGTGTCTTGAAGACACAAATTATAGCATCAAAGCCACCTGCATTATGAACCACCAGAAGTTGTTTATTATACAATTTTAGATCTACTATACAACTACCAGAAGTTGATTATTATACAAACACCGATTGTGTTTGGTTATACTTATGGCTAAAAGTTTTATATTTATCAGTAGCATACTTCTATCACATACATAATTTCTCCACAATCAAAATCTATAGATGAAAAAATTATTGGTGGTGTTGATAGAGAAAATATTCCACACTTATCATATCTTAAATATGCTCCTCCAGTAACAATATCAAGAAATATGTTTTTGAACATTTTATTAAATTAGTCTCACATCTTCTTGAGACTAAATAGAAATTGAGTCATTCACGAAAGTAATACTGGCCAACCAATTGATTTTATATCATTCCCTAAAGTGAATGCATTAGACTTATAATAAAATAGATTTAGGTCGTGACTACAACTATGGTATGAATATTACTTATAGTTATCACAATAACTCAATAAAATCTCAATGTATAGATTTCACCAGAAGTGATAATTAGTGAGAAAGAGAAAGATGATACATTGCAATACTTTGTAAAATAGTTATCGATGTGAATATTTTAGTACCTAAAGTACGCCTTTTAAATTCTTGTTAAGCATCGTCTAAGAAGGGATATAAAAGTGTTGTTTACTTCCCGAAATTATGCTACTGATATTAGTGATTCTATTAGTAATGACATCTAAATGACACATGCAAATGATACCAAATTATTTTTAAAATATATCCAAATGATTTTTCCTTGACATATATTATGGTTGTTATAATTTTTGTTAAAGTAGCAAATTATTTTATTTGATTTCCTTATATTTAAAGTTTATTATTATTTATATTGTATAATAATGAGATGAAATATCTCTGGTTGAGATGGTGCATAAGGATATACATTTAGTAAATATCCAAATGTATACATGGTAGTATAAAGTTCCAGAAGAACTGATTGTTTAAAACTCTAGAAAAGTTTTACTAATTAAAAGGCTCCAGAAGAGCAAGTGTGTCTATACACAAAATGTCAAATCTGTAATGCATTATTCTCGACAAAGTGCTGTGGAATATTATTATTAGTCTCGATTTTATTTTCATAATTTTGAGACAAAGTATAAGAATATGCATTAGTGTTCTATAAAAATAAATACTACTATTTATTTGTATTGCACCGAATAAATAAATTTGAGAAACAAGTGTTCTATAAATAGAAGTCTATTAAGTTAAATAATTTATTATTAGCATGATCGGTTTGACCATCCCAAATCATTAAAATATAAATAGCATTTATGTACTCATACAGAACCATAAGTTTCATAATTTGATGAACTCTATGTACTATTTTTAAATACAAATTATGTATAAATATCACCGGTACTATTTTAGAGTTGAATGTATTACTTTGGGATGAATGCAAATTATTAATTAATGCATCGATAAGATAGTAGTGTGAATATTATCGACTCGTAACATGCAGTTTGCGATGTCCTAATGGACTCATACTTCAAATTTTCCCAAAGGCACAATTGGTCCTAATGATACTGGTTGTGATATGTATCTATTGATATTAGTGTTGAGCATCCTGCAGAATATGTTCATACAGTAAATGGTCCTTTAGACCATAAATGCATCAATATGAGTTATTATAAATGTAGTAGCACTCGCTTCTTATTTTTGCTAATAAATTATTATATATACTCCTTTTTGCTATTGGTTTATGGTCAGAAACCAAGTATTATCATCTACGAATTAAATGTGCGCTATTCATTTTTATTGCTCCACCAAAAAGTAGATGGGCTTATATTTGTTGAGGAAAGAATATCAAAAAAGATTTCATAATTTGTTAATTTTGAATATCCTACCATTAAGAGGAGAAAACATGTTGTCGCATGAAAATATTAATTACTTGTGTCTCTCATCTTGATATATATATACATATATATATGAGAGATCTGAACCAGAATTTCATGTGTTATGACCAACATCTAACTAATAATGCTTTTAATATATTAGATGTCCCTAAAAGAAAATATACCACAATTAATGATTTGAGACACAACAGAAATGTGGTAGATAAGTCGATTCCATTAATATAAACTCCTCACATATGAAAAGAGCAAATGTTTAGATAGTCACATTATAAAGTCGAGAAAATAAATTTTCAAAAGAATTTTGTAAACAAGACCATTGTATTATTTTCAAAAGAAATTTAAGTACCTGAAAATGGTGATATTATGAGATCTCCTCATAATAGGTCATGATATAGAATGAATGAATTCGCAAAAGTACAAGAGTATTTATGCGAATAGTGGTATTGAATTAGAATAATTCAAAGCCTGCCTACTAATAATAATTTTATAGTTCGCATGAGAAGTATAAAAGTTAGTTCAGACAATTAACAAGTACACATGAAGTGTACATAATTCCTAGAAGGAATTATGCACGTAAAGTATAATCTCAGAAGGATAGTTATGAACATTCATTTATGCGAACTATGAAATAAGTATTGATCTAAAATTCTTCATAAAATTCTGGCATTACTTACGAATAAATATTTCTGGCAGATAATATAATTAATTTATATATATCGTGCATGAGACAATTGATATATATTTGTCTAAATTATCGTTTGATAACATAACATATTTATATGAAGTCCTTGATGGACTTAGTATGCTTAAAGCATATGAGTATATTGTTCCATAAGAACATAATGTAATTATCTTAGTGCGAATCATCGTTGAAGATAACGGTGAGATAAATCAATGTATAAGAAAATATTTACTCATCTTGATTAATTATACTTGCTACAGATGCTGCTTCGTGAAAAGTTACTTTTATTGTACAATTTGATGATTAAACTTTGATGAATTAGCGTGCCTCATATTATGGGGAGAAAATCATAAATAAAGAATGATATCACGTGAAAATATCATCTACCTATAAGATAAGTGAACCAGAAGTTCACAAGATTTGGCCATTTCCAAATAGTTGCGAATCAAGTATGTTATATACTTTTGCTGAATTTATAAGAGTTTCTAATATATACTCTTATTTGGTAAAGGTCTTAGAAGGACTATAAATCTCATAAATTTGAATAACATTCGAAGCTTATACACTTCTTGATTATAAAGATATATATTCCATAAAAGAAGAGGATTATATGAGCAAATGTTATTCCAAAAGAATAAACAAATGTAAGTATGATGATCAAGAGTACTGAAATCAAGACAAAATTGAACATTCTCAAAATATTCTACATGGACATGACACATCATTAATATTCCAAGTCATTCAGTCACTAGATATTGAAAGATCTTATATAAAAGAATATTAAAGAACTATTAATTGGTTCTAAAGTACCGTGATCATACATATCAAATGCATGAATATATTTGTTTCATGCAAGTAATGGTTATTATGGTTCTTCTCTCTAACTAATGACTTTGGAATATACATTGAACTTATTGTTTGATATCTTCTTCAAATGATTATCTCAAAATTCGAGAAACAATTAACTTCTGCAAAGATGGATATATACGATATTGATTATTTATATGATCCACACAAATCACGTCATGCACTAATATACACTATGATTGTGTATATAGACATATATATTATCCATTTCTTTACTTGTATTTACGAAATAAATAATTATGATGGCGACTAAAATATGTGTGATCAAGATGAATAAATTATTATATTCAAGATATTTGTATTATCTCAGATGAAATTCCAATTATATTGTTCGAGATGATTATAAAGTTTGAGGATATATAAAAGGAGATAAGATAAATATATCTATTCATGAGCTCCAGAAGAGATACAATAATGATGTGCAAATAAGTTCGATAACTGAAAGTTCGAAGATTTATCCACTAAGGATTACCGATAACAACACTCAGATCATCCTAGAATATGTATGTTTAGAAATCTCAAGTGATTATCTTATCAGGGGAGTTATCTTTAACATAGAGAATAGTGTACTATTTTTCCTTCACTAGAGTTTTTTTGCCACAAGATTTTTATCTAGTAAAGTTTTAACGAGGCATGTTCTCTATGTAATGGACATCCAAGGGAAGCGTAATGAATCAAAAAATATTTGTGGGGGTCCATAAAATATAAGTATATCTGAGATCAAGTTTATCTTTTAAAAAGATAGATATTATGACGATATAGATATTCCGAAGATAGATATCTTGAAAAGATAGAATTTAATTAAGAGATAATAATATAGTTTTAATCTTATGTTAGATATCATTAAATACGATATCTATCCCCTATCCCATCTCTATCTCTTGTATCTCGTAAGCATTATAAAAAGCGTTTTAAGTAGGACTCTTGGCTTTCAGTGGTAAACCCACCTTAGAGAGAAATCAAAAAAATTTCTATATTTTTCTTTCTACTCTTCTTTGTCTTCTTTTCTTCTCATATGTTCTTCTAGTTAGTATTTATATTTTTATTCTCAATTTCTTTATCCTATATATTTTATATCGATTATTTTATTCTACCGACGACATTGTAACAACAAATTAGTATTAGTTGGGAATTTTGTAAAAAATTCTAGTTTTCCACAAACACAAACAAATTTTCAGAAAATGAAAAAGAAAGAGGTACAGAAACATTATCATATAGATATTGAGAGTTTGTCTTTTATCCATTAGTTGTTTGATATAATCAGTTATTCTTTTTGGCTAGGTAATACAACTGCTTGTTCAATTACCAAAAAAAAAGCATGGACAATGATTGAATGTGATAAGCAAAAGAAAATGAAAATATTTATTGATATTATTTTTTCTCTAGGCTAGGTAGAGTCTTCACAAATATCATTTATGATTATAGACAAAAGGTATGAGTTCCAATAGCTTGATCATCTCTATTATGATCCTGTACATGGTATTTTGAATAAAAGATTATGAGTTATAGCCATATGAATATAGATATATCATGCATTTTCTTTTGTAAGGTAAAAGATGATATTGAAGTAGAGAATGGGAACATATTGTGTTTCCAAAAAAAAAAAGAATGAAAAACTATTTTTTTTTTAAAAAAGAAAAACCACGAGGTGATCACATGGTAGTTTTTTATTTTTCTAGGTAAAATGGTGGGCCATTAGTCGACGATTTGTTTCGACTTTCGAGATTGGTTAGAGTAATTATATAAGGTTTCCGATTCGCCAGAATGCTATCATCGTGCTATTCATTTTGTTCTAATCAATAAAATTTTAATTTCTTCCTCTCAATTAAACCAATTGTATTGTTCGAGATATACGAAAGAAGAAAGAAGATAAGATAAATAAATATTTATGAGCTTCACAAGAAATACAATAACAATATCCAAATAAGTTCCATAATTAAAAGTTCGAAGATTTATTTATTAAAATGTTATTGATAATAATAACACTTGAGATCATCTTAGAATATATATGTTTAGAAATCTCAAGTAATTATCTCATTAAGGGAAATAATCTTTTAATATAGAGAATAATATTTCTTTTTCTTTCATTAAAGTAGATTTTATCTAATACAGTTTTATGTAATAGACATTCAGTGGGGAGCGTTATAAATTATATAATAGTTGTAGATGTCCATAAAAGATATATCATATATTTTCTTTTATAAGATAAAAAATAATATTGAAGTTGAGAATGAGAATATATTGTGTTTTAAAAAAAAAAGAGAGAATGAAAAAATATTTTTTTCAAAAAAGAAAAACACACGGGGTGATCACATGATTCACATGGTAGATTTTTTTAGGTAAAATGGTGGCATAGATTGACGATTCGTTTTGATATTCGAGATTAGATAGAGTAATTATATAAGGTTTCCGTTCCCCTAGAAACTTATCATTGTGCTATTCATTTTGTTCTGATCAATAAAATTTTAATTTCCTCCTCTGAATTAAACTTCTGACTCTTTAATTTTGTTCATTTTAGAACAATAATGGAGGTGAAGAAGCATTTTGTGCTTGTTCATGGAACTTGTTTCGGGGCATGGGTATGGTACAAACTCGCTTCACTTCTGAAATCTAACGGCCACAAAGTCACGTCCATTGACATGAAGTCCTCAAGGATAAATATTAATCCCATTGTTGCTGAAGAAGTTAAATCTATAACTGATTACTCACAGCCATTGTTTGATCTCATGGCTTCTTTGCCACTTGAGGAAAGAGTCATCTTGGTCGGCCATAGCCTCGGAGGAATTTCTATATCTCTCGCCATGGAAATATTTCACCAGAAGATCTCCGTCGCTGTGTTTCTCACTGCCGTCATGCCCGGTCCTCATCTTACTATGGAACTCATTAATCAAGTGGTAAGTATATGTCCATCCTAATTACTGCTCCAAATCAATACTAGATAGGTTTAGTTACGCTTTACCTTGTTCAATATGTGTTTAAATTATATTTAAGATTTGTCTAACACATGCTAGAAATACATATAAACTTACACTATATTTAATAATTCAAATATTACATTCCCATCTTTTATTTTTTTCTAGAGTAAATAGTTTATTCATCGATATGAAATACGTAGAGGCCATTACAATCAACACAATCTTCAAATTCGTTCTCCAACATACTGAAAGAGAAAAGCTAATAATTACAACGTAATAGATTTAAAACCACATATTAGGTGAAAAAATATATTAATAATAATAGGATAATAAACAAACTACACATAGTCTTCATAGTAATTTTCGAACCACATCTTCAAGATAAACTCGTATTCATTATCTTTCTTAAAAGACGATAATTACAGAGGCATAGGCATATTGATAGCTTTAGAAATTGTCTTAGAAAGAAAAAAAAATTGAGAAAGAATCCAAATCGAATCTTGGTTGAAAGGAGGCTCCAAAGAGACGAACAGATACATTATCAGAAAAGATCAAAGATAATCTTGGTTTTGCATCTTGAATTCCGAAAAAAAAATTTCCTTCGAAAAAGTCTGTTACGATCTGTAAACTCAAATTCCAACCTAAAACTCAAACAATAATACAAGATAACCTTGCATAGTAGACTGATATCAGAGGTATTGTTTAATTAAAAATAAATAAAAAGAAAACAAACAGACTTACCATGCATCTAATTAGCCTCCCATATCCAAATAAATCGTGATCTAGGACAAAATTGTGTTAAATTTTGACTTGGATTCGATCAAGTATACCACGTAACGTACCATCTCCTCACAATTCACTACTTTAATGAGAACCTTTTCTGTGTATTCATGTGCAGCCCGAATCTTAAATGTCTAAATCTTAAAAAGACCGTTTAGATTCTTAATTCAAGTTGAAGATTTATTAGAAATTTACATGAATTCCTAATTAATATTGATTAGAATTAGGAAACTTCTTTAAAGGAGTATTGGTGTTAATCCCACATTACTTTTCCATAAAAATTACTCTTGTATGTTCAGTATGTTCTCTATATAAAAGTCTTGTGTTAAGCCTTTTAAAGTGTTAGAGATACTTGGGCTTTAACCATATATAACTTTTGTGCTTTAGTCTAAATTAATTATTTTTGGGAGAGTAGTTGTAGTTGGGTTTTGGAGCTTGTGGACTTGGTGGTTTTGAGAGAATATTTTCTATTTTGTATTCTCCACATTGCCTTAGTGGATTTACTTCTCCTCTATTTGTAGATATAGGTCAATTGACCAAACAATATAAATTCTATATTTTTTCTTTATTGCTTTCATTATTATATTTTGGTGTTATATTGTTTATTTGTTTTTGGCCAACAAATTGAAATCTAAATTTTGGATATAACTCAACAAATATTAAGAAATAACTTTTTGTTTGGAAATAAAGAGATTTCAAAATTCACATAAAATTTAAAATCATTGACATCATAAAATGTTAAAATAAATTCAAATAATATATTTTGAAAATTATCAATTAATTTGATTATTTCAATTTTTCAATTTTTCGGTATGTATACATGAAACTGAAAATCGAATCAAATAATTATACATTTTCAAAATCGAAAAAGTAAAAAAGAAAACCAAATGGAAATACAAAATTTAATTCGATTATCGGTTTAAAACCGAATAGTGAACACCCCTAGTTACAGGGTAATGACAGTGGACATTGGAGTGAATATTATATTTAGAAGGAGGGACGTTGCTGCGAGCGTTAGCTTAAGAGGGTAAGAAATAAATTTAATTAGAATTTGAGAATGTATTTAAGGAAAGAAAAATTTCTTATTTACAACACAAAACCCGTCAAATTCGTATTTTTCCTTTCGGTTAAGGTTCTATAGTAAAATAACGTTGTTTTACTAAAGGCCTTACCACCCAATATATATATATATATATATTGAAACACAACATATTTGATACATTGGAATGATATGGAATGAAATTTTTTACCTACCTAAAATCCTTTCTCATCCAGAAAGGAACAAATCCATTCCAGTGCTCGGAAGGAAAAGGTAGAATGGGATGATAATTCTTTTTATTTGTTTAGAAAATTATTATTTTATGTCGGAATAAAATGCAATTATATATAATATGACCTAAATGACCTTCTACCATAAAATGTATTTTTCTACCCTAAAATACGTAAAGCTAAAAAAGATCAAGTATTTTATTGAAGTGTAAGTATTCATACATAAGATTGAAAATAATTATAAAACAACTCCTTTTAAAGATTAAAATAAAAGAAAGGACGACACATAAAAATTAATTGAATGTAATATGTGTAATAGATTGAGGGTATACTAGTCCAATATATTCTAAAATGATTCTCACTTCTCTTGAAAAGGCCTTTCCATATGTTTTAGTTTAGAAAGGCTTTTCCATGTTCTTCTTAGAATGGTCTTTCCAGTGGGAAGGCAATTATACTTCTAATTTGAATATCAAACACTAAAATATAAAAATCATTTCATTCCACCACATTCCTTTGTATCAAACACAATATTAGTGAAAACAGATTGTTTTACTTGACTCCTTTAAAAAAATAAAAAATAAAAAAACAACGTTTATCCAGAATCGCAATGGTGGTTGTCTCCGACTCTACCTGATGAAATCTTTGAAATACTCCCTACTCAAGGTATTTCCAGTCGGATCAACGGTCTAACCTTGGCTTAAGGGGGTTCTACCACCGTATATTGTTATATCTTTGATTCTTTTTGTGAATCATGTCTCTATTTATGGAATTATGGATAATGTCACTTAATATAATTTAAAAATTTTAAATTTGGACTAATAAATTGAATAATGTCACTTTATATAATTTAAAAATTTTATGTTCCCACTAATAAATTTGGATATGTAACCGAATTTCTATATCTAAATATTTCTCATCTGTTTTTTAATGGTATTAATCCATGAATTTTCTTTGTATATTATGCAGTTCGAAGGCCAATTAGGTTCTTATTTGGACACCAAATTTATATACGGTGATGGAGCGGACAAACCTCCAACCTCCTACATCTTTGGCCGAGAGTTCTTATCTACCGTACTCTATCAAGAATCACCTCCTGAGGTCAGTTTCATTTCTTTCAATTTTGCATTTGGAAATTATAATTTTTTAAAAGAAATAAATAATAAGGTTAACATAACTTTCCCCATGTATTTCAATTTTGTCAATTTAGTAACAAAACTTGATTTACATAAAATAGGAATCACTGATTTCAAGATAGTTAGCACAGATATCAGATACGTATACTTAATTGTGTCCTCTTCACAATAATATGTACAAAAATATGAATTTTTCCATTAAGTTATGATAATTTTAGATGGTAGTACTTATTATATATATATGTCACTAATTTGTGGCACTTATTATAAAATATCATATTTTAATAATACTCTACAGTAAATGCTACAAATTTTGTGATATTTTTTAAAGGGTCACATAAAAATACTACAAAATTATGGCAATATAAGAAAATACCATAAAAAAAACCATAAAAATATGGCACAAATCAAACGGTAAATATAATATCACTAAAATATGACACAAACTCAAATGTATAATAATGCTACAAAAATATTACACAAATTTTTAAAGGCCACACACACTAGACACACATACACACACACATATATATTACCAAATTTTTACGTTGAAATTATAGTTTAATAATATGTATTTTATAAATTTATGTTATAATATTTATTTAAATAGAAAACATTTAGAAGAACTTAAAGTATTTTTTTATAAATACTGATGTTTTAAATAAAATATCAACTCTTTTTTACCAAAAAAAAAAAATTGACTAAGGTTCATATGTTATTTCATATTTATAGAAAAAATATATTTTAGATGTAAAATAGAAAGAGAATATAGTGATATTTTATATATTATACATCTTAAATTTGGTATGACAATTTTGTTAATTTCGATGTTGTCATTTCTCAAAATTATTAAAAAATTAGAATAATTATATTAGTGGTTGTGTTTTGAAAAATATTTTTACATTTATGAAATCTTAACACCATTTATAATATTTGAAATAAGAGAGAAAAATTATTAACTCATAAATTATTCTTGAAATAGAAAAGTTGCATATGTTTTAAAAAAAACTTCAAAATGTAAGAAGTTTAGTATTTATGTGAAATTTAATTTTTTATTATTTAGTAAAGACAAGTTCTTAAATAAAACATGCTATAAATAATCAAATTAATTAAGTTTCAGTTTATTGAGATACAATATAAATAAAATTTATTGAAAAATTATACTAAATGTCCATGTAGTGCACTGATTTGAAGCACTTATCGTGGGAAGAGAGGTTATGTGTTCTCAAGTCTTGCCTACTACAAATAATAAATAGTATGAATATGTGGGTGTGGCATTTTTGGGTAGGGCTGTATAAGTGTCACAATAAGCTTTCGTGGCATTTAAGTAGCTTTTTGTGGCACTTATTATGTGTCAATAAAATCCAATTTTACCGTAGTAATTGAGTACAAACAATAATACGGATTAACACTAAAAAATTTAAATTTCATATTTTCCTTGAATTTAATAATTTCTTATACGGGTTTCAATTTTATAAAAAATTATTAGACTTTTTTCTTTGAAAACCCCAAAAAAAAATTATTAGACCTAACGTTTACCCTTAAATAGACTTTTTTTTTTTTCTTTTTTTTGAAGAATCAGATACACATGCTAGGCAGAGCTTTTTATTATTATAAATTGTAAAACCGACAAACGCGAATATTTTTGGACAGGATGTGGAACTTGCATGTCTCTTGGTGAGACCTATAGCAATTTCTGTCGTGGAAGGATCCTTAGGGGAAAATGCACTCACAAATGAGAATTATGGTTCAGTAAGTCGCATTTACTGTATAACAGGGAAAGACAAATTGTCAAATGTTGAGATCCAGAAATGGTTAGTTGAGAAAAATCTACCAAATGAAGTCAAGACATTCCAAAATTCAGATCATATGACCATGACATCTTGTCCCCAAGAGTTATTCACTTATTTACAAGACATCTCCCAACGCTACACCTAATGATTTTTTGCCATCTATATTTAACAATCAATTGATGTACTTATAATAAGGTTCTCTTTGGGGTGCCATGGATTTTTTGTGCATACATTTATTTCGTTTCATCGTAAGATTAATTATGGAATTTGAATTCATTTCTAATTCTAATTTCATTACAATTTAGTTCATTTCAATTTTAATTTTTTTAAAATAAATAATTTATTTATGAGCGTTTTTTTTCCAACTTTACCTTGCAACTATCCATTTATAAATGTATTGGTTTTTCACATATATTACTCCTACTAATGAAAATTCTATTATGCAACTGGTACATGAATTGCGATATGAACCTGTTGTACCATATTAAAGTATATTATCTATGTAATTAATACATCGGTCACTTATATAGACAGTGTCTTCAGTTGTGAAAATAAAAATTCAATGCATTAATCACATAAGTTATGTAGCTTAATACAATTTAAAGAGTCCATGTCCCAGTCTATACTAAAATACCAACCCCTAATATTGACATTGAGCTTATTGACAAAAAATGGTTGACTTTCTATTGGGAAGGATTGAGAATTTTTTAACATTTTCTATAAATTTTAAAATGGAATTTTTTAAAGAGTTTGATTAATATGTCTCTAAAGCATACATTAATATGATTAACTTTTTATTAAGATATAAGTTTTCTTAGGATTCAACCATTTCCATTAAATTTTTTATTTTTATAAGATTTAATTATAATATATGGTATATTTTCTTCATGTATAATACTACGAAAGTTCATCCATACTAACACATGCTCTAAGGGCACACTCCACAACAAAATGGCAAGATGGAAAGGAAATATAGTCACATCCTAAATGTTGCTATCACACTTCTTCTTCGATCCGCTCTACCAAACAAATTTTGAGAGAAAATTATAAAAGCAACAGTTTATCTCATTACTCACACTCACACTCACACATCCACACCTCTCTTACATGGTAAATCTCCTTTCGAACTCAATTTTCAAAACCTCCAAATCATTTTATCTTCATGTGTTTGGTTGAATTATGTTATGTTTATCATCTATCAACTGATAAATTCACTTTTAAAAGTTGTTGGTATATTTTTTTTATAGGATATCCCTATAAAAAAAATTAAAAAAAAGAATGTCTATCTATGATTTAGATTCTCATCACACTTTTGTCTCCAGAGATATTATTTTTGAAGAGTCCATTTTCCCATATAAAAATTCACATTCTTAAAATTTATTCCAGCCCGAATATGTCCAATCTCACATAAATATATTTGATCCAAATATGAACTCTCAGCCACCGATTCTTCCTCTGCCCAAATCATTTTAATCTATCAAACACTTCAATACCTCCTCTGTTGAGCTCCGCACCTGCGGCCCACACTCCAACAGCCAACACCCCCAACCCACGACATGCCTTCTTCCTTGCCCCCTAACCCGACTTCTGATCCAACCGCGGAAATGACTCGCGCCCCTCATTGGTCCAGCTCACTTAACTTCCACTAGGCTTCTTCCTTCCCTTGCAATTTTTTCCCTCGGCCTAACACCTTCCTTTTCAGCTGGGCTGCCCGAAAATTCCACTGGGATTGACTAGATGAACAATGCAATCACCGAGTGAGTGAACTCTGAACCTAAGGGGGGCATTTTTCTTTGACAACCTCTTCCTCTCTTATAGAAAATTCTAACTTTCCAAATCCTAATCTTCTTAATCTTGATACTTCTATAAAAAATTCTAAAAATTCCTTCTTAGAAAGCTCTCTTCTCTTTTACAATTGAGCATATTTTTGTTCCTTTCTCCTAAAATTAAGAAAAAAGAACATATCTATCCTCGATTTAGGGAACACATCTAAAAAATTATGGTGTTAACTAGGCACTTCCTTCTCCTTTACAGTCAAGCATACTTTCGTTACTTCTCCTAAATCCCATTTGTTATTTACTTACAAGAACCCCTTGTCAACGTTCTCATCGTCCTCCTCCCAAACTTCATGACTATGTTTGCAATACTGTGAAAAGTGTTGTTTCCCTGATAATCTCTACTTATGGTCCCTAATATTCGAACTCAGGTACGTGTTCTTATGCGATTCTACACGACGTTTCTAAACAAGAATTTTCCACCGGCCACAAAGCTTTTCTCTCAGCAATTACAGTTGATATTGAGTCCTCTTGTTCTTTTGAGGCTATCACTCACTCCTATTGGCGGAATGCCATGCAAAGTGAAATTAATGCTTTGAAAAAAAAAAAAAATCATACCTGAAGTTTGACCTCCTTACCCAAATGAAAGAAGGCTTTGGGATATAAACAAGTCTAGAAAATTAAACGAAAATCCGATGGGATCATTGAATGGTATAAAGCTTGCTTAGTTATTTTGCAGAATATACAGGTCGAGAGCCTGGATTATCATAAAACCTTCACTCCTATGACAAAGATGGCTACCTTCCGAACCCTGCTAATTGTGACTACCTTCCAAAACTGGGATATTCATTGAATAGATATTCAGAATGCGTTCTTCCATGGTGATCTATCTGCAGAGGTCTATATAAAACTACCTCAAGGTTTTCTAACGGACAAGAGGGGCAGGTTTGCCGATTGACGAAGCCCTTGTATAGTCTTAAATGGGCTCCTCATTATTGGTAAAACTCTTAAATAAAATGATTTTCAACAGTCCCAATCTGATTATTCTTTATTTATATATATTAGGCTTCTGCAATATTTCTGTGTCCTCATATACATTGACGATCTCTTCATTACTGGTAATGATCCTACTGCCAATTTGAGTTTTAAGAAGCATTTGAGCTCCTGTTTTCATATGAACGACGTAGGTCGCATGAGGTATTTTTTGGGGGGGGATTGAAGATGATCACAACTCTAAGGGTCCGGATTTATCTTTGTCAACAAAAATATGCTTTGGATATTTTGACTGATACAGGTTTACTTGGTGCAGAACTTATGGACTTCCTTATGGAGCAGCATCACACTTTGGGAAAGGCCTTGGTCCTTTTCTTATCTTCTCTAGATTCATATCACCGACTCATTGGGCGCCATATCTATCTCATAATCACTCGACCAGACTTGCATATTCAGTCCATATATTGGCTCAATTTATGCAAAAACTTGCCAAGATTATTGGGCTGATACTATACAAGTTATTTGACATCTCAAAGGCTCTCCTGGACGGTGTCTTTTACTTCCTATGAACATAGATAAGCAGTAAAATATAACCATGTATTCTTTTTAATAAATTGCTATATTAAGAGGTAAAAAAAGTTCATATCCATTTCTAAAAAAATAATTTATGTTTAAAAAAAGATAAAATTAAAGTTTATAGCTATAAATATAGAAGTAAAAGTAGCTTATTATTAGAAGAAATAAAATAAAAAATTACAGTTATAAAAAAAAAAGTTAAAAATAGTTTGTGATTATTTATAGTTAATTTGTCTTTTTTTCATTGAGGCAGAACGCAATAGGAAAAATGGATGGCATCCTTGTCACCATATTTGCTTTCCATCTAGTGATGACATTATTTGGCTTACTAAAACCTCATGGGCAAGGCAAAATCACTGTATGCTTAGTGTACCAAACAAGCCACTTGAACTTCATATTCCGACTCTCCTTATGGGTTCGTAAAGACAAAATTATATAAAAGAGAAAATAGTTAAACTGTTCATAAACTATTTTCACATAGTCAATCATACACAATATTTTTTTAGCACTTTTTGTTCTTAAATACCTTTCAAAAAGTCAAACTATTCACAATAGACACAATCTAGCTGAAATTGGCACTGAGAGTCATATGTATTATATATAACTACCATTTGAAAGGTAAAATTATCAAACAGTGGCAGCACGTAACTGGGCTACCATTTTCACCAAATTGTGAGTATTTTTTTTTTAATTCAAATGTGGATAACATTCTCTGTAACATCTTTGTATATTATTTTATAATATTTATTAGCGAAGCGGAAAGGGAGGGGGACTCATGCCTTTTGTTCGACGCCATCTAATATAGGCTAAGCCTAAACCGCGTGGAATCAAGGTAATGACATTCCATTGGTGGAGGCTTATTTGCTCTCCGGCCAAGGGAAAGACTAGTTCTGGTCTGGCGTCTGCTTCTGCCTTTCTTCCCGACATCTTTGTATATTATTTTATAATATTTATTTTTAGAGTTTATTATTTTTTCTTAAGATTTATTTTTATTTGGTAGGTTTTATCAATAAATTATAATTCTTTTGTTTTTTATTAACTGTCACATTTCGGACATATTACTATTTAAGAAAATATAAAATTTTAAATTTTTTTATTCTTGTGTGAACTAGAATATTGTCCTTTAAATTTTTCTATCTCCTCATTATTATTTATGTAAGTTTTCAGTGAAAAATTTTAACTCAATTTTCTGTCATTGTATTCCCAATATTCCACCATATATACACATTACATAAGCAACCTAAGTCCAGCAATAATGGGAAAATTCAAGAGTACAAGGAAAGGTCCTAATCTAATACAACAATAACGCATAATATCAACAATATCTAACATACATAAGAAATGTACAGTAAAGACAATATATTGAGCATATTTCCCTCAAGATTGTGCGTCAATGCTCCCCTTCAAGTTAGAGTATAGAGATCATAAATGTCCAACTTGCAAGCTAAGAAAATGAAGTGAGATGACTGAAGAGTTTTTGTGAAAATATTGGCAGGCTGAACCTCACTTTGAAGATACGGTGGAGAAATGATACTGGATTGAAAGGCATCGGCACGAAATAACAGTTAATTTTGATGTATTTTTCCTGTACATGAAAAATGGGATCGACAACAATATATATGGCAGATTGACTGTCACAGTGGAGAGGAGTACGATGTGGAATGGAAACTCAAAGATCCCGAAGAAGTTGACTGAGCCACTTAAGCTCACATAAAGTAACTGCCATGGCTCTATTCTCAGCTTCAGCAGAAGATCGGAAAACCATATGTTATTTCTTGGTCTTCCAGGAAATAAGAGATGCACCTAGAGATATAAAATGCCCAGTAATTGATCACCAGGTAATAGGACAACTAGCCCAGTCAGAATCACAATAAGTGGCGAGGCACAGGGGAGACTCAGTGTGTAAAAGGATGCCCTAACCGGGAGCTCTTTAAGATAACGAACAACCCGATGGGCAGCATCCCAATGGTGGTGCTGTAGCGCCTGCATAAACCGTGCCAAAGTCTTGCCAATCAGTCTTTGATATCGATCCGATAAGGCAAATGAAGGTCTTTGAATTTTAGCGAGCTGATGATTGTGTTGGAATCCGTAGGCAAAAACAAAGTAAAATAAAACTACGGAAATCCACCAACAGGATCTGCACATACTACAAAAACCGATTGGATAGAAATTATCTCAATATTTTGATTGTTCGTTGTGGAGGCGCTGCTTTGTACGCTTCGCCCTCTACTGGTATCCACGCGACGAACTCCTCTGCAAGCGATCGGGATGCTAGCCCCTTCTGTGTTCTGAAAACTATTCAGAACTGATCCTGACTATCTGGTAATCGGTCGTATTTCGGAGAGAGTAGGCTAGATACTATATCGCCGTTCTAGGGTTTAGGGTTTTGTTTTTCTTTAATCAGATAAAGGACAGCCACCAAGAAAAGGTTAACATAACCTTTTATAGCTGTCAATATCAAAACCCTAACTGTCATCTAATGACTTTTAATCTCGTTCGTCTATTCCTATAATCATCCAACGGTTTGATGAGTAATATTAAGTAATTAATTTCATTTATTCGATTAAATAAAATTAATTACTTATTAAATTACCAGAAAATACAATATGGAATCTAATTCCCCTTTTGTATACGTTCAACGAATCTGGACACAATCTAGATTCATTGAACGTGGACATTATGCTCACAAGGTCGTCTATGCGTGTGACCCTATAGGTTCACTTATTGTTGGCAGTGAATGAAAAATGTCCTAGACATTTATTCACAAAACATAAGCGGCCTCTACCAAGTCATTATGCTTACCGAAGTTAAGTAAATGTAATAATAACCTAGCATCAGATTTAATATTTAGTCATTTTGTCACACGATATCCTAATTAAGTATAAGGCATGGATCAAGTCATCCTTATAAAACTTAATTAACCATTTACTTGATCACCAGGCAGACTGTTCCAACAAATAATATTAAAAACACCTTATTAATACTTATTTGAGCATGGCCATGCATATTTTCCAGTCTTCCTTATCAAGGGGCCCATGGATATTTCTCTCTAAAAAGAGAGGGACAAATCCCTTTCACTATCTCCAATATTCAAGCCATGACGAGAAAATAAGCCAACCAATAGTCATAATGATCACCTAATTAAAAGTGATGTTTGACTATGTCAAAACATATTTTCTCCCCATGCAAGAAACATTAGGTCAAAGGACACCAAATATAAAACTGAGAAGAAATACTTATAACTTAAACCCATGCAATATTTCTTCTTCACTTTGGGTCATGTCCAATACAATATTCTCAATATGTATTTATGAATTGATTTTATATCTCATATTCATGATCAGTAAAACTTGACCATCAATCAACTTCACACTAGTTTACAAGATGTAATAAACTAGGGACAAATAAGAATAGTATTTTATTAGCTATAAGGGTTTTACTATCAAGTCACATACTTGATGACCAAGAGCATAAAATACAATTAAAAAAATACATGCTTCATAAATCATAAATGTGAGTCAATTGGTCTTAGGGCTTATACTAACAGATTGGACTCCATAAGAGTAGATGCCCAGGCACCGGATAATCCAACCTCCAAGATTATCTCCAGGGCGTATTTGCATTGACAAAGAAAAACACCATTCGGATTACGCGTCACCTCCAAACCGAAAAATACTTGGAGAGTACTTAAGTCCTTCATGTGAAAACACGAACTCAAGTACGCTTTAAACTTATTGATGGAAGAAAGGGAATTTCCAGTGATAAGCAAGTCATCAACATAAATAAGTATACTAAAAAAATGTCTCTAGCTTGGTAAGTAAAAAGAAAGTAATCTGTATATGACTGTTTGAAACCACATGCCCGAAGGGAAGTGGTCAATTTAGAAGACCAATATCGGGGCGCCTTTTTTAGACCATACAAAGATTTCTTCAGCCTGTAAACTTGTCGAGAATTTGGAGAATGAAAACCTTGAGGACACATGTACACTTCCTCAGTTAAATTTCCGTGAATAAATGTATTGTAGACATCCATCTGGTGAACTTGCTAATTGTGGCTATAGCTACAAACAGAATGGTGCGCATAGTTACCATTTTTGACACAAGGGTAAAAGTTTCGATGAAATCAATCTCCTCTTGCTGTGTATTTACACCCACTTACCCCCAAGAGCTCTTTTTCTTGGAGGTAGTAGAGTCAATTCCCAAGCACCATTTTTTTTCTAAGGCATCAATTTCATTTTTTATGGCAGTATGCCATTTAGGATCAGACATAGCATTAGAAAACCGAGTGGGCTCGGAGACTGCAGATATAGATGCTAAAATTTCTTATGTTGATTAGAGAATTTATCATAATTTACTTAATAATTTTAATGGATACAGAAACTACCTGAGGCTGCTGAGGAAATATGTGGAACAGAGGAATGGGATCCATAAATCCAAGCCGTGTTACAATCATAATCTATAAGCTTTGTCGGCAGCCTTTTCTGACGTGTACTTTAGCGGACAGTTGAGGCCGGAATGTCCAAATTCCTATATGCTGGTCACCATTTTCCGTAAAACCTTCCAAGCCCTCGATTGAGCGGCCTATTTCAGCTGGTCCAACAAGTTCATCAGCCACAACTTGGCTGGGCAGTAGATTAGAAGCAACTCCTGGGCTAGTGAGTTCCACAGATGGGCCATCGTCAAGAGGCAGCCTAATTGCTAGTGAATTTTCTTGGCCCAAAACACTAGGTGAGGTGCTGGATTGGGCTCCAAAAACTAGGTCATGAGCTAATTGTTTCCCCCTTTCTCCAGGTTGTCCGCTAATGGATATTATGTCCGTAAAATTGTATTTCTTGTGAAATTTTAGGTCAAATCCTTGGAACCATTTTACGCCAGTAAGGATGCATAAGGAAAAGTTTCTTCAACGAAGAAAACGTCCCTCGAAATAACGAATTTATCTGCTTGATTATCATAAAGTCTTCAACCTTTTTTTTTTCCAAATAGATATCTTAAGAAAACACAAGGCTTGCTTCTTTCTCGAAATTTATCTTTAGATAATTAACGATTATGCATGTATGCTAAGCAACCAAAAGTTCGCAAATGTGAGTATGATGGAGGTTTCCCATGAAGCAACTCCTAGGGAGTTTTATCACCAATCAAGAGGGAATGTGTCCAATTGATGAGATATCCTGCAGTTAATGCACATTCTCCCTAAAATTTAACCCGTAAATTTGCTTGGAAGCATAAGCACGTGCTATATTAAGGATATGACGATGTTTGCGCTCCACTCGTCCATTTTGTTGTTGGGTACCAACTATTGTCTTTTGATGCAAAATTACTTTTTCCTCAAAATAATTCTTAAGGCATACAAACATTGTGCCATTATTAGATCTCACGATTCTAATACTTTTATTAAACTGAGTTTGTACCATAGTAATAAACTTTTTCATAATATGTATTACTTCTTCTTTTCGGCAAGCAAATATATCCACACAGATCTCGAGTGATCATCCAAAATAGTTAAGAAATATATAAAGCTCCACACATAGATGGTGTATTATACGGGCCCCACAAATCACAATGAATGACATAAATGAGAGTGACACAAATCATGAGAGTGTCACAAATCACAGCGGTGTATTATATGGGCTCCACGTATTGATGGTGCATTTTTGCAAACTTAGAGGAAAAGTATTCCAAGTCTGCTTAGCACATAAACAAATAACACATTGTTTTCGGACCTTAGACGATTTCCCCAGCAACTTATTGACTACATTATGAGATGGATCACATAAACGAGAGTGCCACAAATCACTAGGAACAAAATTTTTTGCAAAAAAGCATATAAAGAAGACAATTGAAGTGATTTGTAGAAAAAAATTGTATTCCTCTCTTCGCCCACTCCAATCGGCATTCTCAAGATACAGTTGTGTATAACACACAAATTATCAATCATTGTAATAAAACATTATGTATCTTTCATCAATTAGACCAAAAAAATTAAGTTGCACTTCAAATCTGAAATAAGTAAAACATTCCGAAAAATAGTATTTTGACTCAAAGTTACATTCCCTTGCAACATCGCCACTACTTAAGTACCATTGGGCAAACCAATTGTGTATGGGTTAGTAGGTATTAAGTTTGCAAAGAAATCTTTTCTATCGAAATCTACAATCTAAGAATTTTTCATCTTGCTGGAGAGTTTATCGGTATTGGAATTGTTGTTCAAAAGAGTCAAGAGCGAGTTCCATTGTTCTAAGGAGAGGCTGGGGAATCCCGCCATGCTGCCCCCCTTTTCCATAAGTGACTGTCGACGGTGCCAATCCTTGTGTCGTATTTACCTATCCTCCTACTGCTAATTATGTGTCATTTGTTATTGAAGGAGCTCCTCGACCTGCATCACTGTTTCTTCCCCTTCTATGCACTGTGCCTGATCAATTGCTGCCTTTGCCACGACCAGAATTGAAGCTGGTGTTCTGCAATTTTCCTTTCTTGGTTCACCACTCGGATAACCGTTTAATTGAAAACAAAAAGTGATGTCATGTCCAGTCTTCTGACAATGGGAGCAAATATTTCGCAATTCGGTCGGTGTGTTTGCTTTGTTCACAACAGTGAAAGCCATTGCTGCGCCTCCCTTCTCCTCCGCCATCGCTGACCAAGTCAAGCTTCTGTATTGCTCCTCCTTGCATATACGACAAGGACTTGTTTCAATTTGGGAGTGGTTCTGCTTGTATTATACTAGACCGAACAGTCCCACAGATCTCATCATTTAGTTCCATTAGAAATTGATAAATATGTTCTTTCTCCCTTTCTTTGGCAAGGAAAGGATAACTTCAAACACTGGCAATTGCATGTAATGTTCCAATTCATCCCACAATTTTTTCAACCGTGATTAGTATGCATTCAGGTATCTCTCCCTTGCTTGCAATTCGTCAAGGCAGCCTTTAATTCATATTTTTTTGGCCCATTCCCAACCAAGAAGCGTTCCTTCAAATCTTCCTATAATTCATCGGCTCTTTCTTTAGGAGTACTTAATTGAGGATCGAAGCGATAATTTAATGGTATTAAGTATCCATGAACTCATCAATATATTGATTTCCCACCACTCTTCTGGCTTTTCTAGATCGTCTTTTGGAATTGGAATCAATCCATCAACGAACCTTAGTTTTTTCATTATACGCAAAGCCAATAGCATGGCCTTGCACACTCAACATAATTATTATCCTTCAACTGAACTTGAGTAATAATCAGGTCAGGTCCGACAGAGGGTAGTTGTCTTCTTCCACATCCAACGAGGTATCTATTGCAATATCAATTTCAACATTTTCTTTACTTATTGTGAATAAACGACAAGATTCTGATACTGTGTTACTAGGAAAGTTTAACTCAGTTTTCTATCTTTGTATTCTCAATATTCTACCATATACACACGTTAGTTAAGGGGCCTAAGTCTAATCTAATACAACAATCAAGGCTTCATATCAGCAATATCTAACATTTATAAGGAAAGTATAGTAAAGACAATATATTGAGTATATCTCCCTTAAGATTGTCCGCCAATATCTTCTACAAGTTTCTAAGTTAGAAGAGTAAAAAATATTAAAATTTTATTTTTAATGAGTGTATATTGAGAAAAAGTTCATTAAATATTGCATTACTTTCGCGATGTGACAAGTAAAAAATAAGAAAATTAATAGAATGTGACAAGTAAAAAAATAAAAAGAGTAATACATCAGGAATATCACAGAGATTGTTACGAATGTCACTTGAAAGTTGAGGGAAAAGGAAAAGTTAAAAAAATATTATGGATATAATTGACTATCCAATAATAGTTTAGGGGCATTTTTGACTATTTTTTCGGATATAGAAATTACCTCAATTAACAATCTAGGGATTTGATGTGTTCGTAAATTTTCAGGAAGAAAAATGATTCATCTGCTGTTGGGGGAATTAAGGAGACTCCAGAAATGATCAATTTTGCAGCAAAATACAACATTACTGCAAATGTTGAAGTAGTTCTTATGAACTATGTAACAAATCAATGGATCGACTAGAGAAGAGAGATATTAGTAGATACGATTTGTTCTTAATGTTGGGAATACAAATTATGTCCTCCTAAACTTGGCTTATACCATTGGGGTTATTGTCTTCATTTTCATTGGCAACTCTTGAAATACAGCAAGAAATTTGGAATTGAAGGAAATTCCGTCAGAATAGTATTAAATTATTTATCTAGGTCGTATTATATTCATAATGACTGTTGGAAAAAACACTCCTAATTACTATTACAATTACTATTACTATTACAATTTCAACAATAATAAAATTACAGCGGAAGAAAAATAAGCAGAAAGATTTGATCTTTCTAAGAACAGAAATCACTCAAAGAACAAGAATGAACAATCTGCAAAACTAACACCCGATTAGTACCAAAATAACCCAAATAGAAATAAAGAACGGTTTGCTCACCACTGCTGGCAAAGCCGGCCAATAGAAAGTCAAAGAGATAACCGAGGAGCACAAACCGAGGGGTTATCAAACCAAAAACAGTCGCCGAGCAGCGGCGTTGCTGCGTCGAGGCGACGATGATAGAGAAAGGTGATGATCGGGGTTACAACCCTCAGAAATGAGCCTCAATCGGGAAGAAATCATCGGCAATAAACAACCTCTATTTGTCTCTCTCTTTTCTTTCCTCACGGCTATCTCTCTAACCTCACCAACAGATAAACAATGGTGACAGAAAAAGAGACTGTTTAACAGCATAAAACAGAGAGATCAGCAATGGCAAAGCCGAAGGAGAAGGAGAAGAAAAGCTGGAGTCTTGAAGACTCCAAGAGACACAGGGAGAGAATAAGAAACAGTTGAGAGAGGGAATCGAGAGAGACTGTGAAGAAAACCGAGGAGACGTCATCATTTAAAGGGGGGAGTGGAACAGTCGAGCCCACTGGTCACCAGTAGACAACCCGAGTGGCCAGCCAGGCCGCGGGCATCCCGCGTGACTCGGTCAAGAGGCGGCCCAGAAGCAGCAAGCAGGACAGACGGCCTATATGGCATCAAGCAGGTAGACGGCCCAAAATGCAGCCCAAGGGAAAAACCAAGACAGCCTATTCAACAGGTTGAGGCCCAGAGCATTATTAGGTTTGGGGGGAGACAATTGGGCTGGAAAAAGAAAAAAAATATTGGGAGAAAAAGGGCTATAAAGCCTACAATCTCCGCCTCGAACAATATTTTTCCATCCCTGAAAGATGACTCAATTTGAGTCAAACTGCTTGCACATGAAGAAAGTCCCTGCAAAACATAAATTTATCGGTGTTTACGATTTTAGTACCAAAATCAGCAAGATTATTATCAGTACTAATCTTATCTATGTCAACAATACCACTAGAGACCTTTTCTCTAATAAAGTGGTACTTGACATTAATATGTTTTGTCCATTCGTGATAGACCGGATTTTTACACAAATGTAAATAACTTTGACTATCAGTGTAAATAATAACTTTGGAATTTAAAAGGTTCAATTCACTCACTAACCCTTGAAGCCAAATGGCTTCTTTGATTACTTCTGTTGCTGCGATATATTCAGCCTCAGTAGTTGACAAGGCAACTACAGGCTGCAGTTGGGACTTCCACGAAATGCAATTACCCGCAAGGGTAAAGAAGTATGAGGTGATAGACTTTCTACCATCCTTGTCACCTGCAAAATCAGAGTCAACAAATCCAATTAATTCAAAATCAAACCAATTATGGTAGTGTAAACCCCGATCCACTGTTCCGTTTAGGTAACGTAATAGCTACTTGAGAGCAGCCCAATGATCTCTTCCAGGATTTGACATAAATCTGCAAAGAAGGCTTATGGAAAATGCAATGTCAGGACGGGTAGATATCATTGAGTACGTGACAGAGCCTATGGCCATTCTATATGGGATATTGGCCATATCTCTCTTTTCACTTTTAGATTTAGGACACGTTTTGTCAGAAAGTTTAAAGTGGCTGGCAAGAGGAGTAGTAACGGGTTTACAAAGTTGCATAGAAAATTTGGGTACTATTTTCTGAAGGAAAGGCTTTTTGGATATGAAGAGAGTACGATCAGGTCTATCTCTAGAAATATTCATCCCAAGGATTTTGGATGCAACACCCAAGTCCTTCATATCAAACTCGGATTTTAGCAGAGACTTCAGTTCATCAATCTTACCTTTGTGACGACAAGCTATCAACATATTATCCACATATAGCAACAGATAAATAGCAGAATCCACAGTATTACTAGAAAAGTAAAGACAACTATCATAATTACTTTTCGAAAAACCAATTTTGGATATAAAAGAATCAAATCTCTTGTACCATTGCCTTGGCGACTGTTTAAGTCCATATAGGGACTTTTTCATAAGAGACGTCATATGTTCCTTACCCTTTACTTCAAAACCAGGTGGTTGACGCATATAAATGGTTTCCTCAAGATCACCATGTAAAAAGGCAGTTTTCACATCAAGCTGTTCAAGATTAAGATCATAGAAAGCAACAAGAGCAAGAACAATCCGAATTGTTTTGTATTTAACAACAGGAGAAAATTTTCATTGAAATCAATGCCCTCAATCTGTGAAAAACCTTTTGCAACAAGTCTAGCCTTGAACCTAGGAGGTTCATTAGAAGACTCAGACTCCTTTATTTTGAAAATCCATTTGCAATCAACAAGTTTTTGTTTTGAAGGTTTTGGAACAAGAATCCAGGTTTTATTTTTGCTTAAAGAAAACATTTCTTCTTCCATAGCACGTAATCATAAAACGCGATTGTGACTTTTCAGAACCTCAGAAAAACATAAGGGCTCTTTTTCTTCAACATAAGAAGCAACAGAAAAAGCATATAATACAACATAGGAGTAACCATACCGATGATGATCTTTAGGTACTCTACGGACTCGATCACTAACGAGTTGATAATCTCTAAGAGCTTGGGTTTGAGTCTCAGGATGTTCCTCTTCCTCATCAGAACCATCTAGAATAGGATCAGAAGCTTCAAGAACAGGAGTACTACTAGAAGGAGCAGAAGGCTCAGAATTTGTTTCAGGTTCCTGAGATGGCTCTAGAGTGGGTTCGGAGATAGTCTCCACCTCCACCGCAATGCTACTAGGAGAAGGATCACAAGAAGGATTATTGGTGATGGTGTTATCGTTAAGACAGGGCATTTCTAACTCATTGAAGATGACATCCCTACTGATGATAACCCTCACCCCTAGTTCACCATTCAACCATACTCTATAACCCTTTACCCCACTCGGATATCCTATAAACACTTGGATCTAGTTTCCCCTCTTTTTGATGAGCGAAGGTTGCACAACCGAAAACCCTCAAGTTGGAAAGATTGGGAGGTTTCCCAGACCAGAGTTCTATAGGAGTCCTAAAGTTTATAGCTGTGGATAGAGACCTATTGATGAGGTATGCAGCTGTACTAACATCTTCACCCCAGAACGGTTTTGGAATACCAGAAGACACTAACATACAACGGACCTTATCCATAATAATACGGTTCATCCTTTCGGCAACTCCATTTTGTTGTGGGTTATGTCTAACCGTTTTATGGTGTAAAATGCCATGTGATGCACAAAAGTCAGAAAACTTCCGGTTACAAAATTCAAGACCATTATCGGTCCTGATAGTTTTTAGTTTATTTCAAGAATGATTTTCGGCAAAACGTTTTCCATTCACAAAATTTTTCAAACGTTTGATCTTTGGTTTTTAAAAGAAAAACACATACATGCCTCGAAAAATCATCAACAATAGAGAGGAAATTAACGTTACTACCGTAAGTTGGAACCTTTTCAGGTCCCCACAGATCACAATGCATATAATCAAGAGGTGCAGATGACTTATGTGTGCTGGTAGAAAAACTGATTTTGTGTTGTTTTCCCAAAACATAGTGATCACAGAAATCCAAGGAATCGATTTTATCACCACGCAAAAGTTTTTTGTTTTTGCAAATGATAAAGCCCTTTTCACTAATGTGGCCAATCCTCCGATGCCACAACATAGTTTTCTCTGGGACGGTTTTTGAAATCAAGGCAGTGGAGTTGCAAACAGTTTTACCAAGAAGGATATATAAAGTTTCCTTTTTAAAACCTTTTAGCATGACTAGGTTTCCTTTGCAAACACACAAAATACCATTTTTGGATTTAAAAGAGAGACCCAAAGAGTCTAAATAACTGAGAGAAATAAGATTCCGAAGCAAGCCAGTAACATATCTCACTTCAGTGAATTTTCTAGTCACGCCATCATGCATTTTTATAAAAATACTGCCAATGCCTTTTATATCACAAACCTGATTATTTCCCATGAAAACTTTTCCTTGGGTTAAAGTTTTGAAATCAGAAAACCAGTGTTTATTAAGTGTCATGTGAAATGAATAACCAGAATCAAGCACCCAATGATTAACAATATCAGAAATGAAGGAGAAAGAGAAACAAACAGAACTTCAGAAAACTTAGAGATACCATCTGAGTCAAAACCGTGGGTTTTATCGACTTTATTCCCTCCTTTACCATGTTTATGTTGTTTCTCGTCTTTGATTCGTTTAAAACACTTGTTTTTCATATGTCATTCTTTCCCACAGTAAAAACATTTTACCTTGCTTTTCTCTCGTGATTTGGAACGGCTTTTAAAACGATGACTAGGAGGTTCTCTCCAGTCAATCCTTCCTCTTACAAAAAGATTTTCACAATGAGACTTGTTCTCTTTTTGTAAATCCAAATATTTTGATTTTAAAGCATTTTTGACATAAAAAAGGGAAAGATCATCTCTACCATATTTAATGGCAGATTTGACATCATTAAAAGAATCAGGTAAGACATTTAGAAAAATGATTGCAACATTTTCATCAGAGATTTTCTCTCCGACGTTTTGTAACTCCAAAATGATTTTATTTAAATCATCGATATTTTCAGAAAGTGATTTTGTTCCACTCATTTTGAAACCACAAAGTTGTTCTTTTAAATAGATTTTGTTTGATAGAGATTTTTCCAAATACAACTTTTTCAATTTTGTCCAGATTTCAAAAGCATTGTCTTTTTCATCAATTTCCCGTAAAACGTTATTAGTCAAATGCAAGGTGAGACAACTATGAGCATTACCTAGTTTTTCTTTAAGAATTTCTCCCTTCCAAGATTTCGGATTTTTTCAGGGCAGCAAATAGCAAGAGGAATTTTGTTTTGTACCAAAACAACTTTCATTTTCCTCAGCCACATTACAAAATCAAATTTGCCATCAAACCTATCAGTTTCAATTTTTGGAACTGACATGTTTTAAGAGAAAATCGGTGTAATTTGGTGGTTTCAGAAAGATGAAAGATTTGAAAAGTTTTGAATAAAAAATTGTCCAGATTTTTCCTTTTAAAACAGAGGAAAGATCTTCCAAAGAAAAAAACGGCGTTGTTTGTTTTAATTTTTTTTTTTATTAGGTTTGGTTTTAATTACAAAACAGTGTAGCACAAAAAGCACAGAAAAACCAAATCAAAAACAATAATCAAACAGAATAACTAAGGAAACAGGAACAACCGAAAGCGGTAGAAAAAGATAGAGAAGAGAGAAAAAAAAAACTTTTGAAATCGAAAATAAAACCTCCAAGACACAGATACTTGATATCTCTTGGATTCAAGCCAGGCTTGGGTTTTGGTTTTTGAAAAACAGCTGAAATAGTAAAAAGAACGAAGCGAAGCAACTGTAAAGCAATAATAAAGCAGTAATAGTAACCAACACGGCAGCAACCCGTCACAACAGCAATCAACAGAAAATAGAACCGGCGGCAAGCCGATACAAAGATAATATCAAAAACGACTACAATTCGAAACAATAAACCAAATAAAGTCGGTGGCAAGCCGAATAAACTGAAAGAAAAAACTGTAAAAACAGAGAGGAGAAGAAGAACTTCATTGGCCGGATTCTGAGATACTTCTCAGATCCGAAGATTGCTGCCGGACGACGAAAACAGAGAGCCAGAAACCGTGGCTCTGATACCACTTGTTGGAGAAAACACTCCTAATTACTATTATAATTACTATTACTATTACAATTTCAACAATAATAAAATTACAGCGGAAGAAAAATAAGCAGAAAGATTTAAACTTTCTAAGAACAGAAATCACTCGAAGCACAAGAATGAATAATCTACAAAAATAATACCCGATTAGTACCAAATAGAAATAACGAACGGTTTGCTCACCACTGTCGGCAAAGCCGGCCAACAGAAAATCAAAGAGATGACCGAAGAGCACAAACCGAGGGGTTATCAAACCAGAAACGGTCGTTGAGCAGCGGCGTTGCCGCGTCGAGGCGACGATGATAGAGAAATGTGATGATCGGGTTTATAACCCTCAGAAATGAGCCTCAACCGGGAAGAAATCACCGGCAATAAACAACCTCTCTCTCTCTCTCTCTCTCTCTCTCTCTCTCTCTCTCTCTCTCTCTCTCTCTCTCTCTCTCTCTTTTCTTTCCTCATGGTTATCTCTCTAACCTCACCAACAGATAAATAATGGTGACAGAAAAAGAGGCTGTTTAACAGCATAAAACAGAGAGATCAGCAATGGCAGAGTCGAAGGAGAAGGAGAAGAAAAGCTAGATTCTTGAAGACTCCAAGAGACACATGGAGAGAATAAGAAACGGCTGAGAGAGGGAATCAAGAGAGACTGCTAAGAGAACCAAGGAGATGCCATCAATTAAAGGGGGAAGTCGAACGGTCGAGCCCGCGGGTCACCAGCAGACGACCCGGGTGGCCAGCCAGGCAGCGGCCATCCCGCGTGACTCGGTCAAGAGGTGGCCCAGAAGCAGCAAGCAGGACAGACGGCCCAGATGGCATCAAGCAGGTAGACGACCTAAAGGGCAGCCCAAGAGAAAAACCAAGACAGCCTATTCAACAGGTTGAGGCCCAGAGCATCATTGGGTTTGGGGGGAGACAATTGGGCTGGAAAAAGAAAAAATATTGGGAGAAAAAGGACTATAAAGCCTACAATGACAAATTTATTAATTTATGTTCGTAAAATATTTAAAATCTATCTAAAAGTGAATTTTCATCCGCAAATTAACTCTAACACTCCATTTCTTAACAAATTAGCACATGAGCTTTTACTTTCTTTTTTTAGCACAAATAATTTATTTTCTCTAGCTCTATCCATTTTAAGTAAGTAGGGCACAAGTATTATTTTTTAAAATTTATCCTAAAAATATAGCATTGAGGTTGAGAATTCAAATAACAAGCATTATTTTATTAGTAGTTTAAATGTCATTGTATAATAGTATTATATATTGATATATTTATAATAACAGTCTTTATAACGGATTTTTTTCTTTTTTTTTTCGAAAGAGAGTTTTTATACCATTAAGATGGGACGAGCTACGTTACCGAAACAAAGAAACAGAAGAATGCAATCATTTATATGTATATATTATTATTTTCTTAAACTATCAATGCTATATTTTATTAATAGATAATATGTTTTATTCATATTAATATGTGTTCGAAAAGTACATTAATATAAATAAGATGAGCCACTTATGAGCTGTTTGGTCAAGGCTCAACTCGAATTCAATGTTGACCAAACTCAAACGGAGCTCAAGCTGGCTCATTAAAAAAACAAACTGAATTCGAACCTTTTTAATATTAACTCAGTATTCATCGAACATATCGAGACTTTATATAAATATTAATATTATATATTATATAATGTTATTTTATATATTAAATAAATATTATATATATAAAATATACTCAATTTCTAATTCAATACAAAAAATCCAACTCGAACTCGAGCTAGATTCAATGAACTTAATTGAGTTCGAGCTCATTGTAAAAGATTAGTATCAAGCTTGAATAAAGATAAATCCGATTTCGACTTGAGACAAATCCTTAATAATAATAATAATAATAATAATAATAATAATAATAATAATAATAATAATAATAATCAAGTAAGATATAATAATTATAAAATAAATGGTTAGAATTGATAATCCTTCCGGTAAGATTTGGACTAATTGATATTCCTTATCTATATCCAGTGACGAATTTCTTTGATCCTCTAGATTTGGAACACGTCACTGAAGACTATTATACATTGATGATGTTAGTAAAATAGTGTTTTTACTAGAAGGTGCTACTCTGCTAATTTAACTAATTTTTGTGATTTGAGAAAAACCAAAAATGGCAAAATCATTCGAACAAGAGCACCCTGTGAAGGCATTTGGATGGGCAGCTCGCGATCCATCTGGGCATCTTTCTCCCTTCAACTTCTCAAGAAGGTGCCATTTTTTTTACTCTCAGCTTCATATACGCTAAGGACTTATTAAATTTTGTGCTTTTTCATTCAATTTGGGAAACTTTTGGAGTTTCTTTTTCTTGAATTTCTTGAATAACATGTAACGATAGAAATTCTTGGTTTTGATTAAGGGCAACTGGAGAAAAAGATGTGAGGTTCAAGGTGTTGTACACAGGGATATGTCACTCTGATCTTCACCATTTGAAGAATGATTGGGGCTCTTCAAAGTACCCTTTGGTTCCTGGGTATGCATATTCCCTTTTCGATGCTTTTCCCGATTTTTCTATATACATAAGAAAATTATGTTTTGAAATAGGTATACAAGAAAACATGAAATTATTAATGCTTTGAATTTCAGTTGTTTTCATAAATATTATTAATGCTTTGAATTTTAGTTATTTTCATAAATGGAGAGATTATCATGATTCAAATAAGAGATCCATTATATTAATCACACGAGTTATGAGATTTACTATGGTCTAATGGGTTCGCATCTCTACTCATAAATCTATTTATAACAGAATTTTCTCTGTTTATACTGCTATGATCTTCTGGAATAATGACTGGACTAGCACCAAAATTTCTAATTCATTTTGTTAGGAGCAGAAACGGCAAACAACTAATTATTATTACAACCCAAATTCCCTCAGAGAAGATGGGAAGCACAAAGATGAAAAAGAGAACCAGACCTCATAATCCTAAAAACTCTTTGATAAAATCTCTCCAAGTAACTTCGATAGTTCTCATGAATAAGTCAGCAAGTATTAGCCTGACTAGAAAAAGAACTCGGCAGAAGTTAAGGAGGTGGAAGATCAAGAGAGATATTAACGAGGAGGTTGGGGTGCAAGTGGGTCACCAAGGGCTGGGCCAAAATTCACCCGACCCGGTATCCCAACAACAGCCCAACCCAAAAAATGTGAGGTCCAGTCCAATTTCATCATTAAACACAAAATAATAATAGCCCAATATTGTGGGCATAATCCAACACATCTGAAATCTTTAGTTGTACTTCCTCCAATTTTTCCTTTCTAATATAAAAAAATAGGTTAATACCAAATGAATATCTTTTTTGTTTGGTCATTTTGTCAATTAAGTATCTAATCTTAAGAGATTTTTAATTGGGTGCCAAATATCTCTCACAAGTTCTCCAATTCGGCTAAGAAACATAATGCCCACATGTCTTTTTTTTTTTTTTTCCTACCTTTTCAAGAGATGATTGTTTAAAAATATGAACTTTTTAATTATCCTTCGCAGTTAATTAAAAATAATTATTTACAAATATGAACTTTTTAAACTACCATTAAAATGAAATGTTAAAATGGTGTTGAGAGGGGTAGATGAATTTGTAGGGAAGGGATAATATTTTATTAGTATATTATTTCACCCATTGAAAGGAATAAAAAAGATTTCAATAAAATATAAGGTAAGACAAGCACTTAACTTCTTTTTTAATTAAATTGACCATAAATGAAAAATTATCACTCAACTGACAATTATTTAAAATTAGGTACTAAATTGATAATTGGTCAAATAAAAGATAATTATTAGGTACTAACCCCTTAAAAATTGAGGAATTAGTTATAAATTGGCTGAAATATTTAACGAGTTTCTCTTTATATGTTAGTATTTTATTTTAGTTTTTTATGCCTTCAAATATTTTTCAATTAGCGTATTATTATAATTATAGTGAATGACGATGAAATTCGACTGCAGTGAGAATGTCCACTCACTTGGACGCTAAAAAAATTTCAAATTAATATTTTATTTTAACTCTTTATACCCGTAAATATTTTTTGAGTTGTGTATTGTTATAATTATAGTAAAAGACGGCATAATTTAGTTGCGGTGAGCACGCCCCACTTACGTGCACACTAAAAAATGGTCAAATTTGATCTTTTAGTGTACACGTGAGTGGGGCGTGCTTACGGCTACCGGATTTTGCCGTCTTACACTAAATTATAGCAATATGAAAATTAAAAAATATTTAAAGTTATAAGGAGTGAAAATAAAATATTTAGAATATAAAGAGAAAATCGTAAAATATTTCAGAGTAGATAGAGCTAGTTTTTCTGAAAATTTTCTTCTTCATTCCACATTAAAGATTTCGTTCCATTTATGCTGAAAAGGGTACTTCAAACTCCTAGACATGATAACCCGGTGTATATTCAGGGCCTGTGGATGGATTAGGAAGATCAAATATTATAGAGAAAATTGTATTATGGATCAGGTTTATGTTCCCCTTCGTGAATCTAGAGGCAATTTGACTAGTATAACCTGATTACTTGCAGGCATGAGATTGTGGGTGTTGTGACAGAAGTGGGGAGCAAAGTAGAGAGCTTCAAAGTAGGGAATAAAGTGGGAGTGGGATGCCTAATTGGGTCATGTCGTAGATGTGAAGATTGTACTGATAACCTTGAAAATTACTGCCCAAAGAAGATACTCACATATGATGGCCTCCCATATTATGATGGAACAATGACCTTTGGAGGCTATTCTGATCACATGGTTGTTGATGAACATTTTGTCGTTCACTGGCCGGAGAACCTCCCTCTTGATGGTGGTGCTCCGCTGCTTTGTGCTGGGATCACAACCTATAGCCCTATGAAATACTTTGGACTTGACAAACCAAGTTTACACATTGGTGTTGTGGGTCTTGGTGGTTTAGGCCATGTTGCTGTCAAGTTTGCCAAGGCTTTTGGATCTAAGGTAACTGTGATTAGTACTTCTCCAAGCAAGGAGGAGGAGGCACTCAAGAATCTTGGTGCTGATGCCTTTCTGGTTAGCAGTGATTCTGATGCTTTACAGGTTGGTACCTTCATACACTTCTTTAACTCCATAAATATTGGACAGGGTTTCATTTCGAAATTTATTATCAATTTCTTGTTTTGAATATCATAAACAATTTTTTTTGTAACTGGATATTCGAGAGTGCTTTTACGAAATTTGAGACAGATGAATCTCAAAATCAAATTATAATCGATCACAGTTTTGCACTAATTCTGAAACAAAATGAGTGAACACAGGCTGCAGCGAGCACATTGCACGCTATAATTGACACGGTATCTGCTGTTCACCCTCTCCTACCTCTTCTCAGCCTGTTAAAGAACCATGCTAAGTACATAATGCTTGGTGCACCAGAGAAGCCACTTGAACTGCCAGTTTTTCCTATACTTATGGGTAAGTAAGCATGAATTTAACAACTCTGTTTATGCATGAAAGAATAAGATTCTAATTACTACCAAGTTTGAAATGGCAGGGAGAAAAATTGTGGCTGGCAGCAATATTGGAGGGTTGAAGGAAACAGAAGAAATGCTCAACTTTGCAGCAGAACATGGGATAACAGCAGATGTTGAAGTCATTCCAATTGATTATGTGAACACTGCAATTGATCGTCTTGCCAAAAATGATGTTAGGTATCGATTTGTCATCGATGTTGGGAACACTTTGAATGCTGCCTAGATATCTAGTCTTATCCCATGTTGTACCCTTATGTCCAGGTCTTCACCATAAGTTCAGAGCAAATAATATCTATCACCTTGTTCCCCTAAGTTACTTGATTTTGGAATTGTAGTTTCCAATTACCGCTAGTTGATGGTTGTTTCAATTGCCAGGAACATATTAATAGAAAAGTTAAGCCTAATTCAACTATTTCTTTTCTGCAGCTTCTGTTTCCATTTTCCTTTTCTTTTTCAACTTGTCGAAATTCATAGAAGACAAACAAAATGGCACCCTACCTAGCTACAACAATTATAAGAAAAGCAGCTCATAAAGATCACATACATCTGGGAGCTGTCATCATTTTCTCACTTCTTTATCAATTCCAAAGTGTATCCCAATTTGATAAATACAGATACTTGTAACTCTGTGTTACCCTCAACCAGAGTCGCTAACATAACACTATTTTTTATATGTGGGAATGGGGTGCAAAGGAATATCTTTTCTAACTTTTTTTTTTCATTCCAGTATTTAATATTTAAATTAGAAGTAGAAATAGTCTTTTCGCGGGAACACCCATTCTAGGAAGAAGTTAGAAATGTGTTTTCACACTCAAATATGTGGAAATGCCTCTTCAGGAAGAGTAAAATCATTTTAAAAAATATTAGACTATTATACTTTCAACATATTATATATTACATTCAGTTAATTTTTATATATTGTACTTTTTTTATCTTTATATTGAATGTTTTTTAACAATTTTCAATTTTATATGCGGTATTTACATTTCCAAAAAATATTTGATATTTTTTTGGAGCTTTAACATGTGTTAAGTTATGAAAATAAATTTAATACTAGAAGGAAATTTAGGTCATATTCAATAAAATTTCATTTCTTTTTTGCTTTGCTACATATATAAATTTTATTTCATCCCGACATAAAATAATAATTTTCCTAACTAAAGAAAATAAATAATCATTTTATTCTACCTTTTCCTTTCATACAATGAAATTGAAAGAGGACTTCGTTTCATTCCGGAAAAGATTTTATTCCATATCATTCCAGTGTACCAAATGTGCTGTAAGGAAATGACAAAATATTGAACCAGTCATCATATTGTTGGAAAAATATTGGTTCTCAAAATTACAACAGAGTTCAAACAAATATTTCACCAAGATAAGATAATTTTCCAAATGTGAATTAAATAGGTATAAGGCAAATAACCATAAATAAAATGATTATCAACACCAACAACAGATATAAACACAAAATAAACGAGATGGGATGCAAGGTTCTTAGCGTGGAAAAGAACAAGATGGGAAGAAACCATGGGACTTAGTTTAGAAAAACTTCTACTATTACCAATAATAACAATGGACAATACAATATCTTCTCTATTATTTTAAACTATAAGCTGTTTTTTAGAGGATTTGGGTTGTTTGTAACACTTAGTGTACTACTCTCTGAATCACTTTCTAATTTGGTATGTTTTATTAATAAAGCTTAATAAATAAAATATAAACATTAAGGGAAAAAAATAAAACATAAGAGAAAAATATATTATAAAAGAAAAATGGTACATAGAGTGGTACTGACGATCTTGGGCCATTTTTGAGTTGTTCTCGATACTTATTAAATTTGCTTTTAACTTAAAATAAATTGGAAAAGAGCTATTTTTAAAAGCTACCATAAGGATACTTTTTAAAACTGGTTCTGCAAAACACTTTTTTGCAACTGCTTAGAAGCTAGAAGCAATGGAGAACATAGTTTAATTGTTTAACATGTATTCAATTGTAATTATAAATTTTAAGTATAAATTTTTTACTTAACTATAAAATCTGAAGTTTGAATGTATATATTGTTTGTTAAATTATTACACTTTAAATATAATTGTCACTTACTAATTAATTAACATTCAGATTTAAACTTCAGTTTTCAGATTCAGTATTCAGATTTAATATTCAAAATTCAAAACTTAAACAATTCAAACTTTACATTTCAATTTTAGTTTTATCAAACAAAGACGTGAGAATAATTAACACTTAGGGTCCTCTTGGATTACAGTTTAACCCAACTTTTCTTTTGGGTTTTAAAAGTCAATCCATAAAAATCATTTGGATAGACCCATTTTTTTTGTTTTGAAATAAAAAGGAAATGGATCAAAATATAGATTCTTTCTATTTCTTTTGAAAACTTGAATGAGACAACAGCTATCAATCCCCAAATTGAATTTCAAGAGTTGCCTATTTCGTACAATGATGACTGAAGAAGTCCCAAAAAAGTTTTTGAAGAAATATCAAGGTTTTCTTTATGTTTTTTTCATCTTCGGGATGTTTTTTTTTTAACTGTGTTTTTTTAATGTTTTTCATGATGTTATGTTTTTTATATTGATGAAATAGCGAAGTTAGGGAAAAAGTAGTTGCCAAAATCTTGTTTTTCATAAGAAAGATGTAAATTATTTGGGTGATTTTTTTTTTTTTTTTTTATCTCTTGGTTTATGCTATGAACAATGTGATATTGGTTCAATTTCACATGAACATAATCCTGGTTTCAATTCATATAATGACAATAGTCAATGTTAAGATAACAACATGGAGTTCCCGTGAAAAAAGTTCTCATTAACAAGTATTAATATTTACTGTCAACAGTAAACGAGCATCGTCGATCATATAAACATGACATTAGTTGGCACCAAAATTTTTTTCATTTTCAATGATAGCGGCAGGCTTGATTTGACATAAGTGTGCAACAGTATAGGTTGAAATGGGACATATTGGGAAAATGTACCACTTATGATTTTTCTTTGTTTCTTAACCAAGTAAAAACACATTTGATTTTGAAAAGGAATTTCAAAAAAAATTCCCTCCATTTACAATTAAAATATAAAAATCCATTTATTTTTTCCTTATTTCTAATCCAAGAGGACCCTTAGAAATAGTTATTTTATTTGAACAAAAGTATTTCTAACGGACATCACATATTTACTGCACGTGATATTTAATACAACAAAACCATATGTCGTACGATAGGGATACTTTAAACATAAGGAGAAGAAATGGAGAGCTCGCTTTCTGTTTCGATAGTGAGACTAAGTTTTTGTGCAAGATCCGCTCCGGGGGAATATGAATAGAAGCTGGCAGTCACAATCATAGAAGTGAAGCCTATCGCCACGCCAAACTCTATCCATAAGGAATGTCGCCTCTTATGCAGGTGGTCCCCTAGAGGATCAGTTTATTATTTTCAGTCTGTCTTGGAGCATGCGTGAATGTGGTAGCTAAGCAGGCAGATTCCACGTCTTCTTTCAAAATCCATTCAATTTTCACAAATTCTAAGAAAAAATGTCACGTTTTTCCAACTAAAAGCCAATCCAAATAGAGCCTTAGGTTATGGTTTGTTTGGTTGTAGGATTAATTATGGAACTAGATTCCTTTCTAATTCTAGTTGTACAAATTCCACAAATTTCAATTCCAAATCAAGTGTAAGAATTACAATTCCAATTTTACAAGATATTCATGTTCATTATTTTCATTAATAGTTTATATATGTATTAATTTAACAATTTTATATTGAGAAAATAGCCTATTAACCCCTGTCCTATTTGTGTTTTACAAACTCAATCCCTAACCCTTGTTTTTGCATTAAGAATTTCTACCCTATATGTGTTTAGCGGATTCAGTCCCTAACTTTTGTTTCAGCATTAAGATAATCCTTAAATTATTTATGTTCGTCCCAAAGAATCCTTGTCAAAAGACAAGTTTTTTTTTTTTTAAATAGGTATGTTGTGGTGGTGGAGATTCTTTATGGACACGCATAAATAGGTTAGAGATTTTTAATGCTGAAAATAAATGTCTAGAACTGAGCCCGTTAAATGCAAATATATTCGGGATTTTTAATGCTAAATACAAAAGTTAGGGATTAAGTCTGCTCAACGTAAATTGGCCAGGGCCTAAATTGGCGATTTTCTATTTCATATTTTCTAATGCATATCCTCTCTCTCTCTCTCTCTCTCTCTCTCTCTCTCTCTCTCTCTCTCTCTCTCTCTCTCTCTCTCTCATACACACACAAACTTTCTCTCTCTAAAACTCACTCACTTTGCTTTCTCTCTCTAAAACTCATACACACTTTTTCTCTATAAAACTCATGCATACGTTCTCTTTATAAAATTCACACACACTTTCTTTCTCTATAACTCACACTCAATTTCTCTCTTACACACTCACACTCACTTTCTCTGTTACACACTCACATATTTTCTCTCTCTAAATTGATATACACTCAAACACTCATTTTTCTCTCTTACTCTTACATATATATACACATATTTTGAGTAAATTTATATGTGTTAATTCCAAATAAGTACACCTAAGTTTGAAATTATCAATTAAGAGACCGTTCTAATTGTCAATTGAGGGACAATGGTACAAATTTATAATTTTTAAAATTTATGATTTAATTTTCATATCAAATTCACTTCTAATTTCTCTAAATCTTTTTTAAATTTCCTATAATATATTTCACCCTCCAACTTTTTCATTTTTTAATTATATTTCACAATAATCAACCCATATACTTTTATATCATTTTATTTCTGTGGGCCGCTATTTAATATTATTTCTCAACAACCACTCTTAACTCTTTATTTATTTTTTTCTTTTAAAACTCTTTATTTATTTTTTTGAACATTTATTTTCAATTTCTTGTCATTGCCTATTAATATTTTTCTCAATTTGCCGCTATTTCTTCTCCTCTTTTCTTTTGCACTCTGACCTCTTTTTGCTCATAACGAAGTAACAAGAAGAGAGAGACGTAACATTGAAGGGGAGAGAAGATCAAGATTTGAGAGAATAGTGGAGAAATGACAAAAAATAAGAGGAGACAATTACGATAAACCATGATGGAGAGAAGGCAGTTCGACATCAAAATTCTTTAATACAAGTCTAGTATATCTATAGAAATAAAATTATATAAAATTATATGAGTTCAGTTGGTGTTAAATATAATGAAGAAAGATGAAAAAGTTGGAGGGTGAAATATATTAGGAAATTTAAAAAGATCTAGAGAAATTGGTGGTAAACTTATATGAAAATTAAATGATGAGTTTTAAAAATCATACATTTCCCCTAAATTGTCCCTCAATTGATAATTAGAAAAGAACAACCCTTAATTAACAATTCTACAAATTTAAGCCTATCTATTTTGAAATTAACCCAATATATATTACATTTTAAATTCTAGTTCCATAATTTTTTTTTTTTTTTTTTTGTGTCCTAAACGAAGGAATTGGAATTAGAAATGAATTTCATACAAATTCCATAGAATTCTAATTTCAATTCTAGAACCAAATAAACCTTAATCTTTTTAAATAGTTCAAGTTTATTTATAACTAATTAAAGAGAAATTGGCTATAACTAACTATGAACTATTTTAAATTTCTTTTTATAATTACGAGCTTTTATTTTATTTTTTTTAACCATGAACTATTTTTTCTCTTCTGCTAATAATCACAAACTTTGATATATATTATTTTAGCCATGAACTATTTTCGATCTGAAAATAGCTACTTAAAATAGTTTAGTGCTATTTTAAAAAAAAAAATTATGGTTAGACAAAGATAAAATCAAAGTTTGTATCTATAAACAGAAGAGTAAAAATAATTCATGATTAGAAAAAGTTAAAATAAACGTCCATGGTAGTTATAAATAGAAAACTTAAAATAGCTCAAGTTTATTTATAACTATTATGAAACTTGTTAGTGCATCATCGTCGGCACAATGGAATAAATAATACAAATATAAGTATAAAAAAAGAGAGAATAAATAAATTAAATATATAGAATAATTAGAAGAATATATAAAGAAGAGGAGATAGAGAAGAGAAAGTAAAAAACTTTTATTGCTTTCTCTCTGAAGTGTGTTTAAAATTCTATTATTATCTCTTAATTAGATTCTGTCTCTTCAAGATATCTATCTTTAAAATATATTTCTTCATGATGTGTATATCTTCAGAATATCTATCTCTTTAGGAGATAGACTTTATCTCAAATATTCTTATTCTTATAGACATCCACAAATATTATTTAATTCATAACATTCCACCTTACATGTCCATTACATACAGAACATGCCTCGTTAAAACCTTCCTAGATAAAAACTCAAAGGGAAAAAACTCTAGTGAAGGAAAAAAAATATATATTCTCTATGTCAAATATTACTCCCCCTGATGAAAAAATCAATTGAGATTTATAAACGCGTACAATAAAAAACTATCTCAAGTGTTACTATCACTGATGTCTTAGTAGATAAATCTTCCAGATTTCAGTGATTGAACTTGTTTGCACATCATTGTTGTATCTCTTTTGAAGCTCATGAATAGATATATTTGTCTTATCTCCTTTCATGTATCCTTAAACTTTATAATCATCTCCAACAATATAATTGGAATTTCCTCTTAGAGGATACATGAATCTCTAATATAATAATTTGTTCATCTTAATCACACAAATTTTAGCCAGCTATCATAATTAACTATTGCTTCAACACAAGCTAAAGAATTGACTACTATATATGACTATATATACAATCATCGTATATGTCAATGCATGACATGATTTGTGTGGATCATGAAAAAAATTAGTGTCTTGTATATTCATCTCTGCAGGAGTTGGATTACTTTCTAAAATTCGAGATAATCATTTGAAGGAGATATCAAACAATAAGTTCAATATATATTCCTTAGTCATTAGTTAGAGATCATAAGAACCATAACAGATATATACTTATATGAAACAAGTATAACCGCGTACTAATTTGCATAATCATGGTGTTTCAGGACCAATTGGCTCTTCAACATCCTTTAATGATAGATCATTATCGATATCTAATGACTCAATGACTTGAAATAGCAATGATGCATCATGTCCATATAGAACATTTTCAAAATGTTCAATTGTCTCGATTTCAATACTCTTGATCATCATACTTGCATTTGTTTCGTTTTTTGGAATAACATTTGCTCATATAATCCTTTCTTTTAGAAGATATGTATTTTTATAATCAAAAGGTGTATCACGCTTCGAACGTTTTTCAAACATATGAGATTTATGGTCCTTCTAGGACATCTACCCAAATAAGAGTATATATTAGAAATTCTTATAAATTTGGCAAAAGTATATAAAATATCTGATTCGTAACTATATACAAATGGCCAAATCTTGTGAACTTCTAGTTCACTTATTCTTGTATGTAGATGATATTCTCATATGATATCCTTCTTCTATTGTTGAATTTCTCCCCTTAATATTGGGCACATTAGTTCATCAAAGTGTTAATCAGAAAATTGTATAATAAAAAATATCTCTTCATGAAGAAATATCTTTGATAAGTATAATTAACCTAGACGAGTAAATGTTTTCTTAATTATATATGGATATACTCGATCTTCTCATCATCATTCTCAATAATGATTCACTAAGACTTAGTTACATTATGTTTTTCTAGAACAAGTTAGTTATATGCTTCAGGTATATTAAGTCCACTACAGATTTTATATAAATATGTTATCAAATGATCACATAGACAAATTTATATCAATTGTCTTGGGTACTATTATAAAAACTAATCATATTCCCCACCAGAAAAATTTCTTAGTGAAGTGATGTCAGGCCTTTACGAATACTTACATCATAGTGTGCATATCATAAGTAAATATTTAAAACTATACTTCTGTTATTACACTTTAGGTGTGTAATTCCTTCTAATAATTACGTACACTTCATGTGTACTCGTTAATTGTCCGAACTAACTTTTATAATTCTAATTTGAACTCTATATTATCTTGAATCTGCAAACTTTGAATAATTCTAATTCAATATCACTATGTGCATAAATACTCTAATACTTTTATGATTCCATTGATTCTCAATCATGACCTATTATGTTGAGATCTCATAACATCACCATTTTTTAGGTATCTGAATTTCTTCCAAAAATATATTGGTCATGGTTGGAAAATTCTTCTCAAATTTTATTTCCATGACTTTATCATGCAACCATCTAAACATTTGCTCATTTCATATACGAGAGTTCATATTTTCGGTTATTTACTATATTTATGTTGTATTTCAAATTATTAATTATGTTACATTGTCCTTCATGGACATCTAATATAGTAAGAGTATTATTAGTCGGATGTTGATAAAAAAGCAAGCCTGGTCATATTCTTGGAACTTCTGGTTCACAATCTTATATAAATGCCAAGATGAGACGCAAATAATTAATATTTTATATAATAACATGTTTTCTTCTCTTAATATTGATATATTAAAATCAACAAATTATGAATGTCTCTTTTGATATTCTTTGTCCAACAAATATAAGCCCATCTAATTTTTGGTAGAGCAATGCATATTTAATTCGTAAATGGCAATATTTGGTTTCTAACCATGAACCAATAACAAAGAGGAGTGTACATAATAATTTATTGCCAAAAAATGAAGCGAGTTCTACTACATTTATAATAAATCATATTGATGCATTTATAAACTACAGGACCATTTAGTTATGAATATATTTTGCGGGATGTTCAACACTAATACCAATAGATACATATCACAGTCAATATAATTAGGACTAATTGTACGTTTGAAAAAATTTAAAGTATGAGCTCATTAAGACATTATAAACTGCAGGTTATGAGTAAAAAATATTCACACTATTATCTTATCAGTGCATCAATTAATAATTTTGAATTCATCACAAAGTAACACATTTAACCCAAAATAGTATTGGCGATATTTATACATAATTTATATTTAAATAAGTAGCACATGAAATTCAACAAATTATGAAACTTCTGATTCTATACAAATTCATAAATACTATTCGTTTTTTAATTATTCAGGATGGTCAAACAGGTCATGCCAATAATAAATTGTTAAACTTAATAAACTTTTGGTTTATTGAACAATTGTATTTCAAATTTATTTATTCAATACAATACAAATAAATGGTAATATTTGTTTTATAAAACACTAATAGTAATGCATATTTCTTATTTATTGTCTCAAGGTAATGAAAATATTATATGACACTTCGTCGAGAAGAATGCATTATAAATTTGACATTTTGTGTCAAGATACACTAGCTCTTTTTGGAGCCTTTTAATTAATTAACTCTTCTGCAATTTTAAACAATCAGTTCTTCTGGAATTTTGTATTATCATGTATATATTTTGACATTTATCCACTGCGTATCCTCATGCACCATTCTTAGCTAAAAATATTTCATCTCACCATTATACAATAATAAACATTAAAAAGAAGGAATACAAATAAAATAATTTGCTACTTCGGAGAAAACATATAATTTAATCTAACAACCATAATATATGTCAAGAAAAAATCATCTTGATATTTTTTTAATAATTTGGCATCATTTACATGTGTCATTTTCGATGCATTACTAATAGTATCACTAATATCAATAAAATAATTTTGGAAAGTAAACAATACAAAGTATTCGCATCAATAACTATTTTAAAATTTTTTTCATGTATCATCTTTCTCTTTCTCACTGATTTTCACTTCTGGTGAAATCTATACGTTTGAGAATTCATTCAGTCATTGTGATAACTATAAGTAATATTTATATCATGGTTGTACTCACGACTAAAATCTCTTTAATAAGTTTAATGTATTCACTTCAAGAAATAACATAAAATTAATTTGTCGCCCGGATCACTTTAATCAATGACTTAATTTTCATTTAGTCTCATGAAGATGTGAGACTAATTTAATAAAATCTTCAAATATATTTTTCTCGATGTTGCTACTGCATAAGCATATTTAAGATATAATAAAAAATATTATTGCGACAGAATTCTTTGGTCTCAGAGAAGACAACAATTCATGGTAGAGTCTCGTATAACATGTTATGAAATTTGTCGAAGCAGTGTCATCAGCACAATAGAATAAATGATACAAATATAAATATAAGTGTAAAGAGAGAGAATAAATAAATTAAATATATAAAATAATTAGATAAATATATAAAAAAATTAGAAGAGATAAAAAAGTAGAAAACTTTTATTACTTATAAGGATGGATTAGGGGTAGATTCTATTAAATCTAATTATATCTAATGTAAGATTAAAATTTTATTATTATTTCTTAATTAAATTTTATCCTTTCAAAATATTTATTTCTTCAAAAAATTTCTATCTACACAAATATGTATCTCTTTATCATATTAAATTTTATTTCAAATATTGTTATGTGTAATTCTGCTTATGACATTCACAAATATTATTTAATTTATAATTATGGTTAATTTCCTTAGGTGCAATAAGTACAAAATTCGGGAAAGTAATGATTGGCCAGATAAGCTACGTGTCAGCCTCTCTTGCTTCATGCTCCTTAGAGTTAGTCCTATTCTTTGCCGGTGGCTACTCCACCGAGTCAAAGTCGGGATCGGCTATAATATAATCGAAGCTCTGAACTCAGTTCTCTCTCGATCTCTCCATCTCTTTCACCATCGTCGCCATAAGGCCTTATAAATTTCACAATTTACGCGACTTCTCGCTCTTCTTTCTGGCTTCAAGGAGAATGTCGACTGTATCTTCACCGGCCGGAGGCACTTCTTCCGGCAAAACAACCAAAAACGACGACGTCGAGACACTACGCCGCAATCGAATTCTCTCTAGCAAGCTCTATTTCGACGTTCAACCTTCCAAAGTAATAACCACAACTTTTATTTCTTATTGATTTTGGTTACTGTTTTTCTATGTAATTTGTATTTTCCCGAGCAGCTTTCTGGCTTTGTGAAATTTGAATTGAGTCACTATTTATTCACATTTTGAAATTTTCATTGATTTAAGTTATATGTGTTTCGTGCGGAAAATTTGTTTAAATCTTTTCTAATTTTACTTGCTTTTTGCTCAATCAGGTTCCTGTAATTTACTCGCCTTCATATGACATAGCCTTTCTTGGCATTGAAAAGCTGTAAGCAACCAAACATATATATATATATATATATATTTTCTCGTATTTCCCCTAGAGCTTTCACGTTTTTTTCCGGTTGAAACTCTGTATGGTGTAGTACTATTATGCTATATGTTGCAGAGTTGAATTCTGAAGCTAAGAATTGTGTCTAGGCGAATCATTTCAGTATTATTTTCACAAATATTCGCTTTCTAACTAATTAAGTACTGCCTCATGTCAGAAATATCAGAAATGTACAGGGTTTTAATTAAAAATAAGGCAAGTTTTGAAACAAATATCCTAATGATAGAGAGATGAGTAAAGATGGAAAAAATGCAATAAATGCTCATTGTGAAAAGACTTATATTCATTACCATCCTCAAACGCCCTAAAACCCTTTATATTACTACTTTTACTTTTTAGTTGTGTTTGTAACTTGTAAGGTGCACAAACAACATATAGGAAATCAACCATGAAGGATAAACGTGTTAGTGAATGGCAAATTAGTTCTGAATAATTGTGTCAATTAAATGGTTATGATGGTTACATGATTGCTTCGGGATGAAATATCCAATCAATGAACCACTGATTCCCTGAATGAGAATCTGTTTGCCTAAAATAAAAGGAGTGACAAACTTCCTGAAAGTTGATAATGGTATTTGTGGGTTAGTTGATTATCCTTCTTAAGTAAGAGTTTCAAACTCATTATTTCCAAAAAAGGCTACCTGAAACTAAAGCTTACATCGTTCTTTGAAAATCTAATACACTTTTTTGTACCACCTCAGTGAAATAGTAGCATCTATTACTCATGAGACTTGAGAAGTATTCTTGTGGATTTTTCCTTGCAGAAAAACATTTCAGTTGATTTTCTTGTCTACAAGCATTTCGCATTCTTGTAGAAGCATGTAATATTTTTGAAGTTTACTCAGGTCAATTGTCTTATTATGAAAAATATAGGCACCCTTTTGATTCTTCAAAATGGGGTCGCATCTGTCACTTCCTTGCTGCGGATGGTGTTCTGGAGAAAAAGCGTATAGTTGAGCCTCTGGAAGCTTCTAAAGATGACCTTCGAGTGGTAGCCACTAATTCTTTGAATGAAACTTAAATGTTTTGATACTTCTGTTTGGATACTGGAGCAGCTTTGAGCTTCATGTTTGTGGAGCTGAAATTTGCTGTTAGGTGTTTGTCCAAGGACCTCTTGACCCCAAACTGTATGTGCCTCAAGTTGCAGCTGTAGGCATATGGCTTCATGGAAAATTTAACAAAAACTTTTGCCATTGAGAATTTCTAAAGACTGGATTTTGCTTTTGTTACTGAAATTGGGAAAAATGGAAAAGAGCTTCTGGGAAGAGGACCTGTATGCTTGAAGTCCTATAGTAATCATTTAGAGAGGGTAAAAAAATGAAAATTCATTTGAAATATTATTGGCTGCAGAAAAAGTTTGAGAAGTGAGAAATCTGCTCATTTTAGCTCTCCTTAGAACCCCAAATTGTGAATTTTGTCAAATAATTGATTAAAGTGAAAAAGAAGATAATGACGTACCACAGATGACCAAGGATTTTTTCCATTATCTACTTCATTTATAAAACAATTAAGGAATGTGCAGATGATGTAAGATTTGAAAGATCTTAGGGACCAAAATTTTTGTCTCAAGAACTGTTGTTGCTTGAAAAGCTGGGCTGCTACTAGGCTTTTGGAGCTTCCGTAAGTATACGCTTGGGTGTTGTGCACACCAAGTTAAGCTCTCTCACTTGCTCTAACACATTCTGTTACCAAGGAGAAAACCTTAGTGTCCATTGCAACTACCTTTTATTTTCTGCAACTTCGCTTTTAATACATTTGCACTTGTAATTCATGGCTACTTTTTGGAGTTGGTGCCAGGTGCATTCTGATACATACTTGAATAGTCTAAACAGCAGCACAAATGTCTCCATCATTGTTGAGGTGAGTTTTACATTACATATTTACTGTTCAACTAATTAGAAGAGATTTTGCATTCAGAGCAGCCATCTGACTAAAGCAGTTACAATAATCTTCTAAGTGTTCACCTTCCAGGTTTTCTGCTAATTGAGACATGATACAAATACTTCCCCTGTAAAATATAGTCACAATGATGGAATATATACATATATTATCATTTTATCACTATGATGGGCAGGTTCCTCCAGTTGCACTGTTGCCAAATTGCCTTGTGCAAATGAAGGTTCTCAGCCCGTTTCGCAAGCAGGTGAAATTATTTATTTAGAATTTTCCTCCCTATTTGTTCAAAACTTATGCTCAAACTAATTTAGGTGGGAGGCTCCATTTTGGCTGCTAAGCTTGCCACGGAACAGGGATGGGCTATCAATGTTGGAGGTGGCTTCCATCATTGTTCGGCAGAAAAGGGTGGTGGATTTTGTGTGTATGCAGACATTTCTCTTTGCATACATTTTGCCTTCGTGCGTCTAAAGCTGTCAAGGTAATTCTGCAGAGGGCTAAGTGTAATTTTCATCCAATGGTAGCTGTTACTAGTGCCATTGCTCTTTTTTGCAGAGAGCCTTTTAGTGCTTATTAATTGAAAACCTTCCTTGACAGGGTGATGATAATTGATCTTGATGCACACCAAGGAAATGGCCACGAAAAGGACTTTTCAAATGACAGTATGATCATCATCCTTCCACCTTCTGCATTCTCCAGGTGTTCTCATATTAACCAGTTTTCTGCTGATGCTGACAGGAAGGGTTTATATCCTGGATATGTACAATCCTGATATTTATCCTTTTGTAAGTTATTATCTGTGTCACTTGCATTTACTAGCAAATATGGTTTTTTTTGTCTCTTCTTCCTTTCTGTCTCACAATCTATTATCATAATCAGGTGATAACGCAAGATGAACATAGCAAATACCAGTATTTTTATTTGCATCGTATCTCAATTAGTAGTGACATTCTGTTTTCTTCAGGATTATGAAGCCAGGAGGTACATTGATCAGAAAGTTGAAGTACCGGTGAGTTATTACGTTTTATTCATGGGTCTACTTTATTGGTTTTTTATATTCTTTAGATTGCATTAAATGTTTGCTCACTTTGTCAAGCAGACTGGCACCTCAACGAGCGATTACTTGTCAAAACTAGACAAAGCTCTTCAGGTATTTCTATTAACTGGTTATTTCAGACTGTACATTAGGTAAGCCTTTCCGCACGGCCCCTTCTTTTTTCTAATGACCATATGAATGAAACCAATGTCTCCAACCTGTCTACTTTTACGTAGTTGGAAAATAGGTTCACTTACAACTCGTTAAAGTACTAATAGTTGCTGATCATGTAGTAGGTACACAACCAATTCTACTTTAGAACTTGCACATCGGCTGGGCAGGCCCTCAACAATTATAGTTCTGTACCTCTTGACAACCAATTCATCTTGGTTTTCTGATGCTACATTTCGTTGCTTCCATCACCTCTTGACAGCAGATTTCATATCTCCAAATTGTGTGATAGAATTTATGATTTTCTAGTGAAATTATTTATAGTCATGCTTTTGCTCTAATTAGAAGTTATGTTTTGTTTGCAACTTGTTAGGTAGCTTCAAATAATTTTGATCCTGAGTTGATTGTTTACAATGCCGGTACAGACATTTTGGAAGGAGATCCTCTTGGTAGGTTGAAGGTATGCTTTTTTTTTTTTCCCCTCCAAAAACCTATACTGCGATTCAGTTGTTCCACCTAACGACACCAATGATGTCTTTTTGCCAAACTATAACACTGGCGCTATATATTTGGAAAAGTAAATGCAAGGGAAAGTGTGAAATACGCAATTCATCAGATTGTGCATTAGATATGTTAACTTATGCAGACAAAAGAAAGAAGGAAACTGTATTGCAAATGTATTGAAAATGTCTTCCTTACCTTGCATTAGCAAATACATTGCAGCTCTGATAGCTCTAAATATTTAAAGATATGCCTTGTTGCAGATCAGCCCTGAAGGAATAGCCTTGAGGGATGAAAAGGTCTTCAGGTTTGCCCGTGAGAGGAGCATACCTCTTATCATGCTTACATCAGGTAACTTCTTGATAATGATTAATCCTTTTCAACATAAGACAGAATTCTCAGTGGTGGGTTTTGCGGTGCCAACAATCCATATTTATCCTACTTTACCCTATCAATTTTCAGGTGGTTATATGAAATCCAGTGCCAGAGTGATAGCAGATTCAATTAAAAACCTCTCAAACAAATCCTTGATAAAGCTGCAGAATTCATCCGAGAACATTTAGCTGTCATGCTGAGGACTCTTTTCTTTGCATTTGCTACTCGAATTTGGACTACAATCATAGGCCGTCTACACCCGAAATCCAGTTGTAAGAGTACTAAATTGATGATATACCTCTCCCTATCCATCCTTGCATCTTGATAAAGCTGCAGAGTTAACTTCATTAGGGAAAAGATTGTACGTGAGAAGGGCATATTCCATGCTTCTACCAAGAAAATGGCTAGTTTTTTGTCTTCTGGTGGTTCTCTACTTCTTTACATAACTTTGCTGAAAGAATAGGCAATTTCTGTCTGGTGTTTATGCTCGTTACTTGCTGATTGATTGTCGATTGAGGCAGCATAAAACAAATAATAACTTAAAGTAAGTATTGAAGCCAGAAGGTGTATACGTATGGCTCTCAGTTAGGTGTGCACAATTTTATGGGCAGCTGTACCATGGTGTTAGTTGTATAGTAGTACATTCCTCCCAAGGTGTTCTGCCTATTGTGAAGTGGAAATCACCCCAGTCATCACTTTGTGCATCATATTCTGTATTTTTTTTTTTTTTATAATACATTTTCTCTGTTAAGGTTTATTGTTTTTCTTTTAAGGTTAGGAAGTGGTCATAAAGTGATCCAAACGATCCGATTCTGGGTGATTTTCGGCTTGAATTAGCTGTACCACTTTTATGAACCACATTCTATATCACTTTCCTTTGATAATGTATTTTTTTCTTAGAGCATAGGATTTTCTGGATCACTTTATTTACTACCCTATGTACTACCTTCTTTTTGAAATAGACCAAATTAGAAAGTGGAAGTGGTATAGAATATTCGAACTTCTTTTATAATATATTTTTTCTTTAGGATTTTCTTTTAATAAGTTTTATTAATAAAGTATACTAAATTAATAAAATAACAAGGATCATCTGCACTACTTTATGTACTACATTTGTATCATTTTTTTTTTTATAATATTTTTTTTTTAGGGTATATCTTTGTCATTTAGAGCTTATCTTTTTTGGGAACCGATAAAATATGTGCAGAATTATAAAAGATACGCGCAAAAAATTCAAAAAAAAATTATTTCCCTCCAAAAATTCAAGAATTTCAAAGACAAATCTACAAAGAACATAAAAAAAAAATAAAAAAAAAAAAGGTTAGTACGTTGTTGTAAACTCGTTGTTTTACAATTTTATCGGTTTAAAAATAAAAAAAATATATTAAAGATAAAACTTCGGAAGGATGCAATTTTTGTGTAGAATTTCGGTCCTCCCATAATTTTAGCTAGCCCTCCTCCCTAAGTTCAAATGTGATGTTTTTTTTAATTATTAATGTATTTATGTTATATGTTTTATGTTTTAATTAATTTTACATAATTATGTTAGTTTTGTAATTAATATTAATAGTTGTTTATGTTAATCACCTTTATGTTCATGTTTAATGTTCTAATTGTTTAAATTTAATAATGTAATGATGTCTTGTTTAAAATGTTTTATGAATTAATTAATTTTAAAAGGTCCATAATTGCTATTATTAATGTTACTTTTATTTAGTTATGGCATTTATTACAATCCTTAAATTTGAAATAATTAAAAATTAAGTAGTACCAAAATAATTTACTAATTATATATTTAGAAAGTAATAACAGTAATGGTTCCATAAGAATATATTAAGGAAAATGTTGCTAAAGGATAATAATAGTTCTTAAATATTAATTAGCATAATTAGAATGATTTAATTTAATTAATTCATAGTTAGTTGGTTAAATTTTTCGTTTATTAAGAATATATGGAAATAATTTATTTGGAATAATAAAATTACTATCCAATAAATATTAAATAATAATTCACGTTTACTTAATTAGAATGGTTTAGTTTAATTATTGAATTTTTTACAAAATTAAATTATTAATTAGAAAAACTTATAATTAATGATTAGAGAATAAATATTAAATTAAATATTTTAAAAAATAAAGTGGATATTAAAAAACAAATAAAAAACTTTTAATTATGAAGGGCTATAAATAAGAATTTAATAAGGATAATAATTATTCATAATGAAATTAAATGTAAACCGTAATATATGAATTATTTTTTAATTAGGAAAAGAAAAATTAATTATTTATGTTTTTTTTTTAAAATTAAATCGTTTAGATGGACCCGAACCAAACACGTCGGAGAGATACAGTTTAAGGCTAATTGTGGAAACGAGCAGTCGTACTCACGCCCATATCATTACGGCCTCATCTCGGACACTCAAAGGCCGACATAGCACTTCAGACATACCCACCACTCCTGACATTCCTAGCGCTGGTGTATTTCATGACACTAGTGTGCCTTTGTCTTCTATGCCTTGTCCTACACCTATTCGGATGCGTATGCCTGTTCATACATCACATGAGTCGTATACCCCGATACCATATATAGCATATGATTCTACATCTATCCAGCATCCTTCATTATTTCCTAAATCATTTTTCCATGATCCGCATGCCTTTGGTTCATCTAGTCACTCTCCTCTGTCTTGACCGCATAGTCGTTTCAAGGACACCCCTGCACAACATAGATATATTGATGATCATCATTTTGTTCCATCCATGGATACATCCTTTTTTGATAATTTGGTGACAGGACACCCGGCAAATCTGACATGCTGCCATGAAAAATATATAGGCGCTAGGTACCTTCATATTCAAGCGTGATGGGGGACACTGTTTGTGATGAGGGTGGAGATGATACCGTTATGTTAGGGGAGACTATTGTAGGTTCCTAGAGGACGACAAATATTCAGATGGAGGAGGAGAGAGACGATATAAGGTAGGAGGTGGGAAATACGAGTACTGACTGGTATGATGATAACTTTGGTGATGATACAACTGATGAGCTTCCCCAGTCGGTATTTGGTCATATGGCCGGGCCTAGTAAGGAGAAATATTTTATGGGTAGAGTGTTGTAAAAAAATTTACAGGGTCCCGGATAAAGGCGATAGGTAGGACTACACAGGTGGGTAAACGTCCCGATCCTGAAGCGGTTGAGACTTTATCTTCGGCACAAAAGAAGAAGGCAAAACAACAGGATATAAGTTGGCAGCTTTAGGGATCCGCTGAGGGAGGTCCCCGGATTCTGGATTTGATTCTTTCATATACCGAACATGTCGCTGCATCTATCTGGCATAGACAGGTACACTTTATATTATTCCGAATAAATAAATATTGGGCATCGTCAATAGTGACTTTGATGTCCGATATACTGGGATGAGCGGTGATAGTTTCTAGCGGTGGCATTGGACAGTAGGATGTCATACATGCTTGTAAGGATATGCATAGTCACCTTGAGGAAGGGTAGAGGGCATCCTGCTATGTGCTTTCTATAGTGGGAAATTTTCTCTTTCCAGACAAGAGTGAGATGTCTATAGTGAATTACAAGTTGTGACTGTTAATTAAGAATTTTAGACGATGCAAGAAGATGGCCTGGGGTGCTACGATTTTGACGTACTTGTATCAAAGTCTTGGGGTTGCATCACAGGCTGATTTAAAGGAGCTAGCTGGGTTTTGGTCATTATTGAGGTACGCTGTGATTCTTTATTTTTATAGTTAATTTTTTTTATGTAATATTTATTGTTTAATAGATAATATTTATGTCATAAACCCTCATTTCAAATAATTATATCGTAGGAATGGATATACATGTACTTTCCCATGTTTCCCCAGGAAGTGAGACCCAATTCTCACCAGCATGTTGTTGTCATTGCCATATTCCATATGTCACTTAGTCGGATCGCAAGCAAGCTACCTTAGCGCAACGCTCACAATAGCTCACATCCAAACATCTGATTGGGGAACAGGGCAAAGATCATGAACTTTTTTTATAAAACATATCAGACCATCCACACTCTAACTCTTGCGTCTGCTCAATCTGAATCGTCTTGCTATCAATGGATGAGCTAACCCAAGTGCTTACTCAGTTTTATCCCACGTCGGGAGGCCTACGATCGCCAGCTCCCCCGTCATCAGGTCGCGGTGACATATCTATATCACCTTTCCTAAACTTTTTCATGAAATCCATTCTTTCAAGTTTCAAACAAAGAAGATCGATCGGGTAACTGCAATACCGGAGCAGAACCAACAGCCTCCTTGGGAGGCAGACTTTTAGTCCTCGGTTTCGAGTTGACGATGTTGTTAACTATAGTTGGAAAACGAGTTGTGTTCTTAGACTCAGCTTTGCTTTGTCTTACTGATAGATTTTCGCCGACCTTATATCCAGTAATTCGAGTTGTTACAGACGAAGAATTGTAGTGAGTTGATAGATTATCGGATGAGGCTGGATATGATGTCTCCAGATGAGGTGCTTTGGACACCGTATAGCCAAGAGGAGACAGATAGCATATGGATTTCTTCGTGGTATGGTGTTATTCCATATTTTGATTATGTCGAGGCTTATGCTCTGGATAGATGTCTATGGCAATTTAGTCGGCTGCAATGTATCCCTGGACCGCCTATTAAGGGGGTTGAGGAACATAGGTTCACTAATTCTCGTAAGTATGTGGTCAAGAACAATTTCTATTCTGCATTATGGATTATTGCTAGGGGACATATTTATTTTGAGGCACAGATGAAGGCTCGAGCTATCACACCAAGCACTGTTAGTGTGGATTACATACAATGTTATGGACTTCAAAGTCATCGGAGGATACAAATCCCGATCTTTTGCCCGACGGTGTGCAGTTTCCTAGACGTGCTCAACCATTACTATTCGTCTTTGGGGAGATGCTTCGGCCTTATTTTGAGCGTGACTGACACTTAGATGAGGTTGTTGCTGATAAGTTGCGAGAAATGCATGAGATGTGGAAGAAGTTCCATGACCAAGATGCTTATATTGTCATTCATGTCTTATTTTGTTGGATTTGTTATATATTTTTATGGATTTGCTAGCGTGTAGAATATTATATGATGGTTTCTGATCTTTTATGGATTAGTTTTACATCTTTTTAGTTTTATCGAAACTCATTCCGAAATTGAAATAAATGAATAATAAATTCGAGAATTATATAAATAAATAACATGATCAATCAATTTCATTCGGATCGGACGACGTAGGATACGTTCTAGCATATCGGTCACGTCAGTTGGCTATTTGAGTGCCTAAAGGCAAGAACCATAGCCTCACATGGTCATTTGCATTGTGTTCCTAAGTTTTGGTGATAGGAGGTCCAATAACAATCAATCCATCAGTTCTATCCTTCTGTGAATACGTAGGCAAGAATGTTGATGACCTTTTTCTTGAAAGTACGACTACACATAAATTGAATGTATTTGCAACCACGAAGGGTCCTTCTACTGTATCCATCCAGAAATCTGGATTTGTTGCGGGTCCATGCCAATATTCGTAACTTCTCATACATTTATAATAATTATTCAAACCTCCAAATAAAGTGAGGTACACTTGTGGATTATACTGCATCTCTAGCCACATACGACCTCAGGCCAGTTATATTCATCGCCATAAACGTAGTATGAAACTACCCTGAATCCACAGTTTCCATCACCTTTTACATTCACCCCGGAATTAATGAAAGGGTAAATGAAACAGGGGAAGGCATTTTGGTAAGGGAAACTCATACCATCCCCGGACTTATAAACAGACATATTGGGTTATTTTTTAATCATAATTGGAAATGGAAAAAAAACATTAAAAGTAATATTCATAATCGTAATTAAAAATAAAAAAAATACATAGGATGGATCTGCAATAGATGAATCAGCTGATAGTCCCGAACTCTTTTCCCCAATACAACCTCTTCCTCTACCTCTTACTCCCAGAGTATAGGGCGGTCTACCTCCCCCTCTAGTGCCCGAACCGCTACCGGATCCTGACCCAGAACTGAAACCTGATCCACTAGATGACTTGAGTGACGCTCTAAAAGCAATTTGTATGTGCTTCCAGTGCAATTTATCTCTTTTTGTTGAATCTTTCTTATGTCCTCCTTTAGTAATAACCGTGTCGGGGGATACTCACTGGTCCTTCAGGATCACCCGTAATAACAGGATTTAAAATTTGGCAAGCAGACTGACGCAACTCCTAAAACATTGGTATAGGTTTAATTTTGTACTCCTCTACAATACTCATGAAATCTTGTACCTCTAAATCCATATTGATCTGCTGACTTGACGGGCGTTCAGATGATGCCGTCTGACCGGTGATTTCAATCAAGCTCCAAAAAGGATCAACATCTTTCAACTCAAGCTTGCATAACACCAAATTACTACTTGCGTTATACTTCTCAATCATCCGGGAAGACTCTAGAGTCTTCTTAATCTCAGATACCTACAACTCAATTTGAGAATAAATTTTGAGGAAAATTGTATCCAAGTCACCGCATGATGTAGTAAGTAAGCCTTCAGTACAGAGTGTTGAGCCTCAACTCGATTCGTCGTCTCCGACCCGAAATGCAATATCTTACCAGTCCAAATCCTCACAAATTTTGGGGCTAAAATTAACCATGTATCAAACAAGTACTCTATGAAATCGGGCCTCTTATGCCACTTATCTTTCAATTTAGTCAATTTGTCTTCGTATTCCGTCAAATTCATTGAGTTAATTAATTTTTTCCAAGTGCTATGGATCCACATTGAAGCTCTTTTTTCATCAATGCCCATATTCAATAATCTTCTATATACACATTGTTTAATATGCCTCCAACACAACATGTGGTGATTGAACACTACCTCAATCACAGGCATCAAACACGACTCTTTATCAGTTATCACAACAACTGGTTCTGGTGACTAAACATATAATTTCTTTATCTCTTCCTGAATCCATCTATAGGTTGTAGCTTGCTCATTTTGCATGAACCGAGTAGCTATTGTGAAATTCTTACCCGTCAGAGTCATCCCAATAGCCTCCAATAAAGGCATGTTGTACCTAGTCATTTTATATAAACATTATTAATTTAAATATGATAAGCAACCAAAAAATTATATAGATTATTCTAAAAATTAAACTAATAATAACGTAAAAATAACTTACATATAAACAAAATAACTACTAAACCTATTATTCATTAATAACTAACCAAAAATAATAATGCAAATAACTGAAATAACAACAAAAAACATTATGAATGTAATCAAATATGCAAATATTCATATAATAGATACATTAGTAAAATAATATATCCATACCAAACTATCAATATATTTCAAATAATAAGAAAATATTAACATCTAAACTTAACAAATAATAAGGAAATATGAAACTTACTTGTATGTTTTGTACGTTGTGCCCAATACAAGTGCATACAATCATGTCTTCAACATTTGAATGGATACCGAGTGTGCAGTAATAATATCATTAAGAACATTGCTCTCGGCATGATTTCTATAGTAACAAGAATAATTTCGAACAACACATAAATACAATACTTTCTCTATAGTATTGCGTCCCTGGTCCTCTTTTTCTTTATCCTCGCACGAGTGTTATATATAGTTTGTGCACTGAAACAAAAAATACGAAAGTATAATAACTATGAAAACTTTATAAAATTGTTAAAATAAACGACATAAAATTAGTTCAAGTTTAAATGTAGTATCATACCTCACAGCACAATCGGTATGTTTCCTGCAAAGACTATCCAATATATTTTTCGGCTATATATGACACTTAGAGAATTCCTCAACCATATTTAACTCATCATTTGTCAATTGTGCCGCCTGCGCGTGCCCGTGAGGATGAACACCTATTTTATGATTGTGTCTTCTATCTTGGACAGTTAATTTCCAAAATTGTCTCGAAACCGTTTGCTCACCTTTTAAAAGAAAGTGACAATTACACTTCTTCGTTCCATTAAAATCCCGCATTTTTACAGGAATTTCATCGTCCGTTAGCTCATACACCTTAGTTTTTCTTTTCTCTCCTAGTTCACAACCAATAGTTACATACAGTCGATGATCAATTAATATTTTTGAATTATAGCGAGTCATAACTAAATATGTGTTCACGCTTCTTGCAATTTTTCTTGCCCATTCAATTAAATTGTTTTTTGATTTAAAAAACTAGTGTGTTTTATATAAATGATTGTGATCAATATAATTAGGCTCATCTAAAAATTCTTCAAAAGAATTCGAATCTTCTTGTTATACCAATTTAATAAAATAATTTTATTATAAAAATTTACTAACAATAAATAAACAGGAATAAATACACATAATGGTTTTAAAAAACAATAAGCAACAAACATTATTCATATTAATAATTTTAAAAAAATAAAAACAGCAAATTCATAACAAACAAAATAATAACAAGTCATATTCAAATTAAATATAAACATTCATAATTTCAAAAATATTAACAAAACAACAAGACATATTCATATAATTTAAAAATAACAAAACAACATATTCATACAATAAAATGGGATAATAAAACAACATATTCATTATTAAAAAATAACAAAACAATATATTCATAAAATAAAACAATAAATAGCTAATGTATTCATATTAATAATTTTTAAAGAATAACATCAAATAAATAGCTAAACAAAATTCTTGCACAGTCTTTTGCCCAACTGGGCTAAAATTCCCCAAGAATTTTGGCTGGCTGGACCCAAATTCTTGAGAAATTTTGGCCAGCTGAGCCGTATACTGTGGCAGAATTTTTTTTAAAATAAATTTTTTTACCTCCAAATCGATGTTTTCTTCGATGAAATCTTCAATATCATCTATATTTTGCTTAAACTTATTAAAAACTTGAAGAAAACTTTGAATTTCTTCAAGAAAATTGTAAAGAGAAGGAAGAGAGATTTGGGGTAGAGAGAGAAAGTGAGGGAGGGAAATGTTGATTTTTTTGAATTTTTCGTGCATATCTTTTATATTTTTGTGTGTATTTTATCGGTGCTCTATTTTTTTTAATAGGTTTTATTAATAAAATATACTAAATTATGAAGTGGTGCACAAAGTGGTGCAGATGATCTGAGTCGGAAATCACCGAGGATCATCTGCACTACTTTGTGTACCACACTCTGTACCACTTTTTTTTATAATATATTTTTCTTTTAGGGTTTATCTTTTCTGATAGGTTCTATTAATAAAATATACTAAATTAGGAAGTGATACAGAAAGTAATACATAAAGTGGTCCGATGATTCGAATCGAAAATCCCCCACGATCGTCTGCGCCACTTTATGTACCACACTTTGTACTACTTTCCTTTTATAATATATTTTTCCTTGAGGGTTTATCTTTTTTCTTTTGGGTTTATCTTCTTTTAATAGGTTTTATTACTAACATACACTAAATTAGGAAGTGGTATACAAAGTAGTGCAGATGATCCGAGCCAAAAAGAAATGCCTATTATTGAGGTGTCGTTCTTTGTTAGTTGAATTATCGTCTTGATACTTGATTAGTAGTATTGTGAAATATAATATTATACATTTTTTAAAAAGATCATATTGATTTGAAATGTATAATTACAAGTAGGGTGTGCTTTATTCGGTTCAAATTGAAAATTAAACCGAATCGAATTTGTTTACCGTTGGATTCGACTTTTTCCATGTTTGGTGTTTTTTTGGTAGGTTATTTAGTTTATTTAATAAATATAGCTAGATTTTCGATTTTAAAATCAAAATAAATAAAAAGGTAATGTTAAGAACTAAAGTGTAAAAAAAATTACCCTTCCCAAAATTCATATCCACTAAGTTAAAAAACACCAGCTCTGACAAGAGGTGTGTGATCCAATGGTATAATCCTTCACCTGGCATGTCAAGAGGTCATGTTGCATACCAGTCTTGTGTTGCTGTTTGAGGGCCTTGTACCTTCCGACCCCTTTAAAAGAAAAAATTCTAGTTCTTTCTCCGTCTCTCGTCTCTCTCAAACTCTCACCCACCGCCGCCGATCACCACCCTATCTTCTCTACTCCAGTTCGATGCGCATAAGGTTGAATTGTCAACGGTGAAATGGTCCTACAATATAGGAGAAAACAAATAGCAGCAAGATGAAAATTGGTGAACTAATGCATTATAACAATGCCTCCATCCAAGAAACAAAAATGCATCTGCTTCAAATTAGGGAATGCCTCGAGAAACAAATTTCAATATGCAACTTTATGGTAGTAAATTTCTTGTTTAGAGACTTAACAGAAAAGATCTCACAAAAACAAATTTAAATATAACCATTACAGTTCTTATACCACAATAGAGGAAAAAAAAAAAGATCAAAACAAAATTGACACACTTGTTAGTTAGTAGTACATTTTCAAGAGATTGTTGGAATTTTCTACAGTCAAAGATCACTTTAAAAGTATCTAGGGTTTTTTACTAGTATTATAACTTGTTATTTTCTATGTGATGGTTTATGTTCCCTAAGAGGTTTTTAGACATTAGACTCTTCTACAGGTGTATGAATAGAAAAATTAAGGTTTTAGAATTGTTTAGGTAACAAAAAACATTTTCATCAATATAAAGTTTTGAGCTATGCAGTAGCAAGTCAAGTTTTCTGTTTCTAACAAAGTGGTATTGAGCAGTGTTTCTAATTTTAAAACTGTACGAAAAATCAAATGAACATGTCATCTTCAAATTCAAATACTGGAACTTCCAATACTAATATTTCAGTCTTTGATAAAGAAGATTATCACTAAGGGAGGGTAAAATGAGAACCTTATTTAAAGCAGAATGTAAGACCTGCAAAAAAATTAAAATTAAAAACTAAAAAAAAGAAACTTACCATCTAAGATTTGCCACCACCTCCAGCTTTACTTACACCACTTATCCTCTTTCCCCTTTTCCCACGTCAACCCCAATTCTTTTCCCCTATCCACTGACCATCTCTTTCCTCCCATATATATATACCATCAGCTTTGTATAGGATTTTTGTTTCTTTTCCTTTTGATCTCAAGACTACTTGAGCAATTTAGGAAAGTTTCTTATTTTATTCATCCTTTTCTTTCTTTAGTTAGTATATGTTTTAGTTAGAAATGATTTAGGTTTCGTATTCAGGATTTTAAGAAATAATTTTCAGGATCTGAAAGCTTCCAGTGGGGAAAACAATCTATTGTTTTCTGTCTATTATTGTAAAAAAAAGTGTACATTATATAGTTGTCACAATGTGTGATCAATCCTAAACCAACTATAATTAGGAAATCCTAAACCAACTATAATTAGGAAACTAATAAACTAAATATAAATGGATTAGGAGATATAAATCCTATCAATAATAATAATCCTAATCATAATAGAAATTTAATCCTTAACACTCCCCTCAAGTTGGAGCATGAAGGTCTGAAATGCCCAACTTGGAAACTAAACGATGAAAGTGAGTGGGATGAAGAGCTTTAGTGAGAACATCGGCTGGCTGATGTTCACTTCGAATATAATAAGGAGAAATAAATCCGTCTTCAAATGCATCACGGACAAAATGACAATCAATTTCAATATGTTTAGTACGTTCATGGAATACAGGATTTTCAGCAATGTGAAGAGCAGCTTGATTATCACAGTGTAATAAAATGGGGTGTGTGATAGGCACCTGAAGATCGCGAAGGAGGCTAGATATCCATTTTAATTCACATAAAGTCATTGCCATGGAGCGATATTCAGCTTCAGCAGAAGAGCGAGAAACGGTATGTTGTTTCTTTGTTTTCCACGAAATAGGAGAACCACCGAGTGAAATAAAATAGCCGGTAACAGAACACCGAGTAATGGGGCATGTGGCCCAATCGGAGTCACAGTATGTAGTCAGGACAAGAGGAGAATTAGACTGAAGAAGAATACTACGACCAGGATTACCTTTGAGATATTGAACAACTCTGATAGCCGCATCCCAATGCTCTTGGCGAGGAGCGTGCATAAACTGAGCGAGCGTGTGAATAGCGTAAGCGAGCTCAGGTCGTGTAAGAGTAAGGTAGATCAGCTTACCAATGAGTGCGGTATCGTTCTGGGTTATCGAAATAAGATCCAGTATCCTTGGCTAACTGATGATTAGGTTCAATAGGTGTAGATGCTAGCTTGGCCCCTAACAAACCAGTTTTAGAAAGAATTTCCAAAGTGTACTTTCGTTGGCATAAAAATAAACCCGAAGGGTTTCTTGCAATTTCAATACCCAAAAAATATTTGAGAGGACCCAAGTCCTTCATATGAAAGCACTTATTCAAGGAAGCTTTGAATTTATTGAGAGTGGATAGTGAATTTCCAGTAATTAGTAAATCATCCATATAAATGAGGACACATAAAAAAATATTTCTGCGAGAGTATGTAAAGAGAGAATAATCTGCATAAGACTGAGAAAAGCCACAATTACGAAGAGCGGCAGTCAGTTTTGAAAACCAGCACCGAGGAGCTTGGCGAAGGCCGTATAAAGATTTCTTCAGAAGACAGACTTGTCCTCGGAAAGAGGTCCGAAAACCAGGTGGTGGTCGCATATAAACTTCTTCCTGTAAATCTCCATGGAGAAATGCATTGTGAACATCCATCTGATGAATAGGCCAATTTCGAGCCGTAGCGACAGAAAGTAAAGTGCGAACTGTGACCATTTTAGCAACTGGGGCAAATGTGTCCGTGAAGTCAACACCTACCATTTGTGTGTTTCCCAAAACCACCAAGCGAGCTTTATATCGCTCGATGGTGCCGTCTACTTTGTACTTAATACGAAAGACCCATTTACTCCCTAGAGCACGTTTTCCAGGAGGCAAGGACGTTAAAGACCATGTGCCATTCTTTTCGAGTGCATCAATTTCTTGGCGCATAGCGGCGCACCAAAGAGGATTAGATACTGCTTCAGAGTAGGTGGTGGGTTCGGATTCTGTGTCTACCGATGCTAAAAAATGCCTGTGTGAAGGAGAAAATTTTCTGTAGTCCACAAATTGTGTTATAGGATAAAGGGACATACCTGAGAGGTTCGAAGAGGATGAGGAAGCAGAAGAGGAATGGGATATAGAAGTCTTCCATATAGCATTACAATCAAAATCTTGGAGTTGAGCAGGAGCCTTTTTAATTCGAGTACTTTTCCTTGTATAAAGTATTTCTGTGGACTGGCTTGGAGAAGGAGAAGGAGCAGCTGGTATAAATGTTACTGGATTTGGAGCACTGGATGAGGTGCAGTGGAAATGTTCTGGTCCAAGAAGCTACCTGGATTGGATGGATCTGCAACTGGGCCCGTGGTGCGGTCTTGAGTGGGCAAGATAGAAACAGAAGTTCAGTCGCTGGGATGGAGGCGCTGGGCTGTGCTATTAGCAGGGAGAGAATCGGCTGGGCCATGCGTGCTAGGCTGTGCGTGCTGGGCCTCGCTGTCAAAAGGAATAGATACGGCTGGGCTGTGTGTACTGGGCCAATTGTGATGGGCCGCACGAGATGCTGGGCCAAATAAGTTAACACCTTGGAGAAGGGCTGTCTTGGTCGTGGGCTCCTCCTCCCTTTGTCTTATTGGGCTACATCTTGCAGGGCTATTTGCTCTGGGCTAAATTTGTATGTTATTTTCACGAAAAAATTTACTCCCCTTTGCTTGTAAGCCCAACATTTGTTCCCCAAAATTATAAGAGCTTGCAAAATCTGGAGTACATTATGGGGTTTCCGAGTCTCTGTATGGAAACTTTGTCTCATCAAAAATTACATCTCTGGATATAATGAACTTCTCCCTTTTTAAATCATAAAATTGCCAACCTTTCTTGTTGAAGGGATATCCAAGGAAGACACACATTCTACTTCGGGCTCGGAATTTATCTCTAGGTAGATCCTGATCATGGACATAAGCTAAACACCCGAAACTTTTAATGTGAGAATAAGATGGTCTTTTCCCATGTAGCATCTCATAAGACATTTTTCCATGTAACAATGAAGAGGGTGTGCGATTTATAAGATATCCGGCTGTCAGAACACATTCTCCCCAAAATTTTATGGGTAGGTTAGCTTGAAACCGCAAAGCACGAGCAACATTCAGGATATGCTGATGCTTCCGTTCGACCCTGCCGTTTTGTTGTGGAGTCCCAGTGATGGTGGTCTGATATATCATGCCATGGGCAGAAAAATATGGTTTTAGACAAATAAATTATGTACCATTATCACTCCGGACTGTCTTTACGGTTTTGCCAAATTGGGTTCTAACCATGGCAAAATAATCTTTTAAAATGGATGCAACTTCGCTTTTCTCTGAGATCAAATACATCCAGACTGCCCTGGAATAATCATCTACTATAGTAAGGAAATAAGAGGCCCCGATAGTAGATACAGTTTTGTATGGTCCCCATAAATCACAATGAATTAAATCAAAAGTCTGAGATGCCTTATCTATACTCAAAGGAAAGCAGTCACGAGTCTGTTTAGCACGCAGACAAATATTGCAAGGTGTAGATTTGGTTTTAAGAGTCTTTAGAAAGTCCCAAGAAATTATTTACAATAAAATCCGAAGGATGGCCCAACTGTATATGCCATAATGTACTGGAATCAAGAACCGTACTAGAAAAAGCGTACAAAGCTGATAATTGCAACGGTTTGTAGAAGAAAATCCCATTCCTTTGCTCACCCACTCCAATCAGCCTCATCGAGATACGGTCCTGTATAATACAAAAATTATCAAAAAATGTGATAAAACACTGAGAGTCTCGGGCCAATTGAGACAAGAAAATTAGGTTGCATTTAAGTTCAGGAATTAAAAGCACATTTAGGAGTTTGAGTCCGGGAGTTAAGGAGACCATTCCTTCTTGAAGAGCAATTGCCTTAGTACCATTAGGTAGACCAATAGTATACGATTAGACATTATTTAAATTGCTCAAAAAATCTTTCCTACCAGTCATGTGATGAGAACATCCTGAATCCAAAATCCATAAATTTTTCATACCAGATAATTTATCGGATTAAGTGACATTTGTGTTATTTATAAAGGTCAACAATTTTGACCATTTTTCACTTGATAAATTGGGAATATTGTTGTTGGAGCTTCTTGCTCGGCTGAAGGTTTCTACGTCGGCAACGAACGACGTTCCTCCACGTTGGTCTGTCGTGGCGATATTGGCCCACGCATCAGCCAATCGTCCTCTCTGCGTAAGTTGTTGCTGCTGTCTTGCTGTACCACGGCCAGAAAATGGGCGAGATCTGCCTCGCCATCCACCTCTGCTACTGCGATCTTGTGGTGTTCTGCGGTCTCGGCTACTGCGACTAAACGGAGGTCTGCTCCGATTACAATGCCTACAAATTATGCCGTACTAGGTTGAAGATAATGAACCCGGCGATGAACGGCGGTGAGCAGCGGTAAAGGCCATACTTTCAAAATTATTATTATTATTTTTTTTTTTAGCAAAGTTTTTTTTTTTTTTCGAACTTGGCTCTGATACCATGAAAGCTTCCAATGGGGAAAACAATCTATTGTTTTCTGTCTATTATTGTAAAAAAAAGTGTACATTATATAGTTGTCACAATGTGTGATCAATCCTAAACCAACTATAATTAGGAAACTAATAAACTGAATATAAATTGATTAGGAGATATAAATCCTAACAATAATAATAATCCTAATCATAGTAGAAATTTAATCCTTAACAGGATCTTATTTGATTGATGATTTTTATTTGATTAATGTTAGGGAGTATCGAGGAATCTGAAACTCATAAATCGAGTTAATTTAGAGTTTATCTTCGTTTTGAGATAAGTGGAGGATAAACCTTAACTCTGTAACTATTTATTAATTATGAGCACTTGTTCTCATGATCGCTATTTTGATTTAAGCTTTCTAATGTGCCTAGACTTAGCGTTGTTTTGTGGGTGAATTGGGAGAGGGGAAAGTGATGAATGAGAAAATAGTTGATATTTTGGAATAATGCATGCTTGAGGGCAATCGTGGTTTTAGTGTGGGGGAATTTGATAGAGTAATAAAAGTCTACTTTTATTATAGTGTTTTGGTTATAGTTTTGCTTTATTATTTAAAAAAATTAATGAATTTTACTACTATTTTTTTTGCTAGGAATAAATTGTGGAGATTTGACTGATTTGAGCTTACAAGGGGCTATTTTGGAATATCTTTAGAGAAAGAGACCTTATTGTAGAAGATTATGAAAAAGACATTACTTGATGGATTTTACCAAAGTAATTATGGAAGACCAAGTCAATTCATCTACTCTAGTAGATAGAAAGTCAAAGCAAACATTGTAGTTTTTTCTTTTTATCTAAATTTTGGGAGTTTTGAATAAGTTAACTTTCTAGGTATATTTTATTTCATTTTAAGTTGTTAAGAGGAAGAGGAAATCAAGAGAAGAAATTTTGTTAGGAAAAAACCACTATAAATAGGAATAGAAGAAAAAGGAGGAAGAAAAGAGAAGAAGAAGAAAGAAGTCTTCTATTAGATTAGTCAGCTCAGATTATTTCAAAGTGATGTTTATCACTGTACTTGTTGATTTATTGCTTTTTTTTTTTAATGAAAGTGGATGTTTGATTTGTCTGACAAATTAATTAAACATTTTCTTTCTACTGCTACCATTAGTTTTTGATCTGTAATTGTAAGAACTCTTGGCACTAAATAGCACTTAGGATAATTATGTATATTAGTGAGACATTTAGATATGCATAATTAGCCTAAATATGGAAATCAACAAGACAAAACTAAATAATTGCAGCTATCTAGATTATTTGAGTTTTTTGTTCAACCACATTTTCACTATGTTTATTGCTATCACAATTTAATATGGAATGCTAGCATCACCAGTTGAATTGTGGTAAGTATTGATTGAATGCTTGGGTTAATCAATGAATTTAGGAAAATATAAAATTTATTACGGCTATCCAAATAAATCTAAGGTAGAATGCTTGAACAAGTAAGATTACTAATTTAGCCAATGATCAATAATTTAGTTGAATAGAGGTGACCCCTTAAATTAGAGTTTTTCATAATATTGTGTTATTCTCTAGTAATTTATTATTTTCTTCACAAGAAAATTTCCCCATTTTACTACTTTTTCTTAAGAGAATTAAATTATTAGTTCCTTTAGGATTCAACCTGGTTCCCACTAATACGACAAATTTATTAGGTCTTACAGAAATTCAGATTAATTTTGAGAATCTCGACAAACCCGTCACTTCAAGGTCAAGATTATTTTCAAACTTCCTAAAATTATTCCAAGAAATGTTTTGAACTTCAAAGGGACATTGTATTTGATTAAGTAAGAATGATTGATAATTGTATGTTTAATCTCAAAGATTATGATTTGTTCTCTACTTACTGAGTCGCCATACTCACTCCATTCCTTCTTCTAGTACGGGTTGATTTCGAGCATGATCGAGTCGGAGGAAACTGAATGAGCTTGAGAAATCTGGGAATAGAAAGTTGTTTTAGATTTGTTATATTGTTAATAAAACTCCACCCGCCCTATGTTTTCTTCATCTTTTGAACTTCCTTTGAATTTGAGTAATGGGATTCTTATTTCTGCTTTCTTTGTACACTTTTAGGTTTGGACCTTGCGTCCTGATCGGCATGGCATGTCCGTCTCTAGTTCGGGCAAGCTCGGATCCGGGGCGTGACATTTAGTGGTATCAAATCATAGGTTAGGATTTTGGAATAGCTTATCCCTAGGTGGGTTGAGTGAGTGATACGTGTGTAACACATCTTCTGTCATTAACATGTCATTGAATCTAACACTCATGTGTGCCTAATTTTGTTAAATACATCAGATATATTCTTAGATGGCTGAATACTCGCAAGTAAAGACAAACAAAGCAGGAGGTCGGCCACCCATTTCTAAGGTGGCTAATGAAATTGATTACACTACTATTGCACGTTGGGCTCAGCACCTAGGACCTGAAGCCTTCGGCAGAATCGGGCAAACACTTCTCATGGTTCACAAGATGATCTACTACTACCATCACTGTCATCGTACCCTGTACCACAGGCGGCTTTACCAATGCTGCCAGAAATGACTGCAGCATTTCAAGCTATGGTTCAAGCTTTACAAAATAAGGATAAAGCAAAAACCACTATGATCACATTCTAAGAGAATGTGGAAATCCAATGTCCCCATATTTAGTGGAGAAGCTGACCTAGAGAAAGTTGATAAATAGATACGGGATATGCATCATAACTTTCGAGTTTTTGACATACCAAACGACATGAAAGAGGAAGTAGCTGTACTATTTTTGGTGGGATCCTTGCATTATTTCTTGGGGATTAAAGTTTCTCAAACATCTGATGGGATCTTTATCTCACAAAGGAAATATGCAAGCGATATTGTGAAAAGAATTAGGAATTAAGGAAATATGTAAAGTTACTACTATACCACTAGCAGTAAATGAGAAATTAAAAACGAATGATGGTTCAAAGAAGCTGATGCTTCGTTCTACCTAAGTTTGATTAGGAGCTTAATGTACCTCGCTACTACTAGAGCAGACATCATGTGGCAAGGTGTAGGTTCTTGGCAATCATAGAAACAAAAGGTGGTTGCGTTACCATCGGCAGAGGCTGAATATATTTTAGCTGTGAAGGCCACTTCTCAAGCTATATGACTAATAAGAATTGTTGCAGATATGGGAAAACAACAACATGAAGGAACTCTAACTTAGTGTGATAATAAATTAGCTATTGATATAACAAAAAAATCCAGTTATCAATGATCAAACAAAGCACATTGCCATAAAGTACAATTTTATCAGTTATTGAGAGAAAGGAAATTCAAATTAAGCATTGCAGAACAGAGGATCAACTAGCTGGCATTTTCATCGAATCTCTTCCTAAGGAAGTTCTTAGAAAGTTGATTGGAGTTGTGGAGAAAATTCATTAAGGGGGAATGTTGGGGTTAGTAATGCATTTTCAAGAGGTTACTAGAATTTTCTACAGTCAAAGATTAGTTTGGAAGTCTCTTGAGTTTTTTTACTAGTATAATTACTTTTTATTTCCAATGTGATGGTGTATAAATAGAGAAGTTAAGGTGCAGAATTGTTTAATTAACAAAAAACATCTTCATCAATTTAAAGTTTTGAGCTCTGCAGTAGCAACTCAAGTTTTTTGTTTCCAACAACACTGACAGTAATTTCTTTTCCTCAAATTAATCAAATTCAACCCAAGAAGACATAAGATTAGCACAACAATAGATGATACCAAAGATAAGAACTTGCCATGAAGCTTAAATAGGAGACACCTGAATTGAATAAAAAATAATTTGGATTCAGTTGTTCAGTTTTTAATGTGAAATACGGTTCGATTCGGTTAAAAAAAAGTGGAAATCGAAATTTTCGATCGAAAACCAAATCATAAATCGAATACACATGTAATATATTGTTATATTGAGTTAAAATACCATTTACTCAGTTATAACTAATGATTTCATCATATTTATCTTTTGTTGAAGGAACGATATTCTTATACTTGAGATAAGGGCTTAAGAGTCTATTTGGATTGAATTAAAAATGAGAATTATTTGATATTTTTATTTTGGGTCCCACATATATTCTTATAAATAAATTACTTTTTTAAAATAATAAATTACTTTTTACGAACTTATAGAAAAAATAGGGGTGTTAATCACAACGTAGGAAAAATTAAAGCTTAGCTCGAAAATATTTCATTTTCATCTTTGTAGAAACCTATCACACGCCTTGAGTGTGGCCACACATGTTGATCATGTGACAACACAGAAGCTACAGGTTTGCAACGATACTGTGTATTGGCATCATTTTAGGAAACACGATAAATTCCGAAGAATGAGTGATTATGAGCTGTGATATCGAAGTCCAGTTAAGGAGATTTGGAAGAATAAGGAAAGGTCAAAATCCTAAGTAAAATAGGACTTCGAGGGAATTAAAACTAGAAGTCTTTCTGAAAACAAAGTCCTTGGTCAAAATCCTAATTGGAAAAGGAGTGATGGTTCAATATTTTTTGTTCAACCTCAATATCTATAAGAGGAACACAATTAAAGTTTGAGGCTAGCTGTTCTACAATTCTTCAAAGACATTCTACAAAAGAGAACATGGCAGTTCATGGTGGTTGAGTTTGTGCAGTCACAAATTTCAAACATTGTAATTCTCCATTGATGCTTAATGTTCATCATTCATAATTCAATGGAGTTATTGTTTTGATGACTATAATAGAAGTTATGTTGTTGTTCAACAGTGTTGAGGATTGAAGGGAATTCGAGTCCATGCAGCCACATACTAAGGGGGAGCCTTGAAGAGTTGAAGGGATTCAACTGTGTTGCGGTTCAACGGTGTTGAGGATTGAAGGGAGTTCAAGTCCATGTAGCCATACACCAAGAGGGAGCCTTGACAAATTGAAGGGATTCAACTGTGCAGTGTGCAAAGAGATCCAGCTGTGCAGTGTAAAAATCATTCCTTTCGCTTCCGTATGTGCCGCCAAGGTATCAATCCCTTTATTTTCTCCTCATAAAAAGCTTTTCTTGCTGCCATTACTGTAAGTAATGAGCCAAAACATGTCAACAGGCTGCTAAATTTGCTCATTGGCAAGAGACTCTGCGGGCCGAAATTAAAGCCTTAGAACACAATTGAATTTGGGTTCTCACCACTCTTCCTCTTGGAAAATATTCTATTGATTCCAAATAGGTTTATCACATCTAGTATCAACCCAATGGTGAGATTAAGTGCAAGAAAGCTCACCTTGTAGCCAAGGGTCTCACTCAAATTGAAGGTGTTGATTTTCATGATACGTTTACTCCTATAGCCAAGCTTGTCATTGTTCGTTGCCTTCTTACTCTGGCTACTAATTCATCGATGACATCTTCACTAACTTGGTGTTAGTGATTCCTTCTTACATGGTGACTTAAATGAAGAAATTTACATGTATCTTACTAATGGGTTTACGCAAAAGCGGAAAATTGGTCTGTAGATTGAAATTACTATACGATTTGCACCAAGCCTCAAGAAATTTGGATCAGAAATTTACTTTATCATTACTTAGCATTGGTTTTCGTCAATCTAAAGCTGACCATTCTTTATTTCTTCATGATTCTGGTTCTATTTTTACTATTCTTTGGTGTACGTTCAGAATATAATCTTAGCTGGAGATAATGAACAGAGAATAAAATATGTTAGCCAATTAATTCATGAGCAATTTAGACTAACAGATTTGGGTGGTTTGAAGTACTTCTTGGGAATAAAAGTGAGAAAGACACGAAATAGCATGTTTTAAGTAAAAAAAGTATGTTTTAGAGATATTGAATAAACAGGTTTAAGTGGTTTGTAAGCCATTCTCAATGCCTATAGAATAAGCTTCTTAAATTATTATAGAAAATGCAGAAAATTTGGAAGATGAGTCCTGTTTTAGGAGATTAATAGGCAGATTATTATATCTAAATGCGACTAGACCTTGCATTGCTTATGCAGTCAATTGGCTAAGTCAATCAGTCTCTAATCCAAAGGAAGAACATTGGAATGTAGCCATTCGAGTGCTAAGATATTTAAAGAATTCTCCAGGTAATGGAATTTTAAGTTTCAAGAGATAGCAATATGATGTTGGATGCCTTTTGTGATTTCAATTGTGGTGGATGCCGAAGTACAAAGCGTTCAACAATTGGAAGGCAAAGAAGCTAGGAAAGTCACCAATTTCATAGAAGGCAAAGAAGCAATCCATGGTTTCTAGATCATCAGCAGAAGCTGAGTATAGATCAATGGCAACTACCATAAGTGAAGTATTATAGATTAGATGCTTGCTAAAGGAGTTGAAGATAAAACAAATAATTCCAACTACTTTGTTCTGTGACAATAAAGTTGCAGTTCACATAGCAGAAAACTCGACATTTCATGAGAGAACAAAGCATGTAGAGATGAATTGCTGCTTTGTGAGGGAATGGGTACAATCCTGTGAGATAGTGTCGAAGAAGATTTCTTCAACCAACTAGATTGCAGATATATTCTCAAAAAAGCATTGAGCAAAGGATGGTTCTAGTTCTGGTTGTCCAATTTAGGAATGAAAAATATTCATTCTCCTACATTTAAGGGGAGGGAGGGGGGGAGAAGGGGTGGAAGTTATGAGAATATCTTACTAGATTTGTTAATATTTTGTTTTATGAAATATTTGACTTATCTTGTTAGTTAGGATTTTGAAAGAATCTTTGCTAGGTTAGGTCTCAATTAGTTAGTTTCATTTTATTTTATTTTATTTTTGTAATTGCCTCTTTACATTACATAAGCATGTAAGTACTTCACCGTTATGATATGAAAATTAGAAAAGTTTTACCTTTCATTTTAGTATTAATCTTCTTTTGTGTAGATCTGATGTAGAATGGTTCCAATTTGATAATTCAAAGTTGCATTTTTCAATAGAAAATTTTGATAGAGAAAAAGAGGTTGAGGGAAAATGAGGAATCTAAGTAGCTACACAAGAAAGAGGGGTTGAAAATAGCAAAATTCTTAATTTTTTAAAAATATTTTAACCCTAATCCAAATGCATAGAGACAAGTTATATTACAGTACTTATATTGTACACTCTTGTGTACCGTGCAAGATACACTCCGCTGAAGAAACAATATCATCCTACTAAAATATCAAAATAGTACAAAAATCATTCTAGTTGCAATGAAATTAAGTGACGAACACATGTTTGAGATGTTTATGAGTTATGTATTAATGTTTTCTTTGGTGATGTGTTAATATTCTATGAAAATATATTATATGTTTCATCAATTATATATACATGTTTTCATAATTTCGTGTTAAGTTTTCTTTGTCGTAAGGATGTTCCACGTATTATGTATTAGTTATAACTAGTAACGTATAACTTTACGACACGCATATGCTGAAAATAAAATACATCAAGACTTAATATTTCATGGACGATTAATTATGTAATCATGAAACTATAATTATATTCTCATGTAACATTAGTAATTGAAAAAATAGAACTACAGTTGCATTTTCAAGGAACATTAACAATTGAAAATATCAATTTCACAGAAAAAATATATCGTTAATATGAAAATAAAACTACTATTGCAATTATGGAACATTAGCAATTGAAATATGACACAGTACGATGTTCCATAGATTATGTGTTTCATCAGTTCTCTATGGGTTTTTATGAGTTTTGTTCTAGGTTTGTTTTGTTGTAATAATGTTTCATGAATTATGTGTTAATGTTCCATTTGTTCTGTACAGGTTTCCATGTGTTTTCTGCTTAGGTTTGCTTTGTTGTAATAATGTTCCATAGTTTATGTGTTAATGTTCCATCATTCTCTACGGGTTTCCATGAGTTTTGTGCTAGGTTTTCTTTGTTGTAATAATGTTCCATGAGAATAAAATATATTTTCCATAGATTCTCTGGAGGTTTCCATGAGTTTTCCACATATAATACAGTATAACTTTAATAGACAGAAAACCCGTCAATCACACAGACAATTCTTCTATCTCATCTTCTCCAAATAACAATTTTTTTATAATTTTCCATAAATAATACACTGAATAAGATAAACAAATATCAAATAATATAGAAACAAACTACTATTGCTAATGTGGCTTTATAGACATTAGAGAACAAGAAATAAAGATACATGAACTGAAAAATCCTATTAATTTGCACTTCTATTCTATAAGTGGAATATTGTCGTTATATTACATCCGAAGTTTATAATATAATTTGTGGTTATATATATGACTTCTTGACCCAAAAGTTGTATGACTCGTATTCACCAAGAAATTCATGAGCACGTGATGGAGGAGTACGAGTATCCACCAAAAACATCCTTTGCTTAGCCTAATGTCTTCTGAAATTAAATTTAAATAATAAATAAACACAATCCAAAACAAATTCACAATTCAGATTCAACTAATCCATTAACAATGATGCATACATACATTAACTACAATCTTCATTTGGAGTATCATTTTTATATTAGGAGTGTCTACAGACCGCAGCTTCACTCAACCATAGTTACTTTCTCTCTCTAAAATATTTGAAGTGTAATTGGGGCTCACAGAGGAGTGGTGCCACTCGCCCAGATTGATTTTTGGAATAGGGACACTATAGTACTACTGCTGTTCATTTCTCTCTTTAACTCAGATTTTGTTAGTTGGTACAGAAGGTGTGGACACCGACAAATCCGACCGAAGCCGGCCAGCGGTGGAGATTGAGCTCTGCATTTTTTTGCATTCAGTTCTCCGGTAGATCCTGCTAACGTGCGCGGGGGCCTGCGTATCCTGCGCCGGCGCCATCGCACCAAATGACTATTAGGAGGAGGAGAAGATCCTCGTCAGTAACGCCGTGTTCGTCTTTTTTTTCATCGGAGCTGCCGGTTCTCGCGATTTTGTGTACTCTTTTTCTTCTGTTTGTTCTCGCTTTGGTTATCGCATCTCCGCTGTCGTTTGCGGCACTTCCGGATCAGCAGGAGGCTGATAGTAATGCTACCGACAATGTTAATGTCACGGCTCAATTGAATGCGAAAGATGATAATATTACTACCAGTAGTTCTAAGAACGGCACGAGTTTTGCCGACATGATCGATCGTGCACTTGAGAAAGAATTTACTGAAAATGACGATCAAAACGAAGGTATTTCATTGGATCTGCAAAGTTTCTTCTGAATACTCGTTAATTTATGGGCTATTCTTTTCAATTTAATGAATGTATTATGCTAGGGTTTTGAATCAAACTTGTGATTACGTTTTTACTTAAAATTATTGCGATACCCCAAATTTTAGTGGTAATGGTGAGCTTGTAAGTAGTTATTCAATCTAATTCCATGCTCGAGAGGAGACATCTTGTTCGTTTCGACCAATTGCAGCTATTTTGTTTACCATTGCCGGACCAGCTAATATTAATCATAATCAGGAAACTCCTTGCGTGCTCTTTTATTTTGCATTAGAACATTAATTGGGTGAGAGCCTGAAGTTAACATTTGACGTGGGGAACTCTGTCAGATTTCTGTGCAAATGGTTGAATATTTTCTTGGGTTAAAATTTGTTTGTAATGTGAAAAGGTACATCATAAAAGAAGTTATGGTGGGATGTTTATCTTAAGATCTTGGTAAAAGGTAGACCTGGATGTGTCCATGAAACAGTTGGAGTAGTACCAACAGAAGTTCGGAGGTGAAGCAACAAATTACTTATTAAGAAACCTTATTATATTCACATAAATACTGGAGAGGAAAAATGCTTTTAGGTAATGTAGACTGGAAACACACTTGCAGGTAAAAGGAAGCAAATATTGTTGAAGTAGAGGTAAAGAAAATAAGTACATTGTAGGGTAAAACATTAAGCCTATTGTAAAAATAAATCAGTTAGGTGTATACTGTAGATTGAGCCAAGCTTCAAGCATCTATAATAGTTCAAATTAAGCTTTCATTAATTTGACTGTATTCTGTTCATCACTAATCTGCAGATCTCCTCATCCTTTTCTTTATTCGGTCCATGTAATAACTTGGCACTGCTTAAATCTATTGGATTGTCGAATTAAATACCTTTGTGAATAATTTTGAGGTTGAATTCAGTTTTTTGACATGCACGGAATGGGCAGGAAATGTTACTTTAATTAAAAGAAGAAAGGAATTGCTGCTCTTATTATTTATGAAAACTTACCATAATTTTGGACATGCCTCTGACAGCAAATGATGCAGGCAGCTTCAACAACAGTGTTGCGGAGCAGCAGGTATATGGCATTGCACATACTTCTTGCAGACTGTTTTTCTTTCAGAGGCCAGTTTTTGGTGTATACACCGCATTATGATGAATATATGTAGTATACTTATGTATCCTGGAGCTATTGCGAAGCTTAAAATTGAAAAGATTGTTGAAATATTTGGAAAAATTCATTATGCCTTGAGATGTTCGGAAAATCACAATTAATGCAGAGAACGCTCCCTTCTCTGAAAAACTTTTTGTTGTAAAAGAAACAGGATCTGGGCGGGGTACTCAACTGTTGCAGTCTCAGCAGATATAACTCTACTATTTTACTGCTTTTATTTCCAGCCAGAGCCATCCAGTTATGCTTTGACAATTTGATATGTTCTTTGACGAGTTGTTATTATTGTGCCTGATTACACAACCTTCTAGCTATTTGGTTCAATAATCTGATGTTCCAGCTCATGCAATCTGGGGCTGTACTTTCCATTTGGATTGCAAGCTGTCAGTACTCTCTTTTCATGAGCTCCAATTATTTGCTATCTGAACCTCTAGGCCAGGTGATGAACTTATTCCATCATCTATGAGAAACTGGTTGATGGATTGATTTCCAAGTCCTCACCAAGAAAAGGAGGAACGTAATTTTCAAGTCAAAATCAAGGGATGAAGATGATAACTTTTAGGGAGTATGTTGGAGAACATCTTTTTGCAACAGCTTGGTGTTGCCAAGATTAAGCTAGCTGAACCCCTGGATCCTATTTATTATTAGTTTGAACACGTGGGTGTTTTTGTGTAGCTTGTGACTATGGATGCATAGTTGCATATGGTTGGCTGAGCAGGAAATAATCAGGTTTTTCAGCAGGCCTGAGCTACCAGATGGCCTAGACTTAACGTTGCTTCCAACTCAGTTTCCGTACCTTGCTCTTCTCACTCCCCCCCTCTCCCCCCACCCCCCCCACCCCCCCCTTCCAAGAACAAAAGTTCTTTCGTTTCTTTTCTGTGCTCAACGTTACTGCATTAAATACTGTTTCTGTTTTGTTTCTTAAGCTTTTCTGCTATAAATGTTACCTGGAGTTTATCTGGTTGATTCTCTTTTGTTTATCAGGCAGTTTTGGAGACTGTAGCTAGAGTTAAGTCCAAGAAAAATGAGACAAAAGCAAAAGACGAAAAGTACATATTCTTATTATTACAAGTTCAAAGAATTTTTATATGAATGTGATAATTTTGTTGATCACCTATTTTTGTTCTGTGAATATGCTTCAGGTCCTTTAAACTTCATAACGTTTTCAATTTGGATAATGACAACGGAGCAGAAGATACCCCGACATTGATAGACAGAAAGGTAAAAGAGAACTGCCTGTTCCATGTGCTTCTTCAATTAAATTTCTTATATGCCCAGTTTGTGCCTTCCTCCTCCCCCCTTTTAATCTTCTTCTTTGAAGCCGAGGGCATGTGAATTAAACTAATGGAAGTTATAGACTGCAAGTAAAAATATTCACAAGTTTCAGTGCTCAATATTTGGTATTTTCAGGACAACGTCTTCATCATATCTAATTTCAAATCAAAATATCCGGTCTTGCAGTTGGATTTAAGGTGAACTTGCTAACTTGTAAGCATGGGATCTAATTAAACTATTTTACTGGCTTATTCTGACCAATTCTGGGTTTGTAGGCTGATATCTGATCTTGTAGTTGTAATTGTATCTGCAACATGTGGAGGCATTGCATTTGCTTGTGCTGGCCAACCGGTCTGATTGCTGACCTTTTAGATGTTTACATGCTTACTAGTTTGATTTTGTGATTCAGTTTTAGGCTGTTCGAAATTCTGATTTATCAAGATCTCGTCTATGTTTTCTCAGGTTATTACTGGATACCTGTTAGCAGGATCTATTGTTGGGCCAGGTGGATTTAATTTTGTGAGTGAAATGGTGCAGGTATGCAGTCCTTCAAGACCTCCTTTATAGAAGTTCCAACACTTCGACTTCTCATGTTAAGCAATTTTAGTCTTGGTTGGATGAATGAAGCAACTTAATTTGGCCAAATTTTAACTCCTTTTATGACATTTAGAGAAGACTTTTCCTGCACTGAACAAAGTCATAGATTTGGGGAATCTTATATGTACAATGCACTAATATAGTAACTTTTTGATGCGTTGTCATGTATTTTAACAGTCTTACATATTTAATGCATTAAACTCTTTTCCTCTGATCTGATGTCTTAACATATTTCACGGTTATTTGCCATATCTTGTGCCTATAGGTTGAGACAGTGGCACAATTTGGTGTGATTTTCCTTCTTTTTGCTTTGGGCCTGGAGTTCTCAACAACTAAGGTTGGCTTGTCGTATTGGTTCATATTTCATAACTATTGCTGTTCATCCAAAATATTCAAGCCTTATCCTGCCGCCTCATAAATTGTTTTAACAACCTACTCTTTTTGTGTTTTAGCTTCGTGTTGTTCGAGCAGTTGCTGTTCTGGGTGGCTTACTCCAAATACTTTTGTTCATGTGCCTATGTGGAATTACAGCCTCGGTACGACTTCAATTTTAGATAACTAATCTGGGTGTCTTAGTGATTATGTTTGTATTGTTCTCATTATTATAGGAAACAAATAACCAACAGATTCAATAAAAATATTCATCCTATATAGATTGCCACACATTCAATTTTGTCATCTTAGTGCAATTAACAAGTGTATTTATTTAGTGATTTCTTTGAAGTTTGCTATTGAACTCATTTCCGTTCCTGCATGCTGCAATTGAAAAGGATGTTTAACTTGGTGGTTGCAGTTATGTGGTGGTAAATCTTCGGAGGGAGTTTTTGTGGGCGCATTTCTTTCCATGTCTTCTACAGCAGTGGTAATCTTCACGCTGGCGCATATGCACGTGCAACACATTTAATGCATCAATATGTTTCTTGTTGTTGCTAAGCATCAATATTGATGCAGGTCTTGAAATTTCTGATGGAGAAAAATAGTACAAGCACCCTGCATGGTCAAGTGACCATTGGTACTCTTATATTGCAGGTAATTTGGTATTTGGAAGACCATCTCTTGTATCTTTTAATGCCTCTAAGGTCTTTGTTTTCAAGTTTCCACTTTTACAAGGCTCTATATTTAGCTTTTCTTTGTAAAAATGTTTGACCGTTGCCCTCTATAACGTTCCAGTACCAGATATTTTCCATGTTAGGAAGTTATCGTTAGATGGTTTGTCCAATATTTGGGTTTTGACTTGCACCCATTGTCCTTAATTTCAGGATTGTGCTGTGGGTTTGTTGTTCGCACTACTTCCAGTCCTAGGAGGGACTTCAGGGGTTCTGCAGGGAGTAATATCCATGACTAAATCGTAAGTCAACTATATTGACTACTTCCATGATAAGAACACGTGATGTTCCCACTCCCCCCTTTCTTAACTTTTCTGATCGAAACAAAAAACCCAAAAGTGCTTGATTTTTAGCATAATATGTAGTAGTTTAAAGAATCGGAAATTCTTTCTAAGCTGTTAACGCCTTGGAATTTAGTGATAATTTGGGGGGAACATTACTTTTGTGTGGAAAATTTTATTTTATTTTATTTTTTTTGTCATAAACTTGCCTAAGTTGGGACTTTATGTTGAATTACTTTCTAATATGTATTGCATTGGTGGTCTGGAGCATGTTTTGTTCAACGATTTAATACCTTCGACTACCTTAAATTGACAACAAGAAGAAAATATTTTCCTCAAAAACAGAAATGAAAAAGAAAGCATCTAAAAAGACAGAAGTGTTATCCTTTTTTTGAGTTAGTTGGCTTCACTGCAAAGAAATAGAACAGGATTCTGGGGTGAGGAAGCTATGAATTAATGCTTAGCTCCCAGCATTCTGTGGGTCGAATTAGATTAACTTACCTTTTTTGGGGGCATAGGCCTTGGGGGAGTTATACATAGCTTAGTTCTCTTTGGGAGCCTTTAATAGAATTCTAGCCAGTTCTTTATTACATTCTGCTAATGTTGCATTTATTTGTCAGGTTGGTGATCTTAATTGCATTCTTGGCTGTTTTAACAATATTGTGTCGGACATGCGTGCCCTGGTTCCTCAAATTGATGATAAGCTTGTCGTCACAGGTGACAAATTTTCTTATGTGTGGTCTATGTTGTTGTTCACGATGTTCCTTTCTGGATTGTGTTTGTGTGCATTCATCAAAGGGCATGGCGAATATGCATATTCAATTACAATATGTCTCACCAAAGTAATTTTCCTTTGCAGACTAATGAATTGTATCAGTTGGCATCCGTAGCATTTTGCCTCCTTGTAGCCTGGGTTTGTATCTTTTCCGATATCTGATTTTTTGTGTTTTTATTGCTGATTATGCCCTGTATAGTTCATTAGGAAATGATCCAGAATAAGATTTTTTCACATGCATCCTGCTATTTGATGTTATCATCTGATGACCGAGAGAAAGGGAAGGGTTGCTTTTTAGTTGTTGATTCATGGTTATTCCATCTTTTGATCCTGTTTGTTGAGGCTTATTTTGGTTGTGAGTGAAGTTCCTTTTATTCAACTGTGCCACCACATTGCAAGAAAATGGAGAAGTGTTCTACCTAAAAGCTTAGGAGGGGAAGGCATGGTGTTTATCATTGTGGTTCACTTTTAATGGGTCTGATCTTTTTGGCTTTTAACAATTTCGTGCATTTCTATTATTACTGTGCATGGTAAATTGGCGGATGAAGTCACCTTTGGAGTTGCTTGGCTTTTTGCATTTTTGTTTCATGCGACACCACTAACATAATATACTTCTGTGTAAATTTCAGTGCAGTGACAAGCTTGGTCTAAGTTTAGAGTTGGGTTCATTTGCTGCAGGAGTGATGATAGCGACAACAGATCTTGCTCAACATACTCTTGAACAAGTGAGACTTTTCTCCACTTTTCTTTCTGATCCTTGCTTCTGTTTGAAAAATTAACTTATGAAGAGCATGGGAATTATCTACTAAAGACGTTGAATGCTTCATATCAGAGTTTAATTGTTTATTAAATGGAAACCCCATTACCCCAGATATCACTGCTTTTGGTTGTTGGTTGTATTGTAAAATGTGTATGTTTTAGTTCGGTTTGTGCAGAGTATGCTTGGTTATTGGGAAAGTGTTGTTTTGGTAGTCAGATTACCTCTAGGGCTATTTACATTAATACTTTGAAGTGTTCTTTGAATTTCGTGAAAGCTGAATTGGTTGTGAGGGAAATGTGGGACCCAGGATAAAAATAGTGAAAAAGTTTGGAGTTAAAAACAAATCAACCTAGATCCTTACTTTTCTAGAGAGTTGAATGTATTGTATTCGGCGTTTTTAATTGCATCACCTTTTAGAAATCCATTTGAATTCTGAAGTTGTCACCGAGCCAAATGGTTCTGATGTAAATGCAGCAAGGTGATAAGAAGCATCAATTATCTAACAAAGGTTTGAGTTTATCTGAATTCTCCCACCCCCCCTGGGTATGAGAAAATATTCAAAATTGTCACTGTGTTCAAGTTATTTTCTATGGTAAAATGTTGCCAATAAGAAAACTATCACTGGTTTATCCTGAAGGGTCATCCATTTAGATTTCGTGGCATTGCCTGCATTTTCATGTAATAAAACCATTACTAGCTTGAGCTGAAACTACTTTTTGTGGATGTTTGATTATTTTATTACATTTTATTCAACACAGGTTGAACCCATTCGGAACTTCTTTGCAGCTCTTTTCCTTTCTAGTATCGGGATGCTGATCCATGTTCACTTCCTTTGGAACCATATTGATATTTTACTAGCGTCAGTTATACTAGTTGTCATTGTGAAAACAATTGTTATTTCAACAGTTGTGAAAGGATTTCGCTACAACAACAAGACTTCACTTTTAGTAAGATGATAACTAAGCTTCTTTCTGAATCCTTATCTCTTGTTATCTTTTTTACATAATTTGGCAATCCTTGATTTTATTCCTTAGGTTGGAATGTCATTAGCACAAATAGGAGAATTTGCTTTCGTACTGCTTAGTCGTGCTTCCAATCTTCATCTTGTTGAGGTACCTTTCTGTCAATTCCATGCTTTCTTTGGCTTTTATCAGTTCTATGACACAGTTAACCGTTCTTTTCCATTTCCCCCACCCAGGGTAAGCTGTATCTCTTACTTCTTGGGACAACAGCTCTTAGTTTGGTATGTCTCATTTTTCATCATTGTCGAAATAAAATTCTCGCATGAATAAATGCTTTGTTCTTTTTTGTCACCAAAAGCTTCAATGGATATTTGCTTGATGTTTTTGTGATGCTTTTGATCACTTTGTTCTGTGATCCAATTGTCAGGATTGTAGATTTTCTTGCTATAAGATAATGTTGAAAATTTTATCTGCCTGCAGAGAAATAGTTGCATTTTGTGCGCTCATCAGAAATAGACAGTTATTGGATGCAAATGCAAACAATATGTTTATTTTTAGGGTTAATTTTCAGAAACATTCATGAAGTTTAAGGTTATTGTTGATTGGATACCCTCGCCTTTAATTTTGTTAATTAGGTACCGATTTTTTGTGAATTCCATTACAAATCTAATGGCAAATTGAGCATTTTAAAATTCTTTTAAATGCAAAATTAGCTTTTATGAAAAATTCCCCAATTAAGTCTTATTTTAATTTTATTTCTCCCTAAAAGAAAACATTTACTCTAGTCATCTTCTTCATCTCAAGCATAAAGCCCCAGCTGCCACTGTAACTGCCGGCGGTAGGGGTGCGGACATCAGTCTGGGTCGCTTCTCTCTAAATATGTTACTCACCACCCATTTGACCCATTTGCCACCCTTTCTCTAAACAGTCTTCAGCACCTGTAACCATAATGGGTACAACCACTGCTCATAACCCCATACCTCCACTGGTACCATCATGGCCTTGGGTCTTCTCATTGCCATCTTTTCCTCTCTCTACAATTCTTGATTGAGAATGTGCCATCCCCTTCACCAAAACTCTCCTCTCTCCCAACTCTGCAGATTTTCTCTTTGCCATGCCCCCTCTCTGTTTCTACGCTCCACCACTCAAGTTGGTTGCTTGCCATCTCCACTCAATCTGCATTTTCTCCCTGTCAAGCCAGCCTTCTCTACTCTCTTCGTCTTGCTTCATTGATTAAGTGTAAAAATCAATTGATGAGTCATAGTTTTTAGGGTAATTAGTTTTTAATATTGATTACTATGTTTTGTTTATAACTAATTAACTAATTTTTTCCATACTTAATTTTGATGTTAAAGACTTTTTTGTGTGTGTTGGGGGGGGGGGGGGGATGTTTTTTGGTGGGGGCTTTGGTTAAAGATTGAAAAAAGGTTCCTATTAGTTGTTTGTAAGGGAAGAGATAGGTATTTTTTGAGATGAAGGGGCATTTGAGACAATTTACGAAATTGTTAAAAAAGTTTGATCATCAAATAGGTGCTTGATTGTCAAAATTAAAGGGGGGAAGGTATTCAATTAATGATTACCCTAACACTTCAGGAGTGTTTTTAAAATTAACCCTTATTTTTTATCCTGACTTTGGCATTCCTTTACCAGTTGCATATTATTAATTTTTCTTTTTGGATTATGTAAAGAAATTAACATAATACCTAAAAGAATAGGGATGCTTTCTTTTCTTAGGATTTGAAATTGGGTTGTGTTTACTTTTTGAACTTGCTACTACAATGTGAATTCGTGATATCCTGTGCCTGATAATCTTGGATTAGTCTTTTGCGTTTCAGAGGTGATAAACAGCTAAATTCTTTTGTAGATAGAATAATATAATATTCTTGTTGTGAAGGATTTCTTTTTTTTTTTTGGGGGGGGCGGGGGGGGGGGGGAGAGTAAAGCAAGAGAATTCAATTAAAGAAAAATCAACTCTAATATTGTCTAATGAAATATAAATTACCATTGTCGGGAAATTTAAAAAAAAATCAGTGCAAATTGATATCCTTGATATATGGATTCCTGCAATTGGATGTCTCCTGTATTATCTGCTTCATTTGTTTGCTGTGTGTTGTTTCGTTTGCAAGTTGTACTGAAAGAAATTCTGCAGGTTACCACTCCATTGCTTTTCAAGCTCATACCTGCTGTGGTGCATCTTGGTGTGCTGTTACGGTGGTTTTCACCGGATACTCAGAGTGAGGTAAGAAGAGTCTAGCATTTTGTGAATTGCTCGGAATAGATTAACCTCTTGCCTTAATCTTGGCACTAACTGAAATTGCTCGAATGTTTTTTTTACTTCCAGTTGGGATTTAAGGGAGATAACCTTCGCTCAGACAGTGCTAAGCAAAGGATTGCTTTGATCTCAAAGGATCTCTTGATTCACGAGGGATAAATTTGCGGGAAAGAATGCGCCTAGGATTTACCAGGGGAAATTCTTGTGAGAAATTTCTGGTACATTGCAGGGATACTCAACAGGTTCAAGCTTTTTTGTCCGTCATTCTTGTATGAACTGCTGCAAGACTGTGCTATATTTTTCTAGCCAAAATAGACAGACGTATGCAAAGGAGCATGAAGGCTTGCTGCTGCTGAATTGAAATTCATGATTCAAAATATTATGACCAAGCTAGGAGGTAATTAAGCCCTCGTATTAACTGACTGATTGAAGCTTAACTAGTTGGTTAAGGTAAATTTTTTTTTGCCCTATTGATGTAAAATAGTTTTAGGATTTTGTGATGTGATCCGGACACAGATTGTTACATTACATTTTCACTGGTCTAGTTCAGTTTGTATGTCCAGCTTGTAGATACGGAATGTATTTATTTGTCTTTTTTTTTCCCTCTTTAATTTTGTTTGAAGATCAACTGTATAAAGTACTAATTTAGTAAAGTAATACAGGAAAAGGAAAGAGTATTCAAGTGTCGTGACAATTTGCCGAGCTTATTTTTGTCTTCACTTTGGGTTCTCTTTTATTTTTGGGCTAAATTCCGACAAAATAGCCAACAAGGAAAGTTTCGTTGGTTATAATGGTCAATTCTCTTTCTTTTTTTTTTTCTTATAATTATTAACCGGAATTTGGATTCGTTTTAGGGGGTCACAATTAAGCTGCAGAGAATGTTTCTTAATGGACTGGTATTATTGATCTGTGAACTGGACAGTTTAATTTATCTAAGTCAAAAACTTTTTTGAAGTATACTTTTCACTGTAAAGATGGTAGGGGTTCTGTTTTTAATGGTTTTATTTGGATTGGTTTTTAGTTTGGAAAGTTTGAGTTTTTTTATTCTTCTACTTCGTAAAAGTTAAACATTCTTAAAAGTTAAAATATTTGTGAGAGAAGATGAGTGATTAAGTGAAAAAGAGACACTTCATCTGTTTCATAGTATTCTTTTAAATTATATTTTGTTTCATAATGAGTATATTTTTACAACTTTCTAAGATTATTTACTATACATTTTTTCTTTCAATTTTATGATCCTTTCTCTCATAATTTATTTTTCACATCTTTCTTTATTTTTTTCTCTATATTTACAATTATGAAGAGTATAGAAGGCATATTTTATAAAATACTTTCTTGATTTCTTTTAGAAGATTGTTCTATTTAGTCTTTGAATAATTTATGTTTATTCACTTTGGTCCCGCTTTTTTTTTTTTTTTTTTTTTTTTTTTTTTTTTTTTTTTAATTTAAATTGTTTTGATCCTTTAATCATTTATTCTCATTTTTTTGGATTGTTTTGGACAAATTTACCCTTGTTGAAAATTTATATTTTTTCGTTCAGAAAATTATCGGGATAAATTATAATTCAGTTATAGTATTTAAAAAATTTTAAAAAAATTATATAGGGACAAACTCTTAACTCTCAGGAGAGAAACATCATCGCTCTCGTAATTCTTGAAGAAGATGGTATATATGTACAATCCTTTAATATTCTTTCTGTGTGCATGTAATTTGTTTTTTTTTTTTTGTACTTTCTTTTTAAATATTATAATTGAAATTTCAAATTTATCTCAATAGTCTTTTGAAGAAAAATGTCAGCATTTGACATGTGTAAATTGTCCAAAAAAGAAAAAAATGATGAAATAAATTATTAAAGGATTAAAATGGTTGAAATTAAAAAAGAAGACCAAAGTAAAGAAATCTAAATTAGTTAGGGATTAAATAGAACAAATTTTTTTAAAATTAAAAAAGAAGTTTGAGTTAAAAATTAATCCTATATTTATATCGTTAAGAATATCAAATCTTCGCTGCCTGCATATGACTCATCTTGCATGTTTGAAACAAATTTACACGTGAAGAGGCGTGCTCAAAAGAACCTTCCATTGCCTTGTAAGTTATGAACATAGCAATAGAATTCCTCAATCCATGAAACTCTGTTGCTAAGGCAAATGACATCAATGACCCTACTTCTCTACTTCTCTCATACAAAAATAGGTGTCTCCTGCATATGGTATTCTGAAGATAAATGGTGATATTGCTATCTCATCAAGAAAGATTGGCATAAGCATTTTGGATTTTGGTTAGGAATTATTTGGCCATCCCTCAGTAGTAATTTTGGGGTTGATCATGGCAAGCTTTATTGGTATTATTGATGTGTATTTTGTTGGTTCTTTTTTTTCTTTAAGAAATTTATATCGGTCGAAAGTTACTCAGTTACAACAATTAAGAGCCTTTCGGACCAAATTGGCTTTAGTAGTTAACTTTATCAGCAAAATCAACAGATCCTCCACAGGCTTTTCTTACGTAAAAAAGGAATCGCGATATACTTGTCCACCTTCTAGTTAGAATTGTATCCAGGGACGAAATCAGGACAAAAAAGATTGGAGGTTAAAAAACATAAAAATTTTACTAGAATTTCGTCTATTTTATAGATGCATGTCAAGTATGAAATTATTCAAACAATTCCAAATTTCTTTAAAACTGGAAGGACTTGAATGTAAAATACTTAAAATAATAAAATTTTCAAAATTTTCCGGAAGGTTCGAGCTCATCCGCTGGTTCCGTATCGAACTCTGAACTGTCTTTGGAATGGCCAAGATATATTCCTTATGATGTAGGGCGAGCCATTCTTTTAATCCCTTAATGAAGTATAAGTTTATTTTTGTTAAATTAAAAAATAAATAATAAAATCTTCATAATTGACGAATAACAATAACATGGAGTACATCTTGCATTTTGCACTTGACATATAGTATAAGAACTCCGAAATCATGAAAAGTTATAATTTTCCTTTGACAAAATCATGAATTTTATCAGAAATTTCTAAACTACAAATCTTGTTGATACATACAACTAATTAGTTAACCAAACACTCAATTCCAATAGACTTTCGGAGAGAGAATATATATATATATATATATATTAGGGCTAATTACATTTCTTTCTTGAGGTTTGTTTAAATTTCAACTTCATCTCTCTATTTTTTATAAATTACACATTCTTATCGTTTATATTTTTATAACTTATTAGTCCTCACTACTAATTTTAATAAAAAATTTTATCAAAAAATAATGATTATCTGGTAAAAAGTTTAAAATCTTTTTAAAATATTAGTTTGCAAATTTACTTCTTATTTATAATCATATAGGCAATAATATCTTTCATTACGGAAACTAGACTAATTAAAAAATTTTTAGTAAATGTATTACTGTCTTTATATTATGTAACAATAAACAAGAAGTAAACTTCCAAAATAATATTGGAGAAACATCTTAAATTTTTTTATTGTATAATCATTATTTTCTGATAAAAATTTTTCATTAAAATTAGTAGTAGGGAATAATAAGTTATAAAAATATAAATGATAAAGATGTACTAATAATTTATACAAAATAAAAGGGTGAAATTATAATTTAAAAAAATCTTAAAAATGAAGATGTAATTAACCCTATATGTCAATTGGTTGTTACATTAGATCACTGTTACAATTCCAGCTCTGATAAGACTAACTTGCTGGTGATGGTTTGCTTTGATCAATAGTAGTAATTTGTGGAGAAGCAAGAGTGAGGTCCAAATTAGGAGCACAACTTTGAAGATCCAAATTAGGGTTAACAATTGACCTTGACCAGCTTGAAGTAACAAAATGTGAGGACTCTGTAGAAATTTGACTACTTGACTTTGAATCTAATTGGTCCGAATTAGAACTGAAGTTGATCATCGTAGAAGGATTTATTCTCTTTGAAATAGAAGACTCACTTGCAATGGAATTAATCCTTTTATTCTTCTCCTCCTATACATAGAACATTAAGTGATCAGATAATCAATTATATATATATACATATAATTTGATTACTACTTCCTTGTTCTTTTCCTATTTGTCATATTTGACCCACTTTTATTTTTTTACTTATTATATTATGAAATTAATATAACATTTGATGAATTTTTTTAAATATACTTTTACATTAAAAACAAATTTTCACCTCTTTTAAAAGATTTTGAGGAGCATTCTAATTCATACAAGAAAGAACATGTAAATTTATGTATTTTTCTTAAATATTTTAATGTCTAATATGTGATAAATAAAAAAGTATTTATGTGTTTTCTTTAACATAAACTTCATTAGTTAATGATATTTAATTCATTCCGAATCTTTTAATAATAAATTCTCCATTATATCATTACACCACATGAAACTATGTTATAATTAGATGAAGAGGAATTAATGGATCTTAACTAATCACATATATTTTACATGTATTGGAATTTAATTTGTGTATTAGACAATGCATTAAAAAAATTTGAAAGTATGTAGAAGAAGATATATGTAAATATAATTAATATATATATACCAAATGATGATGAAAAAGAGTAGAGCTGCGCTTAATGATCTTTGTATTATTATAATTGAGGTTGTTTAGTCGAAGAAAATACTTCTGGGCATGACTGGCTACTTGTGTTGGAGTTCTTGATGTCACAAAGTATCTGGAGATTCCTCTCCAATCACCTTTACCAAGTATCTCCAATCCAACTAGAAATATTCTGTGTTCTTCTTCACTCCACGGAATACCTGCTTAATTCATATATATATATATATATATATTCATTAAATAAATATATTTCATTTGATTGTTAGATATGTAATACAAATAAAAAAATATTAAGAAAAATGAATTTATTACCTTTCTTCCTAATTTGCTCTGGAGATGTTTCAATTAAACCATTATAAAGAAACCTAGACATTTTATGAGAAGTACTTTTATTAATGAATGCATTAAAAGATGTAAAGCTCTTCTTGATGGCAAAATTAGAAGAAGAAAGGTGGAATTGAACACCAAAAAGCTTCATCATTCTATGACCATTAATATTAATGCCTCTCTTGTGAGTTGAGCTGCAAGTTCTTGAATTATGGCCCGTTTTCCCACAGTTGGAGCATTTCCTTTCCATTCTATTCTTGTACTTTTGAGAGAGAGAGAGAGAGAGAGAGAGAGAGAGAGAGAGAGAGAGAGAGAGAGAGAGAGAGAGGGGGTAGATCATAAAAATGCAGTGAGTGACAAATAATTGTTTTGTTTATATAATGGTGGTTAATGGGCTAACTTGGAAACAACAAAGAATATCTATCAAAACTATTTCTAATTGGATAATTTAAGTTTTAACCAAAGTTTACTTAAAAAAATACCACGATCTCCCCCTCTCTCTCTCTCTCCAACATAGGACAAGAAAACGTAAGCATCATACCTTCTAATAAACTTTTTAATTTCTTGTGCAATATTTTTTATAATAATTTTATTAATAAATAAAACAAAATAAAAATAATTTATAAAAGAAAATTACAATAAAAGAAAGAGAAATTAGCTATAACATATATATAAAAAAAACATATTAGCTTAATCTATTTTTACTTTTCTATTTGTAATAATAAAATTTTAATTTAGTTTTTTATAGCAAAAGATATTTATTTTATCTTTTTTAAACAAAAAACGATTTTTAATGTTGCAAGTTTATAACAATCCAATGATTTTATAGTAAGATTTTGTGCTTTTTTTGCATATTATTATATCCTAACTTAAAGGATTTAGTTATTATTTATCATTCTATTGGACCCATATGTCAAAATGTGCCGAATTCCATAGTGAAATTTTTAAATGCCTATACTTTTAATATGAAAACAGTTTATATCTATAAAAAGATAAAACAAAAATTCACGCCCTATAAATAGAAAAGTAAAAATAGTTTAAGATTATATATCATTAATTTCTGATAAAGAGAAATTAGCTATAGAGGGTATATTAAAATATATATTTGAAAGAAAATATAGTGGAGGATATATTAAGCTGTATATTAAAAATAGTAGCAGAATTTAATAAAATATGTATTTTAATTTATATTAAAAAATTTTGAATGCAATAAAGAGCTTATCGTAGATTATGTTGTTAGATTATGCCCACAATATTGACCTGTTATTATTTTGTGCCAAATGATAAATTAGACTGGACCTCACACTCTTTTGGGTTGAGCTATTTTAAGATACCGGGTCAGATCAACTATGGCCCAACCTTTGGTGATCCACTTGCTCCCCAACCTCCTCTTTAATGTCTCTCTTGGTCTTCCACCTCCTTTGACCAAGACCCTTTGGATTCCTCCCCTCTTTTACTTTTTACTGTTTCATTCTCCTCTCTCTCTCTCTCTCTCTCTCTCTCTCTCTCTCTCTCTCTCTCTCTCTCACACTATAAATACTCATTATAACTCTTCTTTCCTTCTTTTTCTTCTTCTTCTTGAGAGCTTCTTGCCTCCGTTACATAAGCTTCTCTGGTGTTCTCTTTTATTGAATTTTGCTTGCAATATTTTTGCTTGACTGATTCCTGAGAACTATTAAAGTTATTGTAATTTCTTTGAGAGATTTTATTAGAGGGTTCTTTGGATTGTGAAGTCCGGTTATCTCAGGGACTTTGTGTTCTTCATATTCTGTTCTTCCCATCTTCTAATTATTTACTGCCACTTGAAATCTAATTTTCTTATTTATCATCTCGATCTATTTTGATTTATTATAATAGATATGTTAATATTTTATTCTATCTTCAATTTTGGTTGTAATAGTAATTACTTGTTCGCGATTCTATGTATAACAGTTGTATCAGAGCAAGGTTCATGTTCTCTCTGTCGATCTCTGAGTTCTTTCTCAAATTCTAGCGTGAACCGTGAGTTCCGCATGAGGGAAGTCCTAAAGATCTCATCTTTATTCTTTAATTTCTGTCAAAAACTTTTTTTTTTGATTTTCTGGTTTTCGCCACTTGAATTCGAAAACAAAAACCCAAGCCTGGCAAGAATCCTATTGAGATTCCCATACTACAAAAAAAGAGCAGTTTACAGACGGACGTTACCAACGGAAAAACAACTCTCAGTAATGGATGATGGGTACTGATGGAAAAGGCAATAATCATTGGCATTTAGGAATTCTAGCAAAAAAATGAAGAAAAATGGTGTGCCAAAGAATGACAAGGAGTTACCTACGTAAAGTTTCGTCGGTGGACCAAAGTACAGACGGGGATCCGACATAGAACTGATTGTCGATAGTTAATGGAAAAAATACCGTCAGCCTTAACGACAGTAGAACCGTTGGTACTTTTTATATTATTTTACCAACGAAAATCCCATCGGTAATGATTTCTGAGATGAACAAATCGAGCAAACCCTCCCAACGACTTCCCCAATTTCTTCATTCAAAACCTTCCCACACCCGACTCACTACCGACGGTTGAACCCCTCACCGACGTGTCACCACCTACGCCCCTCACCGATGATTTCTCGCCGCTGATGCCCTTTTCCTACCGACGTCGTTCACCCCACCGTTTTTCATACCTAGATGCAAAGTGTTAATGTCATAAATATTAAAATTTCTCCTTCTTTTATCTCGTAGATGAGTTTATGCCATTAAACTTAATTTTCTCTTTATCCCATTTCTATGTAAATAAGTGACAATAGTTGATATTATCAAATTGACTAGTATTATCAAGTTCAATTTTCTCAATTTTCTTGTTTATATGTAAACAAGTCATTAATTCATGTCTTATCATTTTGTATTTCTTAATTCTATAAACTATTGATATATCAATTTTAGAGCAAGAGAGTTTTTTCCTTCCTACCAAATTGATATATTCAAGTTCAATTATCACTATTAATGTCATCAACTCAAAATTTTAAAGTTTTTTCATTTCTATTTAATTGATTCATATCATTGATTTATGAATTGAAGTATATATTGTGCTCATTTGGTGATCTTTATCTCTGTAACTGATGATATCCTTACTTATATACTTGATTGGTTTATATCGTTCTTCTTTTCTCATTGCTCTAAATCATGGATCAACTAAGCCCTCTCGGAGACTTTCTTAAAGAGGAACCTCATGTAAATACTATAGAATAAGAGTTGATCCTATTCATGGAGATTTAGTAAATATTCCATGGAAAGTTCAACACAATTGGGATTTTTTTTTTAGAAATTGGATGCAGTTACTAATCGACATGTGCATAATGAAAACTTCATTTAATGGATAACTTAACTCATTCATATATATCATATTTGTCTTGTTCTCATTTAGTATTACAGTAATAACGGGTTGAGGCTGCTGTTTCCAGTGTCTGCGTCGCCTTCAATGAGCACATGAGGCAGTTTGTCGAGCAGAGCTGCTTGTCGTACACCCCGATGCCACCAATGATGGACATCGTGAGAGCTGCTATGGCTGTCGTTCCATTGACATAATCATCGATGACAGTAGCTGTGGGGACTTCAGATGTGACGAGGGTTCTTCCTCTACTCCCCCTCCCTCCTCTATTGACGTCCTGAGCACCATCACCGTTGATCCTCCCCCCACCCCCGGCCCTCTAGTAATGTTAGGGATTGCGAGGATTATTGATACTTGTATATTTTATACTTTATGGATGTTTTAGTTTATTAATATGTTATCGGTTTGATGTTTATGAATATATACTGTTTATGGATGAGTTTATGAGTATATACTGTTTCTTTGTTGGGGTTTTTGCGTTTTAGGGAGTTTTGGGTTGATTTTACAAATTATATTAAAAAAAAAAAAAAAGCTTACCGACAGAACACCGACATCAATCCCGTTGCAAACAAAATTTTCACAAAAGTGAAAACCAACAGAAAATTCCATCAGTAAAGGTCGTCGGTGTTACTGATGGCCAGCTGCGGTTGGTAAGTTTATCAGTACCTTCGGCATCACCGACGGTAGATTTCGGTCAGTGACTTTGTCGGCGAAACTTACTGACGAATAAAGAAGCTGTCGATACTGCCTTCGGCATTCGTTACTGATGAATGACTGGCGTTGGCTGATCATAAACTGTCGAGAAAATAAAAGTCCGTCGGAAATATTGTAGGCATTAGTAATTCCCGATTGCTGACCGTTGATAGGTGGTATTGTCGACGAGAAGTGCCTGACGAAAAGGTTTTGGTCTGTGAGCCGTTGTTAATATGGTGTTATCGACGGTGGTAATTTGCCCTTTTTTTGTACTGTCTGTATCTGTGACTGGGTGATTTTCTGTTTGGAAAACGATTCTTTGGTAGTATAATTTTTTTATTTTTTTATCTTTATTTTTCTGCCTTCTTGTTCGGTTTATATTATGCATTTTTGTGTGTTATTGGCTTTCTGTTTCTACCTTTTTTTTGTTCTTTTCTTTTTGGAGCTTTTTTTTTTTTTTTTCCCCCTGTCTAGAGCTTATTCTGTTGTTTTGTTTTAGATATTCTGTCTATTATTTTCTGCAGTATTTTATTTATTTTGTTGTATTTTTATTTTCGTTGGTCGGCTTGCCTCCACACCTCTATTTTGAAATTTTTGTTATTACTCTGTTTGTCGGCTTGCCGCCATTTGCTTGAAAATTTTGATTTATATTCGGTTGGTTAGCTCGCCGCCACATATTTGTAATTTTTTGTGCTATTATACTGTTAGCATTATTTTACTGCTTCATTTTGGCTTGCCGCCATATCTTCTTTCTTTGTATTTTGTCTTGCCGCCAATTATTGTATATTCTCTGTTTTTCTTTTATTTTTTATATTTTCGTTTTTGTCTACTCCTTGTGGTTCCAATGGCCACCGCTAGCGATAAATATGATGGTAAAAGTGATTTTAGTATTTGGAGAATAAAAATGGAAGCCGTTTTAGTTCAAAACAAACTTTTACTAGCTATTTTAAAAATAGAAGATCATCATGAATCATGGAAGCATGAGATTTTAAAAGAAAAACTTGACTCTATAAAAAGTACAATTATATTACACTTACAAGATAGTGTCGTAAGAGAAATCAGAGGTTTTAAAATTGCTAGAGATATTTGGCTCAAACTTGAAAACATGTTTTTAAAATACTCTACTTCCAACAAAACTTATTTGAAAGAGCAGTTGTTTAGTTTTAAAATGTCACTCTCAAAATCTCTAGGAGATAATTTAGATTATTTTAAATAAAATTGTGCAAGATTTGCAAGATGGGAGTGATGATATTTTTGAAGAAAATGTTGCCATTGTTATTTTAAATTCACTGCCTGGTTTTTTTGTTGATGTCAAAACTGTAATTAAATATAGTCATCAAAAGCTTATTCTTTCTGATGTGAAATATGCTCGAAGGACTAAATATGTAGACCTTAAGAAAGAAAACAAAAGTAATGGTGAAAACCTCTATGTTAGGGGTAAACTTGAGAAGAAGGAACATTTTCATCATAAAGATAGACCTAAAAGTAGGGGAAGGTCTAAGTCTAGAGAACCTAAAGGAAAGGGTAGAAGCAAAGTAAAATACTTTTACTGTAACAAAGAGGGACATGTGAAATGTAAATGCTTTAAAAGAATTCCTGATGAGAAAAATGGGAAAAAGGGAAACTCGAAAGGTACCATGAGTGAAAACAAACTTCCTGAGGCTGATAACAATGGCAGCTCGATGTATCAGAATTTTGTATGTTTCTCACTCTTCTTCTGTATTTGATGAGTGGATCCTCGACTCCGATTGTTCTTATCGCATGTGTCCTAACAAAGACTAGTTTTCATATTTAAAACCTATTGAAATTGGTAAAGTTTTTATGGGAAATAATGAATTTTGCCCAATTAAATGAATATGATGTTGGGATTCGAAGACAAAAACATAATAAAAATAACTGCAAAAACCACCAACAGGATTTGCACATACCGAAAAAATCGATTGGAAAGAAAACTACCTCAATATTTTCGATGCCGCTAGGTGTGGAGGCGCTGCTATTTACACTTCACCCTCTACTGGTATCCACTCGATAACCTCCTCTACAAGAGAATGTGATGCTAGCCCCTCGGCATTCTGAGATCTATTCACAACAAACACTAACTATTTGGTAATGCTTTGGAATTTTAGAGAGAGAGAGAGAGAGAGAGAGAGAGAGAGAGAGAGAGAGAGAGAGAGAGACTCAATTCTCGCCGTTCTAGGGTTAATGGTTTTTCTTTCAATAAGAGGAAGACTTCTGCAGAAAAGGTTAACATAACCTTTTGTAGCTGTCCACATCAGAACTCTAATTGTCATCTAATGACAATTTAATCTCGTCCGTCCATTCCTATAATCATCCAACAATTGGATGAATATTATTAAGTAATTAATTTTATTTATTTGATATATAAATTAGTTACTTATTTAACTTACCAAATATATATAACACGGAATCTGATCCCCTTTTTGTATACGTTCAACGAATTTGGACACGATCTAGATTCATTAAATGTAGACATCGTGCTCACAAGATTGTCTATGCGTGTGACTCTGTAGGTTCACTTAATGTTGGAAGTGAATAAAAATGTCCTAGACATTTATCTACAAAATATAAGTAGCCTCTAGCAAGACATTATGCTTACCCAAGTTAAGTGAAAGATATGATAACCTAACATCAGTTTTAATATTTAGTCCTTTTGTCACACGATATCCTAAGTAAGTATAAGGCATGGACCGAGTCATCCTTATAAACTTAATTAACCATTTACTTGATCACCAAGCAGACTGTTCTGACAAATAATATTAATAACACCTTATTAATACTTATTTGAGGATGGCTATGCGTATTTTCCAGTCTTCTTTATTAAGGGGCCCATGGATATCTCTCTCTAATAAGATAAGGACAAATTACTTTCACTATATTTAGTATTCAAGCCATGACAAGAAAATAGCCCAACCAATAGTCATAATAAGTACTTGATGAAAAGTGATGTTTGACTATGTCAAAACATTTTTCTCCCCATACAAGAAATATTAGAAATATTAGAAATATTAGGTCAAAGAATACCAAACATAAAAATGAGAAGAAATAGTGACAAAATTTGGGTCATGTCCAAATTTATGAATATTTTTTCTTAACTTTGGGTCATGTCCAATACAATATTCTCAATATGTATTTAAGAATTGATTTTGTATCTCATATTCATGATCAGTAAAACTTGATCATTAATTAACTTCATACTAGTTTAATAATACAAGATGTGATAAAACTAGGGACAAACAAAAATAGTGTTTTACTAGCAAAAAGGGTTTTACTATCAAGTCACATACTTGATGACCAAGAGCATAAAATAGAATTCAAAATACATGCCTCATAAATAACCAATGTAAATGTAACTCAATTAACTAACATATGATCTGTTTTTATTAGGATGTTCGATGGTATTATTAGAACACTTTCCGATGTTAGGTTTGTTCCAAGTCTTAGAAGAAACCTGATTTCTTGGCAATCTTGATGATGCTGGCTATACATACAAATCTAGAAACAATTGTACTTCTATTTGCAAAGGTTCCTTAGTTTTCACCAAAGGAGTTAAGAAATTTGGTCTTTACTCTTTAATTTGTGAAACTGTTTTTGAACCTGTTGCTTTAATCTCTAATCATGATGATAACATGTTATGGCATAAAAGAATTTGTCATATAAGTGAAAAAAGTTTACAATATCATAGCAAACAAAATCTTCTTGATGGTTTAAAATTCAATCACTTGATTTTTGTGATCACTGTGTTTGGGAAAAACAACACAAATTAAGTTTCTGTGTTGACACACACACATCTATTGCAATCTTGAATTATGTGGATTGTGATTTGTGGGGTCCTGAAAAGGTGCCTACATATGGTGAAAATGTTTATTTTCTGTGTACTGTGGATGATTTTTCAAGGTATGTTTATGTTTTCTTATTAAAGATCAAAGATCAAAATTTTGAAAAATTTAATAATTGAAAAACTTTGGTTAAAAACAAAACTGATAAGAAATTAAAGTTTTTAAGAACTGACAACGGTCTTAAATTTTGCAATAAAAACTTTGATGATTTATGTACTAAAAATTGTATAACAAGGCATAAAACCTTTAGGTATAATCCTTAGCAAAATGGTATTGCTGAAAGGATGAATAGAACAATAATGGATAAAGTAATATGTCTAATGTTGTCTTCTGGTATACCAAAGCAATTTTGGGGTGCAAGCGTTAGTACAACTGTCTACTTAATTAATCGGTCCCCTTCAACTGTTACAAATTTTAAAACCCCGATGGAGATATGGTTTGGTTTACAACCAACCTTGTCTCATCTTAGAGTGTTTGGTAGTGCTGCTTTTGCTCACCAATGGGAGGGTAAACTAGAACCTAGGTCTAAAACGGATGTTTTTCTTGGCTATCCTAATGGTGTTAAAAGGTACAAAGTCAGGCTTAGAAATGAACCAGAGGTGATGGGTAGTAATTAGTAGAGATGTAGTTTTTAATGAATCTGACATACCTTGTCTTAAGGAAGATACTATTCCCACTATTACTATTGATCAACTCTTATTGAGGGAAGTCCCAAACGAGGTGGAGGACACCACTAGGATTGTTTCTAACCAAAAACTTGAGATTGAACAGGTAAGTTCAGATCATATATCCGAAAATAGCATTAGGCCTGAGACAAAAAATTCTAACAATGGTGATAATACTATAGAAGCCCAATCTCAGGCCTTTTTGCATGGTGATCTTGATGAGGCTCCTGAGGTTGGGCTTTGATGAGGCTCTTAGGAGTCCTAGTTCTAAATTGTGGATGCATTCTATGAATGATGAAATCTCATCTTTGCATAAAAACAAAATATGGATTTTAGTTCCTAATCCAAAATAGAAATTAGTTGACTGCAAATGGATTTTCAAATTTAAAGAATCAAATTCTGAAAATGAACCACCTAGATTTAAAGCTAGATTAGTTGCAAAAGGTTTGTCTAAAAAAAAGGCATTGACTTTAATAAAATATTTTCTCCCGTTTCAAGTATAAGACAATTAAGATCATGCTTTCTATTGTTGCTTTCTTTGATCTTGAGTTAGAATAACTTGATGTTAAAACTGCTTTTTTGCATGGTGATCTTGATGAAACAATTTTTATGAAACAACCTCCTAGTTTTGAGGTTAATGCAAAGAAAATTACGTCTGCTTGCTGAAAAAGTCTCTTTATTAACTTAAATAGTCCCCGAGACAATGGTAATAAGATTTGACACCTTTGTACAGAAATCTGGTTTTAAAAGAAGTTGTTATGATAATTGTTTATACTATTGTGGTAATTCTGTTGATGATGCCGCGTATCTTGTTCTATGTGTTGATGAGATTGCATGCAAACATAAAGACAAACTGATGAAACTAAAAACTCTTTCAAAAATAGAATTTGATATGACCTATTTAGGTTCTACATCCAAAATCTTGGGAATGAATATTTTGAGAACTCGAGAAAATTACTCTTTAACTATTTTTCAAAAACCTTTCTTAAAGAAAATTGTTTCAAAGTTCCTTCTGGACTCTTGCAAACCTGTTTGCATTCCCTTAGCTAATCATTTTCAATTGTCTACTAAAACTGTCTTGAAACTGATTTTGAAAAGAAAGAAATAGCTAATATCCCTTATAGAATGGCTATTGGGTCAGTCATGTATTCAATGATTTCTACACGACCTAGCACTATATCCAATCTTGGAAAGGAGCATTGGACTGCTTTGAAATAGGTTTTGAGGTATCTTAATGTTACTATTGATACAGGTTTGAATTTTCAAAAATGGTAAAAATCTTTTGAACTAATAGGACATGTCGATTCTGATTTTGCCGGCGATAAAGAATTTCGAAAATCCACAACTGCTTATTTCTTTACAATTGCTGGAAATTGTGTTTCTTGAAAATCTCAGTTGCGGCCTGTGGTCACTTTTTCAACAACAGAAGTAGAGTATATTGCTACGACTGAAGCCAGTAAATAAGGAATTTGGATTCAAGGACTTTTGTTCGAGTTAAATCTTTTAAAATCAAAAGCCACCATTTTTACCGACAGTTAAAACTGTCTATATTTGTGTGAAAATCCTGTTTATCACGATCGCACTAAACATATCTATGTTAAATATCACTTTATTTGAGAGAAAATCACAAATGACATAATTAACATAAAGAAGATAAACACAAAAGAAAACTCTTCTGATTTTGGAACAAAACTGTTATTGTTGACAAATTTGCTCTTTGTAGGGATTTACTTCATATTGATTATAGTTAAGTTATCAATATTGTGTTCATGGTGGAGTTTGTTAGATTATGCCCACAAGATTAGGCTGTTATTATTTTGTATCCAGTAATGAATTTGACTGGACTTCACACTTTTTTGGACTGGGCTATTTTGGGATACCAGGTTAGGTCAATTTTGGCCCAACCCTTGGTGACCCACTTACTCCCCAACCTCTTCTTTAATGTCTCTCTTGGCCTTCCACCTCCTTTGATCAAAACCCTTTGGATTCCTCCCCTCTTTTACTTTCTACTGTTTCATCTCTCTCTCTCTCTCTCTCTCTCTCTCTCTCTCTCTCTCTCTCTCTCTCTCTCTCTATATATATATATATGTATATATATAAATACTCATTATAACTTTTTACCCTAATTTGAACCTACCTCTCCTGTCTTCTCTGAGATTGTTGGTCGCCTCTCTCCTTCTTCTTCTTCTTCTTCTTCTTCTTCTTGAGAGCTTCTTGCTTCCATTACAGAAACTTCTCTGGTGTTCTCTTTTATTGAATTTTGCTTGCAATATTCTTGCTTGACTGATTCCTGAGAACTATTGAAGTTATTGTAATTTCTTTGAGAGAGAGATCTTATTAGAGGGTTCTTCGAATTGTGAGGTCCGATTCTCTGAGGAACTTTTTGTTCTTCATCTTCTGTTCTTCCTATCTTCTAATTTTTTACTACAATTTAAAGATCTGATTTTCTTATTTATTATCTCAAATTAATTGTGATTTATTATAATAAATAGATTAATTTTTTGTTTTGTCTTCAATATTGATACTAATAGTAATTAGTACTTAGCGGCCATTTATACAAAAATATTGCATGCATCCGGTCACATGAAAGAAAACATAGATATATAGTGAAGGCTCTCCTCTTCTAATGTACACTGTTTAATTTGGAGGAATTAAAAAGACATCTTTAATTTATAGACTTTTTGAGTGATAATGTAAATTAATAAATTAAGTTGAGGAGTTTAGAAGAGAAATTCTGCAACATAAAATAAAAAAAAAAATAGTGAAACTTGCATGGATTGGAGCGTAGTCAAAAGGGCTATCGAACTTCATAAAAATAAATGAAGAAACTGATAAAAGAAAAAAAATATTGTACGTAATTTTATTTGAATATTCTTACAAGTTGAAGCACGTTTAGATCGTGCATTAATAAATTAATTAAGAAGACAAGCGGTGGTTGGGAAATAGAGAGAAACTGAAACATATGACCATATGTTATATATATATATATATATCTCCGGAATATCTTAAAAGATAGGTAAAAGAAGAAGAATTCATAATTAATTAATAATTAAATGTGGATTTGGAGAGCAGTTCTTGTAAATGTTGATGTTTTATCAAAGCAACAGTTATCTCCTTGAATTTTTTGCAGCAGAGTTTGCAGTTTTCTTGAAATTTACTTCATTTCTTTCAATTTAATTGTTTCTCTCACGCATATTCTCTTTCTTTTCGTATATCTTTCCCTTTAATAAATTTAGGCTTTATTCGGATAGAGTTTGAATTTTTTCATTTTAAATTTCATTAAAATTGAATTATTTGCGTGTTAAAATATGACTCTAAAAAGTGAGATTCGAGACTTGAGATTGTATCCTATCTCAACCATTGTATTAATTTTTTTTTACGTATACCTCTATTACTGATATTATTATTGATATAGTACAACCGAATAAATATTTTTATACATAATTTAGAAAAACATATTTTCAAGAATCTATTCATTCTTCCATTATGAAAATCTAATAATAGACATGTAGGCTTTAGGTCTTAGTCTTTCCAATATTTTCTCATTTTTTCAGTCCATTTTATTCTCTCCCTATGATGTTACAATTGGGCCACAACAAAAAGATAAGGTTGTTTGAATTGGTCAGAGATGCCGGGTCGGTTCGGTCCGGGACAACCCGGGCTTGCCCCTTGTGACTTGACCTATTTCTACCCTCTCCTCTCCTCGGTTCTCATAATACAACCGACTCTCTATTTTCTTTTCTTCTCTTCCTCTGCTGCCCGTTGCGTCTCTATCTCTTCTTCTTCCTTTCTCCGCTTGCGGCTTACTGTGTTCGCTGCCTCTCCGCCTCTTCGGCCTCTACGCTGCTGCCTTGGTCATACAGATTGTTGGCGTCTTGCGATCTCTACTCGATTGCTGTTCTTTGCTTGAGGGGAAATAGAAAGGGTGTTTAGAGAGGGAACTGGTGATAGTTTTCATATTATTGTGGCCCTAGATTGAGGGAACTCGTTTTCTACCGATCTTGCCGTTTTTATCTCCGACGCCTCGAAGCGGCATATTATTGTGGCCCTAGACTGAGGGAACTCGTTTTCTACCGATCTTACCATTTTTATCTCCGGCGCCTCGATGCGGCTTGTTGCTTCTCGCCGCTGCTCGGCACCATTGCTGTCTCGGCTCAGTGTTCCTGCTGGCGGTACCGATACCGCGGTGGCAGGTAAGGGTATTTTTTCTGTCATTTCCTTTTACCATTTTTGACCGGTTTGTGGTATTTGTTTTGGTCTTGCCGTTCGGCTTGAACCAATTGCTTAGGAGAAAGAAAGAGGAAGCTATTTTTGTAATTGATAGGATTGTTTTTATTTCCGCTATTAATTCTTTGATTATTTGTAATAGTAAATAAATATTGTAATAGTAATTAGTTTCCAAGAAGTGGTATCAGAGCCACGGCTCTCTCGTCGGTGCCAGCAACCTTGGAAGAATCCATATCTGAGGGAACTGTTGAGTTCCTCAGAACTGGCCAGTGAAGTATTGCTAATCTCCTCTTCTTTTTTGGTTATCTTTATTTTTGCCGTTTCTGTCTTTCCGGCTTGCCGCCAGTTGTTTCTGTTTCTTTGTTGCTTTGGCTTGTCGCCGATTTGTGATTACTATTCCTGTGTTTTTCTTTGAATCGCGTTACTATCCATAATTTTCTGTTCACTATTTTTTTGGTGTTATACCTGCTTTTGTTTTTCCGATACATCTGCTGCTGTTGGTTGTTGTCTGGTTTTTCTATTCTGAGTTTCATTCAGTTTTTTTTTTACAAAACTATAAAACGCAAGCCTGACTTAAATCCGTGAAATTTCAAGTATCTGTGCCTTGGCCCGTTTTTCCGTTTTTCAAATATTTATTTATTATTATTTATGTTATTTTTCTGTTTGTCTTTTTCTGCTCTTTCTGAGATATAGTACTGCTTTTGGCATTTTTCTCGTTTTTCAGTTATATACATTGTTGCTATTTGGTTTACGTGTTTACTTGGGTTTCGTGTCTCACACGTTATTACGCCATTTTTTTTTTAAAAAAAAAAACTAAGCAAACAATATCCATCGCCGTTTTTCCTTAATATATATTTTTTCTTTTTACGAAAAAATCCAGGCATTTTTTTATTTTCAAAACTTTTTCAAATCTTTCATTTTTCTATCCACTTAATAACACTTATTTGCCTTTAAAACATGTCAGTTCAAAAATTGAAACTCATAAGTTTGATGGAAAATCTGACTTTGTAATGTGGTGGTGGAAAATGAAAGCAGTGTTGGTACAAAATAAAATTGCACTCGCTATTTATAGCCCCGAAAAGTATCCGAATTCTTGAAAGGATGAAGTTTTTACGGAAAACTAGGTGAGGCACACAGTTGCCTCACCTTGCATTTAACCGAAAATGTTTTACGAGAAATCGACGAAAAAAATAATGTTTTTGAAATTTGGACTAAACTGGAAAAAAAACTATATTTGGGAAAATCACTTTCAAATAAAATTTATTTAAAAGAGCAAATTTCGGTTTTAAAATGAGTGGGTCAAAAACACTTTCAGAAAATATGGATGATTTAAATAAAATCGTTTTGGAACTTCAAAACATTGGAGAGAAAATCTCTGGTGAAAATATTGCTGTAATTTTATTAAATGTCTTACCTGATTCTTTCAACGATGTAAAATCTGCCATTAAATATGGCAGAGATGGTTTCTCTTTCCGATGTTAAAAACGCTTTGAAATCGAAAGATTTGGATTTACAGAAAGAAAATAAGTCACACGGTGAAAACCTTTACGTGCGAGGGAGAGTTGACCGGAGGGAACCTCTTAGTCACAAGTCTAAAAGTAAAGGGCAATCCAAATCTCGAGAAAAGAACAAAGTGAAATGTTTTTACTATGGTAAGGAGGGTTATACGAAAAACAAGTGTTTTAAAAGGATTAAAGATGAAAAACAAAGTAAACATGGTAAAGGGAGTAATAAAATCGACAAAACCCACAATTTTGATTCAGATGGTAATTCTATGTTTTCAGAGGTTTTGTGTCTTTCCCTTTCCCCTTCTTGTTCTAAAGTTGTTGATCATTGGGTTCTTGATTTTGGTTGTATATTTCACATGACACCCAACAAACACTGGTTTTCAGATTTCAAACTCTTAAATCAAGGAAAGGTTTACATGGGAAACAATCAAGTTTGTGATGTTAAAGACATTGGAAATATTTTCAGTAAAATGAATGATGGTGTGACTAGGAAACTCACTTAGGTGAGATACGTGCCCGACCTTCTTCGGAATCTTATCTCTCTGGTTATTCTCTTGGTCTTTCTTTTAAATCCAAAAGTGCTATTTTATGTATTTGCAAAGGAAACCTAGTCATGCTAAAAGGTTTTAAAAGAGATAGTTTATATATCCTTATTAGTAAAATAGTTTGTAACTCCACTGCATTGATTTCAAAAATTGTTCCCGAAAAAACTATGTGACATCGTCATATTGGCCACATTAGTGAAAAGGGACTTTATTATTTACAAAAACAAAATCTTTTATGTGGTGACAAAATTGATTCCTTGGATATTGTGACCACTGCGTTTTGAGAAACAACACAAAATCAGTTTTTCAACTAGCACACACAAGTCTTTTGCTATACTTTATTACGTGCATTGTGATCTGTGGGGACCTGAAAAGGTTCCAACTTATGGTGGTAATGTTTATTTTTTGTCTATTGTTGATGATTTTTCAAGGCATGTTTAGGTCTTTCTTTTAAAAACTAAAGATCAAACTTTTGAAAGTTTTGTGAATGGAAACGTTTTGCCGAAAATCATTCTAGAAATAAACTAAAAACTATCAGAACCGATAACGTTCTTGAGTTGTAACCGGAAGTTATCTGATTTGTGTGCATTGCATGGCATCTTACACCATAGCATAGTTAGGTATAACCCCTAGCAAAACGGAGTAGCTGAGAGGATGAACCGTACCATTATGGATAAGATTAGATGTCTCTTTGTTTCTTCGGTTGTCCAAAAACTTTTCTGGGGGGAAGCTGTTAGTACATCTATCTACCTCATTAATAGATCCCCCTTCTACAGCCATAAACTTTAGGACTCCTATAGAACTTTGGAGTGGTAAACCTCCTAACCTTTCTAACCTTAGAGTTTTTGGGTGTGCGGCCTTTGCACATCAGAAGGAGGGTAAGCTTGACCCTAGGTCTAGAAAGGGAGTGTTTATAGGATATCCTAGTGGGGTGAAGGGTTATAGAGTGTGGTTAAAGGGTGAACTAGGAGTAAGGGTTGTAATCAATAGGGATGTTATCTTCAACGAGTTAGAGATGCCCTGTCCTAAGGATAAACCTGTCTCCGATAGTTCACCGAGTTTTCCCACACCTAGTAGTTTTCCTGTGGAGGTGGAGGTCACCTCTGAACCCTCTTTAGAACCACCACAGGTACTCGAAACCAATAGAGAGTTATCTGCACCATCCAATAGTACACTTGATCCTCCTCGTATTCCTAAAACCCTTAATCCTGTTTTAGAAGGTTCTGATGAGGAGGAAGAGCATCCTGAGACTCAAGCCTAAGCCCTTAGAGATTACCAGCTTGCGAGAGATAGGGTTAGAAGAGTGCCTAAGGAACATCCTCAGTATTGTTATTCCTACATAGTTTCATATACTTTTGCTGTTGCATCTTATGTGGAAGAAAAAGAACCATTATGTTTTTCTATTGTTTTAAAAAGAGCCCTAATCGCTCTTTATGGTTACGTGTTATGGATGAGGAAATGTCTTCTTTAAATAAAAACAAAACTTGGATTCTTGTTCCAAAACCCTAAAAACAAAAGTTAGTTGATTGCAAATGGATTTTTAAAATAAAATAGCCTGAGTCTTCTAAAGAACCTCCAAGGTTCAAGGCCAGGCTGGTTGCATAAGTTTTTTCACAAGTTGAAGGCATTGATTTTAATGAAATCTTTTCTCCTGTCGTTAAATACAAAATGATTAGAATTATTCTTGCTCTTTTACTTTTTTATGATCTTAATCTTGAACAACTTGATGTTAAAACCACTTTCTTGCATGGTGATCTCGAAGAGACTATATATATGCATCAACCACCAGGTTTTGAGGTTAAAGAACACATGGCGTGTCTTTTGAAAAATTCCTTATATGGACTTAAACAATCACCGAGACAATGGTACAAGAGGTTTGGATCCTTTATGTCAAAAATTGGTTTTACTAAAAGCAACTATGATAGTTGTCTTTATTTCTCTGGTAATAATATTGATACTGCTATTTACTTATTGATTTATGTAGATGATATGAAAATTGCTTGCAGACATAAAGATAAGATCGATGATCTAAAGTCTTTGTTAAAATCTGAATTCGATATGAATGATTTAGGGGTTGCATCCAGGATTCTTGGGATGAGTGCTACTAGAGATAGAGTTGATTGTTCGCTCTTTCTATCTCAAAAGCCCTTCTTTCAGAAAATTTTATCCAAATTTTCCATGAACTTATGTAATCCCGTTAGAACCCCAACTGAAAGTGAGAAAAGGGATATGGCAAATATCCCTTACAGAATGGCAGTAGGCTTAGTCATGTACACAATGATATCTACCCGACTAGACATTGCCTTTTCTATAAGCCTTCTCAGCAAATTCATGTCTAACCCGGGGAGAGATCACTGGGTTGCTCCCAAGTGGCTACTTCGTTACCTTAACGAAACCTTAGATCGAGGCTTACACTATCATAATTGGTCTGATATAATTGAACTAATTGGATATGTTGATTCTGATTTTGCAGGTGATAAGGATGGTAGAAAAGCTACCTCATCCTATTTTTTTACCCTGGCGGGTAATTGCGTCTCATGGAAATCTCAACTACAGCCGGTAGTTGCCTTATCAACTATTGAGGCTGAATACATCGTGGCTACAGAAGCTATCAAAGAAGCCATTTGGCTTCAATTGTTATTGAATGAATTACAAGTTTTACATTCAAAAGCTATTATTTATACTGACAGTCATAGTTGTTTACATTTATGTAAAAATCAAGTCTATCACGAACGGACAAAACATACAGATATCAAATATCACTTTATTAGGGAAAAAGTCTCTAGTGGTTTAATGGACATAGATAAGATTAGTACTGATAATAATCCTGCATTTTGGTACTAAAATTGTAAACACTGACAAGTTTATGTTTTGCAGGGATTTCCTTCACTTGGACGCAGTTTGACTCTTGTTTTGACACACGACGGTTGGAAAAATATTGTTCAAGGTGGAGATTGTAGGCTTTTGGGCCTTAGTCTTCCCAATATTTTCCCATTTTTCCAGCCCATTTTATTCTCTCCCTATGATGTTACAATTAGGCCACAGCAGAAAGATAAGGTTGTTTGAATTGGTCAGAGATGCCAGGCCGGGTCAGGCCGGTCTAACCCGGGCTTGCCCGTTGTGACTTGACCTATTTCTACCCTCTCCTCTCCTCAGTTCTCACAATATAACCGACTCATTATTTTATTTTCTTCTCTTCCTCTGCTGCCCGTTGCTTCTTTTTCTCTTATTCTTTCTTTCTCGGCTTGCTGTGTCCACCACCTCTCCGTCTATTTGGCCTCTGCGCTACTGTCTCTGTCATATAGATCGTCGGCGTCTTGCGATCTCTACTCGATTGCTGTTCTTTTGCTTGAGGGGAAATAGAGAGGGTGTTTAGAGAGAGAGAGAGAGAGAGAGAGAGAGAGAGAGAGAGAGAGAGAGAGAGAGAGAACCGATGATAGTTTTCATATTATTATGGCCCTAGACTGAGGGAACTCGTTTTCTACCAATCTTACTGTTTCTATCTCCAGTGCCTCGATGCAGCTCGTTGCTTCTCACTGCTGCTCGGCATCGTTGCTGTCTCGGCTCGGTGTTCTCCGCTGGCGGTACTGACACCGCGGCGGCAGGTAAGGGTATTTTTTAGTCATTTCCTTTTACCATTTTTGACCGGTTTGTGGCAGTTGTTTTGGTCTTGCCGTTCGGCTTGAACCGATTGTTCAGGAGGAAGAAAGAGGAAGCTATTTTTCTAATAGAAAGGGCTGTTTTTATTTCCGCTGTTAATTCTTTGATTATTTGTAATAGTAAATAGATATTGTAATAGTAATTAGTTTCCAACAAGACAATCTAATAATTGTTTTTAATATTGTTGCTAGGATAATGTGCAGCCATGCTTAGAAATATATGTGAAGATATTCAACTATTTGACTAGTAGTCTAGTCATAGTTGACTAGAAATATGAAACGCCTCTCTAATTTAAAAAAGTCATTAGTCTAAGTTTATTTTACCAAAGAGTCACGAGTTGAACTATTTAATTTTTATCTGTATAAATTGAGCTTAACATGGTATGCAATCTCAAGAGAGTTCAAAAACCAATATTACAATTACTTTCTTCATAATCTCTCCTTTATGCCTAGCCTAAAACACCAACATATTTGGTATCAGAGTTAATGTTTCAAAACCTTTAGTTCGTACCCGAGAGAAAAAAATATAGAGAGAATCCAATTAGTTAAGATAGCCAATCAAACAAATGATAATCCTCCAATTCATTTGTTTTTTGGTGAGCGTTATGATCATTAGTGTGTTAAGATGAAAATAATTTTCAAAACATAAGATCCTTGGAAGTATGTAAACAATGGGTATGAGGATTAAGAAGAAACATCCACTCTTTCCAATTAAGAAACTAATACCCTCAAGGAGCAAAGAAAAAAGGATATAAAAGCTGTCTCGCTAATTCAATAAGGTGTGAATCAAGAATTATTGGAGCAGAAAAAGCAAAAGATACATGGAGAGATCCTACAAAAGAAGTTCCAAGGAAATGTAAAGGTAAAAAATGTTACTCTTTACCCACTAAGTAGAGATCTTGAAAATTTAAAGATAGGAAAAACTGAAAGCATGCAAGATTATTATACAAGACTCACCACAATTGTTAATGAAATGAAATCATTTGGTGAAGAAATAAAAGATAGCAGAATTGTTGAAAAAATTCTTGTAAGTTTAACCCCAAATATTGGATACCATTGTGTCAATCATTGAAGAGACTAAAGATATTTCAACATTGGGTGTGCAAGAATTGTTATGATCCTTGAAAACTTATGAAAGAACACTTTCTAGACATACTGAAAAATCTGTTGAAAGTGCCTTCCAATCAAAGCTAAATCTCAGTCCCAAAGCTAATGAGACAAAGTTTCTATTGAAAATTCTCAATCTTGTTATGTTTTTGGCAAGAACAATCATCTTGTGAAAGATTATTGTCAAAAAGGAAGAACAAAATGCAGTTGTAGCCACAAATTTGAGCATACTGAGAAGGATCATAAATCCAAAAGCAACCAATAAGCGAAGTTCGTTGAGGATAAATAAGGAGAAGGTGATTTATTCTATGCTTGTAATTACATGGTTACAAAATAAAAAAAATGATGTGTGATACCTTGATAGTGGTTGTAGACCAAGGAAAAGTCTTTTTTTTTTTTTTTTGTGAATATTCTTGATGAATAAAAAATACTGAAATAAAGATTGGAAATGGAGTTATTGTGCATTCAAAAGGATTGAGAAACATTTCTGTTAAAAAAAGAAAGGTAAAAATTCATCCATGCTGTGCTACTTGTTCCTAACTTAGACCAGAACTTGTTGAATTTTGGACAACTTCTGGAGCATATTACACAATTAATTTTGATGATCAATACTGCTGTATTTATGAAAAAAAGGACGGTAGACAGCTTAAAATAAGAATGCAAGAAAATCATAATTTTCCGATCCATTTTAGCGACGGTCGAACTCAAGCTCTCAAAGTACATGTGGATGAAGATTCACTTCTATGGCATAAACGGTAGGGTAGGGACATTTGGATTTTCCCAGTCTTAAAAAGGAATGTCTTGTAGAATGCCAAGGATAGAGGAGAAACATAAACTTTGTGAAGGGTGTGCACTTGGAAAGCAACATTGCTAATAGCACTATCAAGCGGGCTCAGGCTCACAGGCTCGCTCGAACCATCCGTGAAATGCACGGACATAGATATGTAAAAATAGGCCCGTAAAAGATGGTCCCTGACTGGACCAGATCATTTTGAGTGTAGACTTTTACGGGTTGGTCGGATCTGGTTCACGGGTTGGCTCGTTACTTATACATATTTTATAATACTTTTATGTAAGGACTTGATTTAAATTAGTCATTTACTTAGGGACCTAAATAAAATTTTTTGAATAAACTAAACCTGACTCTCTTCTCTTCTCATTTCATTCTAACTCTCAAGTCTTAGACAGTCATTCCGCCCCCTTCTTCTCTTCTTCTTCTTCCTCCTCACTACTGCTCATCAAGCTAAGTTATCAATCTCCTCCTTCTTCTTCTTCTTCTCCTTCTTCTTCTTCTTCCCATTCACAACCTTCTTTACCCTCTCTTCTTCTTCTTCTTTTCACGCCACTGACACATACCAACACACACCACTGCAGCGGTGCTGCCAGTCCTCTCCCCACACTGCATGGAGAGGCAGAGCATAGCCGTACCTCGTTCCATTTGATTTCAAGCTCTTTGAATATGGATATTTAACCAGCAAAATATAATTTTTTTCTAAATTAATCCACCATTTATCTAATTTCTTAGTGGTTGGCTCGTTAATTTTTGCCTTTTTTTGGTTTGGTAATTTATTAATTTTTTATGTAAAAACCCAAATTAACTTTGGTTTCAAATTCTTAAAAGAATTATGGAAAAAGAACATCTTTTTCTTTTTAGTTTTTCCTTCTGGTGTTCACTTGGTTTTGTTGAACACATGTAGGATTTGCTAGCCTTTTCATATGTGTTTGAAATAGTAGTTAAAATATGAACTCTCATTTTCTAACCAGAGGAATTGTTGCTGCTATTTATTTTCTAATTATTCTTGCTGGCAAACTAATGGTGCATTAAAAATTATTTTCTTTTCTTTTCTCTTTTCATTTATAGCCCTGTACTTATTTGATTCATACTTGGAAAATTTTCAACTAGCTCATTTTGTGATGTGTTGGCCTGTGAATTGTGATTTTTGTAATCCAGGTAGTAGTATTCTAATTTTCATGGATAAAGTTCTTTCTAGTTACTGTTCTTGAAATATTTTTGTTCAATTATTGTGTAGTGTGTGCTATGTAATTTAAAATTTAATATTGCACAAAATGGATGAAAATTTTGTTTATAGTGATGGTATTAATGATGAACATGATGAATCAAATGCTGTACAATCTTCAGTAAAGGTAAAAAAAAAATCTAAAGTTCAAATGTGTGGACTTATACTACGAGCATATGCGAGAAAGATGGAAAGTTGAGGACTAAATGTCTTGGTTGTGGGAAAGTGTACATAGAAGGAAGAGTAAATATGCAACATCTAACCTTGTACATCATGTAAAAACTTGCTTTGAGATCAATGAACTATGCCAGTTTTAACTTGGTTCTATGGTTCATTCCTTCTTAGAGAGTGAGTACAAATTTTTCTTCATTCATATTTATTTTATAATTATTATTTACTAACTTTTTTATTTACTTTATATTTTGTCATGTCTATAGGTAATGAAGATTTTGATGGTGTCAAGTTGATTAAAATGTTTTGGGTGTTTTTGAAGATGACTAAGATGATGAAAAAGAAGTTGATATTCATGTTGAAGAATAAATATTATTTGCATTATTGTTATTTCTTTTTGTTGGATAATTGTTAATTTGTTTTTGTTTGATGATTGTTTTTACTTCCTAGATTTTATTTTGGTTTTTATATATTTGGATTGATTTGGTATGACTCATATGTTATTAATGGACGTTATATGCATGATTTAAAAAAAAGGAAAGATTATATAAAAAAAGAAAAGCTCGGGGGCGGGTTGTTTATTTGTGGGCTAGCTGCGGATGGATATAAATTTACAAATTTTGACCTGTGAAAAATGAGTCCAGATCGGATCAGACTACTTTTAGTGCGGGCTTTTGTGGTCTGGTATGGTCTGACCCATTTGAAAGTGCTATTGTCAACCATTCCTAGAAGGAGTTCTTGGAGAGACAAGGAGTTTTTGGAGTCAGTTCATATACACCAATGTTTGTGGTCCTATGAGGACACCTTCTCAAGGTAACAAGCACATTATCTCAAGGTAAAAGCATTCTCATTGTTGCTTTATATGTTGATGTTTTGCTTTATACCGGAAGCAATGATAAAATGATTATTGACTTTAAGAAAGACATGATGAGAAGATATAAGATGAATAACATGGATCTTCTACATCACTTTCTTTGTTTGGAGATTGGTCAACAGCATGATGAAAATTTTATTTGCCAAAAGAAATATTCTTATATATCTTGATAAAGTTTGGCATGTCTAATTTAAAACCTATGGATACACCACTTGTTGTGAATATAAAACTTGTCAAAGAAAATGGTGAAGGTAAAATTGATTTTACTTTATATATAGAAGTTTGTTTGGAAATTTATTATACCGCACAGTTACAAGGCTAGGTATTATGTCTGCTTCGAGTTTTTTGACAAGATTTATGCATGATCCTAACAAAGTGCGTTTTGGAGTTGCTTGAGAGTGTTGAGATATATCAAACGAAAAACACATTATGGAATCAAATTCTCAAAATCATGTGGCACTACATAATTTGGTTACTGTGATAGTAACTAGGGTAGATGTCAAGATGATTTCACAAGTACTTCTGATTATTCTTTTAGTCTTGGATCAAGAATCACTACAAAATAGGCCTTTTACCGATGGAAATCATCGCCGGTGTCTTATTCCATTGGCGAATTTTGTCGACATACCGACGGTATTTCGTGTGTTGTCATTTTTTTACAAATCCAACAAAAATTTGGAAGGAAAGTTCGCGACAAAAAGTGAAAGCAAGGTACCCAAGACTTGTGCCATCGGTGTGTGAGTTTAGCGACGGGTTTGATACGACTTAATTGTCGTCGATAATAAAATGAAATTTCTGACGGATTTACTGACGAATGTGTCAACTTTGTTGGTGTATGATTGTTTAGCCTACGGTATTATCGACGACTCTTTTCGTCGGTACCACAGAGCTGTTGGTGAGGCGTCAGTAATAAAGTTAGAGATGTTCAAATCGGGCAAACATTTCTCCTCTGAAACTATATCATTCCTCCCTCTCAAACCCTCTCTCCCTCCGAACCCTCCTACCAGTAATCGAAGACCTGACCCCTACCGCCACCGCCTGCCGCCTTTGCTGACTACTCTCCGGCCCCTAGCACCGATGACTCAGGTAATCTCTCTCTCTCTCTCTCTCTCTCTCTCTCTCTCTCTCTCTCTCTCTCTCTTTCATTTTTAATTTCATCGTTTCTTCTTCTTCTTCTAACTAATGCCTTTGTCTCCTTGCCGTCGCTGCCACCACCAGAAGTCTACCGAGCTGCTGCAAGTTCCGATGGTTGCTCTCTAAGCTCATTTTTTTTGTTTTTTGTTTTTTTTTCTGTTTATATAATTACAATTTAGCTGGAGAACTGAGCTTTTTTTCTATTTATAGAATTGCAATTTGCAATTTTTTGTTTTTTTTTTCAAATTTTTTTGTTTAGTCTGTACTGGAGAAAAGTTAAATTTCTTTCTGATGGTATTTATTTGATGTTCTCTAGCTGGAAACTTTGTATTATCCCATTCAGAAACTTAGCACTTTGTAAGTTGTGGGGATGGATGGGCAAATATGAAGTGTTCAATCCTCCAATGCTAACTAAGATGGCAAACATTTGGCTGAATGTGTTTGAAAATTTTTGTTTTCATAAAAATCTTTTCATAAACATATAGTAGTAGCTATAAAAAGAACAACAAGAAAATGTTGCCCATGGAAAAAAAATTATTGGAGAAGAAGATTTGAGGAGAAAGGATCTTAGGAGTGACTTGGGAATCTCATTAAGCATGTTAGAATGTGGCTGCTTGTTTATATGAAAGGCTAAAACTCTGTAAACGTCTCTTATTTATATCATTAGATAAAGACAGTAAAAAAACCCATGTTTGCCACTATAAGCTCAATCCAAAGCATAACTAACACAGTATAATCATAGATTCAAAAACCCTTTTGGGATCCCAAGGAAAGACATATTCTTTACATCCAACAGTGTAAAAAAAGATATTAAATTAATGAACAAAAATTGGAAAAAGGATATCATATCTTGAGCTAAATAGTGAAAAACTTCTAGTGGTTACTTGTAACGGATTGATAAAAGGAAATGGACTTCTTATAGAAGGGTATAGAAATCACATTAAATAAAATACTTTCTTGATTTTATTTATGAAGGTTATAGTTATGGTGATTAAGTAACTTTAGTGTTTAATATTATTCTCCTTTTTTTCTTTATAATTTTGTTCATGAGCATTATTCAGTGACTTTACGTTATTATATACACGTTATATGCATGTTTTTTTTAGTTTAAACTTTATTTTATGGGGAGCCTGACTCTTTAAAGCTTTACAGGGGAGCTCTGACCTTTAAAAGTTTTATTGGGGAGCCCTAACTCTTTTTAAGCTTTAGAGGGGAACCCTAACTCTTAAAAGTTTTCAAGAGTATCACTGCCTTTGATGAGCACATGCGGCAGCTATTCGAGTATAATCAGCTGGCGGATATTCCATTCTCGCCGATGATGCCCCTCGTCTGAGCTGCGATAAGTGCTGAACTTCCACATCTACATCGATTGCAGCAGCAGCGGGGACCTCCAAGGTGCCGACTCAAGATTCTAGTACTCCTTCTCTCTAGTCATGCTCCCGAACCCACCTCTCCTTTACCCGACCCCATGGATGGTAATCCTCTATCCTTAACAGATGCTACATAGGCTACACTTTGATGCATGTTTATGTTTTTCATGTTTGATGGATGTTTACGTTTTTTTACATTTGATGGATGTTTATGTTTTGATTCTTTTATGGATTATATGTTTAGTTTACAAAATTTTTTCGCTTTCATGAATGTTTTATATATGGTGCCTGTTGGGTTTTTTGTATTTCAGGGAGTTTCGGCCCTGTTTCCAAATAATATTAAAAAAAAGTTACCGACAACACATCGATGGGCCTGTGGAAAATATTTTAAATTTATTTTTTTAAAAATTCTGTTAGTGACAAAAGAGTCGTCGATAAAAGTCATCGGCAAATGTTACTATCGAATTGTTGAGTCGTCGGTAAGTTATCGACGACTCAGTACTCTTCAGTAAATTCGCCGGTACGTTTTACCGACGACAACCTTTCATCGAAAACATATAAAAAAAACTGGCCCTCAACACCCATCGGTAAATCGGTCAGTAAATATTGTTACTGATGAACATCCGTCGGTAATTCTTGTTACAGATGAGATTCGGCTGACAGAGTGGGAGGTGTCGGTATGCCGTCGGTGACAAAGGAACACTGACGATTGGCCGGCGGGAACTTCCATCGGTAATTAAGTCGATTTTTGTGAATGTTTTCTTTGGCATCAAAGAAGCAACAAGTTGTAGCGCTATCCTCAATGGAAGCTGAATATATATCTAATAGTTTTGCAAGTTCATAAATCATTTGGTTTAGGAGAATTCTTGAAGATATTGGTGAAAAGCAAGAGGAAGCTACTCATGTGATGCTTTGTGATAACAAATCAGCTATTGATTTTGTCAAAATTCCAATTTATCATAGCACACTCGCCACATTTCCATCAAGAACCATTTCATTAGAGATACAATTGAGAATGGTGAAATTGAGATGAAATTTTGCAAGACTGAAGAACAATTTTTTGACGTCTTTACTAATGAACTTTCAAGAAACAAGTTTAATTACTTCAGAGAGAAGCTTGGAGTTCAAGAAGCAGCACATTAAGGGGCATTATGTTAGGATAATGTGCAACCATGCTTAGAAATATGTGAAGCCATTCAACTATTTGATTAGTCTAAATTATAGCTGTCTAGAAATATGAAAAGTCTCTCTAGTGTCAAGAAGTCATTAGTCTAAGTTTATTTACCAAAAAATCATGCATTGAACCATGTAATTTTCAATTCTATAAATTGAATTTAACATACTATATTCTCTTTTCATAATCCCTCCTTCATCCTTAGCCTAAAACATCAACAATGAAGCGTTGTTTTGAAGTTTACAGATAAATTGAAACGGAAACCCTAGCTAACCGAGTTGACGACTCAATGTTATGTTCCTTTCAGTTGCTATTTGCATATAAAAACTGCCTACCTTGAAATTTACTTCAAATGACAAATATCCCAAATTATCAGAGAATAGTCAATTTTGAATATGTTCCTCCTAATCTGTACAAACTGTTTTTTTAATTTGTATAATATGAAGTATGAGAATAGTCAAAGTTGGTGATTGACCAACTTTGTCTGAGAAGTATTCTTAAGTTGTCCGTTACACCTGTGTTATTCATATAAAGTTTGGTGTGTATTTTCTATAACACATTTCCATTTAAAGTTTTTTCTATAAGTTTTATTCTTTTAAATTAAAAAAATGCAATGAATACTTGATTAATGATGGAATGATGGAAAAAGATAAAAAGTACCGAAAATGGAAAAAATCCCAACTCATCTGATTTCTAATCTCAAAAACAGAATTCAAAATAATATTTTGTAACTCAAGTATTACCAAGATCCGGAAAATACTGGAAAATTAAATGAAGAAAAAAGGAAAAATAATAGAAAAAATCAATTGTTGAGCACTTAGGATTGTCTGTAACATTTCCTATAACATATTCTCTAACATTTCCTTTAGAGTGTTACAAGAAATATTACACAGGATTCAAATCGATTGTTGAGTGTCCATTATATAGTTTTAAGATATTTTGAGATTCAATCCATGTAAATTATGTGAAAAAGGCCAAAGAAAAAAAAAAGACATCTGACTTTTTGATCTACAAAGGGATATTTTATAACCTTTCATAAGAAAAAACATATTGTAAAAATTACATCATAAATGGACGTTAATATTGATGTAGTAATAATTTACTCTCAGTTCTAAGTATCATGTATATATATATATATATATATACATTGTAAAATTGTTTTGATTGCTAAGAAAGGAGAAAGAAAAAATAAATTTCATAATCAGCACCCAATGTTTCCACAAACTTAACTTTAATTAGTTGATGTATATGTCCCGTTTCATTTGTCATCTTGCAAAAGAATTGACTCTAAGCATATGGAAAACATGGAATAATTAAATAAAGCTAAAAAGCCAAAGCTTTTCTAAGTACTAAGCAATCACATACAATATATATAGAATATAGCTGAAAATACATTTCACTCTTTTTACGTTTCGTTGATCTAGGATCTTCTTTCAGTTATACCAGTCAATTTTTTTTTGAATGGTTAAAAATGCTACTCAAAACTTTTTTCAATGCCAAATAATGTAAAAACATGTTGGTTTCTAGGGTTTTGAGCGGATATTATTATGTGAATTACACATGTTTTGTTCATAAAATGGTAAAATATACATTAAAGTGTCTTTATGTTTTAACCAATAGTCTTGTCATACTTTGAAGCATACATTTTTTACGTGCATAATTTTTTCACAAAATTTATTTGAATCATTATTTTGTCTCTCTATAAGGGCAGTATTATGTCTATTTTTTACACTTTTATAGACAATTATGTGTACTTAACGATAATTTCCTACAAAGACACAATAAACCTCCACAGTTGGAATTTTTAACAATTCGAAAACAGCTGAGTGGCATAAAGGGTGACAAAAAAAGAATAGGCTCTTGCTTGGTAAAATGTAAAAAGATGAAAGGTATTTTTGACTGTATTCTCACAAACACATATATAATAGATATATATATATATATAATTCTTTTTCTTTTTTATCAAATATATCTGCCTAGTTCCTGACTTTTCATTCATATTATAAGTATCTATGATTATGTTAAATAATAGAGAAATTAATTATAGATAATCGTCAGAAATAAAGGGTTCATCAACAACTAGGTGTATGTCCCTATAGTCAACTATTTCTTTGTTGGTGTCGACAAACTTAGTTGAAAGAATATGATTTTTACCAAGTTTTTAAAAGTTTTTAGGAGTTAGTAGATGCGAGTACTACCTTGTAGGAGTTAGTGATACCATTACTATTTTCTAGCATTTAGTTGTTATTGTTATTTTATAAATAGGACATCTCACATTTGTCATCGTATGTCAGTTGAATATCAATAATATTATTTTAGAGTCCTTTGTCATTTTGTCTCTATTTATTTCTCCATTATTTTTACAGTAGCATTATTATTTAGCAGTGGTATGTGAGCATAACAATTGGACAATGGTATCAGACTCTTGTGAACGATAAGAGTTTTGTGAGTGAATATACACGCATGTTGTAAGGTCTTCTGTCAGAAACAAAGTTTCTTGTACTCTGTTTGCATTAGCATTAATCTCAATGGCCAATGGCAATTTTGTGCGACCATTAATTCCATGTTCAATGGTGATTATGATTATTGGAGCATGTTAATGGAAAATTTCTTGCGGTCTAAAGATTATTGGAAGATCATTGAGCTTGGAGTAGCAAAAGGAGGACCATTGGCGGAGGTTTAGAGAGCATAGTTGGAAGCCTTGAAGATGAAGGATCTTAAGGCCAAAAATTATCTTTTCCACGCTATTGATTGAGCAACCTTGCAAATGATTCTTAAAATAGATATCTCTAAGCATAGTTGGGATTCCATGAAGAATAAGTACCAATGAAATACGAGGGGAAGACGAGTAGAGATTCAACTATCACTACCAGAAAACAGTCTATTACTGACCGATTTACTGACCGATCCAAAGTCAGTTGGTAACTTAAAACATACTGACCGATTAGCGACCGACGCATGTTTGTCGGTAGCTGTGACAGATTTACTCACTGAAGTTAATTTAGCAACAGAATTTCGGTCAGTAATCAATCGTTGACTGTAACTATATTCTTAAAAAATTGACTTAGCTACCGATCGATATTTTCAATGGCCCATCGGTCGGTAACTTAATTTTTATTTTAAAAATAATTACAGAGTTATTGCCGATTATTTGGTCGGTAAACCAGTCAGTAGAAATAGGATTTTCTGGTTCCCAGAACCCTTTTCCCCTTTCCCCTTTCCCCTTTCATTCTTTCCTTCTTTCCCAAACCCTATCCCCAAACCGCGACCCCCACCCTTCATTGTACCTCCTCCGGCGACCTCCAAGAGACACCGCCGCTGCCGCCGCCGTCAGTTGACTGCCAGTAATTCTCCTCTCTCTCTCTCTCTCTCTCTCTCTCTCTCTCTCTCTCTTGTTCTTTTTCTCTTGTTCTTTTCTCTTCCCTTTCTTCTTCTTCTTCTTCTCCTTCTCAGTCTCTCTCACTCTACGCCGCACAGTCGTTTTTTGCCGTCATTGGAAGTCTGCTCAGATATTGCTCTGTCGCTGCTTACCGGAAACTGAGGTATTATTTAGTTTTTCTTTTTTTTTTTTTAATTTTTTTTGGAATTTTAATTTTGGCATTTTTTAAATTTTCTTTGTGATACATATATGGTTTTTGGGGTTTTGTTAGTGATTGATGAGATTGGAATTGCTGTTGGTGGTGGTACTGTTGTTGTTGTTGTTGTTGTTGTTGTTGTTGTTGTTGTTGTTGTTGTTGTTGTTGTTGTTGTAATTTCAACAGGCTTTCCTGAATGGTTTCTACCACTATGCATGTGTCTATCTCTATGAGACGTCTACCTCTCTGACAGCAGCATCTATTCCTCCGGGGATGTCTTTTTTGGCTTCTACACCTCCAGGGATGTCTACTCATTTTTCAATGGCTTTTACACCTCTGGGGATATCTACTCCTCTGGCAGCGACTTCTACACCTCCGGGGACCTTGACTCCATTTCCATAGCTGCCATATTCGAGTTTGGTACCCACATCTACTCCTTCTTTGGTTTCATCTTCTGCGAGATGTCATCGAGGCTTTCCCCTTCATCATCAGCACGTTCACCAGCACCTGCCCCTTCATCTGCGCCTTCACCTGCCCCTTCATCCAAGGGTGTTGTTGAGTCTCGCATCCTTATCTTAGTGACACTGACAGGTACTTGTCGTAGCCAAAATTGAATTATTATTGTTTTATGGAATTGTTGTGTATTAAACTTGGAATATATATATTTGTTAGATATGGTTCGATGTTGTTTATTAAACTTGGAACATTTTTTTGTTGCATATGGAATTGTTGTTTGTTAAACTTGAAATATATGTTTGTTAGATATGGAATTATTATTTGTTAAACTTGGATATGGAATGAGTGTTATGATTATATTGAAATTGTTGTTGTTTGTTAGACGTTGATATGGAGAAGTTCTTATATATTGTTATATAATTGATTTTACTGGAATTGTTGTTTTTTGTACCTAGGAATTGTTAATTTTATGGGAAAACTCTGTTAAATTTTTTAAAAACTTAAATGTCACTATTTGTTTCTTAAACTCTTTATTTTTGTTTACATAACATTAATTAAATTTAGTTAATTAAATCTACTTGTATTTTAACATTTGTACAGCTTCAACAAGCAATTGGACTGTGAAAAGGTTATTACTGAAATCATGAAGACACATTTTGTTGAGGCACATCCGAGTTTGGGAAGGTCCTAGATAGAATAAAAAACATGCAGTATACAGAGTTCGGGGTAAGTGTTTATATAATGGTAACTACATGAACCTTTAAATATAGAAGCTTATATTGATTACTAAATTATGTGTTGTTGCAGAAGAGGTATCAATGGGACCTGATGCATGAGCGTAGCATTTGGGACACTTGGCAGAAACGAGCCTCATTACGATACAAGTACTTGATGTACAAGGTGCGAGCAGGGACGGAACCAGAACAATATGATTGGGGGGGTTGGAGGAAAAAAAATTTTGCCAGAATTTCGTCTATAAAATGATACATTCCATGTACAAAAAACACTCAAACAATTCTAAATTTACATATAATATAGCAAAAGAATAGGTAATCGCCCATTACCAATGAGGAGTAATCACCCATCACTCACGGGATAAACATTACAAATTCTAATACTACATATAATAAAACAAATGAATAGGTAATCACCCATTACCAATGAGGAGTGATCACCCATCACTCACGGGATAAACATTACAAATTCTAATACTACATATAATAAAACAAAAGAATAGGTAATCGCCCATTACCAATGAGGAGTGATCACCCATCAGTCACGAGGAATGATTACCCATCACTCACGGGATAAATACCTCTATCAAAGCTGAGAATCTTGATCAGAATCTTGAGATAACAGATGAGATAAACATGATCAGAAGACGAAATCCAATATGACCTGCAATTGATATTTGACACATTAGAAGATTAATATAAAAACAAATAACATTCATCCCAATGCAAAGAATGAAAAAGAAATGACTACTGAAAAATGATTTAAACCAAGTAAAATCTTTAAACCATAGCTTCTGAAACGATCTTCTAATTTCACCAAAATCAGTTTGCGAAAATTTATGATCACATGGTTGAGTTGGCCCTTTAGCCACATAACGTCTCCTTAATTCATCTCTAATTTCATAAGGATAACTATCAATCGGTTTATGCAATCTTGAATCACCAATAATTTCAAAATCCGAAAACTCTACCCCTACCCGAGGCTTTTTCCCACGATCTTCAATATTAACATTTCCTTTATTAGCTAATTTTTCTTCAACCGGTTTAGGACCCTTCTTCCATTTTTCAATAAATTTCTCCATAGTAAAATCCTATATAATATTCAAATATTTTAAATTCACAATTCAACACATTTCATGTATAACATAATAATTAATTAGTCTATAAATTACATAATAATCATATTTTTACCAAACAAACCCTAGACAATTTTTTCACTATAAAATAACAACATAAAAATTTTAGCACTCAAAAATCTATTTACCAAAAAAAAATTTTAGCACTCAAAATAAAAAATCATAGAAATGGAACTTTTTCTGAAAACTTACTTTTTCAAGATTGTTGTGAACATTGTGTTAGACAATACTATATAAAAGTGAAATATATATCTTTTAGAAGAATAAAATATAATGAAAATGGTAACAATTACCTTTTAGATAATTGTTGAATTCAAAATTCATATTAATAAATGGATCATAACAAATTTTAAGATTAGGGGATACATTAAACCATATATAACAATTACAAAGTTTCAAAAAACTGGAACTGTTCAACCTTGAAAAATAGGATAAATGCTGCCAATTTGATTCTAATAGAGTAATACTATTAAACTAATTTGTCTTATCACTTAATACATCTTTTAATAGACTCTAGTATCTCAAAAAATTTCATCATGCTAATTACTCAATTAAAATTTGATTAGAATTAAAATTAAAAGTTTTCAAGTGTATTAGGGATTAAATTGAGGATAAATCCTAACAAATAATGTGAATTTCCTTATGAAGACAATTAGAAAGACCATCCTTTTCGGTTGTCTCTGTATTTTTCCTCTAAAACTATTTAGTTGTAAGTCAATGCAGATGGGATAGGCATCAGATGCACATGGTTTCCATTAATGGAGTAAGTTGAAGAGTCAATGGCGGATCCAAATTATCCTATCCTTTTTTTTTTTTTTTTTTTAAAAGGAAATCCACTATCCTATCCTATAAACAATAGTAGTAATTTAACTATGGTTTTTAATTTAACAAATCGAAGCGGTTAGTACACGATTTAAGCGACCATGAACACGGTAGATGATACCTTCATCACCTCCGGCAAAGTCAACTTCCTCCGACACCAAAAACCACCGTTATCACCAGCGGAAACAGAGAAGAGGATCAAAAGCCAAAATCTAATCGGAATCTTCTTCATTTCGGTGATCTTCTTTGCTTTCATCACAGGGCGCAATCCTCTTAACTCGATACGCAAATAAAACATCGATTTTCATCGCCAGACAAGCCAAAGAAACAACGCAAATCTTCCGTTCAATGACAGAGCATTTTCCAGCGTGCCTCGGTTCTATATCCTCCCCAATCACCACCTCCCGGCGGTGGCCATAAATGGAATGGTCCAGATGACATTTTCATTCTCTCTCTCCAATTAGCTATTGAACAACTCAACAATCTCACTTCACTAACAAAATCCTTGATCTCGAATTCCGGATCCGACGACTCAAAAGTCGATATGAAACAATGCGAAATTCAAATCGACGATTCCCTGGACCGACTCAATAGGTCTTTAACAGCGTCGGCTACAGTATTGATTTTCTCCGAGCGGCCGGAGGACGGTGATAATCCGGAAATTCAACTGCAGAAGGAAAATTTAGCTGGGGAAAAAATCAGGGACGGAACCACGCTTGGGTTGGGCTGGGCTCGGTTGTTACTTGCTTGCTGCTACTGCTGCTCCCGCCTGGGACTCGTAGTCGACAACTGCACGCAGAGTCCGACAAGGAGGAGGAGGAAGAGAAGAGGAAGGAGGGAGGTCTGTCTCGCACGTGCAGAGGGAGGGAGAGCGGAGCGAGCGGGCGAGGGGGGTGCTGCTGCTGCTGTGTACGCCGGCCGGTGCAGGAGGAGGAGATCGGAGTCGGAGACGGGGAGAGAGAAGAAGAATGAAATTGACTTGGTGTTTTTGCTGGAGCAGCGACGAGGGTTTGTTTTTTTTTTTTTTAATTTTATTTTTTTATAAATGAGTCCCTACATTTTGTGGGGACTAAACTGGAAAAAAATATTTTGGGGGGGCTTAAATGCAAAAAATATAAAAAATTTAAAAAAAAAAAAAATCCCGGGTGGGCTCGAGCCCACCTGAGCCCAGGCGTGGTTCCGTCCCTGGGTGCGAGTGGACAGGAATTAGCTTGACTGGATGACTACCGCATAGTGCACGAGTCTTTGTGATGAATAGGGCTCGGAAGCATACAAAAAGAGACGGGAGGAGGCACAGCAGAACCTACTGCAAGGGCGTGGTGGCCAGGGGCCCAGCAAGCACACCAGTGGGTTTAGGTCTTTCATTGAGTGGGTAAGTCAATTTCGTTTACATATTTAATTCTTAGCAGTTTTTTTAACTTAAAACCATACTTTTTTTTATAACTTATAGTTTTTTATTACCGTTATATTTGAAAACTCATTTATATTTGTGGCGAGAGAAGATAGGCGAGGCTTTTGTACAGTCCGACCTGCATGTCCTACTGCATCAGTAGAAGGGACTGTGAGTCGATACATGATATGACGAGTTTGGGTGAGGTTCTTTAATAGGTTTAAAGAATTCTCATATTATTGTTTATCTATGCTTATTGTATATTGCTTAACAATTACTTATTAATGTCTTTTTTTGTAGGCCAAATATCAGGAGGTGAAGTCGAATGCGGAATGCCTTCATATTCAGACCGGCTCGCCCATTCCGACTGACGAATATTTGATGTTCGAGGCTGCCGATGGCAGCAACAAGAGCCATGTCTATGGTTTTGGCACACAGTCTGTAGCCGTTACCGTGGAGCACCAGGGAGGTAGCAGTAGCTCATCATCAGTTCCTTCGGTATCTTACGCGGTACTCCACTAGGCCTGTATCGAGAGGGAGAGGAGGTTGTGGGGACACATGCAACAGGCACATGACAAGTTTGCTGGCTTAATGACCTTATTCACCTCTCAGTGTGGAGTGCAGCTGGATTCGGTACCCACTCTCTTTCCTGCTTTTCGGCTGCCGGATAACGATGCCCTATCTCAGCCACCGGACGGTCCTTCCTCCTTTTCTAGCCCACCTCCACCTCCACCTACCTAGACTTTATGATATATTTGTTATGTATTTTTGATATATTTGACATTTGATACTATATTATGTATTTTAGACTTTTTTATATATTTGTTGTATTTGATATATATATGTACGTATTCTAGACGTTTTAGTTGATTATATTATGGACGTTTTTATTGATTTTATATTCTTTGTGGTTGTTGTTAGTTTTTAATTTCAGGTGGATATTTATAATTATAAATAAAATATTAAAAAATAAAAGTTACCGATCGAAAATGACCGCTTTTCGGTCAGTAAATCATTATTTTTTAAAAAAGTAAATTAAGTTACCGACCGAATTTCGGTTGTTAAATTAAGTTACCGACTGAAACGTTTGGTCAGTAACTATGAATTTTTAGTCGGTAACTTACTATTTAACTTACATTTTTTAATTACGAAAAATAGAGTTACCGACCGTATCGGTCGGTAACTCCAAATATTCTATCGGCAACAGTTACCCACAAACGTTTTATTTCGTCACAGGCAGTTATTGACAACATACAGTGACTGACCGGATCGGCCGGTAACTGGCTTTCAGCGATCGATTATAGACTGAAATGTTGGTCGGTAATCTGTTGAATTCCTTGTAGTGTATTTCGAACCGAGTTTGAGACTTTACGTTTTGGGAGAATTGATTACTGATTTCTTTTGGAAAACAATATTCATTGCCACCCAGATGCAGATCAATGAAGAAATGATGCAAGATTTCACTACTGTGGTGAAGATTCTATGTTCTATGACACCAAACACTACAAGAATTTAAGTTTTTTACCGACCGCGAAAACGATCTAATCTGTCGGTAAATTCAAGTTACCAAACGATTACCGACCAAAATAGTCAGTTGTTGTATTTTGGTCGGTAAGTGGCTGTGACGGAATACAAAGTCGGCCAAATACCGATCGAATTTCTGGATTTATCGACTGAATATTAAGTCGGTAACTTTATTTTTCTCAATTAAAAAATATAAATTAAATATTAAGTTACCAGCCGATTTCTGTAGTTACCGACCGAGTCTTTCAGTTGGTAAATTTGTTACCGATTGATCGGTAATATATATTTTTTTAAAAAAAATAATTACTTACTGACCGAATATCAATCGATGCAGTCGGCAACTTTTATTTTTTTAAAAGTATTTTATTAATAATTATAATTATCCACCTGAAATTAAAAACCAAAAGTAGCCATAAACCATACAAAATCAACAAAAATATCTATAATATAATCAACTAAATTTTAGTAGAATACATATATATCAAATACAGATATATAAAAAAGTCAAAAATACATAATATAATATCAAATGTCAAATATATAAAAAATATCATAAAGTCTAGGTAGAAGCTGGTAGAGGTGGAGGTGAAGAGGGGCTAGAGGAGGAAAGACCAGTCAGTGGCTGAGATGTGCCGTCATAATCCTACGGCGGGAAAGGAGGAAAGGGAGTGGGTACATAATGCAACTGCAATCCACACTGAGATTCGAGTGATGTCATGAAGCCGACGAACCTCTCCTATGCTTGCTGCATGTATCCTACAACCTCCTCTCCCTCTTGATACAAGCCTTGTGGCTTGCTGCGAAAGATATCGAATGAACCGAAGATATGGAGCTGCTGTTGCCTCCTGGCGCTCTGCGGTAGCGACTGCAGACTGTGAGCCGAAACCATAGACATGACCTTTGTTGCTTCCATCGACAGCCTCAAACAATCAACTGCTTGTCAGTCAAAATGCGCGAGCCAGTCTCAATTTGTAGGTGTTCCATATTCACCTTCAGCTCCTGATATTTGACCTAGAAAAAAAAGACATTAATAAGTTATTGTTAAGCGATATATAGTAAGCATAGATTAATAAACGATAATATGAGAGTTGGTTTAAACATATTAAGGAACCTCACCCAAAACTGGTCGGATCGTGTATCTAGCCAGTATCCCTTCTGTTGATGGGCATACAGTTCCGACTGTGCGAAGGCCTTGCCCATCTTCTCCCGCTGCAAACATAAATGAGTTTTCAAATATAAAGGTAATTAAAAAACTATAAGTTATGAGAAAATATGGTTTTTTCAAGTTAAAAACACTGCTAATAATTAAATATGGAAACGAAATTTACTTACCCACTTAATAAAAGACCTAGACCTGCCGGTGTGCTTGCCGGGCCCTTGGCCTCTATGCCCCTGTAGCCGGTTCCACTGTGCCGCCTCCTTTTTCTTCTTGTATGCCTCCGTGCCCCATTCATCACAAAGACTCGTGTACTGTGGCAGTCATCTAATCGGGCTGATATCTGTCGGTTCGCACCTGGTATATCAAGTCCTTGTATCGTAATGAGGCACATCTATACCAAGCATCCCAAATGGCACGCTCATGCATCGGGTCCCATCACTAGTAGAAGCTGCCAGAGTAGAAGCCGCTACAAGGTGTGCCCTCTTCTTACTCCCACGTACCATTTGTAATATAAAAGATTAAAGAATTTTAGAATGTTACTTAAAGAAAAAGTTATTTAAAGTTACATAACGATGAAAAGAAATAAACGAGTTATTTAGAACCAAAGTTACTTAAACATAACTTACTTCAACATAAAGTAAGAGAACAAGAAACAAACAAGTTACTTAGAAATAATGTTACTTAAATGTAAATTACCAAATAAAGAAACAAACAAGTTACTTCAACCAATTACCAACTAAGCATTTTACGTTTCGGAATCTAACTCCGATTGAAACTCTTCCTCTTCCTCTTCTTTATGAAGCTCCCTTTTCAACCTCTTCTTCATCTTCATTATTATCATCTTCATCTATAATACTACTCCTCCCACGAATGTCTACCGATTCTAACTCGTCCTTAGTGCACATGGCCATTTCTCATATTCAACAACTACAATTTTCTGGGATAATTTTTGGAGTTTACAGGTTTCACCGAAGATTAGACAATTCCTATGGAATTTTGGGATGAATATTTTACCTACTTACGAAAGTCTTTTCTCACGGAAAGTGTCAATTCCGATCACTTACCAATGTAGCCTACTGAAGTTTGAGCTGTTTCCCCTTTCACTACATCATTTGAGATTTTATTGCTTTGATTCTCAGATTGTGAATTATTACTACATAAAATTGTGTTCCTACCCCCATCTGACAATAATTTTTTTTGCTTATATCCTATGCGGGTTATGGAATAGTATAAATTCTCTACTCTTCCAGTGGTTTTTCCTATCGCTTAAAGAGGTCCTTACCACATTTCGTCGTTTCTAGAATGCGTATGAGTCGGCTCACTCCCTTTTGATAGGAGAATTTTGTAACTGTTTGAAAATCCTTCAAATGTGAGAGTGTTTAATGATTTGACATGGAAGAAAATTATTGAAGAACATGCAAGGAATTTAACTGGACAAAGGAATGATACCCGAGATTAAGCTTCAGAGTCTACTCCAAAGAGAGTAGAATCAAGATGGTTACTGCCTGCAGAAGGACAACTAAAGTTCAATATTGACCAAACTTGGACTAGAGAAGTAGCCGATGCGGGAGGTTCATTAAGAAATCACAAGGGGTAAGTCATTTTGGCTTTTATCAAAAAGCTTTCTGGCTCTCCTTCAGTTAAGTATGTCGAAACTCTTGGTATTTTCAGAAGCCTCCGTCTTGCAGATCACTTTAGTTACTTAAATGTTCATATAAAGAGTTATTTTAAAGGTGCAGGGGACAACACTTTGTCTGGTGAGACACAGCTCAGTGATCTTTGACTCATTTACCAATAGAATATAGCCCTGCTTTCTAAGATTAACATTTTATTTCATTTGTTAAACGCTCTAAAATTATTGTTTTGCATGATTTAATAGTGAATGTTACCTCAACTTATCCCTCCAATATTTAGATAGAAGCGATTCCTTCTATAATTTCTTCAGCTATTTAGAGGATCTAATATAATCTCTACAACTTTTACCTAAAAAATATTTGTGCATTAAAAAATCAGATCAGTACTTTCCTTACAATGTGGGAGATTCTAACTATTACAGATAATTAAGTCCCTAGTTATTACCTTCCCCTGCTTGCTTTGTCTTATGAATTAATTAATTAATAATTTATACTAATGATCAATACTTTCAAAATCCCAATGTGTAGAAAGTACTCATCAAAATGGACCATTTGATAAGTTGATTGCAATGTTTACAAGTCATTAATGATCAGCCACTTTAAATTATATATATGTATATATATAGTCATCTGGGCTTATTGTTCGCGAGGACCTTCTTCCGAAAGCAACCTTAGTTTTTATATATATGAAACTTTTTGCTTTTCTTGTAATTAAAATATTCTTTAAGGACTGATTATCTCAAATGCCTATCATGTCATTGTGCCTTTACTCTTCATTAGGTACATGCATGATCATAGCTTTTACATAGATGCATGTAGTAAATTATTTTTTGCCGTAAAAAACACAAGGATGGTTCAAGGTGTTTAAGGATATTTGTTGAGAATCCCACATCGACTAATTAAAAAAAATAATTATTTTTTATAAAAATTTGAGCAGTCCTCCCCTCTTAAGGTACTTTTTAGGGTGAGTTAGGCCAAAACTCAAAAATTTTAATATGGTATCAGAGCCAGTTGTTGAGCTGCCCGAGTTGGGCCACCTGCAAAATTCCACGCACCAGATGTTCATTCCTCTTTAGGCCCAAGCCCAAAAATTTTAACAAAATTCAATGATACAAGTCTTTTTAATGAGTATTTATTACATTGTTTTTATTTTTATTAATTTCTTTATCATTTATTTTATTCCTTCTTATTTATATATCTATTTATTTATTTATTAAGAATGTAGATGATATTTTGTTCAAAACTTGTCTTATTTTCAATACTCTTAATTCTTGTGCATAAGTCGAAAACGAGTTCGGATTGTCTGTACTACTTTGTGTATTATCCTATGTACCACTCTCTAATTTGATATACTTTATTAAGAAAACCTATTAAATAAAAGATAATTTTAAGGGAAAAGATAAATTTTAAGAAAAAAATATACATAAAAGGAAAGTGGTATATAGAATAATACACAAAATGATAGAGACGATCTAAAACAGTAAAAAATCCCTTATATTTCTGATGAAAATGAGTAATATGTTAATTAACGTGAAAGATCCAAGATCGATGCACATAAAGTAGTAAAAGTTAGTAAAAGAAAAGTAGTTAATGTCGCTTAAATAAGGTCTGAAATTTCTGTGATCATATATATATATGAGTTTGTTTAACGTGTGTCATAAAGGCACACGTTAATACAATAAATTCACACTATATTTAGTAAAAAAATATAACAAAATACCATTAATAAACTAGGGAAGTTTGCTCTAACTAATAACTATTTATGATTATTTACTTTAATTATATCATTCATAATCTTTAATATTCTCTCTATTTATATCCCTTCCCCACTCTTTTTTCTCACCTCCAAAAAAAAAAAAAAGAAAGAATTTAGAATTGTGTTTAATATTTTTCTTTTATAACATATTTTTTCCTAAGATTTTTTTCCTTTAAAGTTTATTTTTTATTTGGTAAGCTTTATTAATACAATATACCAAATAAAAATAAACGCTAAGGAGAAAATATAAATACTAAAAAGAAAATATGTTATAAAAGGAAATGTCAAAGACTATCATGGGTAGGGCTGTAAATAGGGCGGGTCTTACGCGTGCCTGTGAGTCTATACTCACTTATAGCGGGTAAGGTTAAAATTTTATACCCGCGAACCCGTACTCATACCCATGCCCATGCCCATATAGATTCTATTGAATATGTATGAGTAGGGTACGATGATACCCCGACCCGTATATCCATATAGCTGTTATAATAAAATAATAATATATATTTATATATTATATTATTTTTATATTATTTTTATTATATAATTTGTACATTTATGATATTGAGTGGTTTATTTTCTTAGTTTAGAGAAGAGAAGAGAAATTTTCTTCAGAGTTTAGAGAAGAGAAATTTTCTTCAAGATTTCTTTTTCTTCGAAACATCAGTACTACTGTTTTTTCTATTTGATGTTTCTTGTGGATTTGTTTCTCTCATTAAAAATTTTATACCAGTAGTTGTTGGTTCCAAAGGCGAATAACAAAGGCATGACTTTCTAAGTTTAGATTTTCTGAAATTTCTTTTATATATATTTTTGTTTAATAGGAAAAAATAAAAAAATGTCATACGGGTACGGGTATACCCAGACCCTACCCTAGACCCTGAAGGATCGGGTTTGGGTCCATAAGTTATATACTCAGAGGTTCTGGGTTTGGATTCATGTTTCATTATAAGGGTATGGGTCTGAATTTGGGAGTACCTAGAGAATCTGGACCCGTTTACACTCCAAATCGCGGGTGCTTTCTTTTTTGGGATGAAAGTGAGATAGAATATTAAAAATTTTGATGCATACAATTAAGGTAAATAAATATAGGTGATTATTATTAGTGCAAAATTTGCACAAGTGATTTAATGAGATTTTTGTTATATTTGAATTATAAAATATAATGTGAGTTTATGTATTAACAAGTATTAGAAGGACACATATTAGACTAACCATCTCTATTTATATATATATATATATATATAAACTGGACAGAAGCTGTTAGTCTTTTTTCAGACCTTCCCTCCAAATGATGCGAGTGCTACTGCTTATGTGTGACTTCACAAGTCACATTCCTTAGTTTTAGCTTCTTTTTTCCTGTTTTTTGTTCCTTTTTTTTTTTCCGTTCTATTTACTGGTTCTGTTGCTTTCTGGATTTCTTAAGCCCGGCCTTCGATTTTCATTTGTTATATTTAATAAAACGAGATACCTGTCAATTTTTGTCTTGACATATATATATATATATATATATATATTTCATGGATAAGAATGATTATCGCCGTAAAGCTTCCTTTACAGCAAAATTGTTCACTGAAATCTAAGTCTGTAATACTAAGGCTAGAATTGCTAATTTCTGGGAAATGTCTAGTGTTGCATAAGAAGAATTATTAGAAATTTAGAACTACTATAAATGCCAATTCACTCGGACTCCACTACAAGAAAAAAAAAAAAAAAGATTTTTTGACACAGATATTCTGGCACCTTTTCATTAATATCAAAATAAATATTTTTTTCGATATATTTTTTTGTGAACAATTAATAAATCAATATAATTGTAATAAATAAAAATCTGTCACAATAAAAAATTTATGACATTATGTTACTCTTTCCTCAAAGTTTCAATTGGGAAGTCAAAAAGATAAAAAATTCTGCCAATTTTTGTGAGGGAATTGGGCCAAAAATACAAGAGTAATGCGTTGTAGGTTAATTTAAATTCAAAGTAAACTAGGTCGTTTTAGATTTTTTAAAGAATGAAAAAAAAATTTCCTAACCTTTTGCTTCTCTCTACAATTTCATTCCCTTCTCAGAATCCACAAAAAAAAAAAAAACCTTTCTCCTTCATCTGAGGCACGATTCGCCTCAATTCCAATTTTCCTCTAATGTCAATGACAACAGTTTTCAATTTCCAGAGGATTGTTCTTTTTACTAGAGGATTAAAGCTACAGGATTTTCAAAGACTTGTTTTAAAATACCGACTTCAATCAAGTCTAACAACATAATATAATTTGGTACAATCAAAATTTTGTTTGAGTTGAAATTTGGTTCACTTGAATATCATTCTTGAATCGAAGGGTTCAAGGAGATTTGTTTTGGTTTGGGTGCACTATAAATTGGGGGGCGGGGGTGGTTTGATTTATTTTAGGTTTTCGTTTTGAAGTGATTATGTTCAAACATTGATTTGCTAGTGAATGGTGTCGGTTGTTTTAGTTCTGTAACCTACTCAATGGTTGATGTTTTTGTTGAGGGATTTTATATACTTGCTTCTTATGAACTTTTTGCTAATAGGATTGTATTAATGCATGATTTTTCCCCTTATAACTGATAGAAAAATAGCAGTCTCTTTATCACTTATATAGTTAATAGGATTACATATGTTTATCTTGAACAGACCATGAATAGGAACTTTCTTCTTTTCTATTATGTAATTCAGCTAGAGTTCAAGAATTGTTTGTTTATGAGATTAATGAAAGAGATAGAAATAGCCCTGCATTCTTGAAACTCAACAAGAAAGAGGTGAATTCCTTTGTTGATTTAGTTCCATTAACCAATAAACTTTACAGTGGTGATCTGCCAAAAAGATTAGAATTCTAAGTCTAATAAATGATTTCATCATTCTGGTATTTGTTTACTAAAAGGTTAGTAAATATAGACTATTTTTATTTGTATATAACGACATCTTTTGAATACATATAACAAATTTAACCTTTATAATTCACGTACAATTTTTTTTCTTAGAAATTTAGATTCTCAAATATGAGAAATAATGACATGGAAAGAGAGAAAATGTTATAGAAGGGGCAAACAACTTGGTATTTTATTTTAGGAATTGTAGTGATCTTATATTTATTTTTGTTAAAAAATATTTATCACCACCATGCTAGACAATATTTGACAAATTCATGTATGTGAAATTCATATGATCTACTATTCCAAAATCAAAATTTTAAATCTATAACTTTCCCATTTCCCTTTAAAGGCTCATACAAGAAGACAAGAAGACAAGAAGTTAGATATTTAATCCTTCGTTAGTAAGACAAGTGAAAATTATTATTTATTCAGAGGAAAAGAAAGTTTTATGTGTCCGTTACATTATGATAGAAGTTTCTAAATCTCAAGATGTCTCATGATCTTCCCCATTGATCGAGTAAGGCACGTTTTCCACAAGAGCAAGAAGGGTCTTTGAGCCAGCAACTGCAAATGCCGCCACTACCACAACCACAATCGCCATCACCATCAGTAGTACTACCACAAGCATAAAAAACAAGACAACTAGTGACTTCATCTTCTCATAATATACTTTTAGAGTATATAGAGGACGATTTAGGCACGAAACCAATCAATGCTAGAGACTCGTACTCTCAAAATTGTTCATATGGATCTCCCGGATACCGTATCAATTTCTATCTTTAAAATACTTAAAAACATGGTATTCATCTCCTAACATTGTGTTTAATGGATCCCCAAAAACTCAGAAAAATGTAAAGTGATGACATTGAATGCCCTATTGGTCAAGGGCAGCCATAATGCGATAATTACCTCAGTGTGTCAAGTTTCACATTGTGTTCATGAACAACACAAGATAAGTGCGAATTATCACTTTTTCATAAGGGAACAAATTTTATAGAGGGGAAGAAATTTTTATGTGCTCGTTTTGCCATACTAACAGATTAAATTTGATAAATCTCAAGATGTTGCATGATCTTCCTATTGCTTGAGTAAGGAATGCTCTCCACTAGAGAAAGAAGATTCTCTGAGCCATCAGATACAGATGTCACCACCAGCATCACAGTAGTACTATCACAACTAGCAAAAAACAAGATAACAAGTAGCATCATCTTCTCTTAGTCTCTTGAAAGTTTCCAGTGGAGAAAACAATCCAATGTTTTTTGTCTATTATTGCAAAATAATGTACATTATATAGTTGTCCACATATGTGACAAATCCTAAACAAATTATATTTAGAGAATTAAATGTATGTACAACTAGAGAACTAATTATACAATGATTAGGATTTATAAGAATCCTAACAACCAATAGTAATCCTAATTATAGTAGAATTTGAATCATGAACACACCCTCTCAAGTTGGAGCATGAAGGTCTGAAATGCCCAACTTGGAAGCTAAACGATGAAAGTGGGTAAGATGAAGAGCTTTAGTGAGAACATCGGCTGGCTGAACTTCGCTACGAAGGTAGACTGGGATAATAAAACCATCTTGAAAGGCCTCACGGACAAAATGACAATCAATTTCGATGTGTTTAGTTTGTTAATGAAAAACAGGACTTTCGGTAATGTGAAGAGCAGCCTGATTACTATAATGTGGCGGAATAAGGTGAGTGATAGACACATGAAGATCATGTAGTAGGCAAGATAACCACTTTACTTCACATAAAGTTATTTCCATAGAGCGATATTCAGCTTCAGCAGAAGAACGAGAAACGGTACGTTGTTACTTTATTTTCTATGAAATTGGGGACCCACTGAGTGAAATAAAACAGCCAGTGATAGATCGTCGAGTAATTAGACAGATAGCCTAATCAGAGTTACAATATACAGTCAATAATAGTGGTGATTTAGATTGGAGAAAAATGCCATGACCAGAACTGCCTTTGAGATAGTTCATGACATGAATAGCAGCGTCCCAATGAGCATGCCGAGGAGCGTGCAGAAACTGAGCAAGTGTATGGATGACGTAGGCAAGCTCAGGACTAGTAAGAGTAAGATAAATCAATTTCCCGATAAGTCTGCAGTAGCGATCTGGTTTATCGAAGGAAGGTCCAGAAGCTTTGGCTAACTGATGATTAGGTTCCATAGGAGTAGATACTGGTCTGGCCCCTAACATACCAGTTTCAGAGAGAATTCCTAAGGTGTATTTACGTTGGCATAACAATAAAACCGAAGGATTTCGGGCAATTTCAATACCCAAAAAGAATTTAAGAGGGCCTAAATCCTTCATATGAAAGGATTTATATAAGAAAGCTTTGAATTTACTGAGGATGGGTAGTGAGTTTCCAGTAAGTAATAAATTATCCACATAGATGAGAATAAATAAAAAAATATTTTCTAGAAAGTATGTGAAGAGAGAATAATCCACATAGGATTGAGAGAAACCACACTTACGAAGGGCGATAGTAAATTTGGAAAACCAACATCGAGGAGCCTAGCGAAGATCATATAAAGATTTCTTTAGAAGACAGACTTGTCCTCGGATGGAGAGACGAAAATTAGGTGGTGGGCGCATATATACTTCTTCCTGTAGATCTCCGTGAAGAAACGCATTGTGAATATCCATCTGATGAATATGCCGACTAAGAGCAGTAGCCGTTGCAAGCAAGGTGCGAACGGTGACCATTTTAGCAACTGGGGCAAAAGTGTCTGTGTAATCAATACCTGCTAGTTGTGTGTTGTCCAAGATCACCAAGCGTGCTTTATATTGTTCAATGGTGCCATTAGCTTTGTATTTAATGTAAAAGACCCATTTACTCCCAAGAGCACGTTTGCTAGGAGGCAAGGATCTGAAGGACCACGCGCCATTTTTTTCAAGGGCATCAATTTCTTGACGCATAGCCGCTTGCCATTTAGGATTTGCCACGACTTAAGAGTAGGTGGTGGGTTCAAATTCAATGGCTACGGATGCTAAAAAAATACCTGTGGGAAGGAGAAAATTTTTCGTAATTGACAAAGTGTGTTATTGGATAAAGGGACGTATATGAGAGATCCGAAGAGAGTGAGAGAACAGAGGAGGAATGGGATATAGAGACTTCCAGATGTCATTGCAATCATAATCTCGGAGTTGGGGTGGAATATTTTTTATTCTAGTGCTCTTCCGAGTTCCAATATTTTGTCGATTTTCTAGTAAAGTTTGTTGAGCAAATTCGGATGAATCAGACTGGGTGGTCTTCTGGAAGAAATACCTACTGGTTGCTGAAATTGTGCTTGCAGAGGTGCTGGAAAAGGTTGGTAATGATGTTGGGCTGTTAATGGGGTTGTTGGGCCGCGGGAGGAGTAACCAGGAGGCTGGGCCGCGGGAGGGTGAGATATCTGCTGGGTAGGAGCCGCGTCTGGGCTGCGAGAGGGAGAGCTAGGCTGGTCAGGTGGGCTGCAAGGAGGTGGAGCAGGTGGACTACGCTCTGGGCCTTCTGGGCCACACGCAGCATCTGGGCCAAGCAGCTGTGCGTCTGGGCCGCGAGAGGCTGGGATAGGCTGCTGAGGTTCTAGGCTGTGCGTGGTTGGGCCGCGAGGTGGGCTGGTAGGTTCTGTGGAGAAAAGTGGGTCTTGTGGGTTGGGCTGAGTTTTTGGACCTTGCTGTTGGGTTGTTGTATTTTGTGGGTTTATTTTGGCTGTTGGTCTTATACTCCCCTTGTCTTTGGAGGCCAAAATTTGTTCTCCAAAATTGTATAATTGTTGGAATTCGGTAGCATTTATGGAAGTATTGCATTGCTCTTGGTAGGGGAACCTTGTTTCATCAAAAATTACATCTCAGGATAAGATAAACTTCTCTGCTTGCAAGTCATAAAAACACCAACCTTTCTTGTTATATGGATATTCAATGAAGACACACATTCTGCTTCTGGCTCTGAATTTATCTCTTGGCAAATCATGATCATGAATATAAGCTAAACATCTAAAACTTTTAATGTGATAATAAGATGGCTTCTTCCCATACAGTAGTTCATAAGGAATTTTTTCATGTAATAATGAAGAGGATTTTCGGTTGATAAGATAACAGGCGATGAGTACACATTCTCCCCAAAATTTTTTATGGGCAAATTGGCTTGAAAATGCAAAGCCCGAGCAATTTTTAGAATATGTCGATGCTTCTGTTCAACCCTACCATTCTGTTGTGGGGTGCCAGCAATTGTAGTTTGATGCAGCATGGCATGAGTTGAAAAATACGTCTTTAAACATGTAAATTTTGTGCCATTGTCACTCCGCACCACTTTGATGTTTTTTGAAATTGAGTTTTTATCATGGCAAAGTAATCTTTTAAAATTGGTGCAACTTCACTTTTTTCAGAGATTAGATATATCCAAACAACCCTAGAATAATCATCAAGTATGGTAAGAAAATACGAGGTACCTATAGTAGATGGAGTTTTGTATGGCCCACAAACCACAATGTATTAAATAAAAAATTTTAGATACTTTATTATCACTTAAAGGGAAACAATCACGAGTTTGTTTAGGTTGCAGACATATATTGCAAGGAACATCTCTAGTGCTGGAGTTTTTAGAAATTCCCAAAAAATTATTCACCACAAAATCCGAAGAATGTCCAAACTTTATATGCCATAATGTGCCAGAATTTAGAACAGTACTAGAAAAACCATACAATGCTGATGGTTTCATCGGCTTGTAGAAGAAAATCCCATTCCTCTGCTTACCCACTTCAATCGGCCTCATCGAGATACGGTCCTGTATAACACAAAAATTGTTAGAAAGAGTGATAAAATACCATGAGTCTTGGGCCAATTAAGATAAAGAAATTAGGTTACATTTAAGTTCGGGAATTAAAAGCACATTTAGGAGTTTGAGTTTAGGAGTTAAGGAGACCATTCTTTCTTGTAGAGCAACTGCCTTAGCTCCATTAGGCAGGCTAATAGTATATGGGTAGACATTATTTAAATTGCTTAAAAAATCTTTCATACCAGTCATATGATGAGAAAGTCCAGAATCCAAAATCCATAAATTTTTCATACAAGATAATTTTTCAGATTGAGGTGTATTTGAGTTATTTAAGACAGTCAACAGCTTTGATCATTGGTCAGCTGTCAAAAAAGGAATGTTGAGACTGCTGTTGAGATTCGGCCCAGTGTTACTTGCGTTCGGCCCGCTCGGGCTGGCCAGCCCATTTGGCCCAAGCCCGTTGACTGGCCCGAGTCCACTGCAGTCTTCTTCTCCAGTAAAGTCTCCACCGCTGCAACTTCTTCTTCTGCGCCGGATGCGCACTGTGTTGGCCCAGGCGTCTGGCCTTCTTCCTGCTCCCTGCATCCATCCGACCAGAAGGAGGTTGTCCATGAAGTCTGCCGCGTCCGCCAGTGTACGAAAGGAATTTTGAGAATGTTGGCGCCGACGGTCCATTCCGACAACGGCAAATGTGGCGCCGGTGAGATTTCCGGCACACGCAAGATTTCGATGCTGCTCCTATTTACAAATTTGTGCAAGAACTATTTTTACTTTTGGCATGTGTTCTTGTTGTATTAGATGGGAGCGAACAGTACCGTACATTTTGCTATTCAAACCCATTAAAAATTGAAAAACCTGTTCTTCTTCTCTTTCATTCATGATAATACTTAAAAGATTTATGTCTGTCGTGGATGGGAGTTGAGAATATTTATCTAATTCATCCCATAACTTTTTCAAACGTGAATAATAAACGTTTGTCGAGTCTCCTCCTTGTTTACAATTTGCAAGTGCCGTCTTCAGCTCATATATTTTCTTGGCCCGTTTCTAACCAAGAATCTTTCTTTTAAATCTCTCCGTAATTCTTCTGCTCTTTCAGAATAATTTATAGAAGATCGGAGGGAGAGTTCGATAATTTTGAGATCCCAGGAGTTTATGAGGGTGTTAATTTCCCACAATTCTTCCTGTTTGTCTGGGTCGTTTTCTGGTATAGAAATTAGTTCGTCAATAAAACCCATTTTCTTCTTCGATCGTAAGGCGAGTCGTATTGCTTTCACCCATTTAACATAATTGTTGTCTTTTTCATTCTCTTTCAACTAGACTGTTATTATAATAAGTCTGGGTCCATCTGAAGATGCTACATAATAAGCATTTTTATTTATTCTATGATCATGACTTTCTTCCACCATGTCGTTGTTGATATTACTACATTCTTTTTTGTCATTACTTTTTATGAGAGTTCAGAGAAAAGCTCTCATACCATTAAAGTTTTCAGTGGACAAAACAATCCAATGTTTTCTGTCTATTATTGCAAAATATTATACATTATATATTTGTCCATATATGTGACGAATCCTAAATAAATTATATTTAGAAAACTAAATTTATGTACAACTAGAGAACTAATTATACAATGATTAGGATTTATAAGAATCCTAACAACCAATAGTAATCCTAATTATAATAGAATTTGAATTCCTTAACATCTCTTAGTATACTTTTAGTTGGAGAATATCATACCCATGCTCCAGAGTATATAGAGGAAGATTTATGCGCGGAACCAACGATCCATGTGGCCTTTACTCTCAAAATTGTTCCAAAATGAATGTTTCCCCATGTTAATAACATTAACTGAATGCTACTACTACCAGTTTTAGGCGTGTATATGTATTCTTTCTTATTCATCATAAAACCCGATGTCTTCTTTATCTTATTCACAAAACCCACGTACCATATCAACTTTTGTCTTTAAACAAACCCAAAAGTATTGTATAATCTCTTTACATTGTGTTCAACGGATCTCAAACAACTCAGAAAAATACACAGCGATGACATTGTATGACCTATTTGTCAAGGGAGGGCCTATGGCAGCAATAACCTGATAATTAGATAAGAGTGTCCAGTTCCACATTGTGTTCATGAAGAATGCAAGATAGGTGAAAATTACCACTTATTTAGAGGGGAGAAGTTTTTATGGGCTCGTTATGCCGTTCTCACAGATAGAATTTGATAAATCTTAAGTTGCTGCATGATCTTCCCATCTTTCGAGGGAGGGACACTCTCCTCCAAAGGAAGAAAGGAGTGCTCTCCAGCAGAGGATAAATGGTATCCAAGCCAGCAACTGCAGATGCTGCAACCACCGCAGCCACGATCACTATCACCAGCAATTGTACTACCACAAACACACAAACAAGACAACCAGCGGCATGATTTCTCTTATTATAATATTTATTAGATTGGGAATATCAAACCCACGCTCCACAGTATATGGAGGAAGATTTAGGTGCGAAACCAATCGATCCCTATGACCTTTGCTGTAAAAAATGTTCCATATGTATGTCTCCTGACGTTAATAACATTAACTAGTAGCGTTACTACGACTGGATTTTAGGGGTATTAATTAATTAAATGTCTATCAGGTAAGTTAGTGAAGCTCAACTGCTCTTCTAAATGCTAAAGATCTAAAAAAATCCAATGCTCAAAACTATTGATGTTGTTGGCTGCTCAAGGATTTAGTTACAATTTATTATTCATTTTAAACCTACCTATACGTACTGAAACACAAACTTCTTGCTGAGAGTAGTTCTTAGATCTGGTATGTTTTAACCTTTTGATTTTTTGTTTATGAATTGGTTTTTTAGCTATTTAATGAACCATTTTGTCTTCCCTCCTTGTAGGTTGAGGAATCAGATATTTCGCTTTTGGTAACAAGGAATCAGACTGCTGTGCTGTGAAATCCTAGCCAGGAAGCCAGAAATCGTAACCCATATGTCTATATCCTTTTCTTTTTTGAATAAAAACTTGGACATCATACTATTATGGATCTTAAATTCATTTTGTCAATGAGACTAATGATATTAGTATACTTCTATGTTATCTTTTAGTATCTCATTAGTTCTTTTAAATAAAATCAGAAATGTTAAGTTGTTCTAGTTATCCTTGGTTCCAAATACAATCAAGACTCGAAAAAGTTTATTCTGGATAACCAAATTTGCAATTTATTCCAAATAAACTTTTAAGTATTGATTTTGGATTATTTTTTTTTTCAAATTTGCAAATTTAAGTTGTGTTCGTGGTAGTACAACTAAATTGCGGATTCAGTCGTGGCGGCATCTGTAGCTGCTGGCTCAGAGACCATTCTTCCTCTGGCGGAGAGCGTCACTTACTCAAGACATTAGGAAAGTCATGCGGCATCTTGAGATTTATCAAATTCCATAAGTCGGTACGGCTTAACATGCACATAAAAACTCCGTTCCCGCTGAATAACTGATAATTTGTACTTATCTCTCATGGTTCATAAACACAATGTCAACTAGACAGTCTAAGGATATTATCACATTATTGCCGCCGTAGAACCTCCCTTCGCAAATTGGGCATACAGTGCCATCGCTATACATTTTTCTGAGTTCTATGGGATCCATTGAACACAATATTAATTAGGAGATGAAGAAGAAGAAAGACTGATAAAATAAAAAAAATTCAAATAAAGAAGAAGAAAGAATGGTTATAGAAACCATCAAGTTAAAACCATAAACATTAAAACAGAATGTTGAAGTTTCTAAAACATAATTTGATGACATAAATGGCATGCATCATTCGTTCTAAGCTTTTCACTAGAGTACTATATAAAATCTTCGTTGCTAGATTGGAAACTGATTGGAAACTAATCAACAAGGATATGAATATTTCTAGTACTTCCATTCCCACCTAATTTAAGTGCCAATTCAGCTGCAAAACCACTTCTCATAATCTGAACTTTAACCTTGACTTTCTCATTACTACTCTCAAATAATTCCTTAAACAACGCATTTCAAGATTTCAAGTTATTATTACCAACAAATACCTTTCATCTGTTATCCAATTTCTTCATTTTGGAATTTGCATAAAGGGTTGTTCCCAACTTTTTCCCTGACACAGCATTATTGTTGGAACCATTAATATTGGAACTATTATTTAAGGTAAATTCGGATACAATCTCGAAGGAAATATCTGACATGATCAAATGAATAAAATATCAACAAAAAGAAATGATTTGGAAAGATTTTGTTTCTGAAACCAATAACAAACTTTCACTCAAAACTCACTTTTCTATCACAAATAATTTAACTTTTACAAATGTTAGGGATGCAAACGGATCCAAATAGGTCTACAGCAATACATTTAGGGTACAAATTCTCTAAGCACTTTTATATTCGGGACCCTATTCATTTACCCTTCAGGTCTACTACAACTAAACACATACCTTATTGTTCAAGTCTCGAGCCTTTATTCAGAATACTACCTTGATTTGTACCAAAAAAAATTATTCAAGAAAAAATAAAGAGTCTAATAAATTAAACCAAAAGTATCATCAAATGCCTAAAAAATAAGAAGGTTCAAATGAAGCATCCTTAGAATAAAGATTCTTTTCATATCTTCATTTTTTAAATATAAGAAACTATAACATGGATATCTATCTAGATTAATCTTTAACAAAATGAAAATATGTACATTTGGATAAAATATTAGTCATTTAGATTACAACTTATCTAATTGCCATAATTAAATGAAATAATATACAAAATAAGATATATATTTATATATAAATATATAGTTACACATGTCCAGATTTTAACGGGTCCAAAATGAATATTTCTGATCAAGACTTTTAAGCACAAAATAATCTAGATCTTGATAAAGGGGAAAAAATTCGTTGCCAACACATTACCAATAAGTGCGGTGTCGGAACGAGTCCAAGTCTAGATCTTCCTTACTCATTGATATCCCTAATTAAATTTAAGAAAAAAATCTCTTCATATAATCTCATCTAAATACATCTTTTTTTTAAGCCATCTAAAACATTATTGATGAAATTATGGTGAAGAAATATCTAAAATAAATAATCCAAGAAACACAATGGTGAGTGAAAAATTGCAAGATTCAGAGTAAAAGGGTGTTTGAAGATATTTGCACAAACACTCACCATATGATAAATAAGGTTAACTTATGATTTCATGAGAATGAAGTGAATATATGGCTTTGAAAGTGGTGAAACATCATCCATCAATTAGAAGCATAGATGAATAACGACTTCCCTCTTGGAGTACAACTTGTTTGGATTCTCGACACTTTCGCTCAAATTCATCAATTATTCTGTAAGGAAAAAAAATACTAATGAATCCATCTCAACCAAATTAATTATAAATAGAACAATCAATTATAAAATGAAAGACTAAAAAATATCATTAAGCTATGCGTTATCCTACCTAAGATAGACATTGCCTCAAAATAATATCGTCTAATCAATACATTTCAAATCCATATTACACAACAGAGAAAAAGCATTACTGGTCTCAGTTTGTTAAATATAGGATTTATGCATATATAGTTAATGAGATTGATAAGAAAAATTGTTTACTAGTGAGATGTTATTCTCCTAAAAAGGTTTACTAATTACGTTTGTCAACTTGAGAAAGATGAAGTTTTCTTAAAAAAAAAAGAAAAAACGAAGCTCTTTTGATCGTATAAGGAAGGAGATCTTTTTCCTTAAAAAAGGATCCCTAGCATCTTCTACCCACACTTACATTTTCAAATAGGGTCAGGAGGGTGAGGGAGATTAGGAGGAGGAGGGTTCTAAGGATAGACTAGTTGTACCTGTATCGTCTTCACGGTGTACAGGGAGAGTAGGTGGAATTATTGTGCGTGAGAAGAGAACCATGAAGATTGTTAGCTAGAGACAATTGACGACGGGAGGCAAGTCCTTACAAAATTTCATAATTTAAAAAAATAAATATTAAACTCGAACGTATATACTTTTAGTCAAATAATCATACAGAAATCAGTAAACATTCATCTTTCTCTTATCACATAATTGAACATTAGGATTCATTACTCTTACTAGTACTTCAATTCGATTAAGCGCAGACTTTCATCGTAAGGCACATAACTTTAACATTCAAACACATGAGACTCATAAACTTTTATGCAGTACAAACATCATTACCATGACACAAATGCTTGATTCTTTCCATAGAAAGAATGAATTATCTTTAGAAAAGTTATAATCTTCAAAATTTATATAAACTTTGATGCGTGATTTTTTTTTTTTTAAAAGGAACAAACAATGTCTTTTAGGAAAAGCATAATCTTTCATAAGAAATTTTATTTAAACTTCAGAATCCATTAAACAGAGAAGATATCTAATCACCTAAAAAACTGCAACTTTTCCTTGTTCTCGAAACCCTAGCCTTCCCCTCTTTGTTGCCAGATTCTTTGACGTCTACAATAATCATAAGTTTTACTGATAGTCTTCAATATAGTCTTTTTATACTTAGGGACAGCTAGGAGGTACTCTTATCGCACTTAAATCCCTGATTTTTTCGTAATGATTTTCCTAAAAACTTAAACCCTCACCTAAAATCTTATTAGTACTAGGAACTCAACTTTATAAGAATTTCCTATTTTAACCCCTAATAAAACTTAATTAACTTGAAAGGCCGGGTTTTACGGTTATATCCAATGATACTTCCTCACTCCAGTATTTGTTCTTTTTAAAAAAATTATGCAGCTCCCCTATTAAAAAGATATATAAAAGAATAATAAATTTTTATATGATGAAATATATTTATATTATGAATAATATTCAAATTTTATATTTATAGCTTCTAACACAAATTTTGTTCAGATGTGACTTGAAATTTTCATCAGCTTATCTAATTATTCTTCCATATTAAAGAAATATACATACTAGTAAATAAATTTACGTAAGAGGTTTTCATGGATTTTTAGTGATAATATTTTGAACTAAACTCTTTTTTTTAATCTTTGTATTACTGTAAACAATTTATAATCTTAAGCTTTTGACAATTTATCCTATGTGCACAAAATCTAGCTATCAAACTCACGTTTTCCTCACGTGAAAATGTTAAAAACAAAATTAAAAAGTAATAACATTAATAAAAATATTATACTATCATGAAATCTATTAATATAAATGTATAATATAGGTACCTTGTCATATATATATATATGTATATATGTATATATTGTGTCATTAATTCTTCATGATGTGCATATTATAAACTTGGCAAAACTTGTGAAACATTTATCATATCTATATCTTTATTTTTTTTTTCAAATGATTAAATTGTAATTTTAGGTGTAAATGCACTTAAATTTTAGATATATGTCATTTTAGATGACAAAAATTTATATTATAATATAATTCATCTTACACATTTCAAACTACGTTTGTCATATTTTTATAAAAGAAAAAGAAAAAACCTGAAAAGATATATATTTTTCTTTTTGAAGCATCACATACAATTTCAAATTACTAATTTATACATATGGATGAATTGTCATACTGAATAAGTTACGTTTTAATGCATACGATTTTTCTCTTTTTCTTTTGAGCATTATATTTGGTGGACTTCTTTGTATTTGTATATGTGAGTGAGAGGGGGAGAAAATAAAAAACTAATATGTGTGAAATTTTTTATGAATTCAAAAAGTAAAAAATGAAGACTATGAAACAAGGAACTAAAACAAAAAGACCTTCTAAAACATAGATGCAAACATGTCATAACTTCATTGTACGCACATGTTATAAAAAAATTGACCAAGTCTTTTTTAAGCGAAGCGACCAAGTCATTTTAAGTCATTTAGAGATATAATATTTTCATCAACAATCTCATGAAAAGTTCAATAGCAAAAATAAATTAGTCTCATGATGTTTTCTTCCAATGGACAATCACTGTAAGAAAAAAAGTTATTAGTAGGATTTTTTTCGTGGAGGTTTTATCCTCTTTTGCTAATCATTCTATTTTGCGAAAGTTTACTAATCATTCATGAAATAAAATACATTTAGAAAAGATATAACGTTTCACGGAGATTTAGCCTTGCAATAATTTCTTAAAATATAAAGAGAAAATGGCGATAAGTGCATGGCAGTATTTATGATTCTTTATTAATATCTACAATTTTTAATTTTAATTTTTATATACGCAAACTATTTATATTCATTTTTTAGAACACGGTATCACCTAATGCAGTAGTTTTGGCGTTAGAAAGTATGTGCATGATGTGTGGTCGTTTCCCAAGGCTAAAATAATCCAATATCATTCCATCTCCAATTTGAACAATTCTAGATTTCTATCAATGTCTTTTCCAAGGCTAAAATGGCTAACAGTTCAGACTGAAAAAAGAATATTGTTGATAGACTATTTTGCATCGAAGAAGAGGCAACATCATACACACATGACTACTTATGTAGGAAAATGCAATATTGGGTTGTGACAGTTATAAAAAACAAATATAAATAGTTTAGGTATATCAAAAAATTAAATAAAAGATTGTTGTTACTTATAAAAATAAATAGTTTAATATTAGAGAAATTTGTTATAAATAATCAAATTATTTTAACTTTTCTTATTTTGTCTATAAATTTTAATTTACTTTTTATGGCCATTAACTATTTTCGAGCCACCATAAATGTCGAATAACCTTATCCCTGATGTTATCTATCAAAATTAACTTGCAAAACTTATATGTATTCAGGTATTTGTAATAGTAGGAATACACAAAAATATCCTTAGGGACAAGAATACTTGCATTCTACATGAGTTAAACTGAGGGATTCCTTCGTGAATGATAAGATTCGACATATGTAGTGATAAAAAAATAGTTTATGAATATAAAAAGAAAAAATAAAAGTTCCTGGATAAAATGACAAAAGTTTAAAAAATTTATGGCTATTTATAGCTAATTTCTTTTAATAATATGTATTAGCATGTTTTCAAATATAAAAATAATTTTCTTAGAAATTTTGTAAGAATAATATTGTAGTACGAAAACTTTATGAAGGTTTAAAACCTAAATATTTATTCTGACAAAAAAATCTTCCTTTTCTGTCTTTTTTCACTAATTATTAAGAATGGCACAACATGCAGAGATTTTACCTAATGAATTTTTCAAGTGTACCAAATAATTTTGCTCTTTGGGAAAGTATAAAATTAAAATAGTTTATGACTATTTATAGCCAAATTCCTTTAATATTATGTATCACAAATTTTGAAATATAAAAATAATTTTCTTAGAAATTTTGTAACTATAAAATTATAGGAAGAAAACTTTACCAAGGTTTAAAACCCTTCAATACTTATAGTGACAATAAAATCCTCTTCTTCTACCCCTTTTTCACTAACTAGTGCAAAAACTACGTGTAGAGATTTTCCCTATGAAATTTTCAAGTGTTCCCAATAATTTTCTCTTTGGGAAAGCATAAAGTGAAAAATATATAAATAATTAGATCATTATTTGAATAGCTAGCCTATTACGGAAATTAGCTAACCCTTTTGAGAGTTTTTCTTTGATTTATACTTTATTTTTCTTAAAATTTTTTAGTTTACACATATCTTTCGAGTAAGGTCTGTTTTTTTATTGGGGAAGGGGGGGAGGGAAGAGAATTGAAATTCATTGACTTCTTACTCATTTATTGGTTTAAATACCTTATTATTTCTCTAACACACCTTGAGGACACCGATTATTTCTCACATTGCCTCACCTTTTCTCTCTGCATCCCTATCTGTAGGCTTTTGGGCCTATGTCTTCCGAATATTTTTCATTTTTCCAGCCCATTTACCAACCCAATGATAACCATGGGCCTCAGCTGAAGAGTAGGTGATCTGTTTTGACTGGGTCAGAGATGCCAGGCCGGGCCAACCTTGGCTGCACGTTGTGACTTGACCTATATTATCCTCTTTCCCCCTCAGTATGTTAGCAGCCATTTTTCTCCTCTTTTATTTTCTTCTTCTCTTCTTTTACCTTGGCTGTCGGTATTCGATTTGGTCTCTTCTTCTTCCCCATTTCTTCATTGCGGCTTTCCGCGTCCGCTGCTCTCCTCCGTCCGCCAGTCTTCTGTGACTCTGTCACTACTATCGGCTTCTGTTGATCATTTTTTATTGTCCGATCATCTATCTGGTGAATGTTTGAGAGAGAGAGAGAGAGAGAGAGAGAGAGAGAGAGAGAGAGAGAGAGAGAGAGAGAGAGGGAGTGACACCGGTGACTCTTTCACTGTTGAGGCTTGGATCTAAGGGAGTCCGGTATCTCTTTACTGTCGACGCCTCGACGTGGTCTGTGAATGGCAACTGCTACTCGGCGTCGTCTCGGTCTTGGTGCCTCCATCCTTCCCACAGGCAGTATCTTCTGCGGTAGTGGTAAGTCTTCTTTTGTTTAGTTTCTTTATGTTCTAACTGTTTTATTTTGCAGCTCTATTTGGGCATACTTGATCGGCCATTACTGATCTATTTGGAGAAGAAGGAGGATTGTTTTGTAATAGAATAGGCATTTATTTTTCTTGCTGTTTATGCTATTTTTGTTTGTAATAGTAATTGGTTCCTTCAAGTGGTATCAGAGCCTGGTTTTCTCATCGGCACCGGCAACCTTGGAAGAATCCAGATCTGAGGGAATTGTTGAGTTCCTCAGAACTGGCTAGTGAAGTATTGCTAAACTCCTCTTGTTTTTTTATTATCAGTATTTTGCTGTTTCTATTTTTTTTTGTTGTTTCGGCTTGCCGCCGGTTGTTTCTGTTTGGATTGGTTGCTATTACTGTTTCGCTTCTGAATCACATTACGGTTCGGATCTTTGTTTACTGTTACTGTTTTTTTTCTTCCTCTGTGAACCGCGTTACGATTCTGCTGCTGATGATTGATCTGTTGTTACCGATTCTTTCTGGTTTTCTTGCTGCGGTTTTTGTTTTGAAAAATACACAAAACCCAAACCTGGCTTGAGTCCGTGCGATTTCAAGTATCTGTGCCTTGGAGAGTTTTTCAGTTTTTCAAAATATTTATTCATTATTATATTCTCTCTGTTTGTCATTTTCTGATCTTTCTGAGATATTACTATTTTTGCTGTTTCTTGTTTTTCGGTTATATACACTGTCTACATTACATGTTTTGTTGGGTACCGAGCCTCACACGTTGTTGTGCCATTTTTCTAAACAAAAAAGGGGGAATTTTTTCTTTTATGAAAAATCCGGACATTTTTATTTTTTCAAACATTTCAAATCTTTCATTGTTCTAGCCACTAAATTAAACTTATTTTCTTTTAAAACATGTCAGTTCCAAAAATTAAAACTGATAAGTTTGATGACAAATCTGACTTTGTAATATGGTGGCGGAAAATGAAAGCAGTTTTGGTACAAAATAAAATTACACCCGCTATTTGTAGCCTCGAAGAGTATCCGGAATCTTGGAAGGGTGAAGTTCTTATAGAAAAACTAGGTGATGCACACAGATGCCTCACCTTGCATTTAACCGATAATGTTTTACAAGAAATCGACGAAAAAAACAATGCTTTTGAAATATGGACTAAACTGGAAAAACTATATTTGATAAATCACTTTCAAATAAAATTTATTTAAAAGAACAACTTTTCGATTTTAAAATGAGCAAGTCAAAAATATTTTCAGAAAATATGGATGATTTAAATAAAATCGTTTTGGAACTTCAAAATGTTGGACAGAAAATCTCTGATGAAAATATTGCAGTTGTTTTATTAGATGCCTTGATTCTTTCAACGATGTAAAATGTGCTATGAAATGTGGCAGAGATGATTTATCTCTTTCCGATGTTAAAAACGCTTTGAAATCGAAAGATTTGGATTTACAAAAATAAAATAATTCACAAGGTGAAAACCTTTACGTGCGAGGGAGAGTTGACCAGAGGGAATCTCTTAGTCACGGGTCTAAAAATAAAGGGCAGTCCAAATCTCGAGAAAAGAATAAAGTGAAATGTTTTTATTGTGGTAAGGAGGGTCATATGGAAAACAAGTCTTTTAAACAGATTAAAGATGAAATACAACGTAAACATGGTAAATGGAGCAATAAAATCGACAAAACCCACAATTTTGATTTAGATGGTAATTCTATGTTTTCAGAGGTTTTGTGTGTTTCCCTTTCCTCTTCTTGTTGTAAAGTTGTTGATAATTAGGTTCTTGATTCTGGTTATACATTTCATATGACACCCAACAAACACTGGTTTCCAGATTTCCAACCCTTAAATCAAGGAAAGGTTTACATGGGAAACAATCATGTTTGTGATGTTAAAGGCATTGGAAACATTTTCATTAAAATGCATGACGGTGTGACAAGGAAACTCACTGAGATGAGATACGTGCTCGACCTTTGTCGGAATCTTATCTCTCTTGGTTATTTGGATTCTCTTGGTCTTTCTTTTAAATCCAAAAATGGTATTTTACGTATTTGTAAAGGAAACCTAGTCATGCTAAAAGGTTTTAAAAGAGAGTTTATACATTCTTATTGGCAAAACAGTTTGTAATTCAACTGCTTTGGTTTCAAAAGCTGTTCCCGAGAAAACTATGTTGTGGCATCGGTGGATTAGCCATATTAGTGAAAAGAGACTTTATTATTTACAAAAACAATATCTTTTATGTGGTGATAAAATTGATTCCTTCGATTTTTATGACCACTGCGTTCTGGGAAAACAACACAAAATAAGTTTTTCAACTACCACACACAAGTCTTCTTCTATACTTGATTATGTGCATTGTGCATTGTGCATTGTGATCTGTGGGGACCTGAAAAGGTTCCAACTTATGGTGGTAATGTTTATTTCTTGTCTAATGTTGATAATTTTTTAAGGCATGTTTGGGTCTTTCTTTTAAAAACTAAAGATCAAACTTTTGAAAAGTTTTGTGAATGAAAATGTATCGCCGAAAATCATTATAGAAATAAACTAAAAACTATCAGGACTAATAACGGTCTTGAGTTTTGCAACCGGAAGTTTTCTGATTTATGTGCATCGCATGTCATCTTACACCTTAGGACGGTTATGTATAACCCCCAGCAGTACGGAGTAGCTGAGTGGATGAACCGTACCATTATGGATAAGGTTAGATGTCTTATAATTTTTTCGGGTATCCCAAAACCCTTTTGGGAAGAAGCCGTTAGTACAGGTGTCTACCACATTAATAGATTCCCTTCTATAGCCATAAACTTTAGGACTCCTATAGACTCTAGTGTGGTAAACCTCCTAACCTTTCCAACCTTATAGTTTTTGGGTATGCGGCCTTTGCACATCAGAAGAAAGGTAAGCTAGACCCTAGGTCTAGAAAGGGAGTGTTCATAGGATATCCGACTGGGGTGAAGGGTTATAGAGAGTGGTTAAAAGGTGAACCAGGAGTAAGGGTATTTATCAATAGGAATGTCATCTTCAACGAGTTAGATAAGCCATGTCTTAAGGACAAACCTGTCTCCGATAGCCCACCAAGTGTTCCCACACCTAGTAGTATTCCCGTAAAGGTGGAGGTCACCTCTGAACCCTTTTTAGAACCCCCTTAGGAACCTGAAACTGACGGAGAGTTACCTGCACTATCCAGTAGAATACCTGATCCTCCTAGTATTCCTGAAACCCTTGATCCTATTTTAGAAGGTTTTGATGAGGAGGAAGAGCATCCTGAGGCCCAAGCTCAAGCCCTTAGGGATTACCAGCTTGTGAGAGATAGGGTTAGAAGAGTGCCTAAGGAACATCCTCGATATGGTTATTCCTACATAGTTTCATATTCTTTTGCTGTTGCATCTTACGTGGATGTTATGTTTTTCTGATGTTTTGTAAAGCCATAATCGCTCTTTATGGTTACGTGCTATGGATGAGGAAATGTCTTCTTTAAATAAAAATAAAACCTGGATTCTTGTTCCAAAACACTCAAAACAAAAATTAGTTGATTGCAAATGGATTTTTAAAATAAAAGAACCTGAGTCTTCTGATGAACCTCTAAGGTTCAAGGCCAAGTTGGTTGCAAAAGGTGTTTGACAAGTTGAGGGCATTGATTTTAACGAACGATTTTCTCCTGTAGTTAAGTACAAAACGATTAGGATTATTCTTGCTCTTGTTTCTTTTTATGATCTTAATCTTGAACAACTTGATGTTAAAACTGCTTTCTTACATGGTAATCTCGAAGAAACTATATATATGCATCAACCACCAGATTTTGAGGTTAAAGATAAAGAATACATGGCGTGTCTTTTGAAAAAGTCCCTACACAGACTTAAACAATCACCCAGGCAATGGTACAAGAGGTTTGATTCTTTTATGTTAAAAGTTGGTTTTACTAAAAACAACTATGATAGTTGTCTTTATTTCTCTGGTAATAATGTTGATAGTGCTATTTACTTATTGCTTTATGTAGATGATATGCTAATTGCTTGCAGACATAAAGCTAAGATCGAATGATCTAAAAACCTTGCTAAAATTTGAATTCGATATAAAGGATTTAGGGGTTGCATTCAGGATTCTTGGAATAAGTATTACTAGAGATAGATCTGATCGTTCACTCTTTCTATCTCAAAAGCCCTTTCTTCAGAAAATTGTATCCAAATCTTTTATGCACCTGTATAAGCCTGTTATAACCCCACTTGAGAGCTATTTCAAACTTTCTGACAAAACCTGTCATAAAACCGAGAGTAAGAAAAGAGATATGGCGAATATTCCCTATAGAATGGCCATAGGCTAGGTCATGTAATCAATGATATCTACCCAACCAGACATTACTTTTTCTATTAGCCTTCTCAGCAGATTCATGTCTAATCTTGGGAGAGATCACTAGGCTGCTCTCAAGTGGCTACTGCGTTATCTTAATGGAACCTTAGATCGAGGCTTACACTATCATAACTGGTCTCATATATTTGAATTAATTGGATATGTTGATTCTGATTTTGCAGGTGATAAGGATGGTAGAAAATCTACCTCATCCTATTTTTTTACACTAGCGGGTAATTGCGTCTTGTACAAATCTCAAGTGCAGTCGACAGTTGCTGTCAACTACTGAGGTTGAATACATCACAGCTATGGAAGCTATCAAAGAAGCCACTTGGCTTCAAGGGTTATTGAATGAATTACACGTTTTACATTAAAAAACTATTATTTATACTGATGGTCAGAGTTTCTTACATTTATGTAAAAATATGGTCTATCACGAACGGACAAAACATATAGATGTCAAATATCACTTTATTAGGGAAAAAGTCTCTAGTGGTTTAGTTGACATAGACAAGATCAGTACTGATAATAATCCTGTAACTTTTGGTACTAAAATTGTGAGCTCTGATAAGTTTATGTTTTGTAGGGATTTCTTTGATTTGGACGCGGTTTGACTCTAGTTGAGTCACACAACAGTTAAAAAAATATTGTTCGAGGTAGAGATTGTGGGCTTTTGGGCCTATGTCATCCAAATATTTTAGAATTTTCCAGCCCATTTACCTAACCTAATGATGACCATGGGCCTCAGCTGAAGAGTAGGTGATCTGTTTTGACTGGGTCAGCGATGCCGGGCCGAGCCAACCTGGGCTGCCCGTGTGACTTGACCTATATTATCCCCTTTCCCCCTTAGTATGTTAGCAGCCATTTTTTCTCCTCTTTTATTTTCTTCTTCTCATCTTTTTCCTTGGCTGTTGGTATCCGACTTGGTCTCTTCTTCTTCCCCCTTTCTTCATCGCGGCTTTCCGCGTCCACTGCTCTTCTCTGTCTGCCGGTCTTCTATGATGCTATCACTACTATCGGCTTTTGTTAATCGTTTGCTTGTTGTCCGATCATCTGTCTAGTGAGTGTTTGATCTGAGGGCGAGAGAGAGAGGGAAAGAGAGAGAGAGAGAGAGAGAGAGAGAGAGAGAGAGAGAGAGAGAGAGAGAGAGAGAAGAGTGACACCGGTGACTCTTTCACTGTTGAAGCTTGGATATGAGGGACTCCGGTATCTCTTTACTGCCGACGCTTCGACGTGGTCTGTGAATGGCAACTCTGCTCGGCATCGTCTCGGTCTCGGTGCCTCCATCCTTCCCGCAAGCAGTATCTTCCGCGGCGGTGGTAAGTCTTCTTTTTTTCAATTTCTTTATGTACTAACTGTTTTATTTTGCAGCTCTATTTCGGCACACTTGATCGGCCATTACCGATCTATTTGGAGAGGATGTTTTGTAATAGAATAGACATTTATTTTTCTTGCTATTTATTCTATTTTGGTTTGTAATAGTAAATAGAGTTTTGTAATAGTAATTGATTCCTTCACTATCTCTTCAGTTTCTTGTTTCGGAAAAGGAAATGTTTGCACACAGATTTTGGAAGTGTTTTCAAGAAATAGTTTCAAAATCTTTTTGATTGAATTTGGAGTTTAGAAAATTTAGGCTTCTAACTCTTGAATAATATTGGTAGCGATTGCTAATTGGAAACATCAAATTCATATTCATAGTTGATAGCAAGTATAAATTGGAAATTGACAATATATCTGGTGAATTTTAAATTCAAAAGATAGGGTTGAATTTTGAGCTTTCTAGAAAGGTAGGTAGATATTCCGATGAAAAATAAAACTAAGAGATTTTTGCTTTTTTGGTGTTTTTTGTGAGAAAAAGACAGTCATTTGTATGCTTTGCATCAGTACTTATTGACAAAAATGGATGACATGTCAGTTGTACATATTTTTTTAGTTTGAGGTTACCAAATTGTCGTTTTTTTAAATTTGGGTCTAGAAATTAAAAGAATGGTAGAGTTTATTGGTACTACCATTCTGTACTCATGAAATTTACATAGTTCAGTTAATCGACTTATTTTCATGGGTGGAGGAGAAGCAAATTCACTGATTCACTGTAAAGAATAGAAAATAGATAAAATTCTCTCAAACACACAAAGCTCAAAGCCAACTACAACTATTATTCCAAAATAAATAACTTAGTTAAAGCCTTGAATTTAAAGATTAGCTAAAGCTCCAGTATTTCTAACACTCAAAAAGACTTAACCTAAGATCCCCTTGAGATTACATAAAGTTCCCTAGTCCTGATTAACTTTGCTTAATAATCCAAGTCAGACTCTAAGAAATCTACTTCAACACATCATATCACATCTTATAAATATAAGTACTGAAACAAAAAGAATGGGAAACATGTTGCTCCTAATATTTGTACTTGTGTATTCATTTTTTTAAAAAAAATAAAAGATTGTTGTTACTTATAAAAATAAATAGTTTAATATTAGAGAAATTTGTTATAAATACTCAAATTATTTTAACTATTCTCAATTTCTCCACAAACTGTAATTTATTTTTTACGGCCATGACCTATTTTTGAACCATTATAAATGTTGAATAACCTTCTCCGTGACGTTAACTATCAAAGCTAACTTGCACAAATTATATGTATTCATATATTTGTAATAGTAGAAATGTACGAAAATATCCTTAGGGACAAGAATAAGTGCAATCTTCTTGAGTTAAACTACGGGATTCCTTCGTGAATGATCGGATTGTTTATGGTGTATGAAGGTAAAATAAAAATTCATGGATAAAATGAGAAAAGTTAAAATATTTTATGCCTATTTGTAGCCAATTTCTTTTTATCTTATGTATCACTATGTTTTGAAATATAATAATCATTTTCTTAGAAATTTTGTAACTATAAAATTATAATAAGAAAATTCTATGAAGGTTTAAAACCCTTGAGTATTAATTGTGAAAAAAAACCCCTTCTTTTCTACCTTTTTCACAAACTAGTAGAAATGGCACAACTTGCAGAGCTTTTACCTAGTGAATTTTTCAAGTTTTCCTAATAATTTTGCTCTTTGGAAAGCCAAGCATTAAAATAGTTTATGGCTATGTATAGCCAATTTCCTTTAATATTATCACTATTTTTTAAATGTAAAAGTACATTTCTTAGAAATTTTGTAACTATAAAATTATAATAAGAGAACCTTATGAAGCTTTAAAACCCTTGAATATTTATAGTGACAAAAAAACCCTTCTCTTCTATCCTTTTTCACAAACTATTGGGAATAGCGCTACATGCAAAGATTCTACCTAATGAATTTTTAAAATGTTCCCAATAATTTAGCTCTTTGGAAAAGCGTAAAAAAAAAAAAAAAAAAAATTCAAATACTTCATTAGATCAAATATTTGGATAGCTAACCTATTCTGGAAATTAGCTTATAGTACACGTATTTTGGAAATTTGCTGACCCTTTCGGGAGCTTTTCTCGAATTTATATTTTAATTTTCTAAAAATTTATGTTTTGCAGATGCCTCTCATGTAAGGTCTGTTTTAGGAGGGGATTGAATTTCATTGACTTCTTACTCATTAATAGCTCTAATACATAATTTTTAGCACCCAAAAATTCAGCTCCTCTTTTATAAAACACCTTGAGGCTGCCGGTTATTTCTCACATTGCCTCACCATTTCCCTTTACTTCTCCTTCTCTCTCCATACCTAATTGTAAAGTTTCCTGTTTCATAAAAGGAAATTTTCGCACAGAGATTTTACTAGTGTTTCCATGAAATAGTTTCAAAATATTTGTGATCAAATCTGGAGTTTTGAAACTTTGAACTTCCAAATCTTAAATAGTATTGGCAACTATTGTTACACTGGAAACATCGAATTCATATTCGTATTTGATAGCAAGTATAAATTGGAACTTGAAAATATATCTAGTGAATTTTAAATTACAAAGATAAGGTTGAATTTAGAGCTTCCAAGAAATGTAAGCATATATGCCCATGAAAAATGTATGTACTAAAACGAAGAGATTTTTACTTTTTTTGGTGTTTTCATTAAGAAAAAAGAAAGTCATTTGTTAGTTTGAGGTTACAAAATTGTCATTTTTTTAAAAAAAATTTGATGTCAAAAAGTAAAAATAGAATTGTAAAAATTTTGGGCACTAACACTATTTACTCATGAAATTTACGTAGTTATGTTAATCGACTTATGTCCACGGGTATATGAGAAGCCAATTCACTGATTCTCTGTGGAAATAAAGAAAACTCCCTCAAACACACAAAGCTCAAAGCCCAACTAAAACTATAATCACAAAAGAACTAACTTGGTTAAAGCCTTGAATTTAAAGAATGGCTAAAGCTCCAGTAATTCTTTCACTCCAAAAGATTAACCAAGGCCCCCTTTCATAAGGAGTAGTATGTGTAATTTCTATACAATAGCAATTTGAGATAACGTAAGGCTCCCTAGTCCTAATTAACTTAGCTCAAGTATACAAGTCAAACTCTAAGAAATCTATTTCAACACATCATGTCACGTATCATAAATATAATTACTGTAACAAAAAGAGTAAGAGACATGTTGCTCTTAATATTTGTACTTTTATGTTTATTTTTTAATATAAATTCTTAGTTCTCAAATGAAAAACTCTTATTTGTCTATGCTCATAGACGGAAAAGATTCATGTAACCGTTCTTGATCTTGACTCCAAAGTATTTTTTGGTAGCATTAAAGTAAAATATTTCTAAGAAGGAGAAGAAAAAAAAATTAAAAGAAGAAATAATTATTATGTATAGAAACTATCAAGTTAAACCCATAACACATTAAAAACAAAAGCTTGAAATTGTCTAAAACATAAGTTAATGCCATAAATGGCATGCATCCTTCTTTTCAGAGTTCTCACTGTAGTACTCTATTAAAATCTTTGTTCCTAGATTGCAATCTATTCAATACGGATAGGAGTATTGCTAGTATTTCCATCTAATTTAGCTGCCAATTCAACTGGAAAGTCACTTTTTATAATCTGAACTTTAAAGTTGACTTTCTCATTACTGCTCTCCAATAGTTCCCAAAATAATGCATCTCCAGCTTTCAAGCAATTGTCATCAACAAATACCTTCCATCTTTTATCCAGTTCCCAACTTTTCTCCCGATATAGTATTGTTGTAGGAACCATTAATGTTGGACCCGTTGCTGAAGGTAGATTCGGATATAGTCTCGAAGGTAATATCTTACATGATGAAATAATAAAAGATCAGTAAAAAAACTTATTTGGACATATTAACCAATACAAAAATTTCACCTAGATCATACTTTTTTCTCTCACAAATTATTTATATTTTTTCAAATACTAGGGATATAAATGGATCCAAATAGATTTCAATAATACATTTAGGGCCAAATCCTCTAAGTACGTTTTTATTCCAGACTCTACTCATTTACCCTTAGGGTCTACTATAAGTAAAAACATTCCTTATCCTTTAGGGCCTCGTGTCTTGGTTTAGAATACACACTTGAGTTCTCGGCAAAAAATTATCAATGAAAAAATATATATTCTAATAAATTAAACAAAAGTATTACAAAAAAATTTCATACATTTGGATAAAATATTAGTTATTTAGATCACAACTTATCGAATCACCATATCTAAATAATATAAAATAACAAATAAATTATATATATAAATATATAATTACATAATTGGTCCTGTACTAACGGGTCTGAAATTGATATTTTGAATCAAGACACTTTAAGCATGATACAAATAGGTCTAGATCTAGGTAAATGGACCCAAAACATTTTCCCAAAAATATACCAACAAGTGCGTTATTAAAACAGGTCCAAGTCTGTGTTAGTTCCTACTCATTGATATCTCTATTTAAACTTAAGACAAAAATCTCAAAAACTAAAGCCTCTATAATCACATCCTAATACACCTTTTTCATAAGTTACCTAAAAAAATTGAAATGTGGAAAAACATATAAAATAAATAATCCTAGAAACACGAAGGATAAGCTAAAAGTGCATGATTAAGAGTAAAAGAGAGTTTGAAGGACTAATGTATGTACACTTACCATCACATAAACTGGGTTAACATGTGATTTTGTCAAAATAAAGTGAACATATGGCTTTGAAAGTAGCGAAACATCATTATCAAATGGAAGCATAGACGAGGAACGATTGCCTTCTTGGAGTTCATCTTGTTTGGATTCCCTACTCTACTTCTCAACTTCACCAATTATCTAGTCAAGGAAAAAGAACTAATAAATTGGTAGAAATAGACAACAAAGAACAAATTGGAATACTTTAAAAATACCAATAAGCTATATTTTTCCTACCTAAGAAAAAGACAATCCTAAAAATGATATCATCATGCACTACATTTCAATACCATATTAATCTATAGAGAAAAATAAATCATCGTCTCAATTTGTTAAAGATAGAATCGATGCATATGTTGTTAATGAGATTGATAAACAAATATGCTTACTGGAAAAATGAATCAAATGATATGCGCCTAAAAAACTTGAGCAAATTTGTGAACATGCAAAAGATCAAGTTCTCTTCCCAAAATAACGTTTAAAAAAGGTCTTTCTAGTATATAAGGCAGATACAAGGCAAGGGATCTTTTTCCTTAAAAAAAGGTCAACAGAATGTTGTAGTGTCACAAGAATTTTAAGATAGGATCATATGCAAGAAATAAATTAATAAAATAAAACAAAACAAAAACAAATGAATCGAAAGTAGTGGGTGAATTACCTCTTTGGCGACGGGTACATTTCAGCTAGTCATAATGCTTTGCCTTATCTACACTTCATTATATACCAAGCAAAGAAATGTTGAATCAAATTAGGAACCCTAAATTTACACACATACACACAGAAATGATGATAATCTCACATAATCAACAAAAATTATAAATAACAAACAAGTCAGCCAAACTTGTCAATATCTAGTATACCATGTGCTATGGACATCATAAATGCTAATGCACTTGGACAAATAATATTATTTTTCATACCAAGTTTGTTTTACCACTCGTGAACCATCAATATCATTCTCTCTTCAATTTGAACAAACTTAGATTTCTGTCAATGTAATTCTCAAGGTTAAAATAGCTCAAACGAAAGAGAGAATATTGTATATAAACTATTTTACCATGGAGAAGAGCAACGTGCAACAGGCCTGCCTACTCATGCAAAATTTGCTTTATTAGGTTGTGAAGGTTATGAGAAATCAAACATAAATAGTTCAAGTATGTAAAAAGTGAAAAAATGATTGTGGTTGGTTTAAAAAATAAATTGTTCAATATTATGTCCCATCATTTTCTTAAAATATAAAAATAATTTTGTTATAAATTTTTTAACTAAAAAATTATAATAAGAAAACCTTATGAAAGTTAAAAAAAAAAAAATACCCCTCCTTTTTTTACCCGTTTCACTAATGAGTGGGAATGAGCCACACAATGAACGGAGATTTTCCTAGTGAAATTTTTAGTGAAGTGAATAAAAAATTCTAAATACTTTGTTTGATCTAATATTTGAATAGCTTACCAAATGTGAAAATTAGCTAATCTTTTTGAAATTTTTTCTGAAATTTATACTTTAATGTATCAAATTTATTACGATGCACACTTTCATTTATAGAAAAAAAAGAGATATAAAATACATAATTTTTTGACGTTTATTTACTCTCTAATCTTTATTCATGATGAATCTAATTCTTTTAATTATTTTCCATTTGGGAAATTGAATACATAAGTAAATAAACTTTTTACTGATTTCTTACTATATTATTCATAAAGAAATACTAATTATAAATACATTCTTTATTCTTATCTTTCTATGTATCATGTATTTTCACTTCGTTTTGAGTAGCCTACACCATACTAGATGGCGGACTCCGAAGTCTCGCCTCACGTGTCTCTCATGTAAGGTCTCTTTTAGAGGAAAAACATAGAAGTTCATTAACTTCTCTCCAAATGCAACGACTTCTTACTCTCATATAATATATTAACACAATAATAGCTCTAGATATCTAATTTACTTCATAAGACTAGAAGTTATTGCTCCATCTATATCTTTATAGTTCCTTGTTTAAAGAAAAGGAAATTTTGGGACTAGATTATGGAAGTGTTTCAAAGGAATAGTTTCGAATTCTCTGTAATTCAATTTGAAACTTTCAACTCTTAAATAGTATTCACAACTATTGCCGTTAAAAATTTTGAATTCATACTCGTATTTGATGACGAGTTTAAATTAGAATTTAAAGATATATGTAGTGAATTTGGAAACACAAAGATAAAGTTTGAGCTAGAACTTTCTAGAAAATAAGTGTGTATTCCTAAAAAAAATCTGTTTCTAAAACAAAGAGATTCTGATTTTTATAGGTGTGTTTGTAAGCAAATAGGCAAAAAGAAAAAAAAATGCATAATTCATCTTGAACTTCTTGCTTCGAGTTTTAGATCTGATTACAATTTTGTTGAAACCAACATAAGTCATCCTATGTTCTGAATTGGATATAATCTTATAAAATTTAAAATTTAAATCCTAAAAACTAATATATATATATATATATATATACATATCATATCAATATTTTTTTGAAAGATATCCATAGTTATTTATGTATTGGGATGTTAAATTAGCACTACTTTTCAGATTCGGCCCACAACATCCTTAAGAAATTCTCAGACTATTAATGGATGTATAAAAAGGTAGAGAACAATTTCTTCTGATTTGAATGAAGAGAGATGAGAGTCCGCTGATTGAAGAATTAATGATCAATTTTCTTTCTTTTTTTTTTTTTTTGGTTAAAAGTACCAAATTGAAGAGCAGAGCTGTGGATGAAATGAACTCTTTCTTTGCACGAGGAAGCGGGGAAACCGGAACTTGCAGCGGAGGCGGAACTTGCAGCAGGAGCAAGAGGTTGCGGCGGAAGTGAAAAGAGAAAGAAAAGAAAAGTATTTTTAGTTAATAAATATCATGTGGATGTGGGCTTTTTTTCGAAGTAAAGAAAATATCATATGGGTCAATGGCCTGAAAACGTTGGAAAACCCACATAAGAAAGAAACAATAATGTTATACACATATCCTGGATAAAATATGAGGATGGAAGATATATATATATATATATACCTGAATCTTCTAAAACTAATTATGACCGTGCTTTAAACATGGTAAATATTACAAATTATCAACAATGTTATACTAATAATAAAATTTGAAATATTATATTCTAATATAATCGTAATTAAAATAGATATAATCCTTGTTATTAACTTATTAAAAAAATTATATTTATCATAACATATCATCGTGTATAAATTTATAATCTCTTCTTTTTTAAATTATGATTATGTTTATTTTATGTTATGTTATTTAATTTATAGTTTGCATAAATTAGGGTGCATGTTTATTTGACATGTTTAATTTTATTTATTTAGGGCTTATGTAATTAGTTGTTTATACGGTTTTTTTTTTTATAATTACTTGTTTAATATGATTGTGAATTATGTTTACATGAATAATATGATTTTAAATGGGCATTTTGTTAGTATAAGTGTTATAATTATTCATGTTATATTTTGAATCAATTTATATGTTTAGGGTTAACATTATTTAGTAAAAAAATATGAAGTGCTTAAAGGGGATAATAAATATAACTCTAATCTATTAAGCTTAATGCATGACTTTAACTAAATAATAATTTAAATATTGATATCTAAATAACATGGTGAATAATAATAAAATAAATAAAATCATTTGATGAACTGATAATATTTATCAATATGTAAAGAATAATTATGAATTTACTGTTTCCAAAAAAAAAAAAAATTCTTAGAGCAGTTTATCCCTTATTAATAATAATCAAAATGAACTAATAAAAGTACTAAAAAAAATAAGTTAATATAATAATACAAAAGAAATAATATAGTAAATGTAATAAATAAATAAATAATAACCCGATGTAAATCATGTAATTAAAAATTATAATTCAATTAATAAAAAATTATGAATAATAAATCCAATATTGATTCAAATTATGAAAATATACAGACAACTTTACTCTGTGTTAATAATGATAAATGATAAAGTAATGTGATTGAAATATAAAGGGCTTAAAAAACTAAAAAAAAAATAATGTAATAATACAGTAAATTAAAAAATAAATAATAGAATATTGGATTTGACGTAATTAAAAAATATAATTCAAATAATAAAAAAATTATGAAGAGCGAAGTTAAATAATAAGATAAAGACAAATACATTACTTGTGCCGTGTAAAAAGATTTAAATAATATAAGACATGAATTAGATAAATATCAAATAATGTTATTGATGAAAATGTTTGAGAATTTGTTTAGATGGTTCCACCGGGAGCACGTAGGGGAGATGATGATCCAGGTCCTGTGACAGACAGATCGGTCAGGTTAAAGGTCGTGCAGTCATTGCATCACCCGGTGGTGTCCGGGGACACCACAATACTTCTGAATCCTGTCGACCCCTGCGCCGTTTGGACTGGGTATATATTATGACCCTGGTAGATCGGGATCTTCCACCCAGCCGCCCCTTTACCATTTAGGACCCATCCTTCTCCCCCACCACACCTACCGTACACGTTCATACCCTATGACTCTTATGGATCTTCTCAGCGATCACCTATATCATATGATCCATATGCACATACTCCTTCTTTGCCTCTTCATATGCTCGGCTAGGATCCGCCACCGTATAGAAGTAAAACTCAGGTGCCATTAAATGAGGTCAGTGGTTCAGGATTGCAGTTAGGTGCCTAGTTCTTCGAGCAGCTTGTGTCAGGAGTCCCGGTCGACTCATCTTACAACATAATTGATTACGAAGCCATTGATTGTGGCATTCTCTCATCTGATGCTGTACGGGTAGGGATTCTGGTACATCAGCCGAGGGTGATAGGACCCGGTCTGAGGAGCTTGATATTCTGGTAGAAATGCATGAAAATATCCTTAGGCTTGAGAATAAGTGCAATCTACATGAGTTAAACAACGAGAATCATTCGTGAATGATAAGATTGTTTATGGATATAAAAAGATAAAATAAAAATTCATGGATAAAATTAGAAAAGTCAAAATAGTTTATGGCTAGCTATTTATAGCCAGTTTCTTTTAATATTATGTACTCACAATGTTTTGAAATATAAAAATAATTTTCTTAAAAATTTAGTAACTATAAATTTATAATAAAAGTGTATGAAGGTTTAAAACCCTTGAATGTTTCTCATGACAAAAAAAGAAAACCCTCCCTTTCTAGTGTTGAAAAAAAGTTTTTGATTTTGAGCTTATGAATATAGTGAGGGTCTTTGGTAGGGATATGTCCTCGATCTTTCTATCTTGCTTTATTGGGGATACAATATTCAAGATCTATTTGTTTAACCTTTCCTAACTGGTACAATAGTTAGGGCATCTCCAAACCGGAGACACGAAATCACCAAAAACACCAAATTCGGTGATGCCTCTCCTCCAACCAAGTACAAAATTCATCACAAAATTTGGTGATATGAATAGTATCACAAAATTTGGTGATTTACCATTCACATCATCATTTTTTGTGATGGGTTTTCCTTATAATTTTTTATTAATTCTTATATTTATAAAAAGAATCTTATAATTTATGTGTTTTATACTTTAGTCCTACTTTACATAAATTAAAATTTATCTTGTACAATAATGTGTAATATATGAATTTAATTTAATTTACAATAAACTTGATAATAAAAATAATAAATTATATTAAGGAGAGTAAATAAAAATACAAATGCATTAATAAAAATTAATAATATGCATTAAGGATAAAAATGTTCATTTCGAATTAAGGAATGCGTTAAAAGAGTGTTTATGAGAATAATACACTAGTTCTCAAAATTAGTAGATTATGTAATCTGTAGTTTTAATGATTGTAAGTGTGTTTTCGTATGTTGTAATATAATATCTTTTGATTTATTTTATGTTATTGGTATTTTTTAAGGAAATTTTATGTCATTTTATAATATTTTGTGTTAAAGTCTAGATTCTTCATTTAGATTTTGCTTAATCAATTTTATTATGATTATTATTATTTAATTACTTTAAATTGTTATATAAAAATAGTATTTTGGATAAATGTGTAATAAACAAATAACATTGGATTATTTTTGTAGATTGATATATTATTAAAAGATAGAAGATAAAAAGGAATCTAAAAAGAATATTATTTTTAGTATGAGAAATGGTGCTGTAGGTTAGAGATGATTTTAGTGTAGCAATACCAAAACCACAAAATTTGGTGATGGGAGTTACGAAATTTGGTGATATGGGTTGGAGATGGCCTTAGGAATTGAAATCATCTACCATTATCTCTTATTTACTCCATGAGTTTAAAATCCCTAAAGTATTTGATTGAACGAATATAAAATTTTTTCAAGTTTTTTTACTATGTATACAATAAAAGTTTGATTGGGACGCTACGTTTTTAGAGGGTGTTGGAGTAAGTAACTATCGCATAGTGTTTGATAAAAGCTATTTTAGAGGTTCCAAAACGTTACATCTTTAAAGCGACGTAGTTTTAAAGACTTTTACATGGTGAATATGATGTGTACATGTTTTTTAGATTACTATAAGATTTATTAATTTTGTCTATTAGTTTGTCTTGTTTTGAGGTTTGATACCCTTGCGATATTTCAGAGATGCTATTATGTACGTGCTCCAATCAGCGCTTGACAACAATGTCCTTTTCTTTGTTTTTTTTTTTGAAAACATCCATTAATTCCAAAAAATTGAATTTAATTTTTCAAATTTCAATAACATATTCAAAGATCAGTAGTTAAGATACGAACTTATATATTTTTAATCAAATAATTATAAAGAGATCATAAACATTCATTTTCGGCTCATCACATGATCGTATGTTGGGATTCTTTACTCTTACGAATACTTTGCTTTGATAAAGTGCAAACTGTAATAGTTAGGTACATAACTTTAACATTTAAACATGTAAGAATAATAAACCTTTATGCAATGTAAACATCATCGTCATAACTTATATGCTTGATTGTTTTCATAAAAAGAATGAATTGTCTTTGGAAAAATCATAAACTTTGATGCTTGATTCTTTTTTTCTTTTCTTTTTTTTTTTTTTTTGTAAGGAGAACAAAACTAGTCTTTTAGGAAAAGTATAATTTTCCATAAAAATTTTTGTTTAAACTTTAGAATCAATAAAAATCAAAATAAATCTAATCACTTATCTAAAAAATGGTAGGTTTTCCTTGTTCTTGAAACCCTAGTATTCCCTTCTTTTTTGGTGGATTCTCTCGCATCTAAAACAATCATAAGTTTTACTGACAGTCTTCAATATAGTCTTTTAATACTTAAGGGTAGCTAGGAGGTACTCTCATATCGCAATTAAATCCTTAAATTTTTCGTAATCATTTTCCTAAAAAGTTAAACCCTCAGCTAAAATTTTATTAGCATTAGAAACCCAACTTTATAACAATTACCTATTTTAACCCCCATATAAAACTTAATTAACTTAAAAGGTCGGGATTTACAATTATATTCGATGATACTCCTTCGCTCCAAATTTTTTTTTTAAAAACAAATTAAGAATCTCTCTCATTATAAAAATTAATAAAAGAATAATAAATTTTTATATGATGAAATATTTCTGTTCATAGATAATATTCAAATTTTATATTCATACCTTTTAACACAAATTTTATTTCGATGTAACTCAAAAATTTCATCACGTTACCTAATTTTTTTCCGTAATAAAGAAAAAATGCATAAGAGTAAATAAATATTCTATAAGGGTTTTTTATGGAGTTTTAATGATAATATTTAGATATGGTCTTTTTGCCATGAGAAATTAGTAGTTTATACCCAAAAGTTATTTTAATTTTATGTTCAACTAAAAACACTTTTGTTTTATCTTTTTATCACTGTAAACAATTTTTAATCTCAAGGTTTTGACAATTGCCTATGCACACAAAACCTGGCTATTAAAATCACGCCTTTTTTACGTGCAAATGTTAAAAAGAAAATTAAAAAGTAATGAGATTAATAAAAATCTTATACTATAATGAAATCTATTAATATAAATGTATTATATAGCTACCTTGTCATTTACCCCTCTCTCTCTATACATATATATACACTGTCTTATTAATCCTTCATGATGTACATCTTATAAACTTGACAAAACTTATGGAAGATTTTCTTAAATGATTAAAATCTAATTTCAAGTATAAATGCATTTACGTTTTAGATAAGGCAAAGAGTATAGTAGGTATCTGAACTTTTTTGTTTCCTTTATTTTAGCATTTGAATTAAAAAATTGTCAACTGTAGCACTTTAACTTACAAAAGTGACCTATTTTGATACTTCCATAAAAAATGTTAACTCTTAACAGAAAATGGTTATATGGTTGTCATATGATTACTTTTTTAAGGGTATTTTGGGAAGAGCAATAAAAGAAAATTAAAAAATAGGATAATTGGTTCTTATTTTTGTTTTTTTATTTTTTCTTACATATCTCCCCAAATCAAATACCCTAATTCTCGGGCAACACTCAATGGAGACCCCTCTAGTGCTCATATCCTCCCAATTAAAATTTTCCTCTTCAGTATTTTGCCACGACTTCTAAGACTTCCTTTTTGTGAATGTCATGACTTACATGATCAAGTTTTAGACGTTTATGGTTTGATGACTTCTCCTATTCGTCAATTCCATAAGAATCAATCAAAGCTCTGGGTCTATCGAGATTAATTCCATTATTGTAGCTGCTTCATGTGGTAGCAAATGGCTTGCTCAAATTATCGGGCAACACGTTCTTTGCTAGTCATTTGCCTGCACATGCCTTTCTGAAAATCAAAGGACAAGAGGCCACCTTTGTTTTCAATTTTTCGGTGTACATATTGTGATGTTTTTGGGTTTTCATTAAGGGTTGGTGTTGTGGTGTATTGTAAATCTGTTAAGCAGGCATTGGTTCTTTTCTTCTTTCTTTCTTTATCTCTCTCACAGCTTCTGTTAGCCTTATTTCTCTGATGATCGATGGGAGATTTGGATGTGATTTCACTAGGACGGCGACTAGCAGTAGGAGAAAGGAGAACGATGAGGTGGGGATTAGGGTTTGATTTGGGGGAAAAATGAAAGAAAAAATATGGAAATATAAAAATATAAGAGCTAATTACTTTATTTTCTGTTGCCAAAAAAATAAAAATTCTTTTCTTTTCTATTTGATCTAATTAACCTTCATTTGTTTGAATTTAATGGTGAGATTGGATGAAAGTGTTAAATTAGATAAATTTTGTAAGTTAAAGTGTTAAATTTGACAATTTTTAGTTTAAGTGTTAAAATAGAGAAAACGGAAAAATCCATATGCTTGTGGCACTCTTTACCCTTTCAGATATATGTCATTTTTAGATGACGAAAAGTTATTTTAGAATATAATTCATCTTGCACATTTCAAATTATATTTGTCATATTTTTATAAAAGAAAAAGAAAAAAAATTGAAAAGATGTATGTATTTTTCTTTTTGAGGCATCATATATATAATTTCAAAATCACTAAATTATACATATGGATGAATTGCCATATTAAATAAGTGGTGTTTTTAATGCATAAGTTTTTTCTTTTTCTTTTGGGCATTAAATTTTGTCGACTTTTTTGTATTTGTATGTGTGAATGGGAAGGGAAGAAAATAAAAAAAAAATTAAGATGTGTATAATTTATGATGAATTGAAAAAGTAAAAAATGAAATTAAAAAACAATAAACTAAAACAAAAAGATCTTCTAAAATGCAGTAATGTACACAAAAAACAGTCATAACTTCATTGTGCACATATGTTATAAAAATTAACCAAGTCTTTTTCTTTTGCTTTTTTCTTTTTTAAGAAGTGACCAAAGTCATTGTAGGTCATTTGGAGATATAATGATTTCATCAACAATCTCATGAAAAGTTCAATACCAAAAATAAATTAGTTTCATCCTGTTTTCTTGTATTGGACAAGCAGAATAAGAAAAAAAAGTAATTTATTGGAGTTTTTTCGCAGAGGTTTCAATCTCCTTTGCTAATCACTCTATTTTGCGAAAGTTTACTAAACCTCTACGAAATAAAATACATTTAGCAAATGTTGTAATGTTTCGTGGCGATTTAGCCCTCGTAATAGCTTCTAAAAATATAAAAAGAAAACGGCAATAAGTAGCATCGCAATATTTGTGTCTTAACAAATATCCACAATGTTTTATTTTTATTTTTTACATAGTCAACCTATTTATGTTCATTTTTAGAACATAGTCAATTATTTTGATAGACTATTTCGTGTTGGATAGACTATTTTTCAAACATTATCAGAGAATATTATTGATAGACTATTTCGTGTTGGATAAGAGACAACATGCAACACATGCCTACTTATGCCAGAAACTACCATATTGGGTTGTGATGGTTATAAAAAGACAAACATAAATAGTTTAGGCGTATAAAAAATATTGTGGTTTACTTATAAAAATAAATAGTTTAATATTAGAGAAATTTGTTATAAACAGTCAAATTATTTTAACTTTTCTTAATTTTTTCATAAACTGTAACTTAATTTTTATGACCATGAACTGTTTTTGAACCACCATAAATGTTGAATAACCTTATCCTTGATGTTAACTATCAAAGTTAACTCGCAGAAATTATATGTATTCATGTAACTATGATAGTAGAAATGCACGAAAATATCCTAGGGACATGAATAAGTGCAACCTACATGAGTTAAACGACGGGATTCCTTTGTGAATGATAAGATTGTTTATAGATATAAAAAGGTAAAATATAAATTCCTGGATAAAATGAGAAAAGATAAAATAGTTTATGCCTATTTATAGCCAATTTCTTTTGATCTTATGTATTGTTGAAGAAAAAGCCTAATTACTATTACAGAAACTATAATTATTATTACAAGCCTAAAAGATAAAACACAGCGGAAAAAAAAATACAGAAGATTAAATCTTCACAAAAAGTTGCCTGGAAAATTAACAACCTGCTAATAATAAAGAAAACAGAATGTAAAAAAAAAGGAAATTTCACTTACCACCGCCGCAGTAGAAACCGACAGTGGAAATCAAACCAAAGAGACAACCGAGAAAGAGCAAATGAACAGTTACCGGGCAGACGGATGGTCGCCGAGCAGCGGCAACGCAGCGTCGACGAGCCGTGGGTAAGCGAAGGGCAGATCGAAAATGGCACCCTCAGCAATAATCTCAGCCGTGATAAGTGTCACTGACAAACCTCCTTCTCTATTTCTCACTCTTTTCTCTCTGCTCACTCTCTAAACACACCAAGGGACATGCAAAGGTGAAAAAAGAAGACCGGCAAGGGATAGAAACTCAGAGAATGCGGGCACAGAGAGAGGAGCAGCGGCGGTGCCGTAAAGGTAGAAAAGCAGAAGAACCAGAGAGAGTTCAATTAGAACTCAAAGAGACAATCAAGAGAAGAAGAGGAAGAGACTGCACAGGAAACGAGGAGGCAGGAGCGGTTAAAACGAGGAGTCACCAACGGATAGCAAAGGTTGCCGGTCCGGACCGTCCCCGGCATCTATTGACTCGGTCAAAGCCTAGTCCAGCTGAGGTCCATCATCATTGGGTAAGAAAAAAAGTGACTGGAAAACATAAGGAAATATTGGGAGAACATGGGCCAGAAAGGCCTATAATCTCCACCTCGAACAATATTTTCCATCTCTAAGGTGACTCAATTTGAGTCAAATTGTTTCCACATGAAGGAAGTCCCTGCAAAACATAAATTTGTCGGTGTTCACAATTTTACCAAAATCTGCAGGATTATTATCCGTACTAATCTTGTCTATGTCAACTACACAACTAGAGACCTTTTCTCTAATAAAGTGGTATTTGACATCTATATGTTTCGTCCGTTCGTGATAGACCGAATTTTTACACAAATGTAAACAACTCTGACTATCAGTATAAATAATAATTTTAGAATGTAAAATATTCAAAAAATTCACTCAATAACCCTTGAAGCCAGATGGCTTCTTTGATTGCTTTCGTTGCTGCGATATACTCAGCCTCAGTAGTTGACAAGGTAACTACCAGCTGCATTTGGAATTTCCATGAAATGCAATTACCCGCTAGGGTAAAGAAATAGGAAGTGGTAGATTTTCTACCATCCTTATCACCTGCAAAATCAGAATCAACAAATCCAATTAATTCAAAATCAGACCAATTGTGATAGTGTAAACCCCGATCTAAAGTTCCATTCAGGTAACGTAGAAGTCACTTGAGGGCAACCCAATGATCTCTTCCAGGATTTAACATAAATCTGCTGAGAAGGCTTATAGAGAAAGCAATGTCAGGACGGGTAGATATCATTGAGTACATAACTGAGCCTATGGCCATATCTCTTTTCTCACTTTCAGTTTTAGGACAGGTTTTGTCGGAAAGTTTAAAATGGCTTATAAGAGGAGTTATGACGGGTTTACACAGGTGCATTGAAAATTTGGATACAATTTTCTGAAGGAAAGGCTTTTGAGATAGAAAGAAAGAACAATCAGATCTATCTCTTGTAATACTTATCCCAAGAATTTTGGATTCAACCCCTAAATCCTTCATATCCAATTCATATTTCAGCAAGGATTTCAGATCATCGATTTTCGCTTTATGTCTGCAAGCGATTAACATATTATCCACATACAACAACAAATAAATAGCAGAATCCACATTATTACCAGAAAAATAAAGACAACTCTCATAGTTGCTTTTTGAAAAGCCAATTTTTGTCATGAAAGAATCAAATCTCTTGTACCATTGTTTGGGAGACTGGTTAACCCCATATAAAGACTTTTTCAAAAGACACGCCATGTGTTCCTTACCCTTTACCTCAAAACCTGGTGGTTGACGCATATATACAGTTCTTCAAGATCACCATGTAAGAAAGCAGTTTTCACATCAAGTTGTTCAAGATTAAGATCATAAAACGTAACAAGAGCAAGAATAATCCTGATTGTTTTGTATTTAACAACATGAGAAAAAATTTCATTAAAATCAATGCCCTCAACTTGTGAAAAACTTTTGCAACAAGTTTGGCCTTGAACCTTGGAGGTTTGTTAGAAGACTCAGATTCTTTTATTTTGAAAATCCATTTGTAATCAACTAGTTTTTGTTTTGAGGGTTTTGGAACAAGAATCAAGGTTTTGTTTTTGTTTACAGAAAATATTTCTTCTTTCATTGCACGTAACCATAAAACTTGATTGGGACTTTTCAAAACCTCAGAAAAACATAAAGGTTCTTTTTCTTCCACATAAGATGCAACATCAAAGGCATACGATACAATATAGGAGTAACTATACCGAGGATGATCCTTAGGTACCCTACAGACTCGATCTCTAGCGAGTTGATAATCCCTAAGAGCTTGGGTTTGAGCCTCATGATGTTCTTCCTCCTCATCGGAATCATTCAAAATGGGATAAGGAGTTTCAGGAATACTAGGAAGAACAGGAGTACTACTGGATGGAGCAGAAGACTTGGGATTGGTTACAGGTTCCTGAGGCGGATCTAAGGAAGGTTCAGAGAAGTTCTCCACCTCCACCAGAATGCTACTAGGAGTGGGAACACTAGGAGAATTATCGGAGATGGGTTTATCATTAAGACAGGGCATCTCTAACTCGTTGAAGATGACATCTCTACTGATAACAACCCTCACCCCTGGTTCACCCTTCAACCATATTCTATACCCCTTACCCCACTAGGATATCCTATGAACACTCCCTTTCTAAACCTTGGATCTAGTTTACCCTTTTTCTGATGAGCAAAAGCTGCACACCCAAAGACTCTTAGATTGGAAAGATTAGGAAATTTACCACAACAGAGTTCTATAGGAGTCGCAAAGTTTATAGCTGTGGAAAGGGATCTATTGATGAGGTATACTGCTGTACTAACAGCTCCACCCTAGAAAGGTTTAGGAACACCAAAAGAAGCTAGAAGACATCGAACCTTATCCATAATGGTATAGTTCATCCTTTCGTCAACTCTGTTTTGCTATACGTTATGTCTAACCGTTCTATGGTGTAAAATACCATGCGATGCACACAAATCCGAAAACTTTCGATTACAAAATTCAAGACTGTTATCGGTCCTGATAGATTTTAGTTTATTTCAAGAATGATTTTCGGCAAAATGTTTCCATTCACAAAATTTTTCGAATGTTTGGTCTTTGTTTTTTAAAAGAAAAACCTATACATGCCTAGAAAAATCATCAACAATAGACAGGAAATAAATGTTACCACCATAAGTTGGAACCTTTTCAGGTCCTCACAGATCACAATGCACATAATCAAGAGGTGCAGAAGACTTGTGTGTGCTGGTTGAAAAATTAATTTTATGTTGTTTTCCCAAAACACTGTGATCACAAAAATCCAAGGAATCAATTTTGTCACCACATAAAAGATTTTGTTTTTGTAAATGATAAAGCACCGTTTCACTAATGTGGCCGATCCTACGATGCCACAACATAGTTTTCTTAGGGATAGTTTTTTAAATTAATGCAGTGGAGTTGCAAACTGTTTTACCAAGAAGAATGTATAAAGTTTGCCTTTTAAAACATTTTAGCATGACTAGGTTTCCTTTGCAAACACGTAAAATTCTGTTTTTAAATTTAAAAGAGAAACTCAAAGAGTCCAAATAACTAAGAGAGATAAGATTTCGACGTAAGTCAGGCACATATCTCACCTCAGTGAGTTTTCTAGTCACACCATCATGCAATTTTATGAAGATATTACTAATGCCTTGAATATCACAAAACTGATTATTACCTATAAAAACTTTTCCTTGGTTTAAAGGTTTGAAATCAGAAAACCAGTGTTTGTTGGGTGTCATGTGAAAAGAACAACCAGAATCAAGCACCCAGTGATTAATAACATCAGTGCTTGAAGGAGAAAAGGTAACACACAAAACCTCAAAAAACATAGAGTTACCATCTGACTAAAAAATGTGGGTTTTGTCGACTTTATTACCTCATTTACCATGTTTACGTTGTTTCTTATCTTTAATCCGTTTAAAATCCTTATTTTTCATATGACCCTCTTTCCCACAATAAAAATATTTTACTTTGCTTTTCTCTCGTGATTTGGAATGACTTTTAAAACGATGACTAGGAGGTTCTCTCCGGTCAATCCTTCCTTGCACAAAAAAATTTTCACCATGAGATTTATTTTCTTTTTGTAAATCCAAATCTTTGGATTTCAAAGCATTTTTGACATCGGAAAGAGACAAATCATCTTGCCATAATTAATAGAAGATTTGACATCATTAAAAGAATCAGGTAAGGCATTTAGTAAAATAACCGCAATATTTTCATCAGAGATTTTCTCTCCAACGTTTTGAAGTTCCAAAATAATTTTATTTAAATCATCTATATTTTCAGAAAGAGATTTTGTCCCTCTCATTTTGAAACCGAAAAGCTACTCTTTTAAATAAATTTTATTAGAAAGAGATTTTCCCAAATATAGTTTTTCCAATTTTGTCCAAATTTCAAAAGTGTTGTCTTTTTCATCAATTTCCCGTAAAACGTTATCAGTCAAATACAAGGTGAGGCAACTATTAGCATCACTAGTTTTTCTTTAAGAACTTCGCCCTTCCAAGATTCCGGATACTCTTCAGGACTACAAATAGTGGGAGCAATTTTATTTTGTACCAAAACTGCTTTCATTTTCCTCCACCACATTACAAAATAAGATTTGCCATCAAACCTATCAGTTTCAATTTTTGGAACTGACATGTTTTAAAGGCAAATAGGTGTAATTTAGTGGCTTAGGAAGGATGAAAGATTTGAAAAGTTTTGAATAAAATTGTCCGGATTTTTTTTCTCGAAAAAACAGAGAGAAAAACTTTCAAAGAAAAACGGCGTTGTTTGTTTTAGTTTGTTTGATTAAGTTTGGTTTTGATTAAGCAAAACAGTGAAACACAAAGAGAGCATAAAACCTAAGCAGTAAACAGTAAACAAAAAGTATAACGAGATAAAAGGCTAAAACAAACAGTTTCACCAAATGCCAGAAAAAGACAAGACAAAAAAATATAAAATATATATAAAAGCTTTTGAAATACAGAAAAATACGCCAAGTCATAGATACTTGAAATCTCATGGATTCAAGCCAGGCTTGGGTTTTCATTTTTGAAAAACTAAAGGAAAAACTAAGAATAAACAGAGGTAGAAAAATAATAGTAATCAGAAACACAGGATAAGAAAACCACTAATCACAGTAATAGCAAGAATCGGCGGCAAGCTGTATCAAGAAATAAACAGAGATGAAAAACCAGCGGCAGGCCGAAACTCAGAAATGGAAAACAGAAACCAGCGGCAAGCAGAATCACAGAAACAGTAAACAGAAGCTGGCGGCAAGCCGAAAACAAAAAAACTCTGAAACAGTAAAGGCACGGCAGCAAGCCGAGCAGAAGCAATAATAATAACAAACTGCAAGAATAAGAAAGAGAAGAAGAGGATTTTACTGGCCGGATCTGAGGAACTTCTCAGATCCGAAAGATTGTTGACCGATGCCGGCGCCGATGAGCTGAATGAGTCTCTGATACCACTTGTTGAAGAAAAAATGTAATTACTATTACAGAAAATTTAATTACTATTACAAGCCTCAAAGATAAAAAAACAGCGGAAAAAAAAATACAGAAAATTAAATCTTCGAAAAAAAATGCATGCTAAATAAACAAACTGTTAATAATAAAGAAAATAGAATGTAAAAAAAAAAAGGAAATTTCACTTACCACCGCCGTGGTAGAAATCGACGGCGGAAATCAAACCAAAGAGATGACCGAGACAGAGCAAATGAACAGTCACTGGGCAGACGAATGGTCGCCGAGCAGCGGCAACGCCGCGTCGAGGTGCCGTGGGTAAGCGAAAGGTAGATCGGAAATGGCACCCTCTGAAATGGCCTCAGCCGTGACAAGAGTCACCGGCAAACCTCCTTCTGTATTTCTCACTCTTTTCTCTCGGCTCGCTCTCTAAATGCACCAAGGGACATGCAAAGGTGATAAAAGAAGACCGGCAAGGGATAGAAACTAAGAGAACGCCGGCACAGAGAGAGGAGCAGCAGCAGTGCTGCAAAGGTAGAAAAATAGAAGAATCAGAGAGAGTTCAATTAGAACTCAAAGGGACAGAAAGAAGAATGAAGAGACGATCAAGAGAAGGAGAGGAAGAGATTGCACAAGAAACGAGGAGGCAGGAGGGGTTAAAACGAGGAGTCACCAATAGGCAGCCCGGGTGGCCGGTCTGGACCGCCCCGGACATCTCTTGAGCCTATCAAAAGCTACTCCAGTTGAGGCCCATCATCATTGGATAAGAAAAAAATTGGGCTGGAAAACTAAGGAAATATTAGGAGAACAAGGGCCAGAAAGGCCTACATGTATCACCATGTTTTGAAATATAATAATAATTTTTGTAGAAATTTTGTAACTATAAAATCATAATAAGAAAATTCTATGAAAGTTTAACCCTTGGACATTTATCGTGACAAAAAAAAACCCCCTTCTTTTCTACCCTTTTCAAAAACTAGTAGAAATGCCACAACTTGCAGATATTTTACATAATGAATTTTTCAAGTATTCCCAATAGTTTTGCTCTTTACAAAGCAAAACTTTAAAATAGTTTATGACTATTTATAGAAAATTTTCTTTAATATTATCACCATTTTTTAAATATAAAAGTAAGTTTTTGTTACTATAAAATTATAATAAGAGAACCTTATGAAGGTTTAAAACCCTTGAATATTTATACTGACAAAAAATCCTCATTTTCTATCATTTTTCACTAACTAGTGGGAAGAGCGCTACATGAAGAGATTTTACCTAATAAATTTTCAAATGTTCCCAATAGTTTATCTCTTTGAAAAAGCGTAAAGTAAAAAATTCAAAATACTTCATTAGATCAAATATTTGAATAGCTAACCTATTCTTGAAATTAGCTAATAGTTAAACTATTCTTGAAATTAGCTAATCCTTCCAGAGCTTTTCTCGAATTTATATTTTAAGTTCCTTAAAATTTGTATTTTACATATGTGTCTCATGTAAGGCTTGTTTTGGGGGGAATTGAATTTCATTGACTTCTTACTCATGTAATAGCTCTAATACATAACTTAAACACCCAAAGCTCCTCTTCTCTAAAACAACTTGTGGCCGCCGGTTATTTCTCACATTTCCTCCCTTTCCCTCAACTTCTCGTTCTCTCTCCATCCCTAATTGTACAGTTCCCTATTTCATAAAAGAGAATTTTCGCATAGAGATTTCATAAGTATTTCCATAAAATAGTTTCAAAATCTTTGTGATTAAATTTTGAGTTTTGAAACTTTAAGCTTCCAACTCTTAAGTAGTATTGGTAGCTATTGCTACACTAGAAACATCAAATTCATATTCGTATTTGATAGCAAGTATAAATTGGAACTTGAAAATATATCTAGAATATCAAATTACAAAGATAAGGTTGAATTCATAGCTTTCAAGAAAAGTAAGCATATGTACACATGAAAAATATATGTACTAAAAGCTAAGAGATTTTTGCTTTTTTTTGTGTTTTTTGTAAGAAAAATGACAGTCATTTGTATGCTTTGCATCAGTATTTAATTACAAAAATTGATGAAAATGTCAATATGACATATTTTGCTAGTTTGAGGTAACAAATTTGTAAATTTTTAAATTTGATGTAAAAAATGAAAAAAAGAATGGTAAAATTGTGGGGTATTTACACTATTTACTCATGAAGTTTATGCAATTAAGTTAATCAACTTATGTCCACGCACAAAACAAAAAAAAGAAAAAAAAAAAAGAAAAATTGTAAGGGGTTTTTTTTTTCGTTTAGCGGCAGTTTTGAACCGTACAAAATGGTTTAGTGACGGTTCACCAAATTGCCCCTAGAAGTGATGGCACTAAACGATTGCGATGGTCTTTTTATAACCACCGCGGATTATTTAACGGCGATTTTTCCCTAATTTGCGGTAGTTTTAAGCCTCTGTAACAATAATTTCCTTTTTGAAAAATAAATATTTTCATTAGTTTCAAACTCCCGCTAAAATTTTATTCTTTTAAAAAAAATATTTGGTGTGGTTCTTAACCTCCGCTAATATTAATACATTTTTTTTTAAAAAAATTATTATTTGCAAGTATCTAAAACCCCACTATTTCTTTTTTAAAAAATTATAAAAAATTCGTAAAAAGTGATAAGAAATTCACATATTTAATACATTTATTAAGCGAAATTACAAAGAATTGTGTTTCTCGACATAGCAATTCAAGATTATCTATTTTTTAATGTACAAAAAGGATACCTGAATGCGACATCAATAAATAAATTATTTATATGATTACACAAGTAATCATAAAAATATGCAAATGATCACTTCAATTTGAATTTAGGCTTATCAATCAGTAACAAAAATCCTTAAAGTCACTTTATCTAACTTTTATTATTTTCTACTGGCTATAATATAGATTTAACAATCTTATTGTAGTTTTTAGTATTCCAAAATTCTTTTCAATTTTAAATGTAAACATTACCGAGCAAAACTAACAAGGCAAGAAAACATGGTATGATAGTAAGAACGATATTGAATAATAACAGTAATCTACAGTGTAAACTATCTTTCTTATCCATGTCTCTCTTGGTCTTTTCTAATGAGTTCCTTTGAGAAGCTTTAAAAATGCATAGTAACAGAGAACAAGAATTGAGACAACAACCATGAACATGTTGTGCCTGTAGGAAGTATCACAACGTTGCCTCCTTCATATGTGCAAGCAGGGACATAAATTGCAAACAATTCTTGTAGCCCAATGGTACATAGATAACCATTTGCACTACATAATTTTCTACATTCTTCAATAGCATGTTGCCAGATAACAACTATAATTTGATAGGAAACATTGCAATGAAAATCCAATATAAGCACATGCTGGATGACATAGTTTTTTCTCAGTTATCTCAATTTCTTAGTATATCGTCGATTTTTTAAATATTAATATAAACCTTGAGCTACATGCAAAATCAAGAAAGGGAAGAGGAAAAAAATGTAACATCCCGTTACATGCATCTTATAGACCGAAGACAATCATTTTTGTTGGTGTTCATCAGTGCCCTGTCTTTTTATGAAAGGCACAAACATTCCCTATAGATGATAACAAATATCAGTTAGCCACTATAGCAAGCATTATATGAGGTATTTTGGACTTCAACTACTAGATAAATCAATGTTCAAAGATGTTATCCTTGATTACAAAAAAACAAGATAGGAGGTACCCAATGAAGATTGTTAGCCCTAAGGGCATTATTACTTATGATTTTGATTATGATTAACATATGCTTGTGTGAGTATTTTAGCTAACCTTTTATAGAACAAAAGAAGCACTTTTGAAGTCTCAAGTCTACATTCTCTAAAAGCAAAAGATTTTGTGAATGAGGGCAAAATGAAGGAGAAAAGACCAAGCCATTCCAAGATCAAATCATTGAAGACATTGAAGACCTTGTCTATGTTAGAGTGTAATAAGGTATTTCTTTGTAAAACTCCCTAATCTTACTCTTTGGTTATTGATCATATATGAAGCTCCTTTTACGATTTTCTCAATATAAACTTTTCTTAAAAGCTAAGTATTCTTGATTGAGGTTTTGATGCTTTTGAAAGGTTGTTCTTATCTCTAAAATGATTATCAAGAATACATGTTTTTGAAACAATGAGGAAAGCGTTTGTCTTAAAAAAAAAACCTGGCTGTAAAAACTAAAAATTCGGTCATCCGATTTTAGAACCGGTCGTCCAATTTTTTCTAAACTTAGAAAAAAATCGGCAGTCTGATTTCTAGCAGGACAAGTCCGAATCTTTTTGCTTAAGAACCGGTCATCCGATTTTGGGAACCGGTAGTCCGATTTTCACATTTACTGTAAAAAATTATTACCATTACACAGAGTGCAACGGTCATTTTTTTTAAGAAAATATATATAGACTTTTTTTATCTGCCAAAAAGTAAGAAATTTGGTGAAATATTCATTGAGATCATTTAAGACTTTTAAAGAGCTTTAAAGTACATTTATTGCAAACACTTTCAATCCCAAAGAAAAATCTTCTTGAGCTTCATTATTGATCATCATCAAAAAAGAAGAAAGGAGGAGCTTGTAGAAACATTCCATTGAGTTGTACCTACTATTTCTCAAGCTCAATTTGGTAACATTGTTCTTAAACCTATCTTTCTCTCTTATTGATATCAAAGGTTTGTGTTGAAAAACCCCTTGGGTAATCCTTTGATTTACATTGTGTTGTGAATTGAGGTTGTATGCAAAACCCTTGTAGGGTGATCCTCATATTTGTAGTTGGTGTAATTTGTGTTTATAGTGGATTTGGAAAATCCTTGGGTGTTGACTCAAGGTAGTGGATGTACTCTTTGGGAGAGTGAACCACTATAAATCTTTGTGCTTTTCTTTCTAAGCTTATTTCTTATTTGTCTTAACTACAAGATTTTGTTTGGTTTGGAATTTTATTAAAAAGAGTTTTAGAATTCTCTTTCAAACAAAATTGGAGGTTTATCCTTTAATTAACAAAGATTTTTCGAAATTAGCCAAAAACCTTATTCACCCCCCTCTAAAGTTTTTTAATTGGTATCAGAGCAGAGTTTCTCTAAAAAAGGACTAACACCCTTGAAGCAAAAGATCTTTATTTTACTATGGCTAATATTTGTAATTTACCATATGTATAAAGCTCTTCTACAAATAGACCTCCTCTTTTCAATGGAACAAATTATACGTTTTGGAAATCTAGAATTAAAATATATATTTGTTCTATTAATTTTGACTTGTGGAGCATTGTAGAGAAAGGTCCTTACGTTCCCAAAATTGATGGAGTAGCCAAGAAGGTTGAAGAATTTGATGAGTTCGACTCAAGGAAGATGACTTTAAACTTTCAAGCTATGAATATTCTTAGTTGTGCCTTGGATGCAAGTAAATATAATAGAGTGAGTGGATGCGATTCAGCTCATGAAATGTGGAAGTTACTTGAAGTAACTCACAAAGGCACCAATCAAGTAAAGGAGTCAAAGTTGGCCATGTTGGTGAGAGACTATGAGCTATTCATGATGAAGTAAAATGAGAGCATTAGCGACATGTTCACAAGGTTCACCAACATCACAAACGGCCTAAAGGCATATGGGAAAGAGTACTCAAGAGAGAAATGAATAGAAAGATTCTTGATGCACTTCCAAAAGCATGGCAACCAAAAATACTTGCTATTGAGGAATCAAAGGATTTGAGACTACTTCCTATTGAAGAACTCATAGGATCACTACTCACCTATGAAATGAAAATTAAAAAGATTGAATGAAATGGAAGATGAAGAAAAAGGAAGAAAAAGCATTGCACTCAAGGCAAATGAGGATGATCAAACATACTCATCAAACAATAAAGATGAGGTTGATGATGATGAGGAAATGGCCTTGATAATGAGAAAATTTAAAAGATTCTACAAGAAAGGTTTCAACAATAGAGGAAAGAAACCTCCATTCAAGAAAGGAGGACAGAGCTCATCACTCTTCAAGTCTACGTGCTTTGAATGCAATAGCACCGATCATCTAGTAGCCGATTGTCCCAAGGCCATTGAAAAAGAAAAGGGAGATTTAGAAACCAAGCTTGAGGCATTAAAGAGGAAGAAGAAAGGCAAGGGTCTAATAGGAACTTGGGATCAAGACTCAAGCGAAAGTGAAGAAGAAGAAAAGGCCAACATATGTTTCATGGCACTAGAAAATGAGGTACAATCTTCACCCTCTAACTCATCCAATCTCATTGATGATATTTGTGATGATGATCCTTGTACCATGCTTATTGAAATGTATGGTGAATGCGAAAAGGTTTCCAAAAGAAGCAAAGAGTTGAAAAACAAAAATAAATTTTTGCTTGATGAAAACTCAAAACTTATTTGTGAAAACAAATCTCTCCTTGAGTCTCTAGAAATCATGAAAAACGAAAGGGAGTGTTCAAACAATGATTTTCAAATACTTGCTTTAGAAAGCAAGAAACTTTGTGAAAACGTTCACACTCTTGAAAAAAGCATGGTAGACTATGATGTTTTAAAGGAAAAGGTGACTGATCTCACTATATGTGTTGAAAAGTTCACAAACAGGAAAGAAAACTTTGAAAAACTTCTTGGCTCTCAAAGATCGCCTTTTGATAAAAATGGTATTGGATATACTTATTCCAATAATTTCTCAAAATAAACACGGTTTGTAAAGGCTTCATCATCTCACTCACACCTTTGTTGCACCTATTATGAAAAGAGTAGTCATAAAGCCACAAAGTGTTTTATAAAGAAAAAGATTGAAATGGGAGTGAAAACCATTTGGAAGGTTAAAGAAAATCCAACTAATATCCATGGACCCAAAAAGATGTGGGTACCAAAAGTCATCTCTACTTCTTCTTTTGTAGGAACACAAATCAAGGCCATCTAACTGGTACTTGGATAGCGGATGTTCAAGGCACATGACCGGGGACTCGTCACTTATGAATGATCTCAAAGAAACCGAAAGTGGATTTGTCACTTTTGGAGATAAGAACAAAGGAAAAATCATTGCTATAGGCAATATTGGTAACAATTCTTCCTCTCTCATTAAGGATGTTCTTCTAATTGATGGTTTAAAATTCAATATGCTTAGTATTAGTCAATTATGTGATAGTGGGAAAAAGGTTGTTTTTGAAAGTGATTCTTCCTCTATCATTGATAAGCATGAAAACAAAACTATTTTTGTTGCTAAAAGAGTTGGAAACGTCTATGTCTTTCATCTTGAAGATTTTCTTTCTCAAAACTTAAAGTGTCTCTCGGTTCATGATGATGATGCATTTTTGTGGCATAGAAGACTTGGTCACGTTAGTATGGATTTATTGAACCAACTATCTTCAAAAGAACTTGTTACAGGCCTACCAAAACTTCACTTTGAGAAAACTAAACTTTGTGATGCTTGCCAATTTGGAAAACAAATTAAGACATCTTTTAAATCAAAGAACATGATTTCAACTTCAAAACCTTTGGAACTTGTTCACATGGACTTATTTGGACCAATGAGGACCACTAGTCTTGGTGGTAAGAGGTATGCTTTTGTTATTGTGTATGATTTCTCTAGATTTACTTGGACTTTGTTTTTAAGTCAAAAAGATGAAGCTTTCATGAGTTTGTTAAACTTTTCAAAAGAGTTCAAACCTCTCTTGATTGTAAATTGATCTCTATGAGAAGTGATAATGGGAGAGAATTTAAAAATCAAGAATTTACAAAACTTTGTGATGATTTTGGCATAACACAATTTTTCGGCCGCTAAAACCCCACAACAAAATGGTGTTGTGGAAAGGAAAAATCGCACTTTACAAAAAATGGCAAGATCAATGCTTTATGAAAACTCCCTTCCTAAATACTTTTGGGCCGAGGCCGTTAACACCGCATGCTATGTTATGAATCGTGTTATCTTGAGACCTTCTTTAAAGAAAACTCCCTTTGAACTCATTTTTAATAAAACCCCCTCAATTGGCTATTTTAAAGTTTTTGGATGCAAATGCTTTATTTTAAACACCAAGGACAATCTTGGAAAGTTTGATCGAAAATCAGATGAGGAAATTTTTCTTGGTTATTCTTCAAACAAAAAAGCTTTTAGAATTTTCAACAAAAGAACCTTATGTGTTGAAGAGTCTATTCATGTTAATTTTGATGAAACTAACATTTTTGACAAGAAAGTTGATGATGATGACGTAGATAACATTCTTAGTAACCAACCATTGTATACTGAAGCAATGGAAGAGCATACTATGGAGGAAGAAGAGATTGAGGAAAAACAAGGAAACGATCAAGAAACTCAAAATCTTCCTCAAGATGTGATATATCCAACGGGACACTCCAAGGATGAAATTATTGGTGATGTATCACAAGGGGTAAGAACAAGAAGAAGGTATTTTATTGACAATTTGCCCTATTATCACAAATTGAACCTAAGTTTATTGATGATGCTTTATGCAATGAATTTTGGATTATTGCTATGCAAGAGGAGTTAAATCAATTTGAAAGAAACAAAGTTTGGACTTTAGTCCCTAGACCATGTAATCACCCCACTATTGGCACAAATGGGTTTTTTGAAATAAACTAAATGAATCTGGTGAAGTTATTAGAAATAAAGCTAGACTTATTGCCCAAGGATTCAATCAAGAAGAGGGCATAGATTTTGATGAAACTTTTGCACCGGTTGCTAGACTTGAATCCATTAGGATGCTTTTAGCTTTTGCTTGTTTTAAGGGATTCAAGCATTTTCAAATGGATGTTAAAAGTGCCTTTCTAAATGGCGATATTGAGGAGGAAGTTTATGTTGAACAACCTCCCGGTTTTGTGCATGCAAAATTTCCAAATTATGTTTACAAACTTTCAAAAGCACTCTATGGTTTAAAACAAGCTCCAAGAGCTTGGTATGAAAAGTTAAGTGGTCTTCTTCTTTCAAATAACTTTTCAAGGGGTGTGGTGGACACTACTCTTTTTACAAAAACCTCTTGTAACAATGATCTTCTTCTTGTCCAAATTTATGTTGATGATATTATTTTTGGTGCTACTAATGTCTCTTTATGTGAAGAATTTGCCTCACTTAAGCAAAAAGAATTCGAAATGAGCATGATGGGAGAATTGACATACTTCCTCAGCCTACAAATCAAGCAAAAGAAAGGAGGAATCTTTATCAATCAAGAGAAGTACACCAAGGAACTTCTCAAGAGATTTGGGATGAGCAATGCAAAAGGTATTTGCACTCCTATGAGCTCGTCATTGAAGCTTGACAGAGATGAAAAAGGTAAAACAGTTGATGAAAATACATATAGAGGTATGATTGGTAGTTTACTTTAATTAACGGCTAGTAGGCCGGATATCATGTTTGCCGTATGTTTGTGTGCTAGATTCCAAGCTTGCCCAAGGAATCTCATTTAATAGCTGTAAAATGTATTTTGAAATACTTAATTCCATCATATGATTATGGCTTGTGGTACTCTAAGCAATCTTGCTTTGATCTTATTGACTACACCGATGCGGACTATCCTGGATGTAAGGTAGAAAGGAAGAGTACAAGTGGAAATTGCCGATTCTTGGTAGGATGCTTAGTATCTTGGTACAGCAAGAAACAATCGTGCGTGTCCCTATCAATCGCCGAAGCGGAATACATCGCAGCCGGTTGTTGTTGTGCTCAGGTACTTTGGATGAAATATACATTGATTGATTTTGGTGTTTCTTTTAAGTGCATACCTATTATGTGTGACAACACTAGTGCATAAACATTTCCATAAACCTTGTGCAACATTCAAAAACAAAACATATTGAAATCAAACATCACTTTATTAGAGATCATGTTGCTAAAGGTGATGTATTTTTAGAATATATTTGCACAGAGGATCAAATTGCCGATATTTTTACAAAACCTCTTTCGGGAGATCGCTTTTCCTATTTAAGAAAATTACTTGGTATCGGCAAATTTAATGAGTAATGTGTATTGCTTGCATCTGTTTTTTTCCCTTACTTCTATTTCTCTTTTCTTGCTGAAAATTTTCCAAAAAATTCGGATGCCACTTTTGAAAATAGGACGTCCGGTTTTAAAACCGAACTCAAAGTTTTCTCTTCAAAATTCCAGAGATATTCGGACAATAAAACCGGACGCTTTCACAAAAACTCAGACGTTCGATTTCTTCAAATCACCAAAATACCGGACGATCGATTTTTAAAAACAGTCGACCGAGTTCTGAAAAAAGGGTCGGGTCAGTGTTTTAAAATCAAAATTTTCTCCAACATTTCACACTTTTCTCTCAACTCTCTCTCATTCTCTCGACCGAAGGTCCCCTCCCTCACAAGACCCATCCGATTTTGTGTTCCGATTTTCAATCTTCTTCTTCTTCTTTTCATCAAATTCATCTCTCAACACAGCAAAGAAACTATTTTTCTCTCTGTTTTGTTTGCTACAATCTGCCAATCTCAAACTCTTCATCTCCTCTCAAACCCTATCCAAGAATTTCTCCAAAATGGTTAGAACAAAGAATGCTCAAGTTGGTCAAGGCTAAAATCCTGAAGGAGGCACTAGTAGAGGGAAAGGAAAGGGAAAGAGGGTACCTTCTGGAACTGGGGTTTATGCAGCTAGGGCTTTAGAGAGGTTTATTTCAGTGAAGGAGGCTGCCAGGTTTGAAGAATGGACTAGAAATTGACGGAAAATTGCTCCGAGTCATCGGGTGGACTTAAATGATATGCAAGGTATGGAGGCTATCCCTCATCTTTTTGAACTAATTGGTTGGATACCACTGCTAATTTTGAATGAACTCTATTATGTGGATATGATATATGAGTTTTATGCAAATCTTCACAAAGGGAGAATAGAAAGAGTGGATAATATTCCACACCAATGGGTTTTGACTAGAATTGGGGGTAGGGATATTACATTTGATGATAGATTGATAAATGAAAATTTGGAAACTCCTGAAGATGGTATAAGATTTTACACCAAGAACAAAAAATTCTTTGATCCTAACTTATACAGTGAAAGATGGTTTGAGGAAATTTTCACTAGGGGAGAGGTTTTAAAGAGACATCATGATAGGAATGTTAACAAGCTTGATGCTTATGGGAGATTGCTCCATCACATGATCTCTACCATCATTATTCCAAATGTTGGGCAATAAATCATCTATCACCAACATGCACACATTTGTGATGCTAGCCTTACATGAACATAGGAGGATGAGTTTTGGTTATATGGCTATAGAACATATGCTAGCTACATAATCCTCCTCAAAAAAATGCTTGTCGTATGGTTGCTTTATCACAAAAATCCTCCAACACTTTGTGATCAATTTGGTTGGCATTGGTGATCACATTGGCCATGGAAAAATCTACACTCAACAAACCTTCAAAAGGATGGGGTTTGAAAAAAATGACAATGGGACATTCATCCGAGATGGACAAGATGATGATGACGATGATGAGGAAGATGATGATGAAGATCAAGAGGATATGAATGTGGAAGAAGAGAAAAGTGACGAAGAAACAGAGGTTGAAATCCAAAGAAGAGAAACAAGGCAAAAGAACCGACAAGAAAGAATAGAGGAAGGCTCATCTTCGGGGAGCATGAGTCATCTAATGAATATGATAGCCTCTCTACAAACGTCAATAAACACTTGGTTTGATGCATTCGACTGTCGCTTTGAGGTTTTGGATGGGAAAGTTTTCAACATTCAAGAAAGGCTTGATGCATTGGATCAAAAAATGACCAACACACAAGAACGGGTTAAGAGACTCGAGCAAGGAGGAGGAGATAGAGAATATTGAGATTTATTTTATAAAATCTTCTCTTTTTCCTTTGTTTTGTCTATGACTCTTTTCAAATTCCTTGTGGTTTCTTTCTCTTAATGTTATCTTAATTTACTTTTGTTATGCTAAGTGATCCATTTGTTGCTATCTTTGCTTGGACTCTTTTGTTATGGACTTCATGATGATAACCTAATGTTGAAAGTCCAATTACTACCTCTTTTATGATCCCTTGAAATTTCTCTCCTAAGATCCTTTTTGATTTATGACAAAAGAGGGAGAAAATAGTGCAAGATGTAAGGGGGAGAAATCTTTGTTGATTATATGTTGATGCTTATGACTTGTTTATGCCTTGTTGGTGCCTTAGTATTTCCTATACTTTGTGGTGTTGCTATGGGCTATTTGGCCTAGTTTGGTCTTGTGGCTATTTGGCTTAATTTGGTCTTGTGATATTCTTTAGCCATATTTGATATAAAGCATGTGTTTAGGGGGAGTTATCTATCTCTTATGGGGATTGTAGTGCTTTGTTCTTATTATTGATCATTTTTGAAGCATCACCATACTTTTACTCTTGCTCTTTTGTTCTTCTTGCATTTGTGTTTGTCATAATCAAAAAGGGGGAGATTGTTAGCCCTAAGGGCATTATTACTTATGATTTTGATTATGATTTACATATGCTTGTGTGAGTGTTTTAGCTAACCTTTCATAGAACAAAAAAAGCACTTTTGAAGTCTCAAGTCTACATTCTCTAAAAGCAAAAGATCTTGTTAATGAGGGAAAAATGAAGAAGAAAAGACCAAGACATTCCAAGATCAAATCATTGAACACATTGAAGACCTTGTCTATGTTAGAGTGTGAGAAGGTATTTCTTTGTAAAACTCCCTAATCTTACTTTTTGGTTATTGATCATATATGAAGCTCCTTTTACGATTTGCTCAATATAAACTTTTCTTAAAATCTAAGTATTCTTGATTGAGGTTTTGATATTTTTGAAAAGTTCTTCTTATCTCTAAAATGATTATCAAGAATACATATTTTTGAAACAATGAGGAAAGCTTTTGTCTTAAAAAAAAAAACTGGCTGTAAAAACAAAAAATTCGGTCATCTGGTTTTAGAACCGGTCGTCCGATTTTTTCTAAACTTAGAAAAAAAATCGACAGTCCGATTTCTAGCATGACAAGTCCGAATCTTTTTGCTTAAGAACCGGTCGTCCGATTTTCACATTTACTGTAAAAAATTATTACCGTTACACAGAGTGCAAACATTTTTTAAAAGAAAATATATATAGACTTTTTTGATCAGCCAAAAAGTAAGAAGTTTGGTGAAATATTCATTGAGATCATTTAAGACTTTTAAAGAGCTTTAAAGTAAATTTATTGCAAACACTTTTGATCCCAAACAAAAATCTTCTTGAGCTTCATTATTGGTCATCATCAAAGAAGAAGAAAGGAGGAGCTTGTAGAAACATTCCATTGAGTTGTACCTACTATTTCTCAAGCTCAATTTGGTAACATTGTTCTTAAACCTATCTTTCTCTCTTATTGATATCAAAGGATTGTGTTGAAAAACCCTTGGGTAATCCTTTGATTTACATTGTTGTGAATTGAGTTTGTGTGCAAAACCCTTGTAGGGTGATCCTCATATTTATAGTTGGTGTAATTTGTGTTTATAGTGGATTTGGAAAATCTTTGGGTGTTGACTCAAGGTAGTGGATGTAACTCTTTGAGCGAGTGAACCACTATAAATCTTTGTACTTTTCTTTCTAAGCTTATTTCCTATTTGTCTTAACCACAAGATTTTGTTTGGTTTGGAATTTTATTAAAAAGAGTTTTAGAATTCTCTTTCAAACAAAATTGGAGGTTTATCCTTTAATTAACAAAAGTTTTTCGAAAATTAGCCAAAAAACCTTATTCACCCCCCATCTAAGGCTTTTCAGAGATCAGTAAAAATAGGTTCATCCACATAAAATTGAAGCTAAGCTGCCTCTTCCTCTGCAAAAATGCAAGATTAAGTAAAGACACATTTACAAGAAAAAAATAAATATTGTTGGAGAATAAAGCTCCTAATTTCTATTACAATATACTAATTACTATTACAAATTAAAGAAAAATCATCGGAAGAATAAAAACAGAAACTGAAGATTCAATCATCAAGAACAAAAAACAATAACTAAGCAATAAGGCAATCTGCAAAATCAACACCTAGTTAATATCAAAGCAAAACCAAAATGAACAAAGAGTAGTTCTTCTTACCACCGCCGTGGTGAAACTAGCAGCAGAAAATCAAAGAGATAACCAAGGAGCGGAAATCGAATGGCCACCAGACCTGTAAACGGATGCCGAGCAGCAGGAACTCCGCGTTGAGGCACCGAAGGTAAGCAAGGAGATGATCGGGTGTTAAACCCTTAGGAAAGGCCTCAGCCGTGATGGAAATCACCGGCAACTCTCTTTCTCTATCTCTCTCTTTTTTTTTTCCTCACGGCTCACCCTCTAACCACACCAACGGACAATCAAATGTGACAAAGAAGACCGATGAACAACAGAGAAGCATTGAGCACCGGAACAGAGAGAGAAAAGCAGCGGCGGAGCCGCAGAATCAAGAGGAAACTAGAGAGTCCTGAAGACTTCAAAATATAGAGAATGAAGAGATGGTTCAGAGGAAGAGAGCAAGAGACTGCACAGAAAATGAAGCAACAACAGTAATAAAAAGAGGGAAGGGCGCGGGTCATCAACGGACTGCCCGGGTGGCCAACCCGAACCGCCGGGGCATCTCTTGACCCAGTCAAGGAAAAAATGAAGAGAGCCTATTCCAAAGGGGGCTGAGGCCCAATACATCATGGGGTTAAGCAAAAAAAAAGGGAAGGAGAAATTGGGCAGAAAAATGCAGAACATATTGGGTGAACATGGGCTTGAAAATAGGGCTGTAAACGGGGCGGGTCTTACCCGTACCCGCACGGGTCTGTACCCGTTTTTAGCGGGTAAGGTTTAAATTTTATACCTGCGGACCCGTACCCGTACCCGTATTTATACTGCTATATGGGTCCGGGTAAGGTATGGTGATACCCAGACCCGTATACCCGTATACCCGTATTATTAAAATAATAATATATTTTATATATTATATTATATTATATTAATATATAATTTATAATTTTTCAAACATATTATTTTACTCTTATCTTTAACCCTAACCTACTACCTCTACTCTACCTACCAACCAACTACACTCACACTATGACGATTTTGTGTATATTTGAACTTTTAATTATGTGAATTAGAGATGTTAAATGATTTTATTTGTTGAAAGAAATGTTAAGGAGATTATGTTAATCATGTTAAAATTTTTATTTTTTGAATTATACATTGTTTTACATATTTTTGTTTAACAGGGAAATAAAATAGAAAAATATCATACGGGTACGGGTACCCTGGACCCTGGAGGGTTGGGTCTGGGTCCAGAATTTTATACCCTGGAGGGTATGGGTCTTGGTCTGGGTCTAAATTTCACTATAAGGGTACGGGTCCGGGTCTGCGGGTACCCTGAGGGTCTGGACCCGTTTACAGCCCTACTTGAAAAGCCTACAGATATGATAGAAGTGAACTAGCATAAAAAAGAGGTGCATACCAGATAGACGAAGTTCATTGATTCTCTTCCATGCATAAGCTGCCTTTCTGAGAGTGTTCTTGAATAGCTCCTTTGCGGGCACAGTTCTCTTATCCTTTGCAAACGCCTAAAACCCAAAAGGAACACACTTACAAAATATTAGTATTGAGAAGCCGTCACATATGAAGTCAAATGTTAGTTCTTTTTGTAAGACATTCATGTTTCCAGCTCCTAACAACATCAAGAGCGACATACATCTAATTCATAATTTGTAACATATTCAAGTTAAGCACATTAGTATCTAAAAAAAAAAATCTAGGAAATTAGTACTAACATGCATCTTGTAATATTTAAGAGAAGAAAAAAGATAAGAGAAAGCTTCACTATAGAATTAAAAACTATCACGTTCAAGAACAATGATCCATTAACCAGTAAAACCAAGAATGGTTAAGATGATGATTAATATTTCAGAGTCATCAAGAGTTGGATTCCTTATATTTCTCGAGCAAAAAGGAAAAATAATCCTTATTATTCAAACAAGCAAATCTCATAAGTCAATAAAAGCTATATAAAGTTGGACCCACACACATAAATTAAATAAAGAGGAGTTTCAAGGATGATAAGAAAAGCTCTGAGATGTGGTAAAATAGTTAAGCATTTTTTATACTTCAAAGGGAGACTTACTCTTTACCTTATTAAAAACAAAAAGAAGGGGATAAAAAAGGTTCAAATTATGTAGTTTGAAGCATACTGTATGGTAGGAATCAAAATTAGAGAATAGACAGAAAAATATAAGCAGACCAAACAAGGTAAACTAATTATAATAAGTTGCTTAACATTATGTCTAATGCATTTTTGCAAGGGAGACACTGCCAACCTAATGTTATGGGAGAATAATCAGGACTCCAAGCAATTTTGATCATACCTGCTTCTTTTTTAAGCATAAGCATGTTACCTTAAAAAACAAAAACGTTCAATTTACTCATATAGTCCTACAATATAATTTAAAGAATATTACTACAATATAGTCATGAAAATAACTAGGATTAGTATAAGATCTAAGATAGAACGCAAATCTATGACTTAAACATCTGTTATCGAATCTCTAAATTTCTTTCTTTACTTGACACTGGTCATTCCCATGTGCAATAAGTTATGTTACAAATCTTAATGACCCACTAATGCATTTTTAGATCATACAAAATTTCATTCTTATAAATTCCCTTGAAACAACTCACTCCTCTTATGTAGAAGCACAAGCGAAATAAGTGGATTTTTAGTTGTACAAAAAGATGACAAAATAGTCAAAATTTTCCCAAACAAGCATTTGACAGTTACAACTCGATCGATATTCTTCTCATTAAGTATGTCTGCAAATTCAAATAGTGAATGCAAATTGTTGGATAGATTGAGAAGGCAGAGAAGAGGAAGAATCTCTAACCCTTGCAATGTCGTGAAAGATCAAGAAACTGAGGTCTACTTTTTGCTCGTTCCTCTTCTCCAAGAGCTTGGACATTGTTGCAGTCATTTTTTACTAAATTCGAGATATTACCTGACTGGTGAATTTCAGGAGGAGCCGGAGTAAGAGGAGGAGACCGAGATATAGTGTTGCCGGTACATGCATGCTAGAATGTTTCTTATTGCAGCTTGATCGAGTTGCCTGGCCACTTCTAGCAGCAGGATGCCCTATGCTACTGGTAGAGCAGCAAGCCATGAGTGTGACCTAAGTTTGGGATTGCTAAACTACAAGTTGAATGTGTCCATAGAGGATAGGAGAAGAACTGAAGAAGCAACGATGAAAGCTAGAAAAATTGTAATATTCTAGTTGCGTAGGTCACATAAACCGCCGCTAAATGATGGAATCTATGTAGGTTTTAAAAACCCTTGCAAAAGAACCTCTGTAAACATCACTATTTTTTGTAGTGACGGGTATAGGAGAAGCCAATTCACTGATTCTCTGTAGAGAATACAAAATAGAGAAAACTCTCTCAAACATACAAAGTTCAAAGCCCAACTAAAACTATCCAAAATAACTGACTTGCTTAAAGCCCTAAACTTAAAAAATGGCTAAAACTCTCACTAATTCTTACACTTCAAAAGGCTTAACCTAAGCCCCCTTTTATAAGGAGTAGTATGAGTAATTTCTATACAATAGAAATTTGAGATAATATAAGGTTCCCTAGTCCGAATTAACTTAGCTTAAAAATACAAGTCAAACTCTAACAAATGTATTTCAACACATCATATCATGTATCATAAATATAATTACTGAAACAAAAAGAATAGGAGACATGTTGCTCTTAATATTTTTACTTGTATATTCTATTTTTAATATAAATTCTAATTCTCAAATTAAAAACATTTATTTGTCTATGCTTATAGGCAGAAAATATTCATGTAACTTCTCTTGATCATGATTCCAAAGTATATTTTGTTAGCATAAAAGTAAAATATTTCTAAGGAAAAGTAAAAAAATTAAAAGAAGAAAGAATGATTATATATAGAAACTATCAAGTTAAACCCATAAAACATTAAAACAAAAGGTTGAAATTTTTTAAAACATATTTAATGCCATAAATGACATGCATCCTTCTTTCAAAATTCGCACAAGAATACTCTATTAAAATCTTTGTTCCTAAATTGGAAACTAATCAATCGCGATAGAAGTACTACTAGTAGTCCCATCTATTTGCTGCAAATTCAGCTGGAAAGTCAGCATTTATTATGTAAACTTTAAACTTAACTTTCTTATTACTGCTGTCCATCAATTCCCAAAAAAATGTTCTCAAACTTTCAAGTCATTGTAATCAACAAATACCTTCCATCTTTTATCCAGTTTCTTCATTTTTGGAATTTACATAAAGGCAGTAGTTCTTTTCTTCTTCTTTCTTTCTCTCTCTCACAGCTTCTGTTGGCCTGATTTCTCTGATGATCGGGTAGTGATTTGGGGTGAGAGCTTTCGATGTGATATCACAAGGAAAACGGCTAGCAGTAGGAGAAAGGAGAAAGATGAGGTGGGGATTAGGGTTTGATTTGGGGGAAAAAATGAAAGAAAAAATATAGAAATATAAAAAATAAGAGCTAATGATTTTATTTTCTATTAAAAAAAATATATGTTCTTTTCTTTTCTATTTGATATAATTACCCTTCATTTGTTTGAAATTAATGGTTAGATTGAATGAAAGTGTCAAATTAGATAAATTTTGTAAGTTGAAGTGTTAAAATTGACAATTTTTAGTTTAGTGTTAAAATAGAGAGAAAAAAAAAAAAAAAGGCTTATATGCTTGTAGCTGTCATTTTAGATAACAAAAATTTATTTTATAATATAATTCATTTTACACATTTCAAACTACATTTGTCATATTTTTATAAAAGAAAGATAAAAAAATTGAACAGATATATATACATATATGTATATATATATATATATATTTTGAAGCATCACATACATGATTTCAAATAACTAAATAATACATATGGGTGAATTGCCATATTGAATAAGTTGTGTTTTTCACGCATACAATTTTTTTTTTTGGGCATTATAGTTGTCGACTTTTTTGTATTTGTATGTGTGAATGAGAGGGAAGAAAATAAAAAAATTAAGATGTGTACAATTTATTAGGAATTCAAAAAGTAAAAAATGAAGACTAAAAAACAATAAACTAAAACAAAAAGACCTTCTGAAACTCAGTAGGTCACACAAAAAACATGTTATAACTTCATTGTGCACATATGTTATAAAAATTGACCAATTTTTTTTTTTTTTTTAAGAAGTGACCCAAGTCATTGTAGGTCATTTGGAGATATAATATTTCATCAACAATCTCATGAAAAGTTCAATAAAAAAAATAAATTAGTTTCATCCTATTTTCTTCTATTGGACAAGCGCAATAAGAAAAAAAAGAAAGTTATTTATTGGAGTTTTTTCCCAGAGGTTTTAACCTCCTTTGCTAATCACTCAATCTTGCGAAAGTTTACTAAACCTCTTCGAAATAAAATACATTTAGGAAATGTTATAACGTTTCGTGGCGATTTAGCCCTTGTAATATTTTCTAAAAATATAAAGAGAAAATGGGGATAAGTAGCATCACAATATTTATGCTTTTTTACAAATATCCACAGTGTTTTATTTTTTATATATTCAACCTATTTATGTTTATTTTTAGAACACAACATTGTCTAATGCAGTAGCTTTTGGCGTTAGAATGTACGTGTGATGTGGGGTCTCTTTTCCCAAGGTTAAAACAGTCCATCAACATCTTTCCCTCTCCAGTCTGAAAATTTTAAGATTTCTATCAACGTCATTTCCAAGGCAAAAATAGCTAATTGTTCAAACAAAAAAGAGAATATTTTTGATAAACTATTTCGTGTTGGAGAAGAGAAAACACATAACACATGCCTACTTATGCCAGAAACTACCAGATTAGGTTGTGACGGTTATAAAAAGAAAAACATAAAAATAGTTTAGGAATATAAAAAAATTAAATAAAGATTGTGGTTACTTATAAAGGTAAATAGTTTAATATTGAGAAATTTGTTATAAATAGTCAAATTATTTTAACTATTCTCAATTTGTCCATAAACTGTAACTTATTTTTTACGGCCATGACCTAATTTTTGAACCACTATAAATGTTGAATAACCTTCTCCGTGATGTTAACTATCAAAGTTAACTCGCACAAATTATATGTATTCATGTATTTGTAATAGTAGAAATGCACGAAAATATCCTTAGGGACAAGAATAAGTGCAATCTTCATGAGTTAAGCTGCAGGATTCCTTCGTGAATGATAGGATTGTTTATGGATATATAAAGGTAAAATAAAAATTCATGGATAAAATAAGAAAAGTTAAAATATTTTATGCCTATTTGTAGCCAATTTCTTTTTATCTTATATATCACTATGTTTTGAAATATAATAATAATTTTCTTAGAAATTTTGTAATTATAAAATTATAATAAGAAAATTCTGTGAAGGTTTAGAACCCTTGAATATTTATCGTGACGAAAAAACCCCTTCTTTTCTACCCTTTTTCACAAACTAGTAGAAATGGCACAAGTTGCAGAGATTTTATGTAGTGAATATTTCAAGTGTTCCTAATAATTCTGCTCTTTGGAAAGCGGAACATTAACATAGTTTATGGCTATTTGTAGCAAATTTCCTTTAATATTATCACCATTTTTTAAATATAAAAGTAAGTTTCTTAGAAATTTTGTAACTATAAAATTATAATAAGAGAACCTTATAAAGCTTTAAAACCCTTGAATATTTATAGTGACAAAAAAAAAAAAAACCCTCATTTTCTATCCTTTTTCACTAACTAGTGGGAATAGCGCTACATATAAAGATTCCACCTAATGAATTTTTAAAATGTTCCAAATAATTTAGCTCTTTGGGAAAGCATAAAGTAAAAAAATTCAAAATACTTCATTAGATCAAATATTTGAATAGCTACCATTCTTGAAATTAGCTAATAATTAACATATTCTGGAAATTTGCTAACCCTTTCGAGAGCTTTTCTCGAATTTATATTTTAATTTTCTAAAAATTATATTTTACAGATGCCTCTCATGGAAGTTCTGTTTTAGGGGGAATTTAATTTCATTGACTTCTTACTCATTAATAGCTGTAATATATAATTTTTTAGCACCCAAAATTTTAGCTCCTCTTTTATAAAACACGTTAAGGCTGCCAGTTATTTCTCACATTGCCTCACCCTTTCCCTTTACTACTCCTTATCTCTCCATCCCTAACTGTACAGTTCCCTATTACATAAAAGGAAATTTTCACACAGAGATTTTACAAGTGTTTCCATGAAATAGTATCAAAATATTTGTGATTAAATTTGGAGTTTTGAAACTTTAAGCTTCCAACTCTTAAATAGTATTGGCACCTGCAGCTACACTGGAAACATCGAATTCATATTCGTATTTGATTGCAAGTATAAATTGGAACTTGAAGATATATCTAGTGAATTTAAAATTACGAAGATAAGGTTGAATTTAGAGCTTTCAAGAAAGGTAAGCAAGTATGCCCATGAAAAATGTATGTATTAAAACGAAGAAATTTTTTCTTCTTTTGATGTTTTCTTTAAGAAAAAAGAAAGTCATTTTTATGATTTGCATAAGAATGTAATGACAGAAATTGATGAAAATGTCAGTTTGACGTATTTTCTTTGTTTGAGGTTACAAAATTGTCATTTTTTAAAATTTGATGTCAAAATTTAAAAAAAGAATTGTAAAATTTTTTTGGGGGGCAATAATATTATTTACTCATGAAATTTACATAGTTAAGATAATCGAGTTATGTCCACAAGTGTAGGAAAGCCAATTCACTGATTCTCTATTGAGAAAAAAAATAGCGAAAACTCCCTCAAACACACAAAGCTCAAAGCCCAATTAAAACTATAATCGCAAAATAACTAACTTGGTTAAAGCCCTGAATTTAAAGAATGGCTAAAGCTCCAGTATTTATTGCACTCTAAAAGATTAACCAAAGCCCCCTTTCATAAGGAGTAGTATGAGTAATTTCTATATAATAGCCATTTGAGATAACATAAGTTTCTCTAATCAAACTCTAAGAATTCTATTTCAACATATCATATCACATAATGATAGGAGCGGAACGGAAGTAAGTGAAACGAACGGGCAAGGAGCAGAGGGATCCAAACTTTCTTGGAAGAAATTCCAGTGAACAAGTATCAAGCGGTTATTTTAAGTAAATAAAAAATGGGATTTTGGAGAAGGAACGAAAGTATGCTCGACTGTAAAGGAGAAGGAAGGGCCTTGTTAACACTATGGTTTTTTAGATGCGAATTTTGAAGCGATAGGAGTCTAACTCTCACCGAGCGATGATTCGCCTTTTTTTATGCTTTTCCTGCGGCGTATCGATGAGATTTACACCCTTGTCTTCCACTTGATGCGGATTACCGAGAAAAATTTACTGATGATTGGACATATTAAGTCGAGCGAGCTTTCGCGAATACTTTTCAAAGACGAAAAGCCCACGGAGCGGGCTCTTTCTTCCATTCCACCTTGTCCTGCAGGCAAACAAGACAAGTCTGTACGTAGGCTTCAACATCATCTTCCATGTGTGGCCAAAAGAAATGTCAAATATAATTACTATAACAAAAAGAGTGGGAGACATGTTGCTCTTAATATTTGTACTTGTATGTTCATTTTTTAATATAAATTCTTAATTCTCAAATTAAAAACTCTTATTTGTCTATGCTCATAGCGGAAAAAGATTCATGCAACCGCTCTTGATCATGACTCCAAAGAATTTTTTGTTAGCGTAAAAGTAAAATATTTCTAAGAAGGAAAAGAAAAAAATTAAAAGAAGAAAGAATTATTATATATAGAAACTATCCAGTTAAACCCACAAAACATTAAAAATAAAAGCTTGAAATTGTCTAAAACATAATTTAATGCCATAAATGGCATGGCGTCCTTCTTTCCAAAGTTCCCACTAGAGTACTCTATTAAAATCTTCGTTCCTAGATTGGAAACTATTCAATACAGATAGGGGTATTTCTAGTATTTCCATCTATCTTAGCTGTCAATTTAGTTGGAAAGTCACCTTTTATAATCTGAACTTTAAACTTGACTTTCTCATTACTGCTCTCCAATAATTCCTCAAATAATGCATCTCCAACTTTCAATCCATTGTCATCAACAATTACCTTCCATCTTTTTTCCAGTTTCTTCATTTTGGAATTTACATAAAGGGTTGTTTCCCAACTTTTTTCCCGACATAGTATTGTTGTAGGAACCATTAATGTTGGACCCATTGCTGAAGGTAGATTTGGATATAGTCTCGAAGGTAATATCTAACATGATGAAATAAAAAAAGATCAGTAAAAAAAAAAATTATTTGGACATAGTAACCAATACAAAACTTTCACCTAGATCATACTTTTTTCTCTCACAAATAATTTATATTTTTTCAAATACTAGGGATATAAATGGATCCAAATGGATTTTCAATGATACATTTAGGGCCAAATCCTCTAAGTACGTTTTTATTCCGGACTCTACTCATTTACCCTTACGGTCTACTATAAGTAACAACATATCTTATCCTTTAGGACCTCATGTCTTGGTTTGGAATATACACTTGAGTTCTCGAAAAAAAATTATCAAAGAAAAAATATATATTCTAATAAATTAAACAAAAAGTATTACAAAAAAATTTCATACATTTGGATAAAATATTAGTCATTTAGATCACAACTTATCGAATCACCATATTTAAATAATATAAAATAACAAATGAACTATATATATAAATATATTATTATATAATTGGTCCTGATCCTAACGGGTCGGAAATTAATATTTTGAATCAAGACTCTTTAAGCACGATACAAATTGGCCTAGGTCTAGGTAAATGGACCCAAGTGTATAATCAAAACAAGTCCAAGTCTTTGTTAGTTCATACTCATTGATATCTCTAGTTAAACTTAAGACAAAATCTCAAAAACTAAAGCCTATATAACCACATCCTAAATACACATTTTTCATAAGTTATCTAAATAATAGAAATGTGGAAAAACATATAAAATAAATAATCCTAGAAACACAAAGGATAAGCTAAAAATGCATGATTAAGAGTAAAAGAGAGTTTGAAGGACTAATATATATACACTTACCATCACATAAACTGGGTTAATATGTGATTTTGTCAAAATAAAGTGAATATATGGCTTTGAAAGTGGTGAAACATCATCATCAAATGGAAGCATAGATGAGGAACGATTGCCTTCTTGGAGTTCATTTTGTTTGGATTCCCTACTCTTCTTCTCAACTTCACCAATTATCTAGTCAGGGAAAAAGAACTAATAAATCGGTAGAAATAGACAACAAAGAACAAATTGGAATACTTTAAAAATACTCATAAGCTATATTTTTCCTGCCTAAGAAAAAGACAATTCTAAAAATGATATCATCATGCACTACATTTCAATACCATATTAATCTATAGAGAAAAAGAAATCATCGTCTCAATGTGTTAAATATAGAATCTAGGCATACGTAGTTAATGTGATTGATAAAATAAAAAAATTATTGGAGAAATGAATCAAATGATATGCACCTAAAAAACTTTAGCAAATATATTTGTCAACTTGAAAAAGATCAAGTTCTCTTCCCAAAATAAAGTTTAAAAAAAGTCTTTCCACTGTATAAGGCAGATACAAGACAAGAGATCTTTTTCCTTAAAAAAGGTCAACAGAATCTCGTAGTGATACAAGTATTTTAAACTAGGATCATATGCAAGAAATAAATTAATAAAACAAAACTAAACAAAAACCAAGAATCGAAAGTAGTGGGTGAATTACCTCTTTAGCGGCAGGTACATTTGAGCTAGTCATAATGCTTCCCCTTATCTACATTTTATTATATACCAAACAAAGAAATGTTGAATCAAATTAGGAATCCTAAATTTACACACGTATGCACAGAAATGATGATAATCTCATATAATAAGCCAAAATTATAAATAACAAACAAGTCAGCCAAACTTGTCAATATCTAGTATACCATCTGCTATGGACATCATAAATGCTAATGCACCTGGACAAATAGTATTATTTTTCATACCAAGTTTGTTTTACCGCTTGTGAACCGTCAATATCATTCCCTCTTCAATTTGAACAATCTTAGATTTCTATCAATGTAATTCTCAAGGTTAAAATAGCTCAAACGAAAGAGAGAATATTATATATATAAACTATTTTACCATGGAGAAGAGGCAATGTGCAACAGGCCTGCCTACTCATGCCAAATCTGCTTTATTAGGTTGTGAAGATTACAAGAAATCAAACATAAATAGTTCAAGCATGTAAAAAGTTAAAAAATGCTTGTGGTTGGTTTAAAAAATAAATTGTTCAATATTATGTCCCACCATTTTCTTAAAATATAAAAATAATTTTGTTATAAATTTTGTAACTAAAAGATTATAATAAGAAAACCTTATGGAGGTTTAAAAAAAATACCCCTTCTTTTTTCTTTTAACTTTTCACTAATGAGTGGGAATGCATCACACAATGAACGGAGATTTTTCCTAGTGAATTTTTAGTGAAGTGAATAAAAAATTCTAAATACTTTGTTTGATCTAATATTTGAATAGCTAACCTAATGTGAAAATTAGCTAATCCTTTTGAAATTTTTTCTGAAATTTATATTTTAATGTATCAAATTTATTACAATGCACACTTTCATTTAAAGAAAAAAAAAAGAGATATAAAATACATAATTTTTTGACTTTTATTTACTCTCTAATCTTTATGATGAATCTAATTCTTTTAATTATTTTCCATTTGGGAAATTGAATACATAAGTAAATAAACTTTTTACTGATTTCTTACTATATTATTCATAAAGAAATACTAATTATAAATACATTCTTTATTCTTATCTTTCTATGTATCATGTATTTTCACTTCGTTTTGAGTAGCCTACACCATACTAGATGGCGGACTCCGAAGTCTCGCCTCACGTGTCTCTCATGTAAGGTCTCTTTTAGAGGAAAAACATAGAAGTTCATTAACTTCTCTCCAAATGCAACGACTTCTTACTCTCATATAATATATTAACACAATAATAGCTCTAGATATCTAATTTACTTCATAAGACTAGAAGTTATTGCTCCATCTATATCTTTATAGTTCCTTGTTTAAAGAAAAGGAAATTTTGGGACTAGATTATGGAAGTGTTTCAAAGGAATAGTTTCGAATTCTCTGTAATTCAATTTGAAACTTTCAACTCTTAAATAGTATTCACAACTATTGCCGTTAAAAATTTTGAATTCATACTCGTATTTGATGACGAGTTTAAATTAGAATTTAAAGATATATGTAGTGAATTTGGAAACACAAAGATAAAGTTTGAGCTAGAACTTTCTAGAAAATAAGTGTGTATTCCTAAAAAGAATTTGTTTCTAAAACAAAGAGATTCCGATTTTTATAAGTGTGTTTGTAAGCAAATAGACAAAAAAAAAAATCCATAATTCATCTTGAACTTCTTGCTTCGAGTTTTAGATCTGATTACAATTTTGTTGAAACCTACATAAGTCATGCTATGTTCTGAATTGGATATACTCTTATAAAATTTAAAATTTAAATACTAAAAAATAATATATATATATATATATCATTACTAAAAAATAATATACATATATATATCATATCAATATTTTTTTGAAAGATATCCATAGTTATTTATGTATGGGATGTTAAATTAGCACTACTTTTCAGATTCGGCCCACAACATCCTTAAGAAATTCTCAGACTATTAATGGATGTATAAAAAGGTAGAGAACAATTTCTTTTTGATTGAATAAAGAGAGATAAGAGTCCGCTGATTGAAGAATTAATGATCAATTTTATTTATTTATTTATTTATTGTTGGAAAAGTTAAAATTACCAAATTGAAGAGCAGAGCTGCGGATGAAATGGAAACTCATTCTTTGCACGAGGAAGCGGGGAAACCGGAACTTGCAGCGGAGGCAGAACTTGCAGCAGGAGCAAGAGGTTGCGGCGGATCATGTGGATGTGGGCTTTCTTTTAAAGTAAAGAAAATATCATATGGGCCAATAGCCTGAAAACATTGGAAAACCTATATAAGAAAGAAACAATGATGTTATACACATATTCTGGATAAAATATGAGGATGCAAGACATATATATATATATATATATATACCTGAATCTTCTGAATCTTCTAAAACTAATTATGACCTTGCTTTAAACATGGTAAATATTATAAATTATCAACAATGTTATACTAATAATAAAATTTGAAATATTATATTCTAATATAATCGTAATTAAAATAGATATAATCTTTGTTATTAACTTATTAAACAAATTATATTTATCATAACATATCATCGTGTATAAATTTATAATCTATTCTTTTTTAAAGTATGATTATGATTATGTTTATTTGTTTATGTTATGTTATTTAATTTAGAGTTTACATAAATTAGGGTGCATATTTATTTGACATGTTTAATTTTATTTATTTATGGTTTATGTAATTAATTGTTTATACAGTTTATTTTATAATTACTTGTTTAATATGATTATGAATTATGTTTACATGAATAATACGACTTTAAATGGGTATTTTGTTAGTATAAGTGTTATAATTATTCATGCTATATTTTGAATCAATTTATATATTTAGAGTTGACATTAGTTAGTAAAAAATATGAAGTGCTTAAAGGGGATAATAAGTATAATTCTAATCTATTAAGCTTAATGCATGACTTTAACTGAATAAAAATTTAAACATTGATATCTAAATAACATAGTGAATAATAATAAAATAAATAAAATCATTTGATGAATTGATAATATTTATCAGTATGTAAAGAATAATTATCAATTTATTGATTCCAAAAAAAAAATTTCTTAGAGCAGTTTATTCCCTATTAATATTAATCAATTATAAAATAATGTAAATGAACTAATAAATGTACTAAAAAAATAAGTTAATATAATAATACAAAATAAATAATACAATAAATGTAATAAATAAATAATAGCTCCATGTAAATCATGTAATTAAAAGTTATAATTCAATTAATAAAAAATAATGAATAATAAATCCAATATTGATTCAAATTATGAAAATATACATAAAACTTTACTCTTTGTTAATAATAATAAATGATAAAGTAATGTGATTAAAATATAAAGGGCTTAAAAAAGTTAAAAAAAAATGTAATAATACAAAAGAAATAATTCGGTAAATTAAAAAATGAATAATAGAATATTGGATTTGACGTAATTAAAAAATATAATTCAAATAATAAAAAATCATGAAGAACGAAGTTAAATAATAAGATAAAGATAAATGCATTACTTGTTCCATGTAAAAAGATTTAAATAAATAAGATATGAATTAGACAAATATGAAATAATGTTATTGATGAAAATGTTTGAGAATTTGTTTAGATGGATCAATCCGGAGCACGTAGGAGAGATGATGATCTAGGTCCTGTGACAAACAGGACCACTCAAGTTGAATATCGTGTAGTCTATGCGTCATCCCGTGGTGTGAGGGGACACCACAGTACTTCTGACATCTCGTCGACCCTGCGCCGTTTGGACCGGGTATATATTATGACTCTGTTGCATCGGGGTCTTCCACCCAGCTACCCCTTCTACCGTTTAGGACCCGTTCTCCTCCCCCATCACACCGTCCGTACACGCCAATACCCTATGACCCTTATGGATCTTCTCAGCCACCACCTACATCATATGATCCATATGCACATACTCCTTCTCTGCCTCGCCATATGCCCTACTAGGATCAGCCACCGTATAGAAGTAAAACTCAGGTGCCATTAAATAAGACCAGTGATCCAAGATTGCAGTTAGGTGCCCAGTTCTTGAAGCAGCTTGTGTCAGGAGGCTCGGTTGACTCATCTTACAACACAACTGATTATGAAGCCACTGATTGTGGCATTCCCTCATCTGATGCTGCATTGGGTAGAGATTCTGCTACATCAGCCGAGGGTGACAGGACCCGGTCTGAGAAACCTGACATTCTGGTAGAAATGCATGAAAGTATCCTTAGAGCCGAGAATAAGTGCAATCTACATAAGTTAAACAACGGGTATCCTTCGTGAATGATAAGATTGTTTATGGATATAAAAAGATAAAATAAAAATTCATGGATAAAATTAGAAAAGTTAAAACAGTTAATGTCTAGCTATTTATAGCAAATTTCTTTTAATATTATGCATCACTATGTTTTGAAATATAAAAATAATTTTCTTAGAAATTTTTTAACTATAAATTATAATAAAAGTCTATGAAGGTTTAAAACCCGTGAATGTTTCTCAAGACAAAAAAAACCCTCCTTTTTTACCCCTTTCCACAAACAAGTAGAGATGGCGCAACCTGCAGAGATTTTACCTAATGGATTTTTCAAGTGTTACCAATGATTTTGCTCTTTAGCAAAGCGTAACGTTAAAATAGTTTATAACTATTTATAGCCAATTTCCTTTAATATTATGTATGACCATTATTTTAAATACAAAAATAATTTTCTCAGAAATTTTGAAAATATAAAATTATAATAAGAGAACTTTATAAAAGTTTAAAACCCTTGAATATTTATAGTGAGAAAAAACCCTCATTTTCTACCCTCTTTCCCTTACTAGTGGGAATAGCGTACCGTACAGAGATTTTGCCAAATGCATTTTCAAGTGTTCCCAATAATGTTTCTATTTTGAAAAGCAGAATGTGGACAAAAAAATATAAATACTTCATTAGATTAAATATTTGAATAACTAACCTAATCTTGAAATTAGCTAACCTTTTCGAGATTTTTTCTTGAATTTATTTTTAATTTTTTTAAGTTTATTATTTTGCTCGAATCTTTGATGTAAGTATTGTTTGGGGGAGGATTGAAGTTTACTGAATTCCTGCTCATATAATAGCTCGAATCTTTTATGTAAGTTTTGTTTGGGGGAGGATTAAAGTTTATTAAATTCCTGCTCATATAATAACTCTAAATATCTAATTTGAATACCCAAAATTTCGTCTCCCTTTCTCTAAAATACTTTGAGGAGGCTGCCGACTATTTCTTTCATTGCCTTATCTTTTCTCTCTACTTCTCGTTTTCTCTCCATCCCTGCCTCTAGAGTCTCTTGTTTCTTAAAAAAGAATTTTTACACATAGATTTTGGAAGTGTTTCAAAGAAATAATTTTAAAATGTTTGTGATTAAATTGTACACACATGTTATAAAAAATGACCAAGTTTAAAAAAAAAAAAAAAAAAAAAAGATGTGACAAAGTCATTTAGAGATATAATGATTTCATAAACAATCTCATGAAAAGTTCATTCAAAAAATTAAATTTCATCCTCTTTTCTTCTACTGGACAAGCACAATAAGAAAATAAAAAGTTATTTATAGGAGTTTTTTCACAGAACCCGTTCCTAGTCACTATTTTGTGAAAGTTTACTAAACCTCTATAAAATAAAATACATTAAGCAAATTTAATTACGCTTCGCGGTGATTTAGCCCTTGTAGTAATCTCTAAAAATATAAAGAGACAATGAAACAAGTAGCATCACAATATTTATGATTCTTTACAAATATCCACAATGTTTTATTTTTATTTTTTATATACTCAACCTATTTATGTTCACTTTTACAATACAACATCACCTAATGCAGTAGTTTTTGGCATTAGAAAGTACGTGTGTGACGTGTGGTCTCTTTTCCTAAGATTAAAATACTCCATAAATATCATTCCCTCTCCAATTTGACAAATTTTATATTTCTATCAGTGTTGTTACCAAAGCTAAAATAGTTAATATTTCAAACTAAGGAGAGAATATTGTTGATGGACTATTTCGCGGTTAGAGAAGAGGCAACATGCAACACACATGCCTAGCTATGCTGAAAACTACCATATTGGGTTGTGGTGGTTATAAAATGACAAAAATAAATAGTTTATGCATATAAAAAATTAAATAAAAGATTATGGTTGTGTTGGAATCCATAGGCAAAAACAAAGTAAAATAAAACTACGAAAATCCACCAACAGGATCTGCACATACTAGAAAAACCGATTGGATAGAAATTACCTCAATATTTTGATTGTTCGCTTTGGAGGCGTTGCTTTGTACGCTTCGCCCTCTAATGGTATCCACGCGACGAACTCCTCTGCAAGCAATCGGGATGCTAGGCCCTTCTGTGTTCTGAAAGCTGTTCAAAACTGATCCTGACTATCTGATAATCGGTCGTATTTCGGAGAGAGGAGGCTAGATACTATATCGCCGTTCTAGGGTTTAGGGTTTTGTTTTTCTTTTATCAGATAAAGGATGGCTCCCAAGAAAAGGTTAACATAACATTTTATAGCTGTCAATATCAAAACCCTAACTGTCATCTAATGACAGTTTAATCTCGTCCGTCTATTCCTAGAATCATCCAATGGTTAGATGAGTAATATTAAGTAATTAGTTTCATTTATTCGATTAAATAAAATTAATTACTTATTAACCTACCAGAAAATACAATATGGAATCTGATTCCCCTTTTGTATACGTTCAATGAATCTGGACACAATCTAGATTCATTGAACGTGGACATTATGCTCACAAGATCGTCTATGCGTGTGACCCTGTAGGTTCACTTAATGTTGGCAGTGAATGAAAAATGTCCTAGACATTTATTCACAAAACATAAGCGGCCTCTAGCAAGACATCATGCTTACCCAAGTTAAGTAAATGTAATAATAACCTAGCATCAGATTTAATATTTAGTCCTTTTATCACACGATATCCTAATTAAGTATAAGGCATGGATCAAGTCATCCTTATAAAACTTAATTAACCATTTACTTGATCACCGAGTAGATCTGTTCCAACAAATAATATTAATAACACCTTATTAATACTTATTTGAGCATGGCCATGCATATTTTCCAGTCTTCCTTATCAAGGGGCCCATGGATATCTCTCTCTAAAAAGAGAGGGACAAATCCCTTTCACTATCTCCAATATTCAAGCCATGACGAGAAAATAAGCCAACCAATAATCATAATGATCACCTAATTAAAAGTGATGTTTGACTATGTCAAAACATATTTTTCTCTCCATGCAAGAAACATTAGAAACATTAGGTCGAAGGACATCAAATGTAACACTAAGAAGAAATACTTATAACTTAAACCCATGCAATATTTCTTCTTCACTTTGGGTCATGTCCAATACAATATTCTCAATATGTATTTATGAATTGATTTTATATCTCATATTCATGATCAGTAAAACTTGACTATCAATCAACTTCACACTAGTTTACAAGATGTAATAAACTAGGGACAAATAAGAATAGTATTTTATTAGCTATAAGTGTTTTACTATCAAGTCACATACTTGATGACCAAGAGCATAAAATACAATTCAAAAATACATGCTTCATAAATCATAAATGTGAGTCAATTGGTCTTGGGGCATATACTAACAATCTCCCACTTGCCCTACCACCAATTTGACATGACTCTCAAACCCATTGACCTAGTATGACTCTCATGCTTAAGTTGTGGGAGTGGCATTGTCAATGGATCTGCGACATTGTCATTGGTGTCTACTTTGCAAATTTTAACATCTCTACGCTCAATAATTTCTCGAATGAGATGGAAACGCCTGAGAATATGTTTCGATTGTTGATGAGATCTAGGTTCCTTAGCTTGTGCAATGGCTCCTGTATTATCACAATATAGGTCCACTGGGTTCACAATGCTAGGAATTACACCTAGTTCTGTGATGAACTTTCTGATCCAAACTGCCTCTTTGGCTGCATCAGAAGCAGCCTCATACTCAGCCTCTGTAGTAGAATCGGCCACGGTATCTTGCTTTGAACTCTTCCAGCTCACAGCACCTCCATTCAAACAAAACACAAATCCAGATTACGATCTAAAATCATCTACATCGATCCCAAAAGCTAGCATCCGTGTAACCATTTACAACAAGCTCTCCTTCCTGACCTCCATAGATCAAAAACATCTCTTTAGTCCTTCTTAAATACTTGAGAATGTTTTTTACTGCAGTCCAATGCCGTTCACCAGGATTTGACTGGCATCTGCTAGTCATGCTTAATGCATACAAGACATATGGGCGAGTGCATAACATGGCGTACATGATAGATCCAATTGCGGAAGCGTAAGGAATCTTACTCATGCGTTCTGTATCCTCCCTTATGGTAGGACTTTGAGACTTACTGAGTTTAACGCCATATGACATTGGCAAGAATCCTCTCTTAGAATCTTGCATACTGAACCTTTTCAGTACCTTGTCAATATATCCACTCTGACTTAGGCCAATAAGCTTTTTAGATCTATCTCGATAGATCCTAATGCCTAGAATATAGGCTGCTTCGCCTAAATCTTTCATTGAAAAACACTTCCCCAACCAAGTTTTTGCACTTTGCAAAGCGGGGATGTCATTCCCAATTAACAAGATGTCATCGACATAGAGTACTAAGAAGACTACTGCATTTTCTGTAACCCTTTTGTAGACACAATGTTCATCATCATTCTTGATGAAATTGAATTCTTTAATTGCTTCATCAAAGCGAAGATTCCAACTTCGAGATGCTTGCTTCAAGACATAAATGGATCTTTGAAGTTTACACACTTTACTAGAATTCGAAGGATGAATAAAACCTTCAGGTTGTGTCATATACACATCCTCCAGTAGATTTCCATTAAGAAAGGCAGTTTTAACATCCATTTGCCATATTTCATAATCATAATATGCTGCAATGGGAAGTAGAATTCTAATTGACTTAAGCATTACAACTGGAGAAAAGGTTTCATCATAGTCTATACCATGAGTTTGTCTATACCCTTTTGCTACCAATCGTGCTTTGTAAGTGTGCACATTGCCATCCATGTCAGTTTTCTTTTTGAAAACCCATTTATACCCTATGGTCTTGCAACCTTCAGGTGGACCAATCAAAGTCCAAACTTGATTATCATGCATGGATTGCATCTCTGATTTCATAGCCTCTAGCCATTTGCTAGATTCAGGACTATGAATAGCATCTTGGTAGGAATTAGGTTCACCTTGATCAATAAGATCAATATTATGATCCTCAGTCACAAGAAATCCATATCTCTGTGGTATCTGAGAAATCCTACGAGACCTTCTTGGCCCTTGTGTCAAAGGTTCAGGCTCAGTATGAATATGTGAGTCCAACTGAGTATCCATACTCGGTTCAGAAATGGTCTGCTGTCCTTGAGCTTCTTCAAGATGGATTCTACTCCCACTGACTCTTTTGAAAACGAATTCCCTTTCAAGGAAAATTCCGTTCCGAGCAACAAACACTTTGTTTTCAGATGGAAGATAAAAGTAGTATCCTTTAGTTTCCTTAGGATATCCCACAAACAGACACGTATCATATTTGGGTGCTAGTTTTTCGGATAATGATCGCTTCACATAAGCATCACATCCCCAAATTTTGAGAAATGCTAAACTAGATTGTTTCCCGGTCCATATCTCATATGGTGTCTTTTGAACAGCTTTAGATGGAACTCTATTTAATATGAATGCAGCAGTTTCTAGAACATAACCCCAAAAAGAAATTGGAAGATCTGTTTGACTCATCATAGATCGAACCATATCCAATAGAGTTCGATTTCTGCGTTCAAACACACCATTCCATTGTGGTGTTCCTGGTGGAGTTAATTGTGATAATATCCCACAATTTTTTAGATGTTCGTCAAACTCTTGGCCTAAGTATTCACCACCTCGATCTGATCGAAGTAATTTGATACTCCTTCCAAGTTGATTTTGTACTTCATTTTGAAATTCCTTAAACTTTTGAAAGGAATCAGATTTATGTTTCATTAGATAGACATAACCATATCTACTGAAATCATCTGTGAATGTAATGAAATACTAAAAACCTCCTCTGGCTTGTGTGTTCATTGGCCCACATACATCATCAGTATGTATAAGTTCCAATAAATCAGTAGCCCTTTCACTTTGCCCTGTAAATGGACTTTTAGTCATTTTTCCCAATAAACAAGAATCACATTTTTCATAAGCCTCAAGGTCGAATGAAGATAAAAGCCCATCTTGATGGAGTTTTGATATGCGTTTCTCATTTATATGGCCCAAACGACAATGCCAGAAGTAAGTTTGACTTAAATCATTAGATTTAAATTTCTTTGTATTTATTTTATAGATGGGCTTACCAATGGAATCATGTAGGTTAAGAATGTAAAGTCCATTACATAAAGAGGCATCCCCATAGAAAACACCATTTTTATAAATAGAACTTTTACCATTCTTAGTATTAAACTCAAAACCATCAATATCCAAACAAGAAACTGAAATGATGTTCCTACTCATAGCAGGAACATAATAACAATCTTTAAGTTCAATTATAAGCCCAGTAGGCAAAAGTAAATCAAATGTCCCTACAGCTACAGTAGCAACTTTTGCTCCATTTGCAACTCGTAGGTCCACCTCTCCCTTTGCAAAAGATCTACTCCTTTTGAGTCCCTGCACATTTACACAAATGTGAGCTCCACATCCGGTATCTAATACCCATGAAGTAGGAGTAGATATATTAATTTCTATAATGAAAATACCTAAAGCGGCAGTCTCACTAGCCTTTTGCTTCTTCTTTTCTTCCAAGTAGAGCTTGCAATTCCTCTTCCAATGACCAGGTTCATTGCAGTGGAAGCAAGTCCCTTCCTTTGGTGGTTTAACCTTGGGCTTGGGCTTCTGCTTGCCTTTACCCTTTTTGGCCATATCCTTTCCCTTTCCCTTTCCCTTTTCTTCTTGAACTGCCCCTTCTGAACCATCAGAACATTAGGAGTAGACTTCCTAATATTTTGTTCAGCCTGCTTGAGCATCCCGTGCAATTCATTTATGGACTTTTCCATATTATGCATATTGAAGTTCATGACAAACTGATCATAGTCAGAGGTCAAAGAGGCCAAGATAATATCAGTAGCCAAGTCATGACTTACAAGTGCTCCAAGTTTTTTAAGCTGATCAAAATACCCTTTCATCTTAAGGACATGAGCACTAACTGAAGTGCCAAGGGTCATTTTGCAGCTATTCAACGCCTTAGTGGTAAGATATCTCTCTTGACGTGCCTACTCTTGGAACATTTCCTTGAGCTGTTTTATCATCTCATAAGCCTCAACTTCCTCGAATTGCTTTTGCAACTCAGATTCCATCGTAGCCAACATGAGACATGTCACATCGTTAGAATCATCCTTGTGCTTACTATAAGCATCCTTTTCGACTCTAGGGGCATTGTTAGCTGGTTTATTAGGGATAGGGTTCTCAAGTACATATAGCTTTTTTTCTTGTTTAAGGACAATCTTAAATTTCGTGCCCAATCAAGAAAGTTAGTCCCACTAAGCTTATTCTTTTCAAGCACGGATAGCAACGATGTGTTTGAATTGTTTGAGGCCATTATCTACATAGAATTTACAAAGTAAAATTAAATAAATGAAGCATTAAATTTTCCCTGAAATATTCAACACTTGATATAAATCATGGGTATAAAAATTCATTTTATTTTAATCATAAGTAAGCTTTGGCTTAACACCCATAATTAGAGAAAAATGTATTAATGGGATTTACATCTACATGTACCGGCAAAATCCCATATGATGTCCTAGGCTCAAAACCGTTTTGATAGCCTAGTTAAGCCAAACCATTCCAAGTATATGGAAATCACCATTTTCCATCTTCCCCTACTTAGGTAACCATTTATCTCTTGCTTTGGCAATGAGACAAAATGATGATCCAAGCATGGAGAAGTTCTTATGATCATGGAAGGCATTTTATGACTTAATTTTTTTTTTTACATGGTTTCAAAAATCTTCTTCCTTTTTATTTGTATATTATTTCACAAAACATATATAAAAAATAAAAGGAAATAAACTAAACATCACATGCATAATATATATACATCAAATAAAACGTGTCATAGCATGGCCCCAATCCTATATTGACTTCCACGAGTCTCATGGAAGTCAAAGGTCAATCTAGGTAAGTCTTCATCTCCATGAGCTTGCCTCCAATGTCTTGGCCTTCTAATCTTGTTACATAGGACACAAAACGTACATAGGAATAGGAAATAAAATTAACCTATTCTAGTAAAGCTTGATAATATTACATCAACGAAAACAACGACACGCAGGCCATATTTAAAAACATACAACCCATTAACAAAATAAGCCAATCAATCACAAGAGGTAAAGGGCCATGCTATGCACCATGCATCTAAAAATAGGAAGAAACATGCCAAAAACAACAAGGGGGTTCCGGGAGTGAAGCCCCTGAAGAAAATGGCGGTCCCGCTGACCGGCCAGCGGGCGGGGTCAAGGGGCAGCCCCCCGGGAAAGAAAAACGATTTTTCTTTCTAGCTCATTGAATGAGTTATTGCCGTCATAAACCCTAAAATCATGCCGCCAGAAATTTTTGTTTAACAGTTAAACATTAAATCACGTGATTCTGCATATTAGTTTAACAATTAAATTGCACAGATTACAGACAGTACGCCAAACAATTTGGCAGTAACAACATTCTGTTTAATTAATCGCATTAATAAGTAAAATAGAATATTATATATGCGAATCCTATAATTCTATTTACTCTGATTATTACACTAATCAAAAACCTTACTATAAGGCCGATTGAAAACAACACATGTAATCAAAGCGGTAACAGATAAAATCAATAAAACTAGTATGTATGAGGCTCTGATACCACTGTTGGAATCCATAGGCAAAAACAAAGTAAAATAAAACTACAAAAATCCACCAACAGGATCTGCACATACTAGAAAAACCGATTGGATAGAAATTACCTCAATGTTTTGATTGTTCGTTGTGGAGGCTCTGCTTTGTACGCTTCGCCCTCTACTGGTATCCACGCGACGAACTCCTTTGCAAGCGATCGGGATGCTAGCCCCTTCTGTTTTCTGAAAGCTGTTCAGAACTGATCCTGGCTATCTGGTAATCGGTCATATTTCGGAGAGAGGAGGCTAGATACTATATCGCCGTTCTAGGGTTTAGGGTTTTGCTTTTCTTTTATCAGATAAAGGACGGCTCCAAAGAAAAGGTTAACATAACCTTTTATACCTATCAATATCAAAACCCTAACTGTCATCTAATGACAATTTAATCTCGTCCGTCTATTCCTATAATCATCCAACGGTTGGATGAGTAATATTAAGTAATTAATTTCATTTATTCGATTAAATAAAATTAATTACTTATTAACCTACCAAAAAATAAATATGGAATCTGATTCCCCTTTTGTATACGTTCAACGAATTTGGACACAATCTAGATTCATTGAACGTGGACATTATGCTCACAAGATCGTCTATGCGTGTGACCCTGTAGGTTCACTTAACGTTGGCAGTGAATGAAAAAATGTCCTAGACATTTATTCACAAAACATAAGTGTCCTCTAGCAAGACATCATGCTTACCCAAGTTAAGTAAATGTAATAATAACCTAGCATCAGGTTTAATATTTAGTCCTTTTGTCACACGATATCCTAATTAAGCATAAGGCATGGATCAAGTCATCCTTATAAAACTTAATTAACCATTTACTTGATCACCAGGCAGACTGTTCCAACAAATAATACTAATAACACCTTATTAATACTTATTTGAGCATGGCCATGCATATTTTCCAGTCTTCCTTATCAAGGGGCCCATGGATATCTCTCTCTAAAAAGAGAGGGACAAATCCCTTTCACTATCTCTAATATTCAAGCCATGACGAGAAAATAAGCCAACCAATAATCATAATGATCACCTAATTAAAAGTGATGTTTGACTATGTCAAAACATATTTTTCTCTCCATGCAAGAAACATTAGAAACATTAGGTCGAAGGACATCAAATGTAACACTGAGAAGAAATACTTATAACTTAAACCCATGCAATATTTCTTCTTCACTTTGGGTCATGTCCAATACAATATTCTCAATATGTATTTATGAATTAATTTTATATCTCATATTCATGATCAGTAAAACTTTACCATCAATTAACTTCACACTAGTTTACAAGATGTAATAAACTAGGGACGAATAAGAATAGTATTTTATTAGCTATAAGTGTTTTACTATCAAGTCACATTCTTGATGACCAAGAGCATAAAATACAATTCAAAAATACATGCTTCATAAATCATAAATGTGAGTCAATTGGTCTTGGGGCATATACTAACAGGTTGCGTATAAAAATAAATAGTTTAAGATTAGAGAAATTAATAAATAGTCAAATTATTTTAACTTTTTTCACTTTGTCCATAAACTATATTTTATTTTTTTATGCCATGAACTCTTTTTCAGCCACTGTGAATGTCGAATAAACTTATCCATAATGTTCGCTATTAAAATTAACTCGCACAAATTATATGTATTCATGTATTTGCAATAGTAGACATGCACAAAATATCCGTAGGGTAGAGAATAAATGCAATCTACATGAGTTAAACAGTGGGATTCCTTTGTGAATGATAAGATTGTTTACGACTATAAAAAGATAAAATAAATATTCATGGATAAAATTAGAAAAGTTAAAATGTTTATGGCTAGCTATTTATAGCCAATTTATTTTAATATTATGTATCACCCTGTTTTGAAATATAATAATAATTTTCTTAGATTTGTAACTATAAAATTATAATAAAAGTCTTTGAATTTTTAAAACCCTTGAATGTTTATCGTGACAAAAAAAAAAAAAACCCTTCTTTTCTATCCTTTTTCACAAACTAGTAGAAATTGCGCAACATGCAAAAATTTTATGTAATGAATTTTTCAAGTATTTCCAATAATTTTGCTCTTTAGGAAAGTGTAACATTAAAATAGTTTATGGCTATTTATAGTCAATTTCCTTTAGTATTATGTGTGGCCATTACTTTTAAATATAAAAATAATTTTGTTAGAAATTTTGTAACTATAAAATTATAATAAGAGAACTTTATGAAGGTTAAAAGCCCTTGAATATTTATAGTGAGAAAAAACCCTCGTTTTCCACCCTCTTTCACCAACTAGTGGGAATAGCACAAGGTGCAAAGATTTCGCCTAATGAATTTTCCAAGTATTCCCAATAATTTTTGTATTTTGAAAAGGGTAAAGTGGACAAAAATAGAAATACTTCATTAGATTAAATATTTGTATAACTAACCTAATCTGCAAAATTAGCTAACCCTTTTGAGAGATTTTCTCGAATTTATATTTTAATTTTCATAAAATTTATTATTTTACACGTATCTCTCATGTAAAGTCTGTTTCGGGTGGGGGGAGGGGAAATTCAAGTTTATCGAATTCATGCTCATATAATACCTCTAAATATCTAATTTGAATACCTAAAATTTCAGCTCCCTTTCTCTAAAGCACTTTGAATAGACTGCCGACTATTTCTCACATTGCCTCACATTTTCTCTCTATTTCTCGTTTTTACTCCATCCCTGACTCTAGAGTCTCTTGTTTCGTAAAAGGGAATTTTCGCATAAAGATTTCGGTAGGGTTTTTAAGAAATAGTTTCAAAATGTTTTTGATTTAATTATACACGTGATACAAATTGACCGAGTTTTTTTTTTTAAAAAAAGAAGTGACCAAGCCATTTAGAGATATAATGATTTCGTGTAACAAAAAAAAAAAAAAAAATTAGTGCCATCCTCTTTTTTCCTACTGGACAAGCACAATAACAAAACAAAAAGTTATGTATAGGAGTTTTTTCACAGAGGTTTTAACCTCCTTTCCTAATCACTCTATTTTGTGAAAGTTAACTAAACCTACGCAAAATAAAATACATTTAGAAAAATTTATTAGGTTTCACAACGATTTAGCCCCTGTAATAATCTCTAAAAATATAAAGAGAAAATGGCCATAAGTAGCATCACAATATTTATGATTCTTTACAAATATCCACAATATTTTGTTTTTTATTTTTTATATGCTTTATGTTCATTTTTAGAACACAACATCATCTAATGCAGTAGTTTTTTGCGTTAGAAAGTATGTGTGTGACGTATGGTCTCTTTCCCAGGGTTAAAATAGTCCATAAATATCATTCCCTCTTTAATTTTAAAAATTTTAGATTTCTATTAGTGTTTTTACCAAGGCTAAAATACCTAATAGTTCAAACTAAAGAAAAAATATTGTTGATGGGCTATTTTTGCATTGGAGAAGGCAACATGCAACGCACATGCCTACTTATACCAGAAACTAACATATTAGGTACTGGTGTTTATAGACAGAAAACATAAATTGTTTATGCATATAATAAATTAAATTAAAGATTGTGGTTACTTATAAAAATAAATAGTTTAATATTAGATAAATTTATTATAACTAGTCAAATTATTATTACTTTTCTCAATTTGTCCATAAACTACAATTTATTTTTTTATGCCATGAATTCTTTTTCAGCAACCATAAATGTCGAATAACGTTATAGATGATGTTAGCTATCAAAATTAACTCGTACAAATTATATATATTCATGTATTGGTAATAGTAGAAATGCACGAAAATATTCTTAATGCTGAGAATAAGTGCAATCTATATGAGTTAAACTGCGGGATTGCTTCGTGAATGATAAGATTGTTTATAGATATAAAAAGATAAAATAAAATTTTATGTATAAAATTAGAAAAGTTAAAATAGTTTATGGCTAGCTATTTATAGCCAATTTCTTTTAATATTATGTATCGCCATGTTTTGAAATCTAAAAAAAAATTTCTTAGAAATTTTGTAACTATTAAATTATAATAAGAAAAGTCTATGAAGGTTTAAAACCCTTGAATATTTATCGTGGAAAAAAAAACTTACTTTTTGACCCTTTTTCACAAACTAATAGAAATGGCAAAACATGCAAAGATTTTACCTAATGAATTTTTCAAGTGTTCCCAATAATTTTTCACTTTGGGAAAGTGTAATGTTAAAATAGTTTATGGCTATTTATAGCCAATTTTCTTTAGTATTATGTATCACCATTATTTTAAACATAAAAATAAGTTTCTTAGAAATTTCTTAACTATAAAATTATATTAAGAGAACTTTATGAACGTTTAAAACCATTGAATATTTATAGTGACAAAAAAATCCTCATTTTCTATCCTTTTTTCACTAACTAATGGGAATAGCGTAACATGCAGAGATTTTACCAAATTAATTTTTCAAGTGTTCCCAATAATTTAGCTCTTTGGGTAAGTGTAAAGTGAAAAAGTTCTAAATACTTCATTACGTCAAATATTTAAATAGCTAACATATTATGGAAATTAGCTAATAGTTAACCTATTCTTGAAATTAGCTAACCTTTTCGAGAGCTTTTCTCGAATTTATATTTTAATTTTCTTAAAATTTATATTTTACATGTGTCTCTCTTGTAAGGTCTATTTTAGGGGGATTGAATTTCATTGACTTCTTATTCGTATAATAGCTCTAAAAACATAATTTAAACACCCAAAATTTCATTTCTCTTCTCTAAAATACCTCAAGGCCCCTGACTATTTCTCACATTGCCTCACCCTTCTCTCTACTTCTCCTTCCCTCTACATCCCTAACTGCACAATTTAATGGTTCATAAAAGAAATTTTTTGCACAGAGATTTTAGAAGTGTTTCCAAGAAATAGTTTCAAAATCTTTGTGTTAAATTTTGACTTTTTAAAATTTAAGCTTCTAACTCTTGAATAGTATTTACAGCTATTGCTACACTGGAAATATCAAATTCATATTCATATTTCATAGCAAGTATAAATTGAAACTTGACAATATATCTAGCGAATTTGAAATTACAAAGATAAGTTTGAATTCAAATCTTTCAAAAAAAGTAAGCAGATTTCCACATGAAAATATACGTTATAAAACTAAGCAAGTTTTTCTTTTTGGTATTTTCATCAGTTTTACATCAAAACTTAGTCAGTTTTAATGTCAAAAATTGATGATAATGTCAGTTTGACATGTTTTGTTAGTTTGAGGATATAAAATTGTCATTTTTTTAAAAAATTTGAGGTCATAAATTAAAAAAAAATATAAGTTTAGGGGCACTAACACTACTTACTCATAAAACTTACGTATTTAACTTAATCAGCTTATGTCCCCGAGCATAGGAGAAGCAAATTACTAATTCTCTGTGCAGGATACAAAATAGAGAAAACTTTCTCAAACACACAAATTACTAATCATCATTTTTTCACTTACTGTCATCTACAATATAGAGAGAAAGAAATGAGCTCCAACTTAATAAGTAATCAAATTTCTTCCGAAATCAAGCACTTAAAAAGGTATACATTTACTTTAACTCGAAAAGTCATTAGGTTGAAATATTTATGAAAACATGATGTAGGATCTAATTACTATTACAAAACTCTATTTACTACTACAGAAATATCAGAATAATGCAGCGAAAATTAAAACCTACTCTATTACACAATATCCTCTTTCTTCTCCTTCTAGATCATCGGGTTTACCGATCGGAAATGACAAAACAGCTACACAAACACCCATTAGTAAGAAAAGATAAACCAAAAAAGAAACCAATATACTTACCTGTTGCCGCGGGTCAGTTCCGCCGACAAGACAGAAAAACACACTAAAGCCGAGGCGGCGCCGAGCAGTGGTGAGAGACAATGAGCCGCGTCGAGGAGCCGTCGATGGTAAGATCGGAACTTCCCTCAGTCACAGGCCTAAAAAATAAGAAAGGATTCACTGATTTATTCTCTCTCTCTCTCTCTCTCTCTCTCTAGCCTTTCAGCTTTCTCCTTCAAGAGTACCGAAATAGCGAGGCAACAAGGATTGCAAAAGAAGGCCAGCAATCGTGGAGACCGAGGCAGTGGCATAGAAACTAATGGGGTGGAAAAGAGCAGCGGTCACGGCAAGCCGCGGCAAAGAAAGGAAGAGAGATGAAGAGACAAAGACGTACCCAAGACAACAGGAGAAGAAGAGAAAAGAAATCAAGAGTCGGCTATTCGTACCGAGGAGAGAAGAGAGACATTAAATAGGTCTAGTCACAACGGGCAGCCCGAGTTGGCCCGGCCCGGGCCGGCATCTCTGACACATTCAAACAACCCTATCTTTCTATTGAGGCCCATTAACAACATCATAGGGAATAGAGAGGAAAATGGGCTAGAAAAATGAAAAATATTGGGAAGAAATAGGCCCAAGGAGCCTACAATCTCCACCTCGAACAATATTTTTCCAACCATCAATTCACTCAGTGAGAGTCAAATCGCGTCCAATGAAGGAAATCCCTGCAAAACATAAACTTGTCAGAGCTCACAATTTTAGTACAAAAATCTGCAGGATTATTATCAGTACTAATCTTATCTATGTCAACTAAACCACTAGAGACTTTTTCCCAAATAAAGTGATATTTGACATCTACATGTTTTGTCCGTTTGTGATAGACCGGATTTTTGCATAAATATAAACAACTCTGACTACCGGTATAAATAATAGCTTTTGAATGTAAAACATGTAATTCATTTAGTAACCCTTGAAGCCAAATGGCTTCTTTAATAGCTTCCGTAGCCGCGATGTATTCAACCTAGATAGTTGACAAATTAACTACTGGTGCAGTTGAGATTTCTATGAGACGCAATTACCCGCTAGGGTAAAAAAATAGGATTAAGTAGACTTTCTACCATCCTTATTACCTGCAAAATCATAATCAACATAACCAATTAGTTCAAATATATCAGAACAATTGTGATAGTGTAAGCCTCGATCTAGAGTTCTGTTAAGGTATATAGTAGCCACTTGAGAGCAGCACAGTAATCTCTCTCAGGGTTAGACATGAATTTGCTGAGAAGGCTTATAGAAAAAGCAATGTCTAGTCGAGTAAGTATCATTGATTAAATGACCAAGCCTATGGCTATTATGTATGGGATATTTTCCATATCTCTTTTTTCACTCTTGGTTTTGGGACAGGTTTTTTCAGAAAGTTTGAAACGGCTTGCAAGTAGGGTTATAATGGGCTTACACAGATGCATTGAAAATTTGGAGACAATTTTCTGAAGAAAGGGCTTTTGAGATAGAAAGAGTGTACAATCAGTAATCCTTATCCCAAGAATCATGGATGCAAACCCTAAATCCTTCATATCGAATTCTGATTTTAGCAAGGATTTCAAATCATAAATTTTAGCTTTATGTTTGCAAGCAATTGGCATATCATCAACATAAAGCAGTAAATAAATAGCACTATCAACATTATTACCAGAGAAATAAAGACAACTATCATAGTTTCTTTTAGAAAAACCAATTTTTAACATAAAAGAATCAAACCTCTTGTACCATTGCCTGGGCGATTGTTTAAGTTCGTATGCCGTGTGTTCTTTACCTTTAACCTCAAAACCTGGTGGTTAATGCATATATATAGTCTCTTCAAGATAACCATGCAAGAAAACAGTTTTAACGTCAAGTTGTTCAAAATTGAGATCATAGAAAGCAACAAGAGCAAGAATAATCCTAATCGTGCTGTATTTAACGACGGGAGAAAAATTTTCATTAAAATCAATTCCCTCAACTTGTGAAAAACCTTTTGCAACTAACCTGGCGTTGAAAATTAGAGGTTATTAGCAGATTCGGGCTCTTTTATTTTAAAAATCCATTTGCAATCAACTAATTTTTGTTTTGAGGATGTTGGAATAAGAATCCAGGTTTTGTTTTTCTTTGAAGAAGATATTTCCTAATCCATAGCACGTAACCATAAAGAGCGATTAGGGCTTTTCAAAACATCAAAAAAACACAATGCTTCTTTTTCTTCCACATAAGATGCAACAGCAAATACATATGAAACTATGTAGGAATAACCATATCTAGGGTATTTCTTAGGCTCTCTTCCAACCCTATCTCTCGCAAGCTGGTAATCCTTAAGGGATTGAGCTTGAGCCTCCGGATGCTCTTTCTCCTCATCAGAACCTTCTGAAACAAGATCAAGGGTTTCAGAAATACTAGGAGGATCAGGTGTGGTACTGGATGTTGAGACTAACTCTCTGTTGGTTCCAGGCTCCTGTGTGGACTCTAAAGAGGGTTCAAAGGTGTCCTCCATCTCTACAGGAATACTACTAAATGTGGGAATACCCGGAGGACTATCAGTGACAGGTTTATCCTTAAGATAGAGCATATCTAACTCGTTGAAGATGACATCCCTACTGATAACTACCCTTACTCTTGGTTCAGCCTTTAAATACTTTATAACCCTTCACTCTACTAGGATAACCTATAAATACTCCCTTTCTAGACCTAGGTTCTAGCTTACCCTCCTTCTGATGTGCAAAAGCCGCACACCCAGAAACTCTAAGGTTTGACAGGTTAGGAAGTTTACCACACCAAATTTCTATAGGAGTGCTAAAGTTTATGGCTGTAGAAAGGGATCTATTAATGAGGTAGATAGCCGTACTAATAGCTTCCCCCCAGAAAGGTTTTGGGACACCTGAGGGTATAAGAAGACATCTAACCTTATCCATAATGGTACGGTTCATCCTCTCAGCTACTCCGTTCTATTGGGGGTTATACCTAATCGTCCTATGATGTAAGATGCCATGTGATGCACACGCAAATCAGAAAACTTCCGGTTACAAAACTCAAGACCGTTATCGGTCCTGATTGTTTTAAGTTTATTTCTAGATTGATTTTCGGCAAGGCGTTTCCACTTAGAAAACTCTTCAAAAGTTTGACCTTTTGTTTTTAAAAGAAAAACCCAAACATTCCTTAAAAAATCATCAATAATAGACAAGAAATAAACATTACCACCATAAGTTAGAACCTTTTCAGGTCCCCACAGATCACAATGCACATAATCAAGTATAGCAGAACACTTGTGTGTGCTAGTTGAAAAACTAATTTTGTGTTGTTTTCCAAAAACACAATGGTCACAAAACTCCAAAGAATCAATTTTGTCACCACATGAAAGATTTTATTTTTGTAAATAATACAGTCCCTTTTCACTAATGTGGCCAATCCGCCGATGCCACAACATAGTTTTCTCGAGAACAGTTTTTTAAATCAAACCAGTTGAATTACAAACTGTTTTGCCAATAAGGATGTATAAACTTTCTCTTTTAAAACCTTTTAGCATGACTAGGTTTCCTTTGCCAATACGTAAAATACTATTTTTGCATTTAAAAGAAAGACCAGGAGAATTAAAATAACCAAGAGAGATAAGATTCCGATGAAGGTCAGGCACGTATCTCATCTCAGTGAGTTTCCTAGTCACACCATCATGCATTTTGATAAAAATATTTCCAATGCCTTTAACATCACAACTTGATTGTTTCCCATGTAAATCTTTCCTTGATTTAAGGGTTTAAAATATGAAAACCAGTGTTTGCTGGATGTCATGTGAAATGTACAACTAGAATCAAGGACTCAATGATCAACAACTTTAGAATAAGATGCGGAAAGGGAAACACACAAAACCTCGAAAAACATAGAATTACTATATGAATCAAACTCATGGGTTTTGTCACTTTTATTACTCCCTTTACCATGTTTATGTTGTTTTTCATCTTTAATCCTTTTAAAACACTTGTTTTTCATATGACCCTCTTTGCCACGATAAAAACATTTCACTTTGTTCTTTTCTCGAGATTTGGACCTCCCTTTACTTTTAGACTTGTGACTAAGAGGTTCCCTCTGGTCAACTCTCCCTTGCACGTAAAGGTTTTCTCCTTCTGGTTTATTTTCTTTTTCTAAATCCAAATCTTTCGATTTCAAGGCGTTTTTAACATCGAAAAGAGATAAACCATCTCATCTATATTTAATAGCAGATTTTACATGGTTGAAAGAATCAGGTAAGATATTTAATAAAATAACAGTAATATTTTCATTAGAGATTTTTTCTCCTACGTTTTGAAGTTCTAAAACGATTTATTTAATCATCCACATTTTCTGAAAGTATTTTTGACCCGCTCATTTTAAAATTGAAAAGTTGTTCTTTTAAATAAATTTTATTTGAAAGTGATTTTCCCAAATATAGTTTTTCCAGTTTAGTCCATATTTCGAAAGCATTGTCTTTTTCGTCAATTTCTCGTAAAACATTGTCTGTTAAATGCAAGTTTAGGCAACCATGCACATCACCTAGTTTTTTCGTAAGAATTTTGTGCCTCCAAGATTCCGGATATTCTTCGGGGCTACAAATAGCTGGTGCAATTTTATTTTGCACCAAAACAGCTTTCATTTTCTTCCGCCAAATTACAAAATTAGATTTGCCATCAAACTTATCAGTTTTAATTTTTGGAACTGACATGTTTTAAAGGCAAATAAGTGTAATTTAGTGGCTGGAAAAATGAAAGATTTGAAAAGTTTGATTTTAACAATAAAATACCCGGATTTGTCGTATATGAAAAAAACTTTTTTAAGGAAAAACGGCGCAGATTAAAAAAAATGCAACAACATTTGAGGTACGAAACCCAATAAACACGTAATACAAACATCAATAATATATATCCTAAAACCGGCAGAAACAGAAATACCACAGAAAGAACAGAAAAAGACAAACCGGTAGAATATAAAAGAAATAAACAAATATTTTGAAAAACTGAAAAACAAGCCAAGGCACAGATACTTGAAATCTCACGGACTCAAGCCAAGCTTGGATTTTTGTGTATTTTCCAGAAACAAAGAAACCGAAAAACTAAAGAAAGGAAAATAGAACAAAAAAATTTGGTAACAGGACAGAGCGAGCACGAACCATAACTCGGTTCACCCAACACAATCCGAGCCGTAACACAGGTCGGAAAAATAGTAATAGTAAACAGGATATCAACCACAAAACAGAGAGCAACACTAAGCAACAAAATAATTTCGGAAAGAAAAAAAAATAAAAAAGAAAGGGAATCAATACTTCACTGGCCGGATCTGAGGAACTCAACAGTTCCCTTAGATCTGGAAATCCGAGACGTCACCGGCACCACTGAAGAGCACCGGAAAGTTGCAGTCGTTTCTGGACTCTGATACCACTTGTCGGATCTAATTACTGTTACAAAACTCTATTTACTATTACAGAAATATCAGAATAATGCAGCAAAAATTAAAGCCTACTCTATTACACAATATCCTTTTTCTGCTCTTTCTTGACCGTCGGGTTCACCGATCGGAAATGCCAAAAAAACTACACAAACAGCCGTTACTAAGAGAAGATAAACAAAAAAAGGAATGATATACTTACCTGTTACTGCGGGTTTGTTCCGCCAGCAAGACAGAAAAACACACTGAAGCCGAGGCAGCGTCGAGCAGTGGCGAGAGACAGCGAGTCGCGTTGAGGAGCCATTGATAGTAAGATAGGAACTTCCCTCAGTCACGGGCCTAAAAAATAAGAAAGGAATCACCGGTTTACTCTCTCTCTCTCTCTCTCTCTCTCTCTCTCTCTAGCCTTTCAGCTTTCTCCTTCAAAAGTACCGAAACAGTGAGCCAAAAAGGAACGCAAAAAAAGGCCAGTGAATGTAGAGACCGAGGCAGCAGCACAGAAACCAAAGGGACAGAGAAGAGCAGCGGTCATAGCAAGTAGCAGCAAAGAAAGGAAGAGAAATAAAGAGACAGAGACGTACCCAAGACAATAACAGAAGAAGAGAAAAGAAATCAAGAGCCGGCTATTAGTACCGAGAAGAGAAGAGAGACATTAAATAGGTCTAGCCACAACGGGCAGCTCGGGTTGGCCCGGCCCGACATCTCTGACCAATTCAAACCTTATCTTTTTGTTGAGGCCCATTAACAAATCATAGGGAATAGAGGGAAAAATACGCTGAAAAAATGACAAATATTGGGAAGAAATAGGCCTAAAGAGCCTACATATGACTTTAAAATAATTACACTTTGAAATTTTATTTTTACCAATTGAAATATAAAACATAGCAGAAAACATTAGATAGTTAGGAATCTCGGCTTTCAAGATAAATAGAACTAATAATAGAAATAAGTCTTTTTCCTTGTGTTTGAAAAAACTAAAGAATGGTAAAAAACATAGCATACACAGTTTGGTAGTGACCTCGACACCGCACAAAGTTCGGATGGATACTTTGATTAGAGGTGAATTTGGAATATAAAATCGCCTTATTATCGTTGTTTAACTTTAGTGTTGCAATCTATGGTTAGAAATTGAAGTTTCGATTTTGGGTTTTTTACTAGCTTTGAGTTTGATTAATGTTAATGTTTTGGAGGAATTATTTGATATTTTAGATGAACGAAAATTTCTGATGGAGGATTTGAGATAGATTGATGTTCTAACTTTTTTTTTTCAATTTCTATGGTCCGATGTTCTTATATTGAAGTTTGAAGTTGGTGGATTTCTACCCCAAAAATAGGTTCAAAAAATTTGAATTTCATGAGATTCGATACATATTTTCAAGATTTAAAATTATAGAATTGTAAATAAAAGAGTAGATCGAAGTACTAACTTCTTTTTTTTTTAACGGTCGGATCTTCTTAGATCTAAGTTTTAAATGTTCACTTTTAGAGAGAGTTGAGAGGATTTTGTTTTAGAGAGAGAGGAAAGATTAAGGATGAAAATGAAAATTTTTGAATTTTTTCGAGTTATCCTTATATATTACCGAGTTGCCTTTATTATCTCCCATATAGTGAGGGTCTTTGGTAGGGATATGTCCTCAATCTTTCTGTCTTGCTCTATTGGTGATACAATATTCAATATCTACTTGTTTAACCCTTCCTAACGGGTACAATAGTTAGGGCATCTCCAACCAGAGACACGAGATCACCAAAAACACCAAATTTGGTGATGCCTCTTCTCCAACCAAGTACCAAATTCACCAAAAAAATTGGTGATATGAATAGTATCACAAAATTTAGTGATTTATTATTCAAATCATCATTTTTTGTGGTGTTTTTTAATAATTTTTTATTAATTTTTATATTTATAAAAAGAATCTTATAATTTATGTATTTTATACTTTAGTCCTACTTTACATAAATTAAAATTTATCTTGTACAATAATGTGTAATATATGAATTTATTTTAATTTACAATAAACTTGATAATAAAAATAATAAATTATATTAAGGAGAGTAAATAAAGATACAAATGCATTAACAATAAATTATTAATATGCATTAAGGATAAAAATGTGCATTTCGAATTAAGGAATACATTAATAGAGTTATTATGAGAACACTACACTGATTCCCAAAATTAGTAGATTATGTAATCCGTAATTTTAATGATTTTAAGTGTGTTTTTGTATGTTGTAGTGTAATATCTTTTGATTTATTTTACGTTATTGTATTTTTTAAGGAAATTTTATGTTATTTTATAATATTTTGTTAAAGTCTAGATTCTTCATTTAAATTTTGCTTAATCATTTTTATTATGATTATTATTTAATTACTTTAAATTGTTATATAAAAATAGTATTTTGGATAAATGTGTAATAAACAAATAACATTGGGTTATTTTTGTAAATTGATATATTATTAAAATATAGAAGATGAAAAGGAATCTAAAGAAAATATTATTTTTAGTATGAGAAATGGTGTTGTGGGTTGGTGATAATTTTACTGTAGCAATACCAAAACCACCAAATTTGTTGATGGGAGTCACCAAATTTGGTGATAAGGGTTGGAGATGGCCTTAGGAACTGATATTTATTTACTCCATGATTTTAGAATCCCTAAAGTATTTGATTGAACGAATATAAAATTTTTTCAAGTATTCTTTTACTATGTATATAATAAAAGTTTGATTGGGACGCTATGTTTTTAGAGGGCGTTGGAGTAAGTAATTGTAGTGTAGTGTTTGATAAAAGCTAGTTTAGAGGTTCCAAAAAGTTACATCTCTAAGGCGACGTAGTTTTAAAGACTCTTTTACATGGTGAATATGATGTGTATATGTTTTTTAGATTACTATAAGATTTATAAATTTTGTCCGTTAGTTTGTCTCGTTTTGAGGTTTGATACCCTTGAGATATTTCAGGGATGCTATTATGTTCATGTTCCGATTAGCGCGTGACAACGATGTCCTTTTCTTTTTTTTTTTTTTTTCAAAAACATCCATCAAATTCTAGAAAATTAAATTTAATTTTTCAGATTTCATTAACATATTCAAAGATGACTAATTAAGATACGGACTTATATATTTTTAATCAAATAATCATAAAGAGATCATAAACATTCATTTTTGGCTCATTACATGATCATGTTTGGATTCTTTACTCTTACGAATACTTCACTTTGATGAAGTGCAAACTGTAATAGTTAGGCACATAACTTTAACATTCAAACATATAAGAATCATAAACTTTTATGCAATATAAATATCTTCGTCATAACTTATATGCTTGATTCCTTTCATAAAAAGAATGAATTGTCTTTAGAAAAATCATAAACTTTGATGCTTGATACTTTTTTTCTTTTTTTCTTTTTTTTTTTTTTTGGTAAGAGAACAAAACTTGTCTTTTAGGAAAAGCATAGTCTTCCATAAAAATTTTTGCTTAAGCTTTAGAATCAATAAAAATCAAAATATATCTAATCACTTAACTTAAAAATGGTATGTTTTCCTTGTTCTTGAAACTTTGGTATTCCCCTCTTGTTTGGTGGATTCTCTAGCATCTAAAACAATCATGAGTTTTACCAACAGTCTTCAATATAGTCTTTTAATACTTAAGGGTAGCTAGGAGGTACTTTCATATCACAATTAAATCCTTAAATTTTTCGTAATCATTTTCGTAAAAAGTTAAACCCTCAACTAAATTTTAATTAGCATTAGGAACCCAACTTTATTACAATTACCTATTTTAACCCCCATACAAAACTTAATTAACTTAAAAGGTCGGGATTTACAATTTTATCCGATGATACTCCTTGGCTCCAAATTTGCTTTTTCAAAATAAATTAAGAATCTCTCTCATTATAAAAATTAATAAAAGAATAATAAATTTTTGTATGATGAAAATTTTCTGTTCGTAGATGTTGTTCAAAATTTATATTCATACCTTTTAATACATTTTATTTCGATGTAACTCAAAATTTTCATTACTTTACCTGTTTTTTCCATATTAAAGAAAAAATTCATAAGAGCAAACAAATATTCTATAAGGGTTTTTTTTATGGAGTTTTAATGATAATATTTAGATATGGTCTTTTTTCCATGAGAAATTAGTAGTTTATACCCAAAAGTTATTTTAATTTTATGTTCAACTAAACACTTTTGTTTTATCTTTTTATCACTGTAAAAAATTTTTAATCTTAAGGTTTTGACAATTGCCTTTGCACTCAAAACCTGGCTATCAAAATCACGTCTTTCTTACGTGCAAATGTTAAAAGAAAATTAAAAAGTAATAAGATTAATAAAAATATTATGCTATAATGAAATCTATTAATATAAATGTATTATATAAGTACCTTGTCATTTACCTATATATATATATATATATACACTATCTTATTAATCCTTCATGATGTACATCTTATAAACTTGACAAAACTTATGGATGGACAAAACATTTATCATATCTTTACCTTTTTTTTAAATGATTAAAATCTAATTTCATGTATAAATGCATTTACCTTCTAGATAGGGTAAAGAGTGTGGCAGGTATCCGAACTTTTATGTTTTCATCATTTTAACATTTGAATTAAAAAACTGTCAATTGTATCACTTTATCTTACAAAAGTGACCTATTTTGATAATTCCATAAAAAATGTCAACTCTTAACAGAAAATGGTTTTATGGTTGTCATATGATCACTTTTTTAAGGGTATTTTGGGAAGAGTAATAAAAGAAAATTGAAAAATAGATTAATTGGATCTTACTTTTGTTTTGTATTTTTTTCTTACATTTCTCCCTAAATCAAATACCCTAATTCTCGGGCAGCACTCAATGGAGACCCCTCTAGTGCTCATATCCTCCCAATTAAATTCTTCCTTTTCAATATTTTGCCAAGACTTCAAAGACTTCCTTTTTGTTAATGTCATGATTTAGATGATCAAGTTTTAGATGTTTATGATTTTACGACTTTTCCCATTCATCAATTCCATAAGAATCAATCAAAGCTTTGGGTCTAGCAAGATTAATTCCATTATTGAATCTGCTTCATGTGGTAGCAAATGGCTTGCTCAAATTATCAGGCAACACATTCTTTGCCAGTCATTTGCCTGCACATGTCTTTCTGAATATCAAAGGATAAGAGGCCTTCTTGGTTTTCGATTTTTCGATATACTGTTGAATCTATTTACTACTACAATGACTATATAATATTACAAATATTCAAAATAAAAACAGCGAAAAATAATAATAAGCCTAACTCTATTACAAAACATATCGCTTTTCTCCTCCTCGTCCATCGGTCTTCACCGATCGTAAATGCCAAAAAGAAAACTACAAAATACCTGTTAGCAAAACAAAAGAAATAAACAAAAGGGACTGAAATACACTTACCTATCACCGCAGTCTGTTCCACCGGCAAAAGAAGTTGTCACTGAAATCGAGGCAGCGTCGAGCAGCAGCGAGAGACAGTGAGCCGCGCCGGGGTGCTGTTGGTAAGAGACAATGATAAGTTCCGAATAATTCTTCAGTCACGGGCCACAAAAGCACGAAAAAGTCATCGGTTTCCCTCTCTCCCTTTCTCTCTAAAACCTTTCAGCTTTCTCCGTCAAAAAGAAAACAACAATTAAAATGACTGAGGCAACAGTATAGAAACCGAAGAGGCAGAAAAGAGCAGCGGTCACGGTAAGCCGCGGTAAAGAAAGGAAGAAGAAGAGGCAGAGATGCAGTCGAGGCAGCATAGAAAGACGAGAAGAAAATAACCAAGAGTCAGCTGTGTGAGAACCAAGGAAAGGAGAGATTAAAATAGGTCAAGTCACAACAGGCAGCTCGGGTTGGCCAGGCCCAGCATAACTGACCAGTTCAAACAACCTTATCTTTCTATTGTGGCCCATTAGATCATCATAGGTAGAAAAGAAAAATGGGCTAGAAAAATGAAAAATATTGGGTAGAAGTAGGACCAAAAAGACCTACAATCTCCACCTCGAACAATATTTTTCCACCCAGCAAGATGACTCTATCAGAGTCAGATCGCGTCCAAGTGAAGGAAATTCGTGCAAAATATAAACTTGTCAGAGCTCACAATTTTAGTACCAAAATCTGCAGGATTATTATCAGTACTAATTTTATCTTTGTCAACTACACAACTAGAGACTTTTTCCCTAATAAAATGGTATTTAACATCTATATGCTTTGTCCGTTCGTGATAGATCGGATTTTTGCATAAACGTAAACAACTCTGGCTATCAGTATAAATAATAACTTTTGAATGTAAAACTTGTAATTCATTCAATAACCCTTGAAGCCAAATGACTTCTTTGATGGCTTTCTTAGTTGCGATGTACTCAGCCTCAATAGTTGATAAGGCAACTACTAGCTGTAGTTGACATTTCCATGAGACGTAATTACTCACTAGGGTAAAGAAATAGGATGTAGTAGATTTTCTACCACCCTTATCACCTGCAAAATTGGAATCAACATAACCAATTAGTTCAAAAATATCAGACCAATTATGATAGTGTAAACCCCTATCTAAAGTTCTGTTAAGATAACGCAGCAGCCACTTGAGAGCAGCCCTGTGCTCCCTCCCCAGGTTAGACATAAATCTGCTGAGAAGACTTATAGAAAAAGTAATGTCTGATTGGGTAGATATCATTGAGTACATAACCGAGCATAAGGCCATTCTGTAGGGGATATTTTCCATATCTCTTTTCTCATTCTCGGTTTTAGGAAAGGTTTTGTTTGAAAGTTTGAAATGGCTCGCAAGTGGGTTTATAACGGGCGTACACAGATGTATAGAACATTTAGAGACAATTTTCTGAAGAAATGGCTTTTGAGATACGAAAAGTAAATAATCAGACCTATCTCTTAATAATGTTCATCCCAAGAACCTTGGATGCAACCCCTAAATCCTTCATGTCGAATTCGGATTTTAGCAAGGATTTCTAATCATCAATCTTAGCTTTATGCTTGCAAGCAATTAATATATCATCTACATAAAACAATAAATAAATAACACTATCAACATTATTACCAGAGAAGTAAAGACAACTACCATAGCTATTTTTAGAGAGACCAACTTTCAACATAAAAGAATTAAACCTCTGGTACCATTGCCTGGGCGATTGTTTAAGTCTATATAAGGACTTTTTCAAAAGACACGCCATGTGTTCTTTACCTTTAACCTAAAAACCTGGTGGTTGACGCATATATATAGTCTCATCAAGATCACCATGCAAGAAAGCGGTTTTAACATCAAGTTATTCAAGATTGAGATCATAAAAGGCAACAAGAGCAAGAATAATCCTAATTGTTTTGTATCTAACAATGGGAGAAAATATTTTGTTAAAATCTATGCCTTTAACTTGTGAAAACCTTTTGCAACCAGCCTAGCCTTGAACCATGGAGGTTCATTAGTAAACTTAGGCTCTTTAATTTTAAAAATCTATTTGCTATAAACTAATTTTTGTTTTGAGGGTTCTGGAACAAGAATCCAGGTTTCATTTTTATTTAAAGAAGACATTTCCTCATCCATAGCACGTAACCATAAAGAACGATTAGAGCTTTTCAAAACATCAGAAAAATACAATGGTTCCTTTTCTTCCACATAAGATGCAACAACAAATGCATATGAAACTATGTAAGAATAACCATATCTAGATTGTTCCTTAGACACTCTTCTAAACCTATCACTCACAGGCTGGTAATCCCTAAGGGCTTGAGCTTGAGCCTCAGGATGCTCTTCCTCCTCATCAGAACCTTCTAACACAGGTTCAAGGGTTTCAGGAACACTAGAAGGATCAGGTATGCTACTGGATGGTGAAACTAACTCCTCATTGGATTCAAGCTCCTGAGGGGGCTCTAGAGAAGGTTCAGAGGTGACCTCCACCTTCACAGGAATACTACCAGATGTGGGAATACTAGGTTGACTATCGGAAATAGGTTTATCCTAAAGACAGTGCATATTTAACTCGTTGAAGATGACATCCCTATTGATAACTATCCTTACTACCGATTCACCATTTAGCCACATTCTATAACCCTTCACCCCACTAGGATATCCTATGAACACTCCCTGTGTAGCCCTATGATCTAGTTTACCCTCCTTCTAATGTGTAAAAGCCGTACACCCAAAAACTCTTTGGTTGGACAGGTTAGGGGGTTTACCAACAAAGTTCTATAGGAGTCCTAAAGTTTATGGCAGTAGAAGAGGATTTATTAATGAGGTAGACAGTCGTACTTATATCTTTACCCCAAAAAGGTTTTGGGACAGCTGAAGACACCATAAGATATCTAACCTTATCCATTATGGTACGGTTGATCTTCCCAGCTACTCTGTTCTGTTGGGGGTTATACCTAACCGTCCTATGATGTAAGATGCCATGCGATGCACACATATCAGAAAACTTCTGGTCACAAAACGTAAGACCGTTATCAGTCCTAATTGTTTTTAGTTTATTACTGGATTGATTTTCGACAAGGCATTTCTACTCACAAAACTTTTCAAAATTTTGACCTTTTGTTTTTAAAACAAAAACCCAAACTTGCCTCGAAAAATCATCAACAATAGATAAGAAATAAACATTACCACCATAAGTTTAAACCTTTTCAAGTCCCCATAAATCACAATGCACATAATCAAGTATAGCAAAAGACTTGTGTGTTAGTTGAAAAACTGATTTTGTGTTGTTTTCTCAAAACACAATGGTTAAAAAAATCCAAAAAATCAATTTTGTTACCACACAAAAGATTTATTTTTGCAAGTAATACAGTCCCTTCTCACTAATGTGGCCAATCCGCCAATGCCACCACATAGTTTTCTCGAGAACAGTTTTTGAAATCAAAGCAGTTGTATTACAAACTGTTTTTCCAACAAGAATGTATAAAATTTCTCTTTTAAAACCTTTTAGCATGACTAGGTTTTCTTTGCTAGTTCGTAAAAGCCATTTTTAGATTTGAAAGAAAAACCAAGTGAATCCAAATAACCAAGAGAGATAAGATTCCGACGAAGGTCGGACACATGATTCACCTCAGTGAGTTTTCTAGTCACATCGTCATACATTTTGATGAAAATATTTCCAATGCCTCTGACATCACAAACTTGATTGTTTCCCATGTAAGCATTTCCTTGATTTAAGGGTTTAAAATCTAAAAACCAGTGTTTGTTGGGTGTCATGTGAAATGTACAACCAAAATCAAGGACCCAATGATCAACAACTTTAGAACAAGATGGGGAAAGGGAAACACACAAAACTTCTGAAAACATAAAATTATCATCTAAATAAAAATCACGGGTTTTGTCACTTTTACTACTCTCTTTATCATGTTTTTGTTGTTTTTCATCTTTAATCCTTTTAAAACACTTGTTTTTCATATGACCCTCCTTGCCACAATAAAAACATTTCACTTTGTTCTTTTCTGGAGAGGACCTTCATTTACTTTTAGACCTGTGACTAGGAGGTTTTCTCCGGTCAACTCTCCCTCACACGTAAAGGTTTTCTCCGTTTGATTTATTTTCATTTTGTAAATTCAAATCTTTTGATTTTAAAGCGCTTTTAACATCGGAAATGGATAAATCATCTTTACCATATTTAATGGCAGATTTTACATCATTCTATGAATCAGGTAAGGTATTTAGTAAAATAGTAGCAATATTTTCATCAGAGATTTTCTCTCCAGTGTTTTGAAGTTCCAAAACGATTTTATTTAAATCATCCATATTTTCGGAAAGTGTTTTTGATCCGCTTATTTTAAAACCAAACAATTGTTCTTTTAAATAAATTTTATTTGAAAGAGATTTTTCCAAATATAATTTTCCTAGTTTAGTCCAGATTTCAAAAGTAATGTCTTTTTCGTCGATTTCTCATAAAACATTGTCAGTTAAATGCAAGGTGAGGCAACTGTGCGCATCGCCAAGTTTTTCGGTAAGAATTTCGCCCCTCTAAGATTCCGGATACTCTTTGGGGCTACAAATAGCCGGTGAAATTTTATTTTATACCAAAACTACTTTCATTTTCCTTCGCCATATTACAAAGTCAGATTTGCCATGAAACTTGTCGGTTTCAATTTTTGGAACCGGCATGTTTTAATGGCAAATAGGAGTAATTAAATGGCTAAAAAATGAAAGATTTGAAAAAGTTTGATTTTAACAATAAAATACCCAGATTTGTTTCCTTTGTTTTTTTATGAAAAACGGCGCAAATAGGTGTGGGACACGAATCACAATAAACACAAATGCAGCAGTAATATATATATATATATATAACCGAAACGAGAAATAAAGGTAGAAACAATCAACCCACAAGACAGAAAAAGACAAACAGAGAGAAAGTAGAAAAACAGAATAACAACAAAAATATATATATATATATATATATATTTAAAATCAGAAAAACATGCCAAGGCACAGCTACTTGAAATCTCATGGATTCAAGCCAGGCTTAGGTTTTTTTTTTTTTGATTTATTTTTGTTAAAAAAAGCAGAACTACAACAGGATGAAATCCAGAAGAACCAACTATTTGCAATAGATAAATATATATATGTATATATACCACCAGAAAAATAGCAGCAATAGATATAACAGAATATCGCCAAAAAAAAAAAAAAGAACAATAGAAGCAAGTATAACAAAAAAATATTTAAAAACAGTAAACAGAAATCTAAACTGTAACGCGGTTCAAAAGCAGAACATAGATAGCAATCAATCCAAAAGAAAAACGGCGACAAGCTGAAGCAACAAAAACAGAAACAGAAAAATAATAATAATAACAGAAGGAGTTAAGTAATACTTCACTAGCCAGTTCTGAGGAACTCAACAGTTCCCTTAGATCTGGATTTTCCGAGGTTGCCGACACCGATGAGATCACCACAGACAATAGATTTTCAGGCTCTGATACCCCTTGTTGGATCTATTTACTATTACAATGACTATTTACTATTACAAATAATCAGAATAAAAACAGCGAAAAATAATAAGCCTAACTCTATTACAAAAAATATCTCTTTTCTCCTCCTCGTTCGTCGGTCTTCACCGATCGGAAATGCTAAAAAGAAAACTGCAAAATAACCGTTAGCAAAACAAAAGAAATAAACAAAAGAGACTGAAATACACTTAACTACCGCTGCGGGTCTGTTCTGCTGGCAGAAGAAACCGTCACCGAAACTGAGGTGGCACCGAGCAGCAGCGAGAGACAGTGAGCTGCATCGAGGTACCGTCAGTAAGAGACGATGGTAATTCTGAATAATCTACTGTCTCACAGGCCACAAAAACACGAAAAAGTCGCCGGTTTCCCCCTCTCTCTCTCTCTAAAACCTTTCGACTTTCTCCTTAAAAAATAGAACAACAATCAAACAACAATCGCAAGAAGTCGGCGATCAAAATGACCGATGCAGCGGCAGAGAAGCCAAAGAGACAGAGAAGAGCAGCGGTCACGGCAAACCGCAGTAAAGAAAGGAAGAAGAAGAGACAGAGATGCAGTCGAGGCAGCAGAGGAAGAAGAGAATAAAATAACCAAGAGTGGGCTGTGTGAGAACCGAGGATAGGAGAGATTAAAATAGGCCAAGTCACTACGAGCAGCCCGAGTTGGGCCGGCCCGGCCCGGCTCGGCATTTCTGACCAATTCAAACAACCTTATCTTTCTATTGTGGCCCATTGGATCATCATAGGGAGAAAAGAAAAATAGGCTGGAAAAATAAAAAATATTGGAAAAAAGTAGGCCCAAAAAACCTACAAATACATATTCTAATAATTGTGGGTTTTCATTGAGGGTTGGTGCTGTGGTGTATTATAATCTGTTAAGCAGGCATTGGTTCTTTTCTTCTTTCTTTCTTTATCTCTCTCACAGCTTCTGTTAGCTTGATTTCTCTGATGATCAGTGGGAGCTTTGGATGTGATTTCACCAAGACGACGGCTAGCAGTAGGAGAAAGGAGAACGATAAGGTGGGGACTAGGGTTTGATTTGGGGGAAAAATGAAAGAAAAAATATGAAAATATAAAAATATAAGAGATAATTATTTTATTTTCTGTTGCAAAAGAAAAATTCTTTTCCTTTCTATTTTATATAATTACCCTTCATTTGTTTAAATTTAATGGTGAGATTAGATGAAAGTGTCAAATTAGATAAATTTTATAAGTTAAAGTGTTAAATTTGATAATTTTAGTGTAAGCGTTAAAATAGAGAAAATAGAAAAGTTCAGATGCTTGTGGCACTCTTTACCCTTTCAGATATATGTCATTTTTAGATGACAAAAAGTTATTCATAATATAATTCATCTTACACATTTCAAACTATATTTGTCATATTTTTATAAAAGAAAAAGAAAACAAAACTTAAAAGATGTATATATTTTTCTTTTTGAGGCATCATATATATAATTTCAAATCACTAAATTATACATATGGATGAATTGCCATATAGAATACGTGGTGTTTTTAATGCATACAGTTTTTTCTTTTTCTTTTGGACATTAAATTTTGTCGAGTTTTTTGTATTTGTATGTATGAATGGGAGGGGAAGAAAATAAAAAAATTAAGATGTGTATAATTTATGATGAATTCAAAAAGTAAAAAACGAAATTAAAAAACAATAAACTGAAACAAAAAGACCTTCTGAAACGTAGTAGCGCACACAAAAAACATGTCATAACTTCATTGGGCACATATGTTATAAAAATTGACCAAGTTTTTTATTTTAAGAAGTGACCAAAGTCATTGTAGGTCATTTGGAGATATAAAGATTTCATCAACAATCTCATGAAAAGTTCAATACCAAAAATAAACTAGTTTCATCATGTTTTCTTCTATTCGACAAGCAGAATAAGAAAAAAAAGTTATTTATTGGAGTTTTTTCGCAGAGGTTTTAATGCAAATCACTCTATTTTGTGAAAGTTTACTAAACCTCTACGAAATAAAATACATTTAGCAAATGTAAGTGTGTGACGCGTGGTCTCTTTTCCTCAGGTTAAGATAGTCCATCAATATCTTTCCATCTCTAATTTCAAAAAATTTAGATTTCTATCAGTTTCAATTCCAAGGCTAAAAAATAGCTATTTTTCAAACTAAAAAGAGATTTTTATTGATAGACTATTTCGTGTTGGAGAAGAGACAACATGCAACACACATGCCTACTTACGCCGGAAACTACCATGTTGGATTGTGACGGTTATAAAAAGATAAACATAAATAGTTTAGGCGTATAAAAAATTAAATAAAAGATTGTGGTTACTTATAAAAATAAATAGTTTAATATTATAGAAATTTGTTATAAATAGCCAAATTATTTTAACATTTCTTAATTTGTCCATAAACTGTAATTTATTTTTTTATGGCCATGAACTGTTTTTGAACCACCATAAATGTTGAATAACCTTATCCTTGATGTTAACTATCAAAGTTAGCTCGCACAAATTATATGTATTCATGTATTTGTAATAGTAAAAATGCACGAAAATATACTTAGAGACGAGAATAAGTGCAACCTATATGAGTTAAACTGCGGGATTCCTTCGTGAATGATAAGATTGTTTATGGATATAAAAAGGAACAATATACATTCATGGATAAAATGAGAACAGGTAGGGGGAGTAGAAATTCGAGAACAAGAGCTGGGGATTCAATAGCAGCTAGGACAGTAGCTGCAAGCTTCACAGAAGCAAAAGGGGGCCCGATTGGTCATGAACATCGTAAGGTGCTGCTCTTCGTAAATCCCAGCATACGTGGATTGGATTCTCAGGTATCTCAGAGACACTTCAAGGGTATGCTAGTAATGGAAAGGTACGAAGGAAAGATGGAATTGAGAATTGAGAAGAAGACGCGCTGACTGAGAAGGCTCGATGTAATTGAGCTAGCGTTAGAATAGTTTATGCTTATTTATAGCCAATTTCTTTTAATCTTATGTACACCTTGTTTTGAAATATAATAATATTTTTTTAGAAATTTTGTAACTACAAAATTATAATAAGAAAATATAATAAAGGTTTAACCCTTGAACATTTATCGTGACAAAAAAAAACCCTTCTTTTCTACCCTTTTTCACAAACTAATACAAATGGCACAACTTGCAGAGATTTTACATAATGAATTTTTCAAGTGTTCCCAATAGTTTTGCTCTTTGGAAAGAGAAATATTAAAATAGTGTATGGCTATTTATAGCCAATTTCGTTTAATATTATCTCAAATTTTTAAATATAAAAGTAAGTTTCTATTACTATAAAATTATAATAAGAGAGCCTTATGAAGGTTTAAAAGCCTTGAATATTTATACTGACAAAAAACCCTCATTTTCTATCCTTCTTCACTAACTAGTGGGAATAGCATTATATGCAGAGATTTTACCTAATGAATTTTTCAAATTTTCCCAATAATTTAGCTCTTTGGGAAACCGTAAAGTAAAAAATTCAAAATACTTCATTAGATCAAATATTTTAATAGCTAACCTATTCTTGAAATTAGCTAATAGTTAACCTATTCTTAAACTTAGCTAACCGTTTCGAGAGCTTTTCTCAAATTTATATTTTAATTTTCTTTAAATTTACATTTTACATGTGTGTCTCATGTAAGGTCTGTTTTAAGGGGATTGAATTTCATTGACTTCTTACTCATATAATAGCTCTACTACATAACTCAAACACCCAAAATTTCAGTTCCTCATCTCTAAAGCACCTTATGGCTGCCGGCTATTTCTCACATTACCTCACCCTTTCCCTGTACTTCTCGTTTTCTCTCTATCCCTAATTGTACAGTTTCCTATTTCATAAAAAGGATTTTTCGCACAGAGATTTCACATGTGTTTCCATAAATAGTTTCAAAATCTTTGTGACTAAATTTTGAGTTTTGAAACTTTAAGCTTCCAACTCTTAAATAGTATTGGCAACTATTGCTACACTAGAAACATCAAATTCATATTTGTATTTGATAGCAAGTAAAAATTGGAACTTGAAAATATATCTAATGAATATCAAATTACAAAGATAAGGTTGAATTCAGGGCTTTCAAGAAAGGTTAGCGTATATACCTATGAAAAATATATGTACTAAAAACTAAGAGATTTTCGCTTTTTTTCTTGTTTTCTGTAAGAAAAGTGACAGTCATTTGTATGCTTTGCATAAGTATTTAATGACAAAAATTGATGAAAATGTTAGTATGACATATTTTTTTAGTTTGAGGTTACAAATTTATAATTTTTTAAATTTGATGTAAACAATAAAAAAAAGAATGTTAAAATTTTGGACACTTACACTATTTACTCATGAAATTTATGCACTTAAGTTATCGACTTATGTCCACGCACTAAAAAATAAAAAGGAAAATTGTGGGGGGATTTTTTTCGTTTAGCGGCGGTTTTGAACACCACAAAATGGTTTAGTGATAGTTCACCAAACCGCCCCTAGAAGTGATGTCACTAAATGATTGTGGTAGTTTTTTTATAACCACCGCGCATAATTTAATGACGGTTTTTCCCTAATTTGCGACAGTTTTAAGCCTCTGTAACAATAATTTCTTTTTTAAAAAATAAATATTTTCGGCAGTTTCAAATCCTCGCTTAAATTTTTTTCTTTTAAAAAAATTATCTGGTGGTGGTTTTTAACCTCCGCTAATATTAATACATGTTTTTTAAAAAAAATTTTATTTGCAAGTATCTAAAACTCAACCATTTCTTTTTTAAAAATATCATAAAGAATTTGTAAACAGTGATAAGAAATTCACATATTTAATACATTTATTAAGCGAAATTACAAAGAATTGTGTTTCTTGACATATCAATCCAAGATTTATCTATTTTTTAATGTACAAAAGGAGATACCTGAACACGACATCAATAATAAATTATTTATATGATTACACAAGTAATCTTAAAAATATGCAAATGATCACTGCAATTTCAATTTAGGCTTATCAATTAGTAACAAAAATTCTTAAAGTCACTTTATCTAACTTTTATTATTTTCTACTGGCTATAGTATAGATTTAACAATCTCACTGTACTTTTCAGTATTCCAGAATTCTTTTCATTTTTAAGTGTAAACATTACCGAGAAAAAATAACAAGGGGAAATAAACAAGGTATGACAGTAAGAACGATGCCGAATAATAACAGTAATCTACAGTGTAAACTAACTTTCTTATCTATGTCTCTCTTGGTCTTTTCTAGTAAGTTCCTTTGAGAAGCTTTAAAAATGCATAGTAACGGAGAACAAGAATTGAAACAACAATAATAAACATGTCGTGCCTTTAGGAAGTATCACATCGTTGTCTCCTCCGTATGTGCAAGCAGAGGACATAAACTGCAAACAGTTCTGGTAGCCCACTGGTACAGAGATAACCATCTGCCCCACATAATTTTCTGCATTCTTCAATAGTATCTTGCCATATAACAAATATAATTTGATAGGAAACATTGCAATGAAAATGCAACATAAACACTTGCTGGAGGAACAAATGCTTGCAAAATGTCATATTTAATTCTCAAGAGAACCCTCTTTAAGTTACCTAAATTCTAACAACATGAGCATTGTATAGGACAAAGCTTCTAAATAGTTGCTAGATACAAACTAAATTAGTATTACTAGAAACACCTACTGCACCAAATAATTCGTGACTTCAACCCAATCTAGTGGCAAGAAGGTGCTCCTAGCAAATTAATATCACCTTGAGACACAAATAGAGGAAGAATTCTAAATCCATTTAAGCTATTCACCAGCAAATCTAAAGGCATAAGATAGTAAGGGAAAGAGCCTACTTTGTTGAGTTTTATAGTCAAGCACCTAGAGAACAAGAATGCCCACATCGAGGAATTGAACATCTTTCAAGCAAGAAAAATATTAACTTATACAAGTCAAAACCACAATTTCTCTCCGTCATCATACTTTCTTAGGGCCAAAAGTAACTAGTTTTTTCTTAGTTATCCCAATTTCTTAGTATATTATCGATTTTTTAAACATTAACATAATCCTTGAGCTATATGCAAAATCTAGAAAGGAAAGAGGGAAAAAATATAACATCGTGCTGTATGCATCTTACAGACTAAAGACAATAATTTTTGTTACTGTTCATCAGTGCCCTGTCTTTTAATGAAAGGCACAAACATTCCCTATAGATGATAACAAATATCAATTAGCCACTATTGCAAGCATTATATGAGGTATTTTAGACTTGAACAACCAGATAAATAATTGTTCAGAGATGTTATCGTAGATTAAAAAAAACTAAGACAGGAGGTACCTAATGACGATCAGTAAAGTGGGTTCATCCACATAAAATCAAAGTTTAGATGCCTCTTCCTCTGCCACAATGCAAGATCAAGTAAAGACACATTTAAAAGAAAAAATAGATGTGATAGAAGTGAACTAGCATAAAAAAGAGGTGCATACCAAATAGACGAAGTTTATTGATTTTCTTCCATGCATAAGCTGCCTTTCTGAGAGTGTTCTTGAACAACTCTTTTGTGAGCACATAGTTCTGTCATCCTTTGCAAAGGCCTAAAATCCATAATGAACACACTTACAAAATATTAGTATTGAGAAGCCGTCACATACTGAAGTCAAATGTAAGTTCGTTTGGTAAGACATTCATGTGTCCAGCTTCTAACAACGTCAAGAGTGACATACATCCAATTCATATTTGTAACATATTCAAGTTAAGCACATGAGTATCTAAAAAAAATCCAGGAAATTAGTACTAACATGCATCTTGCAATATTTAAGAGAAGAAAAAAGATAAGAGAAAGCCTCACTATAGAATTAAAAATTATCACATTCAAGAACAATGATCCACTAACAAGTAAAACCAAGAATGGTCAAGATGATGATTAATATTTTAGAGCCATCAAGAGCTGAATTCCTTATATTTCTTGAGCAAAAAGGAAAAATAATCCTTATTATTCAAACAAGCAAATCTCATAAGCCAGCAATAGCCATATAAAGTTGGACCCACACACATAAATCAAATAAAAGGAGTTTCAAGGATAATAAGAAAAGCTCTGAGATGTGGTAAAATGGTTAAGAATTTTTATACTTCAAAGAGAGACTTACTCTTTACCTTAATAGAAAAAAAGAGAAGGGGATCAAAAAGGGGCAAATTATGTAGTTTGAAGCATACTGTATGGTAAGAATTAAACTTAGAGAATTGACAGAAAAATATAAGCAGACCAAACAAGGAAAACTAAGTAAAATAAGTTACTTAATATTATGTCTAATGCATTTTAGCAAGGGAGACACTGCCAACCTAATGTTATGGAAGAATAATCAGGACTCCAAGAAATTTTGATCATACGTGCTTGTTTTTTATGCATAAGCATGTTACCTTAAAAAACAAAAACGTTCAATTTACTCATATATTCCTACAATATAATTTAATGAAAATTACCACAATATAGTCATGAAAATAACTAGGATTAGCATAAGATCTAAGATAGAATGCAAATCTATGACTTAAACATCTGTTATCGAATCTCCGAACTTCTGCCTTTACTTGCCACTGGTCACTCCCATACGCAATAAATTATGTTACAAACCTTAATGACCTGCTAATGCATTTTTAAATCATACAAAATTTCATTCTTATAAATTCCCTTGAAACAACTCACTCCTCTTATATAGAAGAACAAGTAAAATAAATGGATTTTTAGTTCTACATAAAGATGACAAAATAGTCAAAATTTTTCCAAACAAGCATTCGACAGTTACCATCTCGATCGATATTCTTCTCCTTCAGTATCTCTTCAAATTCAAATAGTGAATGCAAATTCTTTGATAGATTCAGAAGGCAGAGAAGAGGAAGAATCTCTAACCCTTGCAATGCCGTGAAATATTAAGAAATTGAGGTCTACTTTTTGCTTGTTCCTCTTCTCCAAGACTTTAGATATTGTTGCAGTCATTTTTTACTAAATTCGAGATATTACTTGACTGGTAAATTTCAAGAGGAGCCGGAGGGAGAGGAGGAGACCGAGACATGGCGTTACCGGTACATGTATGCTAGAATGTTTTTTTATTGCAGCTTGCTCGAGTTGCCTGGCCACTTCCAACAACAGGATGCCCTATGCTACTGGTGGAGCGGCAAGCAATGAGTGTGACCTAAGGTTGGGATTGCTTAACTGCAAGTTGAATGTGTTCACAGAGGATAGGAGAAGAACTAAAGAAGCGGTGATGAAAGCCAGGTTTTAGGAAGTTTTCTATAGTCTATATTTTAACTTCAGTTTTTTATTTTAAAAATTGTAATATTCTACTTTCGTAGGTCACATAAACTGCCACTAAATGATGAAATCTGTGCAGGTTTCAGAAACCCCTGCAAAACAACCTCCGCAAACATCACTATTTTTTGTAGTGACGGGTATAGGAGAAGCCAATTCACTGATTCTCTATGGAGATTACAAAATAGAGAAAACTCTCTCAAAAACAAAAAGTACAAAGCCCAACTAAAACTATTATTCCAAAATAACTGACTTGGTTAAAGCCCTAAACTTAAAAAATTTCTAAAACTCCAGTATTTCTTACACTTCAGAAGACTTAACTTAAGCCCCCTAAGGAGTAATATGAGTAATTTCTATACAATAGAAATTTGAGATAATATAGGGTTCTCTAGTCCTAATTAACTTAGCTTAAGAATACAAGTCAAACTCTAGCAAATCTATTTCAACACATCGTATCACGTAACATAAATATAATTACTGAAACAAAAAGAGTGGGAGACATGTTGCTCTCAATATTTGTACATGTATATTTATTTTTTAATATAAATTCTTAATTCTTAAATTAAAATACTGATTTGTATATGCTCATAGCCAGAAAATATTCATGTAACTGCTCTTCATCATGACTCCAAAGTATTTTTTTTGTTAGCATAAAAGTAAAATATTTCTAAGAAGGAAAAGTAAAAAAATTAAAAGAAGAAAGAATCATTATACATAGAAACTATCAAGTTAAACCCATAAAACATTAAAACAAAATGTTGAAATTTTCTAAAACATATTTAATGCCATTAATTGCATGCGTCCTTCTTTCCAAATTCTCACCAGAGTACTTTATTAAAATATTTGTTCCTAGATTGGAAAGTAATCAATAGGGGTAGGAGTATTGCTAGTACTCCCATCGATTTTAGCTACCAATTCAGCTGGAAAGTCAGCATTTATAATCTGAATTTTAAACTTGACTTTCACATTACTGCTTTCCAGCAATTCCCAAAAAAATGCTCTTAAGCTTTCAAATCATTGTAATCAACAAATACTTTCTATCTTTTATCCAGTTTGTTCATTTTTGGAATTTACATAAAGGCGGCAGTTCTTTTCTTCTTTTCTTTATCTCTCTCACAACTTCTGTTGGCCTGATATCTCTGATGATCGGGAAGTGATTTGGGGTGGGAGCTTTCGATGTGATATCACAAGCAAGATGGCTAGCAGTAGGAGAGAGGAGAAAGATGAGGTGGGAATTAGGGTTTGATTTGGGGAAAAAATGAAAGAAAAAAATATAGAATTATAAAAAATACGAGCTATGTAGGCTTTATAAGCCCATGTTCTCCCAATATTTTTTCTTCTTTTCCAGCCCAATTTCTCCTTCCCCCTTCAACCCAATGATGTTAATGGGCCTCAGCCTTGGAGTAAGGTTTTCTTGACTGGGTCAAGGGATGCCCGGGCGGTTCAGGTTGGCTACCCGGGTCGTCCGTTGGTGACCCGCGGACTTCCCCTCTTTTAATGCTCTGCTGCTTCGTTCTCCATGCAATCTCTCCCTCTCCTCCTCTTGACCGTCTCTTCATTCTCTCTGTCTTTTGGAGTCTTTTGGATTCTCTAGTTTTCTCCTGATTCTTCGGCTCTGCCACTGCACTCCTCTCTCCGTTCTGGTGTTCTATGTTTCTCTGTTGTTCACTGGTCTTCTTTGTCGCCTTTGATTGTCTGTTAGTGTGCTTAGAGAGTGAGCCGTGAGGAAAAGAAAAGAGAGAGAAATAGAGAAAGAGCGTTGCCGGTGATTTCCGTCACGGCTGAGGCCTTTTCTGAGGGTATAACACCCGATCATCCCCTTGCTTACCTTCAGCGCCTCGACGCGGCATTGTCGCTGCTTGGCGACCGTTTACATTTCTGGTGACCGTTCGGTTTCAGCTCCTCGGTCATCTCTTTAATTTTTTCTTGCTGTCGGTTTCACCGCAGCAGTGGTAAGTGGAACAACTCTTTGTTCATTTGGTTTTTCTTTGGTATTAACGGGGTGTTGATTTTGCAGATTGTCTTTTTACTTTGTTTTGGTTTCTGTTCTTGAAGATTGAATCTTCTGTTTTCTATTTTTATTCTTCAACTGATTTCTTGTGGTTTGTAATAGTAATTAGCAGCATTATTCTTCAACAAGCTAATTATTTTATTTTCTATTAAAAAAATATATGTTCTTTTCTTTTTCTATTTGATATAATTACTCTTCATTTGTTTGAAATTAATGGTCAGATTGGATCAAAGTGTCAAATTAGATAAATTTTATAAGTTAAAGTGTTAAGATTGACAATTTTTAGTTTAGTGCTAAAATAGAGAAAAGAAAAGCTCATATGCTTGTGGCTGTCATTTTAGATAACAAAAATTTGTTTTATAATATAATTCATTTTACACATTTCAAACTACATTTGGCATATTTTTATAGCAGAAATAGAAAAAAATTGAAAAGATATATATATATATATATATATTGAAGCATAACATATATGATTTCAAATAACTAAATTATACATATGGATGAATTGCTATACTGAATAAGTTGTGTTTTTCACGCATACAGTTTTTTCTTTTTCTTTTGGGCTTATAGTTGTCGACTTTTTTGTATTTTTATGTGTGAATGAGAGTGAAGAAAACAAAAAAATTAAGATGTGTACAATTTATTAGGAATTCAAAAAGTAAAAAGTGAAGACTAAAAAACAATAAACTAAAACAAAAGGACCTTGTGAAACTCAGTAGCGCACACAAAAAATACATTATAACTTCATTGTGCACACATGTTATAAAAATTGACCAGGTTTTTTTTTTTTTAAGAAGTGACCAAAGTTATTGTAGGTCATTTGGAGATATAATATTTCATCAACAATCTCATGAAAAGTTCGATAAAAAAATAAATTAGTTTCATCCTGTTTTCTTCTATTGGACAAGCGCAATAAGAAAAAAAGAAAGTTATTTATTGGAGTTTTTCCCTAGAGGTTTTAAACTTCTTTGCTAATCACTCAATCTTGCGAAAGTTTACTAAACCTCTTCGAAATAAAATACATTTAGCAAATGTTATAACATTTCGCGGGGATTTAGCCCTTGTAATATTTTCGAAAAATATAAAGAGAAAACGAGGATAAGTAGCATCACAATATTTATGTTCAAACAAATAGCTAATTGTTCAAACAAAAAAGAGAATATTTTTGATAAACTATTTCGTGTTGGAGAAGAGAAAACACACAACACACATGCCTACTTATGCCAGAAACTACCATATTGGGTTGTGACGGTTATAAAAAGAGAAACATAAAAATATTTTAGGAATCTTAAAAAATTAAATAAAAGAATGTGGTTACTTATAAAGGTAAATAGTTTAATATTAGAAAATTTTGTTATAAATAGTCAAATTATTTTAACTATTCTCAATTTGTCCATAAACTGTAATTTATTTTTTATGGCCATGGCCTATTTTTGAACCACTATAAATGTTGAATAACCTTCTCCGTGATGTTAACTATCAAAGTCAACTCCCACAAATTATATGTATTCATGTATTTGTAATAGTAGAAATGCACGAAAATATCCTTAGGGACAAGAATAAGTGCAATCTTCATGAGTTAAGCTGCGGGATTTCTTCGTGAATAATAAGATTGTTCATGGATATATAAAGGTAAAATAAAAATTCATGGATAAAATAAGAAAAGTTAAAATATTTTATGCCTATTTGTAGCCAATTTCTTTTTATCTTATGTATCACCATGTTTTGAAATACAATAATAATTTTCTTAGAAATTTTGTAACTATAAAATTATAATAAGAAAATTCTATGAAGGTTTAGAACCCTTGAATATTTATTGTGACAAAAAACTCCTTCTTTTTACCCTTTTTAACAAACTAGTAGAAATGGCACAACTTGCAGAGATTCTACGTAGTGAATTTTTCAAGTGTTTCTAATAATTTTGCTCTTTGGAAAGGGAAACATTAAAATAATTTATGGCTATTCGTAGCAAATTTCCTTTAATATTATCACCATTTTTTAAATATAAAAGTAAGTTTCTTAGAAATTTTGTAACTATAAAATTATAATAAGAGAGCCTTATGAAGCTTTAAAACCCTTGAATATTTATAGTGACAAAAAAAAAAACCCCCTCCTTTTCTATCCTTTTTCACTAAATAGTGGGAATAGCGCTACGTATAAAGATTCCACCTAATGAATTTTTAAAATGTTCCAAATAATTTAGCTCTTTGGGAAAGCATAAAGTAAAAAAATTCAAAATACTTCATTAGATCAAATATTTGAATAGCTAATCTATTCTTGAAATTAGCTAATAATTAACATATTCTGGAAATTTGCTAACCCTTTCGAGAGCTTTTCTCGAATTTATATTTTAATTTTCTAAAAAATTATATTTTACAAGTGCCTCTCATGTAAGTTCTGTTTTAGGGGGAATTTAATTTCATTGACTTCTTACTCATTAATAGCTGTAATATATAATTTTTTAGCACCCAAAATTTTAGCTCCTCTTTTATAAAACACGTTAAGGCTGCCAGTTATTTCTCACATTGCCTCACCCTTTCCCTTTACTTCTCCTTATCTCTCTATCCCTAACTGTACAGTTCCCTGTTTCATAAAAGGAAATTTTCACACAGAGATTTTACAAGTGTTTCCATGAAATAGTATCAAAATATTTGTGATTAAATTTGGAGTTTTGAAACTTTAATCTTCCAACTCTAAAATAGTATTGGCAGCTATTGCTACACTGGAAACATCAAATTCAGATTCGTATTTGATTGCAAGTATAAATTGGAACTTGAAGATATATCTAGTGAATTGAAAATTACGAAGATAAGGTTGAATTCAGAGCTTTCAAGAAAGGTAAGCATATATGCCCATGAAAAATGTATGTACTAAAACAAAGAGGATTTTTCTTTTTTGATGTTTTCATTAAGAAAAAAGAAAGTCATTTGTATGCTTTGCATAAGAATTTAATGACAGAATTGATGAAAATGTCAGTTTGACGTATTTTCTTAGTTTGAGGTTACAAAATTGTCATTATTTTTAAATTTGATGTCAAAATTTAAAAAAAGGATTGTAAAATTTTTTTGGGTAATAATACTATTTACTCATGAAATTTACGAGTGTAGGAAAAGCCAATTCACCGATTCTCTATTGAGAATACAAAATAGAGAAAACTCCCTCAAACACACAAAGCTCACAGCCCAACTAGAACTATAATCCCAAGATAACTAACTTGGTTAAAGCCCTGAATTTAAAGAATGGCTAGAGCTCCAATATTTCTTGCACTCCAAAAGATTAACAAAAGCTCCCTTTCATAAGGAGTATGAGTAATTTCTATATAATAGCAATTTGAGATAACATAAGTTTCTCTAGTTAAACTCTAAGAAATCTATTTCAACACATCATATCACATATGATAAATATAATTACTGTAACAAAAAGAGTGGAGACATGTTGCTCTTAATATTTGCACTTGTATGCTCATTTTTTAATATAAATTCTTAGTTCTCAAATTAAAAACTCTTATTTGTCTATGCTCATAGCCGGAAAAGATTCATGTAACTGCTCTTGATCATGACTCCAAAGAATTTTTTGTTAGCATAAAAGTAAAATATTTCTAAGAAGGAGAAGAAAAAAATTAAAAGAAGAAAGAATTATTATATATAGAAACTATCCAGTTAAACCCATAAAACATTAAAAACAAAAGCTTGAAATTGTCTAAAACATAATTTAATGCCATAAATGGCATGCTTCCTTTCCAAAGATCTCACTAGAGTACTCTATTAAAATCTTCGTTTCTAGATTGGAAACTATTCAATACGGATAGGAGCATTGCTAGTATTTCCATCTATTTTAGCTGCCAATTCAGCTGGAAAGTCACCTTTTATAATCTGAACTTTAAAATTGACTTTCTCATTACTGGTCTCCAATAATTCCCAAAATAATGCATCTCCAGCTTTCAAGCCATTGTCGTCAACAAATAACTTCCATCTTTTATCCAGTTTCTTCATTTTGGAATTTACACAAAGGGTTGTTTCCCAACTTTTTCCCCGACATAGTATTGTTATAGGAACCATAATGTTGGAACCGTTGCTGAAGGTAGATTTGGATATAGTCTCGAAGGTAATATCTGACATAATGAAATAAAAAAAGAGCAGTAAAAGTAAATTATTTGGACATATTAATCAATACAAAAGTTTCACCTAGATCATACTTTTTTCTCTCACAAATAATTTATATTTTTTCAAATACCAGGGATATAAATGAATCCCAATGGATTTTCAATAATACATTTAGGGTCAAATCCTCTAAGTACGTTTTTATTCCAGACTCTACTCATTTACCCTTAGGGTCTACTATAAGTAAAAAGATACCTTATCCTTTAGGGCCTCGTGTCTTGGTTTAGAATACACACTTGAGTTCTCGGCAAAAAATTATCAATGAAAAAATATATATTCTAATAAATTAAACAAAAGTATTACAAAAAAATTTCATACATTTGGATAAAATATTAGTCATTTAGATCACAACTGATCGAATCACCATATTTAAATAATATAAAATAACAAATAAATTATATATATAAAAATATAATTACATAATTGATCCTGATCCTAACGGGTCGGAAATTAATATTTTGAATCAAGACTCTTTAAGCACAATACAAATAGGCCTAGGTCTAGGTAAATGGACCCAAAACATTTTCCTAAAACATACCAACAAGCGCGCTATCAAAACAGGTCCAAGTCTTTGTTAGTTCCTACTCATTGATATCTCTAGTTAAACTTAAGACAAAATCTCAAAAACTAAAGCCTATGTAACGACATCCTAAATACACCTTTTTCATAAGTTATCTAAATAATCGAAATGTGGAAAAACATATAAAATAAATAATCCTAGGAACACGAAGGATAAGCTAAAAATGCATGATTAAGAGTAAAAGAGAGTTTGAAGGACTAATGTATCTACACTTACCATCACATAAATTGGGTTAACATGTGATTTTGTCAAAATAAAGTGAATATATGGCTTTGAAAGTGGCGAAACATCATTATCAAATGGAAGCATAGACGAGGAATGATTGCCTTCTTGGAGTTTATCTTGTTTGGATTCCCTACTCTACTTCTCAACTTCACCAATTATCTAGTCAGGGAAAAAGAATTAATAAATCGGTAGAAATAGACAACAAAGAACGAATTGGAATACTTTAAAAATACCAAAAGCTATATTTTTCCTGCCTAAGAAAAAAGACAATCCTAAAAATGATATCATCATGCACTACATTTCAATACCATATTAATCTATAGAGAAAGAGAAATCATCGTCTTAATTTATTCAATATAGAATCTATGCATATGTAGTTAATGAGATTGATAAAAAAAATATGCTTATTCGAGAAATGAATCAAATGATATGCACCTAAAAATCTTTAGCAAATATATTTGTCAACTTGCAAAAGATCAAGTTCTCTATCCGAAATAAAGTTTAAAAAAAGTCTTTCCACTGTATAAGGCAGATACAAGGCAAGAGATCTTTTTTCTTAAAAAAGGTCAACAGAATCTCGTAGTAACACAAGCATTTTAAACTAGGATCATATACAAGAAATAAATTAATAAAACAATGCTAAACAAAAACCAAGAATCGAAAGTAGTGGGTGAATTACCTTTTTAGCGGCAGGTAAATTTGAGCTAGTCATAATGCTTTGCCTTATCTACATTTCATTATATACCAAAACCAAGAAATGTTGAATCAAATTAGGAATCCTAAATTTACACACATACACACAGAAATAATGATAATCTCATATAATCAACCAAAATTATAAATAACAAACATGTCAGCCAAACTTGTCAATGTCTAGTATACCATGTGCTATGGACATCATAAATGCTAATGCACCTGGACAAATAGTGTTATTTTTCATACTAAGTTTGTTTTACCACTTGTGAATCGTCAATATCATTCCCTCTTCAATTTGAACAATCTTAGATTTTTATCAATGTAATTCTCAAGGTTAAAATAGCTCAAACGAAAGAGAGAATATTGTATATAAACTATATTAACATGGAGAAGAGACAATGTGCAACATGCATGCCTACTCATGCCAAATCTGCTTTATTGGGTTGTGAAGGTTATAAGAAATCAAAAATAAATAGTTCAAGCATGTAAAAAGTTAAAAAAATTATTGTGGTTGGGTTAAAAAAATAAATTGTTCAATATTATGTCTCACCATTTTTTTAAAATATAAAAATAAATTTTGTAACTAAAAAATTATAATAAGCAAACCTTGTGGAGGTTTCAAAAAAATACCCCTCCTTTTTTATACCCTTTTTCACTAATGAATGGAAATGCATCACGCACTGCAGAGAGATTTTTCCTAGTGAATTTTTGAGTAAAGTGAATAAAAAATTCTAAATATTTTGTTTGATCTAATATTTGAATAGCTAACCTAATGTGAAAATTAGCTAATCCTTTTGAAAATTTTTCTGAAATTTATATTTTAATGTCAAATTTATTATGATGCACACTTTCATTTAAAAAAACGATATAAAATACATAATTTTTTATTTTTATTTACTCTCTAATCTTTATTCATGATTAATCTAATTCTTTTAATTATTTTGCATATGGGGAATTGAATACATAAGTAAATAAACTTTTTACTGATTTCTTACTATAGTATTCATAAAAAAAATACTAATTATATATACATTCTTTATTTTTATCTTTCTATTTATCAAGTATTTTCACTTCTTTGTGAGTAGCCTACACCATACTAGATGGTGGAATCTGAAGTCTTGCCTCACGTGTGTCTCATGTAAAGTCTCTTTAAGAGGAAAAACATAGAAGTTCATTGTTTTCCCTCCAAACTCAACGACTTCTTACTCCTATATAATATATCAACACAATAATAGCTCTAGATATCTAATTTACTCCTTGAGACTAGAAGTTATTGCTCCATCTATATCTTTATAGTTTCTTGTTTCACGAAAAGGAAATTTTGGGACTAGGTATTTGGAAGTGTTTCTAAGGAATAGTTTAGAAATCTCTGTAATTCAATTTGAAGCTTTTAACTCTTGAATAGTATTTACAACTACGGCAATTAAAAATTTTGAATTCATACTGACAAGTTTAAATTAGAATTTAAAGATATATGTAGTGAATTTGGAAACATAAAGATAAAGTTTGAGCTAGAACTTTCTAAAAAATAAGTGTATATTCCTAAAAAAAATCTGTTTCTAAAACAAAGAGATTCCGATTTTTATATGTGTGTTTGTAAGCAAATAGGCAAAAAAAAAAAATCCATAATTCATCTTGAACTTCTTGCTTCAAGTTTTAGATCTGATTACAATTTTGTTGAAACCTACATAAGTCATGCTATGTTCAGAATTGGATATAATCTTATAAAATTTAAAATTTAAATCCTAAAAAATAATATATATCATATCAATATTTTTTTGAAAGATATCCATAGTTATTTATGTGTGGGATGTTAAATTAGAACTACTTTTCAGATTCGGCCCATAACATCCTTAAGAAATTCTTAGACTATTAATGGATGTATAAAAAGGTAGAGAACAGTTTCTTTTTGATTGAATAAAGAGATATAGAGTCCGCTGATTGAATAATTAATGATCAATTTTCTTTTCTTTTTTTTTTTTTTTTGGAAATATTAAAATTACCAAATTGAAGAGCAGAGCTGTGGATGAAATGGAAACTCTTTCTTTGCACGAGGAAGCGGGGAAACCGGAACTTGCAGTGGAGGCGGAACTAGCAGCAGGAGCAAGAGGTTGCGGCAGAAGTGAAAAGAGAAAGAAAAGAAAAGTATTTTTACTTAATAAATATCATGTGGATGTGGGCTTTTTCTCAAAGTAAAGAAAATATCGTATGGGCCAGTGGCCTGAAAACATTGGAAAACCCATATAAGAAGAAACAATAATGTTATACACATATCTCGGATAAAATATGAGGATGGAAGATATATATATACCTGAATCTTCTACAACTAAGACCGTGCTTTAAACATGGTAAATATTATAAATTATCAACAATGTTATACTAATAATAAAATTTGAAATATTATATTCTAATATAATCGTAATTAAAATAGATATAATCCTTGTTATTAACTTATTAAAAAAATTATATTTATCATAACATATCATCGTGTATAAACTTATAATCTATTCTTTTTTAAATTACGATTATGATTATGTTTATTTGTTTATGTTATGTTATTTAATTTAGAGTTTACATAAATTAGGGTGCATATTTATTTGACATGTTGTTTAATTTTATTTATTTAGGGTTTGTGTAATTAGTTGTTTATACAGTTTATTTTATAATTACTTGTTTAATATGATTATGAATTATGTTTACATGAATAATACGACTTTAAATTGGCATTTTGTTAGTATAAGTGTTATAATTATTCATGTCATATTTTGAATCAATTTATATGTTTAAGGTTGACATTAGTTAGTAAAAAAATATGAAGTGCTTAAAGGGGATAATATATATAACTCTAATCTATTAAGCTTAATGCATGACTTTAACTAAATAATAATTTAAACATTGATATCTAAATAACAATAATAATAAAATAAATAAAATAATTTGATGAATTGATAATAGTTATCAATATGTAAAGACTAATTATCAATTTATTGATTCCAAAAATAAAAATAAATTCTTAGAGCGGTTTTCCCTTATTAATAATAATCGATTATAAAATAATGTAAATGAACTAATAAACGTACTAAAAAAATAAGTTAATGTAATAATACAAAAGAAATAATACAATAAATGTAATAAATAAATAATAACCCAATGTAAATCATGTAATTAAAAATTATAATTCAATTAATAAAAAAATTATGAATAATCAATCCAATATTGATTCAAATTATGAAAATATACAGACAACTTTACTCTATGTTAATAATAATAAATGATAAAGTAATGTGGTTGAAATATAAAAGGCTTAAAAAACTAAAGAAATCATGTAATAATACAAAAGAAATAACACAGTAAATTAAAAAATAAATAATAGAATATTGGATTTGACGTAATTAAAAAATATAATTCAAATAATAAAAAATTATGAAGAACGAAGTTAAATAATAAGATAAAGACAAATGCATTATTTGTGCCGTGTAAAAATATTTAAATAATACAAGATATGAATTAGACAAATATGAAATAATGTTATTGACGAAAATGTTTGAGAATTTGCTTAGCTGGATCGACCCAGAGCACGTATGGGAGATGATGATCTTGGTCCTGTGACAAACAGGACTGGTCAGGTTGAAGATCGTGTAGGCAATGCGTCATCCCGTGGGGTGATGGGACACCACAGTACTTCTGACATTCCGTCGACACCTGTGATGTTTAGACTGGGTATATTATATAACTCTGTTGCACCGGGGTCTTCCATCCATCCACCCCCTCTACCGTTTAGGACTCGTTCTCCTCCCCCATCACACCGTCGGTACACGCCCATACCCTATGACCCTTATGTATCTTCTCAACCACCACGTATATCATACGACCCATATGCACATATTCCTTCTCCCTCATCTGATGCTGTATTGGGTAGGGATTCTGCTACATTAGCCGAGGGTGACAGGACTCGGTTTGAGGAGCCTGACATTCTGGTAGAAATGCATGAAAATATCCTAAAGAGAATATTATTTTTAGTATGAGAAATGGTGTTGTTGGTTGGTGATAATTTTACTGTAGCAATACCAAAACCACCAAATTTGGTGATAAGGGTTGGAGATGGCCTTAGGAACTGATATTTATTTACTCAATGATTTTAGAATCCCTAAAGTATTTGATTGAACGAATATAAAATTTTTTCAAGTATTCTTTTACTATGTATATAATAAAAGTTTGATTGGGGTGCCATGTTTTTAGAGGGTGTTGGAGTAAGTAACTGTAGCGTAGTGTTTGATAAAAGCTATTTTAGAGGTTCCAAAATGTTACATCTTTAAAGCAACGTAGTTTTGGAGACTCTTTTACATGGTGAATATGATGTGTATATGTTTTTTAGATTACTATAAGATTTATAAATTTTGTCCATTAGTTTTTTTGAGGTTTGATACCCTTGAGATATTTCAGGGATGCTATTATGTACGTCCTCCGATTAGCGCGTGACAACGATGTCCTTTTCTTTTTTATTTTTTCCAAAAACATCCATACAATTCCAGAAAATTGAATTTAAGTTTTTAGATTTCAATAACATATTCAAAGATCACTAATTAAAATATGAACTTATATAGTTTTAATCAAATGATCATAAAGAGATCATAAACATTCATTTTTGGCTCATCACATTATCGTATGTTGGGATTCTTTACTCTTACGAATACTTCGCTTTGATGAAGTGCAAACTATAATAGTTAGGCACATAACTTTAACATTCAAACATATAAGAATCATAAACTTTTATGCAATATAAACATCATCGCCATAACTTATATGCTTGATTCTTTTCATAAAAAGAATGTGTAGGCTTAACAACTCTTTTCTCACAAATTTTTCCCTTTTCCAGCCTAATTCTCCCTTATTTATTGACCCAGTGATGCTTTGGGCCTCAATCGAGACTGATAGCTTCTTGTGCTCTGCTTGGGCTGCCACTTGGGCCTTCCTTCTTGCTGTCTATTTTTTGGGCTGCCTCTTTGACCGAGTCCATCATGCTGTTGCCTCTGGGCCACCCCCTGACCGCATCTTCCGCGAGATACCCACGATCTGGGCTGGCCACCCTAGTCGCTTGCTGGTGACCCGCGCGACCGTTCGGTTGGCTCCTTCTTAATGATGGTCTCCTCAGTTTTACTCACAGTCACTCTCGATCTTCTCTCTGCCGTTTCACTCTCCTTGAGTCTTTTGGAGTCCTCAAGACCCCAGCTTTTCTACTCCTCCTTCCCAATTGGTTCTGCCATTGCTGTTCTCTCTGTCTATGCTGTTTTACAGCTTTGTCTTCTGTCACCATTGTTATCTGTTGGTGAGTTTGAGAGAGATAAACGTGAGAAAAGAAAAGAGAGAGAAATAGAGATTGTTCGGTTGCCGGTGATTCTTCCCGGTTTGAGGCTCTTATCTGAGGGTTAGAAACCCAATCATCATCCTTTCTTACCACCATCGCCTCGACGCAGCTACGCCACTGCTTGGCGATTGTTCTTGGTTGAATAACCCCTCGGTTCTGTGCTCCTCGGTCATCTCTTTGATTTTCTGTTGGACGGCTGTCCAACAGTGGTGAGCAAAACCTTTCTTTGTTTTATTGGGTTATTTTTGTTACTGATTTGGGTGTTGTTTTGTAGATTATTCCTTGAGTGATTCTGTCCCACAGAAAGATCAAATCTTTCTACTTTCTTTCCTTTTTCCGCTGTATTTCATTACTAAATTTGTAATAGTATTAGATTTTGTAAAAGCAATTAGGAGGTTTTCTCCAACAATTGGTATCAGAGCCACGGTTTTCGGCTCTCTGGTTCCGGCGCTCATCAGCAATCTTCGGATCTGAGAGGTATCTCAGAATCCGTCCAGTGAAGTTCTTCTCCTTACTTCTGTTTACAGTTTTTTTTTATTATTGTTCTGTTTTTTATTTTTCAGCTTGCCACCGGCTTTATCTGGTTTACTGTTTTTCGGCTTGTAGCCATTTTTGATATTATCTCTGTCTCGGCTCGCCGCCGGTTCTGTTTTTCTGTTGATTGCTGTTGTGACGGCTTGCCGCCGTGTTGTTTACTATTACTGCTTATTACTGCTTTACTATTGTTCTGCTTCTGTTCTTTTATCATTTCCAGTTTCTGTTGCTCGGTTTCTATTCTCTGTTTTTTTTTTTAAACCAAAACCCAAGCCTGGCTTGGATCCAAGAGATTCCAAATATCTGTGACTTGGAGTTTTTTTTTTTTTTTCATTGCTGATTTCAAAAGGTTTCTTCTTTCTGTCTTTTTCTGCCGTTTTTGTTTGTTCCTGTTCCTGCCATTATTCTGTTTGTTAATGCTTTGATTTGGTTTCTTTCTGTGCAGTTTGTGCCACGCTATTTTGTAATCAAAACCAAACCTAATCAACAAATTAAACCAAACAAACGCCGTTTTTCTTTGGGAGATCTTTCCTCTGTTTTAATGGAAAATCCAGACAATTTTTAGACAAAACTTTTTCAAATCTTTCATTTTTCTGAAACCAGCTAGTTACACTTATTTGCCCTTAAAACATGTCAGTACCAAAAATTGAGACTGATAGGTTTGACGGCAAATCCGATTTTGTAATATGGCGGAGGAAAATGAAAGCAATTTTGGTACAAAGCAAAATTGCCCCTGCTATTTGTAGCCCTGAAGAATACCCGGAATCTTGGAAGGGCGAAATCCTTAAAGAAAAACTAGGTGATGCTCATAGTTGCCTCACCGTGCATTTAACTGATAACGTTTTACGGGAAATTGATGCGGGAAATTGATGAAAAAGATAATGCTTTTGAAATCTGGACAAAACTGAAAAAGTTGTATTTGGAAAAATCTCTTTCAAACAAAATTTATTTAAAAGAACAGCTTTTTGGTTTCAAAATGAGTGGAACAAAATCTCTTTCTGAAAATATCGATGATTTAAATAAAATCATTCTGGAGTTACAAAACGTCGGAGAGAAAATCTCTGATGAAAATGTTGCAGTCATTTTACTAAATGGCTTACCTGATTCTTTTAATAATGTCAAATCTACCATTAAATATGGTAGAGATAATCTTTCTCTTTCTGATGTTAAAAATGCTTTAAAATCAAAAGATTTGGATTTACAAAAAGAAAACAAGTATCATGGTGAAAATCTTTTTGTAAGAGGAATGATTGACCGGAGAGAAACTCCTAGTCGTCGTTTTAAAGTTCCAAATCACGAGAGAAAAGTAAGGTAAAATGTTTTTACTGTGGGAAAGAAGGGCATATGAAAAACAAGTGTTTTAAACGAATCAGAGACGAGAAACAAGGTAAACATGGTAAATGAGGGAATAAAATCGATAAAACCCACGATTTTGATTCAGATGGTAACTCTATGTTTGAAGTTCTGTGTGTTTCTCTTTCTCCTTCATGTATTGATGTTGTTGATCATTGGGTGCTTGATTCTGGTTGTTCATTTCACATGTCACCAAACAAACACTAGTTTTCAAATTTCAAAACTTTAAACCAAGGAAAAGTTTTTATGGAAAACAATCAGGTTTGTGAAATAAAAGGCATTGGTAGTATTTTTATAAAAATACATGATGGCATGACTAGAAAACTCACTGAAGTGAGATATGTTCCTGACTTACGTCGGAATCTTATTTCTCTCAGTTATTTAGACTCTTTGGGTCTTTCTTTTAAATCCAAAAATGGTATTTTGCATGTTTGCAAAGGAAACCTAGTCATGTTAAAAGGTTTTAAAAAGGAAACTTTGTATATCCTTCATGGTAAAACTATTTGCAACTCTACTGCCTTAATTTCAAAAACTGTCCCAGAGAAAACTATGTTGTGGCATCGGAGGATTGGCCACATTAGTGAAAAGGGACTTTATCATTTGCAAAAACAAAAACTTTTATGTGGTGATAAAATTGATTCCTTGGATTTTTGTGATCACTGTGTTTTGGGAAAACAACACAAAATTAGTTTTTCTACTAGCACACATAAGTCATCTGCACCTCTTGATTATGTGCATTGTGATCTGTGGGGGCCTGAAAAGGTTCCAACTTACGGTGGCAACATTTATTTCCTTTCTATTATTGATGATTTCTCGAGACATGTATGGGTTTTTCTTTTAAAAACCAAAGGTCAAACGTTTGAAAAATTTTGTGAATGGAAACGTTTTGCCGAAAATCATTCTCAAAATAAACTAAAAACTATCAGGACCGATAACGATCTTGAGTTTTGTAATCGGAAGTTTTCTGACTTATGTGCATCACATGGCATTTTACACCATAAAACAATTAGACATAACCACAACAAAACGGAGTTGCCGAAAGGATAAATCGTACTATTATGGATAAGGTCCGTTGTTTGTTAGTGTCTTCTGGTATTCCAAAACTATTCTGGGGTGAAGCTGTTAGTATAGTCGTGTACCTCATCAATAGGTCTCCATCCACAGCTATAAACTTTAAGACTACTGTAGAACTCTGGTCTGGGAAACCTCCCAATCTTTCAAACCTTAGAGTTTTCGGTTGTACAGCCTTTGCTCATCAAAAAGAGGGGAAACTAGATCCAAGATCTAGGAAGGGAGTGTTTATAGGATATCCTAGTGGGGTAAAGGGTTATAGAATATGGTTGAAGGGTGAACCAGGGATGAGGGTTATCATCAGTAGGGATGTCATCTTCAATGAGTTAACCTGTCTTAGAGATAATACCGTCACCAATAATCCTTCTTGTGATCTTTCTCCTAGTAGCATTCCGGTGGAGGTGGAGACTATCTCTGAACCCACTCTAGAACCGTCTTAGGAACCTGACACAAATTCTGAGCCTTCTGCTCCTTCTAGTAGCTCTCCTGTTCCTGAAACTTTTGATCCTGTTCTAGATGGTTCTGATGAGGAAGAGGAACATCCTGAGGCTCAAACCCAAGCTCTTAGGAACTATCAACTTGCTAGGGACCATGTCCGTAGAGTACCTAAGGATCATCTTCGGTATGGTTACTCCTACATTGTATCATATGCTTTTGCTGTTGCTTCTTATGTTGAAGAAAAAGAACCCTTGTGTTTTTTTGAAGTTTTGAAAAGTCAAAATCGCGCTTTATGGTTGCGTGCTATGGAGGAAGAAATGTTTTCTTTAAACAAAAACAAAACCTGGGTTCTTGTTCCAAAACCTTTAAAACAAAAACTTGTTGATTACAAATGGATTTTTAAAATAAAGGAGTTTGAATTGTCTAATGAACCTCCTAGGTTCAAGGCTAGACTTGTTGCAAAAGGTTTTTCACAAATTGAGGGCATTGATTTCAACAAAAAATTTTCTCCTGTTGTTAAATACAAAACAATTCGAATTATTCTTGCTCTTGTTGCTTTCTATGATCTTAATCTTGAACAGCTTGATGTGAAAACTGCCTTTTTACATGGTGACCTTGAGGAAACCATTTATATGCATCAACCACCTAGTTTTGAAGTAAAGGGTAAGGAACATATGGCATGTCTTCTGAAAAAGTCCTTATATGGAATTAAACAGTCACCAAGACAGTGGTACAAGAGGTTTGATTCTTTTATGTCCAAAATTGGTTTTTTGAAAAGTAATTATGATAGTTGTCTTTACTTTTCTTGTAATAATGTGGATTTTGCTATTTATCTGTTGCTGTATGTGGATGATATGCTGATAACTTGTCGTCACAAAGCTAAGATTGATGAACTGAAGCCGCTGCTAAAATCAGAGTTTGATATGAAGGATTTAGCTGTGGCATCCAAAATTCTTGGGATGAATATTTCTAGGGACAGACCTGATCTTTCTCTCTTCATATCCCAAAAGCCTTTTCTTCAAAAGATAGTATCTAAATTCTCTATGCAACTTTGTAAACCCGTTACTACTCCACTTGCTAGTCACTTTAAACTTTCCGACAAAACTTGTCCTAAAACTGAAAGTGAAAAGAAAGATATGGCCAATATTGCATACCGAATAGCCATAGGCTCAGTCATGTACTCAATGATATCTACCCGTCCAGACATTTCTTTGTCCATAAGCCTTCTTAGCAGATTTATGTCGAATCCCGGAAAAGATTATTGGGCTGTTCTCAAGTGGCTTTTACGTTATCTAAACAGAACAGTGGATCGGGGTTTACACTACCATAATTGGTCTGATTTTGAATTAGTTGGATTTGTTGACTCTGATTTTGCAGGTGACAAGGACGGTAGAAAATCTATCACTTCATACTTCTTTACCCTTGCGGGTAATTGCATCTCGTGGAAGTCCCAACTTCAGCCAGTAGTTGCTTTGTCAACTACTGAGGCTGAATATATTGCAGCAACAGAAGCAATTAAAGAAGCCATCTGGCTTCAAGAGTTGTTGAGTGAATTGAATCTTTTAAATTCCAAAGTCATTATTTACACTGATAGTCAAAGCTGTTTACATTTATGTAAAAATCCGGTCCATCATGAACGGACAAAACATATTGATGTCAAATACCACTTTACTAGAGAAAAGGTCTCTAGTGGTGTTGTTGACATAGATAAACTCAGTACTGATAATAATCCTGCTGATTTTGGTACTAAAATTGTAAACACTGATAAATTTATGTTTTGCAGGGACTTTCTACACGTGCAAATGGTTTGATTCAATCTGAGTCATCTTCTTCAGGGATAGAAAAATTTTGTTCAAGGTGGAGATGGTACGCTTAACAGCTCTTTTCTCACTAATTTTTCCCTTTTCCAGCCCAATTCTCCCTTATTTATTGACCCAGTGATGCTTTGGGCCTCAACCGAAACTGATAGGCTTCTTGTGCTCTGCTTGGGTTGGCCCTTGGGCCGTCCTTCTTGCTGTCTGTTGTTTGGGCCGCCTCTTTGACCGAGTCCATCTTGCTATTGCCTCTGGGTCGTCCCTTGACCGTGTCTTCTGCGAGATACCCGCGGCCTGGGCTGGCCACCCGGGTCGCTTGCTAGTGACCCGCGCAACCGTTCGGCTGGCTCCTTCTTAATGATGGTCTCCTCGTTTTTACTTACAGTCACTCTTGATCTTCTCTCTGTCGTTTCACTCTCCTTGAGTTTTTTGGAGTCTTCAAGATCCCAGCTTTTCTACTTCTCCTTCCCAGTTGGTTCTGCCATTGCTGTTCTTTCTGTCTATGCTGTTTTACAGCTTTGTCTTCTGTCACCATTGTTATCTGTTGGTGAGTTTGAGAGAGATAGCCGTAAGGAAAGAAAAGAGAGAGAAATAGAGATCGTTCAGTTGCCGGTGATTCTTCCCGGTTTGAGGCTATTATCTGAGGGTTAGAAACCCGATCATCATCCTTTCTTACTACCATCGCCTCGACGTGACTACGCCGCTGCTCGGTGACCGTTCTTGGTTGAATAATCCCTCGGTTTTGTGCTCCTCGGTCATCTCTTTGATTTTCTGTTGGACGGCTGTCCAACAGTGGTGAGCAAAACCTTTCTTCGTTTTATTGGGTTATTTTTGTTACTGATTTGGGTGTTGTTTTGCAGATTATTCCTTAAGTTATTCTGTCCTGTAGAAAGATAATCTTTCTGCTTTCTTTCCTTTTTTTTGCTGTATTTTATTACTAAATTTGTAATAGTATAGATTTTGTAATAGTAATTAGGAGGTTTTCTCCAACAGAATGAATTATCTTTAGAAAAATCATAAACTTTGATGCTTGATACCTTTTTGGTAAGAGAACAAAACTTATCTTTTAGGAAAAGCATAGTCTTCCATAAAATTTTTTGTTTAAACTTTAGAATGAATAAAAATCAAAATAAATCTAATCACTTAACTTAAAAATGGTAGGTTTTCCTTGTTCTTGAAACCTTAGTATTCCCCTATTCTTTGGTGGATTCTCTAGCATCTAAAACAATCATGAGTTTTACCGACAGTCTTCAATATAGTCTTTTAATACTTAAGGGTAGCTAGAAGGTACTTTCATATCGCAATTAAATCCTTAAATTTTCGTAATCATTTTTCTAATAAGTTAAACCCTCAACTAAAATTTCATTAGTATTAGGAACCCAACTTTATTACAAATACCTATTTTAACCCCCATATAAAACTTAATTAACTTAGAAGGTCGGGATTTACAATTATATCTGATGATACTCCTTGGCTCCAATTTTTTTTTTCAAAACAAATTAAGAATCTCTCTCATTATAAAAATTAATAAAAGAATAATAAATTTTTATACGATGAAATATTTATGTTCATAGATAATATTCAAAATTTATATTCATACCTTTTACACAGATTTTATTTCGATGTAACTCAAAAATTTCATCACTTTACCTAATTGTCTTTTCCATATTAAAGAAAAAAATGCATAAGAGTAAATAAATGTTCTATAAGGGTTTTAATGATAATATTTAGATATGGTCTTTTTTCCATGAGAAATTAGTAGTTTATACCCCAAAAGTTATTTTAATTTTATGTTCAACTAAACACTTTTGTTTTATATATTTATCACTGTAAACAATTTTTAATCTTAAGGTTTTGACAATTGCCTTTGCACACAAAACCTGGCTATCAAAATCATGCCTTTCTTATGTACAAATGTTAAAAGAAAATTAAAAAGTAATGAGATTAATAAAAATATTATACTATAATGAAATCCATTAATATAAATGTATTATATAAGTACCTTGTCATTTACCTCCATATATATACAATGTCATATTAATCCTTCATGATGTACATCTGATAAACTTGATAAAACTTACGGATGGACAAAACATTTATCATATCTTTAGCTTTTTTTTAATGATTAAAATCTAATTTCAAGTATAAATGCATTTACGTTTTAGATAGGGTAAAGAGTGTCGTAGGTATTTGGAACTTTTCTATTTTCTTCATTTTAGTAAATGAATTAAAAAACGGTCAATTGTAGCACTTTAACTTACAAAAGTGACCTATTTTGATACTTCCATAAAAATGTTAACTCTTAATAGAAAATGGTTATATGGTTGTCATATGATCACTTTTTTAAGGGTATTTTGGGAAGAGCAATAAAAGAAAATTGAAAAACAAATTAATTGGATCTTATTTTTGTTTTGTATTTTTCTCTTACACATCTCTCCAAATCAAATACCCTAATTCTCGGGCAGCACTCAATGTAGACCTCTCTAGTGCTCATATCCTCCCAATTAAATTCTTCCTTTTCAGTATTTTGCCAAGACTTCAAAGACTTTGTTTTTGTGAATGTCATGATTTAGATGATCAAGTTTTAGATGTTTATGATTTGATGACTTCCCCCATTCATCAATTCCATAAGAATCAATCAAAGCTTTGGGGCTAGCAAGATTAATTCCATTATTGAATCTGCTTCATGTGGTAGCGGATGACTTGCTCAAATTATCAGGGAACGCATTCTTTGCCAGTCATTTGCCTGCACATGTCTTTTTGAAAATCAAAGGATAAGAGGCCACCTTTGTTTTCAATTTTTCGGTATACTGTTGAATCTATTTACTATTACAATGACTATTTACCATTACAAATAATCATAATAAAAATAGCGGAAAGTAATAATAAGCCTAAATCTATTACAAAAAATATCATTTTTCTCCTCCTCGTCCATCGGTCCTCATCGATCGGAAATGCCAAAAAGAAAACTGCAAAAATACCCGTTAGCAAAGTAAAAGAAATAAACAAAAGGGACTGAAATACACTTACCTACTGCCGTGGGTCTGTTCTGCCGGAGGAAGAAGCAGTCACCGAAATCGAGGTAGCGTCGAGCAGTAGCGAGAGACAGCGAACCGTGTTGAGGTGACGCTAGTAAGAGACGATGATGTGTTCTGAATAATTCTTCAGTCTCGGGCCCCAAAAGCACGAAAAAGTCATCGGTTTCCCTGTTTCTCGCTCTCTCTAAAACCTTTCGGCTTTCTCCCTCAAAAATAAAATAGCAATCAAGCGACAATCGTAAGAAGCCGACGATCAAAATGAGCGAGGCAGCAGCATAGAAGCCAAAGAGGCAGAGAAGAGCAGCGGTCACGGCAAGCCGCGACAAAGAAAGGAAGAAGAAGAGATAGAGACGCAATGAGGCAGTAGAGGAAAAAGAGAAGAAAATAACCAAGAGTCGGCTGTGTGAGAACCAAGGAGAGGAGAGATTAAAATAGGTCAAGTCACAACTGATAGAGTCGATTTTTAATACAAATAGACACCTTAAGTTTTAATTATTAGTCTTTGAAAATATTTTATTTATTTATTAGTCATAATTATTATATTTAATTTATTTTATTTATTTTTGTGCAGATTTCTAAAAAAGAATGGAAAATAAAGATTTCATATTAAATTTAGTAAAGGGAACCTAAAGTATTTGAATCCTTTAAGGATTCGGATTAGAACTTTAGTAGAATCCTTTAAGGATTAGGATTTTAGTTGAATCCTTTAAGGATTAGGATTTTGCTTCTCTTTTGTCTATATATAGAAGAGCCACATAAGAAAGGTAGGGGGAAGATCAAGGAAAAAATAGAAGAGCTTTGGGGAGAGACAGCAGCAGCTGCCCAAGCTGCAACGAGAAAAAAAGAAAAGCAGCTGCAAGATGGCCACAATTTGAAGCAGCAAATCTAAGGAGCAGCGACGAAAAATTATTTGGAAGAAAAAGGTCATGATCTACAAATTGGTTCCTCCTTTCCCTTTAACCATGAACTAATTTCTTTTAGAATTTTTATGAAACCCTAGCTATGTAATTTTAGTTTATTTTATTTTTGGAGATTTATTATATTATTTATGTGATTTTATATCTTGGGATGTTCTTGGTTTGATGCAATTAAGTCTTTATGATTATTCTTGTAGAATAATTATTTGAGTTAATTGATATTTTTATCCATGCTTGATTCTTGTAGTCTTGAGTATGAGAGATATGTAATTTTTGCAAGTATATTGTGGGTTTTAGAATTGAATAGTTCATGCTAATTTTAGATGATTTATGTTATAGGAATGTATAAATCATGCTAATGGTTAGATGAATTATGTCATGCATTTAAGCACAATATATTTCTTTAATGAATCGAAGCTTGTAGCATAGATCATCACATAAAGGTTTAATCTTTTCTCCTAAATAAAATTAAATCATTGTTATATAGGTTAGTGGTGGATTCAAGGTTCTAAATCATCTTCTTTGGTTAATCTCCAGTTACTTTCAATTTATTTATTTTATTCATTAGTTTTAATTAATTTAGGAATAATAATAAAATCTCATTCTTATTTTTATAATATTAATTTAGGAAGATAATAATTTAAGTAGTTAAGCATTTCTCTCTGGTTCGATACCCTTATACTTCTGTATTACATTGATCTTGTGCACTTGCAAGTATTGGGTTTAAAACTTACTGATAAAAATCCCCGATCAACAACAGGTAGCTCGGGTTGGCCCGACCCAGCATCTCTGACCAATTCAATCACGTCAAAGTTGAGGAAATCCCTGCAAAACATAAACTTGTCAGAGCTCACAATTTTAGTACCAAAATCTACAGGATTATTATCAATACTAATTTTATCTATGTCAACTACACCACTAGAGACTTTTTCCTTAATAAAATAGTATTTGACATCTATATGCTTTGTCCGTTCGTGATAGACCGGATTTTTGCATAAACGTAAACAACTCTGGTTGTCAGTATAAATAATAGCTTTTGAATGTAAAACGTGTAATTCATTCAATAACCCATGAAGCCAAATGGCTTATTTGATAGCTTCTGTGGCTGCGATGTACTCAGCCTCAGTAGTTAATAAGGAAACTACTAGTTGTAGTTGAGATTTCCACGAGACGTAATTACTCGCTAGGGTAAAGAAATAGGATGTAGTAGATTTTCTACCATCCTTATCACCCGCAAATCGGAATCAACATAACCAATAGTTCAAAAACACCAGACCAATTATTATAGTGTAAACCCCTATCAAAAGTTCCGTTGAGGTAATGCAGCAGCCACTTGAGAGCAGCCCAGTGATCCCTCCCCAGGTTAGACATGAATCTGCTGAGAAGATTTGTAGAAAAAGCAATGTCTGGTCGGGTGGATATCATTGAGTACATAACCAAGCCTATGGCCATACTATAGGGAATATTTGTCATATCTCTTTTCTTATTCTCGCTCTTAGGACAAGTTTTGTCTAAAAGTTTGAAATGGCTCGCAAGTGAGGTTATAACGGGCTTACACAGATGCATAGAACATTTAGAGACAATTTTCTAAAGAAAGGGCTTCTGAGATAGGAAAAGTGAATGATCAGACCTATCTCTAATAATATTCATTTCAAGAATCTTGGATGCAACCCCTAAATCCTTCATATCGAATTTGGATTTTAGCAAGGATTTCAGATCATCAATCTTAGCTTTATACTTGCAAGCAATTAACATATCATCTACATAAAACAATAAATAAATAATACTATCAACATTATTACAGAAGAAGTAAAAACAACTATCATAGCTAATTTTGGAGAGACCAACTTTCAACATAAAAGAATCAAACCTCTTGTACCATTGCCTGGGCGATTGTTTAAGTCCATATAAGGACTTTCTCAAAAGACACGCCATGTATTCTTTACCTTTGACCTCAAAACCTGGTGGTTGACGCATATATATAGTCTCATCGACATCAGCATCTAAGAAAGCGGTTGTAACATCAAGTTGTTCAAGATTGAGATCATAAAAGGCAACAAGAGCAAGAATAATCCTAATCGTTTCGTATTTAACAACGGGAGAAAATATTTCGTTAAAATCAATGCCTTTAACTTGTGAAAAAACTTTTGCAACCAGCCTGGCCTTGAACCTTGGAGGTTCATTAGCAGAATCAGGCTCTTTAATTTTAAAAATCCATTTGCAATTAACTAATTTTTGTTTTGAGGGTTTTGGAACAAGAATCCAGGTTTCATTTTTATTTAAAGAAGACATTTCCTCATCCATAGCACGTAACTATAAAGAACAATTAGGGCTTTTCAAAACATCAGAAAAATACAATGGTTCATTTTCTTCCACATAAGATGCAACAACAAATGCATATGAAACTATATAAGAATAACCATATCTAGAGTGTTCTTTAGGCACTCTTCTAATCCTATCTCTCGCAAGCTGGTAATCTCTAAGGGCTTGAGCTTGAGCCTCAGGATGCTCTTCCTCCTCATCAGAACCTTTTAACACAAGTTCAAGGGTTTCAGGAACATTAGGAGGATCAGGTATGCTACTGGATGGTGAAACTAACTCCTCATTTGTTTCAGGCTCCTGAAAGGGCTATAGAGAAGGTTCAAAGGTGACCTCCACCTCCATAGGAATACTACCAGATGTGGGAACACTAGGTTGACTATCGGAAATAGGTTATCCTTAAGACAGAGCATATTTAACTCGTTGAAGATGACATCCCTACTGATAACTATCCTTACTCCTGATTCACCCTTTAGCCATACTTTATAACCCTTCACCCCACTAGGATATTCTATGAACACTCCCTGTCTAGCCATATGATCTAGCTTACCCTCCTTCTGATGTGTAAAAGCCGCACACCCAAAAGCTCTTAGGTTGGACAGGTTAGGGGGTTTACCATCAAAGTTCTATTGGAGTCCTAAAGTTTATGGCAGTAGAAGAGGATCTATTAATGAGGTAGACAATTGCACTTACATCTTCACCCCAAAAAGATTTTGGGACACCGCAAGACACCATAAGATATCTAACCTTATCCATTATGGTACGGTTCATCCTCCCAGCTACTCTGTTCTGTTGGGGGTTATACCTAATCGTCCTATGATGTAAGATTCCATGCAATGCGTACAAATCAGAAAACTTCCGATTATAAAACTCAAGACCATTATCAGTCCTGATTGTTTTTAGTTTATTTCTAGATTGATTTTCGGCAAGGCGTTTCCACTCACAAAGCTTTTCAAAATTTTGACCTTTTATTTTTAAAATAAAAACCCAAACATGCCTCGAAAAATCATCAACAATAGACAAAAAGTAAACATTACCACCGTAAGTTGGAACCTTTTCAGGTCCTCATAGATCACAATGCATATAATCAAGTATAGCAGAAGACTTGTGTGTGCTAGTTGAAAAATTGATTTTGTGTTGTTTTCCCAAAACACAATGGTTACAAAAATCCAAAGAATCAATTTTGTCACCACACAAAAGATTTTATTTTTGCAAGGAATACAGTCCCTTCTCACTAATGTGGCCAATCCGCTGATGCCACAACATAGTTTTCTCAGGAACAGTTTTTGAAATCAAAGCAGTTGAATTACAAACTGTTTTTCGAACAAGAATGTATAAACTTTCTCTTTTAAAACCTTTTAGCATGACTAGGTTTTCTTTGCTAGTTCGTAAAATACCATTTTTTAATTTGAAAGAAAAACCAAGTGAATCCAAATAATCAAGAGAGATAAGATTCCGGCGAAGGTCGGGCACATGTCTCACCTCAGTGAGTTTTCTATTCACACTGTCATGCATTTTGATGAAAATATTTTCAATGCCTTTAACATCACAAACTTGATTGTTTCCCATGTAAACCTTTCCTTGATTTAAGGGTTTAAAATCTGAAAACCAGTGTTTGTTGGGTGTCATGTGAAATGTACAACCAGAATCAAGGACCCAATGATCAACAACTTTAGAACAAGATGGGGAAAGGGAAATACACAAAACCTCTAAAAAGAAAGAATTACCATCTGAATCAAAATCATGGGTTTTGTCACTTTTACTACTCCATTTATCATGTGAATGTTGTTTTTCATCTTTAATCCTTTTAAAACACTTGTTTTTCATATGACCCTACTTGCCACAATAAAAACATTTCACTTTGTTCTTTTCTCAAGATTTGGACCTTCCTTTACTTTTAGACCTGTGACTACGAGGTTCCCTCCGGTCAACTCTCCCTCGCACGTAAAGGTTTTCTCCGTTTGGTTTTTTTTTCTTTTTGTAAATCTAAATCTTTTGATTTTAAAGCGTTTTTAACATCGGAAAGGGGTAAATCATCTTTACCATATTTAATGGCAGATTTTACATCATTTAAGAATCAGGTACGACATTAAGTAAAATAACAGCAATATTTTCATCAGAGATTTTCTCTCCAACGTTTTGAAGTTCTAAAACGATTTTATTTAAATCATCCATATTTTCAGAAAGAGTTTTTGACCGGCTCATTTTAAAACCAAGCAGTTGTTCTTTTAAATAAATTTTATTTGAAAGAGATTTTCCCAAATATAATTTTTCTAGTTTGGTCCATATTTCAAAAGCAATGTTCTTTTCGTCGATTTCCCATAAAATACTGTCGGTTAAATTCAAGGTGAGGCAACTATGTGCATCACCAAGTTTTTCGATAAGAATTTCGCCGCTCTAAGATTCCAGATACTCTTGGAGGCTACAAATAGCGGGTGCAATTTTATTTTGTACAAAAACTACTTTCACTTTCCTTCACAACATTACAAAGTCAGATTTGCCATCAAACTTGTCGATTTTAATTTGTGGAACCGGCATGTTTTAATGGCAAATAGGAGTAATTAAAGGGCTAAAAATGAAAGATTTGAAAAATGTTTGATTTTAACAATAAAATATACGGATTTGTTTTCTTTGTTTTTTTATGAAAAACAGCGCAAATAGGTGTGGGGCACAAATCCCAATAAATACAAACGCAGCAGTAATATATTTATAACCGAAACGAGAAATAAAGGTAGAAACAGTCAACCCACAAGACAGAAACAGACAAACAGAGAGAATATTGCAAAACAGAATAACAACAAAAATATATATTTGAAATCAGAAAAACGCGTCGAGGTACAGCTTCTTGAAATCTCACGGATTCAAGCCAGGCTTAGGGTTTTTTAAAATATATTTTTGTTAAAAAAAAAAAAAACAGAACTGCAACAGGATGAAATCCAGAAGAACCAATAATTTGAAGTAGATAAATATATATATGTATATATACCACCAGAAAAACAGCAGCAATAGATATAATAGAATATCGCCAGGAAAACAAAAGAACAATAGAAGCAGGTATAACACAAAATAATTTAAAAATAGTAAATAGAAATATGAACTGAAATGAGGTTCAGAAGCAGAACATAGATAGCAATCAATCCAAAAGAAAAACGGCGGCAAGCCAAAGCAACAAAAACATAAACAGAAAAATAATAATAATAAAAAGACAAAAGGAGTTAAGCAATACTTCACTGGCAGTTATGAGGAACTCAATAGTTTCCTCAGATCTGGATTTTCCGAGGTTGCCAGCACCGACGAGATCACCAAAGACAGTAGATTTTAGTCTCTGATACCACTTGTTGGATCTATGTACTATTACAATGACTATTTACTATTACAAATAATCAGAATAAAAACAGTGAAAAATAATAAGCCTAACTCTATTACAAAAAATATCTCTTTTCTCCTCCTCGTCCGTCGGTCTTCACCGATCGAAAATGCTAAAAAGAAAACTGCAAAACTCCCGTTAGCAAAACAAAAGAAATAAACAAAAGGGACTGAAATACACTTACCTACCTTCGCAGGTCTGTTCTACCGGTGAAAGAAACTGTCACCGAAACAGCGACCTGCGTCGAGGTGCCGTCCGTAAGAGACGATGCTAAGTTCCGAATAATCCCTTAGTCACAGGCCACAAAAACATGAAAAAGTCACCGGTTTCTCTCTCTCTCTCTCTCTCTAAAACCTTTCGACTTTCTCTTTTAAAAACAAAACAGCAGTCAAGTGACGATCGCAAGAAGCTAGCGATCAAAATGACTGAGGCAATGGCACAGAAGCCAAAGAGGTGGAGAAGAGCAGCGGTCACAGCAAGCCGCAATAAAGAAATGAAGAAGAAGAGATAGAGATGCAGTCAAGTAGCAGAAGAAGAAGAGAAGAAAATAACCAAGAGCCGGCTGTGTGAGAACCGAGGAGAGGAGAGATTAAAATAGGTCAAGTCACTACGGGCAACCCGAGTTGGCCCGGCCCAGCCCCACTCGACATTTACGACCCATTCAAACAACCTTATCTTTCTATTGTGGCCCATTGGATCATCATAGGGAGAAAAGAAAAATGGGCTGGAAAAATAAAAAATATTGGGAAGAAGTAAGTCCAAAAAACCTACATATACATATTGTGATGTTTGTGGGTTTTCATTGAGGGTTGGTGTTGCGATGTATTGTAAATCTGTTAAGCAGGCATTGGTTCTTTTCTTCTTTCTTTCCTCATCTATCTCACAGCTTCTGTTAGCCTAATTTCTCTGATGATCAGTGGGAGCTTTGGATGTGATTTCACCAGGACGACGGCTAGTAGTAGGAGAAAGGAGAACGATGAGCTGGGGACAAGTGTTTGATTTGGGGGAGAAATGAAAGAAAAAATACAAGAGCTAATTATTTTATTTTCCATTGCAAAAAAAAAAAAAATCTTTTCTTTTCTATTTGATATAATTACCCTTCATTTGTTTAAACTTAATGGTGAGATTAGATGAAATAGTCAAATTAGATAAATTTTGTAAGTTAAAGTGTTAAATTTGATAATTTTTAGTTTAAGTGTTAAAATAGAGAAAACAAAAAAGTTCAGATGCTTGTGGTACTCTTTACCCTTTCAGATATATGTCATTTTTAGATGACAAAAAGTTATTCATAATATAATTCATCTTACACATTTCAAACTATATTTGTCATATTTTTATAAAAGAAAAAGAAAAAAAAACTGAAAAGATGTATATATTTTTCTTTTAGAGGCATCATATATATAATTTCAAATCACTAAATTACACATATGGATGAATTGCCATATTGAATATGTGCTATTTTTAATGCATACAGTTTTTTCTTTTTCTTTTGGGCATTAAATTTTGTCGAATTTTTTGTATTTGTATGTATGAATGGGAGGGGAAGAAAATAAAAAAAATTAAGATGTGTATAATTAATGATGAATTCAAAAAGTAAAAAATGAAACTAAAAAACAATAAACTAAAACAAAAAGACCTTCTGAAACGTAGTAGAGTACACAAAAAACATGTCATAACTTCATTGTGTACATATGTTATAAAAATTGACCAAGTTTTTTATTTTTTAAGAAGTGACCAAAGTAATTGTAGGTCATTTGGAGATATAATGATTTCATCAACAATCTCATGAAAAGTTCAATACCAAAAATAAATTAGTTTTATCCTGTTTTCTTCTATTGCACAAGCAGGATAAAAAAAAAAAAAATTATTTATTGGAGTTTTTTCGCAGAGGTTTTAATGCAAATCACTCTATTTTGTGAAAGTTTACTAAACCTCTATGAAATAAAATACATTTAGCAAATGTAAGTGTGTGACGCGTGCTCTATTTTCCTCAGGTTAAAGTAGTATATCAATATCTTTCCATCTCTAATTTGAAAAAAAATTAGATTTCTATCAGTGTCAATTTCAAGGCTAAAATAGCTAATTTTTTAAACTAAAACGAGAATATTATTGATAGAGTATTTCGTGTTGGAGAAGAGACAACACGCAACACACATGCCTACTTATGCCGGAAACTACCATATTGGGTTGTGACGGTTATAAAAAGACAAACATAAATAGTTTAGGCATATAAAAAATTAAATAAAAGATTGTGGTTACTTATAAAAATAAATAGTTTAATATTATAGAAATTTGTTAGAAATAGTCAAATTATTTAACTTTTCTTAATTTGGTCATAAACTGTAATTTAATTTTTTATAGCCATGAACCGTTTTTGAACCACCATAAATGTTAAATAACCTTATCCTTGATGTAATCTATCAAAGGTAACTCGCACAAATTATATGTATTCATGTATTGGTAATAGTAAAAATGCACGAAAATATACTTAGGAACAAGAATAAGTGCAACCTACATGACTTAAACTGCGGGATTCCTTCGTGAATGATAAGATTGTTATGGATATAAAAAGGTACAATATAAATTCATGGATAAAATGAGAAAGGGTAAAATAGTTTATGCTTATTTATAGCCAATTTCTTTTAATCTTATGTATCATCTTGTTTTGAAATATAATAATAATTTTTTAGAAATTTTATAACTATAAAATTATAATAAGAAAATACAATAAAGGTTTAACCCTTGACCATTTATCGTGACAAAAAACCCTTCCTTTCTATCCTTGTTCACAAACTAATAGAAATGGCACAACTTGTAGAGATTTTACGTAATGAATTTTTCAAGTGTTCACAATAGTTTTGCTCTTTGGAAAGAGAAACATTAAAATAGTTTATGGCTATTTATAGCCAATTTTCTTTAATATTATCACAATTTTTTAAATATAAAAGTAAGTTTCTGTTACTATAAAATTATAATAAGAGAGCCTTATGAAGGTTTAAAAGCCTTGAATATTTATACCGACAAAAAACTCTCATTTTCTATCCTTCTTCACTAACTAGTGGGAATAGCACTACATGCAAAGATTTTACCTAATGAATTTTTCAAATTTTCCCAATAATTTAGCTCTTTGGGAAAGCGTAGAGTGAAAAATTCAAAATACTTCTCATGAAATATTTTTTAAATTTGATGTAAACAATAAAAAAAATAATGGTAAAATTTTGGGTACTAACATTATTTACTCATGAAATTTACGCAGTTAAGTCATCGACTTATGTCCACGCACTAAAAAAAAAAAAAGAAAAGGAAAATTGTGGGAGGGTTTTTGTGTTTAGCGGCGGTTTTGAACCCCACAAAATGGTTTAGTGACGGTTCACCAAACTGCCCCTAGAAGTGATACCACTAAACGATTGTGGTGTTTCTTTTATAACCACCGTGCATGGTTTAACGACGGTTTTTTTCCTAATTTGCAGCAGTTTTAAGCCTCTATAACAATAATTTCTTTTTTAATAATTAAATATTTTCGGCAGTTTCAAATCCCCACTTAAATTTTTTTCTTTTAAAAAAATTATTTGGCGGTGGTTTTTAACCTCCGCTAATATTAATACATGTTTTTAAAAAAATTATTATTTGCAAGTATCTAAAACCCCACCATTTCTTTTTTAAAAACATTATAAAAAATTTGTAAAAAATGATAAGAAATTCACGTATTTAATACATTTATTAAGCGAAATTACAAAGAATTATGTTTCTCGACATAACAATCCAAGATTTATCTATTTTTTAATGTACAAAAGGAGATATCTGAATACGATATCAATAAATAAATTATTTATATGATTACACAAATAATCTTAAAAATATGCAAACGATCACTGCAATTTCAATTTATGCTTATCAATTAGTAACAAAAATTCTTAAAGTCACTTTATCTAACTTTTATTATTTTCTACTGGCTATAGTATAGATTTTGTAATCTCACTGTACTTTTCAATATTCCAGAATTCTTTTCAACTTTAAGTGTAAACATTACCGAGCAAAACTAATAAGGGAAAAAAAAAACAAGGTATGATAGTAAGAACGATGTCGAATAATAACAGTAATCTACAGTGTAAAATAACTTTCTTATCTATGTCTCTCTTGGTCTTTTCTAATGAGTTCTTTTGAGAAGCTTTAAAAATGCATAGTAACGGAGAACAAGAATTGAGACAACAACAATGAACATGTCGTGCCAGTAAGAAGTATCACTACGTTGTCTCCTTCATATGTGCAAGCAGAGGACATAAACTGCAAACAGTTCTGGTAGCCCACTGGTACAGAGATAACCATCTGCACCATATAATTTTCTGCATTCTTCAATAGTATCTTGCCATATAACAAATATAATTTGATAGGAAACATTGCAATGAAAATCCAACATAAACACATGCTGGAGGAACAAATGCTTGCAAAATGTCATATTTAATTCTCAAGAGAGCCCTCTTTAAGTTGCCTAAATTCTAACAACGTAAGCATTGCATAAGACAAAGCTTCTAAATAGTTGGTAGATACAAACTAAATTAGTATTACTAGCAACACCTTATGCACCAAATAATTTGTGACTTCAACCCAATCTAGTGGCAAGAAGGTGCTCCCAGCAAATTAATATCACCTTGAGACACAAATAGGGCAAGAATTCTAAATCCACTTAAGCTATTCACCAACAAATCTAAAGACATAAGCCAGTAAGGGAAAGAGCCTGATCGGGATTTTTTTTATACCAATGTTTTAACCCAATACTTGCAAGTGCACAAGATCAATGTAATACGGAAGTATCAGGGTATCGAACCACAGAGAAAGACTTAACTACTAAAATTATTATCTTCCTAAATTAATTTTATAAAAATAAGAATGAGATTTTATTATTATTCCTAAATTAATTAAAACTAATGAATAAAACAAATAAATTGAAACTAACCGGAGATTAACCAAGGATTAGAACATTGAATCCACCACTAACCTATAAAACAATGATTTAATTTTATTAGGAGAAAAGATTAAACATTCATATGGTGATCTAGGCTACAAGCTTCGATTCACTAGAGAAATATATTGTGCTTAAATGCATGACATAATCCATCTAACCATTAGCATGACTTATTCATTCCTATGACATAAATCATCTAAATTAGCATGAACTATTCAATTCTAAAACCCATAATATACTTGCAAAAATTACATATCTCTCATACTCAAGACTACAAGAATCAAGCATGGATAAAAATATCAACTACCCCAAAAAATTGTTCTACAAGAACAATCACAAAGAATTAATTCCATCAAATCAAGAAACATCCCAAGATATGTAATTACAAAAATAATATAATAAATCTCCAAAAATAAAATAAACCAAAGTTACATAGCTAGAGTTTTGTCAAGATTCTAAAAAGAAAATTAGTTCATGGTTAAAGGGAAAGAAGGAACCAATTTGTAGATCATGGCCTTTTTCTTCAAAATAATTTTTCGTTGTTGCTCCTTATATTTACTGCTTTAAATTGTGGCCGTCTTGCGGCTGCTTTTCCTTTTCTCTCGTTGCAGCTTGGACAGGTGCTGTCTCCACCCGCAGCTCTCCTCTTTTTTTCTTGATCTTCTCCCTCTTCTTGTGTGGTTCTTCTATATATAGACAAAAGAGAAGAAAAATCCTAATCCTTAAAGGATTCTACTAAAGTCTTAATCCTTAAAGGATTCTACTAAAGTTCTAATTCTAATCCTTAAAGGATTCAAATACTGCAGCTTCCCTTTACCAAATTTAATATGGAATCTTTGTTTTCCATTATTTTTTTTAGAACTCTACACAAAGATAAATAAAATAAATTAAATATAATAATTATGACTAATAAATAAATAAAATTTTTAAAGGCTGATAATTAAAACTTAAGGTGTTTATTTGTATTAAAAATTGACTCTATTAGAGCCTACTTTGTTGAGTTTTATAGTCAATCACCTAGAGAACAACAATGCACACATTGAGGAATTGAACATCTTTAAAGCAAGAAAATATTAACTTATACAAGTCAAAACCACAATTTCTCTCGGCCATCATACTTTCTTAGGGCCAAAAGTAACTAGTTTTTTCTTCGTTATCTCAATTTCTTAGTATATTATCAATTTTTTAAACATTAACATAATCCTTGAGCAAAATCCAGAAAGGGAAGAGGAAAAAAAATTTAACATCGTGTTGTATGCATCTTATAGAACAAAGATAATAATTTTCATTGTTGTTCATCAGTGGCCTGTCTTTTTATGAAAGGCACAAACATTCCCTATAGATGATAACAAATATCAGTTAGCCATTATAGCAAGCATTATATGAGGTATTTTAGACTTGAACAACCAGATAAATCAATATTCTCAGATGTTATCCTAGATTAGAAAAAACTAAGACAGGAGGTACCCAATGAAGATCAGTAAAAGTAGGTTCATTCACATAAAATCGAAGTTTAGATGCCTCTTCCTCTGCAACAATGCAAGATCAAGTAAAGACACATTTAAAAGAAAAAATATATGTGATAGAAGTGAACTAGCATAAAAAAGAGGTGCATACCAAATAGATGAAGTTCATTGATTTTCTTCCATGCATAACTGCCTTTCTGAGAGTGTTCTTGAACAACTCCTTTGTGTGCACATAGTTCTCCCATCCTTTGCAAAGGCCAAAAATCCATAATGAACACACTTACAAAATATCAATATTAAGAAGTCGTCACATATTGAAGTCAAATGTAAGTTCTTTTGGTAAGACATTCATGTGTCCAGCTCCTAACAATGTCAAGAGTGACATACATCCAATTCATAATTTGTAACATATTCAAGTTAAGCACATGAGTATCTAAAAACAAATCCAGGAAATCAGTACTAACATGCATCTTGCAATATTTAAGAGAAGAAAAAAGATAAGAGAAAGCTTCACTATAGAATTAAAAATGATCACATTCAAGAACAATGATCCACTAACAAGTAAAACCAAGAATGGTCAAGGTGATGATTAATATTTTAGAGCCATCAAGAGCTGAATTCCTTATATCTCTTGAGCTAAAAGGAAAAATAATCCTTATTATTCAAACAAGAAAATCTCATAAGTCAACAAAAGCCATATAAAGTTGGACCCACACACATAAATCATATAAAACTAGTTTCAAGGAGGATAAGAAAAGCTCTGAGATATGGTAAAATGGTTAAGCATTTTTTATACTTTAAAGAGAGACTTACTCTTTACCTTAATAGAAACAAGGAGAAGGGGATCAAAAAGGTGCAAATTATGTAGTTTGAAGCATACTGTATGGTAGGAATCAAATTTAGAGAATAGACAGAAAAATATAAGCAGACCAAACAAGGTAAACTAAATAAAATAAGTTACTTAACATTATGTCTAATGCATTTTAGCAAGGGAGACACTACCAACCTAATGTTATGCGAGAATAATTAGGATCCAAGCAATTTTGATCATACCTGCTTGTTTTTTAATCAAAAGCATGTTACCTTAAAAAAAAAATGTTCAATTTACTCACATAGTCCTACAATATAATTTAACAAAAATTACAACAATATAGTCATGAAAATAACTAGGATTAGCAAAAGATCTAAGATAGAATGCAAATCTATGACTTAAACATCTGTTATCGAATCTCAGAAATTCTGTCTTTACTTGCCACTGGTCACTCCCGTACGCAATAAATTATGTTACAAACTTTAATGACCCGCTAATGCATTTTTAAATCATACAAAATTTCATTCTTATAAATTCCCTTGAAACAACTCACTCCCCTTATATAGAAGAACAAGTAAAATAAATGGATTTTTAGTTCTACACAAAGATGACAAAATAGTCAAAATTTTTCCAAACAAGCATTCGGCAGTCACCATCTCGATCGATATTCTTCTCCTTCAGTATCTCTTCAAATTCAAATAGTGAATGCAAATTATTTGATAGATTGAGAAGGCAGAGAAGAGGAAGAATCCCTAACCCTTGCAATGCTGTGAAATATCAAGAAATTGAGATCAACTTTTTGCTCGTTCCTCTTCTCCAGGAGTTTAGATATTGTTGCGGTCATTTTTTACTAAATTCGAGATATTACGTGACTGGTAAATTTCAGGAAGAGACGGAGGGGGAAGAAGAGACTGAGACATGGCGTTACCGGTACATGCATGATAGAATATTTCTTATTGAACTTGCTCGAGTTGCCTGGCCACTTCCAGCAGTAGGATGCCCTATGCTACTGGTGGAGCAGTAAACCATGAGTGTGACCTATGGTTGGGATTGCTTAACTGCAAGTAGAATGTGTTCACAGAGGATAGGAGAAGAACTGAAGAAGCGGCGATGAAAGCTAGGTTTTAGGAAGTTTTCTATAGTCTATATTATAACTTTAGTTTTTTTATTTTAAAAATTGTAATATTCTACTTGTGCAGGTCACATAAACTGCCGCTAAATGATGAAATCTGCGTAGATTTCAAAAACCTCTGCAAAAGAACCTCCGCAAACATCACTATTTTTTGTAGTGACGGGTATAGGAGAAGCCAATTCACTGATTTTCCATGGAGAATACAAAATAGAAAAAACTCTCTCAAAAACACAAAGTTCAAAGCCCAACTAAAACTATTATTCCAAAACTGACTTGGTTAAAGCCCTAAACTTAAAAAATGTCTAAAACTCCAATATTTCATACACTTTAAAAGACTTAACCTAAGCCCCCTAAGGAGTAATATGAGTAATTTCTATACAATAGAAATTTGAGATAATATAAGGTTCCCAAGTCCTAATTAACTTAGCATAAGAATACAAGTCAAACTCTAACAAATCTATTTCAACACATCATATCACGTATCATAAATATAACTACTGAAACAAAAAGAATGGGAGACATGTTGCTCTCAATATTTGTACATGTATATTCATTTTTTAATATAAATTCTTAATTCTCAAATTAAAAACACTAATTTGGCTATGCTCATAGGCAGAAAATATTCATGTAACATCTCTTGATCATGACTCCAAAGTATTTTTTGTTAGCATAAAAGTAAAATATTTATAAGAAGGAAAAGTAAAAAAATTAAAAGAAGAAAGAATGATTATACATAGAACCCATAAAACATTAAAATAAAAGGTAGAAATTTTCTAAAACATATTTAATGCCATAAATGGCATGCGTCCTTCTTTCCAAATTCTCACTAGAGTACTTTATTAAAATATTTGTTCCTAGATTGAAAACTAATCAATACGGATAGGAGTATTGCTAGTACTCCCATAGATTTTAGTTACCAATTCAGCTGGAAAGTCATCATTTATAATCTGAGTTTTAAACTTGACTTTCTCATTACTGCTTTCCAGCAATTCCCAAAAAAATGCTCTCAATCTTTCAAGTCATTGTAATCAACAAATACCTTCCATCTTTTATCCAGTTTATTCATTTTTGGAATTTACATAAAGGCATAGTTCTTTTCTTCTTCTTTCTTTATCTCTCTCACAGCTTCTGTTCGCCTAATTTCTCTCATGATTGGGTAGTGATTTGGGATGGGAGCTTTCGATGTGATATCACAAGGAAGACGGCTAGCAGTAGGAGAAAGGAGAAAGATGAGGGAAAAATGAAAGAAAAAATATAGAAATATAAAAAATAAGAGCTAATTATTTTATTTTCTATTGAAAAAAATATATGTTCTTTTCTTTTCTATTTGATATAATAACTCTTCATTTGTTTGAAACTGATGGTCAGATTGGATCAAAGTGCCAAATTAGATCAATTTTATAAGTTAAAGTGTTAAAATTGACAATTTTTAGTTTAGGGTTAAAATAGTGAAAAGAAAAGCTCATATGCTTGTGGTGGTCATTTTAGATAACAAAAATTTATTTTATAATATAATTCATTTTACACATTTCAAACTACATTTGTCATATTTTTATAAAAGAAAAGAAAATATTTTAAAAGATATATATATATATATTGAAGCATCGTATATATGATTTCAAGTAACTAAATTATACATATGGATGAATTGCCATATTGCATAAGTTGTGTTTTTCATGCATACAGTTCTTTCTTTTTCTTTTGGGCTTATAGTTGTCGACTTTTTGGTATTTGTATGTGTGAATGAGAGGGAAGAAAATAAAAAAATTAAGATGTGTACAGTTTATAGGAATTCAAAAAGTAAAAAATGAAGATTAAAAAACAATAAACTGAAACAAAAAGACCTTCTGAAACTCAGTAGCACACAAAAAACATGTTATAACTTCATTGTGCACACATGTTATAAAAATTGACCAAGTTTCCTTTTTTTTAAAAAAAAAAAAAAGTGACCAAAGTCATTGTAGGCCATTTGGAGATATAATGATTCATCAACAGTCTCATCAAAGTTTCATCCTGTTTTCTTCTATTAGACAAGCATAATAAGAAAAAAAGAAAGTTATTTATTGGAGTTTTTTCCCAGAGGTTTTAACCTCCTTTTCTAATCACTCAATCTTGCGAAAGTTTACTAAACCTCTTCAAAATAAAATACATTTAGTAAATGTTATAACGTTTCGCGGCGATTTAGCCCTTATAATATTTTCTAAAAATATAAAGAGAAAACGGGGATAAGTAGCATCACAATATTTATGTTTCTTTACAAATATCCACAATGTTTTATTTTTACTTTTTATATACTCAATCCATTTATGTTCATTTTTAGAACACAACATTGCCTAATGCAGTAGCTTTTGGCGTTAGAAAGTACGTGTGTAACGTGTGGTCTCTTTTTCCAAGGTTAAAATGGTCCATCAATATCTTTCCCTCTCCGGTTTGAAAATTTTAAGATTTCTAACAACGTCATTTCCAAGGCAAAAATAGCTAATTGTTCAAACTAAAAAGAGAATTTTTTTGATAAACTATTTCGTGTTGGAGAAGAGAAAACACACAACACACATGCCTACTTATGCCAGAAACTATCATATTAGGCTGTAACGGTTATAAAAAGACAAACATAAAAATAGTTTAGGAATATAAAAAATTAAATAAAAAATTGTGGTTACTTATAAAAGTAAATAGTTTAATATTAGAGAAATTTGTTATAAATAGTCAAAGTATTTTAGGTATTCTCAATTTGTCCGTAAACTGTAATTTATTTTTTATGGCCATGATCTATTCTTGAACCATTATAAATGTTGAATAACCTTCTCCATAATGTTAACTATCAATGTTAACTCACACAAATTATATTTGTTCATGTATTTGTAATAGTAGAAATGCACGAAAATATCCTTAGGGACAAAACTAAGTGCAATCTTCATGAGTTAAACTGCGGGACTCCTTCATGAATGATAGGATTGTTTATGGATATATGAAGATAAAATAAAAATTCATGGATAAAATGAGAGAAGTTAAAATATTTATGCCTATTTGTAGCCAATTTCCTTTTATCTTATGTACCACCATGTTTTGAAATATAATAATCATTTTCTTAGAAATTTTGTAACTATAAAATTATAATGAGAAAATTCTATGAAGGTTTAGAACCCTTGATTATTTATCATGACAAAAAAAAAAACCCTCCTTTTCTACCCTTTTCACAAACTAGTAAAATGGCACAACTTGCAGAGATTTTACGTAGTGAATTTTTCAAGTGTTTCTAATAATTTTGCTCTTTGAAAAGCGAAACATTAAAATAGCTTATGGATATTTATAACTAATTTCCTTTAAAATTATCACCATTTTTAAAATATAAAAGTAAGTTTCTTAGAAATTTTGTAACTATAAAATTATAATAAGAGAACTTATGAAGCTTTAAAATCCTTGAATATTTATAGTGACAAAAAAACCCTCCTTTTCTATCCTTTTTCACTAACTAGTGGGAATAGAGATACTTGCAAAGATTCTACGTAATGAATTTTTAAAATGTTCCCAATAATTTTGCTCTTTTGGAAGGCTTAAAGTAAAAATATTCAAAATACTCAGTAGATCAAATATTTGAATAGCTAACCTATTCTTGAAATAAGCTAATAGTTAAAGTATTCTGAAAATTTGCTAACCCTTTCGAGAGCTTTTCTCGAATTTATATTTTAATTTTCTAAAAATTTATATTTTACAGGTGCCTCTCATTTAAGGTCTATTTTGGGGGGAGAGGGGATTGAATTTCATTGACTTCTTACAATTTTGAGCACCCAAAATTTCAGCTCCTCTCTTATAAAACACCTTGAGGCTGTCGATTATTTCTCACAATGCCTCACCCTTTCCCTTTACTTCTCCTTCTCTCTCCATCCTTAACGGTACAGTTTCCTATTTAATAAAAGGAAATTTTCGTCCAGAGATTTTACAAGTGTTTCCATGAAATAGTTTCAAAATATTTGTGATTAAATTTTGAGTTTTGAAACTTTAAGCTTCCAACCCTTAAATAGTATTGGTAGCTATTGCTATACTGGAAACATCGAATTCATATTCGTATTTGATAGCAAGTATAAATGGAACTTGAAAATATATCTAGTGAATTTCAAATTACAAAGATAAGGTTAAATTCAGAGCTTTCAAGAAAGGTAAGCATATATGCCCATGAAAAATGTATGTACTAAAACGAAGAGATTTTTGCTCTTTTTGGTGTTTTCTTTAAGAACAAAGAAAGTCATTTCTATGATTTGCATAAGTATGTAATGAAAAAAATTGATGAACATGTCAGTTTGACGTATTTTGTTTGTTTGAGGTTACAAAATTGTCATTTTTCTTTTAATTTGATGTCAAAAAGTAAAAAAAGCATTGTAAAATTTTTGGGCACTAACACTATTTACTTATGAAATTTACTTAGTTAAGTCAATCGACTTATGTCCACGGGTGTAGGAGAAGCCAATTCACTGATTCTCTGTGGAAATAGAGAAAACTCCCTCAAACATGCAAAGTTCAAAGCCCAACTAAAATTGTAATCCCTAAATAACTAACTTGGTTAAAGCCCTGGATTTAAGAATGGCTAAAGCTCCAGTATTTCTTGCACCCCAAAAGATTAACCAAGGCCCCTTTTCATAAGGAGTAGTATTGACATAACATAAGGCTCCCTAGTCTGAATTAACTTAGCTTAAGAATACAAGTCAAACTCTATGAAATTTATGATGTATCATAAATACAATTACTGTAACAAAAAGAGTGGGAGACATGTTGCTCTTAATATTTGTACTTGTATGTTCACTTCTTAATATAAATTCTTAATTCTCAAATTAAAACTCTTATTTGTCTATGCTCATAGCCGGAAAAGATTCATGTAACCATTCTTTAGAATAAAAGTAAAATATTTCTAAGAAGGAGAAGAAAAAAATTAAAAGAAGAAAGAATTATTATATATAGAAACTATCAAGTTAAACCCATAAAACATTAAAAACAAAATATTGAAATTGTCTAAAACATAATTTAATGACATAAATGGCATGCGTCCTTCTTTCCAAAGTTCTCACTAGAGTACTCTATTAAAATCTTCGTTCCTAGACTGGAAACTACTCAATACGGATAGGAGTATTGCTAGAATTTCCATCTATTTTAGCTGCCAATTCAGCTGGAAAGTCACCTTTTATAATCTGAACTTTAAACTTGACTTTCTCATTACTGCTCTCCAATAATTCCCAAAATAATGCATCTCCAGCTTTCAAGCCATTGTCATCAATAAATAACTTCCATCTTTTATCCAGTTTCTTCATTTTGGAATTTACACAAAGGGTTGTTTCCCAACTTTTCCCCCGACATAGTATTGTTGTAGGAACCATTAATGTTGGACCCGTTGCTGAAGGCAGATTCGGATATAGTCTCGAAGGTAATATCTGACATGATAAAATAAAAAAAGATCAGTAAAAAAATGATTTGGACATATTAACCTATACAAAACTTTCACCTAGATCATACTTTTTTCTCTCACAAATAATTTATATTTTTTCAAATACTAGGGATATTAATGGATCCAAATGGATTTTCAATAATACATTTAGGGCCAAATCCTCTAAGTACATTTTTATTCCGGATTCTACTCATTTACCCTTAGGGTCTACTATAAGTAAAAACATACCTTATCCTTTAGGGCATCATGTCTTGGTTTGGGATACACACTTGAGTTCTCAGAAAAAAATTATCAAAGAAAAAATATATATTCTAATAAATTAAACAAAAAGTATTACAAAAAAATTTCATACATTTGGATAAAATATTAGTCATTTAGATCACAACTTATCAAATCACCATATTTAAATAATATAAAATAACAAATGAACTATATATATAAATATATTATTATATAATTGGTCCTGATCCTAACGGGTCTGAAATTATATTTTGAATCAAGACTCTTTAAGCACGATACAAATAGGCCTAGGTCTAGGTAAATGGACCCAAAACATTTTCCCAAAACATACCAACAAGTGCATTATCAAAACATGTCCAAGTCAATGTTACTTCCTACTCATTGATATCCCCAGTTAAACTCAAGACAAAAATCTCAAAAACTAAAGCCTATATAATCACGTCCTAAATACACCTTTTTCATAAGTTATCTAAATAATCGAAATGTGAAAAGACATATAAAATAAATAATCCTAGAAACACGAAGGATAAGCTAAAAATGCATGATTAAGAGTAAAAGAGAGTTTGAAGGACTAATGTATATATGCTTACCAGCACATAAACAGGGTTAACATGTGATTTTGTCAAAATAAAGTGAATATATGGCGTTGAAAATGGCAAAACATCATCATCAAATGGAAGCATAGATGAGGAACGATTGCCTTCATGGAGTTCATCTTGTTTGGATTCCATACTCTTTTTCTCAACTTCAGCAATTATCTAGTCAGGGAAAAAAACTAATAAATCGGTAGAAATGGAACAACCAATAACAAATTAGAATACTTTAAAAATACCAAAAGCTATATTTTGTCCTGCCTAAGAAAAAGACAATCCTAAAAATAATATCATCATGTACTACATTTCAATACCATATTAATCTATAGAAAAAAAAGTAATCATCGTCTCAATTTGTTAAATATAGAATCTATGCATATGTAGTTAATGAGATTCATAAACAAATATGCTTATTGGAGAAATGAATCAAATGATATGCACCCAAAAAACTTTAGCAAATATATTTGTCAACTTGAAAAAGATCAAGTTTTCTTCCCAAAATAAAGTTTAAAAAAATTCTTTCCACAGTATAAGGCAGATACAAGGCAAGAGATCTTTTTCCTTGAAAAAAGTCAACAGAATCTCGTAGTGACACAAGCATTTTAAACTAGGATCATATGCAAGAAATAAATTAATAAAACTAAACTAAACTAAACAAAAACCAAGAATTGAAAGTAGTGGTTGAATTGCCTTTTTAGCTGCAGATACATTTGAGCTAGTCATAATGCTTTGCCTTATCTACATTTCATTATATACCAAACAAAGAAATGTTGAATCAAATTAGGAATCCTAAATTTACACACATACATATAAAAATGATGATAATCTCATATAATCAACCAAAATTATAAATAACAAAAAGTCAGCCAAACTTGTCAATATCTAGTATACCATGTGCTATGGACATCATAAATGCTAATGCACCTGGACAAATAGTATTATTTCTCATACCAAGTTTGTTTTACCACTTGTGAACTGTCAATATCATTCCCTCTTCAATTTGAACAATCTTAGATTTCTATCAATGTAATTCTCAAGGTTAAAATAGCTCAAACGAAAGAGAGAATATTGTATATAAACTATTTTAGCTTGGAGAAAAGGCAACGTGCAACATGCTTGCCTACTCATGCCAAATCTGCTTTATTAGGTTGTGAAGGTTATAAGAAATCAAACATAAATAGTTCATGCATGTAAAAAGTTAAAAAAATGATTGTGGTTGGTTTAAAAAATAAATTGTTCAATATTATGTCTCTCCATTTTTTTAAAATATAAAAATAAATTTTGTAACTAAAATATTATAATAAGAAAACTTTATGGAAGTTTCAAAAAAATACCCCTCCATTTTTTACCCTTTTTCACTAATGAGTGGGAATGGATCACGCACTGCAAAGTGATTTTTCCTAGTGAATTTTTGAGTAAAGTGAATAAAATATTCTAAATACTTTGTCTGGTATAATATTTGAATAGCTAACCTAATGTGAAAATTAGCTAATCCTTCTGAAATTTATATTTTAATGTATCAAATTTATTACGATGCATACTTTCATTTAAAAGAAAGATATATAAAATACATAATTTTTTTACTTTTATTTACTCTCTAATCCTTATTCATGATGAATCTAATTCTTTTAGTTATTTTGCATATGGGAAATTGAATACATAAGTGGATAAACTTTTTACTGATTTCTTACTATATTATTCATAAAAAAAATACTAATTATATATACATTCTTTATTTTTATCTTTCTATTTATCATATCTTTTTACTTCGTTGTGAGTAGCCTACACCATACTAGATGGTGGACTCCGAAATCTCGCCTCACGTGTCTCTCATGTAAGGTCTTTTTTAGAGGAAAAATATAAAAGTTCATTATCTTCCCTCCAAATGCAATGACTTCTTACTCTTATATAATATATCAACACAATAATAATTCTAGATATCTAATTTACTCTTTTAGACTAGAAGTTATTGCTCCATCTATATCTTTATAGTTTCTTGTTTCACAAAAAGGAAATTTTGGGACTAGGTATTTGGAAATGTTTCTAAGGAATAGTTTCAAAATCTCTGTAATTCAATTTGAAACTTTTAACTCTTGAATAGTATTTACAACTACTGTCATTAAAAATTTTGAATTCATACCCTGTATTTGATGACGAGTTTAAATTAGAATTTGAAGATATATGTAGTAAATTTGGAAATACAAAGATAAAGTTTGACCTAGAACTTTCTAGAAAATAAGTCTATATTCCTAAAAAAAATTATGTTTTTAAAACAAAGAGATTACGAATTTTATAGGTGTGTTTGTAAGCAAATAGACAAAAATAAAAAATCTATAATTCATCTTGAACTTCTTGCTTCGAGATCTGATTACAATTTTGTTGAAACCTACATAAGCCATGCTGTGTTCTGAATTGGATATAATCTTATAAAATTTAAAATTTAAATCCAAAAAAATAACATATATATAAATAACATATTATATCAATTATTTTTTTGAAAGATATCCATAGTTATTTATGTATGGGATGTTAAATTAGCACTACTTTTCAGATTCGGCCCACAACATCCTTAAGAAATTCTCAGACTTTAATGGATGTATAAAAAGGTAGAGAACAATTTCTTTTTGATTGAATAAAGAGAGATGAGAGTCCGATGATTGAAGAATTAATGATCAATTTTCTTTCTTTTTTTTTTTTTTTTTGGGAAAAATTAAAATTACCAAATTGAAGAGCAGAGCTGTGGATGAAATGGAAACTCTTTCTTTCCACGAGGAAGCGGGGAAACCGGAACTTGCAGCGGAGGTGGAACTTGCAGCAGGAGCAAGAGGTTGCGGCGGAAGTGAAAGAGAAAGAAAAGAAAAGTATGTTTAGTTAATAAATATCATGTGGATGTGGGCTTTTTTTCAAAGTAAAGAAAATACCATATGGGCCAAAGGCCTGAAAACAATGGAAAACCCATATAACAAAAAACAATAATGGTATGCACATATCCTGGATAAAGGGTTGAAAGCCCAAAAGCATTGTTTTACTTTCAGCAGATTATATCTTCGTCTATGCTTGTACTCAAAACTTTTCTTTTTCCTTTTTCTAAATAATATATCATGATCAATCAAAATAATAATAATTATTATTATAATAAAATATGAGGATGGAAGATATATATACCTGAATCTTCTAAAACTAATTATGACCGTGCTTTAAACAGTGTAAATATTATAAATTATTAATAATGTTATAGTAATAATAAAATTTGAAGTATTATATTCTAAAATAATCCTAATTAAAATAGATATATCATCGTGCATAAATCTATAATCTATTCTTATAACATACCATCGTGCATAAATCTGTAATCTATTCTTTAAAAATTATGATTATGTTTATGTTTATTTGTTTATGTTATGTTATTTAATTTAAAGTTTACATAAATTAGGGTGCATGTTAATTTGACGTGTTATTTAATTTTATTTATTTAGAGTTTATGTAATTAGTTGTTTATACACCTTATTTTATAATTATTTGTTTAGTATGATTATAAATTATGTTTACATGAATAATACGACTTTAAATAAGCATTTTGTTAGTATAAGTGTTATAATTATTCATGTTATATTTTGAATCAATTTATGCATTTAAGGTTGACATTAGTTAGTAAAAAAGTATCAAGTGCTTAAAAAGAATAATAAATATAACTCTAATCTATTAAGCTTAATGCATGACTTTAACTAAATAATAATTTAAACATTGATTTTTAAATAAGTGAATCATAATAAAATAAATAAAATCATTTGATGAATTGATAATAGTTATCAATATGTAAAGAAGAATTATCAATTTATTGATTCCAAAAAAATTCTTAGAGCGATTTATCCCTTATTAATAATAATCAATTATAAAGTAATGTAAATGAACTAATAATACAATAAATGTAATAAATAAATAATAACCCCATGTAAATCATGTAATTAAAAATTATCATTCAATTAATAAAAAATTATGACTAATAAATTCAATATTGATTCAAATTATGAAAATATACAGACAACTTTACTCTGCGTTAATAATAATAAATGATAAAGTAATGTGATTGAAATATAAAGGGCTTAAAAAACTAAGAAAATAATGTAATAATATAAAAGAAATAATAAATTAAAAACTAAATAATAGAATATTGGATTTGACGTAATTAAAAAATATAATTGAAATAATAAAAAATTATGAAGACCGAAGTTAAATAATAAGATAAAGACAAATGCATTACTTGTGCCGTGTAAAAAGATTTAAATAATATAAGATACGAATTGGACAAATATGAAATAATGTTATTGATTAAAAGTTTGAGAATTTATTTAGATGGATCGATCGGAGCACGTAGGAGAGATGATGATCTAGGTCCTGTAACAAACAGGACCGCTTAGGTTGAAGATCGTGTAGTCAATGCGTCATCCTGTGGTGTGAGGGGACACCACAGTACTTCTGACATTCCATCGACCCCTGTGCCGTTTGGATTGGGTATATATTATGACTCTGTTGCACCGAGGTCTTCCACCCAGCTACTCCCTCTACCGTTTAGGATCCCTTCTCCTCCCCAATCACACCGTTCGTACACACCCATACCCTATGACCCTTATGGATCCTCTCAGCCACCACCCACATCATATGATCCATATGCACATACTCATTCTCTGCCTCTCCATATGCCCTACTAGGATCGGCGACCGTATAGAAGTAAAACTCAGGTGCCATTAAATGAGGTAAGTGATCCAGGATTGCGGTTAGGTGCCCAGTTCTTCGAGCAGCTTGTATGAGGAGTCTCGGTCGACTCATCTTACAGCACAATTGATTATGAAGCCACTGATTGTCGCATTTCCTCATATGTTGATGTATTGGGTAGAGATTCTGCTACATCAGTCGAGGGTGACAGGTCCCGGTCTGAGGAGCCTGACATTTTGGTAGAAATGCATGAAAATATCCTTAGAGCCGAGAATAAATACAATCTACATGAGTTAAACAACGGAATCCTTAGTGAATGATAACATTGCTTATGGATATAAAAAGATAAAATAAAAATTCATTGATAAAATTAGAAAAATTAAAATAATTTATGGCTAGCTATTTATAGCCAATTTCTTTTAATATTATGAATCACCATGTTTTGAAATATAAAAATAATTTTCTTAGAAATTTTGTAACTATAAAATTATAATAAAAGTCTATGAAGGTTTAAAACCCTTGAATGTTTCTCATGACAAAAAAACCATCCTTTTCTACCCCTTTTCACAAACAAGTAGAGATGGCGCAACGTGTAGAGATTTTACCTAATGAATTTTTCAAGTGTTCCCAATAATTTTGCTCTTTAAGAAAGCATAATGTTAAAATAGTTTATAACTATTTATAGTCAATTTCTTTTAGTATTATGTATAGCCATTATTTTAAATATAAAATTAATTTTCTTAGAAATTTTGTAACTATAAAATTATAATAAGAGAACTTTATGAAAGTTTAAAACCTTTGAATATTTATAGTGAGAAAAAACCCTCATTTTCTACCCTCTTTCACTTACTTGTGGGGATAGTGCAACATATTGAGATTTTGCCTAATGAATTTTCAAGTGTTCCTAGTAATGCTTATATTTTGAAAAGCATAATGTGGACAAAAATATAAATACTTCATTAGATTAAATATTTGAATAACTTACCTAATCTTGAAATTAGCTAACATTTTTTAGAGCTTTTCTCGAATTTATATTTTAATTTTCTTAAAGTTTATTATTTTACACGTATCTTTGATGTAAGTTTTGTTTGGGGGAGGATTAAAGTTTATTGAATTCCTACTCGTATAATAGCTGTAAATATCTAATTTGAATACCCAAAATTTCATCTCCCTTTCTCTATAACACTTTGAGGAGGCTGCCGACTATTTCTCTCATTGCCTCACTTTTTCTCTCCACTTCTCGTTTTCTCTCCATTCCTGCCTCTAGAGTCTCTTGCTTCGTAAAATAGAATTTTTACATATAGATTTTGGAAGTGTTTCAAAGACAGTTTTAAAATGTTTGTGATTAAATTGCACACACATGTTATAAAAAATGACCAAGTTTTTTCTTAAAAAAAAAAGAAGTGACAAAGTCATTTAGAGATATAATGATTTCATCAACAATCTCATGAAAAGTTCAATAAAAAAAATTAATTTCATCCTCTTTTCTTCTACTCGACAAGCACAATAAGAAAATAAAAAGTTACTTATAGTAGGTTTTTCACAGAGGTTTTAACCTTCTTTTCTAATCACTCTATTTTGTGAAAGTTTACTAACCCTCTGCAAAATAAAATACATTTAGCAAATTTAATTATGCTTCGCAGTGATTTAGCCCTTGCAATAATCTCTAAAAATATAAAGAGAAAACGCAACACGTAGCATCACAATATTTATGATTCTTTACAAATATCCACGATGTTTTGTTTTTATTTTTTACATACTCAACCTATTTATGTTCACTTTTAGAACACAACATCACTTAATGCAGTAGTTTTTTGCGTTAGAAAGTACGTGTGTGACATGTGATCTCTTTTCCCAAGGTTAAAATAGTCCATCAATATCATTCCTTCTCCAATTTGAAAAATTTTATATTTCTATTAGTGTTATTACCAAAGCTAAAATAGCTAATATTTCAAACTAAAGAGAGAATATTGTTGATGGACTATTTCGCAGTTGGAGAAGAGGAAACACGCAACGCACATGCCTACTTATGCCGAAAACTACCATATTGGGTTGTGGTGGTTATAAAAAGACAAATATAAATAGTTTATGCATATAAAAAATTAAATAAAAGATTGTGGTTACGTATAAAAATAAATAGTTTAATATTAGAGAAATTAATAAATAGTCAAATTATTTTAACTTTTTTCAATTTGTCCATAAACTATAATTTATTTTTTTATGCCATGAACTCTTTTTCAGCCAGTGAAAATGTTGAATAAACTTATCCATGATGTTAACTATAAAAATTAACTCGCACAAATTATATGTATTCATGTATTTGTAATAGTAGAAATGCACAAAATATCCTTAGGGCAAAGAATAAATGTAATCTATATGAGTTAAATAGTGGGATTCCTTTGTGAATGATAAGATTGTTTACGAATATAAAAAGATAAAATAAATATCCATGAATAAAATTTGAAAAGTTAAAATGTTTATGGCTAGCTATTTATAGCCAATTTCTTTTAATATTATGTATCACCATGTTTTGAAATATAAAAATAATTTTCTTAGAAATTTTGTAACTATAAAATTATAATAAAAGTCTTTGAATGTTTATTGTGACCCCAAAAAAAAAAAAAAAACCCCTCATTTTCTATCCTTTTTTCACAAACTAGTAGAAATGGTGCAACGTGCAGAAATTTTATCTAATGAATTTTTCAAGTGTTCCCAATAATTTTGCTCTTTTAGGAAAATGTAACGTTAGAATAGTTTATGGCTATTTATAGTCAATTTCCTATAGTATTATGTATGGCCATTACTTTTAAATATAAAAATAATTTTCTTAGAAATTTTGTAACTTTAAAATTATAATAAGAGAACTTTATGGAGGTTAAAAACCCTTGAATATTTATAGTGAGAAAAAACCCTCATATTCCACCCTCTTTCACTAACTAGTGGGAATAGCTCAAGGTGCAATGATTTTGCCTAATGAATTTTCCAAGTGTCCCCAATAATTTTCTATTTTGAAAATCGTAAAGTGGACAAATATAGATATACTTCATTAGATTAAATATTTATATAACTAACATAATCTACAAAATTAGCTAACCCTTTTGAGAGCTTTTCTCGAATTTATATTTTTATTTTTTTAGAATTTATTATTTTACACGTATCTCTCATGTAAGGTCTGTTTGGGGGGGGGGGGGGGGGAGGGTGGAGGAGAAATTCAAGTTTATCGAATTCGTGTTCATATAATAGCTCTAATATCTAATTTGAATACCCAAAATTTCAGCTCTTCTTCTCTAAAGCACATTGAATAGGCTGCAGACTATTTCTCACATTACCTCACCTTTTCTCTCTACTTCTCGTTTTTTCTCCATCCCTGACTCTAGAGTCTCTTGTTTTGTAAAAGGAAATTTTTACATAAAGATTTTGGTAGTGTTTTTAAGAAATAGTTTCAAAATGTTAGTGATTTAATTATACACACGTGATAAAAATTGACTAAGTTTTTTTTTTTTTTTTTAAAGAAGTGACCAAGCCATTTAGAGATATAATGATTTCATCAACAATCTCTTGAAAAGTTCAATAAAAAAAAATAATAAAATTAATCTCATCCTTTTTTCTTCTACCAGACAAGCACAATAAGAAAATAGAAAGTTATGTATAGGAGTTTTTTCACAGAGGTTTTAACCTCCTTTCCTAGTCACTCTTTTTTCTGAAAGTTTACTAAACCTCCACAAAATAAAATATATTTAGCAAATTTTATTAGGTTTCGCAATGATTTAGCCCTTGTAATAATCCCTAAAAATATAAAGAGAAAATGGCAAGAAGTAGGATTACAATATTTATGATTCTTTACAAATATCCACAATGTTCTGTTTTTATTTTTTATATACTCAACCTATTTATGTTTATTTTTAGAACACAACATCGCCTAATGCAGTAGTTTTTGGTGTGAAAGTACGTGTGTGGCGTATGATCTCTTTCCCAAGGTTAAAATAGTCCATAAATGTTCCCTCTTTAATTTTAAAAATTTTAGATTTCTATTAATGTCATTACCAAGGCTAAAATAGCTAATAGCTCAAACTAAAGAGAAAATATTGTTGGTGGGCTATTTTTGCATTGGAGAAGAGGCAACATGCAACACACATGCCTAACTTATACCAGAAACTACCATATTAGGTTGTGGTGGTTATAAACAGACAAACATAAATTGTTTATGCATATAATAAATTAAATTAAAGATTGTGGTTACTTATAAAAATAAATAGTTTAATATTAGATTATTTTATTATAAATAGTCAAATTATTATAACTTTTCTCAATTTGTCCATAAATTATAAACGTTAACGACCATGAATTCTTTTTCAACAACCATAAATGTCGAATAACCTTATAGATAATGTCAACTATCAAAATTAACTCGTACAAATTAGATGTATTCATGTATTGGTAATAGTAGAAATGCACGAAAATATCTTTAATGCTGAGAATAAGTGCAATCTATATGAGTTAAACTGCGGGATTGCTTCGTGAATGATAAGATTGTTTATGAATATAAAAAGATAAAATAAAATTTTATGGATAAAATTAGAAAAGTTAAAATAGCTTATGGCTAGCTATTTATAGCCAATTTTGTTTTAATATTATGTATCACCATGTTTTGAAATATAAAAACAATTTTCTTAGAAATTTTGTAACTATTAAATTATAATAAGAAAAGTCTATGAAGGTTTAAAACCGTTGAATATTTATCGTGAAAAAAAAACCCTACTTTTGGACCTTTTTTCATAAACTAGTAGAAATAGCAAAACGTGCAAAGATTTTACCTAATAAATTTTTCAAGTGTTCCCAATAATTTTCTTTGGGAAAGTGTAATGTTAAAATAGTTTATGGCTATTTATAGCTAATTTTCTTTAGTATTATGTATCACCATTATTTTAAACATAAAAATAAGTTTCTTAGAAATTTCTTAACTATAAAATTATATTAAGAGAACTTTATGAAGGTGTAAAACCATTGAATATTTATAGTGACAAAAAAAAACTCTCATTTTCTATCTTTTTTTTACTAACTAATGGGAGTAGTGTAACATGCAGAGATTTTACCAAATTAAAGTGTTCCCAATAATTTAGCTCTTTGAGTAAGTGTAAAGTGAAAAAAGTTCTAAGTACTTCATTACGTCAAATATTTGAATAGCTTACATATTCTGGAAATTAGCTAATAGTTAACCTATTCTTGAAATTAGCTAACCTTTTCGAGAGCTTTTCTCGAATTTATATTTTGATTTTCTTAAAATTTATATTTTACACATGTGTCTCTTGTAAGGTATACTTTAGGGGGGTTGAAATTCATTGACTTCTTATTCATATAATAGCTCTAAAAACGTAATTTAAACACCCAAAATTTCAGTGCTCTCCTCTAAAACACCTCGAGGCCGCTAACTATTTCTCACATTGCCTCACCCTTCTTCTGGTGCTCGTTGTCTCTACATCCCTAATTGCACAATTTCACGTTTCATAAAAGGGATTTTAGAAGTGTTTCCAAGAAATAGTTTCAAAATCTTTATGTTAAATTTTGACTTTTTAAAATTTAAGCTTTCAACTCTTGAATAGTATTCACAACTATTGCTACACTGGAAACATCAAATTCATATTCGTATTTGATAGCATGTATAAATTGAAACTTGACAATATATCTAGTGACTTTGAAATTACAAAGATAAGTTTGATTTCAGATCTTTCAAAAAAAGCAAGCAGATATTGACATGAAAATCTATGTTCTAAAACTAAGCAATTTTTACTTTTTGGTGTTTTCCGTAAGAAAAAGGACACTCATTTATATGCTTTACATCAGTATTTAATGTCAAAAATTGATGAAAATATTAGTTTGACATGTTTTGTTAGTTTGAGGTTATAAAATTATCATTTTTTTAAAAATTTGAGGTCATAAATTAAAAAAATATATAAGGTTTAGGGGCACCAACACTACTTACTCATGAAATTTACGTACTTAAGTTAATCCAATTATGTCCCTGAGCATAGGAGAAGTAAATTACTAATTCTCTATGGGGAGTACAAAATAGAGAAAACTCTCTCAAACACACAAAGTTCAAAGCCCAACTAAAACTACTATTTCAAATAATTAACTTGGATAAAGCCCTGAATTTAAAGCATGGCTAAAGCTCCAGGATTTCTTACACTCTAAAAGACTTACCCCAAGCCTTCCTTTTATAAGAAGTAGTATATGAGTAATTTCTATGGATAGTAATTTAAGATAACGTAAGGTTACCTAGTCCGAATTAGCTTGGCTTAAGAATCCAAGTCAAACTCTAACAAATCTACTTCTAAACATCATATCATATCTCATAAATATAATTACTGAAACAAAAAGAATGGAAGACATGTTGCTCTTAATATTTGGCTTGCGTATTCATTTTTTAATATAAATTCTTAATTCTCAAATTAAAAACTATGATTTGTCTATGCTCATAGCCAGAAAAGATTCATGTAATAGCTCTTGATCATGACTCCAAAGTATTTTTTGTGAGCATAAAAGTAAAATATTTCTAAGAAGGAGAAGAAAAAATTAAAAGAAAAAAGGAAGAAAGAATGATTATAGAACCATCAAGTTAAACCCATAAAACATTAAAGCAAAAGGTTAAAATTTCTATAACATAATTTAATGCTATAGATGGCACGCATCATTCTTTCCAAGGTTCTCACACGAGTACTCTATTTAAATCTTCGTTCCAAGATTGGAAACTAATCAATAGGGATAGGAGTATTGCTAGTACACCCATCTGTTTTAACAGACAATTCAGTCAAAAAGTCACCTTTTTATAATCTGAACTTTAAACTTGACTTTCTCATTACTGCTCTCTAAACAATTTCCAAAATAATGCATCTGCAGCTTTCAAACCATTCTCATCAACAAATACTTTACATCTATTATCCAATTTCTTCCTTTTTGAATTTGCATAAAGGGTTGTTTCCTAACTTTTCCCTCGACATAGTATTGTTGTAGGAACCACTAATGTTGGACCGTTGCTGAAGGCTGATTTGATCTAGATATAGTCTCGAAGGAAATACTTGACATGATGAAATGAGAAACAGATCAGCAAAAATAAATTATTTGGACATATTGACCAATACAAAACTTTAACCTAGATCATACTTGTTTCTCTCACAAACTATTTATATTTTTCAAATGCTAGGGATGTAAACTAATCCAAATGGATCTTCAATAATACATTTCAGGGCTAAGTCCTCTAAGCACTTTTTTGTTCCGGACCCTACTCCTTTATCCTTAGTGTTTACTACAAGTAAACAAATACCTTATCCTTTAGGGCCTCGTCCCTTTGTTGGGGACATTCACTTGAGTTGTATGGAAAAAATTATTAAAATTCTAATAAATTAAAAAAAAAAAGTATTACAAAAAAATTCATACATTTGGATAAAATTTTAGTCATTTAGATCAAAACTTATCAAATGGCCATAATTGAATAATATAAAATAACCAATAAATTATATAAAAATATATAATTACATAATGGGTCTAGATATTAATGGGTCGGAAATTAATGCTTCGGATCAAGGCTTTTTAAGCACGACATAAATGGGTCTAGGTCTAGGTAAATGGATCCAAAATATTTTCCCAATACATATCAATATGTGCAGTATCAAAAAAGGTCCAAGTCTATGTTAGTCCTTACTCATTGATATCCCTAATTAAACTTAAGACGAAAATCTCAAAACAATACTCTATATAATCACATCCTAAATACATTTTTCCGTATTTTATCTAAATAATTATTGAAAAAATGTATAAATACATCTAAAATAATTAATCCTAGAAACACGAAGGGTAAGTGCAAAATGCATGATTAAGTGTAAAAGAGAGTTTGAAGGACTAATGTATATACAATTATCATCATATAAACCAGATTAACATGTGATTTTATAAGAATATATATGGCTTTGAAAGTGGCGAAACATCATCATTAAATAGAAGCATAGATGAGGAACGTTTGCCTTCTTGGAGTACATCTTATTTGGATTCCCTAGTCTTCTTCTAAATTTCGTCAATTACCTCGGTCAAGAAAAAAATAATAAATCGATACAAATAGAACAACCAATAATAAATTCAAATACAAAAAATACCAATAAGCTATGTTTTATCCTACCTAGGAAAGACAATGCCTAAAATTGATATCATCATGCACTATATTTCAAAACCATATTAATCTATAGAGAATAAACATTACTCGTCTCAATTGTTAAATGTAGAATCTATGCATATGTAGTTATTGAGAACGATAAACAAATATGCTTACCTGAGAAATAATATGCACACCTAAAAAGGTTTAGCAAATGTGTTTGTACTTGAAAATGATTAAGTTCTCTTTCATGAGTATGATAACCAAATATGTTTACCGGACAAATAATATGCACACCTAAAAAGGATTAGCAAATATGTTTGTACTTGAAAAAGATCAAATTCTCTTCCCAAAATAAAGTTAAGAAAAAAAAAAAAGGTTTCGAGTGTATAAGGCAGATACAAGGCAATAGATCTTTTTTCTTAAAAGAAGATCAACAGGATAGTGACACCAACATTTTTAGCTAGGATCATATGCAAGAAATAAATAAATAAAACAAAATGATGAAGAAAAACTAATTAGTATTACAAGCCCCAAAAATAAAAAAATAGCGGAAGAACGAAGAAAAATTACAGAAGATTAAATCTTCACAAAAACAGTCCGGTCCAAGAATAAAAAAGACAGCCTGCAAAATTAATAAAAAGTTAATACCAAAAAAAATGCATAAAGTAAAAATGGAGTTTCACTTACCACCACCGCGGTACAAACCGTCGGCGGAAATCAAACCAAAGAGGTGACCGAGGTAAAACAGATGAACGGTCACTGAGCAGATGAACGGTCGCCGAACAGTGGCAGCGCTGCGTCGAGGCGCCATGAGTAAGCGAAGGGTAGGTCGGAAAAACACCCTCAGAATCGGCCTCAGCCGTGACAATAGTTACTGGCAACCTCCTTCTCTATTTCTCTCTCTTTCTCTCGGCTCACTCTCTCTCTAAACACACCAAGGGACATGCAAAGGTGAAAGAAGAAGATCGGCAAGGGACAGAAACACAGAGAACGTCGGCAGAGAGAAGAGAAGCGGCAGCGCCAAGAAAGAAAGCAGAAGAACCAGAAAGAGTTCAAGTAGAACTCAAAGAGACAGAGAAAAAAAATGAAGAGACGGTCAAGAGAAGGAGAAGAGGAGAGAATTCTCAAGAAATGAGGAGGCAAGGCAGTAAAAAGAGGAGTCACCAATGGGCAGCCCGGGTGGCCGGCCCGGGCATCTCTTGACCGATCAAAAGCCTACTCTCCTGCTGAGGCCCATCATCATTGGGTTTAAGGGGAAAAAATTTTGAGCTCGAAAATGGAAGAAACTATTGGGAGAAATTGGGCCAGAAAGACCTACAATCTCCACCTCGAACAATATTTTCCATCCCTATGGTGACTCAATTTGAGTCAAATTCTTTTCACGTGAAGGAAGTCCCTGCAAAACATAAACTTGTCAGTGTTTACAATTTTAGTACCAAAATCTGCAGGATTATTATCAGTACTAATCTTGTCTATGTCAACTACACCACTAGAGACCTTTTCTCTAATAAAGTGGTACTCGACATCTATATGTTTAGTCCGTTCGTGATAGACTGGATTTTTACACAAATGCAAACAACTCTGACTATCAGTATAAATAATAACTTTTGAATGTAAAATATTTAATTCATTCAATAACCCTTGAAGCCAGATGGCTTCTTGATTGCTTCCGTTGTTGCGATATACTCAGCCTCAGTAGTTGACAAGGCAAATACTGGCTACAATTGGGATTTCCATGAGATGCAATTACCCGCTAAGGTAAAGAAATAGGAAGTGTTAGATTTTCGACCATCGTTATCCCCTGCAAAATTAGAATCAACAAATCCAATTAATTCAAAATCAGACCAATTGTGATAGTGTAAACCCCGACCTAAAGTTCCATTCAGGTAACGTAGAAGCCACTTGAGAGTAGCCCAATGATCTCTTCCGGGGTTTGACATAAATCTGCTAGAAGGCTTATAGAGAAAGCAATGTCTGGACGGGTAGATATCATTGAGTACATAACTGAGCCTATGGCCTTTCTGCAAGGGATATTGGCCATATCTCTTTTCTCTCTTTCAGTTTTAGGATAGGTTTTTTCCGAAAGTTTAAAGTGGCTTGCAAGAGAAGTTATGACGGATTTACACAAGTGCATTGAAAATTTGGATACAATTTTCTAAAGGAAAGACTTTTGAGATAGAAAGAATGAACAATCAAATCTATCTCTTGAAATACTCATCCCAAGAATTTTGGATGCAACCCCTAAATCCTTCATATCGAATTCAAATTTTAGCAAGGATTTCAGATCATCGATTTTTACTTTATGTCTGCAAGCGATTAGCATATCATCCACATACATCAACAAATAAATAGTAGAATCTACATTATTACCAGAACAATAAAGACAACTGTCATAGTTGCTTTTTGAAAAACTAATTTTTGTCATGAAAGAATCAAATGCCTAGGAGACTGTTTAAGACCATATAACGACCTTGTCAAAAGACACGCCATGTGTGCCTTACCCTTTACCTCAAAACTTGGTGGTTGACAGATATATATAGTTTCTTCAAGATCATCATGTAAGAAAGCAGTTTTCACATCAAGTTGTTCAAGATTAAGATCATAGAAAGCAACAAGAGCAAGAATAATCCTGATTGTTTTGTATTTAACAACTGGAGAAAAATTTCGTTAAAATCAATGCCCTCAACTTGTGAAAAACCTTTTGCAACAAGTTTGTCCTTGAACCTTGGAGGTTCGTGAGAAGACTCAGGTTATTTTATTTTGAAAATCCATTTGCAATCAACTAGTGTTTGTTTTGAGGGTTTAGGAACAAGAATCTAGGTTTTGCTTTTGTTCAAAGAAGACATTTCTTCTTCCATAGCACGTAGCCATAAAACGCGATTGTGACTTTTCAAAACCTCAGAAAGACATAAAGGTTCTTTTTCTTCCATATAAGATGCAACAGCAAAGGCATATAATACAATGTAGGAGTAACCATACCGAGGATGACCCTTGGGTACCCTACGGACTCGATCTCTAGCGAGTTGATTATCCCTAAGAGCTTGGGCTTGAGCCTCAGGATGTTCTTCCTCCTCATCGGAACCATTTAGAATAGGATCAGGAGTTTCAGGAATACTAGGAAGAACAGGAGTGCTACTGGACGAAGCAGAAGACTCAAGATTGGTTTCAGGTTCCTGGGGCGGATCTAAGGAAGGTTTAGAGATGGTTTCCACCTCCACTGGAATGCTACTAGGAGTGGGAACACTAGGAGGATTATCGAAGATGGGTTTATCCTTAAGACAGAGCATCTCTAACTCGTTGAAGATGACATCCCTACTGATAATAACCCTCACCCCTGGTTCACCCTTTAACCACACTCTATACCCCTTTACCCAATTGGGATATCCTATGAACACTCCCTTTCTAGACCTTGGATCTAGTTTACCCTCTTTCTGATGAGCAAAGGCTGCACAACCAAAGACTCTCAGATTGGAAAGATTAGGAGATCTACTACACGAGAGTTCTATAGGAGTCCTAAAGTTTATAGTTGTGGAAGGGGATCTATTGATGAGATATACTGCTGTACTAACAGCTTCACCCCAGAAAGGTTTAGGAACACCAGAAACTAGAAGACATCGAACCTTATCCATAATGGTAAGGTTCATCCTTTCGGTAACTCCATTTTGCTGTGAGTTATGTCTAACTGTTCTATGGTATAAAATGTCATGCGATACACACAAATCAGAAAAACTTCCGGTTACAAAATTCAAGATCGTTATCGGTCTTGATAGTTTTTAGTTCATTTCGAGAATGATTTTCGGCAAAATGTTTCCATTCAAAAAATTTTTCAAACGTTTGGTCTTTGGTTTTAAAAGAAAAACTCATACATGCCTAGAAAAATCATCAATAATAGACAAGAAATAAACGTTACCACCGTAAGTTGGAACCTTTTCAAGTCCCCACAGATCACAATGCACATAATCAAGAGGTGCAGAAAACTTGTGTGTGCTAGTTGAAAAACTGATTTCATATTGCTTTCCTAAAACACAGTGATCACAAAAGTCCAAGGAATGAATTTTGTCACCACATAAAAGATTTTGTTTTTGTAAATGATAAAACCCCTTTTCACTAATGTGGCCAATCCTCCGATGCCGCAATATAGTTTTCTTAGGGACAGTTTTTGAAATCAATGCAGTGGAATTGGAAACTGTTTTACCAAGAAGAATATATAAAGTTTCCCTTTTAAAATCTTTTAGCATGACTAGGTTTTCTTTGTAAAAACATAAAATACCGGTTTTAGATTTAAAAAAGACACCCAAAGAGTCCAAATAACTAAGAGAGATAAGATTCCAACGTAAGTCGAGCACGTATCTCACCTCAGTGAGTTTTCTAGTCACACCATCATGCATTTTTATAAAGATATTACCAATACCTTTAATATCACAAACCTGATTATTACCCATAAAAACTTTTCCTTGGTTTTAAGGTATCAAATCTGAAAACCAGTATTTGTTGGGTGTCCTGTGAAAAGAACAACTAGAATCAAGCATCCAGTGATCAACAACATCAGTACATGAAGGAGAAAGAGAAACACACAAAACCTCTGAAAACATAGAGTTACCATCTGACTAAAAAATGTGGGTTTTGTCGATTTTATTACCTCTTTTACCATGTTTACGTTGTTTCTCATCTCTAATTCGTTTAAAACACTTATTTTTCATATGGCCCTCTTTCCCACAATAAAAAAATTTTACTTTGCTTTTCTCTCCTGATTTGAAACGACTCTTAAAACGGTGACTAAGAGGTTCTCTCCGGTCAGTCCTACCTCGCACAAAGAGATTTTCACCATGAGATTTATTTTCCTTTTGTAAATCCAAATCTTTAGATTTCAAAGCATTTTTTATATCGGAAAGAGACAAATCATCTCTGCCATATTTAATAGCAGATTTGACATCATTAAAAGAATCAGGTAAGGCATTTTAGTAAAATAACTATAATATTTTCATCAAAGATTTTCTCTCCAACATTTAGAAGTTCCAAAATGATTTTATTTAAATCATCCATGTTTTCAGAAAGTGATTTTGTCCCGCTTATTTTGAAACCGAAAAGCTGCTCTTTTAAATAAATTTTATTAGAAAGAGATTTTCCCAAATATAGTTTTTCCAATTTTGTCCAAATTTCAAAAATGTTGTCTTTTTCATCAATTTCTCGTAAAATGTTATCAGTCAAATGAAAGGTGAGGCAACTATGAGCATCACCTAGTTTTTCCTTAAGAACTTCACCCTTCCAAGATTCCGGATAATCTTCAGGGCTACAAATAGCGGGAGCAATTTTATTTTGTATCAAAACTGCTTTCATTTTCCTCCGACACATTACAAAGTCAGATTTGCCATCAAACCTATCAGTTTCAATTTTTGGAACTAACATGTTTTAAAGGCGAATAGGTGTAATTTGGTGGCTTAGGAAAGATGAAAGATTTGAAAAAAGTTTTGAATAAAAAGCTGCCCGGATTTTCTCGAAAAACAGAGAGAAAAACTTTCAAGGAAAAACGGCGTTTGTTAGCCCTAAGGGCATTAATACTTGTGTTTTGATTATGATTAACATATGCTTGTGTGAGTATGTTAGCTAACCCTTCATAGAACAAAAGAAGAACATGTGAAGTCTCAAAGTCTCAAGCAAAAGATCTTGTATGATGAGTGCAAAAAGGTTACTAAACGAAACAAAGATTTGAAAAACAAAACTCAATTTTTATTAGATGAAAATTCAAGATTTATTTGTGAAAATAAAGCCATTCTTGAATCCTTGGAAGTCTTGAAGAAAGAAAAAGAGAGCTCAAATGATGACCTTCAAAAACTTATTTTAGAAAACAAAAATCTTTGTGAAAAGATTTCCTTTCTTGAAAAATGTTTGATTGATTATGATGCCTTAAAGAAAAAGGTGAGTGATCTCACTCTATGTGTTGAAAAATTCACAAAGGGAAAAGAAAAATTTGAAAAACTTCTTGGCTCTCAAAGATCACTTTTTAACAAAAATGGTATTGGATATAATCATTCCAATATTTTTTCTAAACAAACACGTTTTGTAAAAGCCTCCTCATCCCTTTCACACTTTTGTTGTACTTATTGTGAAAAGAGTGGTCATAAAGCCACAAAGTGTTTTATAAAGAAAAAGATTGAAAGAGGAGTGAAAACCGTTTGGAAAATAAAAGAAAATCCAACTAACATTCATGGACCCAAAAAGATATGGGTACCAAAAGACCCTTCTACTTCTTTTGTTGTAGGAACACAAGTCAAGGTCATCTAAGTGGTACTCGGATAGCAGATGCCTATGACACATGACCGGATATGCATCCCTCTTGATTGAACAACCGAAGGTGCTTCGTTTTTTTACTTTTGGAAGGATCATCGGTATAGGTAACATTAGATATGATTCATCTTCTTTAATTAAGGAAGTTCTTTTAAATTGATGTTTTGAAGTTTAATTTATCTAGTATTAGTCAATTGTGTGATTATGGGTACAAAGTTGTTTTTGAAAGTGAATCTTCTTCTATCATAAACAAGCTTGTGAACAAAACTATTTTTGTTTCAAAAAAAGGTTAGCATATGTCTATGTCTTTTATCTTGAAGTTCTCATTTCTCAAAACTTATAGTGTCTCTTGGTTCATGATGATAATGTATTTTTGTGGCATAGAAGGTTTGGTCATGTTAGTATGGATTTATTAAACAAACTCTCTTCAAAAGAACTTGTTAGGGGCTCACCAAAACTTCATTTTGAGAAAACTAGACTTTGTGATGCTTGCCAATTTGGAAAACAAATTAATACCTCTTTTAAACCATAGTAAATGATTTCAACTTCAAAACCTTTAGAACTCATTCACGTGGATTTATTTGGACCAATGAGGACCACTAGTCTTGGTGGTAAGAGGTATGCCTTTATTATTGTGGATGATTTTTTTTACTTGGACTTTGTTTTCAAGCCGAAAGGATGAAGCATTTCATGAATTTATTAAATTATTTAAAAGAGTCCAAACCTCCCTTGTTTGCAAATTGATTTCTATAAGAAGTGATAATGGGAGAGAATTCAACAACCAAGATTTTACAAAAATTTTTGATGATTTTGGTATTTTACAAAACTTTTTTTCGGTAGCCAAAACTCCTCAACAAAATGGATTTGTGGAAAAGAAAAATAGAACTTTACAAGAAATGGCAAGGTCAATGCTTTATGAAAATTCCCTTCCTAAACTTTTTGGGCCGAGGCCGTTAACACCGCATGCTACATTTGAATCGTGTTATCTTGAGACCTTCTTTAAAGAAAACTCCCTTTGAACTCATTTTTAATAAAACCCCCTCAATTGGTTATTTTAAAGTTTTTGGATGCAAATGCTTTATTTTAAACACCAAAGACAATCTTGGGAAGTTTGATCGAAAATCCGATGAGGGAATTTTTCTTGGTTATTCTTCAAACAAAAGGGCTTTTAGAATTTTCAACAAAAGAACCTTATGTGTTGGAGAGTCTATTCATATATATTTTGATGAAACTAACTTTTTTGACAAGAAAGATGATGATGACATAGATAACTCTTTAAGCTACCAACCTTTGTACAATCAAGCAATGGAAGAACATGCTTATGGAGGAAGAAGAGATTGAAGCAACACAAGAAAATGATCAAGAAGCTCAAATTCTTCCTCAAAATGTGATATATCCAAAGGATCACTCTAAGGTTTTTCAATTGGTATTATTTCTAATCCTAATTTGCTTTTGTTATGCTAAGTGATCTGTTTGTTGCACTTTTTCTTTGTTGATAGGCCCTTCTTGTTATGGACTTCATGATGACACTTTAATGTTGAAAGTCCTACTACCACCTCTTCTATGATCCCTTGAAACTTCTCTCCTAACACTTTTTGATTTATGACAAAAGGGGGAGAAAATAGTGCAAGATGTAAGGGGGAGAAATCTTGTTAATATGTTGATTATTGATGATGTTTATAAGTTGTTTATAATGATTATTGATGCAAGGGGGAGTTATCTCTTGGTAATTGTTTATTGATGATGCTTATAAGTTGTTTATAATGATTATTGATGCAAGGGGGAGTTATCTCTTTTTTGGTGATTGTTGTGCTTTGCTCCTATTGATATTTTGAAACATCACCATACTTTACTCTTGCTCTTTTGTTCTTCTTGCATATGTGTTTGTCATAATCAAAAAGGGGGAGATTGTTAGCCCTAAGGGCATTAATACTTGTGTTTTGATTATGATTAACATATGCTTGTGTGAGTATGTTAGCTAACCCTTCATAGAACAAAAGAAGAACATGTGAAGTCTCAAAGTCTCAAGCAAAAGATCTTGTTGATGAGGGCAAAATAGAGAAGAAGAGATCAAGCCATACCAAGATCAAATCAATTGAAGACATTGAAGGCATTGTGTTGTTAGAATGAACTAGGTACTATCTTGTAAAACTTCCTAGTCTTAGTCTTTGATTCATTGATCATACATGAAGCTCTTCTCATGTTTTTCTAAAATATAATCCTTTGATAAAATCCGAGTATTCTTGACTAAAGATGTTTTGGATAGTTTTTCCTCTCTTTAAAAATTGTCAAGAATGCCTTTGAAACTTGAAAGAAAGTTTTGTTCAGAAAAAAAACTTGGCTGAGGAAAAAAACAGAAATTCGGAAGTCCGTTTTTTAAAACCGATAGTCCGTTTTTTAAAACCGATAGTCCGTTTTTAAAACCGATAGTCCGTTTTTTAAAACCGATCGTCCGTTTTTCCAATGCATGAAATTTGGCAGTCCGTTTTTCAGAAAAACCAAGTCCGAATCTTTCTGTTCAGAGATTCGGCAGTCCGGTTTTTAAAACCGATCGTCCGTTTTTCCAATACATGAAATTCGGCAGTCCGTTTTCAGAAAAACCAAGTCCGAATCTTTCTGTTTCAAAGAACCGGAAGTCCGTTTTCTGGAACCGGTCGTCCGTTTTTAGCTGTCAGTGTAAAAAATATTACCGTTGCACAGAAGCAACGGTCATTTCTGAAAAATGACAGCCTATTTCTTAGGCAACAGTCTTGAGCTTAAAAAACCCTATATATACACTCAATTATCAGCCATAAATTCAACAAGTTTGGGAATTATTCATTGAGAACTTTCAAGACATTTAAAGAGCTTCAAAAATTCATTTATTGCAAATTATTATCAAAACCCAAACAAAATCTTCTTGAGCTTCATTATTGATCATTTATCAAAGACGAAGAAAAGAGGTGCTTGTAGAAGTATATCATTGAGTTGTAATCTTCCTCTTCTCAAGCTAAATTGGTAACATTGTTCCTAACTCTCTCTATTCTTTTATTGTGATCAAAGGTTTGTGGAAAACCCTTTGGGTGATCCTTTGATAAACTTGTTGTGTTGTTGTGATTGAGGTTATAGCGTAAAACCCTTGAAGGGTGAACCTCATTGTGTAGTTGTGTAATCAACTTGAAGTTAGTGGATTTGTGAAATCCTTGGGTTGAGGCTCAAGGTAGTGGATGTAGCTCTTGGAGAGAGTGAACCACTATAAATTGTTGTGCCTGCTCTTTAATTCTTTGCCCATTTCTTAATTGCCAATTCTATAAGATTGTGCTTTGTGTGGATTCTTATTAAAAAGAGTTTTAGAAATCTTTCACAAACAAATTGGAGGTTTATCTTTCTAATCAAACAAAAGATTTTTTAAATTAGCCAAAAACCTTATTCACCCCCCCCCCCCCTAAGGTTTTTCAGCGTTGTTTGTTTTAGTTTGTTTGATTAGGTTTGGTTTTGATTAAGCAAAACAGAGAAACACAAAGAGAGCACAAAATCTAAGCAACAAATAGTACAACGAGATAAACGGCTGAAACAATCAGTTTCACCAAACACCAAAAAAAGACAAGAACAGAAAAAAATATATATATTAAAAACACTTTTGAAATACCGAAAAAAAATGCGCAAAGTCACAGATACATGAAATCTCACTAATTCAAGCCAGGCTTGGGTTTTTGTTTTCAAAAGGAAAACAAACTGAAGAAAAAACCCAGAATAAACAAAGGCAGTAAAAACAGTAATCAGCAAAATAGGATAGGCAATCCACAAATCAATATAATAGCAAGAATTGGTGGCAAGCCGTATCAACAAATAAAACAGAGACGAAAAACTTGCAGCAAGCCGAATCACAAAAACAGTAAACAGAAACTGGCGGCAAGCCGAAACTCAGAAACAGTAAACAGAAACTGATGGCAAGCCGAGCAGAAGCAATAATAATACTACAAGAATTAAAAAAGAGGAGAAAGAAGACTTCACTGGCTGGATCTGAGGAACTCTCCAGATCCGAAAGATTATTGACTGGTTGCCGGCGCCAATGAGACGACCGCAGCTCTGATACCACTTGATGAAGAAAAACAAATTACTATTACATAAATCTAATTACTATTACAAGCTCCAAAAGTAAAAAAGCACAGCGGAAGAACAAAGAAAAATTACAGAAGATTAATTCTTCACAAAACAGTCCGATCTAAGAATCAAAGAGACAGCCTGCAAAATTAATAAAAGTTAATACCAAAGAAAATGCATAAAGTAAAAATGGAGTTTCACTTACCATCGGCGGAAATCAAACCAAAGAGGTGACCGAGGTAGAGCAGATGAACGGTCACTGGACAGACAAACGGTCGTTGTACAGTGACAGCGCTGCGTTGAGGCACCGTGAGTAAGCGAAGGGTAGGTCGGAAAAACACCCTCAGAATCAGCCTCAGCCGTGACAAGAGTCACCGGCAACCTCCTTCTCTATTTCTCTCTCTTTCTCTCGGCTTACTCTCTCTCTAAACACACGAAGGGACATGCAAAGGTGAAAAAAGAAGATCAGCAAGGGACAGAAACACAGAGAACGCCGACAGAGAGAAAAGCAGTGGCAGCACTGCAAGAAAGAAAGCAGAAGAACTAGAAAGAGTTCAAGTAGAACTCAAAGAGACAGAGAAAAAAAATTAAGAGACAGTCAAGAGAACGAGAGGAGGAGAGACCTCTCAAGAAACGAAGAGGCAGGGCATTAAAAAGAGGAGTCACCAACGGGCAGCCTGGGTGGCCGCCCCGGGCATCTCTTGACCCGGTCAAAAGCCTACTCTCCAGCTGAGGCCCATCATCATCAGGTTTAAGGGGGGAAAAAAATTGGTCTGGAAAATGGAATAAAATATAGGGAGAAGTTGGGCCAAAAAGGCCTACACAAAACAAAATAAAAAACTAGAATCGAAAGTGGTAGATGAATTACCTCTTTCGCGGTAGGTACATTTGAACTAGACATAATACTTTGCCTTATCTACACTATATAATATACAAAACAAAAAGAAAATACTGAATCAAATTTGGAACCCTAAATTTACACACATACATAAAAAGATGATGATGATCTCAAATAATCAACTAAAATTATATATAACAAACAAGACAGCCAAACTTGTCCATGTCTAAGTATACCATGTGCTATACACATCATAAATGTAAATGCACCTAGACAAATAGTATCATTTAGCATACCCAAGTTTGTTTTCCCAATTGTGAATCATCAATGTGATGCTTCAGAAATAAATAATCTATCACTATGCAGATCGTGTGTAATTTGTTACAAATTCGACTAAAATGAAACGCGAAAAAGAGACCTCACAAACAAGAGGCCACAGTTTAGACATTGAATGATTTACGAATCATCGAAGTTACACTTTTGAAATAAACAATCAATCGCTACCCAAATCATGCGTAATATATTATGATTTCAATAAAATCAAATATGAAAGAGTATAGGATCTAATTACTATTATAATAAACTAATTACTATTACAATAATTTCACTACCACGGCGGAAATAAAGAAACAGCCCTAATTATTACAAAAGCTTTATCTTTTCTTCCTCCTTAGCCGTTAGTTCAAGCTGAACGGCAAGACCGAAAAACTGCAATAAACTCGACAGTAAAATGGTAAACGAAATGACGATCAAAAAAAGCCGCCCCGGTGTCGGTATTGCCAGTAAAGAAACAATACTGAGACCAAAATGGCATCGAGAAGCGGCGAGAAACAATGAGCCGCATCGAGGCACCGGCGGTAAAAATAATGGCACAATCGGTGGAAAAATGGGTTCCCTCAGTCAAGGGCCTCAACCAAGAAAGAAAGCATTGGTGTCTCCCTCTCTCAACCTTTCGGCTCTCTCCCTAACTTACCAAAAAGATTATCAGACTAAGTCTACCACAAGCCGCCGTTCACAGTAATAGTGGCAGCATCACTGAAGACCAAAAGGTCAGAGAAGAGCAACGGACGCGGCTAGTCGCGATGAAGAAAGGGAAGAAGAAGAGATAGAGACGCAACTCGGAAAGGAAGAGAAAAAGAGAAGAAAATAAATAGAGTCAGCTGTGTGTTCTATTGAGGAGAGAGTGAGGGAATAAATAGGTCAAAGCCACAACAGGCAGCTCGGGTTGGCCCGGCCCAACATCTCTGACCAGTTCAAACCACCTTATCTTCCCATGGGTCATCATTGGGATAGAAATGTGGGCTGGAAAAATGAAAATTATTAGGAAGAAAGTAGGCCAAATGTCTACAATCTCCACCTCGAACAATATTTTTCCAATCTTCAAATGACTCAATTAGAGTCAACCTGTATCAAAGTGAAGGAAATCCCTGCAAACCATAAACTTGTCAGAGCTCACAATTTTAGTACCAAAGTCTGCAAGATTATCATCGGTACTAATCTTATCTATGTCAATTAACCCACTAGAGACTTCATCCCTAATGAAATGGTATCTGACATCTATATGCTTTGTCCTTTCGAGATAGACCGGATTTTTGCATAAATGTAAACAATTCTGACTGACAGTATAAATAATATTTTTTGAATGTAAAACGTGTAATTCATTCAATAACCCTTGAAGCTAAATAACTTCCTTGATAGCTTCTGTAGCCACGATATACTTAGCTTCGGTAGTTGATAAGGCAACTACTGGCTGTAGTTGAGATTTCTAAGAGACACAATTACCCGCTAGGTAAAGAAATAGGATGAGGTAGATTTTCTACCATCCTTGTCACCTGCAAAATCGGAATCGACCTAACCAATTAGTTCAAAAACATTAGACTAATTGCGATAGTGTAAGCCCCTGTCTGTAGTTCCAATAATGTAATGCAGCAACCACTTGAGAATAGCTCACTGATCCCTCTCCGGGTTAGACATGAATCTACTGAGAAGGCTTATAAAAAAAGCAATATCAGGTCGAGTGGATATCATCGAGTACATAACCGAGCCTATGGCTATTCTATAGGGGATATTTGCCATATCTCTTTTCTCACTCTCAGTTTTAGGACAAGTTTTGTTAGAAAGTTTGAAATAGTTCGCAAGTGTGGTAATAACGGGCTTATACAAATGCATCAAAAATTTAGAGACAATTTTCTGGAGAAAGGGTTTCTAAGATAAGAAAAGAGAATTATCAGTCATATCTCTAGTAATACTCATCCCAAAAATCCTGGATGTAGACCCTAAATTCTTCATGTCGAATTCGAACTTTAGCAAAGATTTCAAATCATCAAATTTGGCTTTATATTTGCAAACAATTAACATATCATCTACATAAAGCAACAGATAAATAGCACTATCAATACTATTTCCAGATAAATAAAGACAACTATCATAATTGCTTTTAGAGAAAACAACTTTTAACATAAAAGAGTCAAACCTCATGTACCATTGTCTCGGTAATTGTTTAAGTCCGTATAAGGACTTTTTAAAGAGGCATTCCATGTGTTCCTTACCCTTAACCTGAAAACCTGGAGGTTGACGCATATATATGGTCTCCTCGAGATCACCATGAAAAAAAGCAGTTTTCACATCAAGTTGTTCAAGATAAAGATCATAGAAAGCAACAAGAGTAAGCATAATCCTAATCGTTTTGTATTTAACGACAGGAGAAAAGATTTCGTTAAAATCAATGCCCTCAACTTGTGAAAAACCTTTTGCAACCAACTTGGCCTTGAACCTTGGAGGTTCTTAAGAAGACTCAGGCTCTTTGATTTTAAAAATCCATTTGCAATCAACTAATTTTTGTGTTGAGGTTTTGGAACAAGAATCCAGGTTTTGTTTTTGTCTAGAGAAGACATTTCCTCATCCATAGCATGCAACCATAAAGAGCGATTAGGGCTCTTCAAAACATCAGAAAAACATAGTGGTTCTTTTTCTTCCACATAAGATGTAACAGCAAATGCATATGAGACAATATATGAGTAACCATATCTAGTGTGTTCCTTGGGCACTCTTTTAACCCTATGTCTAGACAACTGATAGTCTCTAAGGGCTTGTGCTTGTGCCTCAATGTGTTCTTCCTCATCATCAGAGCCTTCTAACTTAGGCTCATGGGCTTCGAGAACACTAGATGGTACATATGGTTCTACTTGGGTTTCAAGCTAAGGACGTGATTCCTATGAGAGTTCGGAGGTGACCTCCACCTCCATCAAAATACTGTCTACTGTGGGGATATAGGATGAACTAATAAGATCAGGCTTATCCTTAAGACAAGGCATTTCTAGCTCATTGAAAACCACATCCCTACTTATCACTATCCTCACACCTGGCTCACCTTTGAGCCCTATTCTATAACCCTTCACTCTACTAGGGTAACCTAATAAAAACCCCCTTTCTAGACCTAGGACCTAGCTTACCTTCTTTCTGATGTGCAAAAGCAGCACACCCAAAAATGCTAAGGTTTGACAGGTTTGGAAATTTACCACACCACAACTCTATAGGAGTTCTAAAGTTTATGGTTGTAGAAGGGGATCTATTAATGAGGTATATAGCCGTGCTAACAGCTTCACCCCAGAAAGGTTTTGAGACACCAGAAGATATCATAAGGCACCTAACCTTATCCATTATGGTACGGTTCATCCCCCTAGCTACACCACTTGTTGAGGGTTGTGTCTAACTGTCCTACGATGTAAGATGCCATGTGATGCACATAAATCAGTAAACTTACGGTTACAAAACTTAAGACCGTTATCTGTCCTAATAGTTTTAATTTATTTCCGGTTTGATTTTTGGCAAGGCGTTTCCACTCACAAAACTTTTCAAAAGTTTGATCCTTCATTTTCAAAAGATAAACCCAAAAATGCCTAGAAAAATCATCAACAACAAACAGGAAATAAGTATTGCCACCATAGGTTGGGACCTTTTCAGGCCCCCATAGATCACAATGCACATAGTCAAGTACTGCAGTGGACTTGTGTGTTCAAGTTGAAAATTTGATTTTGTATTGTTTTCCCAAGGCACAATGGTCACAAAAATCCAAAGAATCGATTTTGTCACCACATAAAAGTTTTTGTTTTTGTAAGAACTACAGTCCTTTTTCACTAATGTGGCCAATCCGACGATGCCACAACATAGTCTTTTCAGGAACAGATTTTGAAATTAATAAAGATGAGTTGCAAACTGTTTTTCCAATGAGAGTGTATATACACTCTCTTTTAAAACCTTTTAGCATGACCAGGTTCCCTTTGCAAAATCTTAAAACTCCATTTTTTGATTTGTAAGAAAAACCAATTGAATCCAAATAACCAAGAGAGATAAGGTTCCAACGGAGGTCGGGCACATATCTCACCTCAGTGAGTTTCCTAGTCATGCCATCATGAGATTTTATGAAAACATTACCAATGCCTTTAATGTCACAAACTTGGTTGTTACCCATGAAAACTTTTCCCTGATCAAGGGGTTTGAAATCTGAAAACCAGCTTATGGTGTGTCATGTGAAAAGTGCAACCAGAGTCAAGAATCCAATCATTAACAACATTAGAGGGGTAAAGGGATACACACAAAACCTCGGAATACATAAAATTACCATCTGTATAAAAAACATGGGTTTTGTTAATTTTATCACTCCCTTTACCAAATTTACGTTGTTTTTCATCTTTAATCCTTTTAAAATACTTATTTTTCATATGACCCTCCTTGGCACAGTAAAAACACTTTACTTTGTTCTTATCTCAAGATTTAGACCTCCCTTTACTTTTAGATCTATGACTAAGAGGTTCACTCCGATCATCTATCCCTCACACGTAAAGGTTCTCTCCGCTCAGTTTATTTTCTTTTCTTAAATCCAAATCTTTCAATTTTAAAGTGTTTTTAACATTAGACAGAGGCAAACCATCTCTACCATATTTAGTGGCAGACTTCACATCATTGTAAGAATCAGGCAAGGCATTTAACAAAATGACAACAATATTTGCATCGCAGATTTTCTCTCCAACGTTTTGAAGTTCCAAAACTATTTTATTTAAATCATCCATATTTTCTGAAAGTGTTTTCGACCCGCTTATTTTAAAACCAAAAAGCTGTTCTTTTAAATAAATCTTGTTTGGTAAGGACTTTCCTAAAGACAGTTTCAAGTTTGGTCCAGATTTCAAAAGCGTTGTCTTTTTCATCAATTTCTCGTAAAACATTGTCGCTTAAATGCAAGGTGAGGCAACTGTGTGCATCACCTAGTTTTTCAGCAAGAACTTCGTCCGTCCAAGATTCTGGATACTCTTCAGGTCTAAAAATTGCGGGTGCGATTTTATTTTGGACTAAAACTACTTTCATTTTTCTCCACCATATTACAAAGTCAGATTTGCCATCAAACTTGTTAGTTTCAATTTTTGGAACCGACATATTCTAAATGACAAATAGGAGTAATTTTAATGGCTAGAAAAATAAAAGAAAGGAAAAGTTTGTCACGTAAATAAAAAACTCGGATTTTAGCTTTGAAAAACGGCGCGTAAAAGAAAAACGTGAATCGCACGAATCTCACAACAGGAATATCGCAGTAGTAGTATAATAACCAAGACAATAAAAATGGACAGTTATGGGCTGTACGACAGCCAATCAGTAGAGATAGAAAAAGAGAAAAAAAAAAAGAAAGAATATTACAAACTAAAGAGTTGAAAAAAAAACGCGCCAAGAGACAGCTACTTGAGATCTCCTAGACTCAAGCCAGCCTTGGATTTTGTATTTTTTTTCAAAAAAAAAAAGAAAAGCAGAATTTCAACAAAACGAAATCCAGAAAACCAACAACCAGCAGTAGATATTTATACTACCAGAAAAACAACAGCAGCAGATATAAAATATATCACAAAAAAAAAAAAAAGCAGCAGCAAGTGTGATTCAGAAAAATAGCCGAACAGTAACGCAATTCAGAAAAGAATAGAGGTAGCAACAGAATCAACCCACAAACGGCGGCAAGTCGTAACAAAAAAAAACCAGAACTAAATAACAGAAATATCAATCGGAAAAACAGAAGAAGAAAGTCAAGTAATACTTCACTGGCCAGTTCTGAGGAACTCAACAGTTCTCTCAGATTTGGAATTTTTGAGAGGTTGTCGGCACAGTCGAGAGCACCTGAAAGTGCAGTAGGTCTACAGGCTCTGATACCATTTGTAGGATCTAATTAATATTACAATAAACTAATTACTATTACAATAATTTCAATAGCACAGCTGAAATAAAGAAACAGCCCTAACTATTACAAAAGCTTCCTCTTTTCTTCCTCCTTAGCCGTCGGTTCAAGTCGAACGGCAAGACCGAAAAACTGCAATAAACCCGTCAGTAAAATGGTAAAGGAAATGACTATCGAACCGAACCCTTACCTGCTGCCGCGGTGTCGGTACCGCCAGCGAAGAAACAATGCCGAGACCGAAACGGCGCCGAGTAGCAGCGAGAAACAACCAGCCACATCGAGACACCAGCGGTAAAAATAACGGCACAATCGGTAGAAAAATGGGTTCTCTTAGTCAAGGGCCTCAACCAATAAAGAAACCACTGGTGTCTCCCTCTCTCAACCTTTTAGCTCTCTCCCTAACTTACCAAAACGATGATCGGGCTAAGTCCACCACAAGCTGCCATTCACAGTACAGAAGACCAAAAGGTCGGGGAAGAGCAACGGACGCAGCTAGCTGCGTTGAAAAAAGGGAAGAGGAAGAGACAGAGAAACAACTCGGAGAGGCAGAGGAAAAGAGAAGAAAAATAAAGTGAGTCGGTCGTGTATTCTACCGAGGAGAGGGTGAGGGAATAAATAGGTCAAAGCCACAACGGGCAGCCAGGGTTGGCCCGGCCCCGCCCAGCTCGGCATCTCTGACCAGTTCAGACCACCTTATCTTCTGTTGAGGCCCATGGATCATTATTGGAATAGAAATGTAGGTTGGAAAAATGAATTGGGAAGAAAGTAGGCCTAAATGTCTACAAAGAGACTATAAATTACAAGAACTAAAACAAAAAGATTTCATAATCAAAATATCATGCTTTAAATATTTGATGATTTACAAATCATCTATGTCACGCTTTAGAAATAAAAAATCCATCGTTAGGAAGCTACAATTTAATATGAATTCAAAAAATAAAATACCGAAGAGACTGTAAGTAAGGAACTAAAAAAGACCTTGTGAAATGCAATAACACGCAAAACACATGCCATAACCTCGCACACGTTATAAAAAGTTACCAAGTTTTTTAATTTTTTTAACTAATTGACCAAGCCATTGTCGGTCAATTGCAGACATCTCCGATTTCATCAACAATTCTTGAAAAGTTCAATACCAACCAAATAAAATTAGTTTCACCATATTTTCTTTCAATGGACAAGCTCTATAAGAAAAAAAAAAGTTACTTATTACCTTTGCTAATCGCTTTATTTAACGGCAGTTTACTAAACCTCCGCAAAATAAAATTTAGCAGAGGTTCTAACATTTCATGGCAGTTTAACCCTTGCAGTAATTTCTTAAAATATAGAGAAAAATGACATTAAGTAGCATTACATTATTTAAAGTTTTTTCAAATAACCACAAAGATTTTATTTTAATTTTTTATATACTCAAACTTTTTATGTTCTATTTTATATTACAGAATTGCTTAATGCAGTAGTTCTTGACATTATAAAGTACTTGTATAACATGTGATCTCCTTTCCCAAGGTGAAAATAGCTCATTAATATCATTCCCTCTCTAATTTGAACAATCATAAATTTCTATCAACATAATTTCTTAGACTAAAATACCTCAAACAAAAGAGAGAATATTGTTGATAAACTATTTTAGCATTAGAGAGGAGATGACATGTAAAACGCGTTGCCAAAACCTCTATATAAGGTTGTGACTGTTATTAAAAATAAATACAAATAGTTTAGGTATTAAAAACAAACATAAAGTAAGTTAAATGTTAAATAAAACATTGTGGTTAGTTTAAAACGGAATACTTCAATATCATGTCTCACCATTATTTGAAATATAATAATCATTTTGTTATAAATTTTATAACTAAAAATTTATAGCAAGAAAACCTTACGGAGGATTAAAAAAAAATACCCCTTGTTTTTTCTACCCTTTTTCACTAATTAGTGGAAATGGTTTGTGCAATGCGCAAAAATTTTCCCTAGTGAAATTTTCGAGTAAAGTTAATAAAAAATGCTAAATATATATATATATATATATTATTTATCCGATTTAAAAAAGTAAGAACGCAAATGATCATACTACCCACGAAATTCTGGCACTAACAATTTTTAAAATTTTTTTTTGGTGAAGACACTAATAATAATTTTTTAATAAAGATAGATATATTTTCTAGTTCAATTTGGCCCGATGCACTGTAGCATTGACCTTTTTTTTTCATAATGGTGCGTGTCACTCTCGGACAGGCCGTATAAAAAATATTCAATCTCTAAATCTTTTAAGAAAGAAAGAGAAAAACAGCAACACAAGCTACTTCAATTTTTTCCTAATTTTTACTGGATTAGAAACATTTAGGAATAAAAAATTACGTAAGGTTAAATATAGCTTAGCACGACTTAATTTAGTGCTAAAATCTTTAAGACAACTTCTCAAAATTTTAGTTTCTGGTGTGTCAAATAATAAATGTGTGTTAAAAGAATAAAATAAATTTAATACGAATACAAAGAGTTGTTAATGCACTTCGGTCAATCATGTCTGTATCTCCAGGGTCATGATCATCGATCCAATCCATTAAATTCGGAAAGTACAAAAGAACAGTTGCACAATCTTATCTAGTGAATAACTCTACTCTGGCAACTGACACAAGTTCACTAAACCAACAGTGCTACGTGTTAGACTTCACGTACACAGTCTAACACACCCGATAGTAATGCAAAAGTGTTTAAGAAAAAGATAAACCCAACCTCACTAATTATTATAATGATATAATGAAAATAATAAAGTGTTGGATGAGCAGCAACGACTTAGCACTAGGCACCATTGCTACTTTCCAAATTTTCTCATGTTCTTATACTTCTTCCTCTCGAATATATGAATGCACTCTCTTAATTTCAGTGTTTGAATGAAGTGTGTTTTCTCCATATAAATAACGACGTGTTCAAACATTTTAAGAAGGTCTTCTACATGAAATCAACCTCTTTATCACAACTCCAAATCAACCACTACTCTTCAATAATATCTCTAAGATTTCTAACTTATCTTCAAGTCTTCTAAGTAGTCTTTAATTTTTCTAAGTTATCTTAGAAAGATATGGAGATAAAGATATGGAAATAGAACTCTTTAATAAAATAAAACTTTGTTTCTACATATCCAAACTATATCAATACACTTCTAACATAACTAGAAAAAAAAAAAAAATTCAAGTTAGAAAATTGATTAAAAAAGTAAAAAATTTGTAAATAACACGTGCGAGTAACATGTCTAGAATTTGTTAAAATATGTTCGATAGAGCGTGATAGAATCAATATTTTTGAAGTAAAATAGTTATAAACTAAAATTTTAGAAAAAATATTTGAAATTAAGTTAAAAAAAATACGTACAATTTTTTAAAGTTTTCCAAGTTGAGTACAATATCCATTAGTTTGTAAGGGATACTTATAGACTCCAGCGGACTAAGCTAACTTCTTTTTTATTCAAGACAAAATATTTTAACTTTAAAATTTTATGAATCATATATTGCAGTGGATGTCCCTCACATGTAACTTCCACTATACCTAATGCATTTTTTTTCCATTTAGGCTGTGTTTGATGTCCTAGAATTGGAGGCTTCCAAATTCTAATTCTTTTGTTTGGTTAAGCCATTAATTATGTAATAAGAATTGAATTCCAATTCCAATTCTATGAAATCCACCAATTCCAATTCCAAATCAAGACCTAAGAATTACAATTCCAAGTTATAAGATTTTCATATTCATCACCTCCATTGTTAATTATACAATTTCATTTTATTCATATTTTTTTTTGACATTACAAAAAGGAACCATTTACTGACGAACATTACCAACGACAACAAAGACTGTTGGTAATTAGCGATGGCAAACCGATGAAGGGGACAATTATCGTTATTGGTTGAGAATTCTAGAAAAAAATAGAGAAAAACTCGCCCAAAAAAGTGACGGCTTTTTACCGACTGCAGAAACAGTCGGTTTACTTTGCTACTGACGGACTTTCCAACGGCCCGTGGCCCGTCAGTGCATAGATAACACTTCCAACAGAGTTACCGACAACTATGTACATTGGGTCGATAGTTAACTTTATGTACCTAAAGTTTTACCGACGAACATATCGTCAGTAACTTTAATATTATGTTACCAATGACTTGATAGATGGTGTACCATTGGTAATAAACTTACAAATATTAAAAATCGGACAAAACCCTTTCCTTTCCTAATTCATCCAATGTTTCTCAAAAAACCTTCCCAACCCTTCCGATACCCACCACTCACTGACGATATTCTCCCTCACCGATATCTCACTACTGATGCTCCATACTTATGGCGAAGCCATCTCTGGTGATGCCCCCCCTCCCCTTCATTTTTAATCGTTCTGTCTCTATTTCTCTCTCTCTCTCTCTCTCTCTCTCTCTCTCTCTCTCTCTCTCTCTCTCTCTCTCTCTCTTTTATTCTACATCTATTCTTCTCTCCTATTCCTATTCTTCTTCTTCTTCTTCTTCTTCTTCTTTTCTCTCTCACTGACGTTTTCCTGTAGCTGCTGAGAGGCTGTCAGAAATTATTTGCCTGCTACTGTTCAGAAACTTCCTCTGCTATTGCTGTTATTGAAAGGTTAAGAGCAGAATACTCTAGTATTTGGACTTTTTATTATTATTAATTATATTAGTTTTAATTAATGATGTTCCTATTAAGTTTCCAAGATTAATTGTACACTATAATTAACCTTATTTATCTAAAGCATGGGAATTTTTGAAAAATACAAACAGTTATGAAAATCCATTGAGGAATTAGAGAATTCCAACTTTAGGTAATGAAATGGATTTGAAATATCATCTCAAGTTTTGAGCTCATACTTTCCTTCCACTACAAAATGATGATAGATACAACATAGTTTGGATAATTATTTTTCATTTTACAATTTTGTTTATGTAGAGAAAAACTAATTACTATTACAGATTTCTATTTACTATTACATGCCACAAAACAAAAATGATAAAGCAACGGAAGAACAGGAAAGAAATAGAAACACCCTAAAAGTATAATGCTGCAAAAATAGCAAACTGTTAGAAATAGGAAAAGGAATTTTTGGTAAATAAAACCTTACCTCCGTCGCAAATAAAGACCGCCGGCGGTAGTCGTGGAAAACCGGGTAAATACAAGACACCGAGCAGAGGCTTTGAGGGAAGAGCCGCGTCGAGGCGTCGCCGGTGAGAGGAGAAGTGTACGGACCCTCAAATTAGGACCTCAAACGAACCGTCACCGGTGCTCCCCCTCTCTCTCTCTTTCTCTCTCTCTCTCTCTCTCTCTCTCTCTCTCTCTTTTTCTCTCTCTATATATATCTCTATCTTTCGGCTCACTCTCTCAAACATACAAAGAACAAGGATCCATCAGAAAGGATCCAGAAAAACCAGCGATCGTAGGGGGCCGGAGGCAGAGAAGAGTAGCGGTTGAAAAACCACAAAGAAGACGGAGAGAGAAAGGGAAGAATCGGAAAACCAACAGTCCAAGAAAAAAGAGAAAAGAATGAGTTCCAAGAAGGAAAAGCAAGAGAAGTCAAACGGCTGCACCACTACTGAGGGGAAGAGAGAGTTTTATAGAGGGATTCCAACAGGCAGGCCCGAGTCTGACCCAGTCATTTGACTAGGCCAAGTGCACCTCTCTCTCAGCTGAGGCCCAGGCTCATCACAGGGTTAAATGGGCCGGACAATGTGAAAATATTAGGAAGACTTCAAGGCCCAAAAGGCCTACAATCTCCACCTCGCACAATATTTTCCAACCGTTGTTTCGAACTTACTATAAATCACACCGCATTCAAGTGAAGGAAGTCCTTGCAAAACATAAATTTGTCAGTGTTTACTATTTTAATATCAAAATCAGCAGGATTATTATCAGTACTAATCTTGTCTATGTCAATTAAACCACTAGAAACCTTTTCTCTAACAAAATGGTATTTGGCATCTATATGTTTGGTTCGTTCATGATAAACTGGATTTTTACATAAATGTAAACAACTTTGACTATCAGTACATATAATAGCTTTTGAATGTAAAACATGTAGTTCATTCAATAACCCTTGAAGCCAGATGGCTTCTTTGATCGCTTCAGTTGCGGCAATATACTCAGCCTCAGTAGTTGACAGGGCATTTACTGGCTGTAGTTAGGACTTCCATGAGATGCAATTATCCGCTAGGGTAAAGAAGTAGGATGAGGTAGATTTCCTACCATCCTTATCACCTGCAAAATCCGAGTCAACAAAACCGATTAATTCAAAATCAGACCAATTGTGATATGTAAACCCAGATCTAAAGTTCTATTAAGGTAACGCAGTAGCCACTTAAGAGCAGCCCAATGATCTCTTCCAGGATTAGACATGAATCTGCTGAGAAGGCTTATTGAAAAAGCAACGTCAGGACGGGTAGATATCATTGAGTACATCGTAGAGCCTATGACCATTCTGTAACGAATATTGGCCATCTCTTTTTTGTCACTTTCGGTTTTAGGACAAGTTTTATTAGAAAGTTTGAAGTGGCCTGCAAGAGTTATAACAGGTTTACATAGGTGCATAAAAAATTTGGTTACGATTTTCTGAAGGAAAGGTTTTTGAGATAGAAACAGTGAACGATCAGTTCTGTCTCTCGAAATACTCATCCTAAGAACTTTGGACGCAATACCCAAATCCTTCATATCGAATTCAGATTTTAACAAGGATTTCAGATCATCAATTTTAGCTTTATGTCTAGCAATTAGCATATCATCCACATAAAGCAACAAATAGATAGCAGAATCAATATTAGTACCAGAATAATAAAGACAACTATCATAGTTACTTTTGGAAAAACCAATTTTTAACATAAAAGAGTCGAACCTCTTGTACCATTTCCTGGGTAACTGTTTAAGTCCATATAAGGACTTTTTCAAAAGACAGGCTATGTGTTCTTTACCTTTAACCTCAAAATCTGGTGGTTGACGCATATATATAGTCTCTTTGAGATCACTATGTAGAAAAGCAGTTTTAACATCAAGTTGTTCGAGATTTAAATCATTAAAAGCAATAAGAGTAAGAATAATCCTTATAGTTTTGTATTTAATAACAGGAGAAACAATTTCATTAAAATCAATGCCCTCAACTTGTGAAAAACCTTTTGCAACTAGTCTGGCTTTGAACCTCGGAGATTCATTAGAAGATTCAGGTACTTTTATTTTGAAAATCCATTTGCAATCAACTAACTTTTGTTTTGAAGGTTTTGGAATAAGAATCCAAGTCTTATTTTTGTTTAAAGATGTCATTTCCTCATCCATAGCACGTAACCATAAAACACGATTAGGGCTTTTTAAAACCTCAGAAAAACATAAAGGCTCTTTTTCTTCCACATAAGATGCAACTGCAAATGTATATGAAACAATGTAGGAGTAACCATACCGAGGATGTTCCTTAGGTACCCTGCGAACTCTATTCCTCGCAAGTTGGTACTCTAAGGGCTTGAGCCTGAGCCTAAGGATGTTCTGCTTCCTCATCAGAACCTTCTAACACAGGAACAGGGGTTTCAGTAATACTAGGAGGAATAGGAGTGCTACTAGATTGAGAAGGAATCATTGGATTGGATTCAAGTTCTGAAGGTGATTCTAAGGGAGGTTTAGGTAAGACCTTCACCTCCACAGGAATACTACTAGGAGTGGAAACACTCGGAGGACTATCGGAGATGAGTTTATCCTTAAGACAGGACCTTTCTAGCTCATTGAAGATAACATCCCTACTGATAACAATCCTCACCCCTAGTTCACCCTTTAGCCACACTCTATATCTCTTCACCCCACGAGGATATCCTATGAACACTCTCGTCCTAGAGTTTGGATCTAGTTTAGCCGCCTTCTGATGTTCAAAGGCCGCAAACCCAAAAACTCTCAAGTTGGAAAGATTAGGAGGTTTACAACACCAGAGTTCTATAGGAGTCCTAAAGTTTATGGCGGTGGAAGGGGATCTATTAATGAGGTATACAGCTGTACTAACAGCTTCTCCCCAAAAAGGTTTTGGAATACTGGAAGAAACAAGAAGGCATCTAACTTTGTCCATAATAGTACGGTTCATCCTTTCGGCAACTCCATTTTGCTGTGGGTTATGCCTAACCGTTTTATGTGTAGAATGCCATGTGATGCACACAAATCATAAAACTTACGGTTACAAAATTCAAGACCATTATCGGTCCTAATAGTTTTTAGTTTATTTCCAAAATGATTTTCGGCAAAACGTTTCCATTCACAAAACTTTTCAAAAGTTTGATCTTTGGTTTTTAAAAGAAAAACCCAAACATGCCTTGAAAAATCATCAACAATAGACAAGAAATAAACATTACTACCATAAGTTGGAACCTTTTTAGGCCCCCACAAATCACAACGCACATAATCAAGTATAGTAGAAGACATGTGAGTACTGGTTGAAAAACTAACTTTGTGTTGTTTTCCCAAAACACAGTGGTCACAAAAATCCAAGGAATCAATTTTTTCACCACACAAATGGTTTTGTTTTTGTAAATAATAAAGTCCTTTTTCAGTAATGTTGTCAATCCTCCGATGCCACAACATAGTATTTTCAGGAACAGTTTTTGAAATCAATGCAGTGGAGTTACAAACCTTTTTACCAAGGAGAATATACAAAGTTTCCTTTTAAAACCTTTTAGCATAACTAGGTTTCCTTTACAAACTCGTAAAATACTGTTTTTAGATTTAAAAGAAAAACCCAAGGAGTCCAAATGACTAAGGGAGATAAGATTCCAACATAGGTCGAGCACGTATCTCACCTCAGTGAGTTTTCTAGTCACACCATCATGCATTTTGATGAAAATATTGTCAATACCTTTAATATCACAAACTTTATTATTTCTCATCAAAACCTTTCCTTGATTTAATAATTTGAAATCAGAAAACCAATGTTTGTTAGGTGTCATATGAAAAGAACAACCAGAGTCGAGGACCAAATGATCAACAACTTCTAAACATGAAGGAGAAACAAAAACACAAAACCTCGGAAAACATAGAATTACCATCAAAGTCGAAATCATGGGTTTTATTACTCCCTTTACCATGTTTACGTTGCTTTTCATCTTTAATCCGTTTGAAACACTTGTTTTTCATATGGCCTTCTTTGCCACAATAAAAACATTTTACTTTGTTTTTCTCTCGTAATTTGAATCGCCCTTTACTTTTAAAACAGTGACTAGGAGATTCCCTACGGTCAACTCTCCCTCGTACAAAAAGATTTTCGCCTTGAAATTTATTTTCTTTTGTAAATCCAAATCCTTAAATTTCAAAGTATTTTTAACATCAGAAAAAGACAAACCATCTCTGCCATATTTAATAGCAGATTTAACATCGTTAAAGGATTCCGGTAAGGCATTTAATAAAATGACTGCAATATTTTCATCAGAGATAATTTCTCCAACGTTTTGTAGTTCCAAAACGATTTTATTTAAATCATCGATATTTTCTGAAAGTGTTTTTGACCCACTCATTTTGAAACCAAAAAGCTGCTCTTTTAAATAAATTTTATTTGAAAGTGATTTCCCCAAATATAGTTTTTCTAGTTTAGTCCAAATTTCAAAAGCATTATCATTTTCATCAATTTCTCGTAAAACATTATCAGTTAAATGCAAGGTGAGACAACTGTGCGTATCACCTAGTTTTTCTGAAAGAATTTCACCCTTCCAAGATTCCGGATACTCTTCAGGGCTACAGATAGCGGGTGCAATTTTATTTCGTACCAAAATTGCTTTCATTTTCCTCCGCTACATTACAAACTCAGATTTCCCATCAAACTTATCAGTTTTAATTTTTGGAACTGATATGTTTTGAAGGCAAATAAGTGTAATCAAATGACTAAGGAAAAATGAAAGATTTGAAAAAGTTTTGAAATTAAAGAATAAAACTGCCCAGTTTTTTTTTTTCTCGGAAAAAAAAATACAATTTCACAGAAAAATGGTGTTGGTTTATTTTTTCTTGATTTGTTCTGAGAGTTGTTATTATTATTATTTAAAAATAGTGCAACAATGTGAAGCACAAAAAGAAATCAAGAAAACAACCAATATAACAGAAATAACGAGAAACACGTCAGCAACAAGAATTGCTTCTCTACTACCAATCAGAAAGGATAAAACACAGAAAATAAAAATTTTGTTTTCTGAAAAATAGAAAAACGCGCCAAGACCCAAATACTTGAAATCTCACGGATTCAAGCCAGGCTTGGGTTTTGTAATTTTTTTTCGAAAAACAAAAATAGAAAGAACACCAGCAGCAATTCAGTAACAGTAGCAACACCAGAATAACAAAAGTAAATAGCACAACTGAATAATTCAGCAAAAACAGTAATAGTAATTGGCAACAAGCCAAGCAAAAAAAACAGAAGAAACGGCGGCAAGACAAAACAGAACAGATAACTGGCGGTAAGCAAGAACAACACAAAACTGCAGTAATTGGCTAGCAAGCCAGAAAAACATAAATAGTAGTAATCGGCAGCAAGCCGAGATAAGAACATAAACAGAACAAAAAAAGAAAAGATAAAAACTGAAAATAAAAGAGGGTGAAAGATAGAACTTCTCTAGCCAGATTTGGGAAACTCAACAGTTTTCCTCAGATCTGATGTCGTCGTTGGTTGCTGGCGCCGATGAGCCGAACTTGGCTCTGATACCACTTGTAGAGAAAAACTAATTACTATTACAGATTTCTATTTACTATTACAAGCCACAAAACAAAAATGATAAAGCAGCGGAAGAACAGTGAAAGAAATAGAAACACCCTAAAACTATAATGCTACAAAAATAGCAAATTGTTACAAAAAGGATAAAGGAATTTTTAGTAAATAAAACCTTGCCTCCATCACAGATAAAAACCGCCTGTGGGAGTCATGGAGAACCGGGTAAATACAAGACGCCGAGCAGAGGTTTTGATGGAAGAGCCGCGTCGAGGCGTCGTCGGTAAGAGGAGGAGTGTATGGACCCTCAGATTAGGACCTCAACCAAACCATCACCGGTGCTCTCTCTCTCTCTCTCTCTCTCTCTCTCTCTCTATATATATATATATATATATCTTTCAGCTCACTCTCTCAAACATACAAAGAACAAGGATCAATCAAAAAGGATCCAGAAAAACCAACGGTCGCAGGGGGCCGGAGGCCGAGAAGAGCAGCCTTTGAAAAACCGCAAAGAAGATGGAGAGAGAAAGGGAAGAATCGGAAAACCAATAGTCCAAGAAAAAAGAGAAAAGAATGAGTTCCAAGAAGAAAAAGAAAGAGAAGTCAGACGGATGCACCACTACCAAGAGGAAGAGAGAGTTTTAAAGAGGGATTCCAACGGGCAGTCCCAGCTAGCCAGGCCCGGGTCTGACCCGGTCATTTGACTAGGTCAAGTGCACCTCTCTCTCAGCTGAGGCCCAGTTTTATCACAAGATTAAATGGGCCGAAAAATGTGAAAATATTGGGAAGACTTCAAGGTCCAAAAGGCCTACAATCTCTACAGTTCATCATATTGAGAGTTAGTTTTCACTAATTGTAATATGGTACCCTCAAACAAAGTTTGTAAATGTAATAATATAAATGAAGAAAAACTAGTAATCCATCCATATGTTATGAGAAATAATTACGAATGGAAAAGCTCCTCTCTCATTCCAATTTTCGACCAATCAGTGGTCATTAACTAAATGGAAAAGCTACATGGATGAAGTTTATTCCTATTTAAATAACTTAACCCTTAACCTCATGAGAAATAACATAGAAGACTTATCAATAGACCACCATTGAAAAAAAAAAATTTTTAATATAAGAGTAGAATTATTAATACAATGGAAGTATGATTTTATGTTTTTTTATTTTTATAAATATTTCTCAAAGTAAATAACACATATACTCATTTTGATCCATTTTTTAAAGAAACATTTTCATCCATATATTTTTTTTTTTTAATTTACTTTTAATTCATAAGAGTAAGCAACAATTGATACATCATATTGGCAGAACTTAGTTAGAGTCTATGGAGTCATGACCCCTCCCCCTCCCAATCTTTTTTATCCTTTATATGTGATGTAAATTATAGTCATTTTATGTAAAATTTAGTGTATTTTTGCTAATTTATCCCCCTAAAATTAATAAAACATTAAGTTATTAAATATAAAAGATAATAATTCAAGCTTAACTGAGAAACTTAATTTTAATGGTTTCACATGAAAGATTGATTTGGCATCATATTATTCATCAACATAAGATATAAATAAAGATGGTGTTCTTGAAACATTACTTTAGTTTCGGCCTTTACACATTTGCTCTCAAAATAAAAATTTGAAAAAAAATAATATTTGTGTTTTGAGTTTTATCTATTGCACAAAGGAAGGATAATGGATATAAATTTTAGGAATATGAAAATTAAATGGAAATATAAATATTATATAGTTATATACTCTAGTTATAAACTATATTTTAACTATAGTTATATACTATAGTTTTAAGTTAGTTCCTTCATCATCATTTTTTTAATCTCTTTTTTTAATCTCTGTTTACAATAATTACAATGAATAATGTGCATTTTGTCTTCTTACTATTTGAATTGGATTTTCCATTCCAAAAATCCACAAAGATTGTAAACAAGTGTAGATTTAAGTTTAAGTAGTTTAAGTAGTTAAATTATTACACTTTTCAATTACGACTTTAGCTTAAGTAGTTTAAGTTTAAGTTTAAAATTTAATATTTTTCTCTTTTGTTTCTTATAGTTTTTTCATGAGGATTTTGGTGACATACTTTGCATTATACACACGATAAATGTATGTATTTAATTAGTTTAATTTTGCATTTTACAAGGAAGCCCTGACTCTTCAAAGTTTTATGGGAAGTCCTGACTCTTTAAAGTATGTTTTACGGGAGAATCCTGACTCTTTAGGCTTTATATATAGTTTTACGGGGAAGCCCTAGATCTTTATCTTTGTGTAAAACTGTGTTGGTATTTGTTTGTGTGGCCTGTGTCTGGAAAATGTATATAATATAGTGAAAACTCTACAAAAATTTTTCTAACCTTATAAATAACTTATATTTTTCATTACTGACTAAAGAGTAAATGATGAAATTATAAGACTTTATAATCCTTATTTCTTAAATTATAAAACTTAAATATCAATTAACGTAATGACTTAACTTATTATTATGCTTGCTTTTTAAGTTTTATAAGATTTTAAAGTACGTTTAAATTTTTAAACTTCATAACCGTAACTTAGGAATTATGGAACTAACAACTCATTCTCCGGATAATTCTTATGAGCTATAAAAAATATACCAAATCATAGTTGGATGTATAGAGAAAGAGCGTCCGGGGTTGAAGGTCTTACAAGTCAATTCAATAATGGGGTAGATTGTTTTATTCGTCAGTGTCTTGAATCTAAAAATGGAAATGAAGATTCATTGAGATGTCTATGTTCGAAGTGTAAAAACAAGAAGATTATACATTCTAAGGTTGTGAGGGAACATCTTTTGTGGTGGGGTTTTGTGTTGTATTCTCATAATTGGACAGCTCACGGTAAAAACTCCTGGCCACATGATGAGGAACATATTCTTGCAAACTATACTACTTCCCTCCTGTCTCATATGGGGGTAGAAAGTTAGCGGTTATTGTCGACTGAAAATAACTCATATCATGAGATGATATTTGATGCAGCCAGTTCGAACATTTAACCTCATGAAGAAACCAATCCCGAAGAACTACCTAATCCTGAGGCGAAAAAGTTTTTTTACATATTAAAAGTGGTAGAGACACCATTAGTTGATGGGGATGACAAATATTCAGTGTTATCTATGAATGCTGAGTTTTTGTATATTATGTCTGAGAACTAATGGACTCAAAATTCATATGATGATGTTTGTTCATTCATAAAAAAGCATTTGCCGCCACGCTCGAAGATTCGTACGGGACACAGAAATTCATATCTGGCTTAGGATTGCCCGTGCAAAGGATTGATGTTTGTTCCAATAGTTGTATACATTATTGGAAGGAGGACTTTGAGAGAACAGGATGTAAGTTTTGTAGTAGTCACCGTTTCAAGATATGTAGAAAGAAAAGAGGGAATAAAAGGAACTGGAGCCGAAGAGACCGATGAAGACGATGCTTTACTTTCCGTTAACTCCTAGATTACAAAGATTGTATGCATCAAAAAGAACTGCCGAGCACATTAGATGGCATGTTGAAAGCTCACAAGAGTCGGATGCGATGAGTCATCCTAGAGATAGTGAAGCTTGAAAGCAATTTAACAGTATTTACTCTGATTTTTCGATAGAACCGAAGAATGTAAGACTTGGCCTTTGTACAGATGGATTTTCACCTTTTGGAATGGCGAAAAAGACATACTCTTCATGGACAATAATAGTAAAACCTTATAACTTGTGGCCTTGGATGTGTATGAAAATAGGAGGTAACATTCTTGATGGTTCTCATTCCGAGTCCGAAAAATCTGAAAAACAGCTTGGAGTATACTTGCAACCATTGATAGAAAAATGAAATCAGATGTGGGATATTAGGACCGTTACTTATGACATATAAAAAAAATAGAATTTCTAAATTCAGGCCTTACTTCTTTGGACGGTTACTTACTTTTTGATATATGGTATCTTGAGTGGTTGGAGTACAGCAGGGGCATTGTCTTGTCCATATTGCATTGAAAAGACACAGTTCTTTCATTTGCAAAATGGTGGAAAACAATCTTAGTTTAGTTTCCATCAATGTTTCTAGCCACCGGATCATCAATTCAAACGAAATTCGAGGTCTTTCAAGAGAGGTAAAGGTGAAGACTGCTCGTCGCCTCCATCGCAACTTTCTAGAGAACGTGTATGGGATAGGGTCTAGGACTTCTCCCAAATCACCAACACAGGAAATGAATTGGGCAAAGAAGATGGTAGGGAAAAGGATCACAACTAGATAAGGAGGAGTATATTTTGGAATCTTCCTTATTGGCGTACCCTCTTAGTCTTTCATGATATTGACATGATGCACAATGAGAAGAATATGTTTGACAGTATATTCAATACTGTAATAGATGTAAAAAGGAAGTCTAAGTATAATATCAAGGCTAGACAAGACATATGTTTATATTGCAACTGACCTGACTTGTTGATGAAAGAGAGTGGGGGGGATAAGTTTTTGAAGCCAACAGCATGTTACACCTTGATTAGAGAATAATAGAAAATAGTGTTTAATTGTGTTAAAGAGTTACAACTGCCAGACAGATATGTATCTAGCTTGGCCAGGTGTGCTAATTATAAAGAAATAAAGATAATCGGCATGAAAAGCTATGATTGTTATGCGTTCATAGAATGACTCATGCCCATCGCCTTCAAAGAGCTCCTTCCGGTGAAAAGTTGATTGGCTGGGTTGAGTCTATTCCATCGAGACTTGTGCTCGATGAAGATAAGTTCGTCACATATGCGTTAATTAGAGGAAATTATTCCCATATTGATATGCGAGTTAGAACACATCTTCCCTCTGGGTTTTTTTTAATGTCATGAAGATTTGATGATTCATTTGCCGCATGAGGCAAGGGTATGCGGTCCTATCCAATACATGTGGATGTACCCATTTGAGAGGTAACTTACGTAAGCATTCATTTATAATTCAATTAAGTTAGATTACCTAAATTATATAACTTATTCATTTATACTTTGAATTAACATTAGGTACTTACACCATATAAAGAAGACAATAAAAGATAAGGTAAGAGTTGAGGGATCAATATGCAATGTTTACTGAATTGAAGAGGCCGCGATATTCTTCAGTTACGACTTTGAAGAAAGCGTAGCCACACTCTATAAAAAATATAGACAAAATGATGATGTCGGGAATCCTCTTCATATGGATGAGGTTCTATCAATATACAATCAACAAAGAAGAAAGTTAGGTTAAATAAAAAAAGCTACTTAGAGAAACAAGAATTCAAAGCAATGCAGAATCATATCCTCCTTAATTGCGAGGAAGTGGAACCTTATCTTTAGTAAGTCAATCGATGTTCTTCACTTAATACACACACACACACATATATATATATATATATATATTTAAAGCTTTGTATTTAATAAAATGCAGCAAAAAGGATTTGGAATTGCGAAATATCAATTCGAATATAACTGAGAAAGAAATTCAAGAGAAAATAAGTGAGGGATTCGCAAAGTGATTTAGAAATGAATTAAGTTATATTTATGAAATTATTCAAATTTAAATCGCAACTTTATTAACAAATTTAATTAACAAAAGTATTTTGGCATATACAGATTCACGATTCCACCAAATAGTATAATGAACTCCTAAAGAATCTATCTTGGGGTCCTAATAAAAAAGTGAAGACGTATACCGGTTACATTGTCAATCAGTTTTGCTTTCACACAAGAGATACGGGTAAGGAGGGAGAAACTTCTAATGACGATGTTTGTGTAAAACTAAATTTTACGATGTTTTAAGAGAAATAATTAAGGTTGAGCTGACTGGAACACCAATCTAAAGGATCATCTTATTTCATTGTGATTGGTTTGATTTTTCAGATCGAGGAATGAAGATTCATACTCAATATAAAATTGTTGAGTTGCGTAAACATTGGAGATACAGAGGATGCGATCCTTTCGTATTAGCTCATCAAGCAGAGAAAATTTCATTTCTTCCATATCCAGGTTCGAAAAGAACGAAGACAGATTGGCTTAGTGTAATGAAATATCGACCACGAGTAATGGATGTTTTGGTAAAAAATGATAAATTGCATGAGAACGTGGACATTAGTGAGGGTTCGACAATAGATGCGATGATTGAAAACATTGGAATGCAAGTCCATGATTTTCGCTCGTCGGAAAAGTTAGACATCGACGTTGAAATATATTTTGAGGAATTACAAAATAATGAAACTAAGATCGAATGGGATTCCGATGGACGAAGATGCCGATGATGATCCCTATGAAGATTCGGATAAAGATGCTAATAATGAGGATTCTGACACACAGAACATCCTTTGATATGATTACACTTATATAGAACATCATATGCTTTACTTTGATTATTTGATATGATTATACTTATATATGTTTATTATAACGATTCGTTTATGATACTTTGAACTAATTCATTCGTGTTTCTTTAGTTGTGGGTATGATGCCTCAAGGACGGAAGACATAGTTAGATGCTAGCTCGTCGACGAGTACACAGTCGACAGGTACAAAGTTGATGGGGACACAGTTGGCGGTATATCATGTTTGATCAAAAGTATTGCACATTAATTTCACATTTCTTATAAAGAAATTCTGGTGAAATTTATTTTGTCATATATCTCTGAACATGTCCTCAAATTCACAACACAACAATATGGTTGTAATTTCATCCTTCTAGGATACCATATAAATATCTCAGAATTAACTATCAATAATGACCACACAAATTCTCACCAATCAATATAACTATTTAGAACTTCAACATAATTTAAGGTGTGATTGCTTGATAATATCATATCACATACGCATAATATGTTTGTTTGAGAATTTATCTTTTGTGAATCATATTATGTAAGAAACTTGCTACTTTTATCAATCTCATCAAGAGTGGGATCTTTTTCATAATCGGAGATTATTTATACTTAGAAAATATTGTATGACAATATAATGCTATTCTAAAAATCACTTAGAGGAGAATTAGTACACAAATTGTGCAGAGTTGTACTTCAAGACCAAAACGTACTTATTACTTTCTTATAGACATTTAGCAATTATCAATAATCAAATGACAATGTGCAACATACTATACCCATGTAAACCTTCTATGAATAGATAAAGAGATTCTATCTTCGGGATGTTCGATTTATATATCAAGAGAAAATCTTGAAATACTTACTTCAAGTATTTGCCTACCAATCATAAATTCTTCAGGAGGAATACTTCAAGTATTTAATTATTTCATTAAAAAATATTTATAAATAAAATGTGGATCACGCGTCAGATATCATTTTCATATTGAAAGATCTATAGAAGCATCCACAAATTCAATTTTGTAACTCTTCTAGAGTTAACATAAATATTAAGTAAATTTGCAATTCATTTGCAAATGATTAATCTGAAGAACTTCTACTTCACAAAAACTTGTATATATATCAAATGCTTCAATAATAAATATGAAATTTTATGATTCTAATTTTCTCCCCATAATGTGCAGAACATTAAAAATATATAAAGAATCATAATAGTTAAGCATAACAAATTCTAACAGAACTTTCATGAATATATATTCGATCTTAATTCCATATATTTCTTAAATAAAAATCACTAAGACAATGATGCTTTGTTCTTCAAGAACAATTCACTTACATGCTTTAGGCATGCCTATCAAGTCCTTCAAGGATTCCATATAAATTCTTAGAGTTTAGTACGCTAATACCTAAACTCAATCCACCACCATACATTTTATTTGTATCAATATTGTCCGGACTTTATGAAGAATCTTATATAATAACTTATATAAGTTCGTACTTTATTTATTAATTCTTATACTTCTAGGATTACACTTCAGGTGTATAATTACTTCAAGGAATACATGTATATGTATAATTACTTCAAGTGTACCTAATAATTGTCCGGACTTAGTATATTTCTCATGCAAACTTTATATTTTATTTTGGTCAAATATATCTATAATATTTAGAGTCTGTAGACTTTAATTCAAGATCCTCATTCTAATCATAACATACACAGAATTATTGTCGACATTTTGTGCTATTTTATGATTTCATCTGTGACATGAGACAATGAGATCTAAGGACTTTCAGGTACTGAATTTCTTCTGGAAATAATGATAAAGTCGTGTCATGGAAAATTCTGCTAGAATTTCATCTTCTCGACTTAATCACATATGACCATCTTAAATTATTGCTCCTTTATATATGCGAGGATTTGATTAGAACCAATTTATTCTACTACATTTTGTATGTGTCTCAAAATCATAAGAAGTGGTAGATCATGCTTTCGGGATATTAAGTAATGTGCTCATTATTTGTTGGATTTTTTTTTTATTAAATAAAAATTCCTGACTATTTACCTTTTGAACTTCTTGTTCAAATTATCTTTGTATGAGAATCAAAATGAGACACATAGTTTTTTTATCCGACTATACAATTTCTCCTATTTTCAATATCCATCTTAAATGCATTATGGTGGAGTAATATATTTGCATAGCACATATGTTAATATTAGATGGAAAAAATATTTGGTTCATTACTGTTGAACCAATTATAATGAGAAGAACATAATTAAAATATATGTTGGCGAAATACTAATAAGTACTCCAAAGTATATACCAATTAACTCAAGGCACTTATATATTGTTGTATAAAATCATTTATTATGTCTATGAACATATCCACTGGGAGCGTTCAATATTATATAAATATTGGAACATCATCAATATTATTATGACAAATTATATTAATGAAACTAATGAATACATAGTGAAAATTATTTTTAATAATACCTTTTTGAAAACTTTTGTTAGGGTCCAATTTAATACATGAGTGAGTTGAGTTAATATGATACGAGGAGCGCCCGGTCATAAATTGGGTCGAGAATAGAATTTTTATTTCTTTTTTTAGTGTTAAACACGGTATAGCTTTCTTATTTATTTCCCTTTTTTTCAATAGAACCATTCCAAAATTCTTGATTATCCAATATAGTTTCCTTTTTTTTATAATTTATATTGTCGTGCATGGTATAGGGTTTTAGCTCGATAAGTTGTAGATCGGCTATTTCAAGGACCTCTAGAGGATCTTATTATTGAAACATTTGATAGGGTTTGGATATTATTAAGTGGTTGATTCTAATATTCGCGGTTCTTGGGTTGTATGAATATTGATTCTTGATATTAATATTAATATATATGTATATATTCACTTTTCTCAATAAAAATTATCATAATTTTAATTCAATTGGTTCTTATATATATATATATATATATACATAAATATAAATTTATATTATTTGACATCTATAGCACGAGATCTTTAAAAAGAGAGGAATATTCGTTACAAGTGTTAGCTTGATTTGTAAGAGATAAAAAATAAGTATTTTAAATTCTTATATTTTTTTTCATGTTTCATTTTACTTATACTTCTCTTCTTTTTGAAAGGTTATACTTCATTTCTTTTAATATTCTTTTTGTTTTTTCTTTTTTAATGCAAAATTTTATTTCAACACCTTATATTGTAGTAACTTATATTAATTATTATGGACAGCAAAAAACATTTTGGTAAGGTAGTTAGTTTAGTGGTAAGGAATACTCCTTATTAGGTAAAGGTTGGGGGTTCAACCTTGCCCTAATGTATAAAAAAAAGAGTCGATAAAGGCAACTCGGGAATCTATAAGGATAACTCAAAAAAATTTTAAAATTTCATTTTCTCTCCTCTCACTTTCTCTCACTACACTCATTCTCTCTAACATCTCTCTAGGATTAAAAACTTCAATCTCAGATCTTGGAAGATCCGACCGTCCAAATTGAAAAAAAGGTTAGTTCTTCAATCTATTCTCTTTTATTTACAATGTTACCGTTTTAGATCGTTAAAATATTTGTTAAAAAAGGAAAAAATCGAAATTTAAAAAAAAATTCTGGTGGCACTTTCGGTCGCCGGCACCGGAAGTTCTCCGGCACGTTCACCGACGACGGCCGAAAGTGCCGCCAGAATTTTTTTTTTTTTAATTTTTTAAATTTTGAAAATCTTTTTTTAGGGTTTAGATGTTTTATTTTTTTGTTCATAGTATATTTGATTATTTAATTAATTTTGTATATGTAATTTAAGTGTTTGTGACTAGTTTGTATATGTAGAATGTGTGTGACTAGTTGTTTAACATATTTTATGTGATACCCCCATTTTTAATTGTTAATGTGAATATAGATTTGTGAACATTATGAAATAAAAAAAATAACGGAAATGAAATAGGATAATAATCGATAAAGTGAAAATAATAAAGTAATAATAAATATCTCTGATAATGTTATATAATTTTGTCCACTTAGAGTAATGTAACTAGCTTAAAATTGTTTGCTTCATGATTATGGGTTTAATAAGAAAATGTGTAGTGTAATTGCTAAACTGTTTGCATTTTAATTTAAAATCATTGTTATGCTATTTTTTGCCTTAGTTTTAGGATATAATTCTAAGGTTGTATAATTTACAAATTAATAACTATTACTAAAGAAGAATATTAGTGATGAATAATAATTGAACGAAAGAAATAGTAGCCCCGTAAAATAATAGATACCGATAATTCTTAAGATAAAATAAGAATCGATGAAGTGAACAATAGCAAAGTAATAATAAATATCTCTGATAATGTTATGTAATTTTGTCCACTTAGAGTAATATAACTAGCTTAAGATTGTTTGCTTTATGCTTATGGGTTTAATAAGAAAATGTGTAACGTAATTGCTAAACTGTTTGTATTTTAATTTGAAATCATTGTTACGTTAATCTTGGGATGAAATAATCGATAAAGCAAATAATGAAATATATGATAAAAAATTATTAACGAGCTTGAATAACTAATAGATAGTTCGACCTAGCGACCATAGAGGAGATGCCGATCTTGGTCCTGTCACGGATAGGACAGGTCGAGTTGAGGGGCGCCCTGTGACAGCATCGTCTAGAGGTGTGAGGGGGCGACATATTACTTGTTACATCCCTGTTACTCCTACCCCTCTTGCACCTGGTTTCCATCATGGTACAGGTGAATCCGGGTCTTCTACCCAACCACCTGCTGTACCTTTTAGATCTCGACCTCCCCTTCATCCCCATCAGTCAAACACACATGTACCCTATGAGCCATATGGATCTGCACATCCACCTTCACACCACACAAACACAATATATGATCCATACCTACAGGCTCCTACCGTTGTGCGACCTCGAATACCGTATCTATCTGCTTTCCAGGAGCCTATATTGTACGATGGGTCTCAGGCGAGACAGATATGGGTTGAGTGTATTGATCAGATGCTTGGAGCCGCCCGTCAGGATTCTTCTTGCAGCGCACACGGGTATGTGGCGGATTATTACATAAAATGTCTATGTGGCGGATACATTTCATTCTATTTCGCAACCCAATCTACCATCCGATTGCGATATGGGGTCGCCCATCCACTAACGCACATATCTCGATGATATTTCCATTGCACATGCAATGAAGGCAAAGGGCATCCATCTTTTGCAGATTAATACAATTAATATAACATTGGTCTAACAATAATTCAATTAATATTAATAATAATAAAAAGTTATGAATCATAAATACATGTATGAAATGCTGCAATTCCTCTATGAGTCCGACAGATGTCTTTCCCAAAGGCCCGTCCATATTAGAAACAAAAGGCAGGACAATGGTTGACTGTGACTGTGCAAGAAATACAACGCATAGGTTGAATGTGTTAGCAATTACATAAAGATAATCAGGTGTATTCATCCAATGGTCTCGTTATCATCTGCCCAATTTATCTGCATTATCAACTCTGTCACACGTTTAACTGACCCGAACAATTGCTCATATACCCGCATAGGGTGCCGTAGATCAACTATCATTCTTCTTCTAATTTCAATCCAATGATTTTCGTCTCCGAACAAGAAATTTGATACAACCCTAAAACCATAATTACCATATCCGGCCACGTTCTTCCAGTTTTGTATAAATTGATACGTAAACCCGGGAAATACATTTTTGAAAGGGAATGGCACTGGAGGTGAATCGGGACTTACAACGGTTGATAAACTCGATCTACTACTGCTACGTCCTCTGTCCCTACTCCTACTGCTACGAGCCGGCCTACCCCTTCCACGAGGACTAGGATTAGACCATGAACCTAAACCGCTACCAGACCCAAAACCTGAACCGCTTGACTTTCCTATCTTCCTATGGGCGATAGAGACGTATTCCCAGTGAGACTTATCCCTTTTGGTGGAATTCGTCTTCCGTCGTCCCTTCGTGAGCGGTCTCTAGGGGGTTTGACAACGGCTGAGAAGGATCATCAGGAAACACCGGATGTATAACACCTTTGATGAGTCGTCTCACTTCCCGGACATTAGAAATTGGCCCAGTACTAATTTCCTGTAACAGTGAAGTGAGATCACGCATTTCTGATTCCATATCTCTATGGTGTTCTTCAAGAATATCATAACCAATTTCTAGTTCTTTCCAGAACATAACAACTTCTCCCACTTGGATTGGCAATAAATGCTGGCACCGATTAATAAGTTCACATGCACAAAGTACACCGTGCGACATCCTTAAGTAATGCAGACAATTACTATCCGATTCTTCTACCAATTAACATGCCTTCTTTAACTCATCCATTATCTTCTTCAATCCCAAATGACTAATTTTATTACATAAATTCTTCAGGATGGATTACTCTTTGCGCCATATTTCTCTTTAAGTCTTGAAATTTCTAAAGAGTATTTAATTTCTGCGACTTGAGCTTGGATGAGAGAGTCGATATTCAAAAATATGGTATCCAAATCACTGTGACACGTTGATAGCCACAGCTTCAACACTGAATGTTCACTCTCAGCACTGTTCATTGTCTCCACCCCAAAATGCATCACTTGAGAGGTCCAAACCCTGCAAAATTTATGTGCAAATGGATCCAACCATGTGCTGAACAGGTAATGTAGAAAGTTGGGTCTGGTTCGCCACCTAGTCTTTAACACTTCCAACTTTCTTTGAAATTCCACCTCATCAAGTTCATTAATTAATTTCCTCCAAGAGCCATTCACAAACCGTTGAGCCACCTTTTCATCTTTCACCATCTCAGTCAATTTGGCAACACATTCTGATCGATGTGTCTTTTACATAACATATGATAAGAATTGCTAAACACATCATCGACTACCGGCATTAGTCCACTTTCCCTATCCGTAAGAATAACTAATGCCTCTCCTTCATTGATAGCCGAACCCTGACCATCCGATATAGCAGATGTAAAATATAAGTGCTTGATTTGTTGAAGAACCCATCTGTATGTCGTTGCCTGTTCGTTGCACAAAAAAGCTATTGCCACTGTGAAGTTCTTGCTTGTTGGAGTCATCCCTACACATTCTAATAGTGGCATATTGTACCTTAAAAAAGAAGCGATAAATTTAATTATTATGAATTGGCTAATCATTTTTCACGAACTTAAAAATATCATTAACTACTTACTAAAAAAAATTTTTTTAAATGTTCGTGCCAATAAAATTAATAAAGATAGCTAATAATACAATTAATCACTACAGTACTTACTTGTTCATTTTGTACGTCGTATTCATTATCAACACATATGGACGTTCTAAGCATTGCAATCGATGTCGGGTGTGCAACGACAATATCACTGAGTACGTTGTTGTCCTTACCATTTCTATAGAAAACGGTGTAGCCCCTTTCTGCACTTAAGCGGAGAACTTCCTCTACTGTATTTCTTCCCTGCATCCGATCCCTCTTAATCTTGGCAACAACATTGTAAATTTTCTGGGAACTACATACATGCAAAAGTTAATATTATAACCCTAAACCCTAAAAACAACTCTAAAATATATAAATAAAGTATTAAAAATAGTCTAATAATTCCCTTATAACTTACCTGACTGCACAACCAACGTCTTGTTCTTGAAAAAATCGTAATATATTGCGCAGTGGAACATGACTCTTCCTGAACTGCTTGGTCTGTTGCAACTGCTCCTCCGTAAGTCTTGCAGCTTGAGCATGACCGTGACTATAAACAGCTATTTTTTTATTGTGCCTCCCGTTGTGTACGAACAATTGCCAATTTTCACTTGTTGCCATTTGCTCTCCCTTTAGCTTAAATGGACAACCATATTTTTTCGTCACATACGGTCCACGATTTTTTTTTCGGTATTTCTCCTTCCTCATCGTCGACTAATGGTTTTCTATATTTCTTACTGAACCTCCGCGTTCGCAAGCCAATGTGACATACGGTCGACGGTCAAATGTTCTTGCTCTCTCATACCGAGTTATGATTAAAAATGTCTTCGCATTCATTGCAATTTGTTTTGCCCACTCCACCAACTCACCTTTTGAACTAAATATTCGGTCCGTTGTAAATAAATGTCCAAGATCGATATATTCTTCTGGATCTAGAAATTCTTCAAAAGTACTTGGATCTTCATCACCCTGTTAATGTATAATGAAAAGTTAATATTACAAAAAGAAAAACCTAAAAAAACAAAAAACACAAAAAATATTTTTTTTTCACATTATCGGGCACACTTTCGCGTAGATTTAACCTGTCCTCACAGTGACTTTTGTTCAATCTGGGCGAAAGTGTGCCCGAAAATGTGAAAAACAAATCCTGATTTCTTACCTCAAAACCAATATTTTCTTGCAGAGATTCTTGAAAAGGATCCATTCTACATATACAAAATTACTTAAATAATCAAATATACTATTGTGAACAAAAAATTATAAATTAAATAATAAAATATTCACTTTATCGATTTTTATTTTATCTTAAGAATTATAGGTATCTATTATTTCACGGGGCTACTATTTCTTTCGTTCAATTATTATTCATCACTAATATTCTTCTTTAGTAATAGTTATTAATTTGTAAATTATACAACCTTAGAATTATATCCTAAAACTAAGACCAAGAATAACATAACAATGATTTCAAATTAAAATACAAACAGTTTAGCAATCACATTACACATTTTCTTATTAAACCCATGATCATAAAGCAAACAATTTTAAGCTAGTTACATTACTCTAAGTGGACAAAATTATATAACATTATCAGAGATATTTATTATTACTTTAGTATTGTTCACTTAATGGATTATTATCCTATTTCATTTCCGTTATTTTTTTCATTTCATAATGTTCACAAATCTATATTCTCATTAACAATTAAAAATGGGTATCACATAAAATATGTTAGACAACTAGTCACACACATTCTTCATATACAAACAACTAGTCACAAACACTTAAATTACATATACAAAATTAATTAAATAATCAAATATACTATGAACAAAAAATTAAAACATCTAAACTCTAAAAAAAGATTTTCAAAATTAAAAAAATTTTAAAAAATTATAATAAATTAACAAAAAAATTTTTAAAAATTAAAAAAATTAAAAAAGTTTAAAAAATTAAATACAATTAAAAAATAAAAAAATTTAAAAAAATTAAAATAAAAAAATTCGGCGGCACTTTTGGCCGTCGCCGGCGAAAGTGCCGGAGAACTTTCAGTTGCCGGAGCCGGAACTTCTCCGGCACTTTCGTCGGCGACGGCCGAAACTGCCGCTAGAATTTTTTTTAAAAAAAAAAAATCGATTTTTTTCTTTTTTAACAGATATTTCAACGATCCAAAACAGTAACATTGTAAATAAAAGAGAATAGATTGAAGAACTAACTTTTTTTTTTTCAATTTGGACGGTCAGATCTTCCTAGATCTAACATTAAAAATAAATAAAAATAAAAAAAATTCGGCGGCACTTTCGGCATTGCCGGCGAAAGTGCCGGAGATCTTTCGGTCGCCGGCGCCGGAAGTTCTCCGGTACTTTCGCCGGCAAAGGCCGAAAGTGCCGCCAAAATTTTTTTTTTTTTAAATTTCGATTTTTTTCCTTTTTTCACAAATATTTCAACGATCTAAAACGGTAACATTGTAAATAAAATAGAATAGATTGAAAAACTAACCTTTTTTTTGCAATTTGGACGGTCGGATCTTTCATGATCTGAAATTGAAGTTTGTAATCCTAGAGAGATATTAGCGAGAATTAGTGTAGTGAGAGAAAGTGAGAGGAGGGAAAATAAAATTTTTGAAATTTTTCGAGTTATCCTTATAGATTCCCGAGTTACCTTTATCGGCCCCTAAAAAGAAAAAAATATTAGTAGTATTGCATGTGCTTTTAGTACCTTTTGGTTGAACTTTTTAAAAACCTTTGTTCATTTTTGGGAACCTTTCAAATACGGAAAAAGGAGAAGTTTTACTCTTAGTTTTTAAATAATATTTTAGTATTTTTAATTAAATAATATTCTCATTTTTTCTAAAAAGTAGAATGGTAAATATTTACTTGAATGATATGAGCTTGAAAGTTATTTCTAATTTTAGTTATTAGGTTATACATAGATGGTATAGATTTGTATGAAAGTTTTAAGAAATAACTATCTTTTTTATTATAAAATTTTCATCTCTTTGCATAATATGAGTATTTTGATTAGTATATATCGAAATAAAAGATAAATCATTTTATAGACACAGTGTCCAACTCGAAATTAGTTAAAGGAAAATCATAACTATTTTCCTTTTATAAACGAAAATCAATATTTTCCATTCGACTACCAATCATAAAACTGATAAAAAAAAATAATAATAATAAGACTACCAATTATAATATTTAACATTAGTTCTATTTTGATTAGTTTGAAAAGTAGTCTATCTACGTGTGTATATATGCACACAATAACATGTATAAAATATACAAGATGTGATAATTCAAGTATAATAAATCTAAATCTAAAATTTAAATAAAAATTATTAAATTATATATAAACTCGTATTTTAAATAGAAAATTTAATTTATATTAACATGTGTTTGGACCTACTTTTTATCTAGGGATTGAATGGGGTTTTTTTGCTGTATTTAGCATGTTTTTAAAAAAAGTCAAAAGTGGCCATAAATTTTTTTTAACCTTATTTTGGCCATAACGCACACAGTGTGTACGATATCATTAAAGATAACGCACATATTGTGTATGTTATCACTAAATTAGAAATCTCCAACCCTAGTCATTCCAGGTGGCAGATAACGCACACATGAAGTGCGTTATTCTAGTTGATAACGCATCTATTGTATGCGTTATCTGCCGCATATTTTTTATTTAATTTTTTTTTGTAAAACTTTTTTTTGTGCAAAACTTATAATTATTATTATTTTTATAAAAAAAAGATAATATTCTTTTATTTTTGTCATTTGATGTATATTTTGTGATAATAATTATAACCATTTTAAAAAGGAAAATTTTATAAAAAAAAGTACGAAGAAGTAATTTAAAGTATTTTCTATTTTTGTTACTTGTTGTAAAGTTTACTATAATAATTTATAATCGATTTAAGTAAAAGATTTGTAAAGAGATTCTTAAAAGAAATTCAAAGAAGAAATATCATTAATAGAAACTCTAAAATATTACAACACTTTAAAAAAAAAAAAATAAACTTACACATTGCTTGAACTGTGGTTATTACAATGTTTTCTATTATGCACAGGCTTTCGGCATCTACTACATCTTGGGAGAGAATTCAGATTTCGATAATCCATTTCCCCTGAAACCTTGTTCCGTTTTCTACCCTGTTGATTGTTCATATTTGAAGGATAGAATGTTAAATTATAAAGGGCATCCCTCCAAAAGTCATCATGCCCAACGGGATAAAATTGGATTGTTATGTTCGGCTATAAGTTTCCGGCGAATATATGTCTGGCACATAAGCATCTGGTCTTGACCATTATCTTTATAGACTGCAAGAGCATGAGAACAAGACAATATATATTCTTGCCATTTGCCACAACTACACGATTCTTCATTCATTTTTAAAGTGTAAACGTTGTTACCGCTACCATAAAGTCGTATCAGAGATTTAACTATGTAAATACCTTCTCATGGGTTATACAGCGTAATTGTGTGGTCTCTTGAAACTTGTCAAAAACTCTTACTGGAAATGGATGCAAAAAGTTTTGGGCTCTTGACGGTGTTGGTTGAAGTACTTAACAATTTTGTTGAATATTAATTCAACTAAGGCTTTTAAAAGGTAAGACCCTAACTTTTTTCAAGACACTACTAAGTGTTTCTAAAATGTTTATTGTCATCACTCTGTGCTTGTGCCCACCATCATGCAAGAATGTCCATTTCTCCAAGCCTATCTTGGCTAAATAAATGTAAGTTTCTACATTTCTTTTTGAATTTCACTCACAACACATTAAAAAATTTACATTGCTTAGCTTCAGTTCCAGTCTGCCACATTAAACTTTTTAATTCGTTGTTCGTAAAGTTTTTGGTGAAATTTGTCCGAATGTGGCGTAGACAAAACCTATGCACCGCAAATAGAGGTGGCCACAAAGCTTGATTTTGCATAGCAGATAAAATCTCTTTGTGGCAATCAGATATTAAATAGACATGTCAGTCCTTGACAACATGTTGTTGTAGAAGTTTGAGGAACCAATTACAACTTTTGGATGACTCTTTATCAACGATTGGAAATGCAAGGGGGAACAAATGGTTATTCACATCTCATGTGCTTGCAATTAATAGTACGCCCTTATATGGTCCCTAAAGATGAGTGTCATCCACACAATTACCAGCCGATAATTTTGAAATCCGTTTATACAAGGCTCAAAACACCAAAAAAGAAATTTGAAAACATAGTCCGGGGGAATGCTCGTTCTGTAATGCAAGAATTCGTACACAGTTCCCGGGTTTGAATTTTTCATTGCTTTGAGATATTTAGGTAGAACTAAAAAAGTTGTCTCCAGACCTCCACATGAGTAGCATGCTCCATCACCCAATAAGTGTGATCATTTACTCTAAGCTGTAATTAATATAGATCCAAATGAGTATCACAGGCAGTCGGTATAGGCTGATCACATCCAGTCATCATGCGACTTGGATGGTGATACTCTATTATCTCGTAACATAGCAATGGCACATCTGCCCGCTACAGGTCAGACGCACCAGACCATGCTCATGATACGGTAACTATACAAACTGTGCAATAAATTAAAATATTTAAATAATCACCACATTAAAAATATAATATGAAAGTAAAAGGGTTAATTTAAATTGGTCGGATGGTATGAAATCTAACTGATCTGTATAAGTAAGCAGGACATGCATAGGAAGTTGGCTGAGATCAAATGATGTGCACCACATAGCACCAAGTGGAGCATGTGGGTCTAGTTCCACATGCCGATCTAACTGTGGATGCAATATAGGAATACGTGACCAAGCCCAAGTCTGAAGTAGCACAAGGGCTCTCCCTATCTGTCGTATACCCCCTAAAGCTGCCCCGCATAGGCACATATATAAAAACTCTAATACACAATTCTCCCAACTGTAAGTGTCGATGGCATCAAAATCCTCTAACAAACTGATGTACCATACGTGGATCAAGCTGTCCGACATATAAGGAGCATATGACCTCCAAGAAGTAAGAAAATAAATCCCCGTGCAAACATGATAAGGTCGACATCAGTCTATGATCTGGTGAACTCTCTCAAGATCCAAGTCTCTAAGGGTTCTTTCTTAACCTTATACGCAGAAAAGTGAGTAAGAGACAACTGAATACCAATAAGTCTCCCAATCATATCAATTCAATACTGCTTATGATGTACACTCCAACTAGGATTTGTAACAGGCAACCCCTCTATCCGTAAGCCCCATAAGACATGCACATCCTGTAAAGTAACCGTCACATCACCACAAGTTATGTGGAATGTGTGAGTCTCATGCCTCCACAGCTCAATTAAAGTCGTAATAAGTAACTGGTCAAGACCTATGTAACCACATCTAAAAACTCCCCCTAACCCCATCGTATCAATAATATCAATCAATCTACAGGGAGCCGTACTGTAAGCCTAAAATAGACTACGACCGAAACGTTTGCACCGAAGATCAGTAATACATGTCTCATGATCCCCACTCCACATCAACCCAGGCCTATGCTCATGTTGTCTCATCAATACATCAAGGACTAGAGGACCCGAAGGCACATGTGCTGGGACTTCCTCCATCTACATCACATCACAAGGTTTAGGGTTCTAGGTATAGTATTATACACTTTCTAAAAGTAAAATATTCTTTATCATCATACAGTTCATAAATTTTAGGGTTTAAGGTTTTAGGATTAAGATGTAGTATTACACATTTTCTGAGGTTTATGGTTTATAATTTTAGGGCTTCAATGTTAGGGGCTTTAAGGTTTCAATGTTAGGATTTATGGCTTAGGGTTTCAATGTTAGAATTTCCAAGTTTAGGGTTTCAAGCTTTGGTTTTAGGTTATTAGGGTTTAGGGTTTTAAAGAAAATTATATTCTTTTTTTCTAACAAAAAGCCGAAACAAAACAGTTTTCTTGAGATATACATTTATATAAAATTAATAGAACATTATAAATGCTGAGGGTTTAGGTTATTAGGATTTATGGTTTTAGAGAACATTATATTACCTTTTTTTTCTAATAAAAAATCGAAACAAAACAGTTTTCTTGAGATATAGATTTATATAAAATTGTTTATTTTAGGTTTATGACAAAAACAAAATAATTTATAAAACTAATAGCGTCTTAATAGCAAAATTATGAGCAAAATTATTAAAAACTCATTTCATCAAATTATATTTCCAATATATAAACACAACTAGTTTAACAAAATGGTCAAATATGCACAAATATATCAATATAAACAAGTAGTGAAAATTAATAACCCTAAACCTACATCTAGAAAAATAAACTACAAGAAATTGAGAAATAACCCAAATAAAATTCAACAAAAATATACACAAAACACAATAAAAAATAATTTTCATATACACAATAGAAATCAACACAAAGTACAAAAATATTAAAAATAATTAAATAATATAAAGAAATTTACTGAATGTTAGAATAAATTGAAATCAAGTTTTACTATTCGGTGTAGTTTCCTTTGTTGTTCTTCGTACTCCACAATTCACTTTGAACATGGCAACGGTGGCGGAAATGCAAGGCAACAACGGAACAAATGGGGCAGCGGCGAAAGGAAGGAGAAGAGGAAGAGAAGAAGAGAAGGAAGGAAGAGTTGTGGCAGAAAGGAGCGAAGGAAGAGTTGTGGCAGAAAGGAGCAAAGCAATGGCAGAAAGAAGGGGTGCAGGGGATATTTGTAGAAGAAGAAGGAAGAAGACGGCGACCAGGGTTTTTTTTTTAAGTCATTAGAACTTAATAACGCACACAGTATATGCGTCATCTGTAAGAATAATGTACAGAATATATGCATTATTTGTAAGAATCACGCATACGGCATGTGCGTTATTTTTATGATAACATATACACTGAATGCGTTATCAACCAATTTATCTGTCAACTTGTCACGTCAACAGCCACATCAATAATTTTTCATAATCACGAAATTAAATTGGTGATTAGTAATAACGCATACGCTATATATATTATCTTTGTAGAAATTATTGGTGAGGGTTAAAAACCGCTACAAAACAATCACAGCTTACATTTAGGGCAAGTTTTCCACTACATTTTGCACGGTTTCTTGAAAACCGCCGCAATCATTTAGAGGGACCTTTTGGCGGGGGTTAAAACTGCCACGCAAATCTCAAGAAACCAAAGCCCCTTGCCCTGTGAGGGTACTTTTAAAACCTCTGCAAATCAGCTTTTTGTAGTGATTATTTCTCGTCAACTCTGGTACACTCCATAAAACCTCAGTTTTCCCCACCTGTGATCACTTAGTCCCTGTTGGATCCAAAAATATTAACAATTAGTGACTACTATTATATAAATATGATCAGTAGCATGAACTATTATACAATAAGATCAAGCAGCAGTTCAATAGCCATACTTGGGTGGAAATACCACATGCCAGAATAAACTGATATGGGACATGATATTTTTTTATCAAATAGCAACACAAGCGATCATAGAAAATAAAGATAATGCAACAAAACAAGATGATCTCAAACAAGAATCTAAGATCAACATCTTGTCGCTAATCACATGTATACCCGTAATGGGACAAATCTTAGCATAAATCTCAATATAATTATACCATACATTAATTAACTGTTAGCAGTACAACAAAAATTCTCCATCTTTACCACCTGCCTTCATTTTCCTCCCTTTTTCATGGTTATGGAATTACATAAAAATGAATGAAATTCATCTACTAAACAGCCACATGAAAATTTTCTCACATTAGCATGATTTAAAAGAATGCTACATTTAACATATCATCACCTAAAATCTTGTTAGTGGTTGATTGGTTGGAGAAACTTTGTGTTCAGAATTATCATAACTTTGGCTACACAATCAAATTGCAAAGACTGGAATATGTATATATGATCATCCACAGCTTGTACAACTTGTACTCTTAATAAGTGAATTTTATGTTTTCTCGGTGATAGCAGAGAACTTACTTGGTGTCATATTCAGCTAGCTGCCAATTTCTCTAACTTTGGCTTCAAATAGATGCATTAACAGAACCACTGGAAAATTAGGAATGCTACTGTAAGAAGAATGAAAAGAAAGAAGCAGAAATTGGCAACTTTTACTACCTGATATCTGAAACTGAGAAATATGTGTGATATGCAAATGTAAACGAGAATGGTTTTCCATCAGTATTTGTGTTCAACAAACTAATTATGCTATGCATAACCACCGTGCTCTTTAGTTCAACAAGTTATTTACGCAAAAATTTTCATAGCTAAGGGATATAGTGAAAGGATGCAACAGGAAGCTTAAAAAGTTGGCCACAATAACCATGCATGAACAACTCCAAGGATCCAAAGAAATACAACATAGTTGATAAAACAAATTCTGTATATGGAAATCTTTGGAGTTTGTATCAAGAAAAAAGCCTTGTTACCTTCCAAGAGGCGTCATGAAGAGTATGATAAGATTGAGCAACTTTCTTTTGGAACTCAAGCTTCTTTTGAAAAGTCATCATCTTGTGCAAGACAAATAAGATCAAGTGTCATACATACCAAGTTGATAGCTTCCACTTGCTCAATATTGCAAATGGCAAAATATTCTGAAACGCAGAAGCTAGTAGAGCCAGCAACAAGATTACTATTTAAAAGGTGAAACATGAAACTGAGACAAAATCATGCAAAAGACTTTTATAAAATTTTAAGAGCAATTTCACAATGTAAAATGAAATACATCCCTCTAAAAAATTAATATTGAAAATTTTTTGACAAAACTTGAATAGAAAAAAAAAAAAAAAAGTACTTCAAAGCATGAATTTTCATTCTTCTCTAAAGCAGACCGGTTCTTTAGATCGAGATAATGCAAAGTGATGGATTGGTTATTAGTTCTATCGTTATTAGTTCATATTATGGTTCATCAATTAGTAATTACATCCAATTTCTTAAAAAAAATTACTAAACGTCATTAAAAGTAAAATATTGAACTTTGAAATTAATTTTAAAAAAACATAAAATCATTTCAGACATACTGCAGCTTATCGCCTTAAAGAGTTGGCCTTTTTTTTAAGGTCGAATTATCTTAGTCCTCATGACTCCCTTAAATCTCAAGAAATCAACATTCCAATACAAAATTTGGCCCTTGACAGCAAAATTTTAGAAACCAATTTGAATTAATTTTTATAGAAGTTAGTCGGGACCTTGTTTTCCTGCAACAAAATAAAGTAGAAAAGCTGTTTTTTAGCTTATCTCTGATTCCGAAAACAAACAAAAACAAAAACAAATATCGGACTATTTTTTAACAGAAGCAAAAATGGACATTCCCCTTTTGAAAATTTTGTATTTTACGGATTCACACGTAGAGATATTGACAATACACATAAAGTTAATGGTATTTCATAACTATTTATTATTTGATGCATATCCCGACATAAGAAGTCCAACGGGAGCGATGCTTGAAATAGCTATCCATAAAAAAACTCCAGTACCAAGATCAGCTAGAATAAGATCTAAGTGTGGCTTTAGCCATTCTCTCCCTAACAGATCAATAACAACAGCCCAGTTTATCATTCAAAATTCCTAAGAAATGTAACCCTTAAATGGTGTTCTGCAATTTTGGAAAAGACGTAGCAGAATACAAAGAAAATAAACAAAAGAAGTGAAAGATCAGAACTGGGTTCCTTTATTAATTGAGAAAAGAAAAAAGGAAAAGATCAAAAAAGACAAAAAAAATAGAGAAATAAACCTATCTTGGAATGATGGGACTTGAACAGCTTGAAATGTCTTGGAATAAGCTGAGAACTTTACTCTTGAACAAGGAGAGAAATTCAATCTGAAATTTCTGAAGATTTTGTCCGGCAGTAGAGGAGAACAAGGAAAAGAGAGAAAGGAAGGGGAAAGGGAAAGAGAGGGATAAGGAGAGGGAGCGGGAGAGCGGAGAGGACGAAGGAGAGAAGCTGAACGGAGGCTGAACGGCTTAGGGGCAGGAACAAGAACAAAAATATTTGGGCTCAAAAAAATAAAAATTTTTTTAGAATTTCGTTTATTTTATAGATTTATTCAAATTATAAAATTATTCAAACAATTCTAAATTTATAAATAAAATATTAAGTTTTGGAATTGTATTGAAAAAAAAAAATAATAAGGCTTGAAGGTAAAATATCTAAATTCTAAAGTTTTCAAAATTTTCTAGGGGCTCGAGCCTACCCGAGCCCTTGACTAGTTCCGTCCCTGCTTAGGGGTAGGGTTCTAGGGCAAGCCGCAGCCAGCGAAGGATAAAGAGAGAGGAGAGCGGAGAAAGATGAAGAAGAAGACTGAAATTGGAGCGATGAGGGAGTCAATATTTTGTCCCAAACTTACGCAGCGACTACGTAGTGACGGATTCGGTAGCTAGATTATTAAATTTTGCAGCGAAATATTCCAAGCGAAAGTTAGTCGCAATTATTTTAAATTTAGTTCTATGTGGAAATATTTTTAAAATTAGTGACCGAAAGAAAATTCGATCGCAAAGCTGATCGAAATTTTTTTGGTTGTGCTCACGGGTCGCGATTCGGTCACAAAATAAGCAGTCGAAAATATTCGGTGGCTATTTTGTATTTTTCTTGTAGTGGTATACTTATCTCTTGATAATATTACTCTAACGAGTTTAATGCTTGCAATAGTAATTTAATTGGTATGATATATTTGTGGATCTAAAAAAAATTCGATCAAAAATTTAAAATCTTTATAGATATTCTGTCCTACTCAAAGTTAATTAAAAAGACATAGTACCTTTCTGACGTTTTATAAATGGAAATCAATATTTTCCCATTTGACAATCATTCATAATATTTAAGATTAATTAGAAAAAATTGTACTTTTATATTCTATTTTGTAAAAGCAAATTTTACTTGAATTGGGTTTTAGTTATAAAAAAAAAAAAAAAAAAGTAATGTTTTACTTTTAGACCCGGAGAAAAGTAAATTATTTGTGCACGGATGTAATATTTAAAATATAAAAGGAAAGAATTATTTTTAATCACAATCTAAGTAAAGTTTAAACTATTTGTGAAATGGTATGTGCAACTAGGCAGGAAAAAAGTTAATTATTAATAGCAATACAAATAGACTAGTTCCTTAATTAAGTGGTCCAATAGGATATGCTGTTAAAAAAATCAAATGACAATTTATTGATTTTTAATTTTGAAAAAGAAGTGTATTTTGATCTTGGAATTTGTTAAACTTAAATTAATTAAAAAAAATTTGAATCCAAAATAAAAAAGAAAAAACTTTCCATTTGGAAAACCGATCCAATTTGAATTATTATATATATATTTTGTGTTTATGAGTGAGTGTGTTGGAGACTCTTATTAAAATAAGAAAATAATAATTAAAGGCAAAAGTATAGGTTAGTGAATATGGGCAAAAGGAAGGGTGTTGTGTTATAGTTGAAGAAAAAGTGGGACCAAAATGAGTTGGAAGTGCTGCAAAGTGCAGTTTGTATCACGCGAGCGGGCGGGCGGGCGGGCGGGCAGTTTGTTAAACTCCTCACATGATCCACGAATCTACGCCTTCTTCTACCCTTTCATTTTCAACCTTTTTCACTCTCTCTTTTCCTCTTTTCTCCCTTCTCTATTCTTTCTCCTTCCTTATAACCATCTCACTTTCCCTTCTTTCATTACTACCTTAATTACTCCCTAAACGGTCACCTCATATAAATATATCTTCTAATACAATTCTTTTATAATAATTTTATTAATATAAAATATTATAAAACAATAAATAAATTTTACATATTAAAAAATAAATTTTAAAACAAAAATTACTACTGAAAAATATATTAAAAAATATACTACATAAGTTTGAGTGCTCCTTAAGTCTTACGTGATTAGACGTTATTTATAAAAGCTTTTAAGTCATTTATTTATTTTTCTTTTTTTTTTTTACTTGAATTTCACACCCCCTTTCATTAATATTAATTATTCAAATTTTAAAAAATTTAATAATAAAAATACTTTTTTCAAATTAAAAAGTAAAAACCAATCTAAATGGGAATCGATAAAGTACGTGCAAAGATATAAAAGATACGCGCGAAAAAACTTCATTTTTCCTCCATCACTTTCTCTCTCACCTCTCTCTACAAAATTCAACAGTGTCTTTCAAATTCTTGAAGAAATTCAAGTAAAACATGCATGATTTTAAAGATTTTATTGAAAAAAATTCCATTTTCAGACAATTAAAAATAGTATATATTTTCCCTAGTTTCGGCCCAACCGGTTGAAATTAGGGAGCAAAAAAAATTTTTAAACAAATATATTGTTTAATTTGATAATAATTTAGTTGAATAATTGATGATTAATTTTTTAAGAAAAAAACCTAGTATTATAACATATTCAACATAATAACATAACTTTAAAAAATCAAAATTTCCTAATTTCAGTCAGCTGGACCTAAATTTTGCAATAATTTCAGCTGGATGAACAGAAATTATTGCATAATTTCGACTCGGAGGGTCGAAACTAGGAATTTTTAAAAATTTTCAATAATTTGATCGATTTTTACCTTTAAATCAATGTTTTCTTCGAAAAGTTTTTCAAAATCATCCATATTTCTTCAAGAACTTCAAGAAAATTCAAATAATTTTTAGAGAGAGTTGAGAGAAACAATTTTTAGAAAGAGAAAAAGTTGAAGGGAAATAGTTTTTTTAAAAAAGTTTTCGGACGTATCTTTTAGACCTCTACACATACTTTATGGTCCCATCAGGGTAGCACATATGCGCTTTTGAACTTTAACTTTCTACATTTTTTACTTATAGAATAATAGTGTTATTTTTTGCAAAAATATTATATATACAGACTAATTAAAATTATCTTGTCAAAATCGTAAAAATTAGATTTCATTTAAAAATAAAACGAACATGAAAGTGAATTATGATATATATATATATATACTTCTCGCGATATTAATTAATAATGTTTTATTTTATTATTGAGTCCCACGAAAGCTGTACAATACATTAAAATCGAATAAAATACATGAAAAAATTTTCGTATCTGTTGGGTGGGAATATGATCTTCTTAAATTATATTTAGTCACATTATTCATAAGATTGATACTTTAAGTTCTTATTTCTATAAGTTTAAAATCCAAATATGGTTAGACTACATCACGTAGAGATCAAATATATTAATTAAATTAATAACGTGAATTAATATGTTTTAAGAAATTCATGTGGTAAGTCATATATGACAGAATTTTCCATGTATGCTTGCTTCCCCTCAGTAGGCAATTGCTCCCCACAAGCTAAATCCTCACTTTAGAAAGCCTTTCCTAAAATAGTAAGACATCTATCTCAAAGTTGGTGTTCATATTCAAACAAATAAAACACATACAAGTTAAAAAATAAAAAATGAATCTCTGTATCTTGCTCTGTAAACAATATAATGCCATCAAATCCTTTCCTCATTTAGTTAAAACATGGTCCATGCACTAATGTCATCTATTTGTCACTGAACCCTAATTTAGTATATAAAAAACAAATAAAGACAAGGGCATATCAGTCATAAGAATCCATCACAACCTTTTCAGTTGCTTCCTTTATATATGAAAAAAAAAAAAACCTCATCCCCAATTATTTGTACCCAATTTTTTCCAAGTTAAATAAAATAATAAAAAGTATTTCAAAAATAATTAATTAAATAATAAAGCATCCAATTCTCAAAGTCTAGACTAGTATATAATTTTGTTTCTTCTTCTTTATCCCTTATTATTTCCTCTTCTTGACTCATACATACTCTTTCTTCCCTTCACACACAAGCCAGAGTTTCTAGCAATGGACGGAGGCGGTGGCGGCCATATTCCTCAAGGGCTGAGCCGGGAAGAATTTTCCGAGCTAGAACCGCTGATTCACAGATACCATACCTTCGAGCCAACTCCAAACACGTGCACATCTCTAATAACACAACGCATTGATGCACCGGCGACGGCGGTGTGGCCGTTCGTTCGCCGATTTGATAATCCCCAAAAATACAAACACTTCATCAAAAGTTGCAAGATGATCGGAGATGGAAGCGTCGGAAGCATAAGAGAAGTCACCGTTGTTTCCGGACTTCCGGCATCGACTAGCACGGAGAGATTAGAGATTTTGGACGACGAAAAGCATATTTTGAGTTTTAAGGTGGTCGGTGGCGAGCACCGATTGAACAATTACAGATCGGTTACTTCTGTTAATGAATTTAATAAAGAAGGTAAGATTTATACCGTCGTTTTGGAATCTTATATAGTTGATATACCGGAAGGGAATACGGCGGAGGATACAAAAATGTTCACCGATACGGTTGTGAAATTGAATTTACAAAAGCTTGGAGTGGTGGCAATGGCTTCTTTGCATGGAAATGAATGAATTGTTGCGGCTGAAGACGGCGGAGGTGTGGTTGCGGTTTCTTCATAAGGTTTTTAATTATATTTTATTTGAAAATACCATTTATTGATGGTTGTTGTGAGGTGGGATTGGTTTGTGTAATTTATAATATTTAATTTCTTGTTTTAGGTGATCATATAGGTGTTTGACTAATTAATTTATAATTTTTGTTGAGTGGATATGAAAATTCAGCCATAGTTTTTTGGGCCATCATTCATCTAATTGAAGAACTGAGCTGCATTTTGTTTTTGTATTTGGGATTGAAATGATTGGCTGCATTGGATCACAGATTTCTGAATTTACAAAGATTTGTTTTTTCTATAATTTTTCCTCCATCTTCGTGTCATGAGTTGTGATGTATATGCACACTTACAACTTTCCTTATTTTGCAAACTTACAATCTTTCACACATCGGTTTATTTTAATGTGTGATTCAAGACATAGGTCTTAATGTAAATAAAATTTTTAATTTAAAAATATTAGTGTCTTTAAAATTAATATAAAAGTTATTAAATTTAAACTATAATATATATAATAATTTTTATATTAACATGTATTTGGATATGCATGTTAGAAAGACCTCCATACATAAACTAACACTTCCTTTTTATACAATCGTGAAGAGAATATAACAAAACTATCTTGTTATATACTAGTTTAAAAATTAATATAGTAAGTCCCTTTAAAATTGGAATGCATAAATAAAATATGAGTTTTTTTAACACAAGATTTGGGATATATATTAATAAATATTAATATGAATTAACTTTTCAATTTATAATATAAACTATATTTTATATTTTAATATTTTCATTCATATTTTTTATCTTATAAAATTTATCACACTTGAATTATTATATTTAATATATTTTATTTGTATTAACGTGTGTTAGATAAACCCTTAAAATATAAGAATATTTTGTCATAGATCCACTCTACTAATGGAGAAATGGGCCCTTGGACCATATGAAGACACTTATCCAAGTAATTAATACTTTGTTAAATCCTTGTTTCCATAATTGGGGAGACATGATCTAAAAGGAGATACTATTACAAACTATGGATTATATGAGTGATGTGATTCAATATAGTATAAGAGGTTCATATTCTCAAAGTGTGCACTGAATCCAAAAGATGATTTTTCTTCGGTTTACCTCTTTTAATATTTTAGGTAAAATTTTTATCTCTTTTAATAAACATTTATGATGTATCTTTAATTCTATTCATTTATATATTTAATTTATTTCATGCTCATTTTTTGTCCATCTCATATTTATTAATTAAGGGTAAAAGTAAAAGGTAGTATTTTATCCGGCCAAAGTATCATTTCCTTTAAATTTATATGGGTCACCTGAGAAGGTGACACAATTATTAAAAAAATGATTATATTATCTTAGTTAAAGATTGAATAGAATAAATTGTTCATACTTATTATATGAGCTATTAAAATTATGCCTAAGAATTTATTAAATCAATTATACCATTACAATAATAGTAAATAGGAGTGTATACACACACATATACACACATATATATGTCTGTGAGTGAAAAATCTTGCATTTACACTATCTTGATTTATAAAAAACGACAGATATTTTCAAACGGAAAAAAGTATATTCTTTTACTTTTGATGTACATTTTGGAATGAGTTAATTCAAGTCTAATTTTTAACATATAGGGCTAGATTGACCAATGTAATTAGACCACTCGTGGATGTCTAGTCTTGTATTACTTTACATACCTATGCCAGGTTACCAATGTTGGACCATCCACAAATATACAACTCTGCATAATTTCACGCTCCATACCATATCAACTTTAAGCATGATGGGTGTGTTTAAGAATCCTACATTGAGTTGGTTAGTGAAAAGATAAGCTCTCCAAATATCAGCTTCACACCTGGGTTGAGAATCTCCCGATACATAATTAGAGAAAATAATTCCTTTTTAAGTTTGAACAATCTTCGCCAGCTAGTGTGTATTATATATATCTACTTTCTTCTCTTAGCAATTCTAGTATTACAAAATGTAATAGGTGGGATATTTTCAATTACTTCAAATCGTTTGGAGTTTAACTCTTAAATAAAGAAAGATATTATTACTTTTTTTTATAGAGTTTATTTTCTCCTTTACACAGTTACAATTATACTCAATTTGATTGTTGATGCGAGCCCTAAAAAGTAGTATATCACCCCTTGTATTTTAAAAAAAAAAAGTTTAATTAAAAAAAGTTTCCATCTTGTTTCTTTCCCTTACTACAATTAATTTAATATGAGAACTTGAGTAACATTGGTTTGAAATACCCTAACTTGCAACCAGCTGAAATGTGGTATAAAACTACAAAGGTCACAAGCCTAATATTAAATTATTTGAGGTTTAATTAAGTAACGAATCCACTTATATATGAATAGATTTTCATTGCTTTATATATAAGTTATTTTGTCTATTCAATCTTCAAATGGGATTTGCATGTGTACTTCTTAATGTAGAAAGGCATTCTAATATTTTAGCCAGCTGCAGTTTACCTACCAAAAGGATTAATATACCACATTGGCAATTTTTCGTTAGGTTTCACACAATATTATGTCAAATTTTATTTTGGAAGTCACTTTTTAAATTATAGATAATTTAATTCTTATAAAATTTAAAAAATGAAATATCTTAAAACTATAAATACTATTACTGTCAATCAGAAATATAAATTCTTTTGAACTATGTACACACGAATTATAAAAACCTTAAAAACAAAGCAACTTTTGAATTAAAATACTATTTATACTCTTTCTAAATAAGGAAAGAGATAGATAATAAGAATAGAATAAATGAATAAAGAGATGGAAAAAATGAAAAGAATACTTATAGAGAAAATAAATACTCCTTAAAAATATAAAATAATTTATACTTTTTACCATTATCAAACAACTTAAAAAGACTTATATATATATATATATATATTTTGAGGTCAAATACTAATACTAGTAAACAAGTTTTTCGAGATATGAAATTCAATTCTCTAATGCTTGTTATTAGAATGATCAACAACAGTAAGGGGTTTCCAATATATATATATATATATATGGGGTGTTATTCTCGCACTCAGAATCGTCAAGTATATTCTCTAATATACTCTTTAGTATATTTTCTTATTAGTAATTCTCCTTTAAAGTTTAAGATTTATCTTTTATTTTATAAAATTTTTATTAATAAAATTAATATAAAAGATATGTTCTATCGAATATACTTAGACGATCCCGACCGCTATTCTCAATAGGCTAATAACATTTCCAAACTATAAGATAAGTTTTTTTTCCCAATATATGTGGATCCAATTCATAATCTTTATTATATAGGAAGCACCCGTAATCACTAAATTACTAGTTACTACATTGCCCTAAGATAAATTATCAGAAGCTATTCATAATTTTTGGTTCCAAAGTGATTGATTACCACTAAATATGGAAAATGACCCAATTTATAAAAAGTGCATTATTGGTTTTCGCTACTTTCTTCCGAAAAGAATATAAGTTTTTTTTTTTTTTGGGAAAAAAAGGAATATAAGTTTTTCTAAATCTATTTTTAAGAATTTTAAATTATGAAAATTATTTAAATTTTTGATGAATTTAAATAAGTAAAACTTTTTTGTTATCGATATAGTTTGACAAAGATTTTTTAAGGGATAATTTGATCAATTTAAATTTTTTAATGATGTTTTGAGGGGTTTTCCAGACTTGAGTGCAAGATTAAAAAAATGGGGTTTGACAATTTGCAGCCTTTTCCATCGGTAAGCAACTTGTAATTAATGGGTTGCTCGCATGTTTTTGGGGGGTGCTAAGCGCTCGTGTGGCTTCTTGAATACAATATGTCAACCCAAACGCCATGGAAAGAGATGGATGTTGAGATACTCGTGAGTTAAGTTAAAAGGCAATGGACACCTGCTTCACATATGTAAACTTCCCCATGAGACAGATAAAGGTTCAAGCATGAATCAACTCAATTTCATGCTATTTTTAAAATGGATATTTTTAAGATATGCACGAATAAAAATTAATTTTTAAATTTAATATTTTAGATTTTAAAAAAGTAACCATAAATAATAAAAACTATTTAAAATTTTTGAAAAAATAGTCACAATCTTATTTTTTTATTTTTATGTACTTAAAACTATTATCATTCACATTTCTATGACCTACTATCACTCACCATAACACTTTCTAGTAAAATAAAGTATGTGAAATGTTTGTCACACTTTATCAAAAGGTCGTAGCTAGCTCAATTAGCGTAACTCTTCTTACTTGAATCCTTCATTATTAATGGAAGTTCTCAGGTAGGGATGGTAGTGGGGCTGAGTTTTGGTGTAGGAACCCAGTCCTCTCCCTTATCCACACCTGCCCTACCTTGTTCCCATCCCCGTATTTAGTATGTGGGGAAGAAATTCATTTCTATTATCAACCCAACTCTCTTTAACTAATTTTCATCTCCACCCATCCCCATAGGGGAAGATAAAATCTAGTGCCATGCCCCAAACCAAGTAGGGAATTGGAGACCCAAGTGATGAATCGAGTATAAATTTTATACTACCTATTACACATATACACAACAAAATCAACAGAATTAAAATTTTAAAAATGATACAACTAGAAACATTGAAACATTTTTAAAAAGTCTAGTTATGTTAAAAAAATAAAATATGAGTTCAACAAGCTTTAAAGTTCAAACTAAAATATAGTTCAACAAACTTCAAACTAAATAGTAAATTAAATATTCAATAATATAAAATAATAATCTTTTGCTTAGGGCTTTCTAATATTCTAATATATATATATATATATATAATAATTGGGATGAACGAGGATGGAGATCCTCATTCCCGCCATCCCAATATTGGAGCTGATAGAATACACCACTATGAAAAAGGAACTAATTACCAATAGCATAAACCGTCAGCGTCCCATCGAGATGAGCTTTGTTACCGACGGTATACCGACGATAAGTAAACTATCAGCTATTTTTTGTCAGTAACAACAACTACCAATGTCATGTCGTCGATAAGACGGATTTTCTACCGACTTATCGACAGTTTTTTTGTTTTCGTTATTTATTTTATTATCGACAAAAGCTCATCGTCGATAACAAACATCGGTGGATGTATCGATGATTTTCCTATCGTCGGTAAATTTCACCGACGGCCTTAGCACTGATATCCAGCTCCTATGAGCTTTCCGTAAGCCAACTCATGTGCTCGGTAGTTCTTTTCTATGCATACAATCTTTGTAATCTAGGAGTTAACGGAAAGTAAAATATCGTCTTCACCGGTCTTTTTGGTTCTAGTTTCTTCTTCTTCCATCTTGATTTCCTACATATCTTGAATCAGTGACTACCATAAAACTTACATTCCGTTCTCTCGGAGTCCCCATTTCAAGAAAGCATACAACTATTGGAACGAACAGCAATCCTTTGTACGAGCAATCCTAAGCCGGATATCAATTTCTGTGTCGCGTACCAATCTTCGGACATATGATTGCCCCGCGGCAAATACTTCTTCATGAATGCACAAATATCATCATACGATTTTTTAGTCTATTGGTTCTCAAACTTAATGTATGATTAGCAATCGCAAATAACACTAAATGTCTATCATCCCCATCAACCAATAGTGTCTCCACCGCTTTTAACAGGTCAAATAACTTTTTCACGTCAAGAATAGGTGGTTCTTCACGATTGTTTCTATCGGAGGTAAAATGTTCGGATCGGCTACATCAATTATCATCTCATGATATGAGTTGTCTTCGGTCGCCAATAATTGTGAACATTCTACCCCAATATGAGACTAGAGTGAAGTAATACGTTCCGTAAGAATACATTCCTCATCATGTTGCCAGAGGTTTCCATCATGAGCTGTCCAATTATGATAACAAGGCACAAAACCCCACCATAGAAGAGGTTCACACACAACCTTGGAATGTATAATCTTCTTATTTTTACACTTTGAACACGGACATCTCAATGAATTTTCACTTCTATTATTGGATTCAAGACACTGACGAATAAAACAATATACTCAGTTAATGAATTGACTTGTAAGAACTTTAACCCCGGACCCACATTCTCTATACATCCAACTACAATCTGGTATATTTTCCATAGCTCCTAAGAATCCCACTGCAGAATGAATTGTTAGTTCCATAACTCCTAAGTTACGATTATGAAGTCTAAAAATTTAGATGTACTTCTAAGTCTTATAAAACTTAAGAAGAAAGCATAATAACTTAAGGCATTACATTCATTGTTATTTAACTTTGTAATTTAAGAAATAAGGATTATAAAATATTATAATTTCATCATTTATTATTAAATCATTAATTAATAATATAAGTTATTTATAAGATTAAAAAATTTTTGGCAAAGTTTTCCCTGTATTATGGATATTTTCCATGCACACAGGCCACTCAAACAGATACCAACATTGTTTTACACAAATTTAAAGAGTCAAGGCACCTTCATAAAACTACATGTACAACCTAAAGAGTCAGGCTTCCCCGTAAAACTATATATACAACCTAAAGAGTCAGGGTTCCGCTGTAAAACATATTTTAAATAGTCATGGCTCTCCCATAAAACTATAAAGAGTAAAGGCTCCTCCGTAAAACACAAAATTAAACTAATTAAACACATACCTCCATCGTGTGTATAATGCAAAGTATGTCACCAAAATCCACTATAAGAAACAAAAGAGAATAATATTAAATTTTAAACTTAAACTTAAACTACTTAAGCTAAAGTCGTAATTGAAAAGTATAATAATTTAACAACTTAAACTTAAATCTATACTTGTTTACAATCTTTTGTGGATTTATTAGTTAAACATAAGAGACAAGAAAATTAAATCATTTGCTTAATTTGAAGCGAATAAAAGGAACATGAAGATGAAAATGCAAGATATAGTCAAGCAACTTGCAAGGATGATAGCTATGAGCCAAGGTGGCAAGAAACCATTCCCAAAAAAGAAAAAAAGTTTAAGAAATTGACTATTATTTATGTGCTTGAAATTTAACATTATCACTTCAACATATTTTTAGGAGTTCATTTAGAAGTTGAAATTTAGATACTTGCAACTTTAGAAGTTGAAATTTAGATACTTACGGCTCTTGTAACTTTAGATACACTTAACATTAACCAGGTGAAGGATTGCAAAGAAAGGCTAATCACATTCACCAATTAAGAGTGTGTTTGGCGCTACATGAAAGCAAAGGTTTAATTGATTCCCATAAATAATATAAAATCAAATCATGCAAGATTGAGCTCATTATATTCCAACAATCATCTCGTACCTCTGGAAAAAGCTTGACTTTTAGATTGAGTTGTTCTAATAATTAAAAAAAAGTTTCATTTGATTGATTCGAAGCATAATTAGCGAGGAAAAAATCAAGACAATTACTTGATCCCAACAGCTAATAGTGAAGTAGCTAATTAGAATGATATAACTCAATAGGATAGGTCGAAGAAGACTCTAAGAAACAAGGAGATGCTTTCAGAAGTGAACGAATGCAAAGAAAAAATTTATCATATATATGCAGCAATCTATGCAATCGAACATTGAGTGACTAAATAATAGCTCAGAACTAAGATAAGAATGACATATATAGAATAAAGGTAGTTTATAACTAAAGTATATATACTATAGAATATTTGAATTTTCATATAACTTTAATATTTCTAAGATTTATATCCATTATCCTTTCTTCACACAATAGATAAAACTCATAAAACAAATATTATTTTTTCTCACTTTTTTCTTTTGAGAACAAAAGTGCAAAGACCAAAACTAAAGTAATATTTCAAAAACACCATCTTTATTTATATCTAGACTTAATGAATAATATGATACCAAATCAATCTTTCATATGAAACCATTGAAATTATTCTATCATATGAGTAAAAATATAAGGGCATATATTACAATAACAACCCTAAATCATTATTATATGTAGAGAAATAAACCATCAAGATATTTGTAATATCTAAACCTAAAACCCTAAACCCTAAACCACTAAAAAAAATAAAATATTTTTTCGTACATCAAATTCTCTTTATTCTATGAGTACACATTCATATAATTACACTTTGATTTGGTCATTCTTTTAATTTGTTGTCCATTCTTTTAATAAAGTTGAAACATAAATGTTTATAACACTCAAATAATAAGTTACTATTTATTAATATATAGATCCTTTTTTCACTCAAAATCCATATTAGTTTATATTTATACTCAAAATGGTGATTTCTTACATATGATAAATTACACTCAATACGGTGATTTCTAACATATTTTAAGCATACTTTTACACCTAATCCTTTTATTAAAAGTATTTTAATTCTTTTTTCTTTTTGTTTATTACTTCCAAAACTCTACTCTCTAATGGCATCAATTGAATCTCTGTCAACCATACTGCAAAAGGCATAGCAGACTATCTTGTGAACTTTACCACAATTTTGGCATTTCTTCCTGATACTTGGATTGATTTACTACCTACAATTGTACTCTTTCTTCCATGCATGTTTATTATTGATAAGCAGGATTTTGTTCTAGGAAATGATGTTGTCTTGCTATAAGTATCTCAGATAAATCAATATCTTCACACGATAAACTATTTAAACTTACTTTTCTTCTCACTCCTCCCTCCGTTTTACAAGATAGCTTCTTAAATAAAAAGACTTCTCAAAATATAAGTTACTTCACATATATTAAAAAGAAGTCAACATTTTTCTCTTAGTATTTCCCCTCTTTACTAGTTTAGTAATGTAAATATAAGGTCCATATACCAGTCACCATGTCTACACTATACTGTCCATATTTCTAAAGATTTTGAGGGATTAAGGAATCTAACACATAAACAGACATACTTAACCAATACTTACTATTTCCACGTAACAAAGAATATATTAACTTATGAAAATATTGTTCAAGAGATTGTACTTAAAAATCCACTCTAAGACAAATTAGATATAATTTGTGTACTTTCGCTATCTGTGCAGAATGCTTGCAGTTTTGTAATACTATGAAGTTGTGTATTGTGGTTGGCTACTAATAAAAGTTAACACAAAATTAAGCAGACTTCAAAATGCATTTATAATGTGATATTGTAATTCCAAGAAATTACCTTCATACTACTTTACATTTGCAATTCTTTTACTATGTGGGAAGAGTGCTGATGACAATCAAATTCAAGGCTACTGGTTTTACTATGTATATGTTTTTATGTTGTGTGTCTATAACAATGTACAAGTTGTTTATATTTAGCAATCACTAACTTTTGCTAACAAATTTATCAAATTCTTCTATTTCTCATTGTTATGGTACCAATTACTTCTTCTAATTGTCTTCTCTTCTCATTGTTTTTGCAGATCAATAGGAGGAACAATTTAGGAAAAAAATTAAACTATAAAATGGAGGGTTCAAATGAGTAGAACATCACCTAAATTGGCCAGCGAATAGAGCAGCAATGTCTGACGAACGTATGGCAGCTCACCTACAGAAGAAGAAGAACAACAACGGCAAATCATGTAGAAAGAGAGGCAAAGAGAGAGGGGAAATCAGTTCTTACCTTAAGCAGCAGCAACGGCAACACCGGCGGACGTCGACGACGAGGAGGGAGTCCCGTCTATGGTCTTCATCGGCAAGGGGCGGGAATGATAGGTTTCGAGGGTGGGGTTCTGAGAGTGAGAGATTTTGGGAGTAAATGGAGAGTATGCCCCATTTTGTAATTCTAGTCTTCAGTTACCGACAGCTTATTAAATTTATCAATTACCAAAGGTTTAGTTGTCGATATATCCGTCAGTAGTATAATAAATTTCTGACGGTCTAAAATTACATCACTATCAGCCGTTGGTAACTAAGCAAATTAGTTTACCTACGAACTTCTTCATCAGTAACTTGTCGTCAATTTCTAGCGCAGCTTTTTCCTCCAACTTTTTGGCTGGAAATGTGAATTGTCCGACGATAAAACCCTTCGCTTCGGTGTTCCGTCGTAAACACCGATGGCTATATTCCCGTCGGTAATTTCCGTCCGTAAATAGTTATTTTTTTATAGTGCATCCTAATCTCCATCTATGTCCCCACCAAACCGAGGTCAAATGGGTCTTGATGGGGTTGGTAGATACCCAGTTGTACCTGTTTCATTGATTTCCCTAGTCACTAGTTTGAGATATTTATACAACAAATATCGTTGCTGGCTTAATGCTGTTCAGAGAAGATTATTCGTAACAGATCATGAACTCAGTTAGTTAGGTAAAAGGCCAAAAGACCATATTTGAAAAGAAATATATTTTGACTTTTTTTCTTTTAGTGTAAAATTTTCTGATCATGTTGAAGGAAAAACCTAATTACTATTACATAAATCTAATTACTATTACAAGCCCCACAAATAAAAACACAGCGAAAGAAAGAAAAAAATTGCAGAAGATTAAATATTCACAAAAACAGTCTGATTCAAGAATAAATAAGACAGCCTGCAAAATTAATAAACTGTTAATACCAAAAGAAAAACAGAAAATATAAAATGAAGTTTTCACTTACCACTGCCGCGATAGAAACCGACGGTGGAAATCAAACCAAAGAGATGACCGAGGCAGAACAGATGAACGGTCACTAGGCAGATGAGCGGTCACTGAGCAGCGACAACGCCGCATCGAGGCGCCATGAGTAAGCGAAAGGTAGATTGGAAATGGCACCCTCAAAAATGGCCTCAGCGATGACAAGAGACACCGGCAAACCTCCTTCTCTATTTCTCTCTCTTTTCTCTCGGCTCACTCTCTCTCTACACATACCAAGGGACATGCAAAGGTGAAAAGAAGACCTGCAAGGGACAGAAACACAGAGAACGCCAGCACAGAGAAGAGCAGCAGCAGCGCCGCAAAAGAGAAAGCGAAAGAACCAGAAAGAGTTTAAGTAGAACTCAAAGAGACAGAAAGAAGTAAATGAAGAGACGCTCAAGAGAAGGAGAAAAAGAGACTACACAAGAAACGAGGAGGCAGGGGGTTTAAAATGAGGAGTCACCAACGGGCAGCTCCGGTGGCCGGCCCGGGCATCTCTTGACCCAGTCAAACCTACTCCAGCTGAGGCCCATCATCATTGGGTAAGGAAAAAAAAGGATTGGGCTGGAAAACTTAAGAAAATATTGGGAGAAGGTGGGACAGAGAGGCCTACAATCTCCACCTCGAACAATATTTTCCATCCCTAAGACGACTCAATTTGAGTCAAATTGTTTCCACATGAAGGAAGTTCCTGCAAAACATAAATTTGTCAGTGTTTACAATTTTAGTACCAAAATCTGCAGGATTATTATCAGTACTAATCTTGTCTATGTCAACTACACCACTAGAGACCTTTTCTCTAATAAAGTGGTATTTGACATCTATATGTTTCGTCCGTTCATGATAGACCGGATTTTTACACAAATGTAAACAACTCTGACTATCAGTATAAATAATAACTTTAGAATGTAAAATATTTAATTCACTCAATAACCCTTGAAGCCAGATGGCTTCTTTGATTGCTTCTGTTGCTTTGATATACTCAGCCTCGATAGTTGTCAAGGCAACTACCGACTGTTGTTGGGACTTCCATGAGATGCAATTACTCGCTAGGGTAAAGAAATAGGAAGTGGTAGATTTTCTCCCATCCTTATCACCTGCAAAATCAGAATCAGCAAATCCAATTAATTCAAAATCAGACCAATTGTGATAGTGTAAACCCTGATATAAAATTCCATTCAGATCACGTAGAAGCCATTTGAGGGCAGCCCAATGATCTCTTCTGGAATTTGACATAAATCTGCTGAGAAGGCTTATAGAGAAAGCAATGTCAGAACGGGTAGATATCATTGAGTACATAACTGAGCCTATGGCCATTCTTTAAGGGATATTGGCCATATCTCTTTTCTCACTTTCAGTTTTAGGACAGGTTTTGTTGGAAAGTTTAAAGTGGCTTGCAAGATGAGTTATGACGGGTTTACACAGGTGCATTGAAAATTTGGATACAATTTTCTGAAAGAAACACTTTTGAGATGGAAAGAGAGAACAATCAGATCTATCTCTTGAAATACTCATCCCAAGAATTTTGGATGCAACCCCCAAATCCTTCATATCAAATTCATATTTCAGCAATGATTTCAGATTATTGATTTTTGCTTTATGTCTACAAGAGATTAACATATCATCCACATACAGCAACAAATAAATAGCAGAATCCACATTATTACTAAAAAAATAAAGACAAATATCATAGTTGCTTTTCGAAAAACCAATTTTTGTCATGAAGGAATCAAACCTCTTGTACTATTGCCTGGGAGACTGTTTAAGTCCATATAAAGACTTTTTCAAAAGACACGCCATTGTTCCCTACCCTTTACCTCAAAACCTGGTGGTTGACACATACATATAGTTTCCTCAAGATCACCATGTAAGAAAGCAGTTTTCACATCAAGTTGTTAAAGATTAAGATCATAGAAAGCAACAAGAGCAAGAATAATCCTGATTGTTTTGTATTTAACAACTGGAGAAAAAATTTCATTAAAATCAATGCCCTCAACTTGTGAAAAACCTTTGTCTGGCCTTGAACCTTGGACGTTCGTTAGAAGACTCAGATTCTTATATTTTGAAAATCCATTTGTAATCAACTAGTTTTTGTTATGAGGGTTTTGGAACAAGAATCCAAGTTTTGTTTTTGTTTTTGTTTTTGTTTAAAGAAAACATTTCTTCTTTCATCGAACGTAACCATAAAACACGATTGGGACTTTTCAAAACCTCAGAAAAATATAAAAGTTCTTTTTCTTCCACATAAGATGCAACAGCAAAGGCATATGATACAATGTAGGAGTAACCATCCGAGAATGATCCTTGGGTACCCTACGGACTCGATCTCTAGCGAGTTGATAATCCCTAAGAGCTTTTTGAGCATCAGGATATTCTTCCTCCTCATTGGAACCATCTAGAATAGGATCAGGAGTTTCAGGAATACTAGGAAGAATAGGAGTACTACTGAATGGAGTAGAAGACTCAGGATTAGTTTCAGGCTCCTGAGATGAATCTAAGGAAGGTCAAGAGATGGCCTCCACCTCCACTGGAATGCTACTAGGAGTGGGACCACTAGGAGGATTATCAGAGATGGGTTTATCCTTAAGACAGGGTATCTCTAACTCGTTGAAGATGACATCCCTACTGATAACAACCCTCAACCCTGGTTCACCCTTTAACCACACTCTATACCCCTTTACCCCACTAGGATATCCTATGAACACTCTCTTTCTAGACCTTGGATCTAGTTTACCCTCTTTCTGATGAGCAAAGACTGCACATCCAAGACTCTCAGATTGGAAAGATTAGGAGGTTTACCATACCAGAGTTTTATAGGAGTTCTAAAGTTTATAGCTGTGGAAGGGGATCTATTGATGAGGTATACTGTTGTACTAACAGCTTTACCTTAGAAAGGTTTAGGAACACCAGAAGAAACTAGAAGACATCGAACCTTATCCATAATGGTACAGTTCATCCTTTTGGCAACTCCTTTTTGCTGTGGGTTATGTCTAACCGTTCTATGGTGTAAAATATCATGGGATGCACACAAATCAAAAAACTTCCGGTTACAAAATTCAAGACTATTATCGGTCCTCATAGTTTTTAGTTTATTTCGAGAATGATTTTCGGCAAAACGTTTCCATTCACAGAATTTTTCAAACGTTTGGTCTTTGGTTTTTAAAAGAAAAACCCATACATGCCTAAAAAAATCATTAACAATAGACAAGAAATAAACGTTACCGCTATAAGTTGGAACCTTTTCATTTCCCCACAGATCATAACACATAATCAAGAGGTGCAAAAGACTTGTGTTTGCTGTTGAAAAACTGATTTTATATTATTTTCCCAAAACACAGTGATCACAAAAATCCAATGAATCAATTTTGTCACCACATAAAGGATTTTGTTTTTGTAAATGATAAAGCCCCTTTTCACTAATGTGGCCAATCCTCCAATGCCATAACATAGTTTTCTCAGGGACAGTTTTTGAAATCATGCAGTGGAGTTGGAAACTGTTTTACCAAGAAGAATGTATAAAGTTTCCTTTTTAAAACCTTTTAGCATGACTAGGTTTTCTTTGCAAACACGTAAAATTCCATTTTTAGATTTAAAAGAGACACCCAAAGAGTCCAAATAACTAAGAGAGATAAGATTCCGATATAAGTCGGGCACGTATCTCACGTCAGTGAGTTTTTTAGTCACACCATCATGCATTTTTATGAAGATATTACCAATGCCTTTAATATCCCAAACCTGATTATTACCCATAAAAAATTTTCCTTGGTTTAAACGTTTGAAATCAGAAAACTAGGGTTTGTTAGGTGTCATGTGAAAAGAACAACCAAAATCAAGCACCTAGTGATTAACAACATCAGTACATGAAGGAGAAAGAGAAACACACAAAACCTCTGAAAACATAGAGTTATCATCTGACTAAAAAATGTGGGTTTTGTCGATTTTATTGCCTCCTTTACCTCATTATTTTTCATATGACCCTCTTTCCCGCAATAAAAACATTTTACTTTGCTTTTCTCTCGTGATTTGGAACGACTTTTGAAACGATGACTAGGACGTTCTCTCTAGTCAGTCCTTCCTCACACAAAAAGATTTTCACCATGAGATTTATTTTCTTTTTGTAAATCCAAATCTTTAGACCTCAAAGCATTTTTTACATCGGAAAGAGACAAATCATCTCTGCCATATTTAATAGCAGATTTGACATCATTAAAAGAATTAGGTAAGGCATTTAGTAAAATAACTGCAATATTTTCATCAGAGATTTTCTCTCCAACATGTTAAAGTTCCAAAATGATTTTATTTAAATCATCCATGTTTTCAGAAAGTGATTTTGTCCCGCTTATTTTGAAACTGAAAAGCTGCTCTTTTAAATAAATTTTATTAGAAAGAGATTTTCCCAAATATAGTTTTCCAATTTTGTCCAAATTTCAAAAGCGTTGTCTTTTTCATCAATTTCTAGTAAAACGTTACCAGTCAAATGCAAAGTGAGGCAACTATGAGCATCACCTAGTTTTTCTTTAAGAACTTCACCCTTCCAAGATTCCTGATACTCTTCAGGGCTACAAATAGCGGGAGCAATTTTATTTTGTACCAAAACTGCTTTCATTTTCCTCCGCCATATTATAAAATCAGATTTGCCATCAAACCTATCAGTTTCAATTTTTGGAACTGACATGTTTTAAAGGCAGATAGGTGTAATTTGGTGGCTTAGGAAAGATGAAAGATTTGAAAAAGTTTTGAATAAAACTGTCTGGATTTTTTTTCGAGAAAAACAAAGAGAAAAACTTTCAAAGAAAAACGGGGTTGTTTGTTTGATTAGGTTTTGTTTTGATGAAGCAAAACAGTGAAACACAAAGAGAGTACAAAACCTAAGCAGTAAACAGTATACAAACAGTATAACAAGATAAAAGGCTTAAACAAATAGTTTCACCAAACACCAGAAAAAGACAGCAATAGAAAAATTATATAAAATATATATAAACTTTTGAAATACAGAAAAACACGCCAAGTCATAGATACTTGAAATCTCATGGATTCAAGCCAAGCTTGGATTTTCGTTTTTTGAAAAAAAAAAAAAAACTGAAGAAAAACCAAGAATAAACAGAGGCAAAATAACAGTAACCAGAAACACAGGATAAAAAAAACCACAAATCAAAGTAATAGCAAGAATCGGCGCAAACCGTATCAACAAAAAAAAATAGAGATGAAAAACTGGCAGCAAGCCGAAACACAGAAATAGTAAACAGAAACCGGCGGCAAGCTGAAAACAAAAAAAAAACTCTGAAACAGTAAAGGTACGGCAGCAAGCAGAGCAGATGCAATAATAATAATAAAACTGTAAGAAAAAGAGAAGAAGAGGACTTCACTGGCCGGATCGAAAGATTGTTGACCAATGCCGGCACCGATGAGCCGAACCGCGGCTCTGATACCACTTGTTGAAGGAAAAACCTAATTACTATTATAGAAATCTAATTACTATTACAAGCCCCACAAATAAAAACACAGGGGAAGAAAGAAAAAATTACAGAAGATTAAATCTTCACAAAAATAGTCAGATTCAAAAATAAAAGAGACAGCCTGCAAAATTAATAAACTATTAATACCAAAAGAAAAACAGAAAATATAAAATGAAGTTTTCTCTTACCACCGTCGGGGTAGAAACCGACGGCGGAAATCAAACCAAAGAGATGACCGAGGCAGAGCAGATGAACGGTCGCCGGGCAACGGCAATGCCGCGTCGAGGCGCCGTGAGTAAGCAAAGGGTAGATCGGAAATGGCACCCTCAAAAATGGCCTCGGCCGTGACAAGAGTCACCGACAAACCTCCTTCTCTATTTCTCTCTCTTTTCTCTCGGCTCACTCTCTCTCTAAATACACTAAGGGACATGCAAAGGTGGAAAGAAGACCGGCAAGGGACAGAAACACAGAGAACGCCGGCACAGAGAAGAGCAGCAGAAGCGCCGCAAGAGAGAAAGCGGAAGAACCAGAAATAGTTCAAGTAGAACTCAAAGAGATAGAAAGAAGTAAATGAAGAGACAGTCAAGAGAAGGAGAGAAAGAGACTGCACAAGAAACAAGGAGGCAGGGGGTTTAAAACGAGGAGTCAGGAGGTTTAAAATGAGGAGTCACCAACGGGCAGTGTGGGTGGCCAGCCCGAGCATCTCTTGACCTGGTTAAAGCCTACTCCAGCTGAGGCCCATCATCATTGGGTAAGAAAAAAAAGATTAGGCTGGAAAATTTAAGAAAATATTGGGAGAAGTTGGGCCAAAGAGGCCTACAGATCATATGACTTAATACAAATTAAACAAAAGAAAAGGTTAAAAGTGGATATCATATTTAGAGTATTTCCAAACGGAGTTTAATTTTGGAGGTAATGAAGGGTTCAAACAAATTTACATTTGAAAAAAAAAAGTCACTAAGTAATGCACATGCCTCATTTTGTGGAAATCACTATTTCAGATGGTAGGAGCTATAAAAAATGAATAAACAAAAATTCAGATATATAAAAAATTTAAACAAAAATTATTTTTATTTCTCAAGAATCAGAAATAGTTAAAGGCTACTTATTTTTTACCTCCTTTAATGTTTCTTAGTTCAACAAGTTTTTATACATATTTTTTTCTAATTAGGTAAATTTTATTAGACTTAAAAAAATATATTAGACAAACTCTTTTAAATTATATTATGAATTTTCAACATCTCGTTTATTATACTCTCTCCTTTCCCGTTTATATTTTATAATATAATATATTTCATGCTTTTTAATATTCATTATAATTTTTCCTATTCTATCATTTTCACTTTATTTATTTGGTTTCTTCTCTCTCTTCATATCTCCCCCTTTACTAATTATGAGATACTATAGTTATAGGAGAATTTATTGTTCTCACAAGCGGTTCCGAGCAATATTTCTTTTCTATTTAACATACAAGAACTACTGAATTATTAGTATTTATTTTTTCGATTTCAATTTATCTTTTACTTTAAGACATACTATAACTTTAAAGAAAATAATTAAATTAACAATTTAAAAGTTAAATTGCATCATTACAATAATAGTAAATGATGTAAAAACAATATTTAATACTTACTTAATTTACTTAAAACATAAAGAAAAAAAAAAAAAAGTAAATTCAAGCCGTGGCGGATTTACGGTGGGAGCACCGGGCACGTGCCCCCACTCACCCTTACCAAACAACGATATCTTGTAAGTGTAAATTTTCCTGTCATGCAACTCCATTTTTAAATCGATTGAGTTTTAATAGATTAAAATGTTTCTTATTTTTCCTAATAAAAGGTAATTCATCTTTTGATGAAGTTAACTTGTATTGATTTAGTTTGTTAAAAAAAATTGTATTGATTTAGCAACAAAAAAGAGAGAGAGAAAAGAAGTCATTTTATATTACTAATTAATTAAAATATGTGTTCAATTTTAGGTGAATGACTTCTTTTTATGCATTTTTATGCATTGAAAGAGGGAATGTGGTTCAAACAGAAAATTTATGCTTTGGTAAGGAGTGTTTCTCCATTGAGCTACTAGCTTATCTCATGAATCCATGACTTTGAGATCTTTCTTAAATATAAGTGCTTTAATTAAATAAATTATTATTTAATATAAGAAATATCACATTTAATAGATATTAGAAGGAGAATATATCTCGTATTAGACAAGAAAGGAACTCTCAATCTTTCAGTTGAGAATATCAACTCTATATAATGTTACTATTAAATATTTATTTTAGATCTGTTAGCGAATTTAAGCGATAGATAAATTAAAACGAAACGGTTACTATATAAAAAATATATAAACGGTGGTTCACTATGAGAGGTCATTAATTGTTTCAGCTGCTTGGCATTGTGGAACAATGCACATGCATATAGAAATTGCAAGCTGTAGATGAGTAGCAAGACTTAAGGATTTGACTATGAAATGTTTAAGGTATAATAATCTTATCTTTATATTTGTTCAGTTGGAGTCATGGAAATTATAAGATAATATGCCTTAGAAGTTTTCATACAATATTATGGTCTTCCTTCTCATGTCCCCAATGTTTTCATATGGATGGATCCCTTGAACTTGCAGATATATATATAATTTAAAATGAATATTGATTTTGGAAAAAACTGTCTTTTCCTCTGCCTTTCATGCAGAAATTATGCACAAAAGAAGCCAAAAGCCAGCTTAATGCATTGACTATTCTCATACCAAACAGATTTTATACATATGAAGGGCATATATGGGATTACCTTTTTTTTTTTTTTAATTACGTTGGATATATAAAAATGTGAATCAAAATCAAGATTTTAAAATTTTGATTAGTTATTTAGTCAACGTTTTATATACACCTGGGATAGATAGAAATGTGAATCAAACTCAAGATTGGAATTAATCGTATATAAATAGGTTTTAGAATTTTGGTTAGTTTCTTTGTCCACGTGTCATAATATATATTATAGGGTTAATTACATTTTTCTTTGAAATTTATTTAAATTATAATTTCACCCTTTATTTTATATAAATTATAAATACATTGTTATCATTTATATTTTTATAACTTATAAGTCTCTACTACTAATTTCAATGAAAATATTTTATCAGGAAATAATGATGATGTGGTAAAAAGTTTAAAATCTCTTAAAATATTACTTTACAAGTTTACTTCTTATTTATTATATATTAAGACAATAATATCTTTCATTGCAAAAATTTGACTAATTAAAAAAATTTTAACAAGGGTATTATTGTCTTTAAAAATGATAATAAACAAGAAGTAAACTTACATATATTATAGAAAAATCTTAAATTTTTTACCGCATAATCATTATTTTTTGATAAATTTTTTTTTTTTGGAAATTAGTAGTAATTAATATATTATGAAAATATAATCGATAAGAATATATTTGTAATTTATTCAAAATAGAAGGATGAAATTGTAATTTAGACAAACATCAAGGGAAAATGTAATTAACCCATATAATATATATTTATATATATTTATACATACATATATATATATATATATAAGATTGGACCTACAAATGCTATGGGCATGGCTAAAGCTTCATATGTGAACAGCCCCAAAGCCCAAAACTTGGTAACTCCAGTTTTGATCCGACGCAAATGGGGGTGCATTATGATTCTGGTCCAACTCCACATCTGCCCGAGAGAAGATGCTAATTTCTTGATATCTTTATAGCAAAATGCCACCATAGAAATATATATATATATATATCTGTTTTTCTACCATTAAATTCTAGAGAAATTTTGTGTATACGGTTTAAAATTATTTTTAATTTTTTTTATTTATAACCAAAATCTTTTATTTTCATCAAGATTGCTGATCAACTGGTTTCAATCTTACTCTCATATGGTTTAGTAAGACCAAAGTCATGAATTCTCTTGGTCGATGTTGTCGACTTATAAAATTATACTTGTTTTTTAGTGGTGTTATTTTGACCGGTATGTTTATGCTTGTTATTCAATTATTCTGATATGTTAGATGGTGAACACGAAAGCCTGAACATGGGATAGGGAGATTCGCTGTCCTCATTAACGCCTTTCTTTTTTTTTTTTTTTTTTTTTTTTTTTTTTTTTTAAGAACCGCCTTCCATTTTATTTAGCAAAAAAATATTTTAATTTTATCTTTTAATATGTGTGAAATTTTTTCGACATTTCATGTATAACAACTTAATAATTTAATAACAGAATTTAATGTATTTTGACATATATATTACACATGCCACTAACTATATGTAAAAAATAATTAAATTCTTTAAGTTAAATTATAAAATGTACCAAAAAGAAAGCACCAATTTTACCGTGAATTAATAATCTATTATAAATTTGCTGTTAAAAATAATTTATGCCTAAAAAAAGATAAAATAAAAATTTTGGGTTAAGAATAGATAAAATAAAAGTTCAATATAATAAATAGAAAAATAAAAATAGTTTAAGGCTACATATAACTAATTTCTCTAAATTTTATTTTTACTTTCGGTGCCATTAAGCGTTTCAATGGTGAAGTAGTCCTTACGAATTTTCTTCGACATGAGTTAGATGTATCAAAACTAATCATATTACAATATTAAGAGTTTTATTTCACTAAGAGTTTTTTCTCATTGATTTTTATTTACAGTAAGATTTTTATAATGAGAGATATTATTTATGTACTGAATATTCAAGATAGAGTGTTGTAAAATTAATTTAAAGATAATATGATATCTAAGATAATGATATTATCTATATCCTGAAAAGATAGTTGATAGAGATTTATGAGAAATTAGTTATACATAACTGTAAATTTTTATTGTTTTTATTCATAGCAAATTGTTTTTCAATTTTTTATATATCCATAAACTTTTTACAACCTTAAAAATATGACAAATTATATTCAAGCAGCCGTTTTCATCATATTTTATGTATACCGCCACTTGAGCTCCTTATCAAGCTATATCTATCCAACTAAAACTAAAACAATATATTAGCAAATATACATCTTTATCATCTTCTAATACACATCAACTAAAACATTCTTCTTTATTAATATTTTACCGATTTAAGAACCAAAATGCCTTTAATAAAGGACTCGCTTGCATGACGCGCATGCCTAAAATGTGTAGGAAATCATTATATTGAGTATATACTTCGTCATACTAGTAAGATTGTAAATAATTTTAGGCATAAAAATTTTTTTTTAAAAAAAATTAAGTATGAATAGAAAAGCAATAATATCTTTTTAGTATATATAACTAATTCCTCGAATTTTATCCCATCTTTAGTTATGATAGAATCTACATTATGATTCATTCACATTTCTTGTATTCCTAAATCCTCTATATGAACAATGTTATAGACAGTAGTTATAAGCACATCGAAAAATAATAATAAAACCTATGATTTTTCCTCTCTATTAGCATGTGTACCTGAACTTCTCTGAAAGATAGTGTATATTTTTTCAATGTTTGATTGTTACAAATTTGCCTTCCGGCTACCAACAGAACAAACAACCACAGACCTAATTTTACTATTACAAACACTAATTACTATTACAGCTTTCTGAATCAAAGAAATAAAGACAGAAAGAGAAGAAAAACTGAGACTAAACTATTACAGAAATAGTCTTCTAGCCCCGGCGCCCTTCCTTCTTCAGATCCAGCCTCAACAGTGAACAAACAGTAATATACAGCAAATAAGAAAGAAAAGGTGTGAACTTTCCTTACCACGAGACCATCCGGTCTCGGAAATGGACACCGACGGTCGGCTGGCGAATGAGCTCCGCGAGTTCGGCTAGCCGCCAAGTTCCGCCTGTCCCGCTTCCTTCCGATGAAGAAACGATGAATCCCTCAGTAGCCGGTGGCCTCGGAAGAGAACTCTCTCTCGGTCTCTCTCTCTCTCTGTAAGAAGTGCCCGAAGGCCCTTTTACCTTTATCCTGCGGTCTCACACACGGTAACCCGAAGGTTAGCCGGCACCGACGAACAGGTAAGGTTCCCGAAGGGTCACGCACAAAGAGCGAACAGGTTTGGTCCGCTCGAGCGAAGAGAAGAGACGAGAAGGTCAAGAGGAGAAAGAAAGAGGCAGTGGCGGCACAAGAATGCAAATGAGAGGAATTAGGGCAAAAGCTGGAGAAAGAGATGTATATATAGCCGAGTCGCCTGGGCGGGTCGGGTTGAACCCGGCCCGCCCGGCATCTCTGCCAGCCCAACTTCCTATCACACACAAGGCCCACCAGGCTAATGTCATCATGGGGATAAATGGGCCAAAAAGAAATGAAAATATTTGTGAAAAATAAAGGGAAATTGGGCCTACTGGACCAACAAACTCCACCTTGAACAATATTTTCATCTAACTTTCGACCAGCAATGACTCTAAGAGAGTCAGCCTTCATCAATATGAAGGAGTTCCCTGCACAAAGAAAATTTGTCAGTTGTCACAATCTTAGTACCAAAGTCAGCAGGATTATCATTAGTACTAATTTTCTCAATATTAATTAAGCCACTTGAAACCTTTTCCCTAATGAAATGATACTTAACATCTATGTGTTTAGTTCTTTCATGATAAACAGGGTTTTTACACAAGTGAAGACAACTCTGACTATCGGTAAAAATCACGACTTTTGATTTTAAAACATGCAATTCAAACAATAAGCCCACGAAGCCAAATGGCTTCCTTAATTGCCTCGGTGGCAGCAATATACTCGACCTCCGTAGTCGACAACGCGACTACAGGGGCTGCATGCTGTGATTTCTAGGATATGCAATTTCCTGCCAAGGTAAAGAAATAAGAGGTGGTAGATTTCCTACCATCATGGTCACTGCATAGTCGGAATCAACATACCCAACCGAGTTCAAAATCATTGGACCAATTATGATAGAGGAGACCTCTATCAATAGTCCCATTTATATAGCGCAACAACTATTTTAAAGTCGCCCAATGGTCCCTCCCCGGATTAGACATAAAACGGCTAAGGAGGCTTATGGAATAAGCAATGTCGGGCGAGTGGAAATCATGGAATACATGATGGAACCTATGGCCATCCTATAGGGAATATGGGCCATCTCATTCTTTTCTTCCTCGGTTTTGGGGCGGGATTTTTTACGAGAGTTTAAAGTGGCTTGCTAAAGGTGTACAAACTGGTTTGCATAAATGCATTGAAAATTTGGATATGATTTTTCACGCAAAAAGGGTTTTCGGGATATGAATAGGGATCTATCGGCCCTATCCCTCCTAATATTCATCCCAAGGATTCTAGAAGCCGATCCTAAGTCCTTCATATCGAATTCGGACTTCAACAAGGATTTCGAGTGGTTGATCTTATCCCCTATGCTTACGAGCAATTAGCATATCATCAACATACGAGCAATAAGTAAATAGCGGTTTCAACATTATTGCCACAAAAAATACGAGATGACTATCATAGTTGCTTTTAATAAAACTAGCTTTCAACATAAAAGAGTCGAAACGTTTATACCATTGACGAGGTGACTGCTTAAGTCCATACAAGGACTTCTTCGACAAGCGAGCCATGTTCTCTTTACCTTTTTCTTCAAAACCCGGTGGTTGACGCATGTAAATGATTTCCTCAAGTTCCCCATGTAAAAGGCGGTTTTGACATCTAGTTGCTCTAAATCGAGATCATAAAATGCAACTAAAGCAAGCACTATCCTAATTGTTTTGTACCTAACAACAGGGAGAAAAGATTTCATTAAAATCAATGCCCTCTATTTGAGAAAAAACCTTTGGCAACCGAGTCTAGCCTTAAACCTTGGGGGGTTCATTGGCGATTCTGGCTCCTTGATTTTAAAAAATCCATTTACTGATCAATCAATTTTTTGCTTGGAAGGTTTTGAAACAAGAATCCGGGTTTTGTTTTTTATGCGGAGAGGACATTTCCTCTTCCATGGCAAGCAACCACAAAGATCGGTTCGGACTCTTTAAAACATCAGAGAAACACATAGGTTCTTTTTCTTCAACAAAAGATGCAGCAGCGCATGCATATGAGACAATGTAGGAGTAACCGTACCTAGCAGGTTTCCTAGTCTCTCTCCTAGCCCTATCTCTAGACAGCTGGTAGTCTCTTAAGGCTTGGGCTTGTGCCTCGGGATGATCTTCATCATCCTCGTCCCCGAATTTCTCGATTCGGGCGTGTTATTTTCAGGATGTTCATTAGTCGGGATATCCGACGTTCCACTTGACTCAGGTTGGTCGTGGGGTTGTGAAGACTCGGAGGTGTTCTCCACCTCCACGGGAACAATCCCATCAGTAGGGGGTTCACTAGGATTTTCAGGGTTGGCTTCAGCCTTTAGACAAGGCATATCTTGTTCATTAAAGATCACATCCCGACTCACAAGGACCCTTATTCCCGGCTCACCTTTGAGCCAAACCTTGTAACCCTTCACCCCACTAGGGTATCCTAAAAACACTCCCTTTCTAGACCTAGGGTCTAACTTACCCTCTTTTTGGTGCACAAAAGCAGCACACCCAAAAACTCTAAGGTTTGAGAGATTCGGTGGTTCACCGGACCACATCTCTAAAGGTGTTTTGAAGTTAATGGCTGTTGAAGGTGATCGGTTAATGAGGTAGACAGCTGTACTTACAGCTTCTCCCCAAAATGGTTTAGGAACACCTGAAGACACCACAAGACACCTAACCTTATCCATTATAGTACGGTTCATTCTCTCAGCAACTCCATTTTGCTGTGGGTTGTGCCTAACCGTCCTATGGTGAACTATACCATGTAATGCACACAAATCGGAAAACTTTTTATTGCAAAATTCAAGACCGTTGTCTGTCCTAATGGTTTTAAGTTTATTACCAGTTTGGTTTTCGGCAAGGCGTTTCCATTCAGAAAATTTTTCAAAAGTTTGGTCTTTGGATTTTAGCAGAAAAACCCAAACATGCCTTGAGAAATCATCAACAACGAGATAGAAAATAAACATTCCCACCATAAGTTGGGACCTTTTCGAGTCCCCACGAGATCACAATGCACGTAGTCAAGTACCGAAGTGGATTTGTGTGTGCCGACAGAAAAACTGATTTTGTGTTGTTTTCCAAGTACACAGTGGTCACAAAAATCCAGAGATTCGATTTTGTCACCACCCAAAAGGTTTTGTTTGTGAAGGCAATGTAGTCCCTTCTCACTGATGTGGCCAATCCTTCAGTGCCACAACAGAGTCTTTTCAGGGACTGTTTTAGAAACCAATGCAGATGCATCTAAAATAGTTTTTCCAATTAGATGGTAAAGACCATCCCTTTTAAAACCTTTGAGCATGACCAGTGCTCCTTTACAAACTTTCATAGTGCCATTTTCAGATTTATAAGAAAAACCATTTGTGTCAAAAACACCAAGGGAGATTAGGTTCCGACGGAGGTCGGGTACATATCTCACCTCAGTTAGTTTTCTGGTCACCCCATCATGCATTTTTATGAAAACATTTCCGATTCCTTTAACTTCACAAACATTATTGTTGCCCATAAAAACCTTTCCCTGATCAAGGGGTTTGAAATCTGAAAACCAATGTTTGTTGGGAGTCATGTGAAAAGTGCAGCCTGAATCAAGGATCCAGTGTTCAGAAACAGAGGAAAGGGAAGAAGACACACACAGCACTTCAGAATACATAGAATTACCATCTGATTCAAAATCGTGTGGTTTGTCATCTTTATCGCTCCCTTTACCTTGTTTACGTTGTTTTTCCTCTTTGATCCTTTTAAAACACTTGTTTTTCATGTGACCTTCCTTGCCGCAATAAAAACATTTCACTTTCTTATCACGTGATTTCGACCTCCCTTTACTTTTAGAGCGGTGACTAAAAGATTCCCTCCGGTCAACCCTCCCTCGCACGTAGAGGTTTTCTCCGTTTGATTTATTTTCTTTTCGTAAATCAAGATCCTTGGATTTCAAAGCATTTTTAACATCAGCAAGGGTCAAGTCGTCCTACCGTACTTAATAGCAGACTTGACATCGTTAAAAGAATCGGGTAAAGAGTTTAACAAAATAACGGCAACATTTTCGTCAGAAATCTTTTCACCGACGTTTTGTAATTCTAAAACAATTTTGTTTAAATCGTCGATGTTTTCCGAAAGAGATTTCGACCCGCTCATTTTAAAGCCAAAAAGCTGTTCTTTTAGGTAAATCTTGTTGGATAAAGATTTTCCTAAATAGAGTTTTTCAAGTTTGGTCCATATTTCAAAAGCGTTATCTTTTTCATCTATTTCTCTTAACACGTTGTCGGTTAAATGCAGGGTAAGGCAACTATGCGCATCACCCAGTTTTTCGGAAAGCACTTCGCCCTTCCAAGATTCCGGATACTTGTCAGGGCTACAAATAGCGGGTGCGGTTTTATTTTGGACTAAGACCGCTTTCATTTTTTCCCGCGCCACATTACGAAATCGATTTGCCATCAAACTTGTCGGGTCTCAGTCTTTTGAGCGGACATGATTAAATGGCAAATGAGAGTAATGTCGGCTAGACAAAATGAAAGGTTTGAAAAAGCTGGAAGTTTTGTCCCAAAAATAAAATTGCCCGGATTTTGCTTTTGATGAAAAAACGTAAACGATTCGATACGTAGTACGCGAAAATAGTTTTGTAGCTAAAACAGCGCAAAAGTACTCACAAATTTAACCAAACCAGAAATAGCAGAAAGCACAGAAACAACACAGTAGAATTCAGAGCAGTTTATGCAATTAAAGAAAACCACCAAGTCACAGATACTGGGTGTCTCTTGGACTCCCAGCCAGGCTTGGGTTTTGTGAATTTTCCAGAAACAATTGCCAGAACCAGAACTCAGAATAATGTACCGCAGTTAATGAAACAGAAATAGGACCATAAACAGAGACTGGAAAAACAGCTTGAACAAGAGCTAAAACAGTAAATGCTTTAGCAACAGATCTGCAGAAAACAGTAATGCCTAACAGGTTTGCATAAACCGCGAACAGAATAAGCAATCAGCTTAACAAACAAAGACGGATTCAATCAGTTTAGCAGACGAACAGTCACAGACATCACAAACAGTAATAGCAGAAACAGTAAATAAGGAGAGAGGGTTAGAGATTGTCCTGTTCGTCAGATCCCGCCTGGATCTGACACCGAGTGGTAGCCGGATAATAAATCCCAGCAACCTTGCTCCGATACCACTCATTACAAATTTGCCTTCAGGCTACCAACGGAACAAACAACCACAGACCTAATTTTACTATTACAAACACTAATTACTATTACGACTTTTCCGAATCAAAGAAATAAAGACAGAAAGAGAAGAAAAAGCTGAGACTAAACTATTACGTAAATAGTCTTCTAGCCCCCAGCGTCCCTTCCTTCTTCGGATCCAGCCTCAACAGAGTGAACAAACAGTAATATACAGCAAATAAGAAAGAAAAGGTGTGAACTTTCCTTACCACGAGACCATCCGGTCTCGGAAATGGACACCGACGGTCGGCTGGCGAATGAGCTCCGCGAGTTCGGCTAGCCGCCAAGTTCCGCCTGTCCCGCTTCCTTCCGATGAAGAAACGATGAATCCCTCAGTAGCCGGTGGCCTCGGAAGAGAACTCTCTCTCGGTCTCTCTCTCTCTCTGTAAGAAGTGCCCGAAGGCCCTTTCACCTTTATCCTGCGGTCTCACACACGGTAACCCGAAGGTTAGCCGGCACCGACGAACAGGTAAGGTTCCCGAAGGGTCACGCACAAAGAGCGAACAGTTTGGTCTGCTCGAACGAAGAGAAGAGACAGAAGGTCAAGAGGAGAAAGAAAGAGGCAGCGGCGGCACAAGAATGCAAATGAGAGGAATTAGGGCAAAAGCTGGAGAAAGAGATGTATATATAGCCGAGTCGCCAACCCGGCCCGCCCGGCATCTCTGCCAGCCCAACTTCCTATCACACACAAGGCCCACCAGGCTAATGTCATCATGGGGATAAATGGGCCAAAAAGAAATGAAAATATTTGTGAAAAATAAAGGGAAATTGGGCCTACTGGACCAACATTGATAATTTATAATTAAAATTTCCTAAACAATCAAAATAAACAACATAGAGCTAATTGCAATTTATTAAATACCTGCAAGCACCACAAGATGATACAAAATCACTTTTTTTTTTTTCCTTTTTTCTTAAAAATGGATCCTGTATATTAATTGTAGTAAAAAGTATATACAAATAAATTTACAATGCCATACTATCAGCTAATGGTGCATGCGCATGAACCTTCAAAAAAATTCTGAAGCAAGAGCCTATGTGTAATTCAATTTTGCAAAGAAATCCAAAATATACAAACCATGAATAACCTATTATAAATATTTATAGCTCTAAACACAATTCCACTCAAACTTCCTCCATCCACAACCATATTGCAGGAATTGAACTTTCAATCTCTAAATTAAGAAGCCTCAAGTCTTGTGATTTGAGCAAAGCCTCTCGCAGACATATGACACCTCGAGGGATATGTCTTCGTAGAAATTCAAAATCTACATAAATACATGCCTTTTGACTCTTTATTTTCTCAGCCTTATCCTTGTCAATAAACAACATAACTATCCACCTTCAAGTATATATTAACATTTTCCCCCTTAATAAATAGTATATTTCCCCTCAAATATTTTTCAAAAGTAGAATAGATCTATAAACATTAATTTGTTATTTTTTGCTATCTGAACATTTTATTCTCGGTGGAATAAATACTTTAGTCTATTTTGGCTGTTAACCATTTCTTTTAAGGTGAGAGCATTCTCGTTCATAAAGTACCTATTCTACCAAGACTAAAATATTTGGATACCTAAAAGTAAAATATTAATGTTTATGGATATATTCCACTTTTAAAATATTTATGGACCTTCTCACAAGAGTATGCTAATCACACTTCCGTTGTTTCTTTGGACTTGCTACACAAACGGTTACGTCATCTCTCTAATTCTGTGTTAGCAAAATTTAATAATTCTGTTTTGAATTCTACCAACTCTTCTTTATCTAAACCTTGCACTGATTATTTTTGAACTAAACAAAATCGCGTATATCTTTTCCTATGAGTGAATTTATAACTAGTACTATTTTTGAAAAATATGCTAATCCTTCTAATTAAAAAACCCACAGCGTCCACTTTCAAAAAAAATGTTTGAGGGATAAAATATGCTAATTCCTCTAATTAAATTAGTCGTAGTGAGATTAAATAAATAAACCACAATTTTAATGCATTCCCAAAACTAAGCAAGTAAAGATGCTTGAAGGAATAAGGTTCTTGTTACATTTAAATATCATGAGAGAGAAAGAAAGATTTTAACAGTAAAAGTTTTGTGCCATTATCTGTGCAGACACTCTTAATTGTTCTATTGAATTGGGTTTTGATGAGCTTGAAGAAATGTTTGAAAGAAGGACTAACACAACTCTTATTGGCAATTAAATAAACTCAAGTAGCACGAGAATGGTTATCGACTATAGTAAAAAAAAAAAAAGATAAACCACATAGATTTGTGAGGATAGGACCCCCAAATATCGTAATAAATCAAATAAAAAAATAACAATAGACATAGATTAGCTCATAGGAAAAAATATATGCGATTGTTTAGTTTGAACAGACAGTGTAAGGTTCAGATAAAGAAGAGTTTGTAAAATTCAAAACAGAATTATTAAATTTTGCTAATACAAAATTAGAGGGATGGCCTAGTTGTTTGTGTAGCAAGTCCAAAGAAATAACGAAATTGTAGTTAGCACACTCTTCTAGGAAGTTCTATAAACATTTTAAAGTGGAATAACTCTATAACCATTAACTTTTTTACTTTTAAGTACTCAAACATTTTATTCTTTGTAGAATAGGTACTTTATTGACAAAAATGCCCTCATCTTAACCACCAAAAGAAATGGTTAACGATCAAAATGGACGAAGTACCAATTCTACAAAGAATAAGATGTTCGTATATTAAAAAATAACAAAATAATGTTTATGCACCTATTCCACTTTAAAAAAATGCTTGAGGGAAGAACTTACCATTTCGCCTTTGATTTATTGCATCATCTAATTTAGTTTGGAATATTTTTGTGGCATTTACTGCACTTTTACTTTCACTTTTCCTCAAGAGCATTCATTATTTGATGATATCTTGGACAATGCAAAATTAATAAGTGCATGAACGCAGATTTCATTTAGAAAAAAATATATCCTTTCTATTAGCTTTAATAGAATGAATATACCGAAATTACCATAACCGTTTAGCCTATGTTTATATACTATTTAATCATATAACACTTATTTCATAGGAAAAGAGTGAGTTTTTTTTTTTTTTTTTATATTTAGCCCCTTTTTAAGAAATAGCCACTAAAATGGCCGCAACTAATTTTTTTAATCTCAGTTTGGCATTAACGCACATGTTGTGTGTATCATAATTAAAGATAATGCACATAGCATATGCATTATCGCTAATCACCGATTTAATTTCGTGATTATGAGAGATTACTAATGTGGCGGTTGACTTGGAGGGTGGCGAGTCAGCTAGATGATAATGCATCCAGCGTATGCATTATCAGTAAGAATAATGCATATGCCATATGCGTTATTCTTATTGATAACGCACATGCTGTGTGCATTATCATGTTCCAGCGACTTAAAACAAAGCCCTAGTCATCTTCATCCTTCTTTTTTTTGCCAAAAAAAACCTCCGGCGAAAACTTTTCCTCCCTCTTTCCGCCGCTACTTTGGTCCTCCTCTCCGTTGTTGCTTCCTCTTCTTGCTTTCCTTCTCTTTTTCTCTTGCCCTTTTCTTTCCTTCCTTATCTTATTCTCTTCCTCTTCTCCTTCCTTCTCCCTCTTCTTCTTTCCGCCGCTGGCGTGTTCAAAGTGTACCGTGGAGTACAAAGGACGACAGAGAAAGCTCATCAAAAACACAACATTTGAGTTCAATTTATTCCGACCTTCAATAAATTTCCTATTGTTAAGTTTTACTCTTTAAATATTTTTAATCTTTTTGCATGCGGTGTTGATTTATATTATTTATATTAAAATTGTTGTTTTGTGTGATTGTGAATATTTTTTATGAATTTTATTTGGTTATTTTATCAATTTATTATAATTTATTTTTCTAGAGATGGGTTTCATGAGTATTTTCAGTGCTTGTTATTCTTGACAAATTTGTACATATTTGACCATTTTATTAAAATAGTTGCGTGTTTCTATTGGAAATGTGAATTGAGAAATGTGCTTTTAATAATTTTGCTATTAAGATGATATGGGTTAATTTATTTTGTTTTTTAAACCCTAAACCCTAATTGTTTATTTTTGTTGAACATTTGTGAGCATTTATATTGTTCTAATATTCCGTATAAATGTATATTCTAAGAAAACTGTTTTTATTGTACTTTTTTGTTTGAAATAAAAAAGAATATAACCTTCTCTAAAACTATAAACTTTAAACCTAGAAATCCTAATCTAAAAAATTCTAAAAAAAAAAAAAGACAATTTGTAATTTAAAAAAAGAAAATTTGTAATGATAAAAATTAAACCTTAATCTTTAGACCGTAAACCCAAAAAACTCTAAACCCTAACCTTAACCTTGAAACTCTAAACCCTAAACTCTAACCTTGAGATCGTAAACCCAAAAAACCTTCTCTAAACTATAAATCTTAAACCCAGAAATCCTAATCTAAAAAATTGTAAACCTTAAAGTGTGTACTTAAAAAAAATAATTTGAAATGATAAAAATTAAACTCTAAATCCAAACCCTTAGATGTAACAAATGCCGAATACTTGGGCATAATAGAAAAAATTGTAATAACCCCAGTTCAAGCAATTTATAAGTTTTTTTCAAAGTGTTGTAATATTTTGGGGTTTCTATTAATGATATTTCTTCTAGGTAATTTTTTTATAAATTATTTTACTTAAATTGGTTATAAATTATTATAGTAAAATTTACAACAAATAATAAAAATATAAAATATCTTAAATTACTTTCTTCGTACTTTTTTTATAAAAATTCTCCTTCTTAAAATAGTTATAATTATTATCATACATTAAATGACATAAATAAAAGAATACTTTGTCTTTTTTTAAAAAAATAATAATAATTATACGTTTTGCCAAAAAATTATAAATTTTACAAAAAAAATTATAAGTTTGAAAAAAGTGATGTGGCAGACAACGCATATAATAAATGCGTTAACAAAATAGAGCACTTCCTGTGTGCGTTGTCTGCCACATCGGATAATTAGGGGCAGAATCTCATGTTTAGTGATAACGCACACAGCATGCGTGTTATCTTTAATGATAACTCACACACTGTGTGCGGTACGGCCAAAATCTGGTTAAAAAAAATCGTAGCCACTTTAATGACTTTTTTCAAAAAATTGACCAAATATAACCAAAAAACCAAAAAAGTGAGTATAGAAAATAATACTTATTGAAATGAGTTCCAATCACTTAGATTTATCCAAAGCTTCCCCTTGATTTTCTACTCATAAATGTTCTAAGTAGCTGGGGATACTTGTATATTTTTGTTTTAGCTACATTTTAGTAAGGAAAGTTACTCTAAATATATAATATAATGAAAGTATTTATAAGAATCTCATTAAGTATTCATGTATGCTATCTAATAATGACTCTAATGAGAAAGGAATATTTGAAATATATGTTTTCTTAAGGAACATTTATCATTATGCATTTAGCATTCAAAAAACGTTTTGTTTCAAAATTATCCTTATTTTTCCCTTCTTCCTTTTAAACCACTCCAAACAAGTAATCAAACAAAGAATCAAAGCAACTACTTAAACTACTTAACTGCTTAACCACATAAACTAGTTAACTTAAAATATGCACAAACACACTATATATATGTGTGTATATATATATACATTTTCATACATACACATATAGTTATACATATATATATGTATATACATACATACATATATGTCTATATATGTTTATGTATATATGCATATGTATATGTATGTATATGTATATGTATATATATATTAATTTCACACTGTTTTTTCTCCTAAAGCGATCAGTATTTACATTTTTCCTTGCTGGAAAAATTTTTTATTTTTGTCCTGCATCAGTTCCGTATTAAAGCAAGTTAATCCTAGTAATTTTTTAGTAGAAGTTTTTGGAGAAAAATCAGTTCTTTCTTCTTGAAACAGTCCAAAAGTTCAATCTTCCTTAAAGAAAAGAAAATCTTATTCTTTCAATTTTTTGCAAAGCGATACATGGCTTCTATATCCCAAATTCAAAGTGTTGAAATCTATGCATGTTGTGAAAACGAGAGCCTGATGAAGAAGAGGATGATGATTTCTTGAATGACCTCCGAGAACTAGAAGATGAAGATCTAGATGATGAGGTAGATAACGTCATTACTTTTTGTTCTAAGACACATTCTTAGTGCACCTATACAAAAACAGTGAAGATTGGAGAAGAACATCTAGTTTTCAAACTCTAGTTTGTTGTGGGGGTATGACTTGAAAGCTAATAATTGATGGAGGTAGTTGTATAAATATAGTATCTGAAGCTACAGTTGAAAAGCTTGAGCTACCTACACATTTCCATCCAGAATGGTATAAAGTGGTGTGGATTGATGGTACTTCTATCCCCGTGGCTAAAAGATGTTTGGTAAGCTTGATTCATTACCATTGTAGTGATGCTATTTGGTGTGATGTCATTCGAATGACTTTTACATATATTTTATTGGGTCGACCATGGCTCTATGATCAAGAGGTGATATATGACAGAAGAAAAATAAATACTCCTTCAATTTTAACAAGAAGCAAATTGTTCTAAGGCCATTGAGTGCCGAAGATATGAGAAAGTATTGAGTAAAAAAACCTACTAGGATTGAAGTTGTTGTGAAACAAGAAAATTCACAATTCATTGGACAAGAAGCTGAACCAGAAATTAAAAATAAAATGATGATATGTTTACTTCTTTGGCATTGCTCGAAAAGTCAAAGGTCTTCAAAACAAATCCTATTAACGACATTCAGAAAAATGAGATTGATGTTGAGATGTCAAAAGAACTTGACAAGAGTAAAAGGGAAGCATATCTTACCGCTGTAGTTAAAGGTGACATCTTGACTGAGGGAACAAAACTAGGTTTGGGAAGCATAACTTTGAAGTATGTAGTTAAGGAATCCACAAAAACAAATTGCTTGGCACCTGAGATATTTGTGCAAGGTCATAAGAGATACAAGCTGATGAAGGATTCTAGTCACTACTATTTTGAGTTTGATCTAATTCTTCCTATAGAATTTTACCGCACTTGCAACCAATCTTCTCTATTTTTCCTACTTCCCAAGTTTCATGCTAGGAAAATTCTTATCTTGAATACTCAATGGGCATTTACCTTGAATTTCATCTTGCCGTTCTTTAAATCTCAAGGACAAGTTTTTTTCAACCGAGGGAGAATAATATGGAACGCAAAAGCGTCCAGGATTTGGAAAGTTCTAAGTCAAGCAATTACTTTATAATTTAGTTTTAATCCTAATTTAATTAGGTTCAAGTCTTTTATTATATGTTCTTTTCTCAGAAACATTAGGATTTGAAATAGTTAAGGAGATCCTAGTACTAGAGTCTATTTAGAAAGTTTAGGATTGCAGTATTTTATTTCCTAAATTCTAGATTGGTATTTTTATTTTGAATTCTAGTTTGACTAGAATTCATAGTTATGGTAGGTTTAGAGTTTTTAAAGTGTCATTTCCTAGATGGTTTAGGTTTTGATTTTTGAGTCTTTAAATAGAGGAGTTCTTAATTCTGTTATGTATGTTTTACTTATTGAATTAATAGAGTCTACAGAAGTTTTTTGTATTTCTAGTTGTGTCACGCAATCAACGCCTAGGATGCGACACCTTATGGTTCCCGGGAGTGGCGCCTAGTTTCTTCTATTAGTGTGATACTAGGGGGTTTATCCCAAGAATCCTAATCCTATGATGACTAGGAGTGTGAAAAACTACCAGCCAAGGTACACAAATAGAGGACGTAATGAGCTGCTCAATCTAACCATGGAAAAGGTCGATGCTTTGGAAGCCAAAATCAATGAATTGATGGCTGCAAAAGCTGGAGTTAATGGTGATGCAACTAGTAGTGGTACTAAAGGTAATGGAAAACAAGTTGCAGAAGCTGATGACTCTAAAGATTCAGGTCCCTTGGAAGAAGAAAATGTTGAGGACAACTCAGTCCAATCTATAGGGAGGCCACAGGGTACTCTTCTAGGTATGGCTAATAACATTCTTCACGCGGGAAGGTATATGAATATTGAAGTTCAAGATGTAGCAGGGGGATATTACGAAAAATGTGTATATTGATGTTCCAAATTTTTATGGTAAGATTGATCCACGAGCTTTTCCAGATTGGTTTGCAATTTTAGAAAGGTTCTTTGACTGGTATAACATGTCTGATGAGAGGAAAATTAGATATACAATTATGAAACTCGTTAGACAAACACAAATATAGTGGAGTGAGAAAGAATATGATCTACAACTTGCTAAAAATTATTCAATGACATAGGAAGAGATGAAGTGGGAACTGAAGCAAAAGAGTTTACACCGATGTTTATCAACAAGATCTCTTTGATGAACTTACAACTCTAAGGCAAGGAAGTATGACCGTGATTGAGTATATGAATAAGTTTGAGAAGCTGAAAATTCGTTGCAAAGGAGCTGAGGATTCCCGACAGAACTTGTCTCAATTTAAACAGGGACTTAGGCCTGAAATTCAAAACCAGATGTTAACCCACCAAATTAACAATATAGATGATGCATTCCAGCTAGCATATATGATAGAAAGAAGCCAGAAACAACTAGTTAAGAGGTTTCCTTCTCAAGTCGGGGAGGCTACCACTACAACAAAAAGTACATGTAGTGATATATCTTTTAGGGAATTTAAAAAACAATGGCTCAGTACGGATTTTCCCCACATTATTTTGAATGCCTTAACAGACCCCCTATCCTAACACTTATCCCCATCTGCAAAAGTACTCAAACGTCCTAAAATATTTTGGGTCTGAAATGAGAAGCGGGAAACTTGACCTCGTATGTTTTTGGGAGAGTTTTATTTTAAAAGAATATGATAGACAATATTTTAACAGTATTCTCCTTACTTCAGAAACCATCTTCCTCTCTTCACCCTGCACCACTGCAATCCTCTATCCACCACCGCAATCCTCTATCCGTGCTACTGCAATCCCTCCCATCTCACTACAGTCGTGACTCCAGTAACTTTTCCCTCTTCTCCAACTAGCTTCCCCTCCCTTGTGACGGCTTCTTCCTCTGCTTCAACAAGCTTCTCGCGACTCCGGTGGTTTGCCCCTCTTCTCCAACTAGAAGCAGGTGATTCTCTATAAAAAATCCATGGAAGCTGTCACTTATTGTTGTTGTTTGGTTAAGGCTAAAGTCACTTCTCTTTTCCCAATGCATCAGCGATGATGGGGAGGGATTTGAGCCCCCTCTGAATATTTTTAATTCTTCCTAGTAATCTCTCTTCAACGCAGTCGCAACAAAGGGCATCAGTTATACGGTTTTCACCATATATTCCTATGCTTTCTTTGGCCTTGTTCTTTTTTCTTTTTGCCCTCATCTCCCAGAGGTCTCTTCTTTTCCTGTTTCTTTTCTTTCTTCCTTCAATTCATCCCCAATTTGGAATTAATTGGATTTTTTTGTATAAATGTAATTTTGCTGGAGAAGCACCTCTCTCTATTTGATTTAAACATCGACTGAATTAGGACATTTTTTTCTTGTACTTCTCAGGTATGGTCGCCTAGCTCTGATTTATTAATTAACTTGAAGGATTCTTTGTTTTGATGGATCTAATTAATCTGATTCTTGTGTTACTAAAAGTTTCTAGTTGGGAAAGTAATTCAATGTTTTCTGTGTATTATTTTACATTATATACTTGTCAACACTTGTGACGAATCCTAAATGAATTATAACTAGGAAACTAAGTTCATGTACAGCTAAGAAACTAAATATACATTATTTAGAATTTATAAATGTAATGGTATGGGGCGAGTGGCAGGCACATGATGATCACAAAGCAGGCCAGATAACCACTTCAATTCACACAAAGTCATAGCCATGGAGCGATATTCAGCCTCAGCGAAAGTATAAGAAACGGTATGTTGTTTCTGAGTCTTCCAAGAAATAGAAGAGCTGCTAAGCAAAATAAAGTAGCCAGTAACTGAACGGCGGGTAATTGGGTAGGTAGCCCAACCAAAGTCATAATATTCAGTCAGTAAAAGGGGAGATTTAGATTGAAGAGAAATACCACGACCCGGAGTACCTTTGAGATATCGAACCAACCGGAGAGCAGCATCCCAATGTGCAAATCGAGGTGCGTGCATGAATTGAGCAAAGATGTGAACTGCATAGGCGAGCTCAAGTTGTGTGAGAGTAAGATATATTAATTTCCAATAAGTTTGCGATAGCGATCTGATTTATCAAAATAATGACCTATTGTCTTAGCCAACTGATGATTAGGTTCGATTGGAGTAGAAGCCGGTTTGGCTCAAAGCAAGCCAGTCTAAAAAAAATCTCCAAGGTGTATTTATATTGGCATAAAAATAAACCCGAAGGATTTCTGCAATTTCAATTCCCAAAAATATTTCAAGTCACCTAAGTCCTTCATATGAAAGCATGTATTCAAGAAAGCTTTGAAAGTATTAATAGAGGACAGTAAATTCCCAGTAAGTAATAAATCGTCCACATAAATAAGAACACATAAGAAACTATCATCTTAGGAATATGTGAAGAGAGAGTAGGCCGCATAAGATTGAGAAAAAACCACACTTACAAAGGGCGGCAGTAAGCTTGGAAAACCAACATTAAGGGGCTTGACGAAGGTAATACATAGACTTCTTTAGAAGACAAACTTGTCCACGGGAAGAAGGGTGAAAACCAGGTTGTGGACGCATATAAAATTCTTCTTGAAAATCTCCATGGAGAAAAGTATTGCGGACATCTATCTGATGTATAGGCTAGTTTTAAGCGGTAGCAACAGAAAGTAAGGTGCGAACCGTGACCATTTTAGCAACAGGTGCAAAGGTGTCTATAAAATCAATGTCGGTCATTTGTGGTGTTGTTCAAGATCACCAAGCGGGCTTTATATCGCTCTATGGTGCCATCTGCTTTATTTAATGTAGAAGATTCATTTACTTCCAAGTGCACGTTTTTCGGGGGGTAAGGATGTCAAGGACCATATACCATTTTTTCGAGTGGATCTATTTCTTGTTGCATGGCAGTGTGCCATTTAGGATTATAAGCAGCTTCAGAGTAAGTGGTAGGTTCTTTCTGTTGCAACGAATGCTAAAAAAATGCCTGTGCAAAGGAGAAAATTTTGCATAGTTCACAAAATGTGTTATAGGATAAAATGACATACCTGAGAAGTCTGAAGAGGAGGTGGGAGCAATAGAGGAATGAGATATAAAATATTTCCATACGGCATTGCAATCAAAATCTCGAAGTCGAGCAGGAGGCCTTTTAATGCGAGAACTTTTCCTAGTACCAATTATATTTATGGGCTGGCTGAGTGGAAGATGCGCTGAGCTGTAAGACACTACTGAAGCAACTGGATCAGAAGATGCTCCTTGGGCCGCTGTTCTTGCTGGATCGCATGTAGAAGGGTTGTCTGCAACCAGGTCAGACGCAACTTGGCTGGGCAGGAGTTTCTGGGTTGCGGTTGGACGGGGCAGGGGTGTCTGGGCCGCGTCACTGGATGGATGAGACGCATCTGGACAGGAGTGTTGCTGGGCCGTGCCACTTGTTTGAGGAGATGTCACTAGGCTGGAGCTTTGCCGGGCCTCTGGTGTGAAGTTTTGCTGGGACTGGGCCGCATCACTGCTTACGGTTGGGCCATGTGTTTCTGGTCCAGAGTCACTCATTGCTCGGTTGCTTGGGCTGGAATTTCTGGGCCGATTTGTGAGTATTTTGTGTGCTGTCTGTGTGGACTTGCTCATGGCAGAATTTACTCCCCCTTTCTGGTGAGCCCAAAATTTGTTCCTGAAATTGTACAATTGTGCGAAGTCCGAAATACATTGCAGGATGTCCGATTTTTCTTTGAATGGAAACTTGGACTCATTAAAGATTAATCTCTGGATAAAATGAACTTCTCCTTTTGCAAATCATAAAACAGCCAACCTTTCTTGTTAAAAGGATATCCAAGAAAAACACAAATTCTACTTCCATGTAGCATTTCATAAGGAATTTTTCCTTGTAGCAATGAAGAAGGTGTGCAATTAATAAGATATCCGGCCGTCAGAACACATTCTCCCCAAAATTTCGTGGGCAAATTTGCTTGAAAACACAAAGCCCGCGTGACGTTCAGAATATATCAATCCTACCATTTTGTTGTGGGGTCCCAGCCATTGTGGTCTGAGCCATGGGCAGAAAAATATGATTTTAGACATGTAAATTCTGTGCCATTGTCGCTTCGGACTATTTTTACGGTTTTGTGAAATGGCGTTCTGATCATGGCAAAGTAATCTTTTAGAATAGATGCGACTTCATTCTTTTCAGAAATTAAATATATCCAAATGGCTCTAGAGTAATCATCTAATATGGTAAGGAACAGTTTTGTATAGTCCCCACAAATCACAATGAATTAAATGAAAAATACCGCATGCTTTATTGTTACTAGTGGGAATTTTTATAGCTAAGTTTTAAACTCAATACTTGCAAGTGCACAAGATCAATGTAATACAGAAGTATCAGGGCATCGAACCACAGGGAAAGGCTTAACTACTAAAATTACTATCTTTCTAAATTAATTATACAAAAGAAGAATAAATTTATATTATCTAAAAATTATTCATAAATTAATTAAAACGAATAAATAAACTAACTCGATTAAAGATAACAGGAGGTTAACCAAAGAGATGATTTAGAACCTTGAATCCACCACTAACCTATATAACAATGATTTAATTTTATTTAGGAGAAAAGACTATACATTGATGTGGTGATCTAGGCTACAAGTTTCAATTCACTAAAGAAAATACATTGTGCCTAAATGCATGACATAATCCATCTAACCATTAGCATAACTTATTCAATTCTATGACAAAAAAAATCCAAAATTAGCATGAACTATTCAATTCTAAAACCCACAATATAATTGTAAAAATCACATATCTCTCATACTCAAGACTACAAGAATCAAGCATGGATAAAAGTATCAATTAAACCAAACAATTGTTCTACAAGAACAATCACAAAGCATTAATTGCATTAAACCAAGAAACAACCCAAGATATGCAATCACATAAATATTATAATAAATCTCCCGAACTAAAATAAACCAAAGTTACATAACTAGGGTTTCATCAAGATTCTAAAAAGAAAATTAGTTCATGGTTAAAGAAAAGAAGGAACCGATTTATTGAAGTAGTTCATGGCCCCTTTCTCACTTGAAACTGCCACAGTTGCCGGAATTTTTTTGCTGCTTCGTGTTGCTGCTGCGTGTCTTCAATTTCTGCTTCAGCTGCTTCCTCCCCACAATTTCTCCTGCTGCAGCTTGTGTTCTTGTGCTGCTTCAATCTTCAGCTGCCTGCTTCAATCTCGGTTGCCGCAAGCAGCTCTTGGCTTTTTTGTATTTTTGTACCTCTAGCTCTTTGCCAGTAGCTGCTTTTGTTTTCTACACGTGTTGCCTTTTTTCTGTTTTCCTCTCTCTCCGCTCTCCCCAGCCCCCTTCTTTTTCTCTCCTTTTAAAGCTGCATCTGCCCTCTCTTTTCCTTTTTCTTCCTGGTTTCCTCCTTTCCTAATTCTCTTTTTCTTCTTTCCTTTTCTTCTGGTTGCCGTGGCTTGCTCGTGGGCTTGCTCTTTCTCTGTAGTAGCCTAATCCCTTTGGGCCCATTTGTAAATTTTTTTCCTTGCACAAAAAAATAAATTAATTAAACTAAATTAAATATAATAATTATGATTAATTAATAAATAAAATACTTTGAAAAGCTAATAATTCAAACGTAAGGTGTTTATTTGTGTCAAAAATGGACTCTATCAGTTACTTAAAGGAAAACAGCCACGAGTTTGTTTAGCACGCAAACAAATATTGCAAGGAGAGTTCTAACTCTAGACTTCTTAGAAAACCACAAAAAAGTATTCACCATAAAATCTGAAGGGTGTCCCAACCTTATATGCCATAATGTACTTGAATCGAGAACGGTGCTAGATAAAGCATACAATGCTGATAACTGCATAGGTTTGTAGAAGAAGATCCCATTCCTTTGCTCACCCACTCCAATCAGCCTCATCGAGATACGGTCCTGTATAACACAAAAATCATCAGAAAAGGCGATAAAACACCAAGAGTCACGGGCCAATTGAGATAAGGAAATTAAGTTGCATTTAAACTCAGGAATTAAAAGCACACTAAGAAGTTTGAGCCCATAGTTTAAGGAGACCATTCCTTTTTGTAGAGCAATTGCCTTAGCACCATTAGGAAGACCAATAGTATATGGGTAGATATTATTTAAATTTGGCAAAAAATCTTTCCTACCAATCATATGATGAGAGCATCCTAAATCCAAAATCCATAAATCTTTTATACCAGATAATTTTTCAGATTGAGTGGCATTTGTGTTGTTTACAATGGTCAATAATTTTGACCATTGTTCACTTGTTAATTGTGGGAATTTTCTAGAACCTTCAGCTGCAAAAGGAGCCAAATTTTGAAGTCTCGGGTTTACAGCTGTGGAGTTTTCTTCTTGAAGTCTCGGGTTGCTGTGGATACCGCCATCTACCCCAGCTGCTCCTCCGTGCCATGCAACTGCGTTCGCCCAAGCGTCAACGGTCTTTCCTCCAGCTGCTTCTTGGAGCTACGTTTTGCTGGCGCTTGTTGCTCGGCCAAGGAAAATGCAATTTCAAGATCTGCCGCCGTGACTTGCTCCAGCAGTCACCATTCCTCTGCCTCTGCATCTGATTGGAGTCCCACAGCTGCCGCCGCTGTTCGTTGTGTTCTTGGGCCACCACTCCGGGTAACCGATGAGCTAAAAGCAGGAAGAGATTTCGTTTAGGGTTTAGGGTTTTTATCTATAAGAAAAAACTCAAACAACTTAAAAAGGACCTAAACTAAATATCCCCACACTTTAAACTACATTGTCCTCAATATGAGGGCGACAACCATACAAAAACCAGAAAAACGAAAAGACTAAAAGAAAAAATAAATAAAACAAAACACATGCACTGGAAGCAATCCCAGAATGAAAAACCTAAACTAAGCATCAGGTTCTAAAAATAAAAGAAAAATAAATGCACCCACACCTAGAGCAATATAAAACCAAACCCTACAACAAAATTAGACACCCACCTACATAAATCCACTGTAGACCAAGCACACACACAAAACACGGCCATTCAGTATAACCTAGAATAAAAATGAGAGCTAGTCCAGAAACCCAGAGAACGTCTTAGAGTAACAAAAATCGAGCTCAAAAATTACTCTAATCTGCCCACAAGCAAGAAAAGTTAACCGTAGATAACAAAAGGGCCGAAATAAACTGAAACAGTTAAGTAAAATAACTAAAATAAACTGAAATAGTTAAAGGAAACTGAGAAATAAACTAAAGTCGCTCGTGTGTAAATTGGTGTGGGAATATTAATCAGAGAATAAACTCAATTGGCACAAAGAACACCAATGTTCAAAAAATAAGTAAACAACACTTAGAACTCCGCAGTTGTGAACAACCAAACGTTAGCCATTGAAGACTAAGAAAACAAAACCATGTTTGAGTGGGAATTACAAAGTACAAGTTTCACCAACAACTAATCCATCAGCACAAGAATATAGCCGTTGTAAACCACCATTCTCATAAATAAATTGAAACAGTTACATAAATTAGAATAAAGTCATCGTGTGTGCATGGGTGTGTGACTAATATAGAGAGAAGCACAAATTTTTAACAAGGACACCTAACAATAAGTGGAAATATAAACTGATTGAGACTAAAGACTAAGAAAAACAAAACAAATTGATAAAAATTAGCCTCTTGTCTGCTGTTATGAACGTCGGAGGCCAAAATGCCGAGAGCAAGCCTTGTGGGTGCTGCTCGAGTTGTTGTTGCTACTAGAAGCATTGTTGCGGTGGCGGTAGCTGCTGTGGTGGGGTGACGACAGAATGGCAGAGAAGAGGCAGAAGAGAAAAGAAAGAATAAGAGAAAGAGGAGGAGAAGGCTCGGGTGGTTGCAGAGGTGGAGACGATTGGTGGTTGCTGCTATTGTGCTGAACAGAATTGTGGAAATTAGGGGAAGAAGAAGAGGAGGCTTGGTGGCGGTGGTGGCTAAGATAGAGAGATGGTGGCTCACGGGTCAACAGAGAGGGAGAAGAGGAGTGGAGGTGGAGGCTTCCAGGAGGTTGATAGTCGAGAGGAAAAGAGGCTGGGTGGCTGGAAGTAAAAGAAGGGGAAGAACAGAGGGTTGTGGCGACGAGGTTGCAGTAATGAGACATGGTGGTTGGAGTTGCAGTAGTGAAGAGAGGAGGTAGAGAAACAGAGAGAAACTGGAGAGGGGAAGAAGGAGAGAAGGGTTTAGGAAATTAGGGATTCTGAAAGAGTTCTTTTTTTTTATTATTATTTTACAAAACACCCTACTGCACCTGGTACCCTCTACCTACCTTTGCCGGTAACGTTTTGGAAAAAAATTGCTGTGCTCAAATATAGTCCGACCGAGCCTAAAAAAATTTGAATTTTGGCCTTTTTTCTCCACTTTTTGTGCCATTTTTTTCTCGTGCAACCTACATACATAATATAAAACATATTCAAGCCATAAAAATTGCACATAAACTCCAATTTTATCCTGAAACTTAAACAAAATGCAAAAAATAATGAACCACCCAAAAGAGAAAAACACTCACAAAATCAAAAACTAAACTAGAAAAGCAAAATACGCAAAACTCAAAATTGATAAAGTAAACCCAAACATACACTAATGTTACAACATATTTCACAAGAGAAGTAAGTGATACTCCATTTTAGGTGCCAAAAGCACCGTCCGGATCATGAGAATCCGAATTCGTTTTAGCTTTCTCTCTTTTATTTTGCCGTTTTGCACCCATTTTTTCAAACTCTTCTTTGTCGAATAAGGAGATATTGATTTCTCTACCTTCTTTAGTTCCCTAGAAGATTTAGAGGGTGGCAACTTACTGTCCTATGAGGGTTAAGACACTTCAAGATTAGTGTGATCTATATTACAATGGAAAGAAGAAGTCGAAGTAATAGGAAATTTGAAAACTACTTCGTTCTCTTCAACTCTTAAGCATAATTTCCCTTTGTCCATATCTATTAAAGCTCTAGAAGTGTATAAAAAAGGACGTCCTACGATCAAAGGGAAGTCTACATCCTCTTGCATATCAAGAATATCAAAGTCATCAAGAAAGACAAGGCCTTTGACCTTGACCAAACATCTTCTAAAACTCCTCTAGGATGTCCAATGCTCTTGTGAGCTAAATTTACGATCATCCTAGTGGGTTTTGGTTCCCTTTGGCCTAGCTTTTTACACGTGTTTTAAGAAATAACATTTATGCTAGCTCCTAGGTCGGCTAAAGCTCTACCAATATAAAAGCTACCAATCATACAAGGGAAAGAAAAACTCCCTGGGTGTTTAATTTTTGTGGTAGTTTTTCCTTGTTGATCACGATGCCAAATATTCCTCGCCAATGTGAATGTAGATGCTTTGTCTAACATGTTTTTCCTCGAAAGCATCTCCTTCAAGTACTTTGTATACTTGGACATCTGCAAAAGCAAATCACAAAAGATGTAAGTTAATTTTTAATTGTTTGAAAATCTCTACAAACTTCTTCATCTCGTCTTTGCTTTAGTCACAAACAAGAGCCTCCAGATAAAGAACTTTCAGCTTATAAGCTTCAACAACCGGCTTCTTATTCAGCTCTTCTATAACCCTTTCATCACAATTCTTCTCTTAGACAACTACTAGCTTATTTTCCTTGGGAATTTCCTTATCAAATCTCACTGAGATAGCATTGACATGCTCTCTTAGATTCACTTCAGTATTGTTCGGGAGAGGTCCAGGAGTTCTCTCTGATACCAATTTAACCAATTGTTCGATTTGCTTCTCTAGATTGCGAATAGATGCCTCTTGATTTCTTTGAGCAGCTTCTATACTATAGATTCTGGCATCTATTACACTCACGAATTTGACCGTCAAATCTTGTAAATTAGTCTTTACTGTTGGAGGATTTTGAGGGGGTACATCCTATGGTAATGGCTAAGTTGGACCTCTATTCTAAAATCTTGGAGGTTGTTGTGTCCCTTGCTGTCTTGATTACCCTATGAAAAATTAGGGTGATTCCTCCAACTAAGATTATAAATGTTAGAATAGGGGTTATTCTCCTACTGATGCCCTTGAACGAAATCCACTTGCTCCGTTGGAGTACCCATGCTAGGGCACTCATTGTTCGGACGCCCTCCTTTGCAAAAGTCACAAAACATGATTTGTTGGGGATTTATATTCAAAAGTGTCAAAGTCATATTCCCCATCTTCTGCTCAATCATTATTGCTAGTCTGGCCTCCATAGCAGTAATTACATCAACATTGTGGATCCCAGCAGACTTAGGCTTTGCTCTCTATCCTTCCTAAGTGTAACTGTTCATGACTATCTGCTCTATCAGATCATGGACTTGTTGAGCTGTTTTATTGTCTGTGGACCCACCAACAGCAGCATCAATCAATTGTCTGACCATAAAAGAAACTCCATTATAGAACGTCTGAATCCGAATCCCCAAGCTGAGGCCATAATGAGGATACTTTCTAAGCAACTCTTTCCATCTCTCCCGGGCTTCATATGAACTTTCCTCATCCATTTGCTAAACAGATAATATCGCATTTCTTAACTAAGCAGTTCGACCATAGGGAAGTATTTGCTCAAGAACATTTCGGCTAAAGAATCCCATGATGTAATTGAGCTGGAAAAAAGTGATTTCATCCAAGATTTACCTTTCCCTTCAGAGAGAATGGGAAAAGGCGAAGACGGATGGCATCATCCGAGACTCTATTGATTTTGAATGTGTCACACACTTCCAAAAAGTTACGATGTGCGCATTTGGATCTTCTTCCTAGAGTCCATCGAATTGCACATTGTTCTACACCATTTGTATTACATTTGGCTTGAATTCAAAAATATCTTGTACTAGCGGTCCAGCTATGCTCGACTGCGCCCCAGTGATGGACGGTCGAGCATAGTCCATTATGATCCTTTCTGCCATTGGTATAGGTGGATTAATAGGAAGGATATGAAAACCTACAACGGATAAACATACAAATCAAATCTAAGAATAGAAAATTTTAAACTTCCGAGAAATAGCCATGAGTGAAATATGAATAATGCAAGAACAAAACAAGAACAAAAAAATTAAAAAATAAAAACACAGAACAAGAAACTAAAAGCGAATAAAGTAATAGATTTACGGCATTCTTAAAGTTATCGTTCCTCGATAACGGTGCAAAAAAATTGTTGTTTAAAAATCAGACTACTCTAAAATAATATATAATAAGCATGTGTACCTATAACTGTAGTACTAGAGAACCTCACGGATTGTCGAACTCAGGGAACGGACAAACTATAATATTAACCATCTCTCTAAGGTTTAATCAAAATAAAATAGTTCGAAAGAATTTTTGAACTAAGAAAAGTAAAATACTATAAAAACAAACTAAAAAATAATTGAAATCAAGTCTTAGAAAGAATGTATTGAAATGGTGAATTCCCCTAGAATCACTTAGCTAATTCATTGAAAACTTTGGAAAAATAGTTGAATCATTGATCAGGTCTCACTCGTTAATTAGAATTAACCCTATTTCTAGGTGAAAACCCATATTCCCCTAATTGATTAGAGAAGAATCTCTTCTCTCCCTAACTCAATTGTGAATTATTAAAGTATAGGAGGAATTACTAATTACCTAGAAACCGTAGTTATTATCTCTAATTAACTTCCAAATTCCTATTTTTCAACTGTAGGCCTAGATTGTTCTTCCTCTTTCAATTCCAAGCAACCTATGCGAATTTTCCAATTAACGGTAAAATTAGCAACACAAACAATGCAATTGAACAACGATCAACTTTCAATTCAACAAATTAATCTATAATATACAAAGAAAATAAAGCTAAGATCATCTAGGGTTCAACCCCATTTAAACACAAAAATAAACCCTAACCACTAAACATTATAAAAATCATAAAATCCAGAAAAGAATTCATAATAAACAAGAATTTAGAAGGCTTAGGAGTTTTAATTGAATAATCTACAATCCAGAATGTCGCCCGAGCTCCTCTCTCGATTCGACTGAAAAATCTCGAACTTGTTCCAGAGAAGCTCTTTAATCTAACTAATTATTGATCTAAGTCAATTAGTGGGAGTTTTAGGGAAGGATTTTCTCTCAAAAATCGCATCTCTCAAACCCCAAGAAACCTTAGACAAAGATAGATTAAAATTACAAAGAAAGACTATTTTAAAAGATCTAAAAAATTTACATAATTAGCCCTGCTGTGTGACCGGCCAGGCCCCCCCGATTAGGCATCTGGGTTTGCTGGGTCTTGCCTTATTTGTTTTTGGTGCATCCAGGTCTGACCGGTGAGGTGGTCGAGCCTCCCCGCCCGTTAGATTTTGTGCGTATCTTTTCTTTTTCGTTCGTTCTTGCTCCATATGCTCCCGTTTCACTTTATTCTTACTTCTAAATCATCCAGGACATACCTATAAATGAAAGAGAAGAAAGGAGGATAAGTATGCTATTTTACTAATAAAATACTTCGAAAATTGAAGATTAAACACTATAAAAACATATAAAATAAATATATCAGTGGGAAAATTTGACTCATGAGGAGGAAGTTAGGGATCATGCTTTAGGCTCTACTATCTCTAATAATGTCTCCATCTAGGATGTTGGTCATCAATATTCTTGGAATTCTTCACTCTTTAGGTTTCTCATTCTTCTAAAATTGATATGATTTTATCTACTCCTCCTTATCTTTCTCCAGGTATGGATAGTCACATTTGGATGTTAAATTCATCAGAAAATTTTTCCCTCAAAACTACTCCTATGATTTTCCAACCTGGACATGCTTCTCTTCTTTTTTGCTCTTTGATTTGGGATAGTAAAATTCCTTTAAAATTTTCCATTTTTATGTAGAAGTTTTCTAATGATTTTTTTGGTTGTTGACAACATCAGACAAAAGTTAGGTTTCCATCTAGCTTCACAATGTCAGTGTAGAAATGGCCCTGACTCCATTAATCACATCTTTTTATATTGTTCTTATGCGGTAGGATCTTTGGAGGAAGGTGTCCATACAGTTGGGATTTCTTAATATTCCATGGGCCTCTTTTCAAACATCTAAGGGCTGCGTCTTTTTCTAGTGGATTTGAGGGCATGATAGGCATCTTTTCACTAACAATTTTTTCCCTATTTTAATTTGCTAGTGTCTCTGGTCTACTAGATGCCAATCTTTCTTTGATGGCATTTCCCCCTTTGTTGGCCCTACTTTTCACATTTTCTTAAATCTTTTGCAAGAGTTGGGCCTAGATAAGGAATTTAATGCTTTTCATAATAGCCTTACTCTAGAGCCGACCCTAGTTAGGTATTGATATCTGCTGGTCTGATAATTGCTCTTCTTCTATTATTCTTAACCCTAATAAGCTTCTAAAGGAAACCCAGTCCCTACGCAGCTGGGGGGATCATTCGTTCCTCAAACGGAGATTTCATTGCGGAGTTTGTCACTTATTATGGACCACGGGTTCCAAAAATATGGCTGAAACTTTAGGTCTTCTTCAAGGTCTTTCAAGTTGGTGAGCTCTCTTGGCTTATTCGATTTTCATGTATAGTATGACTCAAATTTGCTTGTTTCTGTTCTAAATAGAAAAGCTCAAGCTCTTTGGTTTCTGGATCATTGGATTCAAGAGATTACCCAACTACTAAACAGATTGAAAAGACAGATCATCCAAGTTTTTCGAGAGACCAATATGGTAGCAAATTCTCTAGCTCATTTGGTTGCGACTCAGCCTCTGAGACTCAATTTCACTCTCTTAATGAGATGCCTCCTCACATTTGGGGATTGTGTGTTCTTGATAGGCTAGGTACTTCTTATTTGCAAAAGGTTTCTAAATGTCTTTTTGTTTCATCTTGTTCTTTCCCTGTCTTTTCCTTTTGGTTTTTTAGTGGTTCGTCCACATCCTTTTTTGTTCATGGGGTAAGTTTTATGCATTCCCTATATTCTTTTTTCCTTGTTCATTACTAAAATCAGAGATATGCCTGCCAAGTTCCATCCTGGTTAATTATATATATGTATAGGTTGAGGAACGAAAGGAGGAATCCGCCAGAGGAGGGCGAGAAAGAACATCTTGAAACAAGTGGCAATGTGAGGGGGGAGGCTAAAGAACTCAAAGAGAAGAATGAAAATACTTTGGTCTTGTTTGATAGCTAAAATTATTGCTTTTGACGTAGCATCGGAACTGAACTTTGAGTGAACTTGGATCTCCTTTACTTGATTGATAGAAAAGTTACCCTTGGCTATCTTACGAAGAGCCTTACTCTTTCATCCAAAAAGATTGACAATAACTGAAGAATGCAGACTGGACTAAACCAAGGACATTCCTTTACATTCTCTTGTGCTCAGCGAAATAAACTGTTTTTAGAGGTACGCCCATTGGGCCTTAAGGTATGGGCTTTTGCTTCATCAGATACGCATAGACGGAGACCAGTACCACCCGGCACACAAGCACAATCCTTGGCGCACACATTTCTACCTCTTCAATCTTATATATTCTTTCTTCATCACTTCTGCAAAAAAATTTGATCCATTATATATTTAAAAAAGACATATCTCAAATGATAAGGAAATTAGTAACAAAAAATGTATGAGTTCAAAAACTTGCCTTACAAATTGGGGCATTTCTCAAATGTTATAAGGAAAAATAATTCTTACAAGTTGCATAAACCATAGTTTAAGAATGAGAAATTCTTAAAAGTTGCATAAACAAAAACTTGTCTTACACATTGGGGGCATTTCTCAAAGGTTTTACGGAAATGATAAGCAAATTAAACAAACAAAAATCTCAAAGATGAACAAAGAGCCATAATTTTCTACAAAGACTATAACCAAAAAAATCAGAACAAACCCTAAACTAAAACAGAACCAAAACCAAATCCCCAAAAATCTTCACTAAACCAAACATTCTCAAGATGGATTTTCAAGAAATCTTCACCAAAAATGAAGTTTTTAAGAAACAAAGCTAGGGATGACAAATGGGCTAAGTTCTAATGCAGCAAAACTTTTCAAGACGGATTAACATAGATACAAAAATTGCCAAGCTAAGAAGGTGATTAGTTAGTCCAAAAAATAAAATAAACAGATTGTAGAAAAATCTCTGGCTGTCGTGTATCTGCAGTTAGTCACCAAATCTCTGGCTGTTGTGTATCTGCAGTTGGAAGACTAGAGGGGCAACGTCGGGGTGGAAGAAGACAGTGACTGTGGTGAAACAGAGCTCCAGTTTTCTGCTATTGCAGAGGTTTCCCGTGGAAGCAAAAAGGGGGAGAGAGAGAGAGAGAGAGAGAAGTAAGAAAGAGAATGTCGCCGGAGGGTGGGGGATTGGTGCCGGTATGGGGAGTGATTTCATAGGAGGGGCCAGGGTTTTAGAGAGAAGTTTGATTTGGGGAATAAAAGGGGAAGAGGACACAGGTCGTCCAATTTAAGTTACAACTCCCATCGAGATATAGACAGCAAGACCTTAGGAAATATTTAAAATTTGTTACCCACAGCCAAATGCATCGATATATTTGTTGGTAAAAAATTACTGATGGAAAGAATTTCTATGCTAACCGGCATTGGTAATAAATTTTACCTACGAAAGTTTCCGTAAGTACCCTTTGCCACTTTTTTTACCGAAATCTTCTGTCCATTTTTCAGCTAAGCTAGTCAAATTCCTAAAACATGCAAATTGCATCGGTGATCCTTCAGTATGTTACCAACTAATTGAAAATCGTCGGTATATAACGTTGGTAAAACGTAAATTTTTTGTAGTGAAAAAATTATTTGCTTGCTTTAATATGCTCATCTCAGAATAACAAAAATTCCCATTAATCCTCATTAAAAAAAAAAAGAAATTGGAAACCTAAGTTTGTCCCACATTTCAGACATAAATTATCCACAAAATTTGAGTAGCAGAATTCCAAGATACCGAAAGCTACAAGCTACATTATAAACTTTTAGAGTAAATGTCATATTTAATCCCCCAGCATTTGATTCATTCTCAAAAATGACCCCTAACAATTATTTTTCACTTTTATGATCCTTAAAATATTTTTGTGCTCCATGAATATTTCAGCATAATTTTTCATTTCACCACAGTTTTAAATATCAATTTCAAAGAAAAAGAACTATTTGGAACAATAATTGCGACATTTAAGCTCAAATCAGAGTAGAAGAGGCAAACAAGAAAAAAAAAAATTCTGCTCAAAGTAGAGAATAATACATTCAAAGTAGAGATTATAGTGAGCAAAAGTGGAGCTTCTTCTTGAGAGAGAGAGAGAGAGAGAGAGAGAGAGAGAGAGAGAAAGAAAAAAGGGAGAGAGAGAGAGAGAGAGAGAGGAGAAAGAAGAAAAGAAGAAGAAGAAGAACCAGCGATCAAATATCGTCGCTTGGGTAGGAGAATGCGGAGGTGACAGGGAGAAGGTGCCGGGAATTAGCCAAGGGAAATTTGTGAGGAAGAGAGGAGAGCAAAGAGGGAACAAGAGACGCCGGAGGTCATTGGATGTCACTGGAAAAAGACGATGGTGAGAAGAGGGCGACGATATGGTGGCGAGAGTGCACAATAATAGTGCACGGAAGAGGGAGGAATCAAGAAGAAATCTGAATTGCTCAGGTGAGGGAAAGGGGACGAACCCGTCAATTTAGTGTTTTCTTACTACGGAAGGGGACCACAAGTTCTGTCAGTGGGTTTATTTGTAACTACCAACAACAAGTGTGGTAAATAAGTCCGTTGGTAACAAAATAATATACTGACGAAAGAGATGTCGTGGCTAAGATGCGCTAATAAATATTCTTATCGACGAGGGTTTCCGTTGCTACGTACCGTCATTTTTTAGGTGGAAATCTTCCCTTATCTTCTCTCTAATTTTTTGCAATTGGTCAATTAAACTATAGAACACATAAATGCATCAGTATTGTATCAGTAACTTATCGACAAAACTACATTTCGGTAGTAAATGACGATTTTTTTGTGGTGCCTTATCCGACGGAAACCTTTTGAGTAAGGTATATTTCATCAGTGTTCAAAGGTAGAATTAGGAATAGTCACTATTGCGATAGGGCGAGCTCCTCATGTTATATATATATATAACACGTTATATATATATATATATATATAGGTGTGGGAAATATGCCCATGAGCCCATCAACCGCCCAGGCCCAAAATATTAGGTGTGGGTAAAAATCTGCCCATGAAGAAGTGTGGGTTTTACTGGTTTTAATCCATTTAAGTGATGGATGGGCTTTAGAATATCCTTAACCCATGCTTTGGTTAACCAATAGGTAGTCCAGTGGGCAGCCCAATGGACAGTTAGTTGGGAGCAACCAGCAGATTTTTCCATAATCCTGTCAATCTAAAATACCCTAAACCCCCCACACCCCATCGCTGCGTCTCAAATTTCTATCTCCTCCAAGAACACTCTTTTCTGTGTTAAACGTATTCCTCCTCGAGCATTCTTTTGATGTTCACTTCCAAAACTCCTAGAAAAATCAGAGGAACCCAAGGGAGGGAGGGAGGGAGAGAGAGAGAGAGTTTGAAATCCCAATTGACAAAGATGGCTGGAATTGCTTTTTCAAAAATGGCTAGAACTAAGTTTTTGAAACGAATTAATTAGGGTCATGACATTAAGGCTTTTGGAATTGAAAATTCATAGTGGAATAATTTGTGTTGCTTTGTTTTGGAGCTCTGTGAAAATTCCTTAGAGAATTTCTCCCATATGGGAGAAACTCTTTAGAGAATTTCTTTTAGATTGGCAAAATTTTTAATTTCTCTGAGAGAAACTCATTTTTTTTTTTAAAAAAAACTATAAATTTCGCCTACCAATCTGAGCGAAATTCCTTAAAAAGTTTTGCTAGGTTAGGCGAAATTATTTCGCCCATTTGGAAGAAACCCAATAAAGTTGAAAAAAATAATTTTGGAGATTTTTTTTACTTTAAAATTGATATTTACTCGCAAAAATATTCAGAATTATCTATATCTTGAATTCGTGTTAAGGGTTAGAGAAAGATTTAATAAATTTTTTACGCTATATTTATAGATTCTCGAATTGTGTTTATTGACTCCTAAAAAAACACAAATTAAACTATCCGGAATTGTTAACGTGAAATTTTCTCGTTTATCTTAAATAAATTTCTGTATTTCCACGTTCCCCTACCCTTAAAAAAACACATCCAAATATCATCTTCAAATTACCGACAGTAGTTCCTGAATCTTCACATTTCTGTTCTGCCATCCATGATCCATTTTTTCCAGAAAATCTATGATCCATTTTCCCTTTAGAAAAGGAAAAAAAAAAAAAATCTGCAAAGGGATGTCAGTGAAAAATCCAGGAGTAGCAAGTGGGATTGGTCCGTTGCCTGGCTTGTTGAGGCTGAAAGCATTGTCCCCTCTGAGGCCGTACAGTGAGAGGAGCAGAGAAGAGAATAGGCAATGGTAAAAATTGCACGGTTTTGCACCAATAAATTCGTCAAAGATCTTCCCTCTGGATCTTCTTCCTAAAGTCGAAACCCTCCAATTTTGCTTCCATCATCATCTTGTAAATATGGCAGTAATAGAAGAGAACTGTTCCTCTCTCTACTCCATGATGATGATGATGAATGATGATACCAAAAGTACACTGCAACTTCAACAGTGCTATTCTTTACTCCCGTCCCTTTTCAGTTTTCTCTCACATCTTCTTCCTACTTTCTTTCCTTTATTTCTTACTTGTAAAATTCAGGTAACAAAAGCATCTTGTTTTATTACTCTCTTTGCTCTTCTTTCTCATCAAACATTTTAGAGGAAAAGGGCTAAATATGGCTAAAAATTGAAGGCTTTTTTCCTGCTCCTTTTTTTTTCTTTAAGATTAATATTACCTGCTGCCTTGTGTACAGGAGTTTGAACAGAAGGAATCCAGATATTTTGATTTATGATGATTATTGCAGTGAAGCAACAGATAATGAGAGGTTATGAGGAGGACAAACAAAGAAGGTCAGTCTTCAGAAGAGGCAGAGGAAGGGTGGAACAATGGGCCCTCTCTCTAATTCTAAAGGCTGCTACACAAATGAGTGGAACTGCAGAGCAGAACAGAGAGAAGAGAGAGAAGTAGTAGAAAATAGAAATTATTTTTCCTACTTTTCTTTCTCTCTGTATCAACTATATCCTTTGTACAGAACTTGTGTGGTTCTTTTTCTTTTCTCTATCTTAATAATGGGTCCATTTCTTCATTGATTTCCCCTGCCTGCATGAACATCTTTCTCTGCAGAAGCCCATTTTTCCCGGCTTTTCAAAGCCTCTCTTCTGAGATATAATGTGTCCTTTTTTATTGTTCTATTTTCTTCTTATGAGTCTTTAATTCTTTGTGGGCTTTGGTTGAATCATTTCAATTTTTGTTCTATAAAGGAGGGGGCATGAATAAATCATGATTCTTTATTCATGGGGTCTGTCTGTCTGAGATTCTGTGATTTTCAGGTTCTTGGGTTCTGGATTCTTTGAGTAAAAAAAAAGATCCCACTTTTCTTTTCCTCTTCATGCAAGCAAAACAGGTTCACTTTTTATGCATTTGCCTTTTATCTCTGTTATTTGGTGCATCTTTTGTTGAAAATGGTGGGTGGGGGATTAGATTAGTACTACTACTGCAGGCCAGGGTCAGGGGGGGCTCCTCTTTAGCTTTTCCATTTCCACCTTGTTCTTTTCTCTTTCAAGTTAAAACAACCTCCTTTACCACAGTTTGCTGCCTTCTGAATTTGCATACACTTTGGGAATAAAGGGAGGGTAACCCATGATTTTTTTTTTTTCGAAACAATTGCACTGCTTATATTTGTTTTTGATTCTCTGAGGAAACCTACATATAGAGCCAAAAAGTACGGGATCAAGCTTTTTCCCATTTCTTTCTTGAAATACCAAATTCTATTCTAAATCAAAAAAAAATTTCTTGAAATTCCTATAAATCTATCTATTAAATCCTCCCATCTGGTATATTCTCTCGACAAGACTGGGGTGAGGGAAGCTAAGTGCAGAAGATTTGCGTCTTTCCCATGATGTTCATTACCAGACACTGATGTTTTCTGTTAAGTATTCAAAGGTTGGTTTGGTTTCATCCTTCATGTTTCTTATTCCCTGTCTTGTTAAGTTATCGATGTTATTATACTCTATACTTTGCCACTGCGCACTTTCAATTTGAGCTTAATTTTGTGTTTTTGTTGGTTTCAAGACTGTTTTTATTTTCACGGCTCCCCTTTTATGTCAGTCACAGTTTCTTTTGTTCTATATCACAGGTGAATAGATTTAAGAAAGGATTTCATAAATTTAACACATTTCTTGGTTGATTTTTACTATGTTTAAACTACCTTTGGTTCTAATAAAGGTGTTAGCTTTATATGATCTGTTAGTTTGGTATCCTAGCTTATGTTATTTCAGTTATATCTGAATATATATGCATCATTGATTGATTCTAGTGATTTTCTAGCTAAATGCCTTGCAAAAACGACTCGTTTCATTTTGGACCTCTGAATTTACTCCAACAAGAGAAACAGAGTACAGATACTAGGATGCTCCTTGTATTGCCATGCTTGCTCCTTTTTTTTTTTAATTGAGCTCTTAGACGACCATCTGCATGAAATGTTGTACATTCTTGAAGGAAAATATGATTTAAATTATGGTTTGTTCTAGAGTTCAGTGGACATCATAGTTGCTTGGGGGGTGGGGGCAATTTTTTAATTTTTCTGCAAATTTCAGAAAAATCTTAGAAAGATAATGTAATTTCCACAATTTTATTCGAAATCTTCTATGTGGGATGGGACATGAAAACATTCTTCTCTCTTTTAGGGAGGGGGAAGTATGTTTCAGTTCCTTGATTTACTGATTTCATCACTTTCTGCTTTTTTTCCTTGCTCTTGGTTTCTAAATCTTTTTAAAGTCTCTGACGGTGCAATCGTATCAGGTTTCAATAGCAAAATACTCTGTATGACTCCGTTGGACCTGGTGAATCTGTTCAGATATACGTAGAAACAGGAAGGAACATGAATGGAGTCTTTGGGATGTTTTAGGGGCTCTCTATATGATTCACTTCTTTCTTGATTGTTAGTATGACAGGAAATGATGTATTCAATTTTTCAGTGTATATGGCTGAACCAAGCTCTATTGTCACAGAAGGAATCCCATTTCATACAAACTTTACACCCCTGAATTCTCCTGACTTGATGGTCTTGAACAACCGAGACCAGGCTGTGAATGGATTTCCTGGCCCATTAACGGTGCACGGTGATGAAAACAATTTAGAAGCATCTGCCCATGGAACAATTTTGGGCAGGATATCTGATTCTTATCCAACAGGAATTGTGTCTCTTGAGAGATACATCAGTAGAGATCTTTTGTATGGCACTCCATATCCAACGAGTGTTGAGACAAAGGGCCGTTATATGGAGGGGATGCCCCTTTCAGCTGCATCCCTATCCAACCTTTGCATCCCTCACGAGACTCTAAACAGATATGCTTCTTCAACTCCTTTAATATATCCCTCAGACGTGCCTGGAAATGTTAATCCAAGTGACGACTCAAATACTTCGAATGACAATGTACCTACACATTCAAGTACTAGATGGGATTTTAACAATTACGTTCTTCATCCTGAGCCTTCTGGAAAGGTTTTAGGAAGAACAACATTGCAGCCTTTCGGAATAATGCAAACTGTTGATCCCGGGAGGTGGGTAGGATCTCAAAATACCAGCTTGAGCTCTGATAGTCCCAGATCATCTAGATTGAGTAATGAGCTATCCCTCAGTCTTGCTACTTCCAACCCTTCTGTTCTATGCAGGAATTCTATCCAGGATCATTGTTCAGAAATTTGCGGCTCTAGTACTAGTCCATATGAAAGATGCTTGGGCTCAGAACAAACATCTTGTAGTAGGAAAACCTCTTTGAGCTTTGGCTCTTCTAAACCAATACAGATTTCCCAACTCCTATCGGGCTCACTATATCTTCATGCGATTCAAGAGATACTTTCTGAAGTGGCCTTCTATGCTCTAGGAAATCATGACCAAATGAACTACTCTACTTTTGGATTTGAGGATCAGGAAAATGCTTCTCTGTCTTCCACTTGTGCTGCAAAAGTTACGATTGAAGCTGACCCCATGATGCAGCAATTAGAAGTTGAAACAAAGAAAAAGCACCTGCTCGATTTATTACAAGTGGTATGTTGATGAAATGTAAATTTGATCTTTCTGGATAGGTAAATACTTGAATTATATATTAGGAATCATCAGAAACTAAGATACATTCTAAGTACCACCTCAATCGCATAGGATGGCATAGGGAGTCGGGGCAAAGGCAGGATGAGTTTTTGCTTACCATGATAATGAGATGCTTTTTGTTATTAGTTTGTGTTTTTTTTTTTTTTTTTCCTCTCTAAACTTGTGACTTCTCACTTTTCTATGTTCCATTTTCTCTTTTAAACTCAGGTTGATGACCAGTACAGCCAATGCTTAGATGAGATCCATACGGTTGTTGCGGCATTTCATGCAGTAACTGAGTTGAATCCAGATATACATGCTCGTTTTGCACTGAAAACTATCTCCACTTTGTATAAAAGCCTAAGGGAGAGGATTAGCAACCACATTCTTGCATTGGGAGTATATTGCAGTAAAGAAGTGGCGAGGAAAGAGGGAAAATCATTTGAAACATCTTTCATACAGAAACAGTTTGCTCTTCAGCAACTAAAAAGGAAAGATAATCAGATATGGAGACCTCAGAGAGGCTTGCCAGAAAGATCGGTCTCTGTGCTGAGGGCATGGATGTTTCAAAACTTCCTCCATCCGTAAGCTCTTGCACTGAATTCACTTATTCATACTTGGTTTTATGCTTCAATTCAAGTAGCAAAATTTCTAAAATAGCTCTGATGTGCTTTGATCATTTTGTGTCAATGGGTTGTAAAAATTCCAATGGAGGTGAGCAGAAACGAAGCATCTGGTTGCTTACCTGCTGAAATTGCAAAATCATTCTTTCTTTCAAGCGTAATATCTAGTTATTAGCCTTTTGAGATATCTTGTCTAGCATCCAAGAGTCCTAATGAAATTGTGTTGTAACGTGTGTTTTGGAGTAGTCTTGGCCTTGATTTACATGCAAGTTGTTTGCATATCTAATTTCTATGCCGGCATAATTGATTCTTCAAGTGTTTGTTTGTGATAACTCCAAAATAAGAATTGGAATTGGACATGATTCCAGGTATCCAAAGGATGCAGAGAAGCACTTGCTTGCTGTAAAAAGTGGCTTGACAAGAAGCCAGGTAAACTAACAGTAGAATAAATTGGTATGTTTACTTCATTTAATCATATACTATTTAGTCAAATATCAAAGCTTACAAGTTCTTTCTTAGATTAGGTCTCTAATTGGTTCATAAATGCTCGCGTACGACTCTGGAAGCCAATGATAGAGGAAATGTATGCTGAGATGAACAGAAGAAAAAATCATCAGACCGATGAAGAAACAAACCACAACAACAGCAACAGCCAGAGAAATCGAATTAGGATCAACAATCAAAGGTTTGCGATGTTTTGACATGATCACGATGGCAATGATCATAATGATGAACTTTTCACTTCCTATATATATAATATATGTACTGAAAGATTTTCATCATTCAAAGAAGAAGCTGCTAAAATTTGTACATGTTAATGAACTTCCAGAGGCAAAGTTTAGATATATATCATGCAGATGCCATTAACATTGTCTCAGTTAGATAATGCGTTCATTTTCATTCCGCCGGCATTTATCTTCCTGAACTACCACTTAAAAGGACAATAATGTTCATATAGAACTTTGTGTGGGGAAGTCAGGCTGGATTCGCTCGTGTAATCAATCCAATGGTTGGAGTTTGTTGGGGGCAGTTTGGACAATTCAAATTTAACGAAATTGTTTTCTGAAACAGAATGATCATTTAAAACTTGCGAGTAAATGAATCAAATCGGATAATGCTTCAATATCCTACGAATAAGTAAGCATTCAAGACCAGATAACTAATAAATAATTCAAAGCTCATTGTGCTTAAAATGCCCTGACAACGCCAGCCATTGGATCAAGTCGACTAAGAAGCCATGGATCCAATAGGGACGGCCAGTGGACCGGCCCAACGAATCTGGGCCGAGCTGGGCTGGTTCAGGCTGAGCTGAGGACTGGAAAATAGTAGTCTGGTACGGCCTACTTTCTTGGACCGGATCAGGCGAGCTGGGCCGGTAGACTGATTTTTTTATTGAACATTAAGTATCTAAGTGTAGAAATTTAAAGTTTTCTTATTGAATACTCTAAGTGTGGAAGCAAAGTTTTTTTTATTAAGTTTAGAAACTTAAATGTTTTTTTTAATTAAGTTTAGAACTCATAAGTTTTTTGTTATTAAGTTTAGAAAACTTAAAGTTTATGAAAAAATGATTTAAGTAAGCCACCTTAAAAGTAGTGGGGGGTTTGGCATGAACCCTTACCGGTTTTATTGATAACAAAATAAAAATTACGTAAGAAGGGAACTTACTAAAAGTAATTACAAATAATAATATTTATTACATTTTAATAAAACTATTTGAATTTGTCTAGTTAAATATATCATTTCACTAGGGTGGTGTTTATTTATATATCTCATTAGTGTACCCGTTCCACTACCATTTTTATGTTGAAATTCTTGTTTACAAAGTTTACGTCTAGTTTGATCACGTATTTTTTCAAAAACATTCCAAACTCAAGAGGTTTTTTTTTAGTACTACTGGTAGGTGTGTTTTCGGAAGGGAGAGGCATATTAGTAGGTTTTTCATTTTGTTTAAAAATCTACGGTGTGAGATGATGCAGTTCTTGATCTTGAAAGATCTATAATAATAACAATAATAATAATAATAAAAATAAAAAAGAAGTAAACAGAGAAGCATTAAAAATTAAAGAAAGGAATTATAATAATTAACGTAAACAAATAAATATTTAAAAACAAATTATAGTAAATAAAGTAAATTGAGAAGTTGATAAAAGCAAATTAATTAGAAGTTGGAAGTTCGAAGAAGAATTGAGAAGTATGATTTTTTGCCCCGCACTTCTTCCGTTCTCCAATTCCTTCCTCTAAAACCGAAGCTGGAACAATTCTTCAAAAATATTATCAAAAATTAAATAATTGTTATTGTGTTGAGAGTAGAGAGATATGAGAGAATTTAAGAGAAGATAGAATATTAGAATTGATGATTGTTGATGTGAAGAATGAATTGAATTAGAGTGTATTTATAGGAGAAATAAAAGGTTGAGGTTGAGGTTAAAAAAATAAAAAACTAGCAGCAAACATGAAACAACGGTCAAAATTGAGCAACGGTAAAAAAATTAACGGAAACAATTTTGCCAGCAACTTTTAGATGCTTAGAAAGTTAAAATCAATTTCAAATTGGCAAGCAACCCACATGGGCCATTCATTCAGCGCCCGTGATCCAATAAGCTAGGCCGGTCTTGGCCGATTTTTCATATTGAGCTAGGCTGAGCAGGTTTTTCCATGGGACGAGTTGGGTTAGGCTGGCGAATCAAGAAAGTTGGGTCCGGCTCATCGAACTACCACCTCTAGCGTTGGGCCGGGCCGAAATGTGCGGGTTGGCATGCTAGCCCAACCCACTGGCCAACCCTAGGATCCAAATGGCTAGTGATCGGGATTTTTATAATAAAGTTTTAAACCCAATACTTATAAGTGCACAATATCAATGTAATACGAAAGTATAAGGGTATCGAATCACAAAGAAATTCTTAACTGCTTAAATTATTATTTCCCCAAATTAATTTTATAAAAAGAATCAAATTATATTATCTAAAATTTATTACTAAATTAAATCAAGCTAATAAATCAAGTAACTAAAATAACGAGAGCTTAACCAAAGAAGATGATTTAGAACCTTGAATCCACCACTAACTTATATAACAATGATTTAATTTTATTAGGAGAAAAGATTAAACATTCATGTGGTGATCTAGGCTACAAGCTTTGACTCATTAAAGAAACATATTGTGTTTAAATGCATGACGTAATCCATCTAACCATTAGCATGACTTATTCATTCCTATGATATAAATCATCTAAAATTAGCATGGACTATTCAATTCTAAAACCCACAATATACTTGCAGAAATCACATATCTCTCATACTCAAGACTACAAGAATTAAGCATGGATAAAAATATCAATTAACCCAAATAATTATTCTACAAGAACAATCACCAAGAATTAATTGTATCAAATCAAGAAACATCTCAAGATATGTAATCACATAAATAAAATAATAAATCTCTCAAAATAAAATAAACCAACGTTACATGGCTAGGGTTTTATCAAGATTCTAAAAAGAAAATTAGTTCATGGTTAAAGGGAAAGAAGGAACCAATTTATAGATCATGGTCTTTTTCTTCCAAATAATTTTTCGTTGTTGTTCCTTAGATTTGCTGCTTCAAACTGTGGCCGTCTTACTACTGCTTTTCCTTTTTCTCTCGTTGCAGCTCGGGCAGCTGCTTGCGCAGCTGCCGCTGTCTCATCCTGCAGCTCTCCTCTTTTTTCTTGATCTTTCCCCCCACAGCTTTCTTGTGTGGCTCTTCTATATATAGTAAAAAAGAAGCAAAATCCTAATCCTTAAAGGATTCAACTAAAATCCTGATCCTTAAAGGATTCTATTAAAGTTCTAATCCTAATCCTTAAAGAATTCAAATACTGTAGCTTCCTTTTACCAAATTTAATATGGAATCTTTACTTTCCATTCTTTTTTTAGAAATATGCACAAAGATAAATAAAATAAATTAAATATAATAATTATGACTAATAAATAAAATATTTTCAAAGGCTAATAATTAAAACTTAAGGTGTTTATTTGTAATAAAAATCGACTCTATCAGCTAGCTTGCTTTTTTTTTTCTTTCTTTTTTTTTATTTTTAACATAGAACATGAGGATGTGAAAAAAATTAGGATTGCTATCTGGTAAGAGTGTGACAAACCCTAGTTTGGTTCACAGAGAGGAAAGGGAGGGGAAAGAGGCCAAGGGGAGGAAGAGTGGGACTATTTACTTCTACTAAGGAAAGTATATTCATTTAATTCAAAATTGTTTGGTAGAATGGGAGGGAAGTAAATCACATCTACCTCTCTTTATTTGGTTGGCGTGAAAGTGAAAAGTAAATAGTTTTTATTATATAATTTACTATTATATCTATTGTACAAAACTACGAATGTTATATACATAGGCAAACATAATCAACCAAAAACTAGAAAAGGTTGACATACAAAACATATGCTTTGCCCAGCTAAAACTCTCCCAACACTATACAAATCTCAGGTCCAATCTCTACTATTATAAAAGTCTCATAAGAGGTCATGGTGATTTGCACTTGTTAGTTTCTTCTTTTTTTGAATGGACAAAATTAACTTTAATAGTAAAATTAAATAATGAGAGTAAAGAGGATAAAAAGGTAAAATCACTAATAATTATTTTGATACATAACATTAATGAAAACAATAATCTTTAATAATAAGAAGAAAAAGTTTGTAACTACCAAATATAAAAAGAATGAGTACCAAAAAAGTTTGTAACTATCAAATATTAAAAGAATGAGTATAATTTTACGTTTAAGTATTAAGTAATAAAACAACACCATGAATATAAAAATGAGACAATTTCAAGTATTAAATAGACAAGTGAGTTTGGGAAAGGAGAATGTGAAATATTAAAGAGACGAACAATTACGTATTAAGATGCAAAATATTTATTTTGAGGGTGTCAGTGAAAGTCCCATAAGGGGTCATGGTGATTTACTGTTGTTGGTTTCTTCTTTTTTGAATGGATAAATTTAACCTTGATAGTAAAATTAAATAATGACAGTAAAGAGGATAAAAAGGTAAAATCACTATCTTTTTTATTAATTATTTTGGCAAATAACATTAATAAGAAGAGAAAAAAGTTTATAACTACTAAATATTAAAAGAATGGGTAATAAAAAGTTTGTAACTACCAAATATTAAAAGAATGAGCATACATTTAATAGATTTAAGCATTAAGTAATAAAACAACCCTATAAATATAAAAATGAGACAATTCCAAGTGTTAAATAAACAAATAAGTTTGGAAAAGAACAATGTGAAATATTAAATATTTGTTTGGGGGTATCAGTAAATTACTAACACTAATTCATCATAACTACAATGTCATGTAACCCCTAAATAATGATGACTTTTGGAATTAGGTTTATAAAAATTGAACATTTTAAAAAAATCATAAAAGAATAAATGTGATAAAATATGCGAGTGTCAAAGTGAAAAAAATAAAAAAAAATATATTCATTTTTAAATTCAATTCACTTTTCTAAAATATAAATTGGTATCTGTAAAAATTATGTATTAATGTACAAAATATTTGTTTGGGGTGTCACTGAATTATTAATACTAATTCATCATAACTACAACCTCATGCAACTCCCAAATAATGATGACATTTTGACTTTTTTTTAATTGACAAATCTACCCTTGATAGTAACTTGAATAATGAGAGTAACTAATCACTAAAACAATCCTAGGAACACATCATAGTTGACATAGTGTATAAAAATAAGACAACTCCAAGTATTAAATAGACAAATGAGTTTGGAAAAGGAGAATATGAAATATTAAAGAGATCAATGAGTTAATAAGAAAAAATATTCCAAATATGAAAGAGAATAGTGGAAATTCTTGAAAATAACTAAATATAACTATATCAGAAAAGATGTCATTAAAAAAATATGAAAAATTGGTTCATTTTGTTGGTGGAACCCTAATTAAGGTACATATCAAAATTAAAAGTGCAGATACTCAATTAACAACTGACTAAAATAAAGGGATGCTTTTGGAATTAACCCTTAAGTTTATTAAAATTGAACATTTTAAAAAAATTCCTAAAAAAGTAAGTGTGAGAGGATATATGAGTGAAAACATAGAAAAAATATTCATTTGTAAATTGAATTCACTGTTTAAAAAAAATATATATATATATATAGGTATTTGTAAAAAATTATGTATTAAGGTACAAAATTTTTGGGGGTGTCACTAACACTAATCCATCATAAGTACAATGTCATGTAACTCCTAAATAATTATGACTTTACGTTTGAAAAGATACCAATAAAAAGAAAAGAAATTAGATAAAATATAACAAAATTCTTGAAAATAAACTAAATAAAACTATGTTGAATAAGATACCAATGAAAAGAAACTAAATAATATAGATAATAATTTTAATTTTACCAAAAATTTTATCATGTATGAGTGACGTACATGATAACAATTTAAAGATTACATGATGAAATTCGATACATTTTGATAGATGGATCTAATAAAATGGTAAAAAAAAAAAAACAAAATCCATTAAGTTATATTATAAAAAAATGTGCTGATCTTACTATGAAATGATGAAATTATTATAAACATATAATATTAAAAATATTTCATGGCTAAAAAAAGATAAAATAAAATCTATGGCTATAAATTACTAAAATAAAAATTCATGACTACAAATAAAACATAAAAATAGTTTAAGGCTATATATAACTAATTTTTGGAAAAATAATTGAAATAAAAATAAATAATAATCGTTTATCTTATTAAAATAAATAAAAAAATAATTTTAAAAAATAAATAACAATGAATTATTTTATTGTTTATTAAAACAAATAACAATTTTAATTTATTACGTGTCGCACGTATATGATATTAGTAAAGCTGAAAGTCCAAAGATTTAGGGCATCAAATTGCAACATAAAGGCAAACCACATACAACACCCGCCAAAGTAGAAATAGGCACTACAAGCCCCCTCCCCACCACCGCCACCAATTGTGACTTCCCCTTCCTATATTCCTACCACCTCGTCGTAGTTGTGTCCTAGGCCAACACCCCATCATCTTCTAGCTTTCAAATTGAAATCAAAGAAGAGAGTTGTTATCGGGCAAAAAATAACCTCTCTAACCAATTGCGACTGAAGACAATAAATGATTGTGTAGCCATAAAAACTACTATACCGTCGACATCCCCAATAGCCCGAACCCCTGGATTGCACATACCCACCACCGAGCACCACCACAAAAAGCCCCATCTATCCAGCCCTTCCCCCCCTCCCCCCTTCCCCCTTCCCGAGTCTCTTTACTCGTGTGTTGGGAAGTCATGCTGAATTTGTTCTTGTTATTGGATTAGGCAATTTATCAATCCAATGGTTGGAGTCTGTTGGGGGCATTTTGGACAATTAATTAAGGAAATTGTTTTTTATAACAGAATGACGATTTAAAACCTGTGAATAATAAGTCAAACTAAATAATGCTTCAATATTCTACAAAGAGCCTCTTTACCCACCCATCAAAGGCAACAAGGAAAAGTTCTAAAGCTCTATGTTGGAGCTCTCGAAACTGAGCCTAACACAGGGGAAAGCCACAAACCCGTACAACCTTAAATCTTTTATGGGCCCCAACTGGATAAGGCACATAAACCCGAAGGAGTTGGAAAATATCCATTTAACCTAAAGACTGTTAGTAAATTGTGTATTAATTAGAAATACTAGAACCTACCACTAAAACTCTTTATATCTATAACCTAAGAAAAACTAGATAAAGTAAAGAGGTTGGTCACACTTTGCCTTCAATGGAAATTGCTGATCATGGCTATATGAGACCCTTCTTTACTTGTCTGGTTTTCTCTAAAAGCAAAATCAACATCACACCTACAAAATGTCTTACTCTTAATCATGTGGAACACCCCATTCCTACCTACAAGAAAAGGAAAACTAACTACATTCTAAACCATTTCATATCTCACACCCTTACCCACACTTTCTTGTTTATTTTAGCTTAACTTTCTTTCTTCTATGATTATTTTTGCAGATTTTTAACAAAATCCCTATGATATATATCTATTTTCTTGATTAATTGTCTTTATAATTTCTTTGTCATTCCTTGACCAATTAAAAAAAAGGATTCAACTTGATTCGTTTTCTAACTTGGACCCAATAAGGACAGAACAAAAAGGGAGCAGCCTCGCCTTTTCTTGGTATAGATTTTCACTCTCCTAAAGCGTGGTTAAAAGTCTAATCCTATCCGTAAAACCCTATTACAATTAATATTAACATTCCACACATGAGCGAAAGTTACCTTTCCCTTTTGGCAAAGTTGTTCATAAGAAGTTTGCAATAATCTTTATCCCTAGTGGAAGTTACAAAAACAGAGACAAAATAGGTAACTATAGTAAATACTTCGCCCGCCTTTTATTAGTTTTATTGGCATTTCTCTGCTGTAACAAATAACTATTCTGAGATGTACAGATACCGTTGATAAAGCTGGACTATAAACTTGTGATTACAAATTGTGGAAAATTCAAGGAACCCTCAAATCTCTCCTATTCTAAGGCTGCTCTTATCTTTTCATTTCTATCTACACTTGTTCTATTCTAAATTTTCCTCCCCACCATAGTTGAAGTCTCCCTATTGGCTTGCATAGATTACAGAGGAACAAAATTTGTATTCTTCCGTCTTCATTCTTCTCATACTTACAGAGCAATCTTTGTCTTTATTGGTTTTAACTTCAATCCCATACTTTCTGGTGAAAAGAGCTCGGGGGAGATGCTAGTCGGACTCAAGGGGCTTCTCGGGCTTACGCTGTATTGAGGCGGTCTGTAGAAGCCGTATCCCATGAGGAAATATTCCATTGGTATCAACATTGCATCTGGTTGTTCTTCTGTCACAATTGATCCACATGATTGAACCTGCATCATCAGAAAACCTCGATTAGATAAAAGTCTGCTCTTTGCTCCAATGGCTATGAAGCAAAGAAAGATCACTGAAAAGTAATAAGATTCTGTACCTCCACTAAAGCGCTGAATCTTCTATCTAGCTTTGAAGTCATATGGAGAGCTTCTGAGTGGAAAGGAGAGTGTTCTCCAACAAATATTAAAGAGCGACATTTCAATTTTCTCAATCCATCAGTAATATCCGGTCTCCTGCAAGATAGAATGAAGAGAAGGAAGCTAAGTTTAAAGGCCAGAAGAAAGTGTCATCAGCACAAGGAACCTTACTTGAGCTACTTCTATTTCTAAGGCAATAGGATCTAGCTATTTTAAACGTGTTTCTTTTCTTTCCCATTAACTGTTTGTGTTTAATATACATATTGATCCTTACTTTGGTTTAGGTATATATTCTTTCTTCAATTTTCAAACCATCACCAAAACACTTCACCAATCAGACAGACAGAAAATTCTGCTTAAGATGCAACAACGCTAGCTTCTGCCGCTGTTGCCCAAGGCAAAAATCATGTGAAAGAAAAAAATGTCATGAAGCAACAAGCGACAGGGCTGCCACAGATATAAGGAAGTCCTTGTCTATCTCCATAAAAAATGCTGGCTTACAGAGCCCAAACTCCAAACTAACTACCAAGCAGTAAAAGAGAGTCCTTCAAGGGGCTCTCCAGATCAAAGTTACTTACTCATTCATTGCCTCGAGAAACCGCAAGACGTTTGGACTCTGTCTCTCTGCTAGCAACTGCATAAATTACAGAGCTTATTGAAGCTACACAAATGCTATAGGAAATGAAGGAAATATGAAAATGAAGAGTAATTGATGGACTGACTCTTCTACAAGCTTGAACTATATCAGACTCTGGTACTTCGGCACTTCCACGAACTTCCTGCCATATGATTTTGTTGCCAACAGATTTTCAAATGAGTCCAATCACCAAACGTATCAACTTTCAAATTCTTTTTAAAACTATAAGATGCTCAATCATGATAAAATGGGAATGCAAGCTTACCTTGCTGAAAAACCGTATTAACAATAATTCCTTCAACAAGGTACACATACCACAAAAGTAAAGCAGATTTGACATCACCTGCAAATCATTTACCAGAGCAATAAGCTAATTTATCTACCATCACCATCCATAGCAGACAATCTAATAACACAAACGCAAATGAATAAAAAAGTAAAGACAGAGAGAACGGCATGACGGAACCTTATTACACAACCATTCTGTCCAAGATGGCGCTTTGCATAGAGGGGAAATGAGTATCAAACCCATAACTCTCTTTGTATATTTTATCTGCAATACAGAGTTATATTTGTCAAGACATACAAAACTAAAATGCAAGTCCTTTAACCAAAAATCTGGAGAATTACATACTGGAACTACTTACAGCGAACAGGGTGAGAATGTAAGCTCCAGCTGTTACCCCCATACACATCACAGTACCGAGACTGGATAAAAACAGAAAATTGAAGGAACCAATAAGGAAACAGTATCAGCAACCTTCCCTCCCTCCCCCCCTCTAAAAGAAAAAAAGGAAAAAAGATTCAAAATGCCTGAAGAACAAGCATATTAAAGCCAATTACGAAATTAGCTAACAAGCAAAGATGCAGTTGAGCTCAAAAGTTAATACAGCATTATTACCCAAAATAGTCAAGAACCTCAGCAATCTGATCAGCTAAATCATCAACAGATAATGCAGGCTCATCAGGGCTCACTGCAGGAGCTCCTAACTGTTACATGAATGGAAGAATCCAAAAGTTTAAGATTAATCTTAAAATAGGTACAAAAAACAATTGAGATACAAAGTAATAAATTCACAGACCTCATGGCCAGGAGGACTAATATGGTAAATACAGAAGTTGTGGACCAGCAAAGAAAATGCTTCCGGGCAAAAGAACAATCCTTGGAAACATGATATATCTGTTGGATGACATAGAGACAGATGAAGAAAATAGATATTAACAACACTCTGGAGAATCAATTACTACCATGCTGTCCAGAAGCAATAGAACTTGACAAGCTTTGAGCACTAAGTAAGGAAGTAAAAGAACTCCAACTCAAAACTTTTAAGAGAAAAGTTGCCCCCTACCATTATTAATTCTTTTTCTTCCGTTTTTGGATGATCAATCTTGTCAGGATTTTAAGACAATTACAACTCAATGTCTCAATTTTTCACCACTGAAAGCAAGCGAAATGTGAAACTTCCCCTATGTGGTTCGCACCAATCCAAACAAAACGAAAAAGAAAAGGTGGTTTTGGCACAGTTCAAGCACTAGCTAAGATAAAAATTTTAATTGTACCATTTGTTGAGATAGATGTGTGTGCAAACAACTAATGTTTGGTTAAAGACACAAAATGATTATTATATTTGACAATCTGAATCGGTTACTTACAATTTAAAGCCAAATCAGGATAAGTGATTAGAGCCGGCTTGTCTTGGTCTCCAAAGACAGCAACAGAGACAGAACCATGGCCAGTTTTTACCAGATGCTCCTGAAGGCAGATTGTGAATTGTATCTAGTCAGTTAACTCATGCAACAAAACAAAAATGCCCAACAAAAATGAAGAAAGCTTCCAGTAGTAAATTTACATGATCTTTTTCTCTCATATCCTATGTAAAGGAATAATATATGCAAAGCAAAGTTAAATCTCCTGTTTCCTGTGCTTTCCGGGCCACAAAATAAACCTTTTTTTTCCCTTTTTACTTGTTTCTTTATTGAGAGCAATCTTGTGTTAGTTAGTTCATGCTACTTAACTGACCATATGCCAATGAATTGTGTTTCAAAATACTACCTTGATGCATCTAAATATGAATATGGAATTCAAGTAGAAAAAAAAACACACATACAGAAAAGGAAAAGTATTTCTATCATACTTGCCCTTGTTTGAACCTTGAGTGAAGAATCAGTAAACCACATGGAAATGCTTCAAATACTAGTATAATTAATAAGCATATAATAGATACATCATTTCTTTGAAAGCGTGCCAAAATAGGAATCGGTTTGCAAAATTGAAATTTATGAAAATCATACAGTTACAATAATAACAAATCGGTTTGGCAAAATTAATTAAGCATTTACATTACCTAAATAAGTCAAAAGAGAGAGCCCATATTCTGTGCACTTGTCAAATATTTATAGGACAATTTTCTAGAAGTTTAGAACTTGAAATTTTGAAAATCTGCTCAAAAGAGAAATTTTATCAAAGTTTCAATTACCATATTAAGGAAAAGGATTTTGCAATGACTAAATGCCATAAACTGCATTCAAGAAATGAATATATAAATTGCCATGAATCAAATTGGAACTCCAAAACACTCCTTTACTTCACAAATCCTCAAGAAAGCAATCAATACTACTATACATATGATATAAGTAAGCATTAATGATCAAACCATCTTCAATATCATAAACCAGTTCAACGCTTCTCAGCCTTCAAAATGCCATTGGAGAAAGCAACAAATAAAAAAAAAAAAAAAAAATCCTATTTCTATAACTTTTCTAGAAATCAAAAGCTGCTGGCTTTCAGTGCTCATATAAAAAAAAAACCTCACATACATAAATTGTTAAATTTGTATGCAATGCTCAACCTTTCCGGCAAATGACATGGTCTCCATATCAATTGAAACCGATTCGCAGCTCGAATCCTCCATTTTGCCGGCGTTTCTCTCCCCTCAAAAACTCACTCCTCTTTCTTTCTCTATTTCTCTCTCTCTCTCTCTCTCTCTCTCTCTAGATGGAGGTGGAGACGCATTGGCTTCAGGCTTCATACCTTAAATACCAATCCGTCTCCCTCTGACTCTCTCTCTCTCTCTCTCTATAATTTTTCGGAAATAGAATATATGTACATTGTATTTATCTGTACTATTTTCTTTTTTCCTTTTTTTGAACAAAATCAGGATCGTTTTAGAATGTATACAGAGATAGAAAACCAATATTCAATACTCTATTCAAGAAAAAAAAAAAAAATCAATACTCTATAATCTCTCTTTCTCTCAGCTGTTTCTCTCTCTATATCTATATGTATGTATGGTATTATTCAGGTCGCTTTCCGCGTTACAACTGAGTTGAACTCGCAACGTTCACCGGGTCACCGACGCTCACGAGTGGTCCGGACTTCCTAAACTAACTAACCACAGGCCATGGTTTCATTTCATAAACCATAGTTAGAGACCGACAGAATTCTTTATCGAATTTACATAAATACCCTGAGTCATGTCAATGGGCCGCACATATCTTTTATCCCTTTTTTTTTTTTTTAATTTAAGGAAACATGTATTCTTTTTGCTTCAAAATTATACTTATCACTTTACACATGTTCCTTTTTCTGTTTTTTCTAAACCAATATTAATATATATTCTTAAAACAAGAAGCAATTTTTTGAGGCCCCACAAACATTCTCAATTAATTTTAAAATAGTAGACTCAGTCCTGAAAAGTGTCATTCTTTATACGTATCAAATTTAAAATTTTTTATCTACAAAATCGTTAAAACAGAATGATTTACATTCTATATGTGAGTGCCGAAAAATATGATCAACTTTTAAGATGTCAAAACAAATTATCTAATATATATTTTTTACTATTTAAATTATTATTTTATTACAATAATAGTTTTTTAAAGATAAATAACGAGTACTTTTTAATAACTGAACAACCATTAATTTGATACAATGTAATGTTCAAATAGTGTGGTATGTTATTTATTTATTTTTTCTTGATACCTCCATGATATCGTTATTTCATAACTATATAAGTGACGTTGTCATCTAAATTTGAATTATGCCTTTTAAAAAAGGTTTAGGCCTTAAACATTCATCTTTATGATAAGATAAGAATACTTTTTGAAAAGTTCTTCAAAATGAAATTTTGTCATAATTCTTATACAAGTCTTCTTAGATTTATCATATTCATCTGAGATCATAAAAAAAATATACAGATTTATAATTTTTTACATGTGATTAAGTGAAGATTTTGAGCCATATAAAATTTTTTGAACGAAGGCATTTATTTTTTTTGCTGAAAGGCAATATGGCATATAAAAGACATTTTTTTCTGTTCTTTATTTAGTATGAATAGGTGGTCATGTTTGTTTAATAAATTTAAACTCAAAATCCAATTTAAAACAGACAAACTCTCCTTACGCTCTTTTTCTTTTTTTTGGAAAGAGAGTTATATATTATTAAAATCTAACATAATAGCATGAACTATATTACGAGGAATGATTTTAATGCATTCTTGAACTAAATCAGAGGCAAAAGTGACTTTTGCTAGAAGAAGGGTTGGGTAGTTAGTTGCACCTCCTATATACATGAGAGAAAGAAATAGAATCTATATCAATAATACCAAGAAAATTAAAAGATAAAGCTACCAGCTTTGAGAAATCCTCACCACATGAAGAGAGGTTTTTTATGATTAAAACCGAACCACTCTCAATATCCATCCATTCAGTAAAAGGAGAACCAGTTACATATCATTCAATGATGCCTAACACTTTCTCTTGTTCCACTTAGAATTGACTCATGCAAGGAATGACTTTTGTTAGTAGAGTAATTCCCAAATATGACTCCTCACTGTTATACTAATAATGCCAGTCTTTCCTTAAGAGTAAGTTCTTTAGAGGTTGAAGATTCAATTTACGATTCAATTTTCAGTTAAAATTTCGATTTTTATTTTGATTTTCAGTTTTATTTATGGAAGCAAATCTAACTGCATTTCACTAAAAATTGAACTATCAAAACCAAAATATTTTCGATTCGGTTGGATACCGTATGATTCAAACCTTTTTTATTTTTATTTATTTTTTAAGCTAGATTTGTAGCAATGCAACAACATTCACACTTTATTTTGAACTTTCACATTCCAAATAAATTAAATAAATTAAGGTGGCATTATATCTAAGCAACTATTCATCATGATAAAAAAATTAAATAGTACAACAAAAATTTAATATACAATCAAGTGACCAACCAAGCTTTTATATTATATATATATATATATTTATATATGAAAATGCTAAAATAAAGACATCAACTAGAAAAATTCCAGATAAATGTCCATAACATCATTTAGAATAAATTTCTAAATAAATTTAAGAGATTTTATAATTTGATTTTTCAGTTTTTGAATTTTCAAAATCCAAAATCGAGTCATATTATTAAATAAACACAAATAACCAACTAAAAAATTGAATCAAAAAGTGAAAATTTTTTAGTTTGATTTTATTTTAACCGAATAAAAATACACCCTAGTTGAAACTATATTTGAAGAGGTAAATTTCTCGTAATCTTTAAATATGATCTTCTAAAAAATTCAGAGCCTATGGTGCAATCGAGCTTTCATTAGAAGAGAAGCCTTCATAGCTAGCATACCAAATCAACTTGGCACAGATTGAGAAAATATATATCTAGCTCTTTCTTCTTATACGGATTGAGATGGAATGCATAAATCCCTGAAACTAAAGGTTGGGTTATGGATTAAATGTATTTATACCAAGTGGTCGATGTTTCCATATCCTTCTAATGAAAGTATAATAAAAGAGAGCATGCATGTCATCTTCAATTTGAAATCCATAGTGAACGCAATTAGCCATCGTATAATTCCCTCTCCGTAAGGTTCTTTCCATTTAGGAGAATATTTAACTTAGATCTTTTCATAAAAAAATTCTCATTTTAGATTGAACCAGATAATGAATGTAGTTCTAGAATCGAGATTCCTATAGCATGTTTGATGGTCCTTCCTCTTATCAAAGTGCTTTATGAAATTCATTCTGGTTTTATAACCAGACTTGAAAGTATAAACCCCATTTGCAATGAAGTTTCAGATAAGCTTGTTGTCAAGCCATGTAGGGTTGAGAAATATTTGAAGAATGACATATGCTTCATAATGAAGGAAAAGATCTTTTAAATCTATCTTATTACCTCAAGCAACATTGATTGTAGTAAATGAATTCAGTTACTCTCCTTTCTATACTTTCGGATTGAAAAAAGAAAAAGATGGAGTAAACCTAATGAGGGAGGGAATCTACTTGTTGTACCCAACACTAGCGAAGAGGTTGTTGTTAATGCGTTACGTCCATCCAAAAGGCTTTGCAAGAGATAAGAGAGGATCTACACTCAAATGGAAGCACCCAGAAAAATTCTCTGTAGAGAAATACTTAGCTTTGAGACATTGTGTCATCAGGATGATGCAAATAGAATGATGCGCCTTCTTTGTTTGATGAGTGATTCATAATTGAAATCTTCAAAGTCTTTAAAAGTTATCCACCAAACTTTTAAGTTTACAAAAATTACTACGCAATTTCTAACAGTGTTTTTTTTTCCTTCATACCTTTTCCCGAAAAATAAAAAAAATCATAGAATTAAGAGAATTATTAACATTTCACGTACCAAAGAAAAAAAAAATATATATATATATATATAAGATCCTAAAATTATTCAATCCTTGCATAGAAGTCTTTCTTATAGAAAATTATAATATTCAAATAGAATTTAATCATGTAAGTTTAAGGTAGCCTTATTACTCTTTTTTTTTTTTTTTTTTAGATTGAACTCCAATAAATGTTCAATTTTTATTTTTTATTTATCCTGAATAATAAATGTTCAACTTGAGTCTTTATTTATTTGGTTTGGTTCATTCAATTCTAGAACTAGCGTTTTAGCAAGCCGTTTTTATTAGCCTCTATCAAGACTCAAATGCTAATAAGGAATTATTACCCTAATGTCAATTGTTCCTTTCTTTATCTCCTTTTCCTCAAAAGAAATAAATAAAAGGTGATGGAAGCCATTTGGAAGCTGTTTGACCGTGTTTAAATTCTTCATTTTTTTATGAATAGTTTAAATTGTTAATTTTCCTATGCCATGGGATTCTTTGACTCATAAGGCATTTCCGTTATATATATATATACATATATATATATATATATATATATTAAAATTAAATTATTCTACATAGATAAACATTATTAATTCGAGTTTCTTGCAAATGGTCTAAGTTTTATATTATATAGTTGAAACTACTTAAACTTCTGCGTCTTCATATAACCCAATAATATTAGAGTTTAATACAAATAAATAAAAATTTTGTCCAACTATTCATTTTTGGGGAGAGGAAGAAGCAGGTAGAGCAAAGACTTCCTCTTTACTCTTTCCTTCTCAACCCCTAGATGTCGAGTTAACTGCTGTGCCTCAACACATTTCGGGAAAAACCAGTTAACTCTGGATTCGAGTGGCATTTCACCCCTAACTACAACTCATCCGTTGATTCTTCAAAATCAGTCTGTTCGGACCTCCACTTAGTTTCACCCAAGTTTCATCCTGGTTATGAATAGATCACCCAAGTTCGGGTCCATAAGCAATGACAATTGAGCGAATTATATGTAGAGATTTATAGAGACTTACAGTTTAATTGGTTTAAACGTACGACTCATAACAATGATATTATAAGTTTGAGCCCTCCTAAGTCTAATTTTTTTGTTTTTTTAATTTTTATGAAATCGAAATATGTATAAAAGAATGAAAAAGTCGTAAATTATTCCAAAAAAGAAAAAGGAATGAGTCCTAAATTGAAATCTTGCATTGAATTTCATAATAAAATTTGTTGAGAATCCCACATGGTTAGTGTTTGAGAAATAATTAATCCTTATTAAGACTTGACAGTACTTCCCTCTTCAGGTATCTTTTAAAGTAAGTTAAATTCAAGTCCAAATTTTAAGTCATAGCCAATTGCATTCCATATGCCTAGTCCTAAGTGTGTTATGAGTCCTTATGCCAACCCCAAATTTTGACAAAATTCAATCCAACTTCACATACATGTTTTTTCTTCAAGTTTGTTTGTATGCTCAGACATCTATACATGTCTTTAGGAATCTTTCACTTAAACTTGAGTTATGAACATTAACTTCCAATGTCTTTTCTCACGAACCTAACAAACCCCATTTACAATTTTTATGTTTTGGTTAAGTTTTTTTAATTAATTAAATTTTTTTTACGTAAGGAAAAAAATACGTGTGTCAGATGGAGAGAACCTTTTTGGACTAAAACATAGTTTTACAATTGAATTACTATTTGTTATGGATCGAACTTCAAATGTTCAGTTTTTGCATTTAAGGAAGGATCATTATATGTTGCTTAACACAATATAATTTATATTGTTTCTGACCAATCTAAACTAATATTATTACTTTATTTCATATTAACTATCGTTTGAATATATTCTTTTCGTTTCAAAATACCTATTACTTTTGTAAATCAAGAAAACATTAAATGATACTTTTCTTTATATACCCCTATCTTATTACAATTACACAACTATCAAGAAATTTTCATTAGCATTATTAATGACAGTTAACATAATCACTTTCTTAATTTTTATATCATATCTTAAAATGATATTTAATATGAAACCGAGGTAACATATGCCAATGCCACAAAGGCAAGGCAAAAGACATTAATAAAGTTCCCATTTGCCATGCCTAATTAGCCGTCGGCCATTATTTCCTGCATCAATCATAAAGGAAGCGACTCATATAGCAACTTTACACACTCTCTCTTTTTCTTTTTTCTTTTTCTTTTTTTTTTTTTTTGGGTAAAGACTCCATGACCATAAACTTTCTAAGATTTTGATTTTGGCTTCCAACTTTAAAATGTTAACTTTTTTACTCGAACTACAATAATATATTAATATTTGCACTTTCTTAAACTTTTTTTATTAAACATTAACTACCAATATGCATTTCAAATTTGAGTTTTTTATTATTAATTCAAATTTTAAAATATTAATTTTATGTTCTCGAACTAAAATAACACATCAATATTTATTCTTCGTTATATTTCCACATCAACCCTTAATGATGAACATGATTTAGCCGTCACGTAACAAAATGTAGGGTCATTTTTTAGAATTCAACATATAATCTATTAATATTATTTTTCTTCTCAGATTCTAAAATATAGTATTACATTTAAGTAAATATATACGTATAATTATAAATACATTTTTAAGGATAAACTTACTTAAATAAATATTTACGAAACCCCAATTGATGCTTCCTCATCTTCATCCATGGAAGTAACCCAAGAAGCATTGTAGACCATGTTCTTCTTCTCTTGTTTATTTCACCATATCTCTTATTTTCCTCTCTTTTTCTAACATTATCATAGTTCAAACTAATTTGAACAAACATATAGGTTGGTATGCAAAAAAATGTTCAAGTTTATCATATGAACTGATCATATCATTAGTTATTAAGCAAAATCATGAATGGGTAAAGATAATAAAACCCATTATCCTATACTTTTATTCTTTTTATATTTATTATCTACTAGTAATTGAGAATGCTTATATGAACAAAGACAAAAATCTTATTAGGTTGTGTTGATCGTTAGGATTAACTAGAAAATTTGACGGAAGGATGAACATTGATATATTATAGTAATTAAAAAGTGAGAAACTAATGTTTAAAAGTACAGAGAAAAAAAATTAAAATCTCAAAAAGTTGAAGATTTTACTAATACTCAGAAAGTGCAAACATTAATATATTATTGTAGTTTGATGACGAAAAATTAACATTTTAAATTTGAGTACGAAAATCAAACTCTCAGAAAGTTTAACTCGCTAGGACTTTTTATCCCTTTTTGATAAATAACTTATATTCTTGGATTCCCCTTCTCTCTCTCTCTCTCTCTCTCTCTCTCTCTCTCTCTCTCTCTCTCTCTCTCTCTCTCTCTCTCTCTCTCTCTCTCTCTCTCTCTCTCTCTCTCTCTCTCTGAGAGAGAGAGAGCCTATTGGCCTTTTTTCCCTCTCTCAAAATATTGCCTCTTTTGTCAATTTTAAGGATTAGTATTTTAAAAAAATTACCCTTACTTATAATTCCCTCGTTCTATTTCAATTAATATGTATAATATGATTTTTTTTACTTGTAATATTTTAGATATCACATTTTTTTTAAGAAAATTAGAAATTTTGAGTATTTTTTTATTTTATAGATTATAATATCCGTCAAATAATCTTTCACCTTATTATTACTTTTACGAATTTAAAAGGATTGAGATCAGAGATGGAGCTTACATGTGCCCCCAAAAAACTTTTTTGTTTACTATATACTACGTATATATATTTCATGTTAATGCTAAAAAAATTTATAAAGTTTGAGTCCCCTAAAATTTTTTTTTTTTTGTTACATAAAGGAGAAAAAAAATTTTAACCCTCCAAGATTAAGCTTCAAGTTCCGCCACTAATTAAGATTATCTATTTTCTATATGAAATGATATAATAGAAAAAATGTATTAAATAGAATATTATTTTATAATTATGATAAGTAAAAAATTACAAATAATAATAAAATGTGCCAATAAAAAAATAGATGGAGTAATGATGGATATTATAATGAACATTGCATTAATACAGCATATGACAAATTTAAAACAACATAAAACTTAAACAAGAGAATACGAGCGAAAGTGATTAAAGGTATAACTATATTGAGATATAAATATCAGTCTAATTTATTCGAACTACTTTAGGAATAGGGTTAATTTACTGTTTTTTGATAAATGTTTTTTTTTTATTGAAATTGGTAGTAAAGACTAATCAATTATGAAAATATAAATGAAGATGTATTTATAATATATAAAATAGAAGAATGAAATTGTAATTTGGACTAATTTTAAGATATAAAATGTAATTAACCCAAATATTTAATATTTGATGTTTTTTCTTAAAAAGAATTTAATATTGGAGGTTATGTTTATTAAACTCCAAAAAAAGGGGTAAAAAACTACTTTCTGAATATTGCTACTCATTCTTAAGTGATATAATTTTCCCTAAAATTATTCCTTAAATTGTAATAGCATATAGTTTATTGATAAAAATACTTTTTAACAAACAAATAGTTATAAATTCATTTTACATTCTTCTCCTCTAATGTATCAAAAATAAATTACTAAAGTCATTCCTTAATTCAATGTAAAATAATTTAGCACTACTATTAATACAGAAAAACAGTAAAACAGATAATAGTATTAGAGTAAGATCTCCAAATACTTTTTTTATACATCAAAGCATGTGAAAATACGCATGACTTGAAATGCTTGATGGACACCCATAACTTTTGAAAATGTACTAATTTATCGATTCCAAAATAGTTATCATTTTTATCAAATAAATAACACATATTTTTTTTTCTAAACTGATTTTTACCTTTATCATTGGATCTTCTAAAAAAATTATTATTGGATATTTTGATGATTTAATTAACTCAACTAGTGACTTCCCGTTTCCAGAAAAAACTAGTGACTTTTTTATAATTTATAGGAAACCCCCTACTAATGTGATGCCATTAGTAGTAATTATTTTGGGACGGAGGTAGTAATGGTGATGCAACTCATCTCTTACTGTTATAGGCTTCCTAAATGTGCATTTAATTGACTAATCTACATCTCTTAATGAATTGCACATGATATTGTACTTTGATTTCCCATTTTATTGAATATATCCCTTTTGTGTCATAATCCTTTTACATGGAATTCTTACCCAATTGAATAGATATATAAATATATATGTGGGAATATCAAAGATTTAAAACTAGAAAGGACCGGAACAAAATTTAATAATCGATTGGAGTGTTCTATTCTCTTTTTAACATTTTTACTATAATATTTTATTAATAAAATTTATTAATTAAAAAATAAAATTTTAAAATAATATTATAAAAAAAATTATAAGAAATATTATCGGACATGTTATAAAGATTCTGTGTGTTTATTTATTATTTATATATAATCCTGTGTGTGTGGCCTTTTTCTTTTTGGTATGTGATTAATATAGCGAGGGAGGAATTATGATAGAACACAAAAAAGAGGTCCTAACCTAAGCAAAACAAAGAAAGCAACTCAAGCAAAGAGAAGAGAAGGAAGGAAAGGAAAGGAAAGAGTAGAAGGCAATTCTTAGAAGCTTCCTTCCCTCATCTCTCTCTCTCTCTCTCTCTCTCTCTCAGCGCCAATGTAATGTAAAATGTGGCATGTTTTAATGTAGTAGGGTGAGCTTAGCTTCGTTTGGTGTAGTTTCATGATCCAATGGCTCTCGTGCCTCTCACGTCATATTTATGGCATTCACACTTTCTTAAACATGCCACGTGGCTACTGATCCTTCATTTCCTACTTCTTTTTTCTTTATTAATTCATCTCCACATTAAGAAAATGTAAGTCCATCTTAAACTTTATTTATATATACATGTTTTAAATAAAAATTTAAGATCCAAAACGAACTTGTATTGCTTCTCAGAGAAAAGATGTACTTTATTGCCATTTGATAAAAAGAATAATTTTTGTTATAACTTACTATCAGAAATTTGAATATATAACTACAACTAAATCGAAATAACAGAAATTAGAAATATTATATTCTATTACAAACTCTTTCAAAGCATATTATGAAAGACATGAGAATGAAGATCCACTCTGAATAGTAAGTAGCTCCTTTAGATGGGAGGAATCTCACTCGGACAGTCTCTCCAGAAACTCTTTCTCTCTCTCAAACATTTCCTTCAAAAAGTCGGTCAAGCCATAAAGCTAACTAAGCTCACAGACATCCACCAAAGTGGCGGCGGCACAAGGAAGAAGAAAACAAGAGGTCACTGAGAGAAGAAGGAAGCCAAGGCAGATGAAAGAGAGGAGAGAAAGGGAATGTAAAAATTACGACAACACAGATAAAATAACATATATATATATATAATGGAAGGTCGCCAAGGGCAGGATGGTTGACCTGACTCACTCGGCATCTAAAACTAAAAATATATCATAAGGCCCTAATAGAGTGTGTGAGATCTAAGCCCAAAAATCATCATAAGGATACAAAAGGGTCCAAGTAAAATGTGGCATAATTTGGGCCAAGGGCCAACAAGTTCCACCTTGAACACATTTTACAATTGACCAACCAAAAGACTCATAGAGTCAAGCTTCATCAATATAAAATAAATTCCTGCACAGTATAAATTTGTCAGAAGACACCACTTTGGTGCCAAAATCAGCTGGGTTGTCCTTGGTGTTAATCTTGTTAGCATCCACAATGACATTGGTAACTTTGTCATGAATGAAATGTTCTTCACATCTATGTGTTTGGTGCATTAATGAGAAACTGGTTTTTTTGCAGAGATGCAAGCAACTTTGACTATCAGTATAAATAAATATAAATAACAACTTGAGAATGCAATAAATGCAGTTCAGACAAAGGACCTTGAAACCAAATAGCTTCCTTAATGGCTTTTGTTACAGCAATGATCTAAGCTTCAGTAGTTGAAAGAGTAAATATAGGTTGGAACTGAGATTTTCAAGAACACAATTACCAACTATTGTGAAAAAGTAGGAAGTAGAAGATTTTCGAAAATCGTGATCACCAGCAAGTCATAATCCACATAACCAACTAAATTAAAGGTTTTAGTCCATTTATGATGGTTCAAAGCCTTATTAACAATTCCGTTCAGATATCTTAGCAGCCGCTTAAGACCTATTTAATGGTCCCTACTAGGGTTGGACATAAATCTACTCAGAAGGCTAATAGAAAAAACAATGTCAGGTTTTGTTCATATCATAGAATACATAACAAAACCAATCGCCATTCTATAAGGTATATTAGCCATACTCTTTGTCCACTTTCAATTTTAGAACAGGTTTTAGAAGAGAGTTTGAAATGACTAGCAAGAGGTGTACTGACAGGTTTACACTAGTCCATAGAAAACTTTGAGAATTTTCTTTAAGAAAGATTTTTGAGATAAGAAAAAAGAACAATCAGACCTATCCCTAACAATGTTCATGCCTAGGATTTTAGATGCAGGTCCAAGATCCTTCATATCAAACTCAGATTTCAACAAAGTTTTCAGTTTGGCAATTTTATCTTTATGTTTGAATGCATTCAACATATCATCTATATGCAGCAAAAGAAAAATAGCAATGTCAACAGAATTACCAAAGAAATAGAGACAGTTGTCATCACTGCTCTTCACAAAAATAGGTTTAAGCATAAAAAGTCAAACCGTTTATATCATCGCCTTGGTGTCTGTTTTAAACCATACAAGGATTTCTTTAACAATAGTGGCGGAAGTAGTCAGGGACTCGGGTAGGCTCGAACCCCTCCAAGAAAAACAAAACTTTACCATTTTTGATGTTTTTACATTCAAGCCCCTCCAATTTTTTTTTAATAGAGCCCCACAACTTCTGGACTGGGTTTAGGGTTAAAAAAAAAAAATGTCGTCCTCTCGTGCGGCACCGTACACCAGAAATGAAAATTGCCCTTCTTTTTCCTTCTGACAATCACTCTCTCGAACTACCCTCCCTCTTCTCTTCTCGGCAGCGGCGACGGCGCGAGCTTCCTCTTCTCTTCTCAACGCGACGGCGACTGGTGCTCCTCCTCTGCTCTCCGCGTTTGCTGCTCCTTCTTGCTGCTCTGCATCTGTTGTTGCTCCTTCTATTTGCTGTTGCTGTGCGGGTTTCCTGCCGCTGCCACACTGCTTCTCGGCGACCGGTGACCGCACGGCTCGGTGCTCCTCTGCTGCTGCTCTGTTCCTCTCCTCTGCTTCTCTGCTGCAGTGCTGTTGCTGTCTGCGGCCCTGCGTCTGCGTTGCTACCTGCTTTCTACTTCTCTTCTATTTGAAGAAAAGGTAAGCACCAGCTGCACCCTAAGCTTTGAAATTAATCTTGAAATATAATTCTTGCATCTGTCTGCTGACTGCTGTAATTGTATAGCTTGTGATGTTCCAACTGTTTTGGTTGTTTCTAGGGTTTTTTTTTTTTTTGGTAAAAATATGATTGCTCATTTAATTTATGTTCTAACTTCTAATTAATGATTAATGTCAACAGTAAAATGTGTTGAATTTAATTTAAAATGTTTAAATATTTATTATATAGGGTTTTAATATGGACAAATATTTTGAAAAGTGGAAGAAGGGTTCTAAACTGGTTGAAGAAACATCGTCTAAAAAGCCTCGAGTAGGGGTAGAGTTTTCGGATTGTGAGATTATTGGTGATCCGCTAAACCCATTAATAGTTATCCTTATGAAATTGGAGATGAATTAAGGAGACGGTATGTGGCTAAAGGCCCAACTCAACCATGTGATCATAAATTTCCGCAAACTGATATTGGTGAAATTAGGAGATCGTTTCAAAGGAGTTGGTTTAAAGATTTTGCTTGGTTAGAGTACAGTGTACATAAAGATTTAGCATTTTGTTTCTGTTGTTATTTGTTTGCTAAAGGTCAAAAGCAAAAATATGGTGATAATATGTTTACGGAAGTGGGTTTTCAAAATTGAAAACATGCTAAAGAAAAGTTTAGAAACCATAAAGGATTGCCAAATAATGCTTACTCTGATGCTATAATTCAATTGTTGGGTTTTAAAAATCAAAGACAAAATGTAGAATATGTGTTATCGAAACAAAGTAGTCAGACTGAGATTGACTACCATGCTCAGTTAACTGCTGTTGTAAAAGTGGTTTGATTTTTATTAAATTAGGGTTTAGCTTTCCATGGACATGATGAGTCGAAAATTCAACCCGACGAGGTAATTTTGTTGAATTAACAAAATGGTATTGTGATCAAGTGGAAGAAGTAAACAAGATCATGAACTTGAATGCTCCGGGAAATAATCAATTAACTTCTCCTAAAAATTCAAAAAGAAATTATTAATGCTTGTGCAACAGAAGTGAAGTAAGCTATTGTAAATAAGATTGGTGACAAGTGTTTTTATCTTTTGGTTAATGTATAGAAAGTGGAGAAGTTGCTACAGGAAAGGGCAAGAATCAATAAACAAGTTTAGCTCGGCCAGGTGACACTCGTTGGGGCTCTCACTTTAAAACTATAACTAGGATTTTGGATATGTGGAATGCAGTGAGACATGTACTTGACACTATATTTGAAGAGGGGAATGAGCCCAATAGTCGAGGCATTGCTCGAGGTTTGATTGATAACATGAATCAATTTGAATTTGTATTCATTGCTCATTTAATGGTAGATGTATTGGCTGAAACAAATACATTTTCAATGTGCCTGCAACAAAAGACTCAAAACATAATCACCGCTGTCCGAATAATTAAGACAGTAAAGGATGAATTGAAGAAATACAGAAATGATGATGATTATAGGGAGGAATTATTGGGTGTTGTTACTGCATTTTGTACCAAAAATAATATTTTTGTGCCCAATATACAAGATCCTAAACCAGTCCGAGGTCGAGCTAAATTATACAGGAGTGTGGATGGGCAGCCAAAGACTTTCTACCATTTTTTTCGTCGAGAGATCTTTTTTGAGGTAATTAATTTCTTTTCTTTTTTACATATTCCCAAATATTCAATTATTTGTAATATTACAAATTATTAATTGTTCTTTGTATAATGTTAGGTTCTGGATCTTATAGTCAAAGAAATGGATGATCGTTTTATGGAGTCAAATACAGAGCTACTTATGTGTATATCATACCTTGATCCTAGAGATTCATTTGACAATTTTGATCAGAATCAATTACTCCGTTTATCTGAGTTCTATTCAGATGATTTTTCTGTCTCTGATAAGTTTGAGCTGAAAGCACAACTTAATACATATATCTCTTACATGAGATCAAGTGATGGGGCAGCTTTCTCTGGCCTTGCTGACATTGGAGATCTCGCAAAGAAGAGGGTTGAGACAAAAAGTCACATGTTTTTAATTTGGTTTATCGACTAATTGAGTCGGCTTTAGTCTTGCCTGTTGTGACAACTACCGTAGAAATGTCTTTTTCTGCTATGAACATCATTAAGAATGATCTACGCAATAAGATGGGAGATGAGTTTCTCAATAACAGTTTGGTTTGTTATGTTGAGAACAAGATTTTTAATAGTATTGAAGATGAAGACATCTTGTAGCGGTTTCAGATTATGCAAACTTGAAGAATAAAATTGCCATCTTAATCATTTCCTTCAGTCTTCACATGTAAAACTCTATTTTAGATCATTTTTCGATAGTGATTTCTTTTCAATGTAAACGTATTTGTATGAATGTTATTTATTTTTATATTAATCTTCTAATCGTTCTAAATTACTTGCAGCTCATATTTGATTTCGTCTTCTGATCGTGCTCATTGGTTATCTAAAGATTCTCATCAAGATTCTCAGCTTTGATAGAGGCATTTATCCCGTAAGTGGTGGGTAATCATTCCTCGTGAGTGATTGGTGATCACTCCTCATTGGTAATGGGCGATTACCTATTTTTTGCTATGTTATTTGTAAATTTAGAATTGTAATGCTTATTCCGTGGGTGATAGGTAATCATTCCTCGTAAGTGGTGGGTGACCACTCCTCATTGGTAATTGGCGATTACCTATTTTTTCGTTATTTTATTTGTAAATTTGGAATTATTTGAATGTTTTTGTACTTGGAATGCATCTATTTTATAGACGAAATTCTGGAAAAATTTTAATGTATTTTAGCCCCTCCAAGTTTTCTTTCCTGGTTCCGCCATTGTTTAACAAACAAGTAGTTTTCTTCTGCTTTAACCTCAAAACCACGAGGTCGGTGCATGTAAATGGTTTCTTCTAACTCACCATACAAGAAAGCAGTTTTAACATCAAGTTGTTCAAGTCCAAATCAAATAATGCAACAACTGCAAGCATGATCCTAATTATTTTGTATTTAACAACAGGCAGGGACGTAACCAGCGGGGGGCTCGAGCCCCTCCGGGTAATTTTGAAAAGTTTAAAATTTTTAGGTATTTTACATTCAAGGCCCCTCCGTTTTTTTTCAATATAACCCCCAAAACTTAGGTGCTGACTTTCAAAAAAAAAAAACTTTAAACCCTCGCATCCAGCAGTTGAAAAACAGAAACAAAAAAACACTCTCTCTCTCTCTCTCTCTCTCTCTCTCTCTCTCTCTCTCTCTCTCTCTCTCTCTCTCTCTCTCTCTCTCTCTCTCTCTCTTTTTTCAATTCCACTTCTTCCTTACTCCACTCCCTCCTCGGTTGTCTGAGCTCGGTGGCGCGGCACAACGGTAGGTGGTGAGTTGACGGACAGACGACAGGCGATGGCGATAGCGGCGACCAGGCGGACGGCGAACCAGCAGTAGGCAAACGGCTTCCAATTCCAAGTTTCAACTATTCTTCAAACTCTGAAGAAGAAAAAAGTAAGCTTTTGAATTAGATTTTATAGATTAATCTATGTAGAAATATTTTTTATTTTGGTAAATAGATTTTTTACTGCTAAAATTTTGATTTTGATAGTGAAAAAATTTTTAGGGTTTTTTGGTAAAATATTATTATTATGTAATTTATTTTCTAATTAATTATTATGTCATAAGTGAAATGTGTTGAATTATGAATTTAAAATATTTGAATATTATATAGGATTTTACTATGGAGAAATATTTTGGAAAGTGGAAGAAAGGTCCTAAATCGGTTGAAGAAAAATCATCTAATAAATGAAATGTTAATAATGAAGATCGTGGGAAAAAGCCTCGGATAAGAGTAGAGTTTTCGGATTGTTAAAATAGTGATTTCTTTTCATTGTTAAAGTATTTGTATGAATGTTATTTGTTTTTATATTAATCTTCTAATCGTTCTAAATCAATTGCAGGTCATATTAGATTTTTCATCTTTTGATCGTTTTCATCGGTTATCTCAAGATTCTGATCAAGATTCTCAGCTTTGATAGAAGTATTTATTCCGTGAGTGATGGGTAATCATTCCTCATGAGTGATGGGTGATCACTCCTCATTGGTAATGGGCGATTACCTATTCTTTGCTATTTTATTTGTAAATTTAAAATTGTAATGCTTATCCCGTGAGTGATGGGTAATCATTCTCGTGAGTGATGTGATCACTCCTTATTGGTAATGGGCGATTACCTATTTTTTTTACTATTTTATTTGTAAATTTGGAATTGTTTGAATAGTTTTGTACTTGGAATGCATCTATAAAATAGACGAAATTCAGCAAAATTTTTATTGTTCTTCAGCCCCCCAAGCTTTTTGTCCTAGTTCCGTCCTTGACAACAGGAGAGAAGATTTCATTAAAATCAATGCCCTCGACTTGTAAGAAACCTTTAGCAACAAGTCTGGTTTTAAATCTAGGAGGTTCATTAGCCGATTCAGATTCTTTAATTTTGAAAATCCATTTAGTGTGAATCAGTTTTTGGGTTGTAGGTTTAGAAACAAGCACCAAAGTATCATTTTTATGTAATGAAGACATTTCTTCTTTCATGGCACACATCCAAAAAGAGTAATTATGGCTTTTCATAACATCAGAAAAACATAATGGTTCTTTTTCCTCTACAAATGATGTAGTTGCAAATGCATATGACACAAGATATGAAAAATTGTATCTATTGGGTGCATTGGATATCCTTTTGGATTTATCCCTAATCAATTGGTAATCACTAAGGGCATGCGACTGAGTAGCAAACTGCTTTTTATCATTGTCAAAATTTTCTGACTCAGCTTCAACGTTTTCAGGTATAAGACCTAGGATATTCTGTTCTGAAGTACTAGCCAGTTTTGTAATCAACTCAGGGGTAAGTGTGTGCTCAAAGGTTTGAGTGGAGGTGTCTTCCACCTCGATTGGAACAGTTCCATTTGAGGGAAAATCAATAGCGTAAACGGGATCAGAGACGGATTTAAGACACAACATTTCTTGCGCATTGAACACGATATCCCTACTAACAACTACCCTCACCTCTGGCTCACCTTGAGCCAAACCTTATACCCCTTAACTCCACTAAGATACCCTAAAAGGACTCCTTTTTTAGACCTTGGGTCAAGCTTACCTTCCCTTTGATGTGCAAAAGCAGAACATCTAAAGACTCTAAGGCTAGAAAGATCTGGTAGTGAACCAGTCTATAATTCAATAGGAGTTTAAAGTTAATTGCTGTGGAAAGTGACCTCTTGATTAAGTAAACAACAGTACTAACTGCTTCCCCCCAAAAAGGCTTAGGAATCCCATATGAGACGCAAAGGTATCTAACCTTATCAATGATTGTCCTATTCATCCTCTCAGCAACATCGTTTTGCTAGGGATTGTATCTAACGGTTTTGTGAGGTGTGATGCCCAAGATTTACTTAAGTCATCAAACTTTTTGTTACAAAAGTTTAAGATCATTGTCCGTTCGTATGAATTTAAGTTTATTACCGGTTTCATTTTCAACAAGTATTTTTCATTCATTAAATTTTTTAAAGGTTTGATGTTTTGATTTTAAAAGAAATATCTAAACATGCCTTGAAAAGTCATTCACAATTGAAAGAAATACACACATTTCTACCATAAGTGGGTACTTAAGTAGGACCCCACAAGTCAATTGTTCATAATCTAGAATAGTAGTTGATTTGTGTATGCCAATAGAAAAGCATAATTTGTGTTGTTTTCCAGGCACACAACGATCACAAAATCCCAAGGTGTCAAGTTTATCACCACTCAAAAGATTTTGTTTGTGGAAGTGATGCAAACTTTTATCACTCATATGTCCAAGTCTTTTATGCCTCAACATGGTTTCTACAGATGTATTTTTAGTAAAGTGCAGATGAGTTACAAACAGTTTTGCCAACCAGTGTGTATAACTCATTTTCTTAAAACCTTTTAAAATGACAGCCTTTACACACATGCAGACAACCATTTTCAGACTTGTAAGAGTACCAGTTTGTATCGAAAACACCAAGAGAAATCAAATTTCTATTAAGACCAGGGACATATCTAATATCAGTTAGCTTCCTATTCACCCCATCATGCATATTTATAAAAATGGATCCAATCCCTTCAATAGGGCAAGACTGATTGTTACCCATAAAAACTTTGGCAGAAGTCACTGTTCAAAAATCATAAAACTAATATTTGTTAGGGCTTATATGAAAAGTGCAACTAGAGTCTAAAACTCATTCTTCAGAAATAGAGGAAAGTGTAGGGGAAGGGGCGACAAATAAAACTTCTGAGTACATAGAATTGCCTTTAGAATCAAGCTCATTGGTTTTATTGTCAGGTTTGTATTCAATTTCATTTCCCCTCTTACCCTGTTTCTCGTCTCTAATTCTTTTAAAGCACTTGTTCTTGAGGTCACCATCCTTACCACAATAAATATCACTTGATTTTGCTCTTGTTTTTATCTTTTGATTTAGATCAAAATCTACTCCTTGATCTACCCTTATTGTTACTAGATTCCCTCTTATCGGGTCTCCCTCTAACAAACAAGTTCTCACTGTTTGATATATTTTCTTTCCGTAAATTTAAATCTTTTAATTTTAAAGCACGTTTTACAGCAGAAAAAGTTAAATCATCACGCCATACTTGATGGCAGATTTTACATCCTTAAAAGACACAGGCAAAGAGTTTAGTAAAATTACGGCAAGATTTTCATCAGAAACTTTTTCGCCAATGTTTTGTAATTCACTCACGATTCTCTTTAAGTCGTCAATATTTTTATCAAGAGATTTTGAAGATCCATTTTATAGCTAAAATGTTGTTCTTTCAAATAGATCTTGTTTGGAACAGTTTGATCTAAATAAAGTTCTTCAAGTTTGATCCAGATTTCAAAAGTGGATTGTTTTTCATCAATTTTTCTTAACGTTGTCACTCAAATGCAAAGTGAGATTGTTGTGAGCATCCCCAAGCTTTTCAGCAAGGTTTTTCCTCTTTTCAAGGTTCAGGATGCTTATTGGGACCAAGAATCGTAGGTGCAAGTCTATACTTGACTAAAACAACTTTTATTTTTCTTCTCCAAATAACAAAATCACTTTTACCATCAAACTTATTAGCGTCAAGTTTGGGTGTGGATATGGACATGTTATGCACAAGCAAACAAACACTAACAGTGAATGAGCAAAAATGACAACAGAGGAGAGAAAAACAACAGCCACAGAAACAGTAGATAGTTCACAGTCGATTCAAGAAAACATCACCACGGAAAATAAAATTCATAATAAACAGAAACACATGAACAGTAGAAACAATAGATATACCGCAGTAACAACGACATAAAAAAATTACAGTAGCACAAATTCAATTCCAAAGTCATGGATCTGGACATATTTTTGAAAAAGGTTTTCGAAATCACAAAGAAAACACCAAGACACAGCTACTTAGAGTCTTAATAGGACCCTAACTAGGCATGGGTTTTAGGTTTGTGAGAAAACAATAGTTAATCAAAGGATTAACCAACCAAACAAAAAAAATACAGATCCACAACGAAGTGACCAAACAGTAAGAAAGCAGAAATAACAGTTGTTATGACCAAAAGAAAAGGAACAGGGTGGTAAAATAGAGATTTTCCTATGTGGAACTCAAAGGTTCTCGCTGGAGTTCACAATAGAAACTCAGATCAAGGTCATTTCCAAAGATCCAAACCGTCGTGTTGACCGAAGCAGCCCGAGGGTCACTCAACAATCCCAAAGACGTTCCTTTGACAAAAAAGGGCACCGAAAAAGACACCGGACAGCCTATAAAGGCTCCGATACCATTGTTACAACTTACTATAAAAAAATTTGGATATATAATTATAACTAAATCAAAGTAGCAGAAATTAGAAATAACTTATTCTATTACAAACTCCTCCAAAGAATATTATGAAAGACATAGGAGTGAATATCCGATCTGAACAGTAAGTAGCTCCCTCAGATAGGACGAATCTCACACCAACGGTCTCTCTCTCTCTCTCTCTCTCTCTCTCAAATGTTTTCTTCAAGAAGCTGGTCAAGCCATGAGGCTGACTAAGCTCACAGACAACCACCAAATAGGTGTCCCTAGGAAGAAGAAAACAAGAAGTCACTAAGAGAAGAAAAAAGCCAAGGCGGTCGAAAGAGAGGAGAAAAGAGTGTAAAAATTAGGGCAATACAAATGAAACAACATATATATAATGGTAGGTCACCAGAGGCAGGTTGGTTCCAGAACCAAAAACATATCATAAGGCTTTAATAGAGTGTGTGAGATCCTGTTAGTATATGCCCTAAGACCAATTGACTTACACTTATGATTTATGAAGCATGTATTTTTTGAATTGTATTTTATACTCTTGGTCATCAAGTATGTGACTTGATAGTAAAACCCTTATAGCTAATAAAATACTATTCTTATTTGTCCCTAGTTTATTACATCTTGTAAACTAGTGTGAAGTTGATTGATGGTCAAGTTTTACTGATCATGAATATGAGATATAAAATCAATTCATAAATACATATTGAGAATATTGTATTGGACATGACCCAAAGTGAAGAAGAAATATTGCATGGGTTTAAGTTATAAGTATTTCTTCTCAGTTTTATATTTGGTATCGTTTGACCTAATGTTTCTTGCACGGGGAGAAAATATGTTTTGACATAGTCAAACATCACTTTTAATTAGGTGATCATTATGACTATTGGTTGGCTTATTTTCTTGTCATGGCTTGAATATTGGAGATAGTGAAAGGGATTTGTCCCTCTCTTTTTAGAGAGAGATATCCATGGGCCCCTTGATAAGGAAGACTGGAAAATATGCATGGCCATGCTCAAATAAGTATTAGTAAGGTGTTATTAATATTATTTGTTGGAACAGTCTACCTAGTGATCAAGTAAATGGTTAATTAAGTTTTATAAGGATGACTTGGTCCTTGCCTTATATTTAATTAGGATATCGTGTGACAAAAGGACTAAATATTAAATCTGATGCTAAGTTATTATTAAATTTACTTAACTTGGGTAAGCATAATGTCTTGCTAGAGGCCGCTTATGTTTTGTGAATAAATGTCTAGGATATTTTTCATTCACTGCCAACGTTAAGTGAACCTACAAGGTCACACGCATAGACGATCTTGTGAGCATAATGTCCACGTTCAATGAATCTAGATTGTGTCCAGATTCGTTAAACGTATACAAAAGGGGAATCATATTCCATATTGTATTTTTTGGTAAGTTAATAAGTAATTAATTTTATTTAATCGAATAAATGAAATTAATTACTTAATATTACTCATCCAACCATTGGATGATTATAGGAATAGACAGACGAGATTAAACTGTCATTAGATGATAGTTAGGGTTTTGATATTGACCGCTATAAAATGTTATGTTAACCTTTTCTTGGTGGCCGTCATTTATCTGATTAAAGAGAAACAAAACCCTAACCCTAGAACGGCGATATAGTATCTAGCCTCCTCTCTCCGAAATACGATCGATTACCAGATAGTCAGATCATTTCTGAACAGTTTTCAGAACATAGAAGGGCTAGCATCCCGATCGCTTGCAGAGGAGTTCGTCGCGTGGATACCAGTAGAGGGCGAAGCGTACAAAGCAGCGCCCCCACAACGAACAATCAAAACATTGAGGTAATTTCTATTCAATCGGTTTTTCTAATATGTGCAGATCTTGTTGGTGGATTTCCGTAGTTTTATTTTATTTTGTTTTTGCCTACGGAGTCCAACAGATCCAAGCCCAAAAATTATTATAAGGATACAAAATGATCCAAGTAAATTATGGGCATAATTTGGGCCAAAGACAAACAATTTTAAAAGTTAAATTATTATCTTGTTATTTATATTATTGTACCACTCACATATTTTGTAATAACCACCATTTCGTTTCTTTTTTGAAGGGAAATAACAATCATCTTAAACATACTCCTTTCTTTCGTTTTTTTACTTGTCATATTCTTTCTTAATTCCTGTACTTCTTTTTACTTGCCACATTATGATTTCAAGGTAATATTTAATGAACTTTTTCTTATTATACCTTCCATTAATATCAAATTTTAACTTCTAATATCTTTTTATTCTTGTAACATGAAAACTAGTAGAAATAATAATGAGAGGAAAGAAAAAGTTAAGAAACATTGTCTATACAAGAAAAAATATATCTAAAATTTTATATATTTTTAAATAGTGTAATTTTCAAAATATAACGGGTACACAAAAGGAGAGAGTAATAAATATTAAGAAACGATGGGGTATTCAAAGCTTCATATTACCAGCTTGAAATGCACATTACTTGTTTTAAAACATAGAAATAAATCATTTTTGGACAAAATTCATGTGTGAATTGTTTGTTGCATTACATGAATCAAAATTTATGGAAAGCAATTGAAATTCTTTAAAAAAAAAAAAAAAGAAAAGAAAAGGGAAACTCTTTTTTTCCTTTTTCAGGAACGAGAAAAGGAAGACTCTTGATGTATAGTTGGTTTGGCGTTGGGACATCGATGGACCATCACTCTCGAAACTCGAAAGAGCTAAACAACATAATTTACATGTGATCACTTAATGACCCATTACGAAGAGTGACGTTGACTTTTAAACCTTTCACTATTACTTGTGCACTTCCATTCACAAATATAATTGTTTTTAACTTTGATAATAAAATAAATTTTGAAACAAATTACTTTTGTACATTTAATAAAGAAGAAAAGAGATATATAAAAAGTACATAATACATAAAAAAAAAGAATAAAGATAGAAAAATATAATAAATACTGATTGAAAATTTTAAAAGGACTTATATTCTTAATCATTATCAAAGTAATGTTAAAAAAAATCGAATCGAATATCTAATCGGTCAAACTATACTGACTCATTGGTTCATCATTGGTTCAATTGGTTGGTCAAACCATTAGTTGGATCGAATAACATTATAAATATATCAAAGTTATAAAGATATGTTAATAAGTCAGGTGCATACAATTATACATCAATTAGTAATAAATATAATAAAAAACTAACTAAAGAACAATAAAAACATAAATTTTTGTAAGAAAATTTTAAAAAAAAAACTCAAAAATCGATTCAAATGATCGATCCAGCCATTTCAACCGATTTTTAATTAAATTTGACCAGTTTAATTTTCTATACCATTCTAAGTTTGGTTAATCGGCTGATCCGATCTAATTTTCTCAATCTTTCATTAAACATTTTTTTCCTACAAGCATCAAATACCTTAAAGAGACATAATCAACTGGAGATAGCATTATTAAGGAATATCTCAATAATTATGTAGTGATTAGTTATGAGAGCCTCATTATATTTTAAATTTTTTGTTTTAATTTTTTTACCCGTACATAATTTTTATGTTTCTTTACGTGGATCACGTAACCAATAATATGATTTTCAATTGTATATTAATTATTTTCTCGAGCTTTATTACAAAAAGGAATTATTATACTTTTTGTTTTGATATTAGAAAATTATTTTATTTAAAAGCTCAACAAATATAATTAATTGTTCAAAAAAAAAACAAATATAACTAATTATATGTTTAGATATTTGAAAAACCTTAGGTGGTGAATAAGGTTTTTTGCTAATTTTTTAAAATTCTTTTGTGTAATTAAAATATAAACCTCCAATTTTGTTTGATAAAGAATTCTAAAACACTTTTTAATAAAATTCTCAATCAAACAAAATCTTATAGTTATGATAATCAAGCAAGAAACATAGAATGAAGTGGCACAACGATTTATAATAGTTCACTCTCTTAAAGAGCTACATCCACTACCTTGAGTCAACAGTATTGGAATTTGCGAAGGATATAGCGGCGCAAATTTGCGAAGGACCTGCATTGTCGTTAATTTTTGTGACGAAATTGCAACAGTATTGGATGCAATTAATCATTTGTAAAAATTGTGACAATATGACCGATGAATGACTATGTCGCATAGATTCTTATATTTGCGATAGAATAGTGACACGAAAAGTGTTGGTTGCATATTTAATAACTTGCAACAGCTCTCTATCACAAAGCAGTTGCATGTGAGTGTAGACTAGGCCAGCCAGGACTGGCCGCTCCCCTTCGTTTATGAAATTACTATCTCCTTCTTCCTTTCTCCTCCCTCCTCTCTCCTGTCTCTTTCTCAAACGGCGACCGCCACCTCCCTTTCTCTATCTTTCTTCCTTCCTTGCTCTTTCCCTCTCTTTCTCTCTTCACGTAGCCGGCAGTTGCAGGCCCCTTTACTTTTGTCAGAACGAGATCCTTCTCCCACGTCGCCGCCACCTCTGACCGCCTTTGGTGTCTTGCCTAAATTTGATTCCGACCAGTGAGGTGTACACCTCCGATCTTTTTTTTTTAATTGTTTTTCTTATTTTTTCCATTAATGCTGTGTGGATATTGTTCATGAATAGATGTTGGGTTTCTAAAGAGGCCTGATTGGAATGCCTCAATCATATAATCATATTATGGAAGGTGTTAGCTCATTTTGTAATGACATTTTTTATATTTTTATGATTCTTTTCTCTACTTGGTATGTATGTTTTTTGTGGATTTCTAATATTAAATATTCATTTTATTTCGTGAAAGAAGTATTTGTTTTTTAATGCAAAATGTTGGATTAAAGACATAAAATACATTAACCACTAGTGCATATTATGGCCTCTTTTGCTCAACTTGCTCCTTGTATAGCTTCTCAAATTGTGTGGATTTTTGTCAAAGAATTGCATGTCTGGAAAAGATCTCATCTCCAAAGGAAAATGTGCGAGAAATTTTAACTCTTTAACCCAAAAATAATTTTAAGTGTGTCAATTGTAAAACTAATGATGAAGTTCATTACATGGGTAAATTAAAATAAGGTCTCATATCACTAAATTTTCTTGGAAAAATTTTCTAATTAAATAGAGATAAATTCACTAATGGGATGGATAAACTTCTACTAAGAAAAATAACACTAGGAAAGACAAAATACAATTAAAAGATTTAGGAGTTCAAATTCATAGAGATGGAAGATAAGGGAGCTAATCCGTTCAAATTCATATTTTTAAAGGTCTCTCTTTTTTGTTTTATCATATGATCACTTTTATTCTCTTGTATAAGTAAAATGGAAGAAAAAAGGAAAAACAAAAAAGAGTAAAACTGATTATGGTGTCCTTTTATACTTAGAACTTTCTTTCTCTTTGTTTTCTAATGGGTATCTAGTGTAACTTTTTCATATTTCATCCGTTTTTTAAAGGTCTCTTCTTTTCTTTCAGAATTGCTCTGACGCTTGAGTATAGTCTTGACGACTGCCATTATCTTTGGTAAGTGATTTTTTTTCTTTTAAGAGAATATATACAAATACAAAAATTATTGTCTTGTCTAAAGTATTCTATTTAGATGGGGAAGCCCGAACTCTTTTGTTTATGGGGTCAGGGCTCTTTAAATTATTATTGAATGTTATGTTTTGAGTGGCCCTTGTGTCTGGAAAATGTCAATTACAAATGAGACTTTGTCAAAAAAATTTCAAATCTTAGATTATAGTTTAAAACAATTTTTTATAATACATAGCAAAGTATATTAAAAACTTTTGAAGCAGTTTTAATTGTGTTTAGTTACCAGTTTTTGTTAATTAATTGTTTATAGGGGAACCCCGAACTCTTTAATGTTCAATTTTTTTAAGAGGAGCCCTAACTCTTAATGTTTAATTATTTATGGGGAAGTCCGGACTCTTTAAAAGTGTATATGTTACATTTGAGTGGCTTTTAAAATAGGGAAAATATCTAATTTACAGTGGAGACTCTGTCAAAAAATTTTCAAATCTTACAGAATGATACTTAGATGTCTAAGTATCATTATAAGTCATCAAAAGCAAAAAATAGAAGTGTTTGTGCTTCTATTCTTCTCTCATTACTTCTAAGTTAAATCAATAATAGAAGTCTTTGTTCTTCTATTTTTGAACATTTTGTAGGTATAAAAATTGAAAAAATAGAAGTGTTTGTGCTTCTATTCTCTCTTACTTCTAACTTAAATCAAAAGTAGAAGTCTTTGGTCTTCTATTGAACGAACATTTCATTCTTGAACGTTTCATTTGTACGTGTACTATATTTCTTCACTTCCTTCTTACTTTAAACATGTGTCTTCACTTTCTTCTTTTCCTGAATAAAATTAATCTTTTTCCTTCTATTCTTTTGAATGTTGAAAAGTTATGGAGCAGGATAGTAGTTGGATGTGTAGGAGATGTGTGCCCAGAATTAGGGGACTTAGCAGCGAATTTGTGAATAGGGTACACTGATTTATAGATTGGTGTCTTTCAACAAATCATGGCAAGGAACATCAGATAAGGTGTTCGTGTGTGAAGTGTAAAAATAAGAAATTAATAACCGCGGTTGATTTGAAACTGCATTTGTTTAAGTGGGGTTTCACACTTGATTATCATAATTGGACATGCCATGAAGAAGCGGTATGGGAAATGAATGTGAGAACGAATATGAGTACTATAAAGGAAACAAGTTCGAACAGAACTAGAGAAAATAGCATGTGTTATGAGATGATGTTTGATGTTGCTAGACCTAGCTCCGACCCTAATTTGTTCAACTATACTTATCAGGAAGTACCTAATCCGGAGACACAAAAATTTTATGAAATGTTAAAATCAGTAAATACGCCATTGTATGAAGGGTGTACACAGAGTTCACAGTTATCTGCGACTGCGGAGTTGTTGAACATTAAATCTGAGAACAAGTGGTCTGAGAAGTCGTTTTATCAGGTAGCGCAATATGTTAAACGTTTATTCGCGGAGAACAATAATACGGTTGATGGTTGGTACCAGCCGAAAAAGTTAGTATCCGGCTTAGGTTTGCCGATTCAAAAGATTGAAGTATGTCTTCACGGTTGCATACTTTATTGGAAAGAAGACTATCATAGAAGGGAGTGTAAGTTTTATACTTGTGAACGATACCCAAAAAAAGAAGAAAACGAAGGATAATAGACGAAAAGAGATACCTCGGAAGAAGATGTGTTACTTCCCCATAACTCCTAGGTTGCAAATATTGTATGCATCAAAACGAACCGCCAAGCATATGAGATAGCATTCAGAGAGTGAGCAACAAGCAGATACGACGAACCATCCTAGGGACAGAGAAGCATAGAAACACTTTGATAGGACACATTCTGCTTTTTCCGTTGGATCGAGGATGGTTTCTCTCCTTTTGGAATGTCCGGGAAACAATACTCTTCTTGGCCGGTTATTATGACTCCTTATAATTTGCCTCCATATGTTCTTGAAAAAAGATGTTATGTTTTTTACTATCATTATTCCGTGTCCACAGAATCCGAAAAGCAAATTGGATGTCTATTTGTAAATGTTAATAGAATAGTCGACGAATTTGTGGGAGGTTAGAGCCCACATATAGAATATTGAGTGGTTGGAGTACTTCAGGTGCAGTCACATGTCCGTATTGTATGGAACAAACAAAGTTGTTCTGACTAATTAGTGGGGAAAACACTCTTGGTTCGATTCCCATCGATGCTTCTTACCACTAGGTTATCTATTCAGAAGAGATACAAGGTCATTTAAGAAGGTTAAGGGTGAAGATCATTCGCCTCCGCCACCGTGCCTTTTGGCTGAAAAATGTAGGAAAGAGTTCATGAGTCACCAAAAATTACAAAGAATGGCACTGAGTTCGGTGAGGGAGATGGTAGAGGTGAATATCACAATTGGATAAGAAAGAGCATATTTTGGGGATCTTCTCTATTGGTGTACTCTCCTTGTTCGTCACAACATTGACGTAATGCACAGTGAGAAAAATATTTTTGATAATGTGTTCAACACTGTAATGGATGTGAAAGGCAAGACAAAGGATAATGTCAAGGCTAGAGAAGACCTTCGTAGGTATTGTAACCGAACAGATTTGACTATCCGTGATGGAGCAGGGGGAAGGGTTCAAAGCTAAAAGCGTGTTACTCATTAACAAATAAACAACAAAAGTGTGTTCTTGAGTGGGTGAAGGATTTGAAATTACCGGATGGTTATGCTTCTAACTTGGCAAGGTGTGTGGATTTGAAAGAACTGAGGATGTTCGGGATGAAGATTCATGATTTTCATGTTTTCATGGAGCGATTAATACCAATTTCCCTTAGAGAGATCATCTCTCCGAAGGTTTGAAGTGTATTGGCCGAAGATAAGTGAGACACGTGTGTTCCAATTGGAGGTGAGCATCCTAATCTTGATATGCAAGTTGGAAAGGATATTTCCTCCCCGCTTCTTTGATGTACTGGAATATTTGATAGTTCATTTACTGTAGGAGGCTAGAGTTTATGCTTATGTTCAATAGAGGTGGATATATCCATTTGAGAGGTAAGAGAAATAGAGTTCTTGTCCTTAATCTTTCTTACTTAATTAATGTTTTTTTTAGTTAAAATATACACTTTTCGGTATTTGAACCGCCTTAAGAAGAAGATCAAGAATAAAGCTCGAGTGGAAGGCTCAATATGTGATGCATACGCAAGTTGAAAAGGCAGCGACATTCTTTAGCTACTACTTCGAACCAAATGTTGAAACTAGAAATAGAGTTTTTGGATGCAATGATTATAGTGAGCAGCCTATAGATCAAGACATGTCATTTGTCTCAATTTGTAAAGCATCGGGAATAGCATATGGTAAGATGATCAAGAGAATCTTGAAAGATCAGGAATTAAAGGCAATAACGAACTAAATTCTTCTTAATTGCAACGAGGTTGAACCTTACATTGAGTAAGTAGTGAAAGTTTATGCATTTCTATGTCAATTAGCTTAACTTTATTTGTTTGGAATGATTACCGTATGCCATTAATTGTGGGAAGCACTCATTCTGAAACCAAACTACATCATCCAAGTCTAACGGAAGAAGATATACAAAAAAAAGATCGGTGATGAATTTGCACATTGATTTAGAGACGAAGTAAGTAAATTAAGTCTTGATTGATACAAGTTACTCGAATATGATTAATAATATGCATTTGCTTCAGATGCACAAACCTGGCAATATGCTCAGTAGTCTCTAAACACTAAAAAACCTCAGTTGGGATCCTTCAAGATTTGTAAAATCTTTTAGTTGTTATATTTTCAACGGCTACATATTCAATACAAAAGATCGTGACTCTGGGAAATCCACTAAGAGCTACAGTGTACGTGTGAAAGGAGAGTACCATGGGATATTAACTGAAGTCATTGAGGTCGAGTTTCTGAGTACACCTATTCAGACAACTACACTTTTCAAGTGTGACTGGTTCGATTCATCTAATAGACATCTAAAGATGCATCCTCAATATAAAATTGTGGAGCGTCACTCTAAGAAAAGATACCCCGCATACGATATGTTCGTTTTTGCTCACCAAACAGAACAAGTGTCTTATATTACATACTATGGCGCTAAAAAACAAAAGATTGATTAGTGGGCAATCCTAAAATCAAGACCCTGGGTCTTCAAAGTGCCTGTAGTTGAAGTTGCATTTCAAGAGGATGTTAGCATCGCTGAGACGTTGTTAGTAAGATCGCAGGATTAAATATATAGGACCTCTCGCTCATGACTTAGGCATATCCGACGTGGTTGATCTTATTAGAGGACGTGATGATGACGTTGAAGAGGAAGATTATTTTATTAACGATGAGATGGAATGGGAGGTCGAAGACGAAGACAATGAACAAGAAGCAAAATATGAATCGAATTATAATTTCAACTCTTAGTTTTCTACTTGTTGGTTGAGTGTATTTTGGGATTCTACTTAACATGTTTGTAATGATCGAATTGATACATATAATTTGATTATTTGATAAATATCATCTTTGTTTGCAATTATCATTGTTTGATTGAAATGAATGTTATCTTAATGTTTCAATAAAGTTCTTATAGATTTATTTATTATATCTAACTGGATCGGTTCTTTGAAATTACACGTACGACGTCCCAGGGTAGGATGACTCGACGGTTAGATTCAGCTGGCACTTCCACATCTACTGGTTTGGAGTCAGAGGTTAGGGTCGGAGATGTTGAGTGTTCAACCGTCACCCTAGATACATCAACCACATCGACAGATGCCCCTGCTGGACCGAAGCAACCAATCGACGTATCTCCCACAACATTACAGTTCATGGCGATGCGGGTGTGATACCCCGTACCCCTCTTCTAGGTTAACTGTGGTAAGTTAAGGAACCTACGCGCCTCTCGTCAGTAGACTTACGAGAAACATAAAGCTAGAATACAAGCGGGAGAAACTAGAACCTGTCCCTCTAAACTAAACAACGGAAGAAGAAAGTAAATTATAAACATAACTTTATGATAAAGAACTTCTCAAAACTTATACATAGGTTTAAGGCTGTGAGGGCCAAAAATCTTCATAGATCAAAATCTCATGCCTAAAGGTGGAAGAACCCAAGAATAAAGAATTCAACGGGCCCACATTGGCTCAATTAGCCAGATCTGGTTTCCGAATCATTTGAAAAAGGGGAAAAACATCTTAAAGACATGAGCAAAAGGCGCTTAGTGAGTTCACGCGCACGTGTTTTCGTGAGTATTCTATATAGGTAAAATAATCTTTATAAAATGGTTTGTCATGCCAGAAAAGAAACGTTTACGTAAATTCTCTTGTATGCAAGTTATAAACTTTTTGAAGGGTTCGGGAGCAGCTGAAAAGTATGAGCGAATCAAGATACATCGGTGCTGCCGCAATACCGAAGCTTTCAAAAACATGCATGTACCATAATAGACTCAACGGACAGAGTCCGGAACCTTAAACGGGGTCATCGGATACAAGTTCCGGTATCCCGTAGTCAATACTAGCTAGAAATCAAAGCACACTGGACGAACGTTCGATTTCATAGACCACCGCACACACCATTTATACACAAAATAAGTAACGAGCCCTGGGGTACCTATCAGGCCGCCCTGTACTACCCTAGCCGATGAGCCCCTCCTGACTCAAGCTGCTAGAAAGTGGTACCACCGCTAAGCATGATACAGAGTCAAACGTAACACCGTCTTGGACCTAACCCTCCCACAGTACTACGCCCCCTTTCAACTGGATCCAGATTAAGAGTACAACTACTAAGCATGTTGTTCAGAAGAGGCCCTCGTACAGGGGACTAGCCAAAGTTTATTCATCCGGACTAGGATTTTACTTGATTTTTATAAAAACATAGGCCATCTCTCGGCCACAAATCTTTTTATGTATCAAAAATCCCTATCTGCCGGGCAAAACCGTAAAAACCGTAAACATGACAAATGTAACATGCATGCAATTCAAAAAATGCCTTTATAAAATCTCATAAAAAACCATTTGTGTTTCCCAGATATTTTCAAAATCATGTACACAACGAGAGTATGTGTATATGACCTTTGAATATAACCTAAAATATATTACCGGTTATAAAATAAATTACGTTAATTTGTTTTTCGAAAATAATGATAAATATTTCTCAAAAGGAATTATTAAATACTTCCAAAAAATATAGTAATTTATGAATAAAACCATGGAGAAATATTCCTTAAAAAGAAATATAAATATTCTCAAAATCATAATATAGGAATATTTTAGTCATGGCAAAATATTTCTCAGAAATCTTTTAACTCATGCTAGAGTAAACTCAAAATAATATAAAAATACTTTTAAGAATAATCCCAAAGTAATATTAAAAAAATATTTTAGTAATTTAAATATATCTCAAAGTCTTATAAGAATATTCAAAAATATTTTAAATATTATTTTAAAAATAAATAATAAGTAATTTTAAGATAATTCCTCTAAATAATTTTAATGTGAATATATAAACCAAATTATAGTGAAAATATTTTTTAAGAAAAGTAACAATTAAAATCATGATGATATACAAATAATTTAAACAACGTAGGTATATTCTAAGGAACATTTTAAACACTAAAAGGATAATTTTAAGATAATAATACAAAATAGTCACAAAATATTATAAGATTATATTTGACATCTTCTCACAAGTTATTAGCAAGATTATTTCTTAAAAATAAAATAACAAAATTTTATAAAGAACATATTTTTCATAACCCATAATATACCACCGGTATATATTTTGTAAAATTTTTCATGATCCAAAAATAGAGAAATATGCTTTGCAGAAAATACTTAAATTTCTTGTAAAAGAAAAGGCTGGTGAACTTACCTTGAGTCGTGAAACGAGTCAAGCCTTTAAATAATAGCGTTCCAAACTTAATCAAATATCACCATAAGAATCTAAACATGACCCCATGATGACCTTAGGGTTCACCTAAACTTATTCTAAACCCAAAGAAACTCTAAAATAATTTTATAAAAACTCCGTAAAAATCATGGGTTCCAAAATAAATCCATAACTATTTAAATTTACTATTATTTATTTTAGAAAATATAACCTAATAATAAAAATAAAAATAAAAACTCCCCATATAACTACATTTAACTAAAAAACAAAAAAAAAAAAAAAAGAAACCAAAAGAAATAAAATTTTTACCTTTGTGTGTGTGTGTGTGTGTGTGTGAGAGAGAGAGAGAGAGAGAGAGAGAGAGAGAGAGAGAGAGAGAGAGAGAGAGAGAGAGAGAGAGAGAGCCCACAAAGAGAATTGAAAAAGAAGAAAGAAAAAACAAGAGAAAGTGGGGATAGAGGAGAGAGAGCCCACAAAGAGAATTGAAAAAGAAGAAAGAAAAACCAAGAGAAAGTGGGGAAAGAGGAGAGAGAGCCATTGAGAAAATGGAGAAGAGAGGAGAAGAGAAAATGAAGAGGGATGATGCCTCCTCTTCACCTCCTTATATAGCCATGTGTGCATGGCTTTGTCACATATGGCCATGACACATGGTACTTACTTGTAATGTGTCCACAAATCACAACTCCACTTGGCATCACTAGTTCCCACAATTGCACTAAAGTTCTCTAAATTTTTAGAATTTTTAAATTGGCCCAAAATCTTAAAAATGACTTAAAACTCATATTAAACTTAAAATCTCAATCTCCAACTTAAAGCGTTAGACAATAATAATCCTAAAATATGCCCCAAAAAGTTTTCAACGAAAAATTCTTAGATTTCTAAGAATTACTAATTGACCCCAAAACTTTTTATTCTTTGTAAAATAACCTCCAAAACTTTCGTTTTGACCCTCCGCGACTTATTTTAATTTTGAGGTACTTAGACAGGATGTTACACTAGATGTCGTGTCAATATCTCCAATCACACAGTCGATTATGATTCGACCCACCTCACACATAGAGCATTGCCCCCGGCCCTGCAGTGACGAGTGCCTTGATGGATTCGGCCTTAGTCTTAGCTAGTTCCTTCACAGGCCAGCCCCTCGTCATCTTAGTCTCAGCCCCCTGCTTCATATGCCCGGCTCTCGTTATCTCAGTCTCAGCTCCCTGCTTCACAGGTCGGGGCCTCTACTTCCAATGCCCGACCATCTGGGCTGAGGCACTGCCCTCCGCTCTTCGGTCCCAAACCCTCCACTAGTTGGTCTCAGCCATTCACGTCTCGAACTATAGAGACTCAGCTTCCGGAGTCAGAGGCTATCCCGTCCGAAGCACCTCTTAACCTGCCTACACTAGAGCCTTGGTAGTAGCCTGGTGATACAAGATTCGTACTGCATCCTATCCGGTGCAGGTAAGTACTATATATTTGCTTTATTAATATTATAGAAATCGTGTCACTTACATTTTATGTTGTTTTCATTTTTGTAGAGTCTAAAGTTGCGGCTATGCAATTCAGGCTTATATTCCAATCGCGTTTGGACACACCATACTACTCTTTGACCACTTTACCTCAGACAGTTTGGGACATATGGTTTTCTTAGTTCTCGGTAAGAGTATAATAATGAATACTTTCGTTCATTATCACACAAATAATGTTTATTCCATTTATTTTGTTGACGTTTAACTTGTTTTATCATAGAAATATATTTGTTAGGATCCTCAGCTCAATATTGAGGTAAGGGACGATTTTGATGCCACCGCCATGAAACGGAATAGACAGTTGATGCATAACGTGTTGATAGCTTCCAAGAAGCCACCATGGATACCTCAGGAAATTTATGATGGACTATGGGTTAAGTGCGATGACCCGGAGTGTAAGGCCAAGTATGAGAAGGCCTCAAAAAATAAGACCGAGAAACGAGGCGGCGAGGGTCCTGGCAAGCATAAGGCGGGTTCTCGCTCATTCGTTGAGTAGGAAGCTTCAGAGGCAATGCTATTATTATTTTGATTACGGTTTTGTTTAGTGCAAGACATATATATATATATATATGATTTTGATATCATATTTAATTGTCAGTAATTTTTAGTGTCAGTTGATGAGGCTGACTCTTTCACGAGAAGCTTTACGAAAAATTTCACGTTCATCGAAAAGGGCTTGAGAAGGAGCGCAAGTTCATCGATGAGCGATTAAACAAGTTCTGGGTAAGTGTTATATTCTTATTTAAGTTTGAGTACAATATGATTTGAAATTGTCATCTTGTGTTATATATTCATTTATTTGTAACATGTTTTCTTAATTTCAAGATAAATTTTGCAAGCTTAAGGAGCAGAAGGAACATGAGCATATGACTACTGGTGCCCCTATACCCACTAACCACAAGATGATGCTGGAGCTCAATGATGGGCTAAAGAAGGGGCATACCTATGGCTTCGTTGCAGCAGTCTGTCTGTTTGCGCGCTCAGTCCCACATGCTACTATTGGAGGCTGCCCATTCTTTGGTGGTTATGAGGAGCATATGGCCGCCATTAGTTCTTAGATCTTTAATGAGATAATGGAGCAAAAGTAGCTGCGACGAAAGTGGGAGAGGAGGATTAGCTACTCACATCATATCATCCATGAGTGCATGGTCCAGAACTTCCATAGTATGGTACTTGATTCTTCGCAGATGCCACCTCTGGAGCCACTTCCTAAATGGTGAATGCCTGGACGCAAGGTCGATGAGACGAGTGTCCACGGCAATCACGATGGTGAGGATGAGGGAGCCGGGGATCAGGAGATCCCTTCTTCTAGTTAGCATTGCTATGCTTTTTATTGCGTACTCTATATATTTTGAACATTTTATATATATATATATATATTTGTTTATTATAGTATAGTACTTCGAATCATTTGGGTTTCTATGTATATACTTTCCTTTTAATGTTTGATGGTTCATCTTTGTTGGTCTATTTTATTTTTTTCATGGTGGTTTTATATAGAAATAAACAATTTATTAAAAAAATATTAATATATGCGATGGAACGCCCGTCACAATTCTGTCACGTTCTAAATTCTGTCTCAAACAAATACGGGCACGACACTCGCGCCAATCTGTCACTATTTTACCGTGCAACTGAATATCTTTTGCAAAAATGTGCTTGCGACGTCGGTATTGTGACCGACAAACTCTGTTGTCACTATTTGTGACGGTATTGTGACAAAATTTGTATTGCTATTTAGCAGTTTTTTTTGTAGTGGGAATGCCGCCTGCATAGGTATAGCTCAATTGATTTTGGGGTTGCAGAGTTGGTAACAAGAATAGAGGGAATGCCTTATTATAGGGAGATATCTACAATTGTCAAAACTTCCCTCATTTAAATCTAAAATTGTTGATAAAAAAAATTATAGAATTTATTTAAGGTTTCGACACTAAATATTGGAAAAAAAAAAAGGGTAGTTCCATTTATTAAAAAAAAAAATGTGCTATCCAAAATATATCTAGAGATAGCTGTAAAAGAAAAGTGAAAAGTGAAAATATATGTCCACTATTGAAAGTAATTTATATATATATATATATATATATGAAACTAATAAATATATAATAGATGTTCAAATACATTTTTTTGAAGAGAACTACAACCCTCAAAATCTAATTTTAATTGGGCTCTGACTCCCTAATAATAAAACTCATTTCTTCTAGGGTTTTACTATTTATTATATTTGGTGTCTATAACTAAGACATTATGAAATACATGAATAAGATTATTGATTTTTGAATATTTGTGTCTACTCTCTATCTCTCTTATTCTCTTTGTTTTTCTACTCTTATTTTATATTCTTATTATTATTTTAAGCAAATCATGTATCGCAATCATCAAAATTATAACATATTACCTGCATGATTACTATAGACTCACGTCACACCAAGTCAAAAGTTTCAATTGATTCTCCTCGTTGCCAATTTCCCTATTGAAACTTCTCAATTGTTATCGTTTTGTCCGTTCCCTTCCTTTTTTTATATCAAAAAGGGTATGAAATAAAGTAATTTCTCTTCATTTATACGCGCTTTGATTTCTCACAAATATACGAGGAGAATTAATGTTGTAATGGAGACTAAAGATGGGAACAAGAAGAAATAGCGGTAGTAGTAATGGTAGCATTCAGTAGAAAGTCCTTCTCAGTTGCATCATTAAAGACATTTCAACGGTGGTATTGAAAAATCCTGATCTGCTACTTACTCCAGCTGCCGTCTAGGTGTCGTTTTGCCGGAGATATTATATGCTCAACATACTGGATATTTGCTAGATAAGTAAAACCAAATCTTTTCTAGTTTTTATATCTAAAGTTTCATATATGACTTTATATGTCATGAAAAGATTATATCTTTTTTATCATAGATTCTTTAGAAATTCATTTAAGGCTTGAAGATTCAACTAAAAAGGTATCACATGTGAATGTTCTTTCCTTATTAAATTTATGAGGGCCTAAAGGCTGAATATTTTATTAAGAAAATATCTTTCAAAAATCAAAAGAAAGGCACAACCACCTGAAGATGGTCATCATGCCAATAAGTAAGATTTTATGGAGTATAAAGTTTTTTCTTAATTGAAATAATATAGCTAGAGAATATTCTCGCTTTCTCATATGTCAAATATGCTTTAGCAATAACAACATTAAAATCAAGGTAATTGATTACCTTTTTAGACAAATAATAATATTGAGTCATTGTTGATAGAATACTATGATGTTCCTAATAATTTTATGTCATTCCTGAAGCGAATGCAATTAGATATTTTATTCGTCAAAAAGTTACACTCGTGATTAAATTTTTTTTATAATTATGCTAATATTTATGATGACTCATTAAACCTAATATTTAGATTATCACCAGAAGTGATAAATTAATAATGAGAAAGAACAAATAAAAAAAGAATTTATAATTCCAAATAAATATTAATGACGCAATATAATAAAGAGTTTGTTATGTACCTGTAGTACACGTAACAAAATTTTGGATCTCTATTTTACATTGATTAGATAAGAAAGATATTGAGTTTATTTACTCCTAATATTATGTTACTGATAATTGATCATATCGTGAAGTATTGATCGTGTCTATGTTTATATACACTTGTTCAAAGTCAGTTGCTTAAAATAATTAGAGGAAATAAATTATTTTTTATTTGTCATTTTATGAGTTTTTGCATATTATATATATGCCCTTTGATTTATTTTGTAGTCAAGAATAGTGAAAAATATACATATTGAGAGAAAGAATGTTAGTATAAATTAAAACTCCAGAAGATTTAATTAATAGAAAACTCCAAATGAGCTAATAGATTGAAATTAAAACTCCCCAAGAGTTAATAAATAAAAGGCTTCGAAAGAGCTAATATTTTAAAATCTCCAGAAGAACTAAATATCTAGAAGATATCAATAATCTAAAAAATATATAATTAAGAATATATCTATAATATCTAGAAGATATTTAATTGAAGCCCTAGAAGAGGCTCATAAGAGTTAATTAATAGAAAATTCTAGAAGAAATAATTATTTAAAGACTCTAGCAGTGGAGTTATAAAATAAATATGAATTACATAAATTACTATTTTCTCCCAATATAGTTTTGTAATTTCAAAAATTTGGTTGAGTAAACCTGAAGTGTATTAATTTAAAAATATTAAATGTGGGCATGACCGGTTAGACCGTTCTGGATCATTAAAGTACGAATTATCATAAAGAATTTGTGACAATATTTTTATGAAACCAGGAGTTCCTGATCAAACAAAGTTTCTTTGTACTGCTATTTTTCAAAGGCAAAATAATTTTATGGAGACAATCAATATATTAGGGTTGAATATGTTTTGGGATGAATATATTGGTGATGCATCAACCCACGGTCATGATATATTGTTGACTTGCGAACTGAATTTCGTAATTTTGATAATGAGCTCATATTTTAGATTCTCCTATTAACATAATTTGTCCTAATATTATCGATGATGTTTAAATATTGAATGTTCATAACATTTTAATAGACCTAATAAATGGTTTTATGAAACCATATATGTGGTTTGAAATTGATTCATGTATATTTTGTAGTAGTAATTATTCGTATTTTCCCAACATATTATTTTTGTTCTCCTTATTATAATTGGTTCAATAGTGATAAACCAAAATTTTTCTCATCTAATGTTTATATATTTGCTATACAAATATACTTATCCATCAAAATATATAGAGATGGGTTGAAAAAAATAGAATTCTGTAGTCAGATAAAGATAAAATTATTTGTCTTATATTGATCCTCTTATACAAATAATTTGAACCTGAAGTTCAAAGGATTAATTGCCATTTATATTTATTAATAAAAGAAAATCCGACATAGAATGCTCCTAATATTTAACGTCCCTGAAAGATAATCTATCAATACTTATTATTTTGAGATACGTGCAAATATGTGGAAGAATAAATTGGTTCCAACAAAATTCTCGCATATGTAAATGAGCAATAATTTAAGATGCTCCTATGTGATTAAGTCAAAGAGTTGAAAATTCTAGCGGAATTTTCCATGACATGACTTTATTATTATTTCCAAAAGAAATTCTGGTACTTGAAGTCATAATAATTATGAGATCTCATTGTATCATATCATGATATAGATAGATGAAACCATATAATAGCACAAAACATCGACGATATATATGTACAATTTATATATCAAAATGAAGATCTTAAATTAAAGTCTGCAGACTCGAGATTCAAATATTATAGAGATATATGGCTTAATAGAATAAAAAATTCGCATGAGAAAATATGAAAAGTCTTGACAATCGTTAAGCACACTTTAAGTGTACATGTATTCCATAAAAGCATTATACACCTGAAGTGTAATCCCAGAATGATAAGAATTAATAAATAAAGTGAGAACTTATATAAGTTATGATATAAGATTCTTTGTAAAGACCTAACAATATTGATTACGAAGAAATAATATTTATAGTGGTGGATTGAGTTTAGGTATTAAGGACTAAACTCTAAGAATTTATATAAAATCTTTGAAAGACTCAATAAGCATACCCGAAGCATGTAACTGAATTGTTCTTGAAGAATATAATATCAGTATTGTCTTCATGATTTTAAGAAAGATGATCGAATATATCCATGAAACTTTTCTTAAAATTTATTATGCTTGCCACTTATGATTCTTCAACTATTTTTAATGTTCTCCGCATTAGGGGGAGAAAATTAGAATCATAAAATGTTATTGAAGTATCTTGATCCATATGCAAGTATTTGTGAACTAGAAGTTTTACAGATTATTTATTTGCAAGAATGGTAAATTTACTTGATATTTTTGTTAACTCTAGAAAAGTTACAAAATTAAATTTGTTGATGTTTCTATAGATGTCCCAGTAGGACATAAATTTTTATAACTAACTATGTTAAATCATGCCTGAAGCGTGATCTATCTTTTATTTATAAATGATCTTTAACGAAATAATTAAATACTTGAAGTAGTCTTTTTGAAAAGTTTATGATTGCCAAGCAAATACTTGAAGTAAGTATTTCAAGATTTTGTCTTGATTTATAAATTGACATCCCAAAGAGGGAAATTATTTATTCATAAAATTTCTACATGGATATATTATATTGAACATTATCATCCAACCATCACTCGATTATAAAATGTTGGTAAATATCAAATGTTTATATATGAGAAGATAATTGATATTTTTGATTCTGGGGTACCATAATTCTGAATAATTGGTACACTAATTACCCTCCATATGACTTTTGGGATAATATTATTAATATCCTACAATATTTTTCAAGGATAATTAGTCTCGAATTAGTGAAAAAATCCAACTTCTGTAGAGGAGCATAACCAAAATATTGGTTGATTATTTGATACATAAAAACTATATTCTCAAACAAACAAGTTATGCATATGTGATATGATAATATCATTTATATAGCAACCACTTCTTCAACTACGTTGAAGTTCAGACTTTTATGTGGATTGCAGAGAATGTGCATGATCATTGTTGATAATTAATTATGAGATATTTATATGGTATCCTTTAAGGATAAAATTACAACAATATTGTTGGATTGTGAAATTTAAGGACATGTTTAAAAAATATGAGTAATAGCTTTCTCCATTATTTCTTTATAAGGTGAAACTAGTGTGCAATAATTTTGATCAAATGTGATAGATAATCTTGAAAATTTATTCACTAAGACATATCAATGGATTTCTAGGATTGTACTACCTCTTGTACTTGGTGTCTATAAGCAAGGACGGAACCAGAACAATATGATTGGGGGGGCTGGAGGAAAAAAAAATTTTGCCAGAATTTCGTCTATAAAATGATGCATTCCATGTACAAAAGACACTCAAATAATTTCAAATTTACATATAATATAGCAAAAGAATAGGTAATCGCCCATTACCAATGAGGAGTGATCACCCATCACTCACGGAATAAATATTACAAATTATAAATTTACATATAATATAACAAAAGAATAGGTAATCGCCCATTACCAATGAGGAGTGAGCTGCTGCTGTGCGCCGGTGCGGGAGATCGGGGAGAGAGAAGAAGAAAAATGAAATTGATTTTGTTGTTTTTGCTAGAGCAGCCGAGGGTTTTTTTTTTTTATAAATCAGTCCCTACATTTTGTGGGGGCTAAACTGAAAAAAAAAATTTTGGGGGGCTTAAATATAAAAAATATAAAATTTTTTTTTAAAAAAAAAATTCCCGGGTGGGTTCGAGCCCACCCGAGGCTGTGCGTAGTTCCGTCCCTGCCTATAAGTAGGACATTACGGAATACATGAATAAGATGGTTGATTTTTTAATATTTGTGTCTATTCTCTGCATCTTTTATTCTCTTTGTTCTTCTACTCCTACTTTGTATTTGTATTATTATTCCAAGAAAATCATGTATCGCGATCATCAAAGTTGTAACATATATATGTGTGCGTGTGTGTGTGGATATATATAGAGTTTGTGTAATGTGTGCTTCTGTGGCACACGTTAATATGGAAAACTCATTCCCTATTTGCTAAAAAAATGTAACAGAAATCTTATTAAATAAACTGTGTAAAATTCGCGCTAATTAATAATCATCTATATTTATTTGACATAATTATTCCAATTAGAATCTTTAATATTCTTTGTACCCCTACCCTTTCCCACTCCTCCTTCCCACCCAAAATAAATAAATAAAAAGAAAGAGAATCTAGTATTGTCTACAATATTTCCTTTTATAATATTTTTTCCTTAGGGTTTGTCTTTTATTTGATGGGTTTATAATACAATATACCAAATAAAACCTACCAAATAAAAATAAACCCTAAGGAGGACAGATAAACCTTCAAGGGAAAATATATTATAAAAGGAAATGTTATAGACTATCTTGGGTGCTTTCTTTTTTTTGGTAATTGATACAATTAAGGTAAATAAATAGAGGTGATTATTATTAGCGAAAAATTTTCATATATGATTTAATGAGATTTTTGTTATATTTGAATTACCAAATATAGTGTGGTTTATTCGTATTAACATATATCATGGAAGCATATGTTAGACAAACTCTTATATATAAATATAAAGGAATTGACACCCAATGCTGAACGTCCCCAACCTAATCAATTCCTTCATATATACTTCTCCCACAAATGAACCAATTGGTCTTCTTCATATGTGATTTGAGAAGAAAAAAAAAATCACTAGAATAGTACTAAAATATGTGCATTGTTATAAAACTTGTTGGCGTAGCATTGTTGGTACAATAAAATTAATGATATAAATATAAAGTATAAGAAAAAGAATAAAAATATAAAGAATAACTAGAAGAATATATAGAGAGAAGAAAAGAAGACAGAGAATGTTAGAGAGAAAAGTATAGAACTTTTATTGTTTTCTCTATGAGGTTTAGGGTTTAGAGTTTTAATATTTAGGGCCAAGGGCTCTATTTATAATACTTAGGAGATACAAGAGATTAAGATGGAATAGGGGGATAGATTCTATCAAATCTAATCATATCTAATATAATATTAAATATTTTATAGTTATCTTTTAATTAAATTATATCTCTTCAAGATATCTATCTTTAGAATATCTATCTTTACAAAAGATAAACTTTTATTTTAGATATTTTCTTATGGAAATCCATAAATATTATATAAAAACCCAATGGGAAAAAAATCTCTAATAAAGGAAAAAGAGTCCACCATCTCTATGTTAAATATTACTCTCCCTAATGAGAGACAATCACTTGAAATATATGTATTCATAAACGATCTCGAGTGTTGTTCTCGGTAATATTTTAGTGGACAAATCTTTCAAATTATCATAATATCGAATTTGTTGCACATCATTATCACACCTCTTCTAGACATCATGTACAAATATGCATATCTTTATCTCCTTTAGTATATCCTTAAACTTTTATAATAATCCAACAATATAATTAGAATTTCATGTAAGAGGATATATAAATATCGCGAATATAATAATTTATTCATCTTGATCACACACATTTTAGCCAGCCATCATAATTAATTATTCTTTCCACACAAATGAAAGAAGTGACTACGATATATATCTATATACACAATCATTGTGTATGTCAATGCATAACATTATTTGTAATGATCATTTAAATAATCAATATCTTTTATATCCATCTTTGTAGAAGATATCAAACGATAAATTCAATATATATTCCTAAGACATTAATTAAGGGAGAACCATAAGAACAATAATTGCCATATACTTGTATGAAACAAGTATAATCATGTACTAATTTGCATAATAATGGTGATTCAGGACCAATTGACTCTTTAATATCCTTTTATAAAATATTTTTATCTATATCTAATGACTCAATGACTTGAAATAGTAATGATGTGCCATGTCCGTGTAGAACATTTTCAGAATGTTTAATTTATGAATCTTGATAAAAAACTTGATTTTATAACTCTTGATCATCATACTTGCCTTTGTTTATCCTTCTGAAATAACATTTGCTCTTATAATCCTCTCCTTTTAAACGATATATATTTATAAGCAAGAAGTATATCACGCTTCAAGCTTTATTCAAACTTATGAGATTTATGGTCCTTCTAAGACATCTATCCAAATAAAAATATATGTTAAAAACTCTTATAAATTTGACAAAAGTATATAATATACTTGATTCGCAACTATTTGCAAATGACCGAATTTGTGAACTCCTAGTTCACTTATTCTTGTAGGTAGATGATATTCTCATATGATATCATTCTTTTATGGCTGATTCTCTTCCCCCTAATGTAGGGCATACTAGTTCATCAAAGTATTAATTAGAAAATAGTACAATAAAAATTGAAGCAATATCTATGGCAAGTATACTTAACCAAGAAGAGTAAGTGTTTCCTATACATGGACATACTCGATCTTCTCATTATCCTTTTCAATGATGATTCACTAAGACCTAGTTACATTATATTCTTCTATAACAATTTACTTATATGCTTAAGGCATATTAAGTCCATTAGGGACTTTGTATAAATATGTTATCAAATAATCACATAGACAAATATACATCAATTGTCTTGGACGCTATTATGAGAACTAATCATATTCTCCACTAGAAATATTTTTTCGTAACAAATGTCAGGCCTTTATGAAGATTCATATTAATACTTATTTCATAGTTCTCATATCATAAATAAATATTCAAAACTATCATTCTATGATTATACTTCAGGTGTATAATTCATTCTAGTAATTATGTACACTGCATGTGTACTTGTTAATTATTCGAACTAATTTTTATAATTATCATGAGAACTCTATATTATCTTGAATCTGCAGACTTTGAATCATTCTAATTTAATACCACTATGCATATAAATACTCTTGTTCTTTTATGATTCCATTCATTCTCAATCATGACCTATATTATGATGAGATCTCATAATATCACATTTTTAGATACCTGAATTTCTTCAAGAAATAATACATTAGTCATGTTTGGAATTCTTCTAAAATTTTATTTCCTCGACTTTTAATATGACCATTCAAAATTTTGCTCCTTTCATATGCGAGGACTTTATAATTATATAATCGGCTTATCTACCACATTTCAATTATGTTTCAAATATATCGATAGTAGTAGATTCTCCTTTAGACATCAAATATATTATGAGCATTATTGATCGGATATTAGTCAGAAAAAACATGTCTGGCTATATTCTCTTGAACATAATATGCATATAATTTGTGAGTAAAATTTTTAATGAATCACTTGTAATTTGAATGGAAGACTTTTGTTATAAAAATTAATTTTATTATTAAATTAATATTTGTCAAAATAGATTTGCACTGTTGACAAAAAATAATAAATTAAAGATTAGCACTTGAAATCAAGGATAAGAAGAAAAACCGCCCACTTTTCTTCTTTTTGCTAATTCACTTAAAAGCTCATCTTCTTCCATTGATTTCTGTGTAAAGCAAGGATGCATATTGATATTGTTTACGTCCAATAATTGTTGTGGGAGTGCAATGTGATTTCATAGTAGGTAAGTAGATTATCATTTTTATTCGTCAAAAAATATTGTCTATTGTGTGTTTCGCTGCAGAAGTATACATATGAATAAAATATATCACATATATAACAATAATTTACATGTAATAAATTTTATAAATTTAAAAATTTATAAAAACTATTAACCGTAACAAAAATTATTGTGTTAAATTAAAAAAATTCATACAAGCATTTGTCTAGAACACATTTTAAATAAACCTTAAAGAAATGAAAGAGGTTGACATTTTTGCTTTCTACATGATATTAAATTATTCATACTTTTTCTTAGAATATTTTTTTCATATTTTTAATAAATTAATGGTCTGATTTTTTTTCTTTTTCTGAATGAAAAATGAATGGTCTGTGTACAGGTGATAATGGGCCTTCATACATTAATAATCTTCATAAGTATTAAGGAAGGCTGCCTCAGACAGACCATCACTGGATAGAAATTATAAAGGCCATCACATAAACTTAAGTGATGCATGTATCAAATAAAATAACTAGCCAAAAAGAAAAAATGTATTAAATAAAAGATTGAACCAGACCGATCTTTTATTTCATACATTTTTTTTTTTTTTTTTTGAAAAGAACCAACTGTAAATCCTTATTAATGCATTTTTTTTATATAGATTTGAGGAGAGAGATATAGTTCGAACACAATATTTCTGACTTGATAAAAAGTGCTTCTACTATTAAATTAGTATCTTATCACTAACTAATGCTATCAATCAAAATTTATTCGATTAATTAGATTAAGAGTAATTAATATTAATTAAATTAATTGGATCACTAGAGGATAAAAAAATTATTTAATTTAAAAGATACTTGTACAAATAGAAGGTAAAAAATACATTTTCTTATATGGATAATTCTTCCTTCCTTCTACCCAAACAATCGGATTAATATTTACTCTCAAATTTTTTCTTTTTTTTTGTTAGATATTAGACAGGGACAAAAGTATTATTTACCGAAAGAAATATTGTACAAATAAAGAGACTAGGTATATTCCTCCTATTAAGGCTCCAATTGAATTAGATTTTAGCTCCAATTTTCTTTTGAATTTTAAAAGTAAATTCATAAAAATTATTTGGACTAGCTCATTTTTTATTTTGGAATAAAAAGGAAAAAATTGAACTATGAGCTTTTCCATTTATTTTTAACACTTGAATCAAACAAAATCTATCTATTATACTACTTCATCAACAATTTAATTATCATCCCACCTACATTTTCTAACCCCTTTACTGCCATCTTCGTACACTCTCAAATCCCTCTATGTTCTTCATTTTTCCCCCCCACAAATCAATATTCCTTTATATAGTCATACTCGTTATCAAATGTATCTCAATCCCAACGTTGGATGTTTGCTCCCTATTTTACCAAACTCCATCTTCCCAAGCGAGCACAATGAAGAAATCTCAACTCCGGTATATTTTTCCCAAGGATGATGACGACAATACTTATTGAAGAATTATGGAGTTTTTAAAGAAATTTCACGTTTTTATTTATGTTATTTTCATATTTTGGCTGTTTTTATTTTAATAGATGTGTTCTTTTTATTTTTTTAATAGGTGTGTTCATAACTTCTATGTAATGGCAAAGTTATGAAAAATGTAGTTGCCAAAATTTGGTTTTTCATCATAGAAATGTAACGGCGAAGTTATGTTTTTATTTCTATTACGGTTTTTATTTCGATGTAATGGAGATGTTATGAAGAATGCGATATTGCTTGAATTTCGTAGCAATAGAAATTTGGTTTCAATTCATATGGATGACAAAAGTCAATTTTGTGATACTCACATAGAATTCACGTAAAAACTTCTCATGAATAAGTATTAATATTTAGCAATGACAGTAAATAAGCACCATCAACCATGTTAATACAATGAAATAGGAGACTTAAAACATGTCAATTTTTTCGTTCAATTTTTTTTTTTTCATTTTCAATGACTGTTGCAAACATAATTTGATGTGATTGAACAACTGTATAGGTAGAAATGTGAGATTTTGGATATGTGTGCCACTTTTACTTTTTCCTTATTTCTTGACTAAGTGTACACTTCTGGTTTTGAAAAGAAATTTCAAAAAACATTTTTTCCTCCTTTTAAATTGAAATGTAAAACACATTTCTTTTTTTCCTTATTTCTAAACCAAGAGGACGCTAATAATTTTACCCCATTTGATTTAATTAATTAAATCAACTTTGGTTCTTGTAACTTTTCCGATGACCCATTTGGATAGCATTTCTATCCAAATTGAAACTTGAATACAAACACTTTCACCTGTTGGTTTAATTCTATTATCAGTTAAGTCAAATCGTTTGTTGAAAAAGATAAAATGAAAATTTCTCAGTCAAATAAGTTATGTCACACTTCTTTTGATATGTACCCCTCCATCCTTTAGAGGTGGAAGAAGTCAATCACCAACAACTCAAGCTCAATTCATTGGGGAGTCGTATACAATTTTTCGACAAAAACAAGTCTGAATCCTTATTTATATGTTCCCACACACATTTGGAAAATAGCTATGACGTAACCCTCTCGACATTGTTCCTCAAAGGAAGATGTGAGAATCCCACAATTCAAAGAAGCTATATGGCCTCAAATTCGTAACTCATACTTTTTTTTATAAATAATTTAAAATTTTCAACTTTCACTTAACTCAAAACAAAAAACCTTTACAACACAACTTTTAATACAGAGATGCTCACGTATTATTGATTAAACCTCAACAAACCGAACCAAATTCAAATCACATAATCATCCAATATTTTGAAAGATTAGATATTAACAAAAATATTTTAAAACCCAAAAACAAACTCAAAAGCCTTCACCGTCAGCAAATGCAAGTTGAGAAAAATTTCAAGTGCACAGCCAAATTAAGACCAGACTGGACAAGTAATAATACCCTTTTCTTGTTAATGAATCAGATATTGTTCACATAATGCTCTCCATCTGTCTATAAAGGATAACCAATCCATTGGTTACATACAAAAGGGGGCGACGGTATTATTGGAAACCTGGCAACAATACCATATCCATATTAACTCAACGTGAACTATCAATACTAAAAAAAGCTTACTTCAAATGATAAGCATTGTGCCAAATGGAAAATTTTCCAACCCCTGGGAATTCTAAATCTGTTTAACCAGTTACCATGACCTCCATATCTTCATCAGTAACTGGAGTTCCCATTTCACTTCCACTAACAAATTTACCATGGTACATTGAGCTTTCAAGAGGGTCATACCTGATAAGCTTGGCTCTTGCTTCTCCTAAATCTATAATTCCTTCCTTGCGTTTTCTTCTGCCTTCTGTTGCATTATTAAACGTGCTGATAGCAGGAAGTCTCCCAGCATCCAATGGATTGACCATATCCTGCTCCACAACTTCAGAATCCCTCCCAGTTCTGTCTCTGGAGTAATTCAAAAAAATCTCTTCAGGGTCAGATCTTGTTTCTGAAATTGCTTCTTTTGGGAGTAAAGTTGTTATGTCATGATCAAATACTCTAATCCCTCGATCTTCTAGTAATAGTAGCCACCCTGTAAACCAAAATTTGAAGGTCAAAACATCTATTTGGAACTCTACTTGGCTAAAAGTATCTTTAACTTCATCTGTTTAGCAATAATTAAAGCAGGAAAAAGAAGACTAAAGCCGTGAACTTGAGGATCTAGGCAATAGTTGAGCAATTAGACAAAGAAAAGTTAAATATAACAAAAACTGATCATTTACATTATATCTACTCTAGATGGAATCTTTTTTACAGTAGAACGTACAAGAAAATTTGAAGAATACTGCAGTGTCGAATCTATAGTAACTAAACAAGGGGTTGAAGCAGAGAAGCAACTCACTGATAAGAACTCTAGGAGTGCAGTTATTGGGTCTAAATCTCTCCTCTGTACCAGCTTGATTAAAGACCCATTTGATCAACTGAGAAGATAACTGTGATTCCAGAAAGGCATTGACATAAGAAACTGCTCTAGTCTGGTCCGATATATCCCTGCCACGAACAATTTTCAGCATTATTTCCCGCGCTATTCACTGATGCTATCTTTCTGGCCTGGGTAACTGGTCATACCTAGCAAACTGCACTGCAGTATCAGCAACTAATGACCACATTAAGGCCAAATTTCTTAGATGGTTGTCTTGTAGCTGAGTCCATCTACCATTATAGAGAAAGGAGTAGTCAAACAATATCACTGCATCATACAGAATCTTCCGCAGGAAAACTACATCTTCAGAACTCTGCAGCAAGAAGAGAATTATTTCTATTTCCAAAACCAAGGACAAATGGTAAGTATAAAAAATCATCCTTTCAGTGAGACAAAAGTTACATTAATTATTATAAACAACAGAAATTTGTTACTAAATTCAATGGGCTCGTAAGCAACATGAGCATCTAATTCACAGGCCGGTGGGGAGAAAAAAACAGATCCTCTATGATCCACTATTAGCGCAATTCTTGAGAACAGTAACAAAGTACTAGCTGCATATACTAACCAAAAGGGCAGTGACAGGCAATGTTGGTTCCAACAGCATTCTGAGAAGCATATCTGGCAAACAGCAGATAAATGAATTTGAGAATGAGAGCATAATGAACATAAAAATACTCTCTTGCAAGAAAAATTAGATACATTATTATCTAAATTGTATAAGAAAAACATATTTTACTGGAGATATCTCATGATAGCATTTCTCAATAAGCTAACTTTTGCTTTCTTTAATGGCAAGTGCATACTTCCTCGAAGCAAGAGAGGGTGAATATACCATGCCGAAAATTCACTACTTCCAGGATGCACTCCCAGTGGCTTATGTTTTACTTGGCTAGCCCTCTTTCCAAAGATAAAATTGTAGCTGTAACACATTGAGTCACAAATGCGCCACAGAGCCAGTAGATTTTTATTTGGAAAGCGCACCATGCAGGAGAGAAGATTATGATGTGTGCAGGAAAAGAGACAACCATCTATGCCACTGAATTTAAAAATATGAATTCAAACATCAATCCAGTAATGACAAAACAAGAAGAAATATCAGAAAAACATCTGATCAGATTACTTGAAAATAAATACTTAATAGAATAAGTGGTATACCATGCTCAACAAAAGCAAGAGGGAAGAAATTTAGATAGTCTAAACCTAATCAAATTTCAGCACTTCATAAGCCTAGGACCAAGTTAATGAAGTAAACTAGTGAGATGCTAAACATACTAATTACCATCGAAGCATCAAGAAAATGTATAATTATTCACATCCCATCTCTCTAAACCACCCAAATTCCTAAATTTTGTTAACTATTGTCTCCGTATACAAAAACTAATCAGATATTTGGATTCAAAAACTGATCTCAGGACAGGTGACGACCACCCAACACCCTACGTGAGCTCCCTGCTAAAGTTAATTATTGTTAAGAACTGGAAAATAACTGTAACATTATCCACAAGACTACTCAAGTCCCATATGCCAGAACCTTATTAATATTCAAGGAAAAGTTAACATAAAAAGATACAATCCTAATTCATTTGGGTCAAATCCTAATTGATTTGTCAATCCAAACTACAACTCTCTCAAGTCATATACCACTAGAGTATAATTCCTCATGTATTCAGGCATATCAGAGCATCTGAGGACCAAGAAACAACAAAATTGCAAGAATGACTGCTAACTAAACAATGTCAAGATAAACTTTCAAGGGTATACATGGTTAGCGATTAAGTTTGAGTTTTTTTTTTTTCCCCCATTTTCTTACTATGGGCCCAACATGTTCTCTAACAACAAATTTAACTTTCACAAAATCCAAGAAAGAAAAAAAATCAAGTTGAGCCTAATTATCACCTTCTATCTTCCATAGGGAAACAGAAAAGATGAGTTGTATAATCAACTATTACAACAACAATAAAACTAGCACTCAAAACGGCTTCAACCTTCAAAGCTGGTCCCTGATAAAACAATTTTACATTACTAACTGTTCCAGGGTGAGTCCAGTATCATTGTTACAGCTTCAGTATTCAAAACCAAAGACTAGTTTTAACTAGTGGACCATGAGAGAATTCTGAACTAAAAACATAGTGGGAAAGATGTAAAATCATAAATGCCACCAGTAACTGCAAAATAATTTCCAAATGCATGAATTAACTACTATTCAAATAACGAAGATGTCTCACCTATAAAGGAATAGGTCTGGAAACCCTCAATCATTTGAATTGCAAAATTGCGCATATTTGTCTGCAACTTGTCTCTCGCAACCACCAAGTCAAATTTTAAGCATATCCTCAACAAAAACACCTCAAAGAGAACAACCTGAGCTAGGCTCTCAACAGTGCTCCTTTCGTTGATCCCTCTCCGAACATCATCACTTACAACTGGAAAGAACATCCTTAAAAACTCTTCAAATTCGCAATCGTTCCCAACACGATCAATGGTCCAAACCCGGATCAAATCATCAAATGAAACGAGCAAATGATTAGATTCGTTTCCTTTTTCACAATCATCATAACTACACAAGCTTATATAACTAACCACTTTTTCCACCAAATCCTCAGCCTCTTTCCTCAAACATGAACCGTACATTTTAGAATCACACACAATGTTATACAATTGATACACAACCGGGGCGAGAATTGCAATCTTCTTTGATCCATTACTCCAATTTGAACAAGAAGTTAGAAGCTGAAACAACTCTTTAGCTAATAATACCATTTTATTTGAAGGGCCATGAGGGGTCGATCTTGCTCTATGAAAAATGACTGCAGAGTAAAACCAAGAACTTTCAAGAGGAGGATCCGGCGTTGATTGGATTAAACGGAAGAAAATTGACTCAAAACTGGAGAAATCGGAGTTTCCATTTCGGTGTAAGGCCAAAAAGTGTTGGAGCGATTCTCCTAACATGAGTTTATAGCGCTCTGATTGTGAGTTCATTATAGCTAATTTTAGTTTCTAAAATTCTAGAAATCGAGGAAATTGAGTTCTAAAAGCTTGATTTGATCGAGCTCAGCAGAAGAAACAGAACGATGGCGGGGTTTGGGGTTTAACGGTTAGTTCAAAAACCCTAGTATTCTGGGAGGATGTGAGAAAAGGTAGAGGGAAGTTTTGGGGCTCTTGTAACGGACAATTTTTTGAAGGGTTAATTGCAAAATGCCCCCTTAAGTGGGGGTTAGGAGCACTTTACCCTCAAGTTGGAAAATAGACCGCTTCCTCCTAAAATATATAAAATGTACAAAATATATCTTAATGTAAGTTATGATTTATTACAAAATAACTCTTAAAGTTTGACATAAAATTATTTCATAACTTAATTTATAGTTGTAGTTTATTATAAAGTACTTTCATAAAATTTGTAATAATATCTTTTTAGTCTATATTCTTTAAAGATTGATTTTGTTTATTTAAATAAAATTTGTCTGGTAATTTTAAATTTAATTCAACTAAAAAATAAAATATTCGAAAATGAAGTATTAAAATAATATATGAAAATATAATTTTTTTTCTTTACTTTAATAAAGTTGCCTTATATTTTTTCTCAAATAATCAAGTTTTAAAAAGTTAAATAATAAATTTTGAAAGAATATAGGCGAAAAAGATATTATTACAAATTTTATATAAGTATTTTGTAAGAATATTTTTTTAGTCTACATTCTTTAAAATGATTATTTAACTCAAAACAAAAGAATTTTATTTTATAAAAAATAAATAAACTGTTACAATTAACTCTAAGTAAAAAAAACAGATTTTTTCTATTATTTTAGTACTTTATTTTTTAATATTTTATTTTTTTCATTAAATTAAATTTAAAGTCACCTTGATAATTTTCCTGAAATAGTCAAGCTTTTTGAGTTAAATAATCAATTTTTAAAGAATATAGATTAAAACGATATTATTACAAGTTTTGTGAAAGAATTTTATAATAAACTATAACTATAAATTAGTCTATGGACTAAAATGATTTTATATCGAACTTGAGAGATTATTTTGCAACAAATCATAACTTAAATAAAATGGCATTTTACATATTGTAGGGAGTAAAGTGCCTATTTTTCAACTTCGAGAGTAAAGTGTTTTTAAACCCTCCCCCCTCCCCCCCCCCCCCCTTAAAGGTTTAAAGGGGGGTATTTTACAACTAACCCATGTATGTATTTTATGTTTTCTTTATGAATTACAACATTTTTAATTAAGGTTATATAATCTTGTCGCGTAAGAAGTTTAGAAATGCTTATTCAAAAGATAAGATTTACCAAAAGCTTCACACATACCGTGGCAGCCACAAGAAGACTAGGCAATTTGCCAATGATCGCTCTACTGAATTTTGAGTAAGATATTTCGATTAAATTGTTATGGAATATCAAAAACCAACTTGTCGTTTACCTAACCACTGTCAGTTTAACATGTTTTCTTAATACTCAGCAAAAGTACTTGGACCTGAAGAAGAAAGAGGAGGAGAGCATTTGATATGAATCAAGTGATGCCGAAATTTTCCCAAGTCTAGATTTTTTAATTTGCATATTTGGCAAAGCCAATAATGGATGGATGATGCTTCGATGGAGTTAAACTCAATATCAACCTGTGGTAGAAAACCTCAAATATAACTCCACTCTTGAAACAACTACCGAATAAGAACCTTGGATATATGATTTAAGACCTTTAGACGACACTTAGTAAACGAAGAGCGGAAGCTAAAGACGCTACGACCAAGAGAAGCAAGTCTTGATTGATAAGTCTAAAGGAATCATGAGGGCCTAACCTAATAACACCAAAATTAATTCAACAAAGAACTGACAAGAAAAGGATAAACCTTAACCAAATTATATTGTATTCAAAATCTGAAAATTATAGGAGTATTCCTGGAGTATTTATAGATAGTTTGGAACATGTCTTCAAACTAAATGCTAACATATGAAGTAGTAATTTGACTAAAAATGAAAAAACCAATGAAGACTTATGGGAAACCATAATAAGCAGCTAAGGGATGTTTAAACTACCAAAAAAACTCTTGAAATACTCCAAATATGCTTGACCAACATGCTAATCTCGTAGGTAAAGTTTCAGCAGATAGCAATGCATGGCTTCAATAAACTGAGTATATCTTCCTGTAGAAAACTCCAAATGACAAACCGTTTATTGCATATTAAACTAGACTCATAGAGCTTCAAAAGACTATAAAGATAACAACCTGAAACCTCGTAGATTGGTATAGTTTAATCTTCAACATTGACCTAAAAACAGCTTCTGTAAAACCTTTGAATTTCTAGCCTTAGAAGTTGTAATTTCTACTTGGAACTTGTGACCACTAATCTCCACTTATTTTGAACGAATTTTCAAACCTAAAATAGCTGAAATGATGGTCAAAATATATTAATTAAGTGTATATGGCCCTTAGTCCATCACCAATAAAGAATTAACAAGTCCGGGCTTGTAATCTTGAACTTTCTCTTCTTTGGCATGAGCCTTGTGGATGAAATGACTAAAGACTTCTTGCACCTTTTTGGCCCTATACCATGTCATTAGACCACTTATATTATTAAATGAATTTTCAACCCCTCTGTTGGTCTTGAAACAGATCAGCATTCTTCAACAATATCTCTTCTTGGATTGTTGGACTAAGTGTGAAATGGTCTCCATTAGCATTCTTGGACTGGCCCCCCTATGGCCACAGATGCACAGCTAATGCTTGAGGTCAAGATGGGTATGAAGAAGGGGGTACACCTATGTTTCTTCGTTGCTCGACACTTCTTCGATTTGGGCTACCCTAAGAACATGCCACCTGTCGATCTCCACTTGCCTCCAGAATGGCAGATGGCCAGTGAGCTGAGCAGACATGATGGTGAGGAGAAGGTAATCAGCTTCCCCTCTTACTTAGATAGATTTATGTTACATTGGATGATTAATGCACAACTCTTATTTATGTTTATGTTGTTTTTTATGTTGCTTATGTGATACTGGGATTTTTATTGTTATATATTATTGTTTTGTTGGGATTTTCTTTTATTTTCAGGGGATTTTTTGCGTTTTCAAAATTAATATTTTTAAAAAAAAATTATGACCGCTTTGAAAACGACTAGCCGCCGCAAACAAAATAAAAATATAAAAAAAAAAAAAACTTTGCGATCGCCTCTCATCGCAATATTTGGCAAAAATCCTATTTCGCACCAAAAGTTTGCAACCGAAACGAGATGGTCGTCACTCAGTAGCAAAGTTCATTAACCCAAAAGGTTACAGCCGACAATCACAAAGTGTTGTTTGCGACTGCTTTTAGTCACAAAACCCTTCTTTTTTGTAGTGAAATAGAGAAGTGTTAAAAAGGCAAAAGAAACATAGAAAATCAAAATATAATTTTATCATTACAGTCAGTAAGGTGGAATGAATTCCAGCCACATAATGTGACCGACCATCAAAATTAGTCACTTAATTGTCAATCACCAAAAAAGTGATACTCAATTGACAATTTTCCGAACAAAAATACTTTTTTTAAAAAAATTAACCCTAAATTCTTTAAAGAAGTTAGAGAAATTAGATAAACTATTTTAATTTTTCTTATTTTGCCTGTGGACCTTCTTCTGGCATCCCAAACTATGTGAGCCACCATAATGGCAAATCTTCTTATTTATGATAGAATTTGGTTAATTAACTCACACAAATTACATGTATTCATGTGTTATAGTAGTGGAAATAGGAAAAATGCCTTTAGGAATGAGAACACATAATAATCCATGCGAAATAAATTGTTAGATTATACTCTAAACAAGAAGATTTGACATTTGTAGTGACAAGAAAATAATTCATGGATACAAAAGATAAATTAAAAGTTTATAGATAAAATGAGAAAAGCTAAAATAATTTATATGCACTCTACTATTCTTTTCTCTCTAAATACTAAAAATAAATTTGGGTAATTTTAGTAATCTTAAAACTATATGAACAAAAATACAACTACTAATGTATTGGATTACATTATTATTGAGTGGTGTTAGGTGACTGTAATTGAGCTTCAATTAATTGGCTCAATAGGGTTAAATATGTAAATTCAATAGAAAATAAAATGTTTTGTGACATTTTTACCCTTGCTCTACAATTTCATTGATTTGAATTTTAATGCATTATATTTTTGAATTTCCAAACATACTTTTACAATTATACATACTTTTACAACTATTGTGACTCCCAACAACTTTGTTCTCTATCCCCTTTTCCCATACAAATTTACTCTCCTACGCTTTCCCTCTCTTCCCTCTCCCAATTCATTTCCTTCTAACCTCTACTCTTCTATCACTCCATCCGAATCCCCTCCCTCCCTTCTCTTAATTCATTTTCTTCTAACATCTATTCCTCTCATACTCTTCTAGCAATTCCCTTCTTTCTCCCGATTTTTGTGTTCATTATGAGCTGATAAGTACAGTCATCATTTCCCTCTCTCTATTTTTGTGAGCAATTTTTTCATCAAGACCTTGTTCAAATTAGAAATTGAAGAGCAAGATATCATTCAAAAACCATTTTTAATACTAACTGTGATTCACATAAACAATCAGTTAGCTATTAATTGCACTAATAATAGTAATCAAAACTGAGAATAGTATAAAGATCTTCAAAACTGCCAAATACTATTTGGCTATAAATTCTGAACTATACAACAAGAACAGTAGAACAGGAACAAACGCAAATCAAACTAAAAAGAAATCAAAACAAATAGAAACACCAACAGAAACAAAAACAAACTAAAAAAAAGAAAAAACAGACCTGTAATTCAAACTCACAAAAATCATTGGTTAATTTTTGGCGCTTTTTTTTTTTGTTTTTGTTTTTACAATGTTTCTCAATATACAATGTCCAATGTTTCAACAACTATATAATGTACATGAGTTTTCCTTAAAGAAATTCCTTGTTGTCCAAACAAAAATATCTAAGCAATTAAAGACAGAAACAACATAGTTCAAAAATCAAAAAAATCTGCAAGCAGTTAAAAAAATGGAAGTTGAACAATATACCAGAAACATGAATTCATTAAAATTTCCAAAAGCCGATTACATTGATATTCATTAAAAGTACACCCCTTTCTCAACCAAAGCCTAGAAGCCCTAAAATTACTAAAACTTAAATGAGGAAAACCATAAAACAACATAAAACTTCAACATCAACAGAAAACCATAGCCAATCTTAGACTTACCCCAAAAACAACCCAAAAATCTCCTGAAATCACTACCCAAAGCTGAAAGCCTCTAGAATGAGCTTCTACCTAATTCAAACCTTGTGATATACACAAGATCTTTTACTTTCTTGAACTCTGCCATCTCCTTCTTCTTGACTTCATCTTCAATTTCAGTCAGCACTGCGAATGAATGGAACAAAGTTGGCTACATAAGAACTAACGTTTTGACCGGAGCAAGGCCACTGTTGTTCACAAACCTGTCCAAGCAACGCTCGTTCTGGTCGAGGGCTTGAAAAGTACTTGGGGAGGCAAGGATAGGGGAGCTAGGCGGTGTCAATGTTGTCTTGGGGCTGGAATGGGATGGAATTTCAGCGTTCTTCAACAATGAAGGTGATGAAGATTTGTCACGGGGGAGGAGATTTTGCAAAGAAGTGAGAAGGGTTTGCTTGTTGATTGAACTGATATTAGGGTTGCTCGTTGAATTCACCAACCTGAGTATATTTATAGCCCCAATTGAGTGGATGAAAGCTCAATTGAAGCTTGGTAGTGGGTGAGAGGAAGCTTAGTATTGGGAGTAGGGAGTAGGGAGTTGTAGTTGTATGATTTTAGGGGTTTCAAGACAATCTTGCCTGATTCCTAGATTAAAGAGTTGCATATATGTATAAATGCATTGCAGAGCAATTAATTTTTTTCTTTTTTTTTTTAAGAGCACGATTGTTAGGGGACTGAATTTTTGTCCATTTATTTTGTTTTGTTTATTTCTAATTTGTTTAGATTATTTCCTTCTCCAATTATTTAATTTAATTTGATTATTTTTTTAAGACTTAAGCAACACTTTATACTCCATAAAAAAATAAGAAAATACTTCGTTCATTTTTTTAAAACTTAAATATTTTTACCAATATTTTTACTCCATATGAACCCTAAAAATTTACTTTGTTTATTTTTTTAAGACTTCACTATTTTTACTCCATCTAAACCCAAAAATTTTAATTTGTTTGTTTTTTTAAGTCTAAATCCTAACCCTTAATATTTCAGAAAAAATATGAAATTTGCAAACCCTAAACCCTTAAAATGTTACATTTTTTAAGTCTAAACCCTTAAAAATTCTAATTTTAATCTCAAAAATAGGATGAAATCAAGAACTAGTTGAAACATTACAATATTGAATTGAAAAAGTAATTAAAACAAACAATTACATTCTATAACAATTAAAATGGACATGACATTTTGAAAAAAAAGAAAAAACCTAATCTATATTGCTTTTTTAAAACTTAAATATTTTTACCAAACCCCTAAAAATTTTGGCATTTTAAATCTGAAAATTTCGGAAAAAAATAGAAAAATAGGACATTTCTAAACCCTAAACCTTAACAATGTTATAATTTTTACTTCTAAACACTAAACCCTTGAAAATACAAATTCTAATCTCAAAAATAGGAAGAAATAAATAACTAGTAGAACCATTACAATATTGAATTGAAAAACTAATTAAAATAAACAATTATTCTGTAACAATTAAAATGGAAATGACATTTTGAAAAAAAAATAAAAACCCTAAACTATATCCATGCAAATGATTGATGATGTACCAACATCATCCAGATTCCTAGCCTTAGAAGCTTTATTTGATTTTTTCTCATTAATTTCCATGAGAATCTAAAAACTGTTAATCATTTCTGGCTCATCAAGAAGCATTGAAGCCGTGGATTCTATTCCCGCAACTTCAACAATCTTGTTTAACAACATTTTTATGTCTTGATGGGCTGATTTTGTAGCCTCTCTCTGATTTAGATACAATATTTTAAATTTTTAAGTATCATTTGGTAATGGAATCATGGTGTTTGAGGAGGCTTTTTCAATGTCACTTGAACTAAAAAACTAAGAACAAGAATGAAGATTGGGGTGAAGGGTTCAAGTTGATAATTGGCTCAAGTTAATTTGCTTAGCTCGGTAGTTTATATAGCACTAAAGCTCAACAGTGCCAAGCAACAAGCTATTGGCATCTTCAAACATTTCTTTAGATAAACTATCATAAACAAGTGTTTGAACTCATGTTTTGCTTTGTCATAGTCTCTTAAATCCCTACTTCTCAGGAATTTTATAAAATATATGCCAAATGCGATATCTCTTAATCGTAGTGGGCATTACCTTCTTAATAGCATTTCCAATACTCTCCCACTGATCACTCATTATAGCATTGGGTGCATGACTGCCCATTGCTCTAAGCCAAGTACTAAAAAACCATTTATGTGTCCAGTGTTTTCATGTAATATAAGTGCAGAACCAAACAACGTTGAATGACCATGATGATTAACTCCAACTATACTAAAAAATGGCATTTTATATCTATTAACAAGATAGGTAGAATCAACACTAACATCATTGAATTCTTCATAAGTGGCAATACTTCGAGGGTATATCCAGAATGTGTTTTCTAACCTTCATCATCGGTGTGAATAAGATGGAAAAATTCACAATTCTTTTCTTGCAGTCTCAAGAACATCTGGTTTATGCATTTAGCATCTCCAACACTAATGTTCAATCTTCTCACTCTTTCAACATAGTTTATGCAATCTCTTGTAAGACACTCCAATTTATCAAGTCCTCCAGCTTGTACCTCCGATGCCCTCACACTCTTATTTTTTTTTTTATCCCAACCATATCATTCTTATTTTTTCTGATCCCAACCATATCATTTGCTTCAAGCTTCCTTTTAACATTCGAGTTTACACTTCTATGAGCAAGCATAAACCTTGACATTGATGGTGCCAATTCATGGTTGCGTTCTTCAACAACTTTAGACACCTGTCACATGCCATTCTCTCTTAGAATTGCATTTAACCTTGCCAGGCAATTTATCCTTTTCGTGCTTATTGGCAGTGGATTTTCTCCCTCTATCACAGCCAATTGTCTTATATTTTCTAAAAGAACAAGTACTCTTAGAGCTGGATTTCTTGACTACACTAAAACCTTTCATTCTCGCAAATCTCAAATATGATTCAAATAGCTCATCAATGTCATTATAGAATGCTCCAACCTTAGGTTCTTTTGCTTGTTGCTGAATTTCAACATTAATATAATCTTATTGTTCTTCATAATCTTTCAATGAATTTTCTTGTTTATTTGCATCAAAACTCTTACATTCTGGTTCGTTAGCTTCAAAACTCTCACATTCTAATAAGTTCAATACACATGGTAGATTCATTTTTGTTGGTAACTTTCAACAATACAATAGGCTGCCAATGGCTCTCAAATTTGAAGAAAAAACGTCTTCCGGAAAAGTTGCAACTAATAGCAATGCAACTTGAGAAAAACTCTTCAATCCTGGAAAAGGCAAAGTAGTATGCAATATCTTGTGAATGGGTGTTATAAATGATTGTGAATGGCTTCAAGAAAGCTCAACAAATTGAAGACAAATGAACAGCACTACCCTTCAATATCTTGTGCAGCTTGAAGAAAAAAACCGAGCTTGAAGATGGCTATGAGGAAACAACAACTTGAAGAAAATAAATGCAACTTGATGGCTATGAGGAAACAACTTGAAGAAAACAAATGCAACTTGAAGATGAAAGCGACTGAAACTCTTCCATTTTTTTTCTGCCTAAGTCAAGCTACAAGCTAGAGGACATGTTTTTATTCTTGTCTTAAACATCTGCATTGGATTTCAAAATTTGCAGCTTGCCTAGGAGACAAGAATGTGGGAGAGAGAAATAGAGGGAAATGGATTGCCTCCACTTTGGTTGAGTTTTCCTCCAAATAGCATGAAGGGCAGATTTGGTATTTTACCAAGCTCTAAATTGTTGAGCTCCAATTAATTAGCTCAATTGAGAACCAACTAGCATTACTGATTATTATTTTCTTTTTTTTTTTTGTGGATAACTTTGAGTAATAATCTTTTTTTCCAATATGATAAATTCATGGCCAATAGTGGGAAGTCCAAAACATGATCGAAGATCCAAAAGGGTTGGAGAAACATGGCCAAAAGGAAAGATAAAACCATTGATCAATTGCGACCAAAAAAAAATTACAGCAAATAGCAAAGGCAGATTGATCTCAATCTTACCCCACTGCTTCCATTGATTGCCAAATTTACAAGACACCCTATTGAGCCAAGAATAGTAGGAATCAAGGGTACAAGGTCAAGTTCATAAGGTTTTTTGCCAAAGTTTGACGTTCCATTAAGGTTGATCAACAATTGAAATTGCGAAGGATCGATCATACTTAAAAGGACGCGATCATCAGTAATCGAATAATAGGGCCTAGCTTTACTCGAAAACTATCAAAGGTGATCAAAGTCCGAGTATCAGTCGAGGAGAAAGCAATGACAATGGATGAAAGATTCAAGGAAATTGGAAAAACTAGGGTTATTCTAAAGGGGAAAGAGAAAAGATCACATGTTAATAAATCCTCGTTACAGTAAAAGTCCACAAGAAGAGTTAGAATTAATTTCAAACTTCCAGGAATAGGGGCGTAGACAAACCTTTATTTTTAGAAGGGCCAAAATTTAAATACAAAAAATTGATACAGTTTAAGTTCATTAAATAATGTTGAATTTTTATTTTTTGTACTTACTAACTTAGTTATAACTAATTTTAAGGGCCAAAGTAGTAAAATGTACTAACTTTAAAACGAAATTAGTATAATTATATAGACTATATAAGGCACAAAAAGAGATTTGTTGAGGGGCCATGGCCCTCCCCAACCCTCTCAGTTTTTGCCACTGCCAGGAAGGCAGTTACACATTCAATGGATAGTCGAGAAAATTAAGGAGCATCCAAAAATAAAATAATTCACTAAGCGAGCACGTCTTTCCCACAACGATAAAAAACTTTGGAAAAAAAGAGGGGGTAAATATTGACACTCGAAATTTGCACACCTTAGTGAACCAAGGAGCTGAGCCAATTAGCAACAAGAAGACTTCAAACTAGCAAGAATAAAGGGCTTGCCGAGCTAAAAGAGTAACGAGTTCGCAAGATGACATCCCAGACGAGCTGGAAACTACCCAACAAAGCTGCGAGATATTCGGCCTAACAAGTTGAGAATGAGAAATCTAACCGAACTGAAACCCTACATTCTTGCAGAGACACATATTAGGTGGAATCAACCTCAAACTTATTTACACCTTGTTGACCACTCAAAAATGTGGAGAAAAAGGTGGGAAATGTTGAGGGAAGTTAGGATATAAAAGCTAAAGAAGGATGAGCTGAAGACTAGAATACACATATTGCAGCTTTACATTAAATTTAAACTAGTCTCTCTTCACATAGAATCACAAAAGTCTTTAGGTATACACCTTTCTAAATAGAAATCCTGGTGCAACAACCAAACATTACATTTCATTTTATAAAATGTTATAGAAGATCGGAACCAATTATATGCTTTTCTAGGCATTCTATATTTTCTATTACCACTAATAATCAATTTTTTCTTATTAACTCATATGTCACACCAGTTTTCAATTTATTAATGAACTCATGGGGGAGGGTTGTGGGAGCCTTGGGGGGAGGGGAGTGCATGGCCCCTTTCAATTTTTTAACACTCTTTTATATTGTACGTAAAAAAGTTACTTGTTTTAGAAAAAATGGTCATTTTGGTCCTCAAAATTAGATTAATTTTATCACTAAATTCTACAATTTTTTCCTCTAACCATTATGATCCTTGAAAAATACAAATACAACTAAAGCGATCCATATTTTAGAAGCTTCAAGCCACCAGTTTTGTAGTAATATATGTTATTTAAGGACTATAATGATTGTAAAAAACTTATGGAGCTGAGTGATAAAATTGATCTAACTTTAGAAACAAGATGAACATTTTTCCTTTATTTTATTCTTTTTTTAATATATTAGGAAGGATATACGTTTGAATCCATGACCTCTAACTTCATAAGTAGTGCTTCTACCACTTCAGCTACTAACTTGCCACCCTTTATTTTATTCATAAAGAACATTTTATTTATCTAACCCGCCAATCAATTAATAGTAAGTTTTTAAATATTTGAAAAATAATTCAATTTCAACAAATTTAAAACTATTTAGAAAATAATATTTAAAAAATATATGAGCATAATATTCATATCTATAATATCTATAAACATTGACTAAGTTTCTATTTTAACATTGCCTATTTGTTTTTACTAAATTTTAATTTTGTATAGATTCAATTATCGATGCGATATAAAAACGTATGGAGAAATTTACTTTAGAATTAATTTTTGAAAAATCTTAAAGGGGTGAATAAGGATTTTGGCTAATTTTCAAAAAATCTTTTGTGTAATTAAAAGATAAACCTCCAATTTTGTTTAAGAAGGAATACTAAAACTCTTTTTAATAAAAATCCAAATCAAACAAAATCTTACAATTATGTCAATCAAGTAAAAAGCCTAGCTTAAAGACGCACAACAATTTATAGTGGTTCACTCTCCCAAGGATTTCCCAAATCCACTATAATCCAAGTCTACAACAATCACAAGTTTGAGGATCACCCAGCAAGGGTTTTGCAAACAACCTCAATCCACAAAACAAATACAATCAACACAAGTTTGAGGATCATCCAACAAGGGTTTTGCATACAACCTCACTTCTGAACACATATACACTCAAAACAAGTTTGAGGATCACCTGAAAAGGGTTTTGCACACAACCTCAATTCTCAACACAATACAAATCAAAGGATGACCCAAGGGATTTTTCAACACGAAGAGATAAATAATACAACTTAATGGAATACTTCTACAAGCTCCTCTTTGTTTCTTCTTTCATGGATGATCACAAATTTTTTGAAAAAGTTTTACAGCCAGTTTTTAACAACAAATGAGCTTTCCTTATTCTTGATACTCTTTTAGAGATAAGAAAACTTTCAAGGCATCAAAAAGCTTTATCAAGAATATTTGGATTTCAAGACAAGTTGATAGAAAGAAATTTATCTAAGGAGCTTCACACATAATCTACAATGAAATATGAGAGTTAGAAAATTTTACAAAGAAATACCTTAACACATCCCTAACTAAGACATAAGTCTTCAAAGTCTTCAATGCCTTGATCTTAGAATGACTTGATCTCTCTTTCTTCACAATGCTTTAATTGCCAAGATCTTTTACTTCTTATGTAATGTAGCATTGAGACTCCAAAAATGCTTATTTTGTTCTATAGAAACTAAGCTATACTCATCACACAAACATATATTAATCATAATAAAAAAATATGCAATAATACCCTTTATGACTAACAATTTTTCATAAACCATTGTGTGATGGAATTATTCTCATTTTGTAGTACATATCTTGATATTTTTTACCTCATTAAACGATGTGTCAAACTTTTCATATGAATTTTGGCCCCCCAAACAATTATGTCCGGCTTCGTGGCTTCGCCCCTGAATGAACTTCAATAATATTAATAGAAATGACTTCTTTTCTACAAAACAAAAGTGAAAAACTTATGTTGAAGTGAATAAATGAGTTCTTTTCTACAAAAGCTCAATAAACTTCGATAATATTAGTAGAAATCACTTCTTTTCTGCAAAATAAAAGTGAAAACTTATGTTGAAGTAAATGGATTTGGATTGAGTAGTTTTCACTTTCCTCACCATGAGTCCCAATTTTTCTCTCATAAAAGTACAACATATATGATATATCCCACTAGCACATTTTTTTCAATTTAGTTACAACGCAAACAGAAGAGAACCCTCCCCTTCAAATAGAACCTAGACTGCACACATTTCTCAGCATCTTTATTACTCTTTTAACTTAACGTTCCAAAGAAAACCTATAAAATATAATATAGACTATAAAAAAAATTATTATTAAAAAAAGTGTATTACAGAATACACTGGAGAAGAAAACCACATATGAGGCACCAATTGACACTGATACCTGCTAGAATACAAGAATGTACACAAATTCATATGAGCCAACGATCTCTGAAAAAGAACATTTTCCCCCTCAATGAGGATTAACCAGGGAGACTGAGAGTTTGATTTATTGTCCATACGCATGCAAAGAAAACCTGCCCCAGAACCGAGTAGGCAATGTTCATTTTGTCCACCAATGAAGGAAATCTTTGCGCCTATTTATCTTCTTCTGCAGCTGAAGAAGTCCGTAAAGAAGTGCCTCGGCTGTGGGTGGACAACCAGGAACATAAATGTCTACAGGGACAATCCTATCACAACCCCGAACAACTGAATAGGAGTAATGGTAATATCCACCACCATTTGCACAGCTTCCCATAGATATCACCCACCTAGGCTCGGGCATTTGATCATACACTCTGCAAGAAGAATTCAATACGATAAAAAGATAAGAGGTTTTGGCCAACGAATACATTCAAGTCAATGTGCAAGAAATTGCAATAAGAATTCGCCAGATGCAAGAGTGGCAGTTTCTGTAGCAAAAAGAGCACTGATCTTATCATGGTAACAGAGAGCATGAAACTCAGAAAGATATCAAGATTCAAGGGTCTGTTTTCTATTTCTCACATTAGATATCAGGATTCAAGAGTCTGTTTTCTATTTCTCACATTCTTCTTATAAAAGTCCAAGTGATTTGAAAAGAGAAATCAAATTTCGCTTCACACAGTTGGCAGCTGGAGAGCTGCACCAAAGGCCAGAGGAGTTACCTAATAATAGGTTAATACCCAAAAAAAAAAAAATCCAGAAAACATGTAACCTCCTGTTCTTGGGGCTAAATTTCAGATATTTTTTCAACTTTCAAGAGGTGAAATTGGCAGGGCTTGAATAAATGCATGCAGCCACTTGGCTTTTAGGGGTCTAGAAGTAAAAATACTTTGGTTTTGAGAAGTTCTATAATCCAAAGTCAAAAGTCAGAGTCCAGTTCCATACATCATCATCCAGAATGAAAGGTAACTGGTGTTGAACAAAGGTAGGCGGTAGAAAAAACGTCTTAAGACTAAAATTTAATTAGTCACAGGCACAAAAAAATTACCAGCATTTAAGACTCACACAAACTGGGCAATCTTAAAGAAAGATCAATACCTTGGGATATAATATGCTAGAGGTACAGTTCAAAAACTTTTCATGAGAAAATATAGACACACAGTTAACATGCAAACATAGCTGGACAGCTTCATTTTTTAAGAATGTACGACTATTTTGATGAGCAAGATTTGGGGGATCCATGGATAACATATTTTTGCTTCAATTAGAGTGTTAACAGGAACAATAGCCTGCAAGAATAGTGATCTTAGCATTTTCTAGACGTTCCAGATATTCCAGGTTAGTCAACAAAGGGAATAAGCTTGATCTCCATTAGTATAGGGTTAATTTAAAAAACATTCTTCAAGTCTAGGGTTAGTGTCAATTAGGTACCTTGCCATTTAATTTCAACAATTGGGTACCAAAATCAGTTTTCGCCTTCAAAATAATGTTGAAAACTCTTGAATCCCACATGTCAACTTCAAAAATATAAGCAGTTTTATTTGTTTTTGAATATTAAAGCCAGGATCCTTAAAATACCCCCCTTGATTTTTATAAAACCAAGTAGGTTGATTTGGGTACTCAATTGTCTAAATTAAAAGACAATGTACCTAATTGACAATGATCCCAAACTTTGGGTATATTTTTTAAATTAACCCATTAGTAAAAGTGATTGCACTTGAGATGGCTTAGTTGGTACATAAGCATTAGCACAGTAACAAATGAAAGAAGTGTAATTATTCCCTAGAAATTCAGAGGCATCAGAGACAATTTTTGAACTCCACCAATCCAGAACAATGTAAGAAAGGTCTGAAGCTTTTCTCACACTAACCTCGGACTGTAAAGTACAAATTTTCAACCGAGTAAAATATTAATAACTCCACAAATAAAGCAAAATGTGTGGCGCTGATTCAGACCTTGAAATAATAGTTTAAGGGAACACTTATGTTGCTTCGTTTTGTTGTCTGAAATAAATAATCCAAAGAAAAGAAGACTTTATGGATCAGCACTTGGACCCTTTCCAGAAGGACAACAAATGAACATTTTGACCAAGACTTTCTTGAGGAAATAATATTTGACTAACATAATGACTTCAATTTCCTTTTGTTTTTGGCAAAGCAAAAAATATTTTGAAATTTGTGGGTTCGAGCAGGGCTTGTTGCATTTAAAGAGTTCATATAAAAAGGGAAGAAGCCAACCAACCCATACACCATGAAATAGAGGGTCTAAATTATGTTAGTATTAGGAAATCATCCCTTGACCAGAATTTCTATACACCTCCACAAATGTAAACAGTTACACTATCCATCCAACCCAACCTAGTTTTAGTAACAGCCTGCTGTTGCCAATATCATCATGTTCCCTTCAAATTTTCAACCTATTGTTTCAACATGAAAAACCATGGCAAGTGACCAGAAGGATGAATTGGTTCATGTTATGGGAGGTGAGATAGAAATGGGACCAAAGTGAATTAAGCTATACAAGACTCAGTCCATGCTTAGTAGAAATAGCACTTGCTCAATGAAATGTTCTATGCATGATCTTTCATTGGACGGAAGAAAGAAATGCCTAAAACAGTTCTATAAAATCATACACAAATAAATATTTCTCGATGATAAGGTATGAAAAGGCAAGAATACTATCTCTCCAGGTTCCTATCTTTATAAATAATATACAGAGGAATGAAGCTTTCAAATAGGTTTCAATTTTCACAGACCTGAGCCTTTCTGAAACAAGAGATGTCCTATTATCTGCAGGAGGGTGGAGAGGGAAAAAAGGAGAAAGGGGGGGGTTTGTGGCGGTTATCAGAGCATCCTAATCAACCTTCTCCAATGAAGGATCACATACCAATTAGAATCACCAACTCCAAAATGATTACAAACTCCCAACTGGTCCAAAAAATTAGAATAGGAATTATCTCCAATAAATTCTCAAATTTATTTACTTTAGCATGCTTTTATTGCTGCAATGTGATCAGTTTATTTAGTTGACATAGAACATTTTAATATGAGCATGATTTGATTGCCAGGCATAATCAATCACATGATGTTTATTAATATGCTTTTGTACATACAATGCAACAAAACATGCTACAGCAAAAACGATATTAGACAGACATAATATGCAAGTCAAATACGTTAGAATAACCTAGCTAGAATCAAAACCAAATTTGAAAGCATAAACCACAGCAGAATATGAATAAAATGAAATCTTGCTCCAATCCAATACATGGTTACTATGTTTCTTAGATAAATGTTCCTAATTCTCATCCAAAATTAGTACTAAACAGTCCATGTACCTTCCGCAGTAATGAGCCTCAAACTACCCCAAGTTCCGGAAAGGAACCAAAACTATGTAAACACATCCTAACCCAGCTTCACAGTTCAAACACAAAATTCCAAATCCCTGCTTCAATATATACAAATATAAAATCAAAGAGAAAATCAGAAAAGAGATTCAATGTAGACGCATATATTGCTGCTAATCCTACATGTCCTTAACTGACAGAGACCGTTGATACCATGAAACAAGATGGCAACCAAAGGAAAGCAATTATCAATTTTCCTCCAAAGTCAATAATTCAAAAATTACAAAGAGCAGCATGCAATTAGGTCTTGATGTATATAAAATTGAATAGACAAAGATCACATATGGTCCAAAGTAAAACGGAAAATTAATCTCATTAAGAAAACATCAAATGCAGCGTAACATAAAAAGTAAAAAACTACGAAGAAACATACTTGCGGAGAGCTGGAGCCATCTTGTTGGTGAGAGTACCGGCAACAATCATGCAATCGGACTGTCTCGGACTGGGCCTAAAGATGATACCAAATCGGTCCAAGTCATAGCGAGCGGCGCCGGTGTGCATCATTTCAACAGCACAGCAAGCCAATCCGAAGGTCATGGGCCAAATAGAACCACGACGAGCCCAGTTCATCAGATCATCGACTTTTGAAACGACAAACTCCACCGCCTTGGGAAGGCCAGTGGGTGAGGAAGTGGAAGGCGGTGGAGCGCGAGCGTAGGTTGTCGGAGACGAAGATTGTTGGGAGAAAGCGGGCGGTAGGGTTGTGTGGATTGAGGCTAAACCTGCCCTCTGATAAGTCGCCGCCGTTAGGCCTAGCCGTTGGGCGTTTCGAGCTAGGAGAGCCATTTTCCGGAAGACGATGCGATCGATGGCTATACACAAAGGAGCAATGGGGAATCCACTGAAGCTAACGTCGGTGTCGTTTTTATACTCTATTATTATTATTATTTTTTTTCTTCGTAAACAAGCAGAAGTGTCCTTTCCATCGAAGTACATCTGTACCATTAAGGGGCAGAAGGTAATTTTTTTTCTTGGTATTTTCAATTTTACCATCATCGCATGCATCTGTATCACTAAGGGGAAGAAGGTAATTTTTTCTTTGTATTTCCAATTTTACCATCATCTCAATGGTTAGATGTTTTAGTTGAAAGCAATCTTGTCTTTTGTTGTCTATCTCGTCACTTGCTGCAATTCTCTTTTTCTTTTTTATTCAATTGTAAACCATTCCATCTCGAGTTTTTTAAAGTATTTTATTGTATTTTGTGTTGTACAGTCATGTTTGATAATTAAATTTTTTTAAAGGTTAATTGCAAAATATCTCATCAAGTTGGGATTAAAATCATTCTACCCCTCCAAGTTAAAAAATTAAGTAGTTTATTTCTTAAACTATGTAAAATGTTCAAGATACCTTTTAATTTAAGTTATGATTTGTCGTAAAATAATTCCTCAAGTGCGATATAAAATCATTTTAATCTATAACATAATTTATAATTATAGTTTATTATAAAATACTTTTATAAAATTTGTAATAATATCTTTTAATTTATATCCTTTAAAGATTGAGTATTTAAATTAAAAAACTTGATTATTTCAAGGAAATTAGTAAGGTGGTTTAAATTTAACTAAATGAAAAAATAAAAAGTACAAAAATAATAGACAAAAATATAATCTTTTCCCTACCGTTAATTCAAGCAGTTTATTTATTTTTATAAAATAAAATAAATTTGTTTGAGGTAAATAATCATTTTAAATAATATAGACTAAAAAAATGTTATTTTAAAATACTTATATAAAGTTTGTAATAATATATTTTTAGCACATCTCTTTTCATCCCCATCTCAACCTCAAGCATCAGCTATGCTACATAAAGGCACCAGTCCAACAATGCTCATCTTCCTTCTTCTTCTTTAAGTCTAAGTACTTTTGCTGAGAATTAAGAAAACATGTTAAATCGACATTTATTAAGTAAGCGACAAGTTAATTTCTGATGTTCATACTAATTGAACTGAAAAATCTTACTCAAAACTCGGTAAAACACTCATCAACGAACTGTCTAGCCTTCTCATGGTTGTCATGATATGTATGAAGCGTTTGGTAAAGCTTATCTTTTGAATAAGCATCACCAAGCTTCTTACCCTGTAAGATTATATAAGATTATTTAAAAATGTTATAATTCATAAAAAAATAATAAATAAAATACATACCTCGTGAGCATCCCACTCAATAAGGGATCAAGAACCTCCTTTATGTTTCCCGAGACCTCGGCCGCCTCGCCCCTCCTTCTTGTTCTTCTGTGCTTTCTTTCTCTTCTCTTTATATTGAGACATCTCTCAACCGCTCATCCAGATTTCGTATATGGGAACCAATACCCAAGATCACCTCCGAGGGGCAATGCGAACTCGGTACAACATATCCTTGTATCGCTTAAGGCATGTAAACTTAAAGCCCTATCTCGCCAACTCATTGAAGGCCGTGTCCCATTGGAAATATGTTTGCGCATTTGCACATATAAGTTAAATGACAATAAAAAAAATAAAAAGGTTATAGTTATAAATGTTAAAAAATTACTCTTATCGAGAACTCTTCGAATCACATATCTCGAACTTGCTGAAGGATAACAATCCAGCTCTTGTATGCCTCGTCAATATGAGCCTCTGTGAAGGTCCAAGAAACTCGCCACCTCTAACAACTCCAAGAAACTAAAAGTTAAAGTTATCAAACTTAAAGTTATGTAAGTTACAATTATTAAAGTTAAACTTAGTTATCAAAGTTATCAAACTTAAAGTTATTAAAGCTATTAAAGTTATCAAAATTAAAGTTATGAAATTTATTAATTATATATTATACAAGTATCTACAATCATTAATTAGATAATGTATTTGTCTATATTATACTAAATATGTTATATTTGTCTATATTAAATACATAGACAAAATTATTATATTGTACAATACAATTTGAATAATATAGTATACCATTATAACTTATTATTTCTAAAATTGATAATATAACCTACTTATTTTTTAAAGGCCGTATTGTTTAAGTCATTGCCTGTGGTAATATGATCATAGTAATAACAAAATAACTTGTGTTTTGTCTATGAAATGAAATTGCTACTAATTTCTCTATTTTTCACTTCTAGCATTATATTTTCAAGAACTTCAATTATTTATAAAATTGATCAAATAACTTACTTATTTTTTAAAGAAATATTATTTTAAGTCATTAATACATTAATATGATAATAGTAATAACAAAATGACTTGTATTTTGTCTGTGAAATGAAATTGTTACTAATTTCTCTATTTTCATTCTAAAACTATATTTTCAAGAACTTCATATATTTCTAAAATTGATAAAATAACTTACTTATTTTTTAAAGAATATATTATTTTAATAATTTCCTAGAACAATATAATCATAGTAATAACAAAATAACTTGTATTTTCTCTATGAAATGAAATTACTACTAATTTCTTTATTTTGCACTTCTAGCACTATACTTTCAAGAACTTCAATTATTTCTAAAATTGATCATATAATTTACTTATTTTCTAAAGAGGGTATTATTTTAAGTCATTTACTATAGTAATACTATCATAGTAACGACAAATAACTTGTATATTGTCTATAAAATGAAATTGCTATTAATTTCTCTATTTTGCACTTCTAGCACTATATTTAAAGAACTTCAACTATTTCTAAAAAATGATCAAATAACTTACTTATTTTTTAAAGAATGTATTATTTTAAGTCATTTGCTATAGTAATATAATTATAGTAATAACAAAATAACTTGTATTTTGTCTATGAAATGAAATTGTTACTAATTTCTCTATCTTGGACTTCTAGCATTATATTTTCAAGAACTTCAATTATTTCTCTAAAATTTATCAAATAACTTACTTATTTTTTAAAAAAACGTTTTATTTTAAGTCATTTCCTATTGTAATAAAATAATAAAATAACTTGTACTTTATGATCATAGTAATAATAACATAACTTGTGTTGTGTCTATGAAATGAAATTACTACTAATTTCTCTATTTTGCACTTCTAGCACTATATTTTCAAAAATCATTTTTTTTCTAAAAGGGTAAAAGCTCCATAACCCCTAAACTTTCCCATATTTTTATTTTTAACATTAGACTTCAAAATGGTAAAATTTGACCTCAAACTAGAAAAATGTATAAAAATTTATCCTTTTGTCTTATTTAGCTTTTAATTTATTAACAGTCAAACAAGTCAAAAGGTATACTTGTAAGTTCACTTATGTAAATTTACTTTTAATCCTTTTAGAATCTAACAAAATTCAATTAAATCTATACTGTTAAAATTATTAACTTTTTAAGGATCTAATGGTAATTTAAATAAATATTTCTTCTTATTTTCGTCTTATTCGTCAACCATTTGGTGTCACCATAGGCGGTGGACCTCTACTTATAAACATAGTGAACCATAAATTCAGAGGGCTTCTATGGCAAAGAAATCTAAGCCCATTAAAGTATTAAGCAAGATCTCCTTTGCTTCTTTGAATCTTCTTGTTTAGTTAAAGGCTAGGAACTACCGCAGAAAATGTATAAAAGTAGATTGGGACTTCAAATTCATTGGCCACATAAAAAATGGCAATACAAAGCATGTCAAGCACAAACCCAACAATTCTCCTCGACCTTGATCTCATGATCTTAGCCTATTCCAGCATGGATATTATCAAGTGACCTATAGTAGGCAAACGAATTGAACCGACTATGTCTTTGCCATTTCAGTTACTGAAAGAAAGAATTCAGAAATGGAAAGAAATAAGAATTCAATGATAGCAATTTACTGCCAGGTGGAATCTGTTTTCAACTCTGTTTTTTGCCGAAGTTTTGCTTGATTTTTGACTTAATTTGTTCCAGAATATATTGCTTGATTTTGATATATTTTTTATTGAGTTTGAGATAAAAATATTGGCCCAATTGTTTGCTTTATTTTTGACTTGGTTTATTTCAGATGTTGCTTATTTTTTTGTACATGTCTAAGTTTAAGATGTAAATTTTGTCAAATATTGTAATTTGATTTTTTGACTTGGTTTATTTCATAAATTTTAGAAATTATTCGGGCCATTTTTTATTCAATTTGACAAAGCATGATTTAGTTAAGCTTCTTTTCCATTCCAAACACACTAGATTTTTTTTTCGCATCTTGAGTGATTTGGAACATCATTGCAGTGAATCAAAATTTTTTGTTTACAAAAGTTGGCATTGTTGGAGAGATTACTAAAGATTGCCAATCTGATAGTGAGATGAAGATTTGAAGAAGAAAGAGAGAAGAATTGTTGTAAGGATCAAAATTCTAATTCAATTTTTGAATGAGAGATGAGAGATAGGGGGAACAAAGTTATTGATTAATGAGAAAGGTTTTGAAGTCCTTTAAACTTGTCTAAATATTGTCACAATTTCAAAAATTTTTAGATGTGAAAATTTCGAATGAGTAAAATGTAGAGCATAGAAAATTTATGTGATATTTCATTTCATTTTCTATTGAATTACCTTTTTAACCCCACTGCTCTAATCAATTGAGGATCAACTTGATCCTTATATCACCAGTCTTGTTCAAATTATGTTTTCCTTTACTTTGTTATTCTTTTCATGACAATAACCATATTTCCATTTTTGATTTATATATGCAAGTGAGACGAGTGACTCAGACACGCATATGAAGTGATTTACTAACTTAAATGAACTTTACTTGTTTTAAAGCTATTATTTATGAGACTTTAACTTTTTCATGTGAAATTTTCTTTAGTTATTTAGATCGATATTTATAAATGTTTTGATATTTTTGAGTGTGTTAAAATATTTTGTATCTAAACGTATTTTAAACGTGCTCATTCTTAGATAGTTTATTTTTTTATTGGTTAGTGTAGCTCACCCACTTTTATGTTTTGCATATATGTTTGAGGTAAGAATAAGAGAAGAATCTTAGGTTGATGAAGTTCTTGGATAAAGTTTTTTTGAAATCATTTGTTTCGATAAAGACTTTAAAGATATTTTAGTTATTTAATTATTTTGGAGAGCTTATTATAGTATAAAATCATCTAAAGTTGCCAGACTTTATATATTGTTAAGATTAGAAAATTGAGAAAAATATAAGAGTTGTTAGGATTCTGTTTCTCAAGTTCCATTGTATTAAGATTTTCTCAATATGACATTGGGATTAGGATTTCTCAATTTCATATTGAGAGGGTCGAAAATGATTGAGGGAAGAGACACTTATAAATAGGTTCTCCTAATTTAGGTCTCCTGTGCCAGTTGTGGGTGCCCACCTTAGACATTGAGTCTAGAATAGTTTGTAATTTTACTCTGTACAAAAATTACACAGTGAGAGGGTTTATAATTTTCTTCATATAAAAATTACATAGTGGAGGTTTACCGTTTTGGGTCATGGATGTAGGTCTATGTAGAGATCAAACCATATTACATTGATACTAGAGCCGATGACTCAAACCTTGGAGGAGGAGAGGCAGGCGCGAAGTTCGACTTTGCAGAGGAGAGAAAAGAAGCATGACTACCATACTAGCAGTTTGCGTAGCAGAACACCATATTGGTAGGATCGTGCCATATATTGAAGAATTGATGAATAATATGGACATTCTTTAAAGAAATTCTTCAAGAAATCAAAACCGATAGAGGAACAGAGAAAAAGATCACAAAGACGTTGAGAAGATTTGTTAGGATTAGGAAATTGAGAAAAATAGAAGATTTATTAGGATTATATTTCTCAAGTTCTATTGTATTAAGATTTTTCTCAATATCTCTTAGGAGTAGGATTTCTCAATTTCACATTGGAAAAGTTAAAAATAATTGAGGGAAGAGACACTTATAAATATATTCTCTTAGGTTAGGTTTCTTGCACCAATTGTGGGTGCCTGATTCAGAGGTTGAGTCGTACCTTGGGATGGTTTCTAATTTTCTCCATACAAAAATTACACAATAGGAGAGTTTGTATTTTTCTTATGCAAAATTACATAGTGGAGGTTCACATTTTTGGGTCGTGGATATAGGTCTATGTAGAGACCAGACCACATTAAATTCTTGGTATTGTTGTTTTTACTTTTTCTCTCTATATTTTGAGTATTTTCGCTGCTCATTCCCCAACATATATGAGGTTTCAGAATAAGGTCAAATACTTTTGGGGTTCGGTATCTTTGAGGTTTTTCCTCGAGAATGCTATCAAGTCAAATGTCCAGATTCAGGGCGTGGCAGTTAGGGGTGTGTATTATTCAGTTAAAACTGAAAATCGAATCGAATTGAAATTTCTTTTACTGTTTGATTTGATTTTTCATAGTTTGATTTTTTTTTTTCGTTTCAATCATTTGGTTTATTTAATAAATACGATTCGGTTTTAAAAATTTAGAAATCGAAGAACCGAATAAATAAAAAAAATCAAAGTATAAAATCTCTAAAGTTTGTTTTGGACATTTATTCTAAATAACGTCATGGACATTTATTCTAAATGATGTTAAGAATATTTATTCTGGACATTTTTAGTTAATGTCTTTATTTAGAATTTTCATTTATGTATGTTTAAGCTTAGTTGGTAAGTTTGTTAGATTTCTAATGTACTATTTATTTCTTTATGATGATGAAATAGTTAGTTAAAAAATATTGCCACCTAAATTTATTTAGATTGTGAAAGAAGTTGTATTAATATAAATCTTGATTTTTAAAAAATGGTTTGAACGGATAAATCAAACCGAAAATATTTTGGTTTCGGTTGTTTTTTTTTCAATGAAACACAGTTTGATTCAGTTAAAAAAAAAAAAGTAAAAAATTGAAACAAAAACCAAAATTTTGACCGAAAATCGAACCGTAAACCGAATGCACAACATAATGATAATATTCAAACAACTTTATAATTATTTACTTTATCTTTGTTGAAACCCTTCTTCTTGCTGCTGATCCCCCTTCTCCTCCTCCTTCTTCTTCGCGTAATATCTATGTTCTGTGCTGATATTTTTTTTCTTCTTTAGAAAAAAGTCTATGTTTCTGTTGTGTTGTGATTCAGTTAACGGGTGGTGATAGTGAATTCCATAATGGATTTCCGATTTTGAATCTAATAAAGTAGATGATTTGGAAGTAGGTTATGGTGGATATGGAATTTGGTTCGCAAATATGGTGTGCTCTTTTCAAATATGATTAGCAACAATTTTTGTTCATGATGAGTTGACGTCATGTTTAGAAATATTGAAAGAGATGATACAAGTAAAAATTTAAAATAAAATATGAGTTTTTGATTTATTCATATTTTTTATTTTTTAAAATGAAATTGGAAGTAAATTTTAAAATTTCTTTTTAGTTGTAAATATAAATTTGATTTATATTTCAAATTGCTGAAGTATAAAAGGTGATTCGAATTCAAGGCATCGTTGTCATGTCGGTAGAAATTTATAAGATAAAGAAATAGGGGGCCGATAAAGACAACTCGGGAATCTATAAGGATAACTCGAAAATTTTCAAAAATTTCATTTTCCCTCCTCTCAGTTTCTCTCACTACACTCATTCTCTCTAACATCTCTCTAGGATTACAAACTTCAATCTCAGATCTTGGAAGATCTGACCGTCCAAATTGAAAAAAAAGGTTAGTTCTTCAATCTATTCTCTTTTATTTACAATGTTACCGTTTTAAATCATTGAAATATTTGTTAAAAAAGGAAAAAATCAAAATTTTTTTTTTAAAAAAATTCTGGCGGCACTTTCGGCCGTCGCCGATGAAAGTGCCGGAGAACTTCCGGCGCCAGCGACCGAAAGTTCTCCGGCACTTTCGTTGACGACGGCTGAAAGTGCCGCCGATATTTTTTTTTTTTAATCTCAAATCTAGGAAGATCTGACCGTCCAAATTGAAAAAAAAAATGTTAGTTCTTCGATCTATTCTCTTTTATTTACAAGGTTACCGTTTTAGATTGTTGAAATATCTGTTAAAAAAGGAAAATATTGAAATTTAAAAAAAAAATTCTGGCGGCACTTTCGGCCGTCGCCGGCGAAAGTGCCGGAGAACTTCTGGGGCTAACGATCGAAAGTTCTCCGGCACTTTCGCCGGTGACGGCCAAAAGTGCTGCCAGATTTTTTTAATTTTTTTAAAATTTTTTAATTTTTTAATTTTTTTTAATTTTTAAAATCTGTTTTTAGGGTTTAGATGTTTCAATTTTTTGTTCATAATATATTTGATTATTTAATTGATTTTGTATATGTAATTTAATTGTTTGTGACTAGTTGTTTGTATATGTAGAATGTCTGTGACTAGTTGTTTAACATATTTTATGTGATACCCATTTTTAATTGTTAATGTGAATATAGATTTGTGAACATTATGAAATGAAAAAAATAAGGGAAATGAAATAGGATAATAATCGATAAAGTGAACAATACTAAAGTAATAATAAATATCTCTGATAATGTTATATAATTTTGTCCACTTAGAGTAATGTAACTAGCTTAAAATTGTTTGCTTAATGATTATGGGTTTAATAAGAAAATGTGTAATGTAATTGCTAAACTGTTTGTATTTTAATTTGAAATCATTGTTATGTTATTCTTGGCCTTAGTTTTAGGATATAATTCAAAGGTTGTATAATTTACAAATTAATAATTATTACTAAAGTAGAATATTAGTGATGAATAAAAATTGAACGAAAGAAATAGTAGCCCCGTGAAATAATAGATATCGATAGTTCTTAAGATAAAATAGGAATCGATGAAGTGAACAAATACTAAAGTAATAATAAATATCTCTGATAATGTTATATAATTTGTCCACTTAGAGTAATATAACTAGCTTAAGATTGCTTGCTTTATGATTATGGGTTTAATAAGAAAATGTGTAACGTAATTGCTAAACTGTTTGTATTTTAATTTGAAATCATTGTTACGTTATTCTTGGGATGAAATAATCGATAAAGTAAATAATGAAATATATGATAAACAATTATTAACGAGCTTGAATAACTAATAGATGGTTCGACCTAGCGGCCGTTGAGGAGATGCTGATCTTGGTCCTGTCACGGATAGGACAGGTCAAGTTGAGGGGCGCCCTGTGACAGCTTCGTCTAGAGGTGTGAGGGGGCGACATAGTACTTCTGACATCCCTGTTACTCCTACCCCTCTTGCACCTGGTTTCCATCATAGTACAGGTGAAGTCGGGTCTTCTACTCAACCACCTGTTGTACCTTTTAGATCTCGACCTCCCCTTCACCCCCATCAGTCACACACACCTGTACCCTATGAGCTATATGGATCTGCACATCTACCTTCACATCACACAGACACAGTATATGATCCATACCTATAGGCTCCTACCGTTGTGCGACCTCGCATGCCGTATCTATCTGCTTTACAGGAGCCTATATTGTACGATGGGTCTCAAGCGAGGCAGATAGGGGTTGAGTTTATTGATCAAATGCTCGGAGTCGCCCGTCAGGATTCTTCTTACAGCACACATGGGTATTCTCATGCTGAGTATGGTGTTTCATCTTCTGATCATTATGTACCTGGGCCTGCAGATAGGGTTTCTAAGGGTTAAAGGTGATAGGGTTTTTAGAGAGGAGCAAGAAAGAGTCCGATCTCTACATATTCAGGGAGAAGCGGATGAGAGAGGTGATGATGATGATTGTAGGGATGGTGGTGATGATGATCACGATGACAGTGATGATGATGGAGATGAGTAGCAGCCCGTATATATTGCACCTATGGCACCAGCTAGTGGATCGGATGGTCGTCCTCGTCACGAGAAAGGGAAGGGTTTAACCGGTAGCCTTATGTCGGTGATGAGTAAGTTTGTAAGGTCTCGTAACAAAAGACCCGACGTGGTGCGTGATGTTCCGGCACCGACGCAGAAGAGGAAGAAAGTGAAGCCTTCCGATTGGGAGCAGACAGAGGCAGCAGAGGGAGGTCCTGTTGACCCGGAGCTCATCCCATCATACGATGGATATGTGGCGGGTCGGATATGGCGTGGACAGGTATTTATCTTTATGTTAAATTGACATGTTGTTATTATTGTTTATAATGTCCAATATTATTCATTATGATAAATAGAAAAAATAATAGTGGAATAAATATATTATTATATAATTGTATAAATTTATCTGTTTTATCTTCAGGATCGCGATTTATTGAAGTGTCGATCTCGTTATATGGCGCTTACTGGTTGGGAGCTTACCAATTCACAGGCTGGGCCTCTGGCATCCGGGTCCGGTTTGACGCACCTACGATCGTGCATGTTTCAGCACGCAAATGCTGCGTTGTTGTCGACATTTGTTGAGAGGTGGCAGTCGGACACGAACAGCTTCCACATGCCCTGGGGTGAGATGACTATTAAATTGCACGATATGGAGCTTATTCTTGGGGTGCTTGCTTATGCTGATGTTCCGGCACCGACGCAGAAGAGGAAGAAAGTGAAGCCTTCCGATTGGGAGCAGACAGAGGCAGCAGAGGGAGGTCCTGTTGACCCGGAGCTCATCCCATCATACGATGGATATGTGGCGGGTCGGATATGGCGTGGACAGGTATTTATCTTTATGTTAAATTGACATGTTGTTATTATTGTTTATAATGTCCAATATTATTCATTATGATAAATAGAAAAAATAATAGTGGAATAAATATATTATTATATAATTGTATAAATTTATCTGTTTTATCTTCAGGATCGCGATTTATTGAAGTGTCGATCTCGTTATATGGCGTTCACTGGTTGGGAGCTTACCAATTCACAGGCTGGGCCTCTGGCATCCGGGTCCGGTTTGACGCACCTACGATCGTGCATGTTTCAGCACGCAAATGCTGCGTTGTTGTCGACATTTGTTGAGAGGTGGCAGTCGGACACGAACAGCTTCCACATGCCCTGGGGTGAGATGACTATTAAATTGCACGATGTGGAGCTTATTCTTGGGGTGCTTGCTTATGGTGAGGTAATGGATCACAGATTATCGAGGGATCAGTTGATACGGGCTGTTCAGCAGGATCTGGGTTTAGGTCTAACTTGGAGTTTAGGGTTAATGCACTGGAGCTCCACGCCGTTGCTACTAGCAAACAAACTTCACAGTCACATTAGGTCAGAGCTGCATGTTACCTACAGTACATTTTGGGTAGCTCACTCTTCAGTGACAAGAGTGGCAACATTGTATCCGCGAGACTGTGGCCACTTCTGCGGGATGTGAGTCGTGTTGGGAGGTTCGCATGGAGTGCTGCCTGTCTTGCATTTCTATACCGGAATCTGGGTCAGGCTTCCAGGGCTGATGCGAAGGAGTTTGTAGGTTGCTGGTCACTATTGGAGGTATGTGTTTTAAAATTAACGTTAATCATGTCATTATTTATATTTAAACGGTTTAGGGTTTAGAGTTTATTTATTTAATATTTCATTTTTATTTCATTTTTTTATATTTTTATTGAATTTATGTTTTATATTTTAGGCGTGGATATATTTGTATTTTCCCATGTTCGCTCCCCCATTAAGACATTCTCCCAAATGATGCAAGCCGTATATGCAGATGATTTCGCAGATCGGCTATAAGAGTGAGCGTAAACTCCTGGATATTCTCCTGAAGCTGGATTTGATGACAGTTGATGAGGTCCGATGGATGCCGTATCGGACTCAAGATGTTCGTGATTGTTGGGTGTCAACATGGCACGGTTTCATTGCATATTTCGACTGTGTGGAGCCGTACATGCTCGACCGGGTTCTGAGGCAGTTCGGGTTTAGACAGTGTATTCCCGCTCACCCCATCCAACCCCGGAAGGCACGCCGACCGCCTAACAATAGGATGTATGCCTTGCGGAACTCTTTCGTGGAGGCACTTTGGCTCGAGGCACCTTCGCACTTATTGACAGAGATATGGACTAGTGTCCCTGCCATTCCAGCCAGTTCATGTACAGATGATTATTTCGACTGGTACCTCCCTCGCACGCACCCGAGGATACAGAATCCCGGGAATATTCCCATTGGCTATAATGTCCCGGTAGCTCCTGCCATGCCACCACAGGCACTGTTAGATATGATTGCACGTGAGTGTCACTGACAAGATATTTCAAGTGAAGAGTTTCACCATAGGGTTCGAGATTTACTACAAGTTCATTACAACGCTCTCTAGTTGATCTTTATGTATTTGGATACTTATTTATTATATTGTGTATTCGTTTTTATTTCTGTTGGTTGTGTTTTACTGAGTTTTTGTCGTATTCATTATATTTATTCCCTCATGCATGTATGGACTGGTTTGTTATTGCATCTACGTAAAATAATTAATTTGCAGATTAATATAATTAATATAGGGAATGGGTAAATAAATAAAATTCTGAATGACAAACTTATGAAATATTATTAACACTTTTAAAAAATAAACTACGTTATAAATTACAAGTTGCAACATTATTACATAAAATGTCGCTGTGGCGGATACATTTCATTGTATTTCGCAACCCAATCTGCCATCTGATTGCGATATGGGGTCGCCCATCCACTAACGTGCATATCTCGATGATATTCTCATTGCACATGTAATGGGGACAAAGGGCATCCATCTATCACCTGTAACTGGAAAAAAAAAAGTTTACAAATTAATACAATTAATATAATATTGATCTAACAATAATTCAATTAATATTAGTAATAATAAAAAGTTATGAATCATAAATACATGTATGAAATGCTGCAATTCCTCTATGAGTCCGACGAATATCGTTCCCGAAGGCCCGTGCATATTAGAAACAAGAGGCAGGACAGTGGTTGACTGTGACGTGCAAGAAATACAACGCATAGGTTGAATGTGTTAGCAATTACATATAGTGATCAAGTGTATTCATCCAATGGTCTCGTGGCGCCGAACCATCTTGCCAATTTGTTTGCATTATCAACTCTGTCACACGTTCAACTGACCCGAACAATTGCTCATATACCCGCATATGGTGCCGTAGATCAAATATCATTCTTCTTCGAATTTCAATCCAATGATTTTCGTCTCCGAACAAGAAATGTGATACAACCCTAAAACCACAATTACCATCTCCGACCACGTTCTTCCAGTTTTGTATAAATTGATACGTAAACCCGGGAAATGCATTTTTGAAAGGGAATGGCACTGGAGGTGAATCGGGACTTATAACGATTGATAAACTCGATCTACCACTGCTACGTCCTTTGCGCCTACTCCTACTGCTACGAGGCGGCCTACCCCTTCCACGAGGGCTAGGATTAGACCCTGAACCTGAACCGCTTGACTTTTCTATCTTCTTACGGGCGATGGAGACGTATTCCCAATGAGACTTATCCCTTTTGGTGAAATTCGTCTTCCGTCGTCCCTTCGTGACTGCGGTCTTTGGGGGGTTTGACAACGGCTGAGAAGGATCATCAGACAACATCGGATGTATAACATCTTTGATGAGTCGCCTCACTTCCCGGACATTAGAAATTGGTCCAATACTAATTTCCTGTAACAGTGAAGTGAGATCACGCATTTCTGATTCCATATCTCTATGGTGTTCTTCAGGAATATCATAACCAATTTCTAGTTTTTTCCAGAACATGACAACTTCTCCCTCTTGGATTGGCAATAAATGTTGGCACCAATTAATAAGTTCACATGCACAAGGTAGACCGTGCGACTTCCTTAAGTAATGTAGACAATTACTACCCGATTCTTCTACCAATTGACGTGCCTTCTTTAACTCATCCATTATCTTCTTCAATCCCAAATGACTAATTTTATTTCATTAATTCTTCAGGATGGGATTACTCTTGGCGCCATATTTCTCTTTAAGTCTTGAAATTTCCAAAGAGTATTTAATTTCTGCGACTTTTGCTTGGATGAGAGAGTCGATATTCAAAAATACGGTGTCCAAATCACCATGACACGTTGATAGTCACAGCTTCAACACTGAATGTTCACTCTCAGCATGGTTCATTGTCTCCACCCCAAAATGCATCACTTGAGAGGTCCAAACCTTGCAAAATTTATGTGCAAATAGATTCAACCATGTGCTGAACAGGTAATGTAGAAAGTCGGGCTTGGTTCGCCACCTAGTCTTTAACACTTCCAACTTTCTTTGAAATTCCACATCATCAAGTTCATTAATTAATTTCCTCCAAAAGCCATTCACGAACCGTTGAGCCACCTCTTCATCTTTCACCATCTCAGTCAACTTTGTCAACACATTCTGATCGATGTGTCTTCTACATAACATATGATAAGAATTGCTAAACACATCACCGATCACCGACATTAGTCCACTTTCCCTATCCGTAAGAACAACTACATGCTCTCCTTCATTGATAGCCGAACCCTGACCATCCGACATAGCAGATGTATAATATAAGTGCTTGATTTGTTGAAGAACCCATATGTATATCATTGCCTGTTCGTTGCACATAAAAGTTGTTGCCACTGTGAAGTTCTTGCCTGTTGGAGTCATCCCTACACATTCTAATAGTGGCATGTTGTATCTTAAAAAAGAAGCGATAAATTTAATTATTATGAATTGGCTAATCATTTTTCACGGACTTAAAAATATTATTAACTATTTACTAAATTTTTTTTTTTAAAATGTAAGTGCCAAAAAAATTAATAAAGATAGCTAATAATACAATTAATCCACTATAGTACTTACTTGTTCGTTTTGTACGTCGTATCCATTATCAGCACATATGGCCACGTTCTAAGCATTGCAATCGATGTCAGGTGTGCAACGACAATATCACTGAGTATGTTGCTGTCCTCACTATTTCTATAGAAAACGGTGTAGCCCCTTTCCGCACTTAAGCGGAGAACTTCCTCTACTATATTTCTTCCCTACATCCGGTCTCTCTTAATCTTGGCAACAACATTGTAAATTTTCTGGGAACTACATACATGCAAATTTTAATATTATATTCCTAAACCCGAAAAACAACTCTAAAATATATAAATAAAGTATTATAAATAATCTAATAATTCCCTTATAACTTACCTGACTGCACAACCAACGTCTTGTTCTCGGAAAAATCGTAATATATTGTGCGATGGAACATGACTCTTCCTGAACTGCTCGGTCTGTTACAACTGTTCCTCCATAAGTCTTGCAGCTTGAGCATGACCGTGACTATAAACAGCTATTTTGTGGTTGTACCTCCCGTTGTGTACGAACAAGTGCCAATTTTCACTTGTTGCCATTTGCTCTCCCTTTAGCTTAAATGGACAACCACATTTTTTCGTCTCATACGGTCCCCGCTTTTTTTCCTGTATTTCTTCTTCCTCATCGTCGACTAATGGTTTTTTATATTTTCTTACTGAACCTCCGCGTTCGCAAGCCAATGTGACATACGGTCGATGGTCAAATGTTCCTGCTCTCTGATACTGAGTTATGATTAAAAATGTCTTCGTATTCATTGCAATCTATTTTGCCCACTCCACCAACTCATCTTTCGAACTAAATATTCGGTCTGTTGTAAATAAATGTCCAAGATCGATATATTCTTCCGGATCTAGAAATTCTTCAAAGGTACTTGGATCTTCATCACCCTGTTAATGTATAATGAAAAGTTAATATTACAAAAAGAAAAACCTAAAAAAACGAAAAACACAAAAAAAATATTATTTTCACATTATCGGGCACACTTTCGCCTAGATTTAGCATATCTCACAGTGACTTTTGCTCAATCTGGGCGAAAGTGTGCTCGAAAATGTTAAAAACAAATCCTGATTTATTACCTCAAAACCAATATCTTCTTGCAGAGATTCTTGAAAAGGATCCATTCTACATATACAAAATTACTTAAATAATCAAATATACTATTGTGAACAAAAAATTATAAATTAAATAATCAAATATCCACTTCATCGATTCTTATTTTATCTTAAGAATTACCGGTATCTATTATTTCATGGGGCTACTATTTCTTTCGCTCAATTATTATTCATCACTAATATTCTTCTTTAGTAATAGTTATTAATTGTAAATTACACAACCTTAGAATTATATCCTAAAACTAAGGCCAAGAATAACATAACAATGATTTCAAATTAAAATACAAACAGTTAGCAATTACATTACACATTTTCTTATTAAACCCATAATCCTGAAGCAAACAATTTTAAGCTAGTTACATTACTCTAAGTGGACAAAATTATATAACATTATCAGAGATATTTATTATTACTTTAGTATTGTTCACTTTATCGATTATTATCCTATTTCATTTCTGTTATTTTTTTCATTTCATAATGTTCACAAATCTATATTCACATTAACAATTAAAAATGTGTATCACATAAAATATGTTAAACAACTAGTCACAAACAATTAAATTACATATACAAAATTAATTAAATAATCAAATATACTATAAACAAAAAATTAAAACATCTAAACCCTAAAAAAAGATTTTAAAAATTAAAAAAAATTTATAATAAATTAACAAAAAAATAAAAAAATTAAAAAAAATAAAAATATAAAAATAAAATAAAAAAAATCTGGCAGCACTTTCACCCGCGACGGCCGAAAGTGCCGCCAGAATTTCTTTTAAAAAAATTTTGATTTTTTCCTTTTTTAACAGATATTTCAACGATCTGAAACGGTAACATTGTAAATAAAAGAGAAAAGATTGAAGAACTAACTTTTTTTTTTCAGTTTGGACGGTCAAATCTTCCTAGATCTGAGATTAAAAATTAAAAAAATTAAAAAAATTCGGCCCGAAGAACTTCCGGTCGCGTTTTTTTTAAAAAATTTCAATTTTTTCCTTTTTTAACAAATATTTCAACGATCTAAAATGGTAACATTGTAAATAAAAGAGAATAGATTGAAGAACTAACAATTTTTTTTAAATTTGGACGGTCGGATCTTCTAATATCTGAGATTGAAGTTTGTAATCCTAGAAAGATATTAGAGAAAATGAGTGTAGTGAGAGAAAGTGAGAGGAGGAAAAATGAAATTTTTAAAAATTTTTAAGTTATCCTTATAGATTATTGAGTTGTCTTTATCGGCCGCAAGAAAGAAATATGGTAATCATATTACCACCTTATTTTCAGTTAACCAAAGAATAAGCTAGCCCATCGGCGATGAAAGAGCCCAAGCCCATTATACCATAGTACTGAAGCAGGAAAGAGAAAAAGCAATCCAGTTCCAGCACAGGCCCTTTTTTTTTTTCTTGTTTTTCCCTTTTTCTTGTGGGAAAAGAAGAACACCGAAAGCGACTACAAAAAAGACAGTACAGTATTATAAAACGCAAAATATCTTACGGTGGTCAGCCTTTATAATTGCTGATCTTCTCTCTCTACTATAAAAAGGTCTCCCAATCCAACCTTCATCACTTCCTTCTCTCTCTAGGGTTTTCACAACCCTACCTCCTTTCTCTCATACACAGAACTGTCGGTTTTTATCTATAGATTCAGATACAGGTAGGAACAATGGCGGAAGAGGTACAGTACGCATCGGACTCCGGTACCAACAAGAGGAAGTATGAGGATAACCAAAACACGCCTTCGAGGAGGCCGACTGGATTCTCTGCACCGATCTCTTCTCAGTCACCGCCGGATTCTTCTGGTGCTGGCCAGCAGCCCCCATCTTATAACAGCGTGCCGCCGCCGATGGATGAGATCCAGTTGGCTAAACAGAAAGCGCAGGAGATTGCTGCTCGGCTCTTCAACAACGCTTCTGAGGCCACAAAAAGGCCTAGGGTTGAGAACGGTGCCGGCGGTGGTTTTGACATAACAGAAAGTAGGAACTTTAACTCATTTACTTTTACCCCGTGCTTTGAGTTTGTCTTTTTTCTCGATTACTCTTTCTGTACCGTTTTGCTTCTCCTGGTCATATTTTTCTTCTTACTGGTAATAAGGATTCACATTTTTCTTATTCTTTTTGGAGTTCTGAGTCTTTATTTTGGGGCTGGAATACTGGAGTTCTATCAGTTTATGAGTGTGCATGAACATGTGTCACTACTGAACGATTATCAAATTCAGATTTATGGTGGAGTTCCCTTGCATTTAGTTCACATCCCTTCCAGTGAATGTTTATCTTTGTATTGTCATGGTGACTTTGTTTCTGCAGTAATACATAGCGGATATTTTAAGATTTTTTTGATGATTTTAACGTGTTTCCAAAATGTTGGACTGCAACTAGGTGTGGGCTTGGCTCCAAAGCCTTTGAGTTCCAATATCCCTCCTTCAATGCCAAGTTCATACGGCAGTTACCCTGGTCCAAGCAAGAAAATTGAGATACCAAATGGCAGAGTTGGGGTTATTATTGGTAAAGGTGGGGAGACCATCAAGTACCTTCAGCTCCAGTCTGGTGCAAAGATTCAGGTTACAAGAGATATGGATGCTGATCCTAATTCTGCCACCAGAGCTGTTGAGCTCATGGGTACTCCTGAGCAGATATCAAAAGCTGAGCAATTAATCAATGATGTTCTTTCTGAGGTACCAATTTTTTTCTTTCATATCTTCAGAGCTTTTATTCCCTTCCAGTGGTAAATTATGTGTATAATTTCTCAAACGTACTAGAAAATAGCTGAGGCATTGTGTTGATATCACTTTTTTCCTGGCAGGCTGATGCAGGTGGTTCTGGAATAGTTTCCCGGAGGTTAACTGGACAACAATCAGGGGCTGAACAGTTTGTTATGAAAATTCCTAATAACAAGGTGAGTTGTTCTGAAGTTGTTTAGTTTTTTTATTAGAGATTTCTTTTATAGTATCTTATGTATGGTGATATACTTTTTTAGGTTGGGCTTGTCATTGGAAAAGGAGGTGAAACCATAAAAAATATGCAAGCTAGAACAGGTGCACGCATTCAGGTAGGTCTTTTCATCTCATGTATATATTGCTACTGAGTTAACTCTGTAACAGCTCTGGTAATGATGTGGATGGTTATTATAAACTTGCAGGTGATTCCTTTGCACTTACCCCCTGGTGATACATCAACTGAGAGGACTCTACAAATTGACGGGACGAGTGAACAGATTGAGAGTGCGAAGCAGTTGGTTAATGAAGTGATCTCTGAGGTATGTTGTAGCTTGATAATCTGAGTTATAGATCTTCTGAAGCTTCCAGTTGATTGTAAAGGGAAAAAGTAATGGTTATTTGTGTAGATCTTGTTCCTTTTATGATTCCAGCCTTTTGTTTTATCTGATCCTTGTTATGCTGAAAATATGATGGTCATATCAATAGGTTAGAGTACACGAACAATTATCATAAACTGTGTCATTATACTAGCGATGTGTTTGCCATTTCAACTGCATGTTTTATGCCCTCTTGGTGGATTGTGTTCTTGTGCAGTTGCAGGTTTGGGATGGTTGATTTAGTTCATATTTGGTTCCAGTTAGATTGCTGTGTATTTAGAAGAAATGGTTGTTTCCTTCAGGTCTGTTAGACAGCTGTAGGTTTTTGGGCTAGATGGTTATATTTTGTTGTTGATGCTTTGATCTTCGTGTCAATTGTCAATTTGTTTTGTATCTGGCTTTATTTTCTGATGGCACATTTTCTCTTCTAGATTGTTGGTCTTATTCTTTTTCAACTGTCTCAAAAAGAGTCAGTTTTTTTAAGTGGTGTTAGTAGATAGATAAATTATTTGTATTAGGAGTTTTAATTGATTTTCATCTTTAAAAATTAAGTAAACATGTTTTGTGCCCAAGTTCCATCATTAGGCCCTGAAAAAGAACTTGTGGATATGATATTACCATGTTGTACATGGTGGCGGTGGTGATTTTTTGTATACTAGGGTGGTATAATGTCAAACAGTCAAATCTTTTCTCACTTGTAGACTACTGACTTGGGGTGAAGGGGAGTCCATTTCAGCATTTCTGGGTAGAATTCCAAATCCTGATTGGGGGGTGCAAGTTTGTAGTCTATTGCATGAAAGATTCTTTAGTCTCAAAACATCCCCTTATTATACTATAGTGTTGTACTTCAATTTGTTTCTTTAGCTGATATATATTAGTATTTGGGTTGCTCAAGTATGATTTCAGAATTTGGATCCATCTGCAAGTATGTGCACGCATCAAGTAGTTTCTTGGGTCACCTGTAATTCAGATGATTGCAGATGCCACTTCCATCTTTGCATGGCTGTCTGCTTTTTTTTTTTTTTTCAGAGTTAAAATTATGTATTCAAGAAAAGGAGAAGAGTGAAAATTCTTGATTCTTTATTTTCAGTCCCAAAATTACCACTGTGAACTCTTAGCTTATTACTAACCTTGCAATACTGGATCTGGGTAGCATGCTTATTCCCTGTGTAATACACTCCTTGTTGCTTATGGAGGGAAAACAATCTTAATATATGGATTCTTACTATCCTTTGTGCTTCAAAATATACACTTCCCCTGCAGCTTCTTGGTTCTCAACTGGTCAGTTGGGATGAGATAGGGCAATGAGGTCTGAGGAGTTACAAAACTTGTAATTTGCAATTTGATCTTTTTGATGGTGAAAGTTTTTGGTAATTAAGATACATACCTTGATCTATATTCCATATTTTTAGATGTATATTCCATATTTTTGGATATCTGGTGTTAATGTGAGGCAGGTTTCTACAGAGCCCATTTCTAAGGTAATTTAAGGCTTCCCGAAGTTTTTCCCCTTTATACTTTTGATCTTAAAGATATATCTAAACTAAGGTTACATTCATTCTTAGTTGAATGCTGAAGTAAATTCTCAAGTCAATGTTTCGGGATTAAACATTGTTGGATTATACTGGTTCATTTTGTATCTTGATACTGATGTTATTGCCGGGAACTGTTGTAGGGTTTAGTGGGTATTGGACTTTGGTGACACCAACATGGAACATATAGTGTTGGTGTTCCCCCAGCATTGTTCTGGTATGGTTCTGAACCTCTTTTATAATAAATTGTCCTTGTATACTGGAGATGATAAGGATAGAATCTGGTGGAGGTTCTGGAGAGTAGACAGCAATTGATTTTCTATCTCTTTGCAAGTAGGACATAGATGGATCCATAACTCATGTTTATCATTTCTTAAATTTGTTTGATTATGAATCAAGAGAATTTCTGCTCAACTTTGTTTTTCCTGACTAACCTTGACCTTTTCAGTTTCATTTAACTGATTAGATCTTAATTTAGAACACTTCTTTGTCTGGGTTGCTTGTCGTTATAGTTGGTTGTGATACCTTATGGTCTTCTTGGCAGCAAGCTTACCTTTCTTTCTGTTACCTGTTGGAATGTATTTCACAAACTCGTTTAAATGCAGCCTTATTCTGTTTGAAGTTTTTTGATTTCATCTTGTGTCTTCGTAGAGTTACTTGCTGTTTAGAGAATTCCTTGTTGTGTCCTTGACATAATATTAGGGGCACACGAGTCTGGAATGCTGGCAAGATTACCATTGTTGTAACTTTTTTGTTAATTTTTTGCATACCAAAAACCATGCCATGAAGATCATGCTCTGGGCCTTGACATATCTCCAAGGCTTTTCTTGGGGGCGTATGTTTCCTATAATCTTAACACTTTGATATGCACAAGAAGCTCTTTGTTAAACCAATTAATGCATTTTTTAGTTTAAGGCTCATGTTGTTGGCTATTATGTGGGAGTTATGATGGTGAGATGATTTTTGTCCTCTTTATTTCTTAAAATATCGTCTGTTTGTCGTAAATTCAGGTTATATCTTGATATTTAGGGTAAATGGTCCAACTACATGGATGCCAATTGCGATTTGGTACTCTGGATAATAGAGCTTATTATTGCATTATACTTGTTTATCTGTTCTAGAGATTGCTGTATAGTTTCCTCTTGATTTAGAATCTGTAGTCTTTGCAATTCTTTTTGTACCTATTCACCTCGAATAGGGAGACGATGGGCTTCTGCAGGAGTGTTTCAATACTACCAGCCCACAAGTACGGTATGTAGGCGTCTAAACTTTGCTCCACGGAAATATCCTATAGATGAATTTTTTGACCTACAGCATTTGGATATGATGGTGCTTCTATTGTACAATGTTAATTGCTTATTTTCTATCTGGTTATGCATGTTAAATTGTTTTGTTTCTCATCTGTTATATGTTCTGTTAGTATTATTTTCTTGGGATTAGTTGTGCTTGGTTCATTTAGTATAACAAATTTGTGCAGAATCGACTCCGAAATTCAGGTATGGGTGGAGGTTATCCTCAGCAGGGATACCAAGCTCGGCCTCCTACCAGCTGGGCTCCTCCAGGGCCACCAATGCAGCAACCTGGTTATGGTTACCTTCAGCCTGGGGCATACCCTGGCTCTGCTCCACAGTATAACATGAATCAATCAGCTTACCCTGGTTATCCTCCGCAACATACCTCTGGTGGATATGCCTCTGGATGGGACCAGACATCTGCTCAAAGTCAGCAGACTCAGGGAGGTGGCTATGATTACTATGGGCAGCAACAACCTCCACAGCAGCAGGCACCTGGAGGTACTGGTGCCCCTTCTGACAATACTGGTAATTATGGTTACAGTCAGCCACCAGGTTCTTCATATGGTCAAGGCCAGGGGGGTTATGCACAAGATGGATATGGTGGATATCATGCCTCTGCTCCTCAATCTGGTTATGGTCAGGCCCAACCAAATCCCGTCTCAGGGTATGATCAGCAACAAGGTTATAATTCAACATCTGGATACGGCAATGCATCCAACCCACCTGGGGATGGCCAAACACCTTCGTATGGAGCTCAAGGTGATGCTGCCCAGGCTGCACCTGTCCACTCTTCCTCCATGGGTCAACAAGGTTACACTACTGGTCAGCAGCCCAGTCCGAACCCTAATTACCCTTCGCAAGCTTCCACCCATCCTGGTTATGGTGTACCTCAAACTTCCCAAGCTGGTTATGGAACTCAGCCACCTGCAGGTTATGGTCAGGGTTATGGAGCCCCTCAGGCTCAAAAGCCTCCAACAAGTCAACCGGCTTATGGGCAGACGCAGCAGTCACCAAGTGCTCAAGGTGGTTATGTTCAGCCTGGGTATCCTGCTCAATCTGGAGGTTATGCACAGCCTGATTCTGGTGCTCAACGTCCTCCAGCATCTGGTTATGGTGGGCCAGCAGCTCAGCCAGGTTATGGTGCCTCGCCTTATGGAGCACCGCCAGTGTCTCAAACTAATTATGGGCAGCAGCAGGCACCTGCATACAATAGTGGCTATGGAGCTGGTTATCCTCAGACTCAGGCATACTCTGCTGACGGCAGTTCAGGTGGCAATGCACGGGCAACATATGATTCAGCTCCAGCATCACAAGGAGTCCAGCCAAGCGGAGCTGCAAAAGCCTCGCCTCAGAGCTGATGAATGTATCGATGTAGGAGGGATGAACTCGCCTGCTTGTATCTGGTCTTAGATATGGTAGGAAGTTTAGTTATGTTGGCTTAGAATTTGTCTTTGTAGGTTTTCTAGTGAACTAGTGAGGTAGTTTGGTGTTTTACTGATTTTGGATTTAAGAGTATTTTGCCTATAAAATATTTGTTGTTGGAAGTTATTCGTTCCTTTTTGGGCATTTTGAGTTACTTATTTGGATTTAAGAGTATTTTGCCTATAAAATATTTGTTGTTGGAAGTTATTTGTTCCTTTTTGGGCATTTTGAGTTACTTATTTTGAATCAATGATTGTCTTTCTTCTTTACCATTGACGTGGTATTTGATTTTTCTCTTAAAAATATGGTTGCAGAAGAATTTGAGATTGCTGTCTATGCAGATTAATTTTGTGTGCATCTATTAGTAGTACATTCTACTTTCCTTAGCGTTCCCGTATTCAAGAGAAAGAGGGTTAGTTGTTGTGCAGCTGTTGTTGTTTCCTCCAGTCTCTTCGCTGCATTTTTCAAGCATGGTTCTTGGCGTTCAAAAAATTTCGGATGGAAACATGTATAGCAAATGGTAGTGTACTAAGCTAGGATTTTGAAAGATTTCAGTAATACAATTTATCAAAGTTATCGTGCAGAACTTGTTTAAACCATCCACCATTCAACCATCCGGGAGATGTATTCTGGGCAATTGTAAAGATAAATACATAAATAGTCATTTTGATCCCCAAAGTTAGATTAATTTTATTAGTTGATCCAACAATTTTTTTTATCCATTATTGTCCTTGAAAAATACAAATATAATTGAAGTGATCCATATTTTATAAGGCTTAAAGTGACCAGTTTTGCAATAATATATATGTTCTTTATGGACCACAATGACTGGAAAAAAAGAAAAATTTTTGGACCAAGTGTTTAAATTAGTTTGACTTAGGCATCAAAATGACCATTTTTTCTTCATTTTAACATTAGATGAGAGGATGTAACTGGAACTTAGGACTTTTGACCTGGTAAAAAATGTTTCTATCATTTTAGCTAATATCTTATTGCTCCCTTTATTTTATTCATAAAGAACTTTTTCATCATTAGACCCTCTAATCTTATCAATTAAGAGTAAGTTATTAAGTATAAAAAAATATCAATAAATTTATTATTTAAAAAATAATATTTTAAAAATATATAAACGTTTCTATATATATATATATATATATATATGAACATAATTATTCATCAATGAACATTGTGAGAACTAGTTAAGAAGGAAAAAGAAGATGATTTTCGTTAACATTACTAATAATAATAATTATTATTATTATTTTTGGCCTCTGCACTACCTATCTAGGGGCCTCAATTGTAAGAGGTTTCTTTTAGCACACAACATATATAAATTAATCTCCGTTCATACTGGATCAGTCCTTTGTAGGAATAAGTACTGGTCAAACTGATTTCTCCATTCTCAAGACTTGAACTCGTGATTTCTGGTTAAGAGAACATTAATAATTATTTTTACTAAAAGGGAATATAACTAAAAATTTAATCTCACTATAAATTCGATCGTTGATATGATTTGGAAGATAAAAGAGATTTACTTTAGATTTAATTTACGTTGAACTATTTTGTAAAAGAATTATTCTCATTTTATAGCTTATATTTTAATTCTTCTTTTACTCAATTAAATTATATATCAAAATTTTCATATGAATTTTGTCCCCACATCTTTGTGGCCGTCGTTGTCCCTTATGTTCTTTCCCTAAAGGAATCTAAAGTAGCTTCCCATAAGAAATGGAAATTGTCGTTAGTCGGGAGGCACAAAACTTAAGTATTAATCAGCAAGTATTAGATCCTAATGAACTAGAAATGGATTTTTGGGCTTTATCTGTATGGGCAGAAATCAATTAGTTTTGGGGTTGGAGAGTTGGTATCAAGGTTAAAGGTTTAAATACTGGCAACAGCAGTGTGAGACCTTTCCAATATGGGGTGATTCCTTGTGTGCACAAGTGCCTGGCCTCCAGTCTGCAGAACCGCTGAGTCACTATGATTTACATCTTTTATCTGGGCGTCGAGCTGTCTGGTGAGGGCCCTGTGGGCGAAGAATTTTGCCATTTTTAATACCAAGAAATGAAATTTTGGGCTTTTAAAAAAGCCTTTTGTAGTTTTATAGGAGAACTCCACAATTTTCTTGGGCTTTATTATGTATAAATAGGTACACTTTCAATTTTTTCTTAATCTTTTTTCTTACATTTTCAATGATTAGTACTTTTATTATGTATTTTGCAGGCAGGCCGAGACCCAAAAGTTAAAATCTAATCAAATGACACCATTATCTCGAACATTGAGCGTCTTTTTTTTTTTTCAAATCCCCGTATTCCTATTCTTACCCTTTAATGCAATACGGGGTAACAAGTCCTTTCTCTCACATCACATATGATATGACCCAGGGTAGCCATTCTTGGTTCTCAAAAATCCCAATTTCTATGTTTCATGACTATCACACCTATTAGACCCGACCCCACTCATATATAATTTCAAAGCTCAAAACTCACTAAATTCATTAATAATTGTTATGACTTCCTTGCTACTGCTGCAAGCAATTAGATGGGGTGTAGGGATGCCTCAATTTCGGATTCAATTTTAATTTTGAAGGCATAAAATCAGAAATTTGACTCTTCTTGTTTAGCTTCTATTATGATTTTTGTGTTCCCCAACTGGAAGATGAAAACAGTAGTGATATAACAAGTTGTGGCAAAAATCCACCACCAAATGTTAATGATTTTCTTCAACAATTTTGATTTAGTCTCTGTGAATTTGGATTTTGATTATCTGAAATCAGGAAGCATGATGATAGGGCCGTGAAGAGGACATGGTTGCCGACCAGATTCGTTTCATCTCCAAGTTATAAGACCACCATGCGGGGGCAGAAAAGAGAATTTGCCCAATCACCTTCTTTTTCCATGCAATTCATAAGATTTCACCACCCACAATTTCGATTTGCATGACCCAAGAGTTCTCCTGTCGGCACCAATATCGCCATCCTCAGTATCAGAATTACATCACAACTATATCAGGGGAGTCCCCAGCCTTTCTTCTTTAAGGAAATGAATACCAATATTTAATGAGGATTTGCTTCGCTCCTTTTTATCCCCCAATGTGTCAATATTGTTACTTATTTGGAATAAAGATTTATTGCCAATGGAACATTGCAGATATTTATTTTTTGGAGGATTGACTATGTTAATTTGATCATTTGAGTTTACTCATTACAACTTAATTAATCCTTGTTTTCGGTAACTTAATTAACTTTAATGGATAATCTAATGTGTAGTCAGTCCCATGGACAACCTAATGGATTTTCTAAAGCCCATCTAATTTATTCTTCTTTTATCATTCTTGATGTATGCACTAAAACACTATCTCCATAATTTTATTTTTCGAAAGGTTTGAGATTCGAAAATTTAAAAAAGAAATGCATTCACCTAACAGTGGAATTGGTTTACTTTCCCCCCCCCCACCCCTTCCCAAAAAAACACGGGAATTGGTTTACTTTCCCAAAAAAAACTGGAATTGGCCAACTTCTCTTATAAAATAAAACAATTATAGAGACTTTAGGAAGAAAAATAAAATCAGGTACTGAGAATAACAATATCCGGTAATATCGGTCGGTAGCGTAGTTTTTAATCACAATGTCTACATCGATAATTGACGGTATTGTAAATGTTTTTTTAAAAAATTATGATACTGATGAATAATATAAAATTTATGCTCACTTTCTCTCTATAGAATTTATGATACTTTTTATCTTTAAAATTCACGACACTTCCTTTCTAAAAAATTAAAGAAGATTTTGTAAAAATAAAAATAAATAGTTAACGAGTTTATATAAGAACAATTGTTAATTAAAAATAGTTAATGAGTTTATACAAACCCATTTGTTAATAAATTATAATGGTTAATAGGATGTCTATTGAGTGTCCATCTAGGATGCCCAATGGGTACCCTATAAAATTAATGTTTAGAGTACTAATAGTGACTTATTAAGTCCATTATCTATTTAAGTACACCCATTTAAATCTATTAGTTTGTAGGACATGAGTAAACATTTACCCATTGCCTATGTGTCCATTTAATAATCTTTCAATAACCCATCCAATCTGTCAATTTGCCACCCCTAATATTTTAATATATATATATTAACGTGTGGCGCAAAGGCATACATTAAATACAATCATATAATTAGTAAGAATAATTTAAAATAAATTAAAAACAATGGAGATCAAGCTTTGGGCATGTCCTTAACATTATTCATAGTAGAAAAAAATATTCTGAAAATCAGGAACAATATATGACTTTCTAATCAATATGGCTCAGCTTGGATTGGGTTTTAATCCAAGCAAAAGCCCAGAATTAGTTAAGAGTTTTAAAAAAATCTACTTGAGCAAGACTTCTAAACCAAAAAATTACAACTTAAAAAATTACAACTTAAAGTAAACTATCCATACCTTGAGCCCAAATGTCAAGTCCACACACACTGGGAACAAAAAAAGCCAAGAAGTTACCCGGCATTGTCTTGTCTTAACGGGTAGAGATAAAAAATAAAAAATAAAAAAAAGAAATTGTCTCTTATCTTGATGGTCGAATATGTTTTTAGATTGTTTAATTTAATGGTCGACTATGTTTATTTTGAAAGATTTTCATTTCACTTCTTGTTGTAGTCTTTTTTATTTTCACTTCCTATTTCCAGATTTGTAATGATTTATGAGTTTATGTATGCTGGAATATTAAATTTTATTTATGAATGCTTATAAAATGTAATTCTTTTGTGCTATTCATACATCATTTGATATCCTAAATATTTCCTTTATGATTTTTGATTATTAGCTATGTGAAAACAATGAATTTGATAGCTGACTAGAATATATACTAGTCGCTTGCGATTAGGAGTATTTGACTATCAACGCCCAATAATAATAACGGACATACAATAAATCATTGACACTTATTGGACAATTTCACTTTCTGATGTAACTATGCATGAGAAAATTAGAAAAAAAAAAAACTTTCTTGCTCAAGTGAAAGCATAACTCAAAATAAACTCACTCACAAACTCCAAATAAACTTGCTTTTTATTTTGAGCATGCCATATTGGCATTTCTTGAAAAAGAAAAACCATATCTAAGTTGACCCTGACCATCTCTCCTCCGAATGAAGGCTGCAGCTCCAAAACCCTAACATAATTAGGATTTTTACCTTATTCTCATCATCTGTTTAGATGCAACTACAACAAAAATGTGATGGTTTCTACAATTTTGATTTGGATATCTTCAACAACCCCGAAGGTGTACCAGACTCATAACAAATATCACGTCCTGCAATCACAACAACCTCAATCGCTCCTAATTGGATTTCTTCAACAAAATTTATTGCTCCTGTCCTAATTTATCTTCCATCCCAGTTTTCTTGATTGCTCTTCTCTCTGATCTCCTAGCATCAAGTTTCTCTCGGTCTTCTCTTCCTTGCGACTATCTTTATCAACTGCCATTGTTGCTGTTTCTCTCTCTTTGCATTGCGTGTATTGTTGCATCTTATCCCCTCAACTTTTGGTTTGATGGATGCTGCACTAATGGCACAGTTCCAGAATTGCTCACTCCGTGGATCTAAGAAACTTTCTAACAAGGTTGCAAAACTTGATTTCAAAGCCGACATGGAAGAATACAACCTATGTTGTGTCAGGGGATTCATCTGGGGAAAGACAATGAATGTTAAGGCATATCGCCCTATCATGTGTCAGGTTTGGGCAGTTTTACCTCAATATTGTCAAATTCCAGGATTGTGTTCATCGGCTATTCTTTCTTGATGAAGATTCACGGAAAGACCCTAGAACGCGGTCCTTGGTGTTTTGATAATTATCTCTTTATTATCAAATCATGGGACCCAGCCATGGAGGATTCTAGTTATGATTTGACAGCTTGGCATGTCCGTTCTCTTTTCATATAGCCCACCTCCCTCAGGGATATCACACTGTTGAAGTGGGTTATAAGATTGCTTCTTTCCACTCTCACTACTTCGAATTTTAGATTAAGCAAGAATCGAGAGGGAAATAAATTCTTTCAATTTAGAGCTGACGTTGCCGCAAAATATCCCTTTCAAGTTTTTATTCTTGAAACCCCTTCTAATATAGAAGTATTAAGGTTAGTCCAAATACTGCTGACAGGCAAAAAAAGACTGGACAGACCCACCGTTCCATGCCGGCACAACCCAAGCTGCCTACCTCTCCTTACCGACACACATCTTCAACGCCAAGAGAGTGGGTAAAGAAACAACAACATGGCATGAAGAGAAAGCTTAATTTGAACTTTCTGATACAGCCAGCGAGTCCAAAGCTCCAGTTAAGTCTAGCAAGAAGCATAAATCCTCTACTAGTGTGTCTGATAAACTTGTTGATGGAACTAATTGTTTTGCTAAAAAGGCGGAGGTTGCTCGGCAGCCCCGCCTAGACTCATGAGTATTATTGGTTGGAATTGTTGGGGTTTGGGGAACACTTGGACAATTCAGTTCTTCAAAGATCTTTTACGAACGCATAATAATTCCCATATTCCTTTCTTTATGAAACTGTTTATAGTAAGCGCCCGATTGAATCTGTTAGAATTACTTTAGGATTTTTTTGCTTGTTTTTTTGTTCAAAGAAAAGGACTAAGTGGTGGGCTTGCTTTATTTTGGTATTATGTTTTGTTAATTTGCATAATTTATCTTCCTCTTTGGGACATATTGATGTACAAATTACCCATCTGATTCCACATCAATGTGATGGTTTAATGGTAATGGTTTCCAGACTACTGATCTTCGCAATATATCCGGCACAAAGACAAACAAAGTCATCGGAGAGGGGCTGATCCCCTGTTTCACCTTTGATGCTTAAATCAGATCAATCGAACAGAGTAATAGTAAAGAATTTAGAATAGAATAGAAAAGTAATGAACTATGTCTATATTTATAAGAGAAAATGTTCTTGCTCCTCAAGAAAGTCCCTCATGTTACTTGCATAAAGATCACATGACGTTGATAGGAAGGGCAAATTAATCATTATGCCAGATTAGGTTGAGACTAATTTGCTTATGATATGTGGGCGAGAATAAGTCTTTTTACTACCAAAATGTGTTGGGCCAAGTGGATTGAGCCCAAATGATTAAGTCGATGGGCTATCCCTATCATAAGCTCTCCAAAGAGAGCCATAAATAGGTTATGGTTCTTTAAATGTGAACTGTTTCCTGCATTTGGGCGAAATTTGAATTGGAATTTTCCAAGGAGAAGGCTTTTGCTGACGTTGATTGTGGTAATCGTTGCCATTCTTAGTATATAAGCTTTTCTTCATATAAGTTTATAACCCACGATTCTAAGTACAAAACTTGAATTTCCCTCTTTCAAACCAAAGTTTTCTTGATCGCGATGTCGACTTCTCGGGCAACAACTTCAAAGATTCCAAAATTGTTTCGAAGAAAGGTTCGAATTTTTCTTCTCTAAATGTTAGGATTATTCATCCTAAAGATAATTCTGGACTTGGTGGTTGGAATATTCAGAAGGGGGATGCTCTATTTTGTTCCCGAATGTTGATTCTGCAGAATCGTTAAAGTTATGAAGAGACATCTTCGCGCTAATGATGTTTCCATATCATATAATTCTGATGATGATTTGGAATTGTGTGAACTGGGGGCCATCACCTATCCTTCTACCATTCGTTATAGCAGTCTTGGAGGCATAAGGAAGGAATTTCTTATACTTATCGGTTTAGGTCTAAGGGCTGCCTCTACTGATATGCCCATATACCCCCGAAAGGATGGATGTCGGTCTACCGGAATCAATTGAAGGCGTGACTGACGCTCCCATTGCATAATTTATTTTATGACATAGTGAACTTTGGTGAATAGATATAGGGAAAATTGCACATAACGAGATAAGGATAGTAGTAGCCTTTATACTAATCTGTAAATATTTTGGAGTGCCAACAAGTTTGGAATTGTTTTCAAAGTTCTTTAATATAAAACTAATCAAAGATGGTCCTGTGTGGCATACTTTTCAGAAGAAAAGTGGTGCGGGGAACCTGATAGCCAAGTCACCTCAATCGAGCCATGGGTAGAAACGACATTGGTTTTTTGTAGAAAGGGAAGGGCTTGAAAGATCGTAGAATAGGGTAAAAACTTTAACCAACTTGGAAATTGAAATAGAACAACCATTTATGAAGGAATATATAAATATTATGAAGGGATATGCATTTGGAATGCTGTCGAGGGAAGGAAAAAGGAGTGAAGAGATAATGAAAGTGGCTAGGTTTAATTCTCGAGCACATGAATTAAGTTAGTATTAGGGTTGGATATCAATTGTTAATGATATATGATATTTGGATATATAGATTGATATGGTATGAGAAATGGCTAATATTTCTTTTCACTGCAGGAAAATTATTATTACACAGCATGATGGAAGCAGCTGTAAAGTTGAAGGTGCCATCCCCGGTAGCAAATACTGGGGATGAAGGAAAATATAATTATCAAAATTTAATTTCAATATTTTGTTAAATTTTTTTTTTAAAATGTGACCTCGTAGTAGGTGATTGACCCTCTTTGGAACTTTTGGAACAAAGGCAAGAAGGGTGGATAAAAAGGGCAAAAGAAAAGCCAATTATGGTGACAGAGTGTCAAATCCCAATTGATGCACTTAATACAACTAACAAGGAGGATTGTCATTCAAGAGAAAGAGGAAAAGAACTAAGGGTATACCCAAGGAGAAGGCAATTATGCCAATGATTCCAGAAGAGAAAGTGCTTCTAAGGGTAGAAGAAGAAGAAGAAGAGATCCCGTTAGCAGAAGTGAGGAGGGATGCCCTTTTGGAGCTTATGGTACGTGAAGAACCTGTTGAAGGCTGGAAAATAAATTTTTCCAGCTAGACTATCAACATGAAAAGAAGAAGATCTGGTCGAGGGAAAAGAAAGGCAACGGAGGGGCTCCAAATATGACTCTAGATGAGATGATGGACGAACTTTTTGCAAACAACATGCAAGCAAGTATATTTGTGTATAAAATTTGAATCTATACATTTATTTTTGGGTTGTTTTATAATGATGTTCATTTTTCAAAATATAAATGAAAACGAGATTGTTCGTCGATTGGCAAACAATGGAATAGTGTAGAAATAAATGGTAGATAAGTATAAAAAGGACTTGGAGAAGACTCGTCGGGAACAAGGTATTAGGTTTGATCGGGTAAAGATTTTAGAGAGAAAACTTGTTGATACAACAAATGCTAAGTTGGTAAAGCAACAACATATTTATAACTTCATTAATATAGTAACTTGTTAATTTAGAACATAAAAAATAAATATGATGTGAAACTAAACATATTAATTAAAATAAAAATTAAACAATTAAAACATATTAATTATAATCACAATTAAACAATTAATTATAACATAAACAAGATAAATACCAACTTTAATATAAATAACTAACATAATCATATTAAATATGAAAAATGAATATAAAAAAATAATCATATGAAAAACAATTAATATAACACACATAATTCATCTTTACATATTTAAAAAAATGCTGAAAAATGATGAACAGAAGCAGGTGGCGCATGCGCCAGTGGCTGGCACACCAACCAGTTGTTTCCGTTCAATTTTTTAATATTTTTAGGATCGTTTTACCTCAAAATTGATATTTTCGGGTACAAAATCTTTAAAATTATCAATTTTCAACGTCTAAATCTTCATAAATCTTCCATAATTTCAAGTAAAATTAGAAAGTAGTTAGAGAGAAAGAGAATAGAGAAAGAGAAGTATTTGGTTAAAATGAAAATTTTCACGAAATTTTTATAATTTTATCGTAAAATTTATGAACAACCATAAAATTATATACAAATTGAATATAAATTTCAATATGAAGTTTGTGGGGAAAAATTTTGTTTCTAATATGGACTAATTAACGAGAGGAAATTATGGAAGGTATCAAACGGTGGGGTATGTAAGGGTTGATTTCTCGCCCCTGGAGATATTTACCGATATAATAAAAGAACTAATGAGCTCTCTTCTTTATATATAAAGGTATTTTTAGCGTTCGTCGATCTCAAAACATAAAAGAACTAATTGGAGAAATTCTATTTAGATTCAATTCAAGAATTTGGACATGAATTTTTTATTCATATTAAATCACATCACCATAAAATTAATACATTATATCCTTGTTCTATAAAATAGACATAATTCCCACATACACAAAATAATAATAACAACAGTAATACAAATGATGTAAACTAAGGGTGAGATTAGATAAAAATATTAAATTTCAAATTTTAATTTTGGGACTTACTCTCACAAACTATTTTGCCTTTTCGAAATCTAATGAAAAAGTCTCAAAATTAAATTCTATCCAAGTACACTCATATGGACCAAAGGGGTTTCTATCTACACTAATGGGACGGTCCATAATCTAATTTTCTACTCCCTCTGTCCTACAAAAATGGTCCTAGTTTCCTTTTTCTTTCATCCCAAGATATAGTGTTGTCCATTTATAGTTAACATCTTAAATTCCTTATATGCCTTTCAATATTTTACATCTTAATTACTAAAATCTTCACTTCCCAAGAAATATTAATAAAAAACACAATTCTAATAACTTTATATCTATATTTGTAAAGTCTTAAGTAAAAAGTCAAAATCATTTAATATTAGAGGAGGATATAAAAGAAAAATGATAACAAAATTTATTAGTATAAAATATGAAACATGATCATCTTTATAAGATGAAGAAAATATTAACTAAGTCAAGAAATATGAGACACTAGGTAAAATAATAATAATAATAATAATAATAATAATAATAATAATAATAATAATAATAATAATAATAATAATAATAGAAATTACATTTTGAGGGCCATCTACCAACCATAGATGATGAACAAGTTAATGATAATAAGTATACTTAAAAGATAATGAGTTTACTAAGAAAATTGAAATGGTAGGAATTACATTATTATTATTGGAGATTATAAAATCGAAAAATTAAATATCAAATAAGAACAAATATAACAAAGTTTCGACATTATTAAAAAGGAAAAATAATGTAATAAAAGGTAATTAAACTTCTAAATTTTAGTTATCAAGTCTCAATTTTTACCGTCAGAACAGTGTCTTACACGTAAGAAAAGAAAACTTTTAATAGATGTTTTTTTTTTTTTTACTAAAAAATTAAGAATTTACCATTTTTGTCCTTATAACTTATCATGGTTATCAAGGTTTCATTGAATTTTTTTAAAAAAAAAGTAATATTACTTCAACATTATCAAACTAATTAGAAACTTTAGCTATTCACTCTAAGACAATTACAGTTGTTTTCTTCAATATTCATCTAAAATTTGCTATAATAAAAGATTTGCAAATCAATATATATTGAGAAAAATAAAAGAGAAGGAAAATCAGATACTATTAGAATTTGCATTATGAATGTGTTAATTATGGACCATAAATTTTTAAATGTTTCTAAACATAGAAAAGATCAAGTCAGTGTTCTTCTCTCATTTAAAATCTAGTAAATTTCTTAACATAGAAAAGCATAAGGAAGCATCAGAAGAACACACTAAAATCTACATTTTCATTTCTTTCTAATTAAAACTAATGTTTTTAAAGTTGATTCATTATATATATATATATATTTTATTTTTTTGATTGATTGATTATATAAACATCCATATTAAATAGTAAGAAAAATTCAGAGCAATACTGAAAAAAATCAAAAAATTTTCACCATGAAAAATTACCTTCATTTGAGTTTCTTAAAGCTATGGCTTCTTCTTTTATCCTTCACTTTTCATCACATTTTTACTGCTTCATCTTCTTCCTCACAGTCACAGAGTGGAAGATTAGTCACCAGGCTCATTCACCGTGACTCTATCCTTTTCTCCAAGAAAAATCTCACCATTTCAGATCGAGCAAACTATGCCATGAAAACATCATTAGATCGTCTTATAAACTTAAAAGCAAAATCTGATGGAGCTTTCATTCCATATATAGAAGGAAGCCTAATTCCAGATGCTCAAGGAACAATTTTCTTGCTAAATGTCACAGTAGGTGACCCAGAAATTTCCCAACTTCTAACATTTGATACAGGGAGTGGATTATTATGGATTCAATGTTCACCATGTAAAAAATGTCCAAAAAAACCTCAATATAATCCTCGTAAATCATCTACATATGCTCCAATAACTTGCCATCCTAATGAATGTAAGTACAGATACAGGGGAAGTTGTGATTCAGATGGATATTGTCAATATTCTCAAAGTTATAAAGATGGATCTAACAGTACAGGAACAGTTGCTGTTGAAAAATTTACCTTCAATTCGTTTCTAAAAGGCTCAGCAATTGATTATAATGTGATTTTTGGTTGCGCCGCCAAATATCACGCCGGACTTCCGATAGCAAATGGAGTCATCGGAATTAATGCAAATCCAGTCTCGTTTCTCTCTTCCGTCGGATCTGAATTTTCCTATTGCATCGGAAGTATCAACGATCCTCATTATAAGCACAATTTTTTGATTCTCGGAGACGGAGCGATTCTCGATGGGGAATTGACTCCGATCCAGATCCGCGGTCCGGGTCTATTTTATGTAACCCTAAAAGGAATAACGGTGAATCAGAAGCAATTAATAGCAAATCCGGAAGAATTCGAATTCAGGGTGATGGTGGATTCGGGTTCAACCATATCATTCTTAGCTCGGAGTCTATACGAACCTCTGAAATCCGAAATAATTTCGATGCTGAAGAAAACGAACCCGAAACTCCGCAGGGTTGTGTTCGCGGATCGACCGAATCTTCTTTGCTATAGAGGGAAAATAGAAACGGATCTGGAAGAATTTCAGGTAATTTTTCATCTTCCTGGAATTAAAACAGATATTAGTCTTCCTGGAGTTGATATAGAATTGAATAAAGAGACAATGTTTCTTCAAAGTGATGAAGACGTATTTTGTATGGCTATAGATGTATCGGATCAAGGTGGATTGAATATAATAGGGGCATGGGCTCAACAATACAGTAATATTGGATTTGATTTGAAGAGCAAGAGAATGAGTATCAGGTCAGCTGATTGTGAATTTGTAGCCAAATCTTTCTAGTTTAATTTCTCATGATCATAATTCATAATTTGAAATAATTTTAGTCTTATTGAACTACGCTGCGTCCATTTTACATAACGAAAAGGCGCGAAATGTTTTTTCAATTCATTACAGATTTGAGAAAATAGCCTTTAGCCCCCCACCCCCAACATATTTGTTTTTAGCGGACTCAATCCCTAACATATTTGCACTTAATGGACTGAGTCCCTAATCTATTTATTTACGTGCTTTCCTTTTCATTTATCCTTAATGTTAAAAATAAAAGTTAGGGATTGAGCTCTTTGCTAACCGTAAATAGGTTAGAGATCATTAATGCTAAAACAAATATTAGAGTGAATTTGCTAATGCAAACAGGTTCGGAATTCTTAATGTTGAAAACAAAGGTTAGAGAGTGAGTTTCTTAAACCACAAATAAATTTCGAAATTCGACAGGGATTCAGTATGCTAAATGCAAATAGATTAGGAGAATCTTGAAAACAAAGGTTAGGGACGGATCTACTAAACGCAAATAGACTAGGAATTCTTAATGCTGAAAATAAACGTTAAGAATTAATTCTATTAGACGCAAATAGATCAAGGGTTAAATCACCTATTTTCTTCATATATTTTTTAATACAATTTTTTATGATCAAATTACTTTTTTCATTCTTAAACTTAAAATCTTTTAAATAAAATCCTACAAATCTAAAGTTTAACTTGGATGGTGATTCAGTTTTAGTTTTTTTTTTTTTTTTTTTTTAAGTTAAAGTTAAATTGGCTGTAAAAAAATATGTGAATTTATATTAAAAAATACATAAATAAAATAAAGTTAGTTGCTAACCAAGTAGGCCCTAAATCTCACTATAAGACTACCACAGTAGATCTAAATTTTTTTTCTTTTTTTTTTTCCTTGAAAGTATAGTAAGTCTAGAATTAGGATATAAATTTGATTATTGAAAGGATAATAGATCTAAAATAGAGTATGGAAGATATATTGATCGTCCTACTAGCACTTTCTTTTTCTTTTTGGAAAAAAAAAATTAGAATATAAATTTGATGGTTGAATTTCAAAGAAGCTTTAATATTCTCAAAGATCATCAATATTTTATTGGTCATACCGTAAACACTTCTTTTTTGCATAGGGAGGAATGGTTTAAATTCAAGTCACTACAAGATATGTAGGTGAAATTGTTGGAATCTATCCTACCATAATTAGAGGTCTTGAGTTGAACTCTAAGATGCAGTTGTGTCTTGTAGAAAAATTTTACTACCCTTGTAGTCTTGCATAACTTGGATGGGGATTAATCTATGTGAAGTATGGTTTAAGGGCACCTTTCGTATATGTACAAAGTCGCTTAAAATACCTCATGGTCTAAAAAAAAAAAAAAAAGAAAAGAAAAATCTAAGTGTTTGACCAAATAAATAAACATTTACGGTTAAGGTCTTAACTTATCACGACATGCTAAATGCTTAAACTTGTAGGTTTGTTTGGTTGCCCTAGAAAAACTAGTTTTTTTTGTTGTCTTTAAAAGAAGTAATACATAATGTCTTTTTTTATTCACATTTCAATATAACTAGCTAAATTCACGTGCATTAGCACATGATAAAATTTGAAAACAATTTTTTTATCTATATGTTAAATTGTATTTTAAAAATTAATTTTGAATTAATATTTTTTCTATGTAGTCATTTATATAACTCCTAGATATAATATCTTTTTTTTTCTTTGTGTTAAATGTATTTTATAAATAATTTTCTTAACTTATTATTCTCTTAATGTAATTTTTGTTACTCTATGTAATTTATTAACTCCTAAATAATATATTATTTAACTTCTCTATTTAAATATGCCTTTACAAATAATTTTTTCAATTGAATTTTTCACATATAATTTTTTCAAGTTAACTTTTTAATTAAATATTAGTTATTCTTAAATTTTCATTAGTTTTTTATTCTCTGGAATTTAACTTGTTTAATATTTTTTAATTTATATTTTGTAAACAAAATATTTTAACTCTCCAAATTAAATTCTTTATTTCGTTCGCTTGAAAACTTCATGTAATTATTTTTATTATCCTTCTGCCTAGATTGAATTCTATGTATGTGTCTATGTAATTTTTTTTGTTATTATCATCTCCATAGATTAAAAACCTTATGTAATTATTTTTATTATCTTCTGGTATGTTTCCGCATGTTAAAAGTTGTTTGTACATGTCAGGTTGTACAACAAAATTGCTTTCCATGTTAAAATAGTGTTTTATAAAATTCCTTTCTTCTTTGTATTAAAATGTATTTTTTAAAATAATTCTCACAATTCATTATTTTCATGTCATTTTTATTATCTTAATAACTCCTAAATAAAAAATTATTTACTTCTCTATTTAAATTATGTTGGCCTATTGGGCCATCTTTTTCATATTTTTCATTTTTCTCTTCAGCCCTTTATTTATCCCAATGATGAACAACCTTGTGGGCCTCATTAGAGTGGAGTGGGCTGGCTAGCCTTGATGCCGGGTGGGCCGGGTTCAACCCGACCCGACCCAGGTGACTTGGCTATATATTGTTCTTTTCTTTCTCCACCCTGCCCTAATCCTCTCATTTCCACACTCTCTCTGACCTTCTGTCTTCTCTCTCTCTCTCTTCTTTTGAACCGTCTGTCTGTTCGTTTTCTTCTTGACCCTTCGGGACTCTATCATCGATAGTCTGTGCCGGTCAACCTTCTCAGTACCGTGCGTGTGGCTTGGTTGAGAGAGGAAAGGGCTTTGTTGAGAGAGATAGAGAGCTGTTTTCTTGAGGCTCCTTGGCTATCTGAGGGATTCTCCATTGTTCTTCACCGGAAGAACATTCAGTAGCTGTTCTTCATCGCGCACACGGAAGCCGAATTCGCTGAGCTCGTTCGGTTCCCTCTGCTGCTCTGACCGAGACCTGAAGGGTCTCGAGGTAAGGTTACAGCTTCCTGTTCCATTCTTTATTACTAACCTATCTATCTTCTCTGTTCGAATCTGGTACACACTCGTGAAGAAAGCAAGGAAGAAGACCGATTGTAATAGATTAGATCTGTTAATTTCTGTCGTTCTTTTTGCTTATTTGAGTTATGTATTAGTAAGGTAGGAACGGTTGTAATAGTAAATAGGTCTGTTTGGTTGCCGGATCAGCGTAACAGTGGTATTAGAGCCACGGTTATCTGCAACAACCGTCCGGCGACCACTCGGTTTTTCAGATCCATGCGGGATCTGACTCAGGAAAGCCTCTTAACCCCTCTTTTTCATTTCTGGCTATTATTAAATCTGCTGTGTTTATAACTGTTAGATCTATATGATTGTTACTGTTTTTCTGTTAAAACTGCTCTTGGGTTTGCATCTGCTTCTGTTCTCTTGACGATTTCGTAGATCTGCTTTATTTCATTATATCTGTTGTTTCTGATTATCTGCTTTGTTAATTTCTGGTTTATTGTCCTGTTTATTCGAATTACTGCATTGCTTCAGTTTCGAACGTGTTCTGTTATTCTGGTAATTTTCTTAAAATCTAAAACCCAAGCCTGGCTTGAGTCCAAGAGACTCAAAGTATCTGTGCCTTGGAGATTTTCATTACCTGTTTACAAACACTGCAATATTCGTGACTGATTGTGTGCTGTGTGGTTGTTTTTCAGCATTTTTTGCCTTTTCTGTCTCGGTTAATCTTGTGTACTTCTGCGCTGTTCTGGTTGTAAAACACTACTGCGTTTCACGTACTTTACTGTGCCGTTTTTCTTTAAAAGCTAAAATCCAGGTATTTTATTTGTGTGACAAACTTCCTTTTTCAAATCTTTTATTTTTCTAGCCACTGATTACTCTTATTTGTGATTCTAATCATGTCTGTTCAAAAGATTCAAACTGACAAATTTGATAGCAAATCTGATTTCGTAATGTGGCGTAGAAAAATGAAAGCAGTTTTAGTCCAAAATAAAATCGCACCCGCAATTTGTAGCCCTGAAAAGTATCCGGAATCTTGGAAGGGTGAAGTGCTTTCTGAAAAACTTGGTGATGCACACAGTTGCCTCACCTTGCACTTAACCGATAACATTTTACGAGAAATAGACGAAAAAGATAACGCTTTTGAGATTTGGACAAAACTTGAAAAACTGTATTTGGGAAAATCTTTATCTAATAAGATTTTTTATTTAAAAGAACAGCTTTTTGGTTTTAAAATGAGCGGGTCGAAATCTCTTTTAGAGAACATTGATGATTTAAACAAAATAGTTTTGGAATTACAAAACGTTGGTGAAAAGATTTCTGATGAAAACATTGCTGTGATTTTATTAAATTCCTTGCCTGAATCTTTTAATGACGTTAAGTCTGCTATCAAGTATGGTACAGATGACTTGACTCTTGCTGATGTGAAAAACGCTTTAAAATCAAAAGACTTTGATTTGAGAAAAGAAAACAAATCTAACAGAGAGAACCTTTACGTGAGAGGGAGGGTTGACCGGAGAGAATCTTTTAGTCACCGTTCTAAAAGTAAAGGGAGGTCGAAATCACGAGATAAGAAAGTGAAGTTTTTTTACTGTGGCAAGGAAGATCACAATAAAAATAAGTGTTTTAAAAGGATCAAAGAAGAAAAACAACGTAAACAAGGTAAGGGGAGCGATAAAAATGACAAAACTTACGATTTTGAATCAGATGGTAATTCAATGTATTCTGAAGTTTTGTGTGTATCCCCTTCCCTTTCTCCTGTTTCTGAACACTGGATTCTTGATTCTGGATACAAAATCGAATCTTTGGATTTTTCTGACCATTGTGTTCTTGGAAAACAGCATAAAATTAGTTTTTTAGTTGGCACACACAATTCCACTTCTGTCCTTGATTATGTGCACTGTGATTTGTGGGGACCTGAAAAGGTTCCAACTTATGGTGGGAATGTTTATTTCTTATCTGTTGTTGATGATTTTTCTAGGCATGTATGGGTATTTCTTTTGAAATTAAAAGATCAAACTTTTGAAAAGTTTTCTGAATGGAAACGCCTTGCCGAAAATCAAACCGGAAATAAACTAAAGACAATTAGGACAGATAATGGCCTTGAGTTTTGTAACAAAAAGTTTGCTGATTTATGTGCATTGCATGGCATACTGCATCATAGGACTGTTAGGCACAATCCTCAGCAAAATGGTGTTGCTGAAAGGATGAACCGTACCATTATGGATAAGGTTAGATGTCTTATGGTGTCCTCAAGAATCCCAAAACCTTTTTGGGGAGAAGTTGTAAGTACAGGTGTCTACCTCATCAATAGATCACCCTCAACAGCCATAAAATTTAAAACTCCCTTAGAGTTGTGGTCTGGAGAACCACCAAACCTGTCAAACCTTAGAGTGTTTGGTTGTGCTGCTTTTGCACATCAAAAGGAGGGTAAGTTAGACCCAAGGTCAAGAAAGGGAGTGTTTTTAGGCTACCCTAGTGGGGTGAAGGGATACAAAGTTTGGCTCAAAGGTGAGCCGGTGGTGAGGGTTATTGTGAGTAGGGATGTGGTCTTCAATGAACTTGATATGCCTTGCCTAAAGGCTAAAACCAATCCTGATAACCCTATTGACATTCCCATAGATGGGAATATTCCTGTGGAGGTGGAGGACACCTCCGAACCTGCACAACCCCACGATCAACCCGAAACTAGTGAAGAGTCGGAAATACCGACTAGTCAACAACCTGAAACCAACACACCTGAATCTGAAAATTCAGATGATGATGATGAGGATCATCCCGAGGCACAAGCTCAAGCTCTAATAGACTACCAGCTGTCTAGAGATAGGGTTAGGAGAGAGTCGAGAAAACCGGCTAGGTATGGTTATTCCTACATCGTCTCATATGCTTTTGCTGCTGCATCCTATATGGAAGAACAAGAGCCTCTGTGTTTTCCTGATGTATTAAATAGCCCTAATCGCTCTTTGTGGTTGCATGCTATGGAAGAGGACATGTCTTCGCTTCATAAAAACAAAACCTGGATTCTTGTTCAAAAACCCTCAAAGCAAAAATTAATTGATTGCAAATGGATTTTCAAAATCAAATAGCCTGAATCTGCCAATGAACCTCCAAGGTTCAAGGCTAGGCTGATTGCAAAAGGTTTTTCTCAAGTTGAGGGCATCGATTTCAATGAAATATTTTCTCCCGTTGTTAAATATAAAACAATTAGGATAATGCTTGCAATTGTTGCCTTTTATGATCTTGGTCTTGAACAACTTGATGTGAAAACTGCATTCTTGCATGGGGAGCTTGAAGAGACTATCTATATGCGTCAACCACCAGGTTTTGAAGAAAAGGGTAAGGAAAACATGGCATGTCTCTTGAAAAAGTCCTTGCACGGACTTAAACAATCACCAAGGCAATGGTATAAACGGTTTGACTCTTTTATGCTTAAAGCTGGTTTCATTAAAAGCAATTATGATAGCTGTTTATACTTCTGTGGTGATAATGTTGAAACTGTTGTTTATCTTTTACTCTATGTGGATGATATATTAATTGCTTGTAAGCATAGAGATAAGATTACTCGCTTGAAATCCTTGCTAAAGTCTGAATTTGATATGAAGGATTTAAGTTCTGCGTCTAGAATCCTTGGGATGAACATTAGTAGGGATAGAGCTGACCGATCCTTATTCATATCCCAGAAATCCTTTTTGCAGAAAATTGTTTCCAAATTTTCGATGCATTTATGCAAACCAGTTTGTACACCACTTGCGATCCATTTTCAGCTTTCCGAAAAATCTTGCCCCAAAACTGATAAGGAAAAGAATGACATGGCAAACATACTTTATAGAATGGCTATAGGATCCGTCATGTATTCTATGATATCCACCCGACCTGATATTGCTTATTCCATAAGCCTTCTTAGCCGATTCATGTCTAACCCGGGTAAGGATCATTGGGCAGCTCTCAGGTGGTTGTTACGATATATTAATGGGACTATTGATAGGGGTCTTCTTTATCATAATTGGTCTGATAATTTTGAACTGGTTGGATATGTAGATTCTGACTTTGCAGGTGATAAAGATGGTAGGAAATCTACCACTTCTTATTTCTTTACCTTAGCAAGCAATTGCATATCTTGGAAGTCACAGTTGCAGCCTATAGTCGCTTTATCGACTACGATGGCTGAATACATTGTTGCCACCGAGGCAATTAAGGAAGCCATTTGGCTTCAAGGCCTCCTATCTGAATTGCATGTTTTAAATTCTAAAGCTGTGATTTATACTGATAGTCAAAGTTGTCTCCACTTGTGTAAAAATCCTGTTTATCATGAGAGGACTAAACACATAGATGTTAAGTATCATTTCATAAGGGAAAAGGTTTCAAGCGGCATAGTCAATATTGAGAAAATTAGTACTAAAGATAATCCTGCAGATTTTGGTACTAAAATTGTGACAACTGATAAGTTCTCTTTGTGCAGGGACCTCTTTCATGTAGATGAAGGTTGACTCTTTGAGTCATTGCTGGCTGAAAATTAAATGAAAATATGTTCAAGGTGGAGTTTGTTGGCCTATTGGGCCATCTTTTTCCCATTTTTCATTTTTCTCTTCAGCCCTTTATTTATCCCAATGATGAACAACCTTGTGGGCCTCATTAGAGTGGAGTGGGCTGGCTGGCCTTGATGCCGGGCGGGCCAGGTTCAACCCGACCCGACCCAGGTGACTTGGCTATATATTATTCTTTTCTTTCTCCACCCTGCCCTAATCCTCTCATTTCCACACTCTCTCTGACCTTCTGTCTTCTCTCTCTCTTCTTTCGAACCGTCTGTCTGTTCGTTTTCTTCTTGACCCTTCGGGACTCTATCACCGATAGTCTGTGCCGGTTAACCTTCTCGGTACCGTGCGTGTGGCTTGGTTGAGAGAGGAAAGGGCTTTGTTGAGAGAGATAGAGAGCTGTTTTCTTGAGGCTCCTTGGCTATCTGAGGGATTCTCCATTGTTCTTCACCGGAAGAATATTCAGTAGCTGTTCGTCGTCGCGAACACGGAAGCCGAACTTGCCGAGCTCGTTCGGTTCCCTTTGCTGCTCTGACCGAGACCTGAAGGGTCTCGAGGTAAGGTTACAGCTTTCTGTTCCATTCTTTATTACTAACCTATCTATCTTCTCTATTCGAATCTGGTACACACTCGGGAAGACAGCAAGGAAGAAGACCGATTGTAATAGATTAGATCTGTTAATTTCTGTCTTTCTTTTTGCTTATTTGAGTTGTGTAATAGTAAGGTAGGAACGGTTGTAATAGTAAATAGGTCTGTTTGATTGCCAGATCGGCGTAACAAATTCCTTTACTAATAATGTTTTAGAGTTAATCTTTTTCCTTATAATTTTTTTCTTCATCTTACATTAGTTTACTTTAATATATAAAAGATGTGATGATGTGTGTACGGATAGGGAGAGATAATCCAAAACCGATATTTCTCAGAAAAAACAAACTAAATTTAACCTATAACCACAAGATTAGAGGACTCTTGACCCTTTCATCCCCAGGATGAGCTTAATTAGTTAGGTTTTTGAGGAACTTCCTAAACCCCTTAAAACCCTTTGATCCTTTCATAATCTACAAAATACACATGAAGGAGACCCTCCCCACCCAACATTGCAGTGTAAAGAAAAAAAAAAAGAGGTTCACAGGTTTAAATTCTCATGTTTTGTACACACATTCCTGAACAACATATATCTTTAATTGCATATTAGTTTTCAAATGTTCATATATGTTGTCATTGATTTATCTTTCAAAATTGGATCAAGAAATATTCATTGTGGTTGTGAAGCACATTAGGTGTTTGATTTAATGTTTCTAAGAGAAAATTAATGATGGATCATTCTTGATTTTGATTTGCAGAAGTGTATATATTAATATTATGGCATCGAGATTGACTCAATTCCGAGATAAGGCTGCGGAAGCTTCAAAATGTGCGGCAAGATATGGATGTGAGTATTATAAGAAACTAGTTGAACGAAACGAGAGATATGTCCAAGTGCCCCCCACCATAGAGAAATGCCAGCTCTTGGCGAAGCAGCTCCTTTACACAAGACTAGCCAGGTTTTCAAAATCTTTCCCCTGTTTCCATTCTATTCTGCTGCGTACAATTCTATAAATTTCTTGAAAATTTTGGAAATATTAGAAGAGCATGCATTATAGGCTTATGAAAAGACTTTTACAAATGACCCTTCCCAAATGTCTAATTCAAAAACTTTTTCTTATGGGCAAAACAAACAGTATTCCTCATCGGCGTGAAGCATTTTGGAAAGAGATTGAAGGTGTAAAGAAGCATTTGAAGGAGGAGAGGCCAGAAATGAAGCTTGAAGATGCAGGCATTGCTGCACTCTTTGGTTTTGAATGCCTTGCCTGGTTTTGTGCCGGAGAGATCATAGGACGCGGTTTCACTATACTGGGCTATTCTGTCTGATCTATCTCTCTCCTCAAATGCCCGGCTCTTTCTTTCTTTCCCACATTTCAATCTTTATTTTTTTTTCTGCATAAATATGGTCTCTCTCTGTTATGTCTGGGTTGCCTCCAGTTTGTTATTCTTTGGTATTTCTGGCAGATGTTTGACAAACATAAGTCAATTTTGATCCTTGTGTGTGGATGCTGCAATTGTGTAGTACCCCACTAGTATTGTCAGCATATAATTTGATGTGTGTGAAGGTCTTGGTGAATAAACAAACAAGGTCTTGGTGATTTGAACCATATCCCCGACGCATTCAAAACAAAGAAAAAATGTATACTACCAAGATGCCAGCCAGCCTCATTAATAATTAAGAGAATTCAACTGAAATAGCAAGGGCATCTCTAATGGAGATGCACGAACAGATAGATCTACACAATGAACTGATAATCATTTAGAATAAATTTTCCAATGTGCAAGAAAAGAACAAACAATGCCATCCCATTATAATTTGCAAATCATGATGGAGCTAAAGAGTTGCAGGAGGATCTTGCTAGTTTTTTGCTCCCCGCAAGGAATCCTGGGGGTCCCAGCACTGTGAGGCTTCTTTCAGCATACACCCCAGTCGGAGGATCTTGCTAGTTGAATATGCTTATGCTTCATTAGCAGATGCTTAAGCAACCATTGCTTGTGTCCACATACATATTAATCATTTGTGGATATCAATCACTAGCATAGTAGAAATTGCAGATCAACAAGCCCTCATCATTACCAATCGTCACCACCAATAATAACTATAAACTGAGAATTAAACTTGAGTAACTATGACATGATAAACTCATGACCTGGGACACAGGCATTTTGTCTATAGCTCTCTACAAAAGATGTCAGATTTTTAGTAAAAAATTTTACTCACAAAAGATTGAATATGAGGAGAGGATTAAGGATCATCCCAGTGAGCATTTTTATTCTATAATATACTAACAGACTAACTTTCCCAGCCTTCTAAAGGATATTGTTATTCCTGAACGCCAACAACATTTTTGGTGAAAAGAACAACAAAAATGCCAAGGTTGAACCAAAGAACAGTTTTATAACATATCTCATTGGCTCATCATCATCGAGTTCTTCTGATGAAGTATCACTTGAGTTTGACATCGCTGCTGCTGAAGGCAAAGCCTCAACAACTGCATTTGCCAGATCAGTGATGAATGACGGTGTGCAGTTAAGAGCAGGGACACGGCCCCAGTTTGAAATGCCAGACTCAAGAGCCAGATGCTTGTATTCCATATCGATTTCTTCAAGAGTCTCTATATGCTCACTAACAAAGCTGCAATTGTAGAAACACTAGTAGTCAGCATATTTACGTCACAACCAATGGTATCAAAAATTGAGAAAATATGTCAATAAAGTAGCATAAACTTTTTATACTTGGAATAACTATTATGATAGCTCGGAAGGTTCCCAGCCGCCTAACAAGAACTAGAGTTTTGCATAGCTAATTGCAAGAGAATTACAAATTCTGATTCCATATTTGTATCAGGATTTTGTTAATACTATAGGTGTTTATTTTTTTGGTGGCTGTACGATAACCTTTGGCACATATTCATAGTGTTGGGTGCTTAGGTGTATTTGGATTGGGTTTTGGCTTGAAAAAAGTTATTTTTCTTCTTCTCGACGTTCGTGATATGTGAGAGGAAATGTGGGGTCCAAGGAAAAAAGGTTTGAGTTGAACTCGGTTCCCAAATGCACCCTATATTCTTGCCTCCTATTGGAAAACATCACCTCACTTGTCGAATTGTAAGTTGCCACCCCCTTATTGGCACTGGGTTCCAAAGCGCCCATGTACCTTGTATCTTCCATTATTTGACATGCAGTCATCCCAAGAGCAAGGAAATATATGGCCTATCTCAACAACAGTAGATTGATTCTAGTTTTATCTCTGATGCAGAAATGTCGATTTCTAGACTATCAACTATTTACCCATACATCCAACTTCTAACAGCGCAAATCAAACCAACCCATCTTTGGTGCATACTGGCACTATTTGTCATCTACACCTCCTATTCTTTTCAATCTATGCAGAAACTGAACACTATTCGACCAGAAAGCAACCCACCAAGCATGATCCTAACGAGTCCACATCCGACATTCGTCTAGGTTTAGGCACATAGAATTATAAACAAAGAAGATTAGGTGTATGATGGTTATTGTAATCCAATTTCATTAAATTCCTCATCAGCAAACAATCCAACCGCTTTCATACAGTTCCTCCCCAGCTCAATCTGACTATAGCTCTGCCTCAGATATATGCACAGTCAACATACCTGCCTCCTTTCCTGTTGGATATATAAAGATAGTTCAGGGAAGTTACAAAGAGAAGGCTGAAGGCATCTAGTGGGTAAGTTAAACCAAGGGGGAACGGTTGGTACAGATTCATTCCTTTTTACTTTTCATTACCCCTTTTGCAGCTCAGGCACAAGACAGAACTATAAAGAAGTTGGGCAGCATAGGCTTTCTAATAAAGGGTATTACAGCGCCATTGGTTTTCAACAGAAAAGGCCTCACTAAAGTTTCATAAACAGAGGGAACAAGGAATCATGATTCATGGGTGAGACCAGGAAGGCAAAGGAACTTATAGTATTACTCTCACTAGGGACAACGCCTACCCAATGTGGAGTTGAACGATTGAAGTGTTTCAGGAGTTGGAATCCAGCAGATTTCGCTACCAATAGGAATCAAAAGTCTCACAGAGAGATTGGAAAACAACTGTACATTTTTAATCTTTCAGAAACAAACTCAAAACAATTTTCCATTTTGCCCGCGTGCATGGGTTTGGATGAGGAAAATCAATCAAATCTCTTTTAATCTGTGCAGATATAAAGAACCATAAAAGTTCTTCCAAGAGAGAATCGCCTTCCAGAGTAGATGTAAGGCATTGAGAAGGAAAATGAGTAACTGGACAACATGCATATCAATCAAGAAAACATACCTCACAGGGACAGCCAGTAGAGACTTGACACCTTTCTGACCAAGCTCAACTAGAACTTCATCAGTGTAGGGTTTCAACCATTGCACAGGACCAACACGGCTCTGGATCAATTAAAAGCAACATAGAGAGGGCAGTTTAGTCCAGGTTATTGGATTAAAAGTTAACTACTGAGATGCTGTTCAATAGATAAGAAAGATAATTCAAATCGAAATGGTAGGGCCATTTTTTAATGGGACAGATGGACATTGGCATCTCAAGTGTGATTACCAATTGAATAAATTATTTTGATTTTGTCAAGCACACCAACCTGATAAGCTAAAGTATGAGGATTGCCGATTCCCCTAGCTTTTAGTTCTTGCATTATTAAGAAAATACATTCCTCCATCTGATCCCTGTATGGATCACCAGCATCCTCAACGTAACTGACAGGTACTCCATGGGCACTGAAGAATACCATGACCTGAAAGTACCATAAAACAACCAGTAAATATACTTGCAAAACAAATTGATGTGGGGACAAAGATAATACAAGAAATGAAGGCAACTGACCTCTTGAGGCTCAGAGAAATTCTGTAGCTCATTCTCAATCAAGTCGGCCATAGATTTGATGTATCCTTCACGTTGATACCAAGACTGAATAATAGCTACAGGCAATCTTGATAAATATTCATCATTCCTGGCAAAGAAGTCAGCCATAACATGTCACAGCTTTGGAATTAAAAAGAGATGATATACACGTGAAAAGAAAGACAACCTTGTGTCATTGAAATAGGTAAAACAATTAACTGAAGCTAAACGTTACCTAAACATGCTTTGGAGGACACGTATGCTTGATCCAGTTGTAGAGATAGAAAATTGAGGATATAGTGGGAGTACTATGAGCTTTGTGATTCCGTCTTTCTTGATCTGTTGCAGAAATACAATCCCACATATAGTCCATCAAAATCAATAAATTTTCACACTAAAAACATCGATGGAAATTCAACTGTGGAGTCCACTTAAAAGGTATATAAACAAGGTGCCTATCTGCTAAAGCCTCTTCCTACTCTGAAACAATCCTCCCCCCCAGACATTTGAGTATGATTAATATGAAAGAATTAGGTTGCACGTCAAAATAAGATCACTTATTAGAGAAGTGAAGGAACACAAGGCACAAAAGAATTGAGTCTGGCCTCAAAATCCGGGTCAAAACAAGGGAACAAATGCGTAATATAACCCCTAAAACAAGTAATAAATAAATAGTGCCTTAAAGTTGTATAACCCCTAAAACAAGTAATAAATAAATAAATAGTGCCTTAAAGTTGTAAAGAAGTCTGGAAAGGGACCAAGAGCAGAATGGTTTTGGTTCTGCAGACATAATAGCTAAGGAAAGAGAGAAATGTGTTCATTCCTGTTCCTTTTGAAGCTCTGTAAATGAAGGTCCTGTCAACCTACTTTCAAGGGTTAGAAGAAAACCATTCAGGGTTACTGGATATCGTTGGTTAAACTCATCTGAGATTGTATGACACACCTTAAATGATATGTATTTGCAAAGTCTTAAACAACGAGCAAGAATAACTACAAACAATTGTCAATATGGCCAAAAGATATGAACAATTTTGGAACTTGCCTTGTGCACAGCTTCCTCAGTAAATGGGTGCCAGTACCGCATTGCAACATAGACATTTGCAGAAATATCTTGCGCTTCCAGAGCCATTTTTAGAGCATTAGCCTACCAGAAAAAAGAATATTGTCACCACGATAAAAACATAGTGAGAAAAACGTCAACAGAAACAACATTTAGCAGCAAAGAAGGAACTTAAAGAGTGTCTTGTATACCTGCTCATCAGTTATCTTACGTAAAGGTGAACCACCTCCAATGGAAGCATAACCTTCCTTACTTTTGGGAGCTCGAAGCATTGAAATGAGCTGTGCCAGAGGGCGCTGAAGGAAACGGAACAACCTAGGTAGTCTTATGATATCCTGTTATAAAAAGTAAACACTTTAGGATATAATTAGATTATAAAACTTAGATATATCTACAAAGGTAAAAATAATGACAAAGGAAAATTGCAAGCTTACAGGATCAGCAAATAAATTGTACAAGAATGGCTGGACATCATTGAGTGTCTCCGGTCCTCCGAGATTCAGAAGCAGCACTCCAATCTTTTCTTCTGCAGTGTGCTCCGAAGATGCAATGAAACTTACTGGATATGTGCATTCTCCAACAGAGGAAAATATTCTCCCAGCAGAATCTTTATGTTTCAGAGAAGAGGATAGAGATGGCACACCAAGGACATCACTTTTCTGGCTCCTTGATCCAAAAGATTGAATCCGAGATGCTTCATGAGATACAAAATGAACTTCTTTTCCTCCATTTGAAAGTTTGAAGGAACATTTTGTAACTCTACTCCGAGGGCACAAACTACAAATGCAAGCAAACAAGCTCCAAAAGTCAATGCCAAGCCAAAACAGAGGGGGCATCAGGAATACACAATGCACTAATCACTTTGAATAACTTTCTATCGCGCAAGAAATGAACAAATAATACCATCCCACTATAAATTGCAACCATAAAAGCCAAATCAGAAGCTGGAGAACGAAACAGAAATCAAGGTTGACTTAGAAAATCTTACATCTTTCACAGTAGCCTGTCAAATTCATAACCTTTTAGCTAGCAATTGGATTTAGAATGCAGTAATAAGCAGTTCGTATGAGAATTGATACACTAAAGCTAGTAAAAACCGTTCACTTCAATGTGCTGAAGAATTTCCCCAGCTTTGAATCAGAAAAAACTACATTCTAAATCAAAACATATGATAAACCCGACAGGGCAAAGAAGAAAGGTTGTTGAGCACATGTTGACTGTCAATTATGCCAAAAGACATACAAATGAAACCCTTTTTTCTTATTAAATTTATCAGCTGAAATACAACGAAAACTTTCCAAGATCCGACTAACGAAAAGGGGAAGATGAAAGGAAAAACTGCAAATATAGGAATGCTTGAGCAGTTCAATTCAATCTGTGTCGTGATCAACAAGTAAAGTTTCTAATCATCTCATTCGATAAAATCTCAATACTATCACTAAAACAAAACAAAATAATTCAAACGCTTACAATGAAGAATTATTAGTGCTCAAGGTGCGAAAATTGGAAGCAGTAAGCTTCGTCTGAGGAAGAACCCGAGAGGCAGTTGCCACATCCATGGCCTCCAAATTGCCTATTTTACTGAATGTATTTATATATAACTATATCCAGCAAACGGGTACTGCAAAGATCAACAAAATGGAGGTAAAAGAATTGTGAGATCGTTCCTTAGGTAGCTGGATGGGTTTAGGTTCTGGGATATTCTTGAATTTGGACTTTTGAGACGCACATGGAAGTGGGAAATTAATATAAAAAGGAACAAGAAGGGGTCAAAGATCTTGGAAGGGAGCTTTGAAACGTGTTCAGCAATGGAGGCGGTGCATCATTTCGTTACGAATACCCAACCCAACCCAACCCACCCCACCACACCCCACTTAGACTTTTTCTGTGGAAATTATTCTTGAAGTTGGTTCAACATCTCCATCGCCCCTTTCCAGACTTGGGTTTGGCCCAAGTCGCAACTCCGCGGTTGTTCGAGCACTTGGACGGTTCTTTTTTTGTGTGAATACCTTAATAGGTTCTACTTGGATGGAAAAATATGATATGGGTAAGATTGATATACGGGGATTTGACCAGAGGTTGTTTAAATCGTTTTACAAAGGTGCTTTAAAAAAAATATATTTAAAAATATTATTTTAACACTGTTAATTTTAATAAGACGAATATTTTAAAAAAACATCCATAGGTACCTTCTTAAAAATAGTTTATTTGAACTTATTTTAAGCCATAAATAAATTGAATAAACAATTGAAAACAGTTCAAAACATAGCTTATAGTTTAACTAAGCTAAAAGCGACTCATTTTAAGTAACTGAAAATATAGCTAACCATTTGCGCCTAATATTTATCCACATCATCAATTTATCTTATATTCTTTATATATACATTAATTTAAAAAAAATATTAGTACTAAATCATTAACCTGACAATAGTTTTCTATCTAGAGTTTCTCTACCTACCTCGGGTTAGTCTACCCTACTTGCTGCTTCAAAGTTAAGGTTTTTGGAGAGATTTTTATATGACCCAGGATGAACAAAAGACCGCGGAGCTACTCAAGAGACCAGTGACGAGAGCTTGTGTCAAAGAACTCAAGGATCATGGTGATGGATTAGATGATGGCGCGATTGCATTCGTGGAGAACTTCATGAGAGATGGACTTTGGAGCAAGATGGAGGGCTTGGATGATGATCCAATAGCTCAAAAGATATTTCACGGTACATGTCACAACCAATGAGCATCAAATGGAACAAGTTGGAGAGCTAGAAGAGCCCAAAGGGGTAAAAACAAAGAGCAGTCAGCCGCAATAGGCTTCTATCCAAGGAATGCCAAGTGAATCCAGGCGCAACCAGCCGCAATTGCCAATTTACTTTAGTGTGATGTTCGCTTTGTTTGGACGACTTTCTTTGAGTTTTAATAGATAATTTAGGGTCTTTTATGCCCATTTTCGCCCTAAGACTTAGTTAATAGCTAGGGTTAACTTAATTTTGCAAGAAACCTTTAAATACCTCATTAACTCATTGTAAGGAATCTAGTAGATGAATTATATGAATTGAGAGGTTTTCCTCTAGGGTTCTTGGCTTCTTTAAGCTACTTAGCTATTCTTCTAAAGGTGATCAATCTTAATAGGAATCCAATTGATGTTCTTAGACTGAAAGGTCTAAGAAAATTAACTTGATAATCAAATTCCTTTGTTAATTGATTCTAGAAGCTAGTGTTTCTTGAGTTAATTAATCTAGATCTTCTAATTTATCTTGTAGGGGTTTGGGGGAGTTTTTTTCTGGGTCGGGCCCAGTTTAAATAATTGGGTACTAAAATGGGCCTTTTTTTTTTTTTTTAGTCTGAGTCTGGCCATAACGCACAGCGATTGCGTGTTATCACAAATGATAACGCACAATCGTTGTGCGTTATCCCTAATCACCGCGTTAATCGCATAAAAATCTGACGTGAATCCCATCTGGCGCTGACCTGTAGATAACGTACAATGACTGTGTGTTATCAAGCTTAATAACGTATAGCCATTATGCATTATTAAGCTGATAACGCACAGTGACTGTGTGTTACCATGTTATAAAAAAAAAACCCTAGGGAGCCGCCGCCCCCTTCCTCCCCTTTTATTTTTTCCAGCTTATTTATGCCATCTCCCTCCTTTCCCCTTATTTCCTTACTGTTTTTTTCAGCAAACTCTCTCTCTTTCCTCCTTCCCCGTTATTTCCTTACTGTTTTTCCAGCAATCTCTCTCTCTTTCCTCCTTCATTCTTTCTACATTTTTCCAGCCTTCCCATCTCATTCTTCTTTCTTTTTTCATCCTTCTCCTTCAGAAATTTTTTTGCTGCCGCCTCCGCCAACTGCTAGGTAAATTATTTTACTCTTTTTTATTTTTTTTTACTTCTTATTATTATATTTTGACTTCTCTTCTTCTAATAAATGTGTATTTTATTTTGAAATTTACAGTTAAAAATTAGTTAATCTTGGAGACTTTCTCTGGAGTATGAAGACTATTAAAGATTTGGAGTGGAAAACGGTAGACTAAAGCTGCATTTTAAATTTTCGGTAAGCTTTTAGTTATTTAATATTTTTTTGTTTATTATTTATTAAGTGTAATTATTTCGTTATTTGTTGTTTGTTAATGTTTTTTATGAATTTTATTTATTAACTTGAATTAATTTATTTTTTGTGGAATTGGGTTTTGGATTTATGTTTAAAATGTTTGTTATTAATGAATTTGTACAAATGTGATAATTTTATGTATATAATTATTTTTTAATTTAAAAAGTGATATTAGGGTGATGTATTATTTTCATGAATTTATGTGGATAATTATTTTGCATATTTCGTATAAATTATTGACTAGAAAATATGGGAACCTGTAATTCGATATTTTTAACCTTTTTTTTTTTTAAACAGTAGAAAATATGAAAACTTTTTATTGTAATTTAAAAATTGTACAATTTAAATAATACAAAACTTAAAAATCTATTATTAAAATCCAAAATTTTACATAATTTTTTTTTGGATTTATGTTTAAAATTGTAGTTATTAATAAATTTGTACAAATTTGATAATTTTATGTATGTAATTATCTTTTTGCATTTAAAAAGTGATATTAGGGTTTAGGATTTTTTTCATGAATTTATTTGGATAATTATGGAAACTTTTTTTTTTTTTTGCAACTTAAAAATTGTAAAATTTAAATAATACAAAACTTAAAAATCTATTATTAAAATCCAAAATTTTACATTTTTTTTTTTTTGTGAAAGTGGGGTTTGGATTTATGTTTTAAATTGTAGTTATTAATAAATGTGTACGAATTTGGTAATGTTATGTATATAATTTTTTTTTTCATTTAAAAAGTGATATTAGGGTTTAGGATTTTTTTCATGAATTTATTTGGATAATTAGGTTTGATTTCTTACTTTATGATTATTAGAAAATTTTTTTAATTATTTAGATAATTAATTTGCATGTTAGAAAATATGGGAATTTGTAATTCGGTATTTTTAATATTTATTTTTTTAAACAGTAGAAATTATGGAAACTTTTTTTTTGCAACTTAAAAATTGTAAATTTTAAATAATAAAAAAATTAAAAATCTATTATTAAAATCCAAAATTTTACATTATTATTATTTTTTTTTTGTGAAAGTGGGGTTTGAATTTATGTTTAAAATTGTCGTTCTTAAAAAATGCGTACGAATTTCATAATGTTATGCATATAATTTTTTTTCATTTAAAAAGTGATATCAGGGTTTAGAATTTTTTTCATGAATTTATTTGGATAATTAGGTTTAATTTCTTACTTTATGATTATTAGAAAATTTCTTTTATTACTTAGATAATTATTTTGAATATTTCGTATAAATTTTGCGAGTAGAAAATATGGGAACCGGTACTTGGAAATTTATAGTTTAGTAATTAATATTTTTATTTAAACTGTTAAATCGTAATAGTGAATTTATGAAGTAGTAAAATGCTTACCTATAAAATATACTATAAGTAACCTTAAAAGACTTAAAAATTGTAAACTTTAAATACAAGAAAATGTAAAAATCTATTATCAAAATCCAAAAATTTACACCAAACAATAAACCGTAAAACTATAAACTTTTTAACAGTGAACCTTAAACAACTAAAATCATAATATTAAAATTCTACAGGGTACATTATAAAAACTTCAATATTTTAAAGAAACGAAAATCTTCAAACATTTATTTGATAAAACCACGTATAGTACGTAACAGTAAACTTTAAAAACTTTAAAATATTATTTATTTAAAAATCCCTAAATTTTGCATCCTGTTAACACTATCCCTGATATTTGGAAATATCAAAACGAAAAACTATAAACTTTACAACCGTTAAACGTAATAACAGTTAAATCTTAATATTCTTGGAATTAGAATATGTTTAAAACTTTTTAATTTTAACATATAGATATTGACACTATCTGAAAATATAATTAATGTAGATGGAAGAAGTGCCAGCACATGTGCATCCGGGGCCCATTGTCACTGACGTCTTATCCAGACAGCACGAGCACAAATCTGGTTTGATCTGGAGTGGGGATGGGGAGACGTGTTATACTGACCTTCAGTGTAGGTGTTTTGGGGGCAACTTATTCTAGTGATATAGTACGGCTCCCTGTAGATTGGTTGAGATTATTGACAGAATCGGGTTGGGGGGAGTCTTTAGGTGTGGTTACATTGAGTTGGACCACGCACTTATCACCGCATTGGTCGAGCGGTGGAGATCGGAGACCCACACATTTCATCTAACGTACGGTGAAGTCTCAATAACACTCCAAGATGTACAAGCGCTGTGGGATTTAAGGATAGACGGCACGGTCGTTACCGGGCCTAGCTGGAGTGTACACCCTAAACAATACTAGATTGAGGTTATCAAGAGACTTCTTGGTGTGCGGTTGTCTCTCAGCCACTTTTCTGGGTACAAGGTGAATGAGGAACCATTGGAAGCATGGATCCTGAGAGCGTTCACCAGTTCAGAGACCGACGATGATCTAATCTTACTTAGTGGCAGACACATGCCTCCCCACTTCTCTGGGAATTTGGTTCACGTACGCTACCTCAGTTTATTAGAGGATTTTGATGCTATTAGGACATATAGCTGGGGTAGCTGCGTTCTTGGGTTTTTGTATAGGCAGCTGTGCACGACGGCTTTGGGAGGTGCACGAAAGATTGGAGGGGCCTTAGTGTTAGTTCAGATTTGGGCGTGGTCGCATATACCTACATTGCGGCCTCAACTGATGACGGAGATTCAGGCCGACCCTCTTGCTCCTCTTGGCGCACTATGGTGCACAGCATTTGACTGTAGCCAGCTGCTTACACACACGCTGGTTACGTACAGAGACCAGTTAGATTTTATGACATCTGATCAGGTTCGCTTTACAATAGCTTGTATTATTTCTAATTAATTGTTTTTTTATCGTACTTACATTTTTATTGATTTTGAATTTTGACATGACAGTTTATGTGGCTCCCTTATTATGACCGTCCTCTGGTTCCATCTGACTTGTGGTGGGCAGAGGTCCTGCTCATATGTTACGAGATAGTGGAGTACCACTATCCCGGGCATGTGATGCGCCAGTTCGCACGGGCTCAGATGGTTCCAGATGCAGTTGATACTCGTCTAGACCTGTACCAGATCCAGCTGAGAGGGAATGATAACATATCTTGGGTTACACGGTATGCTATCCATCTCGATGCCTAGAACTAGTGGCGAGTTCGTGTCAGGATGGTCCTGCTGTAGCTGTTGCAGCATTGTCATACCCCAGTGATGAGTACATCAGATGGTATAGGGGTATCACACGGGTTTACATCGACAATCCAGCTAACTGTGATACCCGTGCGCATGGTTATCAGCCTGCCGGCGTGGACAGACGGATGATGGTAAGTTCTTATGCATTTCAGTTATTTATGTTGAATTCTAATTTATTTATTTATTTTGTTAAATTCTTTTCTTTTTTTAGACTTCTATGTTGCAGGAGGTGGATAATATGGCTTCAGTGGCGATTTGGGAGCCACCTTCATCTCCTTCACAGATGGCCACAGTTATGAAGAAAGTGCAGACGATTATCCGGTGGTGTATAGTCTCCATCGGGGGTACTTTGGGATGCACTCCTTCACAGCACGATATCCAGGCTATGTTCCCTGTTCAACCGTCGCGTCGCCGTCCCCGGGAGCACGTTCTAGACCGAGGTGCTCGTAGAGTTAAGAGGGGTGCTCGGATGTATCTTGGGCGTGGAGCAGGAGGTGGACGCCCTCCTGTACCTCCTGCTCCACAAAGGCAGGAACATTTTGACCCCGGCCCAGCAGTGGTTGAGAGGGGTGAGGGATCTGGTAGCGGTCAATAGTATGTCGATCCATTTGACAGCCCGAACCTAGATATGCCTTCTTTTAATTTGGGTTTGAGCCCGGCTTCCTAGCTACACCCTAACGGATCTTGGACGTCGCAAATACCTCCCGCACCCGGTTTAGGATTTGCATCATTTCAATCACCGCATTCTTCGGGTTTCGGGCACCACCTCCTCCAGACACAGCCGGTTCATCAACGCCACATCAGCCTATATCGCGGGCATCCTTGTCTGATGAAGAGGAGCGTCAGGATAACATGGACGGTGTTCAGGCTATTCGCTTCGGGCATCATGTTGGAAAGGAGACTATGCGATTGACGCCATCCGACTGGCCTTAGCTGTAATTATTACTTTCCATTTTTCATTGACAGTTATATGTAAATTAAAATAAATTATAAAGTATTCAGCCGATTTTTATATTATTGTTTTATTAGGTTTATGTATCTTTATTATATTCTTATTTTGTTATAGGTAAAAATCTAAAATTTCAAATTCTCCGATATAAATATAGCGTTTTTAATTTGATTTGGAAAAACCGTAAACGAAATGTTTTAATTGGTTTGAAAAAAGGAAAAAAAAGGGGTATATGTGTAAAAGAAGAAAAATAAAGTTTGGTGGAAAAAATAAAAAAAAAATTAGAAAAATAATAAAAAGGGATAAATGTGTTAAGAAAAATTAAAAAAAAAAAAAAAGGCTAAACAAGTAAAGAAGAGAAAAGAAAAAAAAAGCAGGCTGAAAAAAAATAATAAAAAAAAAAAAATAAAGGCAGATAACGCACAATGGTTGTGCGTTATCCAGAGATAACACACAACTATCATGCGTTATCTCTTGGATAACGCACTCCCACTGTGCGTTATCTTCAGTAATCCACCGGCTCCTGTCCAGCCCTTTCACGGACAATAATTTCACTCTTTCTCAGCTTCCAAGGACAATAATTTCACTCTTACTCAGCTTTCAAGGACAATAATTTTTAGGCATCCCGTGAATCCTACTGATGGAAGAACAATAATTCATCCCACCAATTATATTTCCCTCATTCCATTACAACTTACCCCCTAAAATGCAATGATATTGAAAGTCTATAAATACATACATTCATTCATTATTCTTTATATCTTCAAAACATCCTTAGCAAACCACTCATTCTCTTTTCAATTCCCGAAGTTCCTAGCATCTTCATATTCATCCGCCCTAAATACTTACAGTTGAATCATTTTGAAATGGAAGCAATCAACCCTGTTAGAGTACAACTATTTTGGGATTCTGAAATTGCAAGGGATGCATACGGTCCCTATTTTACTGGAACAATTCAGAAAAGTTGGACATTGCCAACGAACTGAATTATTTCACATGTGGAACTAGTAAAAAAAATATTGAACTACCGAGATATGGATCCCAATATCTGGAATGTTCGAATGACGATGAGGGTGCCTTCGTACTATGAGGTGCATCGTATGTTTTACTTTAATTTATATAGCATGAACAATGACGAAGAAATGCGGTATTTATGGATTATTCCAGCCGACTTATCGAAGGAAGGAATTCATATTCTTATTGAATTCGAGCATATTGAACAACAAAATATTCTAAGTACACACGACAGGAACACAACAACTTTGCCCGAACATATTACGGCCGTAACACAGATGGTTTCTGATGAACCGTCTATGTTGTACAGTACCTAAACAATGATGATGATGAGGTTGACGGGTCCGACGGAGATGATGCTGTTTCTAGTCAATTTGAATCGGACGATGACAATAACCCGGAAGAAGGAGAGTTCTATCCTCCCCAGAATCCTGAAAATCCTGTCAACCCGGACACCGAAAACAGAGTGCAACAATGAGAGAGTAGCCAATGGTTTAGCAACGCTAGGTGTGACTAGAATATTCTGGAGCATTCCTAGATATGGGCTCGAGTTCTCCTATAGATGATATTATAGAATCTGGTACCGTCCGATTCATCGATTGGAACGACTCCATGACTGACATAAGGCATGAGATTCGTTGACAAAGTGCAGGCAGTAAGTGCAGTTCGTAAGTTCTCTGTCAGTGTGCGGCGTGAGTACCGAGTTTTAAAAAGTAAGATTGATATATGGACCGCAAGATGTTACCATCACAGTGACGATAATTGCTGTTCATGGTACATCCGTATAAAAAAGAAAGCCACGCACAATCGGTGGGAAATAACCAGATTCGTCAAGGAACACACATGCCTTGTACAGATTGAACAAAACAAACACAGAAACTTGTCTTCAAAATTTATATCAATGTCTATATCACACCTAGTTGCCAATGATCCTGAGATACCTGTTTCGAACATCATTCAAGAAGTACAGGTAATGTTTCAAATTGGCTGTACTTACAAGCGGGCATGGTATGCTCGAAAATTTGCCATCGAGAGGGTTTTTGGTAGCTGGGATACAATCTTCAGTATTCTACATAAATACTTACAAGCTGTACAGGATATAAACCCGAGGACTGTATACGAATTTTTGCATTACAGAACAAGCAGTCCCCCTAATTATGTTTTCAAATTTGTTTTCTAGTGTTTCTCGCCATGTATAGACGGATTTCCATATTGCCGACCGGTGATTTCTGTGGATGGAACACACTTAAGGGGACTATACAAGGGCGTGTTGTTAATTGCAAGTACTTGGGATGCAAATAATCACTTGTTACCACTTGTTTTTGCAATTGTTGATAAGGAATCCTCCGAGAGTTGGAATTGGTTTCTTAAAAACTTTCGAGAATATATAGTTAAAGATCGCCATGTATGTCTCATTTCTGATCGCCACAAAGGCATTTTCTCTGCTATTCAAAATCAACCATTGTGGCAACCACCATTTGCAGTTCACCGGTTTTGCTTACGCCACATTCGAGCAAATTTCAACAAGACTTTTAAAAATACAACCCTAAAAAGCTTGATGTCGCAGGCTGGAACAGAAAGAAAACAATGGAAATTTGACCTTGTAATGAAAGAGATTCAAGAAAGAAATGTAGATGCTTACATTTACTTGATAAAGTTGGACGCAGAGAAATGGACACTGTTGCATGATGGCGGTCACAGACATGGTATCATGGCAACCAACATTTCGGAGGCACTTAACAGCATGTTGAAGAAAGCTAGAGTTCTACCTTTAAAAGCCCTAGTTGAACTAATATTCAACTAACACCGTGAAAAGGCACAAAATTGTGTACATCCATTTCCAACTCAAATTTTTGACAAGTTCTTGCGGATTAAACTGAAATCAAGAGAACACAAAGTTACAACTTACAATCCACGAGAGGGAATATACATGGTCAGATCTCCAATCCGAGTTTCTAGTACGGGCAACAACGTCTATATATTGCGGCTAAATAATAAGTTTTGTAGTTGCGGAAAATGGTAAACATATACATTGCCTTGTTCTCATGTTCTTGCAGTGTATAGAGAAAATGGGTCAAGAACAGATACTTATGTACCGGAGATATATTCGTGACAAACGTACAGAAATACTTACCAAGCGAATTTTCATCCGGTCTTGACTGAGAACTTTTGGAGGGATGTCCCTTTTAATTTGATATTCTATCCTTCAAACATGAAAGAGGAACGAGGTAGGAAACAAGACAAGCGATTTCAAGGGGAAATGGATTATAGAAATCCAGATTCTCCCCCAAGATGTGATAGATGTCGCATGCCGGGACATAATAGAAAAAATTGTAATAACTCCGGACTGAGCAATGTATAAGTTTGACATTTTCTTGAAAAAGTTGTAATAAAACATGTTTATATTAATGGAATTTTTTTTTCAATTTCTTCTAATTACTACATCATTGCTCTAAATTTTTACGGTTTCTTTAGTATTACTTCTTCAAATAACTTGCGATGAAATGGTCAAAATGTAAATATATTTTCCAAGAAAATGATATAAATATCACAAAATAAGTTAAATATAATAAATACAGTCTTTTAAAAAAAAATATACAATTATAAGTTTTTCCAAAACAAATTTTCATTAAAAAAAAGCAATTCAATAAACAAATTACTAAAAAAAATTTATACAATTATAAGTTTTCCCAAAAGAATTTTTGATTAAAAACCAAAAAAAATGTTCATTCGAAAAATAAAATAAATTAAAAAAATTTCAAAAAAATTAAAAAAAATTAATAAAATCAAAAAAAATTTTAAAAAAATAATTATGTGGCTGATAACGCACAACAAGTATGCGTTATCGCCTAGTCATAATGCACACCCAGCCACATAAGTCGAATTCCGTGATTAACTGATAACGCACAACCATTGTGCGTTATGGCCGATCCAGGAAAAAAAAACTGAGCCAGCTTAGTGCCCAATATTTTTAAGTGGGCCCATGTCAGAAAAAAACCATTTGGGGGACTAGATTTCCTAAGGTTTTTGAAGCTAAACTGGAATGAATTCATCTTATCATCATGGGGTTTATGGAACTTAGATTTTCATAGGTTTTATGGTGGATGTTTGCATTTCAATAAAATAAGAACTTCAAACAAGGAGGTGATCATGGGAAATTGATGTGTTGCAAACAATATCTAAAGGAGTTTCTCATAAAATTGGTATCAGAGAAACCTGCAATTAAAGGTAAATTGCTTGTTTATTTTGTTTAAAATTCGTTAGGAAAAAATATGATGATAAAAGAAATAAAAATCTATGAAAATCATGCGAAATTTGTACCAAAAAATAAAGTTAGAAAAACTGATCTAAATCAATTGATAATTGCAATGTTTGTGCAAAATGTTTGGTAGTTTTGTTGTCCTTTAACTTGAAATATTTGAAAGTAATTTCACTCAACTTGAAGTTGATTTGATTGGTCAATTAGATAAAAAGTTACAAAGTATTCTAAATTCTCGGTTGCTGAAAATGTATTTACTAATTTGCTCATATCTTTTGTTATGTTGATTTGAATTGATTGAAATTTGTACTCATACTCATCCTCATCGTGTTGGGAGTCTTTCTAAATAAATATTAGTCAATTTGGAGTTATATTGAAAAGGATATTTTGAAATTAGTGAAAAGATTTCAACTACCCTGTTTTTTGAAAATATCTCTTATTACTATTTTCTTCTTTGCCTAGCTTAATTTTGCTTTGAACTTTGTTGGATTTGACTTCTAAGTTCTTTCTTTTGTGTGGTTTTTCTTTGGTTGATTATCAATGGTTTTGATTGGCTCATTTTTCTTGGACAATCATTTGAAATTCTTGCATTACAAGTATTTGATAGAATTTTTCTTTGAACTCTTTTGTCTCAACTAAGTGCATTTATTGGAATACTTTCTTTGGCTTGATTCTCTAGGTTGTTGTCATAAAGGAGTTTGAAGGGGCTAAAGAATCCTTGGGAGTTGAGAGTTAGGAAAAAGGCAAGAGAGTGAGCTCAATTTTATAAAAGCCATTGAATTGTCCATACACAATTGGAATGGGTGATCGTCAAAGATTGTAAACACTTAGGGAATGATTTGGATGTCTTTTGTTTTTTTGTTTTCATTTTTATTTTGCAGGTTAAATATGTCAACAGAGATAATTTCTTACCCCTCGTCATCATGAAGGAACTAGCGATACTTCTAAGTTGAACATGATTGATGAAGTGCGTTCAATGAGACAATCTATGGAGGTTATGATGAGGCAACTTCAAATCGTAACCAAGGATTTTGGGGAATTAAAGAAGGGAAAAGGGAGTGCCACTATGGAAGAAATAGTGGGAGACAACCTTGGAGGAGTATTCACAACTAATAGCCAATGGGGCTATGACAACTTCGCTTCTTATGGTCCATATGATGAAATGGCACAAAGCACCTATCAATGCTATGATGATTGAAAAAATTTGGGGTGGGGAGGGGAGGGGGGGGGGAGTGATTAAGGTTTTTTGCTAATAAAATACTTTTTCAGCAATTTTAAAAATAAAACCTATGATTTTGTTTGAAGAAGAATTTAATAACTCTTTTTAAATCTTTTTAAACAAAATCACTTTCAAGGATTATACAATAAACATATAAAAGAAATATGAGCCACAAAGGAAAGAGACAAGATATTTATAGTGGTTTGTTCACTCTCTCAAAGAGCTACATCCACTACCTTGAGACTCAATTCAAGGATTTCACAAATCCACTATTTTTAAGTTGTATACAAAATACACAATAAGGATCACCCTTCAAGGGTTTTACACTAAAACCTCAAAGATTACACAACACACAAATACTATAGTTGTCAGAGGATCACCCTAAGGGTTTTTCACAAAATCTTTGATCACAAGAGAAAATAGAAGAGTAAGGATAGAACAAAGTTACCAAATGAGCTTGAGAAGAGAAAGATACAACACAATATTTGTTTCTACAAGCTCCTCTTTTCTCCTCATTTGAATGATGATAAAAAATGAAGTTCCAAGAAGATTTTTCTTTTTGTATTTATAAGATAAAGATGATTAGAAGAATGTTTTTTAAAGCTCTTTAAATATTATTTAAATGATCTTCAACTTTTTAACATTCATGACTAATTAAAATCTCAATTTATATGTGAAGGCAAAAATTAGTCATTACTGTCAGAGGAACGATAATTTTTTTTACAGTAAAAGTGAAAACTGGACGACCGATTTTCAAAATCAGACGTCCGATTTTCTTATAAACAAAAAACCAGATGACCCTTTTTAAAATAGGAAGATAGGTTTTTAATTCACTTAAAAAATCAAAAGACCCTTTTTAAAAAATGAATGACCAATTTTTTTATACCTTGAAAAATCGGACAATCGATTTTAAAATAGGACGACTACTTTTTATTCCCTTAAAAAAAAATCGAATGACTGATTTTAAAATCGGATGACACTTTTTTTAATATGATAGAAAAATTGGACAACCGATTTTCCTTTAAAAAATGTGGACTTTCCTTCACATTTCAAAATTCTTGATACTCTTTAAAATGAGTGATCAATTTAAAAACATAAAAAAACTTTATCAATAATATTTTGTTTTTCAAGTATAGTTTGTAAAAACTATTTCTTCCAAGGAGCTACCATACTTGATCAAAAATCAAAGATATGAGTTAGGGAGATTTACAAAGTTAAGGAAACCCCTAACTAATCTTCTTGTCTTCAAGGTGTTCAATTTGATCACTTCATCTTCATAAACTCTTGTTGGCTTGAGTGATCTTTTGCTTCTTTATAGATTACCCTTGAAACTTCTCTTGTGCATCTTTTGTTCTTCTATATAAAACTATTTTTACCAATCACAAAGCACAAGTTAACCATAATCAAAACATTATAAATGTGCCCTTAGGACTTACAATGATGGTAAACATGGAAATAGAGGTGGGCAAATATTATTGATGATCGATTCTCTGAGGGTGGATTTTCGATCTTCTTTGTTTTTTCTTCCCTTTTCTCTTAATATAGTTTTTACACCATATTTAGAAGATTTTTGTGGCTTATCTATTATCTATATTTTTTTATTATTCATTGTAATAGATAGGATAAATTTATTGTCTTCAATTTAATTGTAATGTAAATTCAGTATTTGCGATTCTCTCTTAACAATAACAAATTCACAAACCAAAGCCAATGGACATTCTCGATTTCTTAATGGACCACACAGTATAAAAAAATGGACACATAATATAAATAAATAGATCATTACCTATTAAAACAATGACTATGCTCATAATGCATATAAACTTGCTTAAAATAAATTTGGGAGACTCCATATATATAAATGCCACATAAACTATAAAAAAAATGGACAATTCACTCAAAAAAAAATTGTACCCATACATATTAAATATGGACCATCATCAGTACTCATGGAAATTTGCTTAAATACTACATATTAAATTGAACTTCACCGGAAAACATTTAAAAAAAGTAAAATAAGCCAGAATTCATATTAATAACAGGAACATCACCATAATTCATATTCGAATAGGAACCAAAATTTATATTTGAACACAAAATATGGAGGAAAATTATGGAACATGAGTTAAGACAAATATAGCTAAAGAAAACTATAATTTCGGACTTATTTGAAGAAAAACCGTTCAATTTTTTACCTGTTTTCACTATTTTTGTTGTTGTTGCTGCTGTTAGTCTTGGCTGGAGACTCCATTTGGTAGAATGAGGTTGAGAGATGAAGGATTTAACTAAAGAGAAGAAGAAAATTGAAGAAATGACTGCTCTCGATCAATTGATTGCGAAAGGGAAGAAGAAAATCAAAGAAATTTCCTGACTTCATAGAGTCTAGTAAATTCGTGCAGCGAGGGTTTGGAGGGGAATGAAATTATTGGTGGATGAAATTGGTTTTAATTTTTTGACATGTTGCTGAAATTAAAATCTAAATAGATAGTTTTATAGAGGGTACACATTGCATAGTACACCCAGGTTCATGATATAAGGACTCATGAATTATAATATCTTTTTTTTTTTTTTTGCTAAGCATGAGCTACAATATCTCATTCTTATTAAAATATGAGTAATTACCAAAATTAGTCCTAGAACTATTTCTTTTGTCTTATGTCTATCCTAGATATTTTTTCATCGTGTTTAGTTCCAAATCTATTTCTTTGCAAAGTTTACGGACCTAGTGTTGGAATTCATAGACAAGAATATAATAAAAAAACTACAAAAATTGCCAACAGGATCCGCACATATCAGAAAAACTAATTGGAAAGAAAACTACCTCAATGTTTTCTTAATGCCACTAAGTGTGGAAGCGCTGCTGTTTACGCTTGCCCTCTACCGCTATCCACATGATAGCCTCCTCTGCAAACGTTCAAGATGCTAGCCCTTGGTGTTCTGAAAACTATTCATAACGAATCCTAACCATCTGGTAAATTTTAGAATTTTGGAGAGAGAGAGAGAGAGAGAGGAAAGACACAATTCTCGCCATTCTAAGGTTAAAGTTTTTTAATCAGAAGAAGACGACCACGGAAAAATACTAACATAACCTTTTATAGTTGTCAACATCATAACTCTAATTGTCATCTAATGCCAGTTTTAATCTTGTCCGTCTATTCCTATAATCACCCAACGGTTGGATGAATAATATTAAGTAATTAATTTTATTTATATTTGTTAAATAATTTAGTTACTTATTAACTTACCAAATAAATAAAACATGGAATCTAATCCCTTTATTGTATAGGTTCAACGAATGTGGACACGATCTAAAGTTATTAATGTGGACATCGTGCTCACAAGATCGTCTATGCATATGACTCTATAGGTTCACTTAACGTTGGTAGTGAATAAAAAATGTCCTAGACATTTATCCACAAAACATAAGTTGTCTCTAACAAGACATTATGCTTACCCAAGTTGAGTAAAAGATATGAACTTAGCCACCATGAATGCTGCGAAACATGACAAACCAGACACGTACGCCTCACATGGAGAATATAGTGAAGGTTAAAATTGTAAACTCATTAACCTCCTTCAACCTATCCATGGTATGCCATCAATCAAGATACATGGGAGAAAACTTTCCCTCTTCTATTAATACTGGGTCTTTCTCTCTCTATTTGAAATCCCTTTATAACTAACTGTCTTCACACGCACTTTCATTTCCACCGTTTGGATGAAGTAGAGTTGGAAAATTGCCTTCAATAATCTCTTAGTTTTCATGATTCAACTAGTTTGTTAGATTCTTCAACTTATTAAAGCTTTATAAGAATTTCCAAAATCTTACCATTCCTTCGTAATTCGTGTCCTTCCATCCATAGTAAATTTCAACTTCGATGGCTTGCTTTTATAAATCATATAGTCTCTTTGAATGTTTGAAAGATTGTATTTTTGTGATTTTGTGCAATTTTTAAACATATTGGATTTTTTGTTTGATTTATTTTTCAAGTATTATTTAGCCTTTTATTCTAAAATAACAGTCTTGAGTACTATAATTATTGCGGAGCTATTGAGGGGAAAAATTTGTGTGCACTAAGTTGGGTCACTTAGGGTGGAGTATGAAATAGAATAATTTAAGAATGGTGCATTGATAAGGTTCCTGAATTGTTAATATCTACCATTGTCAGAAGCTTAATTGAATATTGATTTTTAAAAGATGATAAGAGAAAATACAATGGTAAAAATGATGGTAAAAAAAGTAGAAAAAGATGAAAGAGATAAAGTAGGATGATAAATTATAAATAAACAATTTTATCATTTATATGTTTATTACGTGAGATGTACATGTGTGGATTCGCCGAATTTCACCACAATAGTGGTGGTTAGGACTATTAATTTCTAAAAAACAAAATACATGTAAGAAAGAAAAAAGTAAAAATAAAAGATTATAGGTTTATAGGTTTGGATTCTTATTTAAATAAATAAGTATTTAATATAGTGTAAATAATAAGGTCTAAATTCCTTAAAAAAAAAAAGAAGAAGGAAGTATGGTCCAAGTGGGGTAACACCCGGCCCATTAGACAGCCTTACTATCAGAAATTTTTTCTTTTTTCTATTTTTTAATATATATATATATATATATAAAGATGAGTGAGTGAGTTGCCTAAAAAAGAAGAGTGGTTAAGTGGTTGGAGGCATGTAAAATCAGGGGTCAAACTGTACATTTCTGTAAACTTCGTCCTTGCAGATAATTTCATTATATTATCCCTAGGGTTTTTCTTCAAGTCAGTCGCGCTCGTGACCTGTGAGGCTCTATATATACATCTTTACCGTCCCTTCTGAACCAATTACAATTGCTTAAGAATGAAATTAGGTTACAGCCTCTGGCTTGATATGCCGTCACCCAATTGGAGGTGGCTGCAATCATTACGCATACCAGCACAACAATGGTATAAGACTATTCAAGATTTCATATTTCATTTATACAATTCGTTTAATTCAACCATTGTGTTCGGCGTTCCCTTTTGTTTTCTATTATTTGATTGTTTAATACTTGATTTTTGCTGATTTAGTGGCTAAATCGTTGGGTTTCAACTTTCAAGAAAAGTACTGAAGAATTTGTCGAGCATGCTTCTCCATTCCTGAACCTTTAAAGGTGAATACTTTCCCCATGTTTTTAATACTTTATCTGTGGACCGGTTTTTGGATTTTTGTTCGAGTTTTTGGGTGCCTTTCCTGTAAATGTTTTAGCTTGAACAATTACGAGTAGATTTGTTGGATCCGCCTCTTAGTTTGAGCAAATGACAATGTACTTGGGTTTATATCGAATTTTTTGATGGCTCTATAACAGAGTCAGCAGCAGGTGCCGTTATAATGGTAACCCGTCTGCCGCATGGAGCCTATATGAAATTTCCGGGGTGAAGATCCATGAAGTGTTCTATTATTTCATGATACAATAACCTGGATATATATTTCTGATGTTGTTATTCAATTGTCAGAGGTCTTCTGGAACCTTTGGTTGTTGTAGTTTAAGCTATTTGACAATGGCACTCCAGTCAGACACGGGTGTTTGTATTTAACTCAATTACAAGCCACCTTTTGCATGGTGCCTATAAAGAGCTACTGATCACGATTGGAGGAAATTTTAGATCCCCAAATGTCCTTCAAATTTAAAGTAGCTAAACTTTCATCATTTAACAGATTCTATCCGTTGGTATGCTGTTTGATTGCCATCTGATTGCATCGTTCCGAGTCCAGTGTGAAAGAAATGCAGATTGGGGAATGGAAAAGGAAGGAAAAACATTCTTTGAGAGTTTTTTATCCTATTCTTTGATACTTAAGAAATTTTTATCCAATTTTGTGCGTGGTGATGAGTTATTTTGCTGGATTAGAGTTTCTGATCTCTGGGTAACTCCCAGGAATTGACGAGAAACCCTTGGCTGTCTGAGCACATTCAATGGGTTAAATTTCTTTTTCTTTTTTTTTAAAACAAGTTTAGTGAAAATATGGATTTAAACTAATTAAATCTAGGGCTTCTGGTTTTTTTTTTTATTTCAGAATTTGATTTTACAGAGGGGGCTTATGATGATAATATCAATTATCTTAGCGGATTTCTGTGAGATTTCCATCTGTGATCTTATTGTTACACACACTGAAGCTTCCCCTTTCTTATTTTTTCTTCAGTTTTTTAAAAAATTCTTTTGTTAATTACTTTTTTGATTCCATACATTTTAAAATTCGGATTTTGCAGTGATGAGATGAGCACCTTTTGGTTGTTTTAGGGCAGTGGAGTTAGGGTAAATGCCCTCCGTGAGCCCAATTATATAACGACTTCTCCTTCCACTGAGCAAAATCAAAACCATATACCTAAAATACTATTCTGTTCTTTTGTAAGAAAGTAGTAACCATTTTTTTCTGCAAACTTTTAAATAATAGATGAAAAATGATGGCGTCCATTACCAATTCTGGGGGAGAAAATACAGTTCCTCATGGTATAATGGCTTGGACGCAAGATTTAATAGTATAATGTGGTATATCCTGATCAGTGGATTTGTCTTATGTGCCATTTGATCCTGGAAACGCCACATATATTCTGCTTTCAAAGCTTTAAAGGAATTCTGAAAAAAGGGAGCTGCAAATTGCTGGTTTGTTCCAGTAATTTCTTCCTTGCTGTCACAATATTGATTCATTTTAAAGTTTTTATAAGTTTTAAGTATCCAAACAAATGCAGTGATGAGGTCCTAACATGTAAGAAGAACCGGCTTATACAGTTGGTTCTTCAATGAAATCCACTTGTTACGCTTGGCTTCTGAGCTTGTATTCTAACATGGATACTTACAGCTTTTTGGTAGAATGTCTTTGACTGTTTATATTGTCATCTAATTTCTGTGTCTGTTCTTCATTGAAGGATGTCCAGTTTGACCCTAAAGCCTCAAGGGAGGAGTGGGAAGTATTCTTTGGTGAACTGAAAGTATGCAGGAGGATTTTGGATACTGCTTTGAAATCAAGGATTTTTGGAGAAATGGACTGATAGGAATTAGGGATACGGCATGGCCCTAAGGAATTAGGTTTTTGTCAGTTGGTGGTGCATGATCCTTTTTTTGAGGGCTTATTCAAGAAGCATGGTCATAGTGTTCCTCATTTAAACCCCCCACACACTTTTGACTCAGTGTAGGAAAGCTGACATATGTGCACATATATGGTGATTGATAGATGTATATACAGTATAATGCTTATGTATTCATAGTATATATGCTGTGTTTGTCGCTTTTTTCACACTGGTTTTTTATTGATTAATAGTTACTACCCTTTTGAGGCCCAGGATTGTGCGATTTGTGTAGCACTTTTGTTACACATTTTTTATTACTTATGTTCAATTATGTAATTACACAAATTAGGTAATTGCAGCTGAAAGTTGAACCTAAATGCCCATGTATGGGGTATGAGAGGAGAACTGAAATCTATAAGATGAGTTGTGCTGTCTTTACAATCAAAATCGATCAGATTTTGAAATTGCAATGATGAAAGCTTTTATTTAGGCAGTCCGACTGCAGACGTTAAAGAAATTTTTTGGTTATAGGGCTGGCATTTTAAGTTCAGTTCAGACTCGTAATAATGATACATAAATTTTCTCCCACCAGACTTAAGTTTTCCCCATGGTATTCATTATCAGGTTTATAATACTAGCAAGAGGATTTCAAGTCTAAAACCTGCATACTACATTGTATATACAAAATGAAATATGATTTCTTAGCCTGATGTCTTCATTTCAATACTATTCTGTATCCATATTACGAAAGGTATTTTCATGAGAAACTGAATTACCAACGGAAAAGTTCATAAACAAAAATTACATCTCAATTCCAGTACAAAAAGAGCATTTTGATCCAATAAATCAACTCGAAATCTCATCGGTCAAAGTTTTTAGAAGAATATACAAGGGTCATATTCTATAACAAAGAATAATCATCTCATGAAACCTATCATTCTCTTTCAGAATGAGAAAAGAATACACTAGCTGAGAAAAAGATATGCAGGAAGCCAAACCTCTACAACACAATTCCTGCACTGAACACGGGTCAGGAGGACTCAGCATAATTTATACGTTTCCAAGGAAATAGCTTCAAAAGTTCTAACCAAAATTCTGCCTATATGGTACACTAGCCATAAACTCTTAGCAAATTGAAACAAAGGGCAAAACTTTTCCATTCATCCAAAGCCAATAGTGATCTCAAAAGCAACAGTCACAATCAAAGGGGCACAAAGGGGTACCCCCTGCATCAGCTTTCCCAATCCCCAATTCCTCTTCTGTATAAATACTAAGACCATCTCCAGTTCTCTTTCTTGACCGAGATGGTAAGCCCACAGGATCATTACCCTTCTTTTTACTTAGACCACTCTTCTTGTGATACTTCTTCTTCTTCACTACCTTATCACCCGGCTTTGAAGCTTCCACATCTCCTGCAGCCTTCTTGTCCTTCTCATTATCTGGTTTCTTCCTCTTCTTCCCAGCAAAGATTTCATCTATCTCACTGCCAGATTTTTTTGGGGACTTAGGGTTTTTTCTCCTCTTCCACAACAGGGCCATCAGCTTGTATGGACTTCTTACTACTCTTTTTGCGCATTATCTATGGTACTCAAGAATCTGCAGAAGCACACACAAAAATGAAAATTGAAGTAAAATTTGCATAACAAAAACTGCAGGTTAGATATGAAATAAAAGAAAACAAGATACACACAAATAAAGATACACATTGAGAGTGAAAATTTTAAATCCCCGAGTGGGTTTTCCTTATCCTGCTCTTGATACGTTCCGAACAATCTGAAAAGGAGCAGGGTTTTGCTTGACTCTCAAACCCTAGAGCTTTCCGTCTGTGCTATACTGCTATTGCCAGTGGCGGAACCAGGAGAGAAAAGTTGGGGGTTGAACAACACTAAAAATTTTGACAAAATTTCGTTTATATAATAGATACATTCCAAGCACAAAAGACACTCAAACAATTCCAAATTTGACGAAAATACACATCAATCAATACCCAACATTCTTTACCTAATTAGAAATATTTGCAAAGAAAATAGCAAAAAGAATAGGTAATCTCCCATTACCAATGAGCGATCACCCATCACTCCCGAGAAATGATTACCCATCACTCACGGGATAAATACATCTATCAAAGCTGAAGATATGAATGCAAAAGTCGTTGGGATAACCAATCGAGCACGATCAAAAGACAACCTCCAATATGAACTGCGATTAACTTAGAAAGATTAGAAGATTAATATAAAAACAAATGACAATCATACAAATACTTTTATAATGAAAAAGAAATCACCATTGAAAGTGATCTCAAATAGAGTTTCATATGTGAAGGGAATGATTAACATGACAATTTTATTCTTCGAGTTTGCATATTCTGAAATCGCTGCAAGATGGTTTCATTTTCAATACTTATAAAAATCTCTAGCTCAACATAACAAACCAAACTGCCATTGAGAAACTCATCTCTCATCTCAACCCCTATTCGGGGCTTTTTCCCACGATCTTCTTTATTAACATTTCCTTTATTAGATAAAGGCGATTCGACCGGATTAGAACTCTTCTTCCACTTTCAAGATATTTTTCATAGTAAAATCCTAATAATCAAATATTTTAAATTAAATTCAAGAATAATTCAAGAATTACCAATTAGGTAGGTTAAACAAAACATATAAATTAACAAAGGTTCAAATGTTTCCACCTTCAAAAGCACAACCAACACACAGAATCAAACTCAAAATAGAATGCTTCAAAGACAAAACAAAACTAGTAGAATGTATTCCAACTAAGATAACCTAAGAAACCAAACAATGCCCATGCCATCATTCAAGGATAAGGAAACCAATTTATTAAACATATACATATTAATCCCCATATATAAATAAAAATAATTGACACATATAATGAAGAAACTCTAAAAAAATAAAGCCTTTTCTTCAAAACCACAGCAGCACCCACTCCAACAACCAATGGAAGAAACACAAACATCATCCCCTATTCTGTTCCTAATCCTCTGCTAAAAAACCCCCCTTGAAATACTCCTCAAATTCATAAAAACCAGGACAGAAACAGCAATCAATTAGTAGTACTTCGATATTTAGTTCACTTAAACCATTCTTTCTTCAAGAACACAATCAAAACAATGAGCAAAAATTACCTCGAAATCTCGATCTATGGATGCAAAAATTTGTCAAAATCGAGCCTGTAGATTAAAATTAAAATCTCATTAGTTAATTTCTAAAGAAGACATAAAAATCATATTTTTACAGAAAAAAACCTAAAATTATTTGACTGACAAAATCAAAATTTATCCTACTTTTAGCTCAAAAAAAGGTGGGAATTTGAAATAGGAGGATTTGAGAATGGGTTAAGTGAATTTTGTAAAACAAAAAATGTTTATACTTAGATTATCCTTTAAAATCTAATTAAAAAACCTACCTTTTCCTTCTTGAGAAGCTACTGCTGCCACGCCGCCACCACATGAGAGCTGAACGGAGGGAGGCGGAGCACCGCCGTTGCAGTTGAAGGATAATCTACTGCTGAGCCCCCGGCCTTACTGGTTCTGCCTGTGGCTGTTGCACCAAGACCAGATGTTCATTTGAGCAATGAAAGTTTAATAGTGTTTTAAATTAGTTCAGCAAGTGGCCTTAGTGCATGACTAAGGGAGCTGTAAACTAGACCGAAATGCATCATTTGCCCAAGTTGCATTGTTGCTAACATAAGGGGGCCAGCCCGCAAAACGGAGTGGAGCAGGCCAAGAAATTGATTGGATCATATGTCACATCATGCGAACATAGAGGGATTTTCTTTTCTATATATATGGCTATGTCACATCAGGGGTAATCATCTTCAGTAATTTCCTCTCTGAGCATTGAGAAGTTTGTAACAGACTGAGAATTGCAGTGGCAAATATATGTGTCAATGAATAAGAGGCAAAAGAAGTACTCTCTGTTGGAGTTTTAAGTTATAACACGGCCCAATTTATCCTTTCCATTCTATCAATAAAATATCAAGTAATGTTTAGAGTTTCTTCATTATATCATGCAAACAACCTGTTATGGCTTCGTCAATGAGCAAAGTATGTGAACTGTAGATCTTTTTTTTTTTTTTGTTTTAAATACTCTTTCTCCCATGTCAATAGCATTGATCTTTTTCTCCTCGTGCCATTAATAGTCCAAGATGATTTAGGTTTCCAACTTCCTAATGTATCAAACTTTGATAAATTCATATCTTCCTCTATATACCACGGATAATGAGATTTAAATTCAATTAAAAAATCCTTGCTTTGTAAGATGTTATTCTTTCCATCTAAATACTAAATCGCTAAAGTAGTGGCTTTCCTCGACACTCTTGTAAACGTGCATACAATAATCTAGGCCCTGATAATGTTGCAGTTGCATTTACAAAGCAATTAACTCTTATCTGAATGTTACTTTCAACTTGAAGTTGAAAAAGAAAAAAAGTATGTTATTTACAAATCAAATAAACAAGTAGAATATGGTCTTACAAATTATAATATCTGAAAGCTGCTGGAATAACAGGAAATTAGTATCTCTGTCGTTCATATTTGGTGTTAAAAATACAACTTCATGACAATGAAGTTCACCTCTGGTATGGAGTTGGCGGCGCAGGCACAGCTGGAATGTTGGCTGGGCGGCGGCCAGCGGAGCAACCGAGCAAGGGGAAAGAGAATCTGTAGAGGGCAAAGATGAAGAGGCAAGGCAAAGGCAAAAAAGCCGAATAAGTGAAGAACAGAGGAGGAACGGGACAGCGGTCGCCGGCGGTGGTGAAAACGAAGAGGAAAGGGAAAGGGGGGGGGAGCCGGGGAGCGGGGGCTTCTTTTACACTTTAGGATTAGGGCTTTTTCTTTTTTTCTTTTTTTTTGAATTTGTTACTTTCATCTTTTTTTAGATTTTCCAAATATTCTCACCCTCAATTTTTCTTTTTATTATGAGTATTTTGCTTCTTAGCCAACAAACTACTATTAGTCTGCAATTGAAGTACAAATAATTTAATTCGAATATTTATTTTTTTAATATTTTATCTGTAATATTTATTATTTTAAAGAACTCTGTAATAATATAGTATTTGATAAATTAAACATACCAAATAAAAAAATAAATTTAAGGAAAAAAGATAAAACTTAAGAAAAAATTTATTATAAAAATACTTAAACTTTGTACTTTTAATGAATTGTCAGTTGAGTATTTAAACTTTTAATTTGACAAATTTTGTCAAACGAATAATGGCTATAGAATTTTTAATTTTAATAATTAAGTACTCACATTAGAGTTCAACCATTATTTTGTTGTACAGAACCCTAATTCATGTATTTAATTGTTAAAATTAAAAGTTTTTCAATTGTTATGTTCTTTACAGAACTCCAATTCATGTATTTTTTTGGTGGAATCCGATTTGGGTATTTATTTAAATTAAAATTTTAATTACTCAATTGATAGTTTATTAAAAGTACAATGTATGTTTAAAATTTAAAAGAAAAATAAAGTTTAGTTCCATGTAAGGATTTCTTTTTCATACTAAAAGTTAATTATGAAAGAAGAGTATAGTATGCACTCAATTACATCTAGCATGGTGTACCCAATTAGTGAAACTACGTCGTTTTGAGTATGTTTTATTATCTAATTATAAGTAAAAACCTCTTCTCTGTAAAAGGAAAATTGAATTTTTTCTTCCTGCGATCTCTGCTTCGCCACCATTTTTTTTTATTTCCTTTCATCAATCACTAGTATTTTTGTGATTTCCTTTAATCGATCATAGTCTGTTAATTAACATTAGTGTTCATCATTTGCAATTTTTATTTTTCAATGGAGAATTGTGAAGAAACGAATGTCCTATCGTGTGTTGATATGGAGATTTGAATTATGATGTTTTCAATCCTTTTGCGTGTGTAGATGGTGATTCGATGCTTTCGGAATCCGTGGAAAAATAAGTTGAACGTAAGACATTGTTGATTTTCCCTTTCTATTTGTTTGTTTTTTTAGTGTTTTCTGTGTTACTGAATGTATGTGTGTCTAGTTCTTCAATTAGGAGTGCTAGTGGAATTTCAACTTTTTTTTTTTGTTTGTGTATTTAAATGTTTTTAGTTGGATTTATTGTTAAATTTTTCTATTTTCAACATTAAATTACCTCTAATAAAGCAAAGGATTGTTTCATTATAGTTTCTAATGTATTTGAACATCTGTAGTTAGTAGTAATGACTTTTATAACTGAAAGTGCATTCTTTTATAATTAGAAGTGCCTAGTTTTTTAACTGATAGAAGCCTATGCTTATTACCATTGGAACCTTCAAAATTTCTTGTTTGTTGCTTCTTTTATATGCTTTTCTTTTTTGTTTTAATGTAATTATTTTTTTTTTTTTTTGTGTTTTCAATATTATATTACTTCTATATGACTTGGGTATGTTTCATTATAATTTATTGTGTTTTGAACCTCTATAGTCGTTAGTGCCTATTTTTATAAATGAGAATGCCTACTATTGGCCTTTGGCCCAAATTATGCCCACATTTTACTTGTATCCTTTTTTAACCCAATGATGATTATTGGACTTGAACCTCATACTATTTGACTTGGACTCCATATTATTATGTATATTAGTTTATGGATGCCGGTGAGTCGGGTCAATTGACCCGCCCTTGGTGATATCGCACTATGTATACATATTATTTGCTGATTGTTGCGCTAATCTCTTTCTTTCTTCTTCTCTCTTTCAGCCACCTCTCTTTTAGGTTTCTTGGCCTCCCTTTCTATTGACGGTAAGCTTAGTCAGCCTCATGGCTTGACCGGCTACTTGAAGGGTAACATTTGAGAGAGAGAGACAGTCTTTGAAGAGATTATCAGCGTGAGGTTTCACCCTTCTGAGGTGTTTCATCCCATATATTCAAATGGCTTACTCCATTTTCTTTTGTGATATCTGAAGAACTTGTAATAGAATAGGTTATACTTTTCTATTTATTTGATTTGGTTGTAAGCTCTATTTTTGTTCTTTATTTTGGGTTGAGAAATCTGCAACAGTGGTATCAGAGCCTATTCTAGGTTGCCCAGTGTTTTTTTTTCGGTGCCCTCTTATCGGAAGAACGTCTTTGGGCATTGAAGTGACCCTCGGGCTACTCCAGTAGATGCGACGGTTCGGCTCTCTGCCAACGATCTTCAATATGAGTTTACATTGGAAACTCCACCCTTGAGTTCTACACAGGGAAGTCTCTATTTTATCCTTCTCTTTCCTTTTCTTCGCTTTGTCCATAGCAACTGTTATTTCTGTTTTGGTTTCTTACTGTTGGTTCACTTTGTTGTAGATCTGTATTTTTTTGTTATTTTGGGTTGTTTGGTTAATCTTTTGACTAACCATTATTTTTCTCACAAAACCAAAACTCAAGCCTGGCTGGGGTCCTATTGAGACACCTAGTAGCTGTGCCTTGGTGATTTCTTTGAGATTTTGAAAACTTTTTCTTAAAACCTGTTTAGATCCGTGGCCTTGCTGCTGTATTTTGTTTTATTATGGATTTTATTTTTCTATTGTGGTCTTCTTTTGACTTGACTGTGAACAATCTGTTGTTTCTATGGCTGCTGCTTTTTGTCTTCTCTTTTTTCATTTTTGCTCATTCACTGTTAGTGTTTGTTTGCCTGTGCACAATATGTCTACATCCACATGCCGATAGCGCTCTTACTTTGTATTTAGGTGACAACGTTTTTTAAGAGAAATCAATGAAACACACTCTGCTTTTGAAATATGGACCAGACTTGAAGAACTTTATTTAGATCAAACTATTCCAAACAAGCTCTACTTGAAAGAACAACTTTTAGCTTTAAAATGGACTCTTTTAAGTCTCTTGATGAAAACATTGACGATTTAAATAAAATCGTAAATGAGTTACAAAATGTTGGCGAAAAAGTTTCTTGTGAAAATCTTGCCATAATGTTACTAAACTCTCTGCCTGAATCTTTTAAAGATGTAAAATTTGCCATCAAGTATGGGCGTGATGATTTAACTCTTTCTACTTTAAAATCAAAAGATCTGGATTTGAGGAAAGAAAACAAATCAAAAGGTGAGAACTTTTTTGTTAGAAGGAGACCCGATAAGAGGGAATCTAATAACAACAAGGGTAGATCAAAAGGCATATTTGGATCTAAATCAAAATATAAAAACAAGAGCAAACTCAAGTGTTTTTACTATGGTAAAGAGGGTCATGTTAAGAATAAGTGCTTTAAGAGAATTAGAGACGAGAAAATAGGGTAAAAAGGAAAATAAAATTGAATACAAATCTGACAATAAAACAAATGAACTTGATTCTGATGGCAATTCTATATACTCAGAAGTTTTATATGTCGCCCCTTCCTCTTCACTTTCCTTTATTTTTTGAAGAATGGGTTCTAGATTTTGGTTGCACTTTTCATATGAGCCCTAACAAACAATGGTTGTTTTATTTCAAAACTGTGACTAATGCCAAAGTTTTTATGGGAAACAATCAGTCTTTCTATTGAAGGGATGGGATCAATTTTAAAAAAATGCATGATAGGGTAACTAAGAAGCTAACTGATGTTAGATATGTCCCTAGTCTTAAGAGGAATCTGATTTCTCTTAGTTTTTGATACAAACGAGTACTCTTACAAGTCTAAAAAACAATTATCTATGTGTGTGTAAAGGTTCTTTAGTTATTTTAAAAGGTTTTAAGAAAAACGGCTTATACACGCTGATTGGTGAAACTGTTTGTTATTCATCTGCACTTTTTACTAAAATTTCGTAAAAGACTTGGACATATGAGTGAAAAAAGTTTGCATCATGTATACAAACAAAATCTTTTGAGTGGTGATAAACTTGACACCTTGGATTTTTGTGACCATTGTGTGCTTGGCAAACAACACAAATTATGTTTTTTCACTGGCACACACAGATGAACTGTTGTTCTTGATTATGTGTATACTGACTTGTGGGGTCCTGCTTCAATACCTACTTATGGTGGAAATATATTTTTTCTTTCAATTGTGGATGATTTTTCAAGTCATGTTTGGATATTTCTTTTAAAATCAAACGATAAAACCTTTGAAAAATTTAATGAATGGAAAATACTTGTTGAAAATCAAACTAGTAACAAACTCAAATTCATATGAACCGACAATGGTCTTGAATTTTGTAACAAAAAGTTTTATGACTTGTGTGCATCTTGCGGCATCACACATCACAAAACCGTTAGGCAAAATCTCTATCAAAACAATGTTGCTGAGAGGATGAATAGGACGATCATGGACAAAGTCAGGTGTCTTTTGGTCTCATCTAGTATTCCTAAGCCTTTTTGGGGGACGGCAGTTAGTACTGCTGTTTATTTAATCAATAGGACACCTTCCACAACAATTGATTTTAAAACTCCTATTAAATTATGGACTGGTTCACCACTAGATCTTTCTAGCCTTAAAGTTTTTAGATGCTCCGCTTTTGCTTATCAAAAGAAAGGTAAGCTTGACCCAAGATCTAAAAAGGGAGTCTTTTTAGGGTATCCTAGTAGGCTAAAGGGGTACAAGGTTTAGCTTAAGAGTAAACCAAGGGTGAAGGTAATAGTTAGTAGGGATATAGTGTTCGATGAGCAAGAAATGCCTTGTCTCAAATCCGTTTTTGATCTTGTTAACACTACTGATTTTCCCTAAGATAGAATTGTTCCAATCGAGGTGGAGGACACCTTCAATCAAACTGTTGAGCCCACATTTGCCCCTGAGTTGAATCAAAACCAAGCTAGTACTTCACAATAAAATACCCCAAGTCCTATACTTGAAAATATTGAAGCTGAGTCAGAAAATTCTAACGATGATGAAGAGCATTTTTCTGCTCAGTCTCATGCCCTTAGTGATTACCAATTGACTAGGGATAGAGAGAGAAGGACAACCTATGCACCCAAGAGATATGGTTTTTCATATCTTGTGTCATATGCATTTGTGACTGCATCATTTGTAGAGGAAAATGAACCATTATATTTTTCTGATATTTTGAAAAGCCCTAATTACTCTTTTTAGATACATGCCATGGAAGAATAAATGTCTTCTATACATAAAAATAATACTAGGTGCCTGTTCCTAAACCTATAAAACAAGAACTAATTGACTGTAAATGGATTTTCAAAAATCAAAGAATCTGAATTGGCTAATGAACCTCCCAGATTTAAAGCTAGACTTGTTGCTAAAGGGTTATCACCAGTTGAGGGCATTGATTTTAATGAAATCTTCTCTCCTATTGTTAAATACAAAACATTTAGGACCATGCTCGTAATTGTTGCATTCTTTGATTTGGAACTTGAACAACTTGATGTTAAAACTACTTTCTTGCATGGTAAGCTAGAAGAAATCATTTATATGCGTCAACTTCTTAGTTTTGAAATTAAAGGAAAAGAAAACTTTGCTTGTCTATTAAAGAAATCCTTATATAGTTTAAAACAGTCTCTGAGGCAATTGTACAAACAGTTTGACTCTTTCATGCTGAAATCTAAATTTGTGAAGAGCAGTTATGACGGTTGTCTTTATTTCTTTGGTAATTCTGTTGACATTGCTATTTATCTTTTGCTATAAATAAATGATGCGTTGATTGAATGCAAACATAAAGATAAAATTGTCAAACTGAAAACTTTGTTGAAATCTGAATTTGATATGAAGTATCTTGGACCCACATCTAAAATCCTAGGCATGAACATTGTTAGGAATAAGTCTAACTGCTCACTTTTCTTATTTCAGATATATTTCTTAAAGAAAATTGTTTCAAAGTTTTCTATGGACCAGTGTAAACCTGCCAGTACACCTTTTGCTAGTCATTTCAATCTCTCTTCTAAAACCTATCCTAAAACTGAAAGTGAGAAGAAAAGTATGGCTAATATACCTTATAAAATGGCGATTGGTTCTGTTAAGTACTTCATAATATCTACCAGACCTGACATTACTTTTTCTATTAGCCTTCTGAGTAGATTTATGTCCAACCCTGGTAGAGACCATTGGGCAACTCTTAGTAGCTATTAAGGTATTTGAACGGAACTATTAATAAAGGTTTACTTTATCATAACTGGACTAAAACCTTTAATTTAGTTGGTTATGTGGATTCTGACTTCGCTGATGATCATGATTTTAAAAAATCTACCACTTCATACTTTTTTCACTATAGCTGGTAATTGTGTTTCTTGAAAATCTTAGCTCCAACTTGTAGTTGCTCTCTCAACTACTGAAGCTGAGTACATTGCTGCACAAAAGCCATTAAGGAAGCTATTTGGTTTCAAAGTCTTTTGTTTGAATTGCATTTACTGTATTCTAAAGCTATCATTTATACTGACAGTCAAAGTTGCTTGTATCTCTATAAAAATCCTGTTTATCTTGAACGTACCAAACATATAGATGTGAAGTATTATTTCATTCATGGAAAAGTTACCAATGGCATTGTGGATGTTAACAAGATTAACACCACGGACAACCAGCTAATTTTGGTACCAAAGAGGTGTCTTCTGACAAATTTACTTTGTGCAAGGATTTACTTCATGCTGATGAAGCTTGACTCTTTGAGTCTTTTGGTTGGTCATATGTAAAATGTATTCAAGGTGGAGTTTGTTGGCCCTTGGCCCAAATTATGCCCACATTTAACTTGGACCCTTTTTGAATCCAATGATGATTATTAGGCTTGAACCTCGCACTATTTGACTTGGGCTCCACATTATTATATATATTGGTTTATGGATGCCGGGCAGGTCGGGTCAACCGACCCACCCCTAGTGACCTCTCACTATATATATACATATATTATTTGCTGATTGTTGCCCTAATCTCTTTCTTTCTTCTCCTCTCTTTCGGTCGCCCCCTTTAAGGGTTCTTTAGCCTTCATTTCTGCTCTCTATGACCTTCGGTTCCCTTCCTTCTGTGCCTCGCTTCTTAGTGGTTGAAGGTAAGCTTAGTCAGCCTCATAGCTTGACCGGCTACTTGAAAGGTAACATTTGAGATAGAGAGACAGTCTTTGAAGAGATTATCAGTGTGAGATTCTGCCCTTCTGAGGGTGTATCATCCCATATATTCAGATGGCTTACTCTATCATCTTTTGTGATATTTGAAGAACTTGTAATAGAATACGTTATACTTTTCTATTTATTCGATTTGGTTGTAAGCTCTGTTTTTGTTCTGCATTTTGGGTTTGAGAAATCTGTCACACCTACTTTTATTGTAAGAGTTGCCTACTTTTATAATTGATAGTGTCTAGTTTATAAGCAATTGAACCTTCAACTTCTCTTTTTGTTTCTTTATTTAGATGCGTTTTGCTGGTTTTAACTTAAAGGTTTTTGTGCTTCCAACTTATATTTACTTCTAGCATGGCTTGAAGATTGTATAATTATAATTTATTATGTGTTTGAACTTTTGTAGTCAGTAGTGCCTACTTTTATAACTAGGAGTGCCTACTTTTATAAATATCAGTGCCTAGTTTATAAGTAATTGAACCTTCAACTTCATTTTTTTTTTTGTTTATTTAGATGGTCTTTGTTGCATTTATTTACATATTTTATGTGTTGTAACCCTCATTTTTTGCGTTGGATGCAGTTATTATAAAAATGTCAAATGAAGATTCGTTGGTTGGAACTGTTGCTTTAGTGTTTGTTAGGGTAATCATGTTGGATACCGTAGGCAAAAACAAAAATAAAAAATAAAATTACGGAAATCCACCAACAGGATCTGCACATACTAGAAAAACCGATTGGATAGAAATTACCTCAATATTTTGATTGTTCGATGTGGAGGCGTTGCAGTTTACGCTTCGCCCTCTACTGGTATCCACTCGACGAACTCCTCTGCAAGCGATCGGGACGCTAGCCCCTTCTGTGTTCTGAAAACTGTTCAGAACTAATCCTGACTATCTGGTAATAACTCGTGTTTCGGAGAGAGGAGGCAAGATATTATATCGCCGTTCTAGGGTTTAGGGTTTTGTATTTCTTTTTTTATCAGATAAAAAGCAGCTCCCAAGAAAAGGTTAACATAACTTTTTATAGCTGTCAATATCAAAACCCTAACTGTCATCTAATGACAGTTTAATCTCGTCCGTCTATTGCTACAACCATCCAACGATTGGATGAGTAATATTAAGTAATTAATTTCATTTATTCGATTAAATAAAATTAATTAATTATTAACTTACCAGAAAATACAATATGGAATCTGATTCCCCTTTTGTATACATTCAACGAATCTCGACACAATCTAGATTCATTGAACGTGGACATTATGCTCACAAGATCGTCTATGCGTGTGACCATGTAATTTCATTTAACGTTGGCAGTGAATGAAAAATGTCCTAGACATTTATTCACAAAACATAAGCGGCGTTTAAGCAAGACATTATGCTTACCCAAGTTAAGTAAAAGCAATAATAACCTAGCATTAGATTTAATATTTAGTTATTTTGTCACACGATATCCTAATTAAGTATAAGGCATGGACCAAATCATCCTTATAAAATTTAATTAACCATTTACTTGATCACCAGGCAGACTGTTCCAACAAATAATATTAATAACACCTTATTAATACTTATTTGAGCATGGTCATGCATATTTTCCAGTCTTCCTTATCAAGGGGCCCATGGATATCTTTCTCTAAAAAGAGAGGGACAAATCCCTTTCACTATCTCCATTATTCAAGCCATGACAAGAAAATAAGCCAACCAATAGTCATAATAATCACCTAATTAAAAGTGATGTTTGACCATGTTAAAACATATTTTCTCCCCATGCAAGAAACATTAGGTCAAAGGACATCAAATATAAAATTGAGAAGAAATATTTATAACTTAAACCCATGCAATATTTCTTCTTCACTTTGGGTCATGTCCAATACAATATTCTCAATAAGTATTTATGAATTGATTTTATATCTCATATTCATGATCAGTAAAACTTGACCATCAATCAACTTCACACTAGCTTACAAGATGTAATAAACTAGGGACAAATAAGAATAGTATTTTATTAGCTATAAGGGTTTTACTATCAAGTCACATACTTGATGACCAAGAGTATAAAATACAATTCAAAAATACATTCTTTCATAAATCATAAATGTGAGTCAATTGGTCTTAAGGCATATACTAACAAATCAAAAATTTAAGGCAGGAAATAGTACAAAGTATTTGAAGTAGTTTTATTGTTACAAATGAGAGAAGAAGTGTGATAAAGGGAAGTGGGAAAAGTCATGTACTAAAGTTTATTTTCATACGATTGCAAAGCAATGATAGGATTTCGTTTGAATGACGAGGGTGGTTGGACCGTTAGCAGGCATGATATTAGTCATAATCATGGACTTTGTGCTGCAAATCAGAGACATTTTACATGTTTTCAAATGCGAGTGACAAAAAATAATACAGGTTATTTTCAATAGTTGAAGGATAGTGGGGTTTTCAATGTCGCTGGGGTAAGGGTTTTGAAGAAGCAGGTTGGATGTTTGCTATTCGTTGGTTTTACATCAAAGGATGTGTATAACAACTTACGATCAAACAATTTGGATAGTGGGGATGCGAATTCACTTATAAGATATTTAGGTGGAGGAAGGAAAATGAAGATGATTTCTATTTTATTTTTGAAGTTGATATAATTCCTCATTATATTGTTTCTTTTGGAGGGATGGTCGAATGAGGTGTGACTATGATATTTTTGGGGATTTGTTGGTGCATGGTACGACCTATCGCACAAACAAATATGAGATAATTTACGGTCCATTTGTAGGAATAGATAATCATTTTAGGAATGTTATGTTTGGCTGTGGATCCTTGAAGACCAAAAAAATAGAGTTGTTTATAAAGTTATTCAATACCTTTTGAAGTTTATTGGAGGTAAGCATCGTATTACATTGATGACCGACCATTACGCTGCTATGGCTCCTGCTATTGGCATAGTTTTTCCAAAGACACCACATCGGTTGTGTATTTGGCATATTGGGAAAAATCCAAAAAAGCATATTATGGGGTGAAAGTCCAAACAAGACTTTGTCAAGTTGTTTAACCATATATTGAAGGACATAGATACGGTTTTTGAATTTGAGTTTCATTTGAAGATGTAATTTATACTACTTTTGGGCTTGTATTTATTTTTTTCATGTGTTTTGTAGTTTGTTTTTTGATTCAGTATGTAGTAATGCCTTCTTTTATAACTAGGACTACCTACTTTTATAATTGACAGTGCCTAGTTTCATGACCAGGTGTACGCTTAACTGTTTTGTGTTGTTCAAGTTGCATTTTTTCTACATATAGGCTTTTTTGTCCATTTTTACTGCTCAAATATATGTAAGTACTTTTATAATTAAGAATGCCTACTTTTATAACTAAAAGTTCTTAGTTTTATAACTAACAATGCCTAATTTTATAACTAACAGTGCCTAATTTGATAAGTAAGAGGCCTACTTTTATGATTGATAGTGCTTAGTTTTTAAACTGTTTTATAATTGAGAGTGTTTTCATGTTATTAAGGTGTGTTCTAAAATGTGCCTACTTTTATAACTGCGAATGCCTACTTTTATAACTAAAAGTGCCTACTTTTATAACTGACGATGCCTACCTCTACAAGTATGTGAGCCTTCATTTTCTTATATGAAACTGATATGTTTTACTGTTGCTTTTGTAATTTGATGGATAAGTTTGGTTACCACAATGACAATTGATTGAACAAGTTGTACAATTGAGAGTGAAGTGGTGTTTGACTTTTAGAACGGACTTGTTTTCTGAAGGTGTTGTATCATCTCAAAAGAGTGAGACAACTAACCATGCTATTTCTAGGAGGCTTTAAAAAATAACTACGTTGTGCGATTTTTATTTGATCTTCGACGAAGTTGTTTTTTAATGGAGGAGCAATGTGAATATGGAGGATTTTCGTTGTAATCAAATGCATGTTGAGATTAAGGTCCCTGACTCGAAATTGCTACAGCATGCTAATTGAGTATATACTATTGGGGCATACAAGATGTTCAAAGACCAATTTATGAAATTCCCAGAGTATTGCTAATGACTTGTGATATCCCATGATGGCGAGCATGTTTACAAGTTTGGCATCCTGATATAACTAGTTTTAGACATACAATTGTCTATAATGAGAACACATTAAACATTTTATGCATATGTAAGATGTTCACTGAAGTTGGGGTTCTTTGTTCTCTTTGCTTGCGTGTCTTCAATATTCTCTGTGTTTAGGCCATTCTGGATAAGTATACTGAAGAGATAGATGAAGGATATTGATTTAAGTGGGGGCAGTAGCGATGTTGGTGATACAAGGAAAGTTAGCAAGAAGGATATTTTTCGTTCTAGGGTTTGGAGGAGGGAAATGTTAAGAAAGTTTTTAGATTTGATTTCTGCCAGCAAATTGAACATAAAAGCTTGGGAATGTATAGAAGAAGGGTTTAGAATGATGAAGGACAAGATCATTGCTAAAATGGGGACTTATTTTGTTGATAATTTAGAGAATGAAGGTGGTTCTTCCAATATTAAAGATCCAGTTGGAAGGCTTGCAAAAGGAGAACATAATATAAGGAAGAAGAGCACTGTCGAGATAAAGTGCAATCTAACAAGAGGGAAGAGGAAGACTGCTTTAATGCATACATCAAGAATTAAAACGGTTCTCCAATTGTCTATGAACAATGAAGCTTTGGGGAGGGTTATGCATGTTCTAAGTAGTGAATATCAGCTTAGTTTAGGAATGTAAAACTCTAGCGATGGGGAACCTTCAAATAGTTTGCAGCTAATTATAAATTTTATGTAGATTTTGTAATTTCATTACTTTATTTCTTTTAATGATACTTTAATTTATATTTTGTGGAGTTTTAATGTTATTTTGTATGTTAAAATTTTTTCTGTAAATATGTGTGTCTACTTTTCTAATTAAGACTGCCTACTTTTATTACTAACAATGCCAAGTTTTAAAATTAGGAGTGCCTAGTTCCTAATTTTAAAATTAGGAATGTGTAGTTTTTAAAACTAGGAATGCCAAGGTTTATTACTGGGGTTGTCTAGTTTGAAAATTAGGAATGCCTATTTTTTAAACTGATAGTGTTGACTTTTATAAGTAAAAGTGTCTACTTTTATAAGTACAAGTTCCTACTTCATAATTGAGAGTGCCTATGTTTTTTAACTAAGTGGGTGTTCATGATACTTTAACATGTGTCGTGCAAATTCACGATAAAGCTGGTAGTATTTCATGATAGAAGATTAAACATAATTATAGAACAAGATTGGAAAATATATTTAACTTTCATAAAATATTGTATCATGCTACTACAAGATATTTTGGGAAATTGGGGTCTTGTAGAAAATTGATGCTGCATCTTGTACATTCTCTCTTTTATCATTCATTCCAGACATGATAATTGTGTGCATATATTTCGCTCTAAGTCTTGATATTATACTTGGGTCTTCCTTTGATTTGTTCAATAGTGCATCCTAACTTGAATTCCTTTGCCCCTTATTTCCATGTGTCACATGCAAAAGGTGCCACAGTCTATATAGTTTGTTCTATCTTACCATGTCATCTTCTTCACTTCTGTTTTGTATTTCATGATGTTCTTGTGGATGACGAATGACCCCTCATGCTTCAATAGATATTGTTTTATGGCTTTTTCTATCAATCATAAGGGTGTATCTAGATATCTGTTACAAGATGTTTGTATATAATTGTTTATTAGCATAATGACTTACAAAGAACATTGTGACTCCTAGATATTTGTCTACTGTTATTATCTCCTTTTGCAACGGCTTGTTCTCAATTATTTGTATGCTTCTGTCAATTGAGTTCAGGACAACAAGGTATAAGTGGTCCGAAAGTGCCACAGGAAAAGGAGCTACATTTTGCATAAAACTCAAATTAGTATAAAAATACTAAAGTATAAAGGAATAAATGATAGTGTAATTATTAAAATTACTTACAAGCTCAGCATCTCGGTGATAAGCATTGACAATTTTGGAAATTTCAAGCTCCAAGTTTGTTCTGGCTATAAAGTTTTCGTATCGTACTTTGTCTACCAGCAAAATAGGCAACGTAAAAGCCTCGTGTAGAAAAAAAAAATATTAGTGAAGGTTAGGTAATGTTGGCCATTGGTGCGCTAGAAACATATTAGAGCATAGAGAATTAAAGTAAAGAAACTTACGAAGATGTTTGAAGAGAAAATGATCCTTTGGGGCTTACTATTCTTGTGTTTCTTTATGACCTTATTCAAATTCAAATGACCTAGAGTGTGATCTATGTATTCATTGCTCATCATTGATCTTGTCTCTAATCTTGAAATGTTGCGCAATATATCGTGGAAAGCATGTTCGAATATGATGTTGCTGGAAAAGAATGAAAACTAAATAAATATAAATAAATAGATTAAAAGATAAATAATGGATAATAATTAAAATAAAATAAACATCATTGGCAGTGCTTAGTTTTATAATTGACAATGCCTAGTTTTAAAACTATGAGTGTCTAGTTTTATAAGTGAGAGTGCCTAATTTTAAAAATAAGAGTGCCCAGTTGTATAACCATGGATGAAAATATATTATTTTGGGAATTTAGAAATCATGTTATGACTTGAAATATATAAGAAAATAGATACTTGTTTAAAATGTTTTGTTCTGGCATTTCATTAAGTAATGCAAAGTCACTTAGAAGCATTTCCTTTGTGGAAAGCTCAATTCATCTTTGTGCTGCTCTGTCCAAGAAAGAGACCTCAAGTTGCTGGGGACTTTCTTTTTCCTGTGCATAGGACTTAGATCGACGGTTGTCTCCTCAGCAAAGTCCCCATCAGACTCTATAAGTGTACTGCAGGGGGGGGGGAGGGGGGAATGTCTATTAGAACTTTTTAAACATGTATTTTACTTTTCATTAGTATTCGTTGTACAAACCTGTGAACATTATCATCTTCATCATTGTACTCTTCTTCTTGTTGTTCATCATGTCCTGGTTGTTGCATCTTGTCCTTTGCTTGTTCCATGTTCTCTTTTGCTTGTTCTTTTCCTGCAATTGTTTTTAGACTTACGATGTTCACTGCTCCTTCAACAAGGTCCTTAGTGTCTTCATCAGCGTACAAACTGTCTTTTTGTTGTGGTGGTGTAGGAGCAGGGTCCCATTGTGACCGCGTATCATTATCCAATCCGAGATCAAAATTGAGCACTGTTCTATCTCTTAAGCTTTTTCCCTTGAGCATGTTCTTCTCAAATTCGTCATATGTATTTAAGAACTCTGGGCATCCAAAGAATTTGTCGTTTTGGCTACCGGTGGCTGGAGTGGATGTTAAAGCATGAGCATGTTGTTGTGTGCTTTGTATTTCTTGTTTTTTTGGTAGGATTGGAAGCATTACATAACGTAACTTCTTTATGCATGTGATATCTACGTTGTCAGCCTTTAACTCCTTACATGCCTCAAAAAGAGTGAAAATATTGCTTCCCAGTCTAATCATTATCATTGTTGCTTTTTTAATAAAACTCTGCAATTTGTTAAAAGCACATATATATATTTTTTACTATGGGTGATTATTAAATGTAACATACAAAATAGGTTAATGTTTATGGGTGCTCAAGTTTATAATTGTTAGTGCCTACTCTATATAATATACAATGTGTTATTGTTAGCAAGGAGTGTCTACTTTTAACTTTAAGCGTGGCTAGTTCTGTATAACATGCAATGGGTCATTGTAAGTAAAGGTTGCCTAGTTTTTGAACTATGGGTGCCTAGTTTTAATACTAGGAGTACCTAGTTTATAACTGTGAGTGCCTACTTCTACAACTATAAGTGCCTACTTTTAACACTAGCAATTCCTACTTTTAAAGCTAAGAGTACTTGCTTTTAACACTAACAATACCTAATTTTAACAGTAGGTGTGCATAGATTTTCTTTTACAACAGTGAAGAAAAAGTATTTATGTGTACCTTTGTTTTATCATTATGACTTGGTGGTGTTGGTGGCAACAGAGTTAGGGCAAGGGAGTTCATTGAACATTCTTGATTTGTTATATGTTCAATCCTAAGGCGTTCTAGCACCCTGCCTAGTCCAAAACCTCCTGCCACTATCTAATTCTTCTGCCTTTGCTATAATACAACATCATTCCAACAACTTATTACTAAAATTGCTCGCTTTTCCTCAAGGTTGAACTTCACCCTATCTAGATAGAAGAGCTGCATGATGTAATTTTACAATAAGTTAACGATAATGTACTATTAAATCAACAATGCGAGATATATTAGAATAATGCTTACCACTAAAAATGCAATAGGTCTAGTGAAGTAGCTCTTGCTTGAAGGATTTTTCTGGAATGTTTCGCGCTTGTCTATCAATGTTGCAAATATCATTGCTGCCAATTGTCGTTCTGAGGTGGTTGTGGAGTAAGTTCTTTAATGTAGTCTGATGAATGAGGCTTGTTATGAAGAAAATGACAAATTCCCTTTTGAAGTAGTCTCCACACTCTTTGGTGTCGATTAGTTTGCACAGCTGATACTTGGGTGGGAACTTGGGATATTTCTCTTTCATGTCTTTTATGAAGGCCTTGTGTTCTTCTGTTTCGTCAGTTTGCTTGTTAGAGTCGTCCACTTCTTTTGTGCTACGTGAGATCCCTAATACTAAGTTTACATCGTCCTCATCGATGTTTCATCATGGAATGCTCAAGCTTTATAGTCATATTATGTACATTAAACCTTTGTACAACATACATTGCATAGCCTCTTTGGCAGTCTCCTCAAACGCAAAGAGAGTAAGAAGTTGAACCCTATATCTCTTACTACGTTTTGTTGTTCTTTTGTCAGACTTTGAACAACAGCTGGATCCCTGATGTTGTCATGTTTATGTTCAAGGATGGGAATCGTTTGTCATCTGCTTTAGGGTCTTCTTCATTTGCCCCCTTATTTTCTTGCTTTTTCCTTGGTTGTCTAGGTTTTTTTGACAATTCTTTATTAGTTTCTTCTAGGCCTTGGTCGTTTAAGTTTACTTATAATGCTAGTTGGCTCAGTTCTCTATGATTATGGTGCTTCTTGGGGGGTTAACCTGAATTACACAAAAAAATGGTAAATAATTTAAAATATAAAGGGAAAAATAAGAGTGTACTTTTTTTATCCGTATATTACTTTGCGACTTCAACAGCCAATGTCTCTGTGTCAACCGGTATATCATGTTTACACTCGATTCTCATTTTTGCCCTTTGGTGACTGCTATAAGAGACATTTGAATGGTTAGTGTAAGCAAGAGTGTCTACTTTTTTAACTAGAAGTGTCTACTTTTATAATTAGTGGTGTGTAGTCCTGTATAATATGGAAAACCAAGAGTGCATTGTTTTAAAACTGTGACTGCTTATTTTCAAAACTAGGAGTGCATTGTTTTAAAACTGTGACTGCTTATTTTCAAAACAAAGAGTGCATAGCTTAAAAAATAGGAATGCCTAGTTTTGAAACAGTGATACCACGTTTTAAAACTGAGTGTCTAATTTTATAACTAGGAGTGCCTAGTTTTAAAACTAGGTATTCCTAGTGTTAAAAGTAGGCATTATTAGTTTTAAAACTAGGCATTCACAATTTTAAAACTAAAAATGTATACTCTATATTAGTAATTGACATATATCACACGAAATTTCAAGATAGATCAAATATCTTATACAAGTAGAAAAGGCAAAAATCATTTCCTTCAAATTTAATCACTAAAATTAGGAATGTCTAATTTTAAAATTAAGAATGCCTAGTTTTTTAAAATTTGGAGTACCTAATTTTATAACTAAAAATGCTTAGTTTTAAAATTAAGAGTGCCTAGTTTTAGAACTAACAGTATCTAGTTTCAAAATTAGGCATTCCTAGTGATGAAAGTAGGTATTCGCAATTTTAAAACTAAGACTGCAAAATCTATGCAATATTGCATACTTTTAAAGTTTCAAAATACAGAAAAACAAATCAAAAAACCCTTAATGCACAGTAAAATACAAAATCCATGTGTCTTATATTTTGAAATCAGGAAGAGTTATATCACAGCACAAAAATACAATTTTCAACACTAAAGCACAAATATACAGTAAAAAGAACCCAAATATAGATATGCATGTACGTCTACTTCTATACATAAGATGGGAACTAGTTCGATGAATTGTTTTTTGTTGAAAACTACAAATTCATGTTGCTTTTGAAGAATTATTATCTGCTAATGCTTGAAGAATTGCTTGAAGAACTCATTATTGATGCTTCCTTATCGTGGAATTGAAGGAACAAACAAGAAATTAAAGGAAGAAACAAAGGAATTGAAGAAAAAGAGAAACATTGGAAGTTTAGAAGCTTGAGAATTGATTGAGAATTGCAATCGGGAGTTGGATGTGAAATTTTTTGTAAGTGAGAAGTTTTGAGGAGTGAATATGATTTCTGGGAGGTTTGCAAGTATATTCAATGGCCTGAAGTAAGAGTAAGATTTAATTTCTCACTCCAGTTGTTGGATTTAATTTTAAAAAAAATGTAGTTTTAGCATTGAATACACCTTATGCAGTGTATTCGATTGCATAATATAACATCAGCTTCTTAGAGATTTCCATCAAGAACATATTTGGAGTTAAAAGAGAACTTCATTTTCTAGAGTGATTTTTTTCTTTTTTTCAAAAAATCTTAATCAAATTTGAAACGAGAGGAATGCTGAAAAGTTCATTCTTAGCCAAACAGGGTCAAAATGTGGAGGAACAAGTTTTCAAACCATTTAATGGCATGCTACCAACATTCTCAACATCATCAAGCCTGCTCGGTTGTTAAAAATCACCTAAAATATGAAGGTACTTAAATAAAATTAACCCCTTACTTCATTACTAAGGATCAATACACAACAGGCATTTGAAAAAAAAAAAAACCATAAATATCCCAAAATTGCAAACCATTCTAAAGAAATGTGCATCACATATTGCAATACATGAGCAAACAAGGAATGATATCTCCCTATATCTATGTATTTAGCTTATACACCGGGCAACGGGAACTGGGTTGTCAGGGCCTCTACTCTACTCTGCAAATCTGAAACCCGATCTTTCAAAGGAAAATCTGGGGATGTTACAAATTTCTTGAAATCTTGAAGCTTTGAACCTGGAGCTAATTGTTTTGCTTCAATTGCAATCTGAACACCCTCGTTTATGTAGTCTGCAGCAGATATAAATTCCTTCTCGGCAAAACCTCTTGTTGTCATCGCAGGAGTTCCCAGGCGTATACCACCAGGCACTGTTGCACTTTTATCGCCTGCGAATTATAAAACATGGAAACAAGAGGTAAAAAAGCCATGAGAAAGTTGGCGGAGGAACAGCAAGTTACAAACATGCAGGAGAAAATAGAATAACACTCACCAGGAACTGAATTTTTGTTTAGAATGATAGATACCATTTCAAGGATTTTCTCCACCCGAGCACCATCAATACCCTATGTGGAAAACCACATCATCCATTAAACCGTATAAAACCTTTTCCTATACAGACTACAGTATCCGTAAGTTTCATGTAATAGTTGAAAAATACAGTGCAACCCCTGTATAAGCAGTATACAAGTCCGGAGGACTTGGCCAAACTCTTAGAATGGAGAAAATTTTAAACATCGATATATTTTAAAGCCCATTGTCCATGTAAGGAATATCAATCAAGCATTCATTCTGCGAATCAAGACCAGAGTACTTCTAGGAACCAAGAAGAAAACACAGTCCATGTATTGTTACAGTGGTTCTCCTTTATTCCTCTTTTCTGGAAGATTTTTTGTTAGTCATCTTGTTCAAAGCATTAGACACGGAGGAATGGTATTTTTGTTTTAAGTAGATCAAGGGAACTACAAGATGCACTAAAAGTTGAAAAAAGTAGGAAAATATGAAAGAAGTAGGGCACTCACAAATGGCCTGAGATCCACAAGAACCAGGTGGTTATCACTCCCTCCGGACACCAATTTATATCCCAACTCAATTAATCGGTTTCCAAGAGCTCTACAATTAGAAACCACCTATTGGAAAAGAGGGAAAAAAAAAGAAAAACCTTTATTAGGTTGCAAACAAGTTTAGCATAAACTTTATTATAAAAGAGAAAATCAATACATTGCTCTGGTAAGACTTGAACTCTGGTGATTGAGCGTGCTTCAAGCAGACAGCAAGTCCCCCAATTGTGTGGTTGTGAGGTCCCCCCTAACATTTTACAATTTGCACATTAGCTGCTAAAATTAGAAGGAAACCAGGACGTGAGGAATGTTTTCTAAAAGTACACTTTATGAACTCTTTTATAGGGAGGAAAGGTAGGAACCCTATCTAACCTGCAAACCTGGGAAAACAGCATTATTGATGGATGATTCCAGATCAACACCCAGAACAGGATCCTTCTTGAAGAATATCATTCCTCCTCTCGGCCCTCTTAAAGACTGAAAAGGCATAAAAAGTATCCAACTTTAGTGTTGCTATATCAAGATATGCGATATATTTGTAACAGTTGCATTGCATCTTACTAGAATGAGCATAGGACGCCACAAAATTTCGAATTTGTGTACAACCCATTGACACTAAAGTCCTAAATATGGACAACCAGAGAACAGAAGCCATCACTTAACTATAATAAAAATGATCATTTGAAGAACTTCTGAATCTCCAAAACTTCCCCTACACAGTTATTACTGCGTCATTTCTTTCAAAGCATGCCATTCCAAGCGTTATAAAAATACTTGGTATTGTTGAACCTCCAACCAAATTAGCAAGACAAACCATGGCTGTAGTCCATTTTGTAAACCAACAATTTACCCAGAAGTACTTCAGCATGTTATATCCCAGGGATGGAAACACAACAACAGAAGATTCAGATATAGTAACACAGTAATAATCTGTACCTTGTGTGTTGTGGTTGTTACAATATCACAGTAGTCAAAGGGATTAGCAACAACAGAAGCAGCAACTAATCCACTTATGTGGGCCATATCTGCCATGAGAAAAGCACCAACAGCGTCTGCAATCTTCCAAAGCATACATGGGAGTAGTCAGAGAAGAACGCGAGAAAAAATGTGCTACAAGAGGGAAACATAAGCTCCATAAATAAATCTGAAAATAGTAACTAAACTGAGGGAACATGTAAGAAAGTATTTACCTTTCTCATTCGAGGATAATCAAAATCACGAGGATAGGCACTTGCACCAGCAATAATAAGCTTTGGCCTAAAAAGATTTGCTGTTTTCTCTAGCATGTCATAATCCACAATTCCTGTTCAAGAATTTAATAAAATTCTTAGATCAACACGCATGTTGTAATGAATTATAAAAATCAACTCTCATACAATACCAACATGCACCTGTAGATTCATCAAGGCGATAAGGCATAGACTCAAAATAAACAGATGTCGCTGAGACTCGTCTCTTTGGAGTCATAAACCCATGGGTTAAGTGTCCTCCATGAGGTAAGTCCAATCCCTGAATAAATTATATTCTAGTTAAAAACCAAAACCCAAACAAATAACTCAAGAGAATATTTAACACACCAACCGAAGAATCTCCCAGAGAACTCACCATTATGCGGTCATGTGGATTAAGAATTGCAGTGTAAACTGCAAAATTAGCTGGAGAACCAGATAATGTCTGAACATTAACACCCCACTTTGTCGGATCTAAATGAAATGCAGCCAACGCTCTTTCTTGGCAAAGAATTTCCAGCTCATCAATGTACTCATTGCCACCATAGTATCTGAGTGATAAAGTCAAACATATATAAGGAGTTCTACCAATAACCTGGTAGTTGTAAGAAACGTCTTTCGCGTCAAACAGATTACCTTTTGCCGGGTAATCCTTCAGAATATTTGTTTGTAAGGCAGGAACCAACTGCTTCCATCACTGCTCGAGATGTAAAATTCTCAGACGCAATAAGAGCTAAACTTCTAAACTGCCTCTCCTTCTCATTAGCAATAGTTGAATAAACTTCAGGGTCAGCTTCCCTCAAGCCATGGTCCACGAAGCTGCTTCCGTTGCCTAAACCAGGCGAATAACATGCATTGAACAATTAGGTTGGTTGAATTATAAACTTGCAGCATCACCTATGGGAAAAGCCTTTGATAAGGTTGAGTGGGCTTTTATTCATTATATGCTTAAATTTATCAACTCACCACCAAATTTGATACAGATTGTTACGCTTAAATTTATCAACTTCCTCTCTGGCCATTCTTATTAATGGTACCCCTACAGATTTCTTACAACCTTCAAGAGGAATCAAGCAAGGTGATTCTCTCTCGCCCTACCTTTTTACTTTTTGTCCGGAATATCTATCTTTGCAGATAGAAAATGCTGTCAGCCCCAAGATCTGGGCCCCAATTTGTTTTAACAAATCAAAATTTAAACTATCACCTTTTTGTATGCGTGTGTGTGCAGATGATCTAGTCCTATTTGCAAAAGCTAATAAGCAAACTGCTGAAACAATAAATAATATCCTGAATAAATTTAGTAGAATATCTGGCCTAACCGTAAATCTCTCTGAACAAAAAATCTTTTTCACTAAAAACATTAACTAAAGCACTTCTCGTAACATTTCCGAAATTCTGCACATAAAAGTCTCAACAAAATTTGGAAAATGCATAGGATTCCATTTTAAAAATTCTAGACCTAAGACAAAAGAGTTTCAGGAAGTAATTACCAAATTTCAGTCAGAATTTGCTTGCTGGAAAATAAAACACCTCTCACAGGCTTCGTTATCTTCTATCCCTGTACACCTTATGCAGTGTATAAGGCTATGAAAGACAGTCCTAAACGAAATTGAAAAAACTAAGAGAAATTTTCTTTGGGATCCTTCTCAATTGAAAAGAGAAAAATCCACCTTGTTAACTGGGAAACAGTTATACTCCCAAAAAGATTGGGAGGTCTGCAAATAAGGAAACAATATTTTCAAAATCAATCCCTAATGGCTCCTACTACTTGGAGGTTCCTTTCACAGAACCAAACAGTCCCATGGCCATGCCTGCTTACCTATAAATATACACCTAAAAAACCCTGGGCTTAGAACAGAAACCATGGGTTAGACAAAATGCATCCCCAATGTAGAAAAACTTATTAGCAGGGTAGGATCTTTTAAAACATGGTATTCAATGGGCAAGTAGGTAGTGAGGAAAAAATCAGTCTTTGGAATGATCCTTGGTTTGGTCCCAACCCACTGGGATCCATGATTCAAGGGCCACTGTTGTGTAATGGGATAACAGTTACTTTGTGCTAATTATTGTAGATTAATTATCATAATGATGACATTTAACCGACTAAGTCTCTGACTAGAAATTTATGCAAGTATGAGGAATCAAGCATATATAATTTTCAGGTTGCTTTTGCAAACTCTTGTTCAAATTCCACGCCTGGCCTTCAGGAGATAGCTACTAGTGCCCTGTGGGTCTCTCTGTTTCAGAAGCTAATATGTAAGGATAAAATCTCTCTCCCCACTTGTTTTTAAAGGTTTTATTGCTACCATATAGTGGGTGTAGCTTTTCTTGTCTATGCTTTTTCCCTTTCATGCATAGAAATTTACTTAGTTGAGTTTGCTATTCTCTTCTTCATAGGTGGAGCTTGTTAACTGCTTCCTTCTTGATAGACTTCTAATATACTTATGCCCTGTTTGAGTTTGCATCAAATTCCTAGGCGATATTAGTCTCCTGCTTGCCCGGTGGTCAGAGTTTGATGTTAATTTTTCAGTATGACACACCAGATCTTACATTGTCATTTTTCCAATGGGTCAAAAGTATGGAAGTAGTTAGAGTTACGCGTCTTCAATAATGTTGAATTGCACATAGGTCGATCAATACTCTCCAAGTAGTGCTGAGAGATATTCTGATTTCTAAACATAACCACTATTGCTTAGTAATACTACTAGCATTGGACAAAGAAAACACCCACAAATAATGCTAGGTTTGGACACAAATATCACTATTCTACTCATACTTATGTTCTTCACCAAAGGCAAAATCTCTTGTTGAACTAGTTAGACAATAAAGATGGGAGCTAAACAAAGGGTAGGTTTGAAACAGAAGGGTCTCAAAAGTTCATTTATCATCTACCCAGAGTAATAACAACTGACTCCTAAATCAGGTTCTATGAAAGCTCTAAAATCTTACCTCCAATCTCAGGTACAGGAACAGAAACAGAGGAAGGAGGCCTCCCAGTGACCAAGCTTCCTTCAAGAGACGCTCTAACAGGCCCAACAGAACTTATTCGAACATTATGTTGAGGAACATTGAAACCAAGAACCTTTGAAGGAAAACCCGTTCCCTTAATCCAAACGGGCTGCTGAAGAGGCCCCATGACTGCAGCTCCACTACAAGCCTGCATCTTTTTCAACTTACAGAAATATCCTCAAACTTCCTGCAAGTACATGTACATACACATGACTTCTAATTCAGAAATTAAACCCAGAAAAAGAAGAACAGCAAGAAGGCAGAGAAAAACAAAGAAATTGAACCCCAGAAATTCATCCCGTTAAGAAATGAATTTTAGTTTGGAAAAAACAAAATTTCAGACTAATTGACTAGTCATGAAAATTACATAAAACAATTCAAGAACTTTAAGATACCGAGCCAAACTCATTAAATGCTTAACAGCAAATTCAGTTGTTAACAAGAAGAACAAAAACCAGTCAAGAAGCAAACCCAGAGAGCAAGAGTAAACTTTAGCTGGTTCGTATAAATTTTCAAATATGCAGAGAGATTTCCAGTGAACATATAGCATAAATTCAGAAACTTTTTTTCCGGATACAGGCAGTTTAATTTTCTAATGAAAAATCAAACCAGAAATGGACCAATATACGCATGAAATCATCAAACTCACTCTTTTTCAGGTCCTTTCACCAAAATTTTTGAGCAAATTCGAGACTTTTTTTTTTTTTCTGAGTGATTGATCGAATTTGATAATTGAGAACTATTAATATGTGCTTAAAAAAAAGAAAAAAAGAAAGAAAGAGAACAAACCCTAGCCGCTAGGAAAAGCGCGCGCAGCTCGATGATGAAAGTTGCAGTTCAAGTAGTAGTAACGCAGGAGTCACAGACAGAATACAGAAGATACGCCTGCTTGCACCTACCAATATTTATACAAGCTGATATTTTTATTTTCCACATTCTTCAGAATTTGCACTACAGATTTTTTCCCCATTTTTTCCATCCATTTTGGCAAAATTTGCAAATCTTTGTTCTAGATAAATTTCCATTTTTGGATAAGTTTGGCAAAAATGTTTAGGTAATCCCTTTTTTTTCCCATGTATTTTCCCTTTTTTATTCTCATGTTAAAGAAATAACTAGCATGGTTTTGAATTTTGCTTAAGCAATCAATACATTTCGTTTTTAATCGCGACTGAACGCATAATGATTGAAATTACGAGAGTTACAATTATATTCCCACAAATTAAATGCCTCTTGTCTCACAATGACTATCAAATAAATATTATCGATAAACATATTTTAAGGTACATGCTAAAAGTTTAGCAAACGTGTTGAACTATAATCACTTGGTTCATTCTTTTCATCTTCGATAAATAAGTGGAAAGAGGTATTTGGACATGATATTGAAATGATTATTGAGTTACATGTCAAAGTAGGATTTATTGTTTTAAAAAATTTTGATTATTTATTGATAAACTATTATTAATGCTATATTAAATTGTTTCTCCTTGTACGATGAATGAGTAAGCAATACTCTAAATCAATAATGAACAAAATCATAACTTATTCATACGTTTTTCAAGTTAAACTAAATTATTGTAATATTGAAAGAGGTAGTCGAAGCTTTACTGTGTCATGGTTGCTAACATATAATTGTTTGAAAGAGTCTAACTACATGTCCTTATTTTCTATTGCTTAAAGTCAACAACTTTTAGCTTATTTTAAGTTATAAGTTGTTTTAAAATTGTTCTCGATTGTTTATTATATATGCTTTTCGTTTAAAAAAAATTGAAAATAATTATTTTTGTAAAGCAACTATGTGAGTGTTTTTTTAAAATTACTTATGCTTATTGATATTAAAAAAATAAAATTGTTATATTAATTTATTTAAAATAATTTTTTAATAAGCATTTATTTTTAATTATTTTTAAAAAAATAAGTAATAGAAAACATGGCCATAGTGGAAAAGATATGATTTTAATTATGTTAATATATTTATTGTTATATTATTTATTATAACATAATAATATTATAGGTTAAATATGCTTTTGAAGATTATACATGGATTAAAAAAATTAGAATCCAACAAATCCTTTGAACCATCTAACGTATGTATTGATGAATAAAAATCACTGAATTAGGAAATCAAGAAATGTTCGAGTTACTTCTAAAAAAAAAATTTATCATAAAGTATCATATAAAATTTAAATGTAATTTATAAATATTTCATCATATAAAAATTTATTATTCTTATATAGTTTTCTTAACAATGGAAATCCATAACTTGCTTTGAAAAAATAAATATTAGAGAAGAGTAAAATCTTTAGACACAACAAATTAAAAAAAATAAATTTATATATTTTTATTTAATAATAAATTAAACAATAAAAAATTTTTATATTTAAATTACAAATACTGTAACAATTTAATTATTTTAATAAATTAGTAGCATTAGTTATTCAACTGTACTATGTTACCACCATTTATGGATAGAAAATTTAATTTTAGCAATCTCTATCTCACCATAGCAATCTCTATTCTACTCTATGATAAGGGGTCATTGTTATATTTAACACTGTGGGCCTGATGCGGACTTTTTAGCCCGCTCCGCATGGTCTTGAGGTGAAATAAAAATTACGATTAATTTAATTAAAGTACTTCATATTTGATGTATTTTTTACTTTAATATCATAAAGTTATCTTTGTAATAGTTTAATACTTTTAATTAATGGTCAACTATAATAGTGTTAATTTCTTATGTAAAAAGTTATTTTTTATCCATATCAATAATTAAACATTCAATAACTATTTTTTTAGCAATTCAAAAACCATTTAAAATCGTAAGTTAGTTTAACTTTTTTCAAAAGAAATGTAAATTAGTTTCATCAAAGTATTCAAATGTTCTAGCTTCTTATTTTAATAGTTTAACAATAAATCTTATTTTGCTATTAGTTGATACTTTTATACGTATGTGCATTAATTTTTAAATTTATTTTTCAAATAAAACTAAACCAACTTAGTCTTAAATCAATTTTCTCAAATATAATTTATATATTTTGCTTTGAAAATGTTCAAAATTAAAAAAAATTTTAAATTTCAAAATATTTCTTGTTATATACCAACTTAGATTTATTAACTTTTAAAATCAAGTTTATAAAAAATATATAATCAAGTATTTAATTTTTAAAATAGCCTTAACTTATTAACTTTTTTAACTATAATTAATTATTAGTTTCGAATAATTTTTTAAATTAAAAAACTCACACCTAAAATTAAAGTGAAATATAATTTGGAGAAGAAAAGGAATATTTCTAACTAAATAAAAATTTTAAAAAATGTAATTGAAATTCTAGCTAAATTTTAATTCAATTTTTTTAGGAACAATGGATAAGTACAATTATTTCAGTAAAATTGTCCTTTATATGCATAAGATCATTTTTATTAAAAATAATAATTTTACTCCATTTAAATAAACCAACTTTTTTAGACAAAAGGAGTATTTTGGTAAAAAATATTTATATATATATATATATATATATTTGTACTGTCACATGCCATAAGATACTAACTGTTACAAAAATAAGATCAAAAGTGAAAAAGACACCAAACATAAGGGCACTTTAATGAAATTAACCCTAAAAGTTAAGCAAAAAAACTCAGCAGGAAAATTTTGTGATTGGAGCTACCGTAAAAACCAACCAGTGCTGTCAGCCAAGCCATCCTCGTGGGGAAAAGAAGGGAAACCAAGTCAAATTGTAAACAAGTTGCTTCTGAATCCCATTAATTAGGCATTTGCAGAGGATAAAAGCTACAATTTCTGTGGAGATTCATTCTCCATCAGTTCTCTCTCAAAGGAGTTTTTAGCTGAGAAAGGGTATGAGATTAGACTACTGTTTAACCACATTACTTCTATGAGTAAAATTTACATTAACAAGAAACCATTCTTTGACCTCATTCCACTTGTGAAAGGCCACCGCCTGTCTCAGAACGCGTCCTGCATATACATCCATCACTTTGTCAATAATATACCTTCCCAGAAGACTTGGAAAAGAATCATTGTGCTAAAATTAAAAAAGGAACGCGGGAGAGCACTTATTGTTCAATAATTATCTAGGCATACTATAGGGAAAGTTTCTCATTTATCTGCACCACATAGATATAAGATCACCAGATTCTAAGGCAGGAAGATAACATCCCGCCCCCAAAAATAAAAACAAAACAAAGAAATAGAAAAACAAAAGCACTCACTTGTGATCAGAAGGATTTGGCATGAGCTCATAGACAATTGTTGCAACGACATCCCTTTTCAACTGTAAATTGATATAACATGTATCATCTTAAGCAGCACGCAAGATTCTTGCCCTAAAAAGTGAATGAATAGAATGAAAACCATGGTTCAAGTAAACCAAGTTCAACTGACCTGGGTAGCTTCCCCTTTCAAGCCAATGTAATGTATTCGGGATGTATCACCACCAAAGTTATCCGGAAAATGCAGAGTGAGGCTTCCCACACTCTGGAACTTAGAATATCTGGTTAAATGAATAATGTCAGAATGTGAAGGCTCAAGACATACATACAAACATGTAACCCTCATTTCTTCAATTTGGATAGCATAAACCTCATTTCCAAATTTTCTCAAGTGCATTTGGGTATAGGACATAACATAGACTTCGATCAAATGGTTAAAGAGTCATTGAAGCAAATAAAATTCAAGAGCCAAAATTACTACTCTGTATAGCTTCAGTTGCATGTGAACTCCATTTTTCACAAGGTGAGAAATTTGCATTGGTTTTCCCATTTATTTTTTATAGCATGCCAGGAAGGTCAGCTATTATCGACCAGGGAACAAGGGGACATGGAAAAGATGGAACTAAAAGTAACCAAAAGAGGAGGAGAAAGAAAATTCCCTTGAAATGTACAGTAAAATAAAATACAAATCCAAACATGATTGATATTGTTTGTCTTCATATCAGAAGTATGAAAGAGGAAAACACATAATACCTTGTCTGGTATTCTAGAACTCCTTGCAAATTTTCCACCAAATCCCATTCCTTGATGAGTCAAGAAATGTCATTAGCATCAATAATTCTCAGCATGAATGAGCAATAAGCTAATAAGGAAATACCTGAATCGGTTGCATAGATTGGGCATCTGAAAAGTCAATGCCATCTCTGTTGATAAACCTACAATTTCATTTGAAATATGTTATAAAGAAAAGGAAAACAAAATCCCAAGTAAACAGTAAAAGATGCTGCTGCAAAGAACAGTCATCAAGTTATGAGCTAACACATGCCTGCTTCTCAAACATCAGCTCACAACTCATTGATATTAGAATGTGAAAACTGAAAGAAGATTACAACTTACGCTCTCATTTTGGCAGGACTTGTTCCATCAGCACCGCCAACAATTGAAATGCTCTTTATCTTCACATCTGATGTAAATCTGATGGGCAACAGATAAACATCAGATAACTAAGTGCAACTTATACAAGCAGAAGATAACAAACAATGAGTAAAACCAGTCAAATATTGATGGATAGACAGAGCGGACATCAGTTACAACGAAGAAGATGCCATAAGAAATAGCAAACTATGACAAATTGCACACTTACGGGATGAAGACAATTAACTCTGGGTCACCTTCATTACTTTCCAAGTAACCCTATCAACAGGAAGAAAACAAGTTTTGGATCTCTTGCAGTGAGAAAAGAAGAAAGCAAAGAGTTGTAAGATCTCATAAATTTTACAAAAGACGGAACTGAAAGAGTAACCTTTCAACGATACATAATAAAAAAGATGATGAAAAACAGAAGGTGGTCAAATTAACTATAGTTCAAATAATTCTTGCATCATAAGATCTTCAGAAGCCCACCAAACACCAGCATTCAAGTAATTACGACATGCACGCACAACTTAGTTTTTCTTTTTTTTTTTTTTTCCCAATGAAATAACTCATAGCATTTACTAGAAAGAAAGTAACACACAGATGTAAACATTATGTTCAGGGTCATATGAAATCTGGTATTTAAACAGAACGGAGAACTCTTGTACTAATAATTTCTTTTCTCCAAACTCAATGAAATCAGGTATGTTCTAACCCTCCTCTAACCATGACTGAAATGTATTTTGGAATAGACAGAAGGATGAATAAACACTGGAAAAACCTAAAAGTAAGGTTTTAAAACTGAAGCACCACATATACAGGAGCTATCGAAGAACATCTTAAAATTGGGAAGCCTAAAGAAGACTCCTGAATGCTAATAAATATATCTTCTGCTTAATTTAAATAATTAGGAATTATCAGCAGCTACAAATATTGTTAAAAATAGCCAGAAGCTCATGCAACATAATTAGGAATTACAAGCAGCTATGCATCTTGTATTCCAGAGTCTTTCAATAAGCAAGGCAATGAACCCATGAGTTCTTCCACTTTTTTTAGTTATGTGATTCCCCCGTAGAGGAATGTCCAAGTTTGTCCCATGAATATGATAAGCATTCCCCATGGAATTGCATCCTGAACACATTACAGATCAAGAAAGATAAATTTTCAAAACTTAATTATGATGACCTATTAAGACAAAACTGCAAAATTGTCAGGAATGAATACTCTAATAGCCACACTTATATGTTGACCGATATTTCCCGATAGTAGATGCCTGCTTATAGTTGCAACAAGAACACCTTTTAAACATTCTCAGTTGCAGTTGCAAACAAAAGCCATCACAATTTTCAGAAGATATCCATGCAGCATATGGGAAAGCACACAAACTGCAGCACGAATTTTGCATCAAGCAAAACGTTACCTCAGAAGAATTAAGACGTTGCTCCCAAGCTTTAAAAACTGACTTAACACTTCCTGAGACGGCCTCATTAAGAGCAGATACCTTCAAGACAAAAATGAAAATAATGTTCTTCAGTGTGAACAGGGAGATTTGAGACACTTGCTCTAAGATGAACTACGCTAGAAATCTGAAAAAGTTTATGTCAAAGAATCCGAGGGAATGTCAATATATTCAGCAAACAGAAATGCATTCATCAACAAAGACATTGACAATCCAGAAAACCCTCATTGTCAGGTTACTCATTTTTTCCGGCATGATTAAACACGGACTTCAGCTTACTCAATCTTTTGGCAAACTTCTAAGCTTTGATTCTTGAATTACTCAATTATCTGGTAATTCCGAAAATTTATCAGATAACTGTCCTCCATTTCATACATCAACGTGATCGGCATTTGCACCACTTCATCGATTTGATAATTGCATAATAGCTAGTTCCACATGATATCCTAGAAATGAAACTTCTACCAAATGCAATTAGCAAACTGAAATACTGAAATCACCATTTTATACTCCTCAACTCAATAAAAAGTAAAAAAATTCTTATCACGGTTATTCCATTTATTTTGGCCACAGTTTCAATTCTCCCTCTCGGTTCTCCGCCTAATTCAGAAACTTCGAGAGAGTAGCCTAGCAAGAACACGGGCGGGAGTCCGGAAACAGCAAGTTCAACACTCCCGAGTTTCTGAATATATAGAAACAAACAGAAGTTGAATGGCAAATATAAAAAATGAGAAACCTTGCTGAGATCAATGTGTTTGTAGAGAGACCAATTGGAGGAACAATCATGATCCTCGCAGCTGTGATCGTGCAGACATGCCATCTTTCTGCCTCTTGAACTGCTTAATTTCTGTATATAACTTTTTGGACTTTGCTTCCAGTTTCCTCAGTTAGGGTTACTTCCCAAGAATGAACAAGAAGCCGATGAATTTTCTGGAAAAGAATGAACGCATTACAGCCGTACGACTGTTTCGCTCTGAAACTTTGCTATTGATCGACAACAGAGTAATAGATTGGACATTGGACGCTTCTTGTTCTCCTCATCGCTTATGCGTTCAATTTCTTTTCAGACAACTTCATATAACGCGGGCTATTTGTGGAGCTTTATAGAAGGAATCAGGGTCAGAGTAAAAGAGTAAAAACCTCATCTTTATATTTTGGGGAGCAAATGGCAAAATTTGGTGCAATAACTATTTATTTGTTCTAACTATTTTTTTTTCTCGAATTATTCTGTTAGAACTTAGTTTTATATATATTTTTTATTTTGTTTATTTAATCCAATAAATATTTTATCATGTCCAAATTTAATTTTATATTTTTTATTTACTCATTTTAATTTAATAAATATTTTTTTTCAAAATATTTTTGGATAAATTTAAAACTTAGTCCCTCAAAATTAGTCCCTCAAAATAAGAAAATATTTCGATTAAAAATCTCGAATTTTAAAGTTATCTAAAAAATCTTTTAGAATATAGAAAACGTATGAATCAAGTTCCTTACCTGACATACGTTAAGATTCAAATAGTTAATTTTATTTGGACTACTCAAAGCCAAAATATAAATCTAAATTTTCTTTAAAAAAATTGTAAATTCATGTCCTCGTCCTATTAAATTAGGAACAGCCTTAGTATGAGTAGCTAAATGATCAATTATTATCAATTCTATTGGTAATAATCGATTGGTACAACTTTTACTACCAATACTATAACCATTAGAATAATGGTAGCCATTTACCAATCTGCACGCTCATTCAAAAATAAAAAATTAAGAATTTAACTTTTTTTTTAAAAGAAATGTAAGTTGGTTCCTAAAACATATGTCATTGTATCAATTGAGTACCCCAAATTGTAATATACTCTAAAAAATCCTTTAAAATGAAGAAAATAATTATCGATATTACTTTATAGAAATGGAATTAATTTAATACATTTTTTATATTTTGAAAGATTTTATACAGAATTTTACAACTCAAAGTCCTTAATTGACACATTTTCATATTTTGATGTACTAATTTGAAATTTATCCAAAAATATTTTGGACTAAACATATCAAAGATAGATTTATTATCGGGCTAAAATGAGTAAATAAAAGATAAATGATCAAATTGGGGCATGAAGGTAGTTGTTTGACTAAAATAACTAAAATAAAAAATATAAGACCAAGTTAAAAGGAAATAAATAGTTATGAGACTAAATTTTTCGATTACTCTATTTTGAAATATCCACTAATTAGTTTTTGAAAAATTAGCTATACAAACTCATAAAGTGCTGTTGCTTTCTATTTATACTCAAACAAATTTTTTTTTTTTTTTTAACTTTTGTACCTATGAACTATTTACAATCTTTTTTGTATGACAAATTTATACTCAATGGTAGCTTTCGGCACATTTTAGGATATCGCCATGCAAGCGAGCTCCTTTTTAAATTTGGTTCTTAATGAGATGAATTGTTAAAAAAAAATAAGTAATTTGTATTGGAAAAAGATGAAGATAGTACATTCTGAATCTCTCTTTTTAATTTTAGTTGTGTAACTATAACCGTTTTGGATCATCTAATATATTCTCTAGTATACTTCTTTTAATAGTAACTTTCCCTTAGAGTTTATTTTTTTGAGTATAAGATTTATCTTTTATTTTATATGATTTAAATATTAATAAAATTACTATTAAAGGTGTGTGCTAAAGAATATATAGAAGATGTACTAGACGCCGAACTATAACTTAATAAGAGATTTATATGTAGGGACATGATTAAAATGTGCTAAAATAGTTGTATAAAGAATAAATTATCATACGTATAAGGTTGTAAATAATTTATGGGTATAAAAGTTTAAAATAAAAGTTTTTTGAAATAAATAGAAAAGCGAGAATAATTTTTTAGTATATATAGTTAATTTCTTTCCTTTTTTTTTTTGCTGAATGGAATATCCTTAATTATATTTATGTTATTTATATTCTTATACATTATTTTTGCTTTTATAAGAAGATTCATAATAAATTACATATACGATGAACTTTGAGACCAAAATACGAGAAAATCCTATTTAATATAATTTATTCTCTTTTCATGTTTGATTTATTTTTCTAATAAAATTTATACATTAACATTATTTTTAAACAACTCAAATCATTATAATAAAACAATACTTCAAAAATTTCCCCAAGGTAAATAATAATTAAGAAAAGTTAGTGGATTGGATATACTGAGAATATCCGTGAATTTTGTCAAAATGTGTAAGAGCTAAGACTTTCCATCTGAAAGGTCAAGAGTTTTACTTTATACTTAATTAATATTATTGTAATCTTCATCAATAATATGACACTTCTTGTACTAAAAAGAAAAAAATAAAGGGGAAAGCCCGATGGGCGTAACTCATTTAGTTATGGACTTGCAGAGTTGATATTAAGAACCAAAGTTCAAATTCTGGAAGCGAGATTTCGCCTTTCGGTACCAAAAAAAATAAAAGGGGAAATATCATTATTCCTTACTTGTAATTTTCCAAATTATCTAGGCTGGTTCATAAAATCTGAAAACCTCAGGGGCTAGTACAAAACTTTTTAGAAATACAATACAAGTGACATGAGAACTTGAGAACCCAGAGAAGAAAAAGAGAAATTTGTCACAAGGAAAGCGAATTTGCAGCTTTTCAGAGTGATCGAGCCCCAGACCAGAAGAAGCCATTTCTTTCTGAGAGAGACGCGACAAGAAGAGAACAAGAAGTGTCTGTTTCTGTTTTCTGTGTGTGAGGAAATGGACGGAGTTGAAGGGCAGAGTTTGGGATCAGCAGCGGCAGCTCGCTACACATTGCCGCCGGTGAATTATTCAAGTGAAGACATTTTGTTCTGTATAGATGTCGGCCCTGAATCCTTGGTGGAAATGAAGGTAACGGGTCCCAATGGAAGACCCTTTACCAGATTGGACTCCATGAAGCAAGCCATTCTCTTCTTCATTCATGCAAAACTCACAATCAATCCAGATCATCGCTTCGCCTTCACATCTCTCGGAAAGTCTGTTTCTTGGGTACGCTCTTCAAATTGAGCTATTATGTTATCGGGGTACAGTTTTTTCTGGGTTGGGTTCTTGAATTGATGAGGTAAGGGTTTATTATTTCTTGAATATGATTGTACCAAGAAGGTCAAGTTGGTTAGTAACTGGTAATAATGTGAAGACTGAATGTGGTAACGTTTCTAATTCTATGGGAAAAAGGGGGAGGGGGTGCCATGAGAGGTCATGGTGTTATGAATGAATTAAACCTATATTGAGTAAATGGAGAAGCAACACAAGTGTTTGTTAATGGAAAATATGGTTTTCCCTATTCTGTTAGAGGAAAAACTGTAATAACTTAAATGTGCTTTTTCAAATGCTAGATGACCTGCCTTTAGTTTTTTTCTTTGTGTAGCTAGCTACTAGCATTCTCTTGATTGTTGATCATTTGTTAAGCTTGAACTAGTTACTGCAGAGAGAAGGGCCAGTCTTAGCTCCCTTATTCTAGAAGTCCACTGGACTGAGTAAATTACAGTAACTCATGCTCCAATTATTCGGTGGATTATTTAAGTTGGAGCCATATCAATTTCGTCTGCGCCATATCAAGTTTTGTCTGAGAGGAAATTTAAATTGGAATGAAGGAAATCAGGTTAGAGACATGAATTTTGAGGTTATTGTGAGGAAAAGTTTCAGCTTTTATCTCATGATATTATAATTGATGTTTCACTTCAAGGAGAATAAATTAGGCTGAGCTCCTAAATTTTCCTCTCTCTTTGAACTCATGAGAACAAAACCAGCCTTATCTCATTTAATTCAATGTTTTTTCTGGTTCCTTTGCTTTTTTACTACTTTCTAGTTAGACTTTAATATGTTTTTTTTTTCAAGCTGCGCCTGATTATTCTCTCCACCTGTAATTCTAGTGTTGACTGTTGAACTAAATCTCTGAACCCCTTTGGACTGGGATCTGATAAATTGGGCCAAAGCAATTAAGGAAGTAATCTGATTGAAACTGGTAACTTCACTCCCATTACATGTTTCTTTATGCCTTCTAAATTGGTGGAGAAGAACGGAATTTTTAAGCATACCTGAGTTGGTACATTTTTTGTTTACAAAAAAGAAAATAATAATTTCATAGCCAAATACTATGCCATATGTTTCTAAAAACTCACTGGTTAATGTGCTGTTACAATTTAATTGCAATAGCCAACAACATCGGAACAAAAACTGTAAAATCAATATGTTTATAGAATGTTTTTGCTTCGCCTCCTCGTGACATTTAAACCTTGTTAGATCATGATAGCTTAAGAGAGAAGCCTTGATAAAACCTTACATAATTGTGCAAAAGAAATTAGTAATTTATGGTTAGCCTAGACCGAAAAGAACAAGAAAAAGGGTATTTTGTAGCCAATCCCCGGTAGTTCAGGTGGTACTCTTAATTTTGATTCCGTCTAAGTTTGACATCATTTGCAAATGGTACTGGAGCTAGGGAAATAAATGCGCATCAAATATATGTCTTGCTTTTTTCCGGTTTAGTCTAAATGGGTCTGTGCATTGCTCCACCTACCCTTTTTCCTGTTTTCTACTCCATCTTTTTTGTAGGTGGAGGAGACAGAGTTTACAACACCTCCTGATGTGTTCTATCTTTTTCATTGGCCTTTTTGTAGCTTCGAAAAGAGTTTACAAGTGAGGTTGAGTCTGCGATGGCTGCATTCCGGGGAATCATGGTTGATTCATCTGCTACTCATGCAGATCTCACACAACTATTCAGGGTAGCAGCTCATGAGGCAAAGAAATCTCGTTCTCAAAATCGGATATTGAGGGTGGTGAGTTGAACGTGATTTTACTAAAGTTCATGTCTCTTCTGTTACAGAAAGTTTCTGATAATTCCTCTTCATAACTAATTTACCATGTCCTGTCCATGGCGCTTATAGAAGTTGGAGCTCCTTTATAACTGAACTTCACATTTTTTAACATCCCAATTACTGAATGTGCTTTAGAAGTAGACACTGACATCCATTTGATAACCTACAAGTTTTATTGCCTATACTTGAGGTTGTTCTCTGATCAAAGTTGCGATCATGTGCATTCTAACCATTTTCATATTACTTTCTAGTTGCTGTGAAATAATTAACATTCTCAAAATTTTAGAATTGTCATATTGTCACATCTTTAGCCCCAGACACTTACTTCTCAGGCGTTTTAAATATATTCTTTTCAGCATTTTAGTGAATCACGTGACTCTATAATTTAAACATTGTCTACTTTCGTTTTTCATATTCTTTTGAAAACTAACCTTTCGTGTGATGTATCCTATTCCCTTGGAAAAGAAAGGTGAATTAAGGAAACCTTGACAGAGAGTTTTGCACTTTCGTGAATGAGAATATAGATGATTAAATACTAGCATGCCTAGCCCATACTAATTGCCATTACGGATAGAATAACAGATATTTGTGAGCAAACTGAATTTACATGCCTGCAATATCGAAGTGATTAGAAGAAGCGACTATAAAGAAAAGGACCTTGTCTATGAAATAGGTTACAGGAAGAAAGATCTTTGTTCTCATATATTATTTGGCTATCCAAAATGTGACTTGGATATGCACTGTATTATGCAATCCCTCAGAATAGGATTTTGTCTTCTCTCCAGTAAATCCGATGATTGAACTAATAATGCTGTTTGGATATTCTTCAATGATCTATTTACTACAGGTCCAAAAGAAATCAATTCATTTCTTATTCTGCCTTGAGGTAGCTCCCATACTCTTCAATATACCATCAATCAATATTTTTTTAAAAATTTATATTAATAAATAGCCGAAAATAAGAAAGTTAGCTTTCTGGATGTTAAATTCTGCTATAGAAAGTCCTCATCCACGCTTTTTGTAACACATCCGACCAGCTTTTCTTAGTTCCTTTTGCTCATTCATAGAATTTCAGGTTTTAGCTAATTGATTTGACTTGCTCCAAATTTTCAGTGAGATGGCAATTGCAATATTGGTCACTAAACTAAAAACCTATGTGAAGAAATTCATGCTACCACAAATCTTGAGTCTTCCAAAGTTGAAGCTTTGTCTGTATTCTGTTGTCTCCTGCCAAATTAATTATGTTTTTACATTGGATGGGTGGAAATGTACAGTATTATGTTAATTTCTATCATCCCTGCCTCTTCCCCATTTCTAGTCTCTGGATTGGTTCTGAATATTGCATTGCACTGCAGTATGATTAATGCTACTCGCCTTTTCTATCCGTGGCTGGCTGGTGTGTGTGTGTGGGAGCATCTTGAAATCTTCCTTCTGCTCTTGGAGTCAAGTCTACCTTATTGGCCACAGTTTTTCTTCATCATACCACTAAATAGCCTTTTTGCTACACCACTAAGAATGGAAAAATGAAGTAGATAGGGAAAGTACAGGGAATGAACCTAGTGGCATTGCTTCTTGATGTTGATGGTAGATAGAGTAGAATCAAGAATAAAAAGCAATGCAGCCATTTTACATGGTATGCTTTCCCAAATTAGATTAGTTTACAAGGTTGCACTTTTATACAACAACATTTCACTGTGCCTTTTAACTGGCCACAAAAACCAAGTACTTTCTGAAATCTTCTAATCACGGTGGGAAATGCTTTTAAACAAAATGTTATGCTCTTTGACAGGACTATTTTGGGAACCAAATATAAAAGCTTGTTTTGTGTAGTTGGCTTCTTTGCCAAGTGAAATTGAGCTTCACATAATTGTTCACTTGTCTCCTACTTTAGAGTTTCCATGACTGCTGGCTTGCAATCTTACCATTAAAACACCATCTTCATGTTTTTGTGTATTTGGCTATCTAATTGATGCTTCGGGCTCTCCATAATATATACAGTTTCTTACACCTTTGCCTGGAGATCTTTGAGAAATATTAAAATGGCTTTCACTTTGTTCTTTTTGAACACCAAACCATTAAAGAAAGTATATACATTGAAACGTTAATTATTAGAACATGCTCTTCCCTCCAAAATTGAATGCCTTATTTCAATTTAGCACAAAGATTTAGGACACTGTTTGACCATAGTAAGTTACTACCTTACTCTTATTCATTCAATAGGTGAATGGTGGGACGCACATATGGATCAAACTCATAAATTCCTTGAGTAAAAGAGTTTAGTATTGGCTGTTTAGATGGACATTTATTTGTTTCAGATAAGTGAAAATTCATTTTTTAGACTTGTGGAAATAGAAATGTTAACATTAAGTTTGGACAGCGGGGAGTATTTTGTTAATTTATTGTTACGTTCTCTGCAATTGCTTATTCACAAGTCGTTCTCAATCTTGTGTAGGTGCTTATATACTGTAGATCTTCAACGCGGCCACAGCATCAATGGCCTGCAACTCAGAAAGTGTTCACTATGGATGTAATGTACCTCCATGATAAGCCAGGACCTGATAATTGTCCACAGGAAGTGTATGATGCCCTTGTGGTGGCTCTTGAACATGTTACAGAGTACGAAGGTTACATATTTGAGAGCGGGCAAGGGCTAACACGCATTCTCTTCCGTCACATGTGTACACTGTTATGTCACCCTCATCAGCGTTGCGTGCAAGATGACATCGACATACCCAAGTCTATTGCAAAGAAGTCACCTGCAGCTGATGCAGTAGCAGCAGTTGATGAAACTGCTCATATTTCTAGTCAATGAGAGAGAAGTTTGATAAAAGAAACAGTTAGCTATGGTGCATGGCTGTTTCTTTTGTGTAGAGATATCTACTAAGTTTCTAACTAAGTCTCCTTCATGTGTGAAATGTGTTATCAATCCTTATGTAATATGAGAGTGAAGCAAGTAATCTTTGATTTTCTACTTTTGGTTTTGCTAATTTGAGGTGTAGGAGTTTTATTGTAAGGTTATGTTATTAAACTTTACTTTTTTCCGACTGTGCTATTGAACAATTTTTACACCTCTCCTCACGTTATGTGGCCGCTTCTGTTGCTGAAATCTAGTTAAATTTGGCACGTCTAGTACGGGTGGAATGGATATATATATATATATATATATATATATATATGTAAAGTGTTAGAGCGATATGAACCGAGATGTGAAAATTGTTGAGAGACAAAAAAAAAAAGAAAAATAAAGTTTTAAGTGGCAGGAACTAAAGTTAAGTATTTTTTTAGTGACATTTTGAGTCAATTCTTTCTGATAAGAGAATATAGTATTATTTCTTCTGTCCAAAATTGATTCATAAAAAAAAGAAAAAAAAAAGAAAAAGAAAAAAGAGTGGGTATCTAATTTTAAAACAGAAGAAATGGTTGTAAGAGAAAAACATTTTTGTGTGATAAGCTGATTAGATGACCAGAATCTGAGTCACACGTACATAATATATGTATATATATATATATATATATAGCTATCAAATAATACAAGTGTTTGCCATAGAATGAATAGATTGGATTATGAAAATTGTGCAATTCCATCTCCTCGGAATGGTTACCAATGGGTTAATCGACACTATAATTAATCATTCCATAGTCGGTATTAAAAAATTCAATTTCTTTTATATTTTTATTTTAAAAAAAAAAATAGAATTAAGCTAAAAAAATACCACAAAAAATCTAAAATGTCACAAATTACATTTAGTTGTTTAAACAACAAAAACTCTAAATGAAAGTACACAAATAATTACAAATAAATTAACAAAAATTTGAATGAAAGTACATTTTTTCTATGGTTTCAGTATTGGTTGACTTTAGGCCATATCATATTCATTTAAAATTACCGTCGGTCACATAATTAGTCATATGATCGGTCGGTTACCTATCACAATTGAAAAAAATTGTACCGCTCTAGCGCTTCCATCCCTAGTTCAATCCACGAAGTTTATCTTATGATAATAATAATAACAACCTTGTTTTAATAGTAGTAAGGTAGTAACTCAGTATGAGTATTCCTAAGTGTATAAAAAAAGAAAAAAAGGAAATGTCAAAATGTGGTTGCCACTTGCCACAAATTGGTACTCCATTTTTTTTTTTTTTTTGGGTAAGAGGTACACCAAATTTTGAATGTCAAAAGCAAAAGAGAGAACCATATGGATGGATACTCATTTAGTGTATAGATTCTTTTATTAAAACTTAATTAATTGTATGCCTCAAAAATTAATTGTATGACTTCTTTTTTTTCCTCATTTTCTTCCTTTTTATGAATCTTGGAGTTGATACGTTTCTTATATTATAAAAAAATTTCTAAAATTGTTTTTTTTTTTTTTTCATTTCTTGTTTGAATGATCAAATCAAACCCTTATATATATATATATATTTGTTTATTGCTAAAAAAAGACGTAGAATTTTAAATTCCACCAATTGAATGTTAAGATTGAAACCTCTTGTGTGGTTTTAAAGTATTAGGATGATGTAGGCATAGAAAAACTTGTTGAAGGTCCTCAATTAAATTGGTGATTAAGAAATTATTGAAATTTGAATATCTCGAGAGCATCATTGCCCTTTCATTCAAAGCTAAAGTTTTCAAGAATTTATTTAATGAAAACCATCTTGAAAACTAGTTTTACTTGTATTATATAGTTTATATTTTTCATTTTCTTACCTTTGCTTGATGATGAAGGGGTAAATTCCTTAAGTTAAGACTATTTGTATAAAACTTTGATGTCATTTTTGTCTAAAAATAGTTGCAAATGCTGTTAAGCAATTGGTTTCAAGTGGCATTAATTATGTCCTAATCAAATATTCTTTTCTTTTCGCTTTCTTTTTATTTGTCACATCTTATTAATTTTTGTATATTTTTCTTGTTGTAAAAATAATGCAATCTTCATTTATTTTTTGAAACCCTTGAAGTAGTGACTTGATTGTGCATTTGAAACATACTTCTATTTATAAATTTGTGATTAAATCGTAAAGTATTTTAAGTGAATTTGTATCCACATAGAAGATACCTTTAAATTATACTGTATTTAAATTAATCCCTATTTGAGTAAGATAAAACTACAAAAATAATAATGTTTTCATAAACTATCGTTACATTTACAAAATTCGACCACAAGACTTGTTGTTAAACTTATATAAAGTAAATTATATGAAAGATGACTTGAAAAAAAAAACAAAACATTTTAAAATTGAAATGATGTCTAAATGCAAATCTAGAAAAAGGAAAAAATCTTCTTGAGAGGGTGAAGACCTTCCCCACCTCCAATAATGCATATATATATATATATATATATATAGCAGTCCCAATCAAATTGAATTAAGCCATAATTATATAGATACTTAGTTGTTGGAATGGGAGAATTAATTAGCAAATTGTTTGTTAATTAAAGTCAAAATCCAAAATTGAGTAAGCACCCATATATTGGGTAAATGAGCAGCTATCTAGCTTGCTAGTTTCCATGGAATCAAATCAAATCAAATCATCATAGAGCCATGTTTGTGTCTCTCTCAAAAGAAATCATACTCACCATTTATCAATTCAGAAAAACTATTTGTCAAAAAATGATGCTGCAGAAGAAGAGGCATAATGTATGTATGTATGTATTATAATGAAATTATAACTCAAACAAGTATAATAATCATCTCACCTCTTTTATTTCATTAGTTTCACTCAAATCAATAATAATGAAGAAACTATATCTCATTATTAATTAATTAAGGTTATAACACATTTTATTTCAAATATTTTCTTTTTTGTTCTAATGTCAAATGTATGAAAAGGAGGGATTTAAAATAACATAGTTTTTCTTGAATGTTTGTGTAGTTGGCTTGACCATCCTTTAGCTCTTTCTTTACTTCTAATACTGCAAAGTCAAAAACACCCATATTGAAATCATTTTATTCTACCAACTTTTAACCAAACCATCATTAAGAGGCAGAATAAACTTTTTCTTTATGTGATTATGTATAGGAATAGGATAGTAAGTACTGTAGGAGATTGATTTTTAGTTTAACTATATGGGTTTCTGCTTGTCTTTTTGGATGAAACTTCAAACAAGCACCCACAATAATTTCATAAATCTTTTTTTTTTTTTTTTTTTAAAAAGGTCGAGAATAAACTTAAAAGTTTTAGTAGATGAAGCATAATTTATAGGCGGAAATGATTTATTTAGTTTTTAAAGTTCACTTCTTAACCTGATATAATTTTTAAAGTTTATTTTATATACTTATTATACCTAAATAATTTACAACAATTTAATAAAATTATTTTTCATAGAAAAACTACATAAATTGCTCACACAAGTTAATAAGATAAAATAAGCATTATAAATCATTTTCTTCAAAAGAAACAAATGTGAAGTGTAATTTTGGAAGGAGCAACTTTTATTTTTCCTACAAAGCCTTAAGTGTATTTCGTTATAGGGAATAATCTATAATGCCTATTTAGGTACCACACGTGAGTAACTAATGTATTTTTTTACGGAAGTTAAATGGTTGACAATGAAAGAATTTTATCATATCAGTGTTAATTGTTTAGGGACTATTACAAGAGAAACTAAACTTTGAGAATTATATATTTCAAAGCATAAACTTTACGGACTAAATCATTTTCCCTTTATATGTAAAGAGGATTGATAAATTTAATGATTATTTTTTAATATATAATGAACTTAATACTTATAATTCATATCTACTTTCTCTTTCTAAACTTTTCTTTTCTCTCCAACAATTCTAAAAATTCAAAATAAAGATGTATAACTTATTAAGATTGGACGGAAATAAAAATTTTAGAATAATTGCTTGTTCTAGTTAGAATTTATATAGAAATATTAAATAATCATAATAATTCAAGATTTTAAATTTAATTCATACATATTTGTAGCAAAATTTCATAAAAAATATTAAAATATTAATTTTTCGTTTTGAGTGTGAGAATTTGAATTTTAAGAAAAGGAATTACTCGTTGGTAAATAATAAATATTAAATTTGTTATACATATATATTTTTTTTTGAGAAAAAAGAAAATATTAATGAAAGTAATTAATATGCCTTGTGTTATATTTTATGTTCAAAATTTCGTGTTTATTAATAAATATATCATAATTAACGTAAATACTAACCCCTCAAAGTGACATCACTGGCCACTAAGAGGCGAGCTTGTTCGATCCTGGGCCCCGCTTCTCATCTCATCTGCTTAAAGAGATTTCCACGGAAATAGAAGACTTGTTCCACACTAGGGGTAGGGACCACCTCCAAATTTTCCAGTTAACACTTGCAAACACGTAAGGAAGGAGAACCTGCCTGGCAAAATACTAAAAAATTAATATGATAATCCAAAGGAATCAATTAAATTAATTAATTAATTAAATAAACACCCACCTTAGTTGGCCCTTTAAGTGAATCTTGGGATAGTCCAGAATAACACACCAACAATTTATTTAGTAATAATTGAATCTGAGTGCGTTTCCAAGCTCTCTGGGAGCCATCCCCTTCTGGCCTAATTAGATTAATTAAAGCTAATTAATTAATTAAGCTTTGACGAGAAATACGTGGTAAAATAACTTTAACTCTTCTCACTTAGATTCTTGCACTTGACACAAGTAATTCAAAAAACGATTCTCACACTTGACATGTTCTCAAGTAATTCAAAAAACGATTTAATACACATATATACTTACTAACATTGTGCCGTTGTGTGAGAGATCTTATACCTTTTGATAACTCGGATTATCAAATTAATTAATTAAGATTTTATTACAAAGTCAAAATTCTTGTTTAATAAACAAACTTTCTCTTTCTCTATATATAATTCATTGGAATCCCTAAATTTGATTCAGCAGTTGACAAATATGGGTTCTTGCATCTCTATTGCATCTTCGGCAGAGATTCATGCTGCTGTAGCTGCTCCAGTTGACTATGCACGTGAAAATGTTGTTCAATATCAACAAGATACTAGTAACAAATTCAGAACCGTTGGATCCATTTTTTCTCATCAAGGTGCCAAAGGGTTGAATCAAGATTCTGCCATTCTCTATCAGGTATGGCCCTCATCTTCTTCTTCTTCTGTAACATTTTCTTTCTGTCAAGTTTGTTCTCTTAGTTGTGGGTGAAAGTGATGTGATTTAAAACAATACAATACAGGGGTATGGAAATGGAAATGGAAATGGAATGGAAGATGGAGATTTGTGTGGAGTGTTTGATGGACATGGGAGTAATGGTCATTTTGTGAGTAAGTTGGTGAGGAATAGGTTGCCTTCATTACTCTTAAACCAAATAAATGCAAGCTCAAACAACACTTCACCAACATATAATAACAATAGTGAGAATTTTAGTAACTACTGGAAAGAGGCTTTTATCAGTGCCTTCAAAGTGATGGACAAGGAAGTTAAGCTTCTTGAGAATCTTGATTGCTCTTGCAGTGGAACTACTGCTGTTGTTGTTTTAAGACAGGTATTATTAGTATTTCGATTTCCTCCATTTTATTTTGAGACTTTGATCATTAAAAATAGTAATTGAATTATGATTTCTTTAGGAAGTAAAATAAACTTGGAATCTTTTGCAGGGAGAAAACCTTATTATTGCGAATCTTGGTGATTCAAGGGCAATTCTGGCTACGAAAACTGAAGATGATGGCATTCTTCCAGTTCAGTTGACAACTGATTTGAAGCCTGGATTACCTAGTAAGTCCTTTTTACTTCTTTCTCGGTTCGCTACAAAAAGGCCACGCCCATCAAAATTAAATTGAGATCACTAGGGATAAAAGTATAATAAATGACCTTTCTACCCCTATTTCATCCGATTAATTGATCTGAATACCATTATTCACCTCCAAATGTAATTTCAAACAAGGTTATTGGTTTGAAAGTACATTTGGAGGTGAGTAATGCTCTATAGATCAATTTTGATTCAATTAATAGGATCAAACAGGATTGTACTTTCAAATCATTATGAAACGGGTTTATTCTTTATCACAAAAAAAAAAAAAAAAAGAAAGGGGGGGTTATTTATTTTCCTTTCTAATGTAAAAAAGCCACCAACCAAAGAAAGGATGATTGAATTTCTCCAGTCATTGATGTTAATAATGTATGATTCAACTGTGCGATGATGGCAGTGGAAGCAGAAAGAATAAGAAAATGCAATGGTAGAGTGATGGCATTGAAGGAAGAAGCACATATTCAAAGGGTGTGGTTACCCCCACCAGGACTCACCTGGTCTAGCCATGTCCCGAGCTTTTGGAGACTTCTTGCTCAAAAACCATGGCATTATTGCCATTCCTGACGTCTCCTGTCACCAACTCTCTCCCAATGATCAGTTTCTCGTGCTCGCAACAGACGGGGTATGCCCATCGGTTTTCTTCTCTACTCCAGCAACAACAACATTCTCTGTAACACTGTAACAGATAAATCCTAACATTACAGAAGATTTTCACTGCAGTTTCTTACGAATTTGAATGACTATTTTCAGGTTTGGGATGTCCTTACCAATGAACAAGTAATATCAATAGTTTCATCAGCTGGGAACGAGGAAGCAGCAGCAAGGGCAGTTGTTGATGCTTCAATTGCTGCCTGGAAAAAGAAATTCCCTAATTCCAAGAGAGATGATAGCACTGTAATATGTCTGTTCTTAGATAAAAAGACAACATAGTAAAAACTAGGGGGAAGAAGAGACACAAGCCTGAATGAATGCCTTTTGGATAGGACTTGCTTTTCACTGTAATAGAGAGCCGCTGCCGAACAGTGCCCCTGCAGACTACAAGTCAAAACATATGAAATGGCACTTAAAGATTACTTCATAATGGCTTTGAGACAATCACCTAGAATTGATTGTAATAAGGGCCAAAACTTGTTAGCATAAAAGGGTTTTTTTTTTTTTAACCTGGTAGAGGCAGAAAAGCACCACACTTCCGCGCTATTGTTATATAATATATTGTCATGAAATTCATCACAGATCAGTTACTTCATCACAGATCAGTTACAAAGCAAGTATTGTAAAATCTCTTCTATAGCCTGACTAGTGCTTACCCTGTTGAGACCTAAATATGAATAGAAGACAGACGAAAGATGAAAGCTCACAACAGAAAAGGAGGCAAACACTAATATCCAAAAAAAATGTAAGAATATAATGCATTGATCAATAAAACAAAGTAACCATTCAGCAAAATAGTTTCTCTTAGAAAAAAGTATATACAAAATCCTCAGCTACTCAAAAGTGCATAGCTTGTTTTCCAATGTCATGTAAAGCCTATAATGAGGCAGGCAATTAAAAACAAAATTCTTGACAAGTTAGAATATATGCAAAAGCCATAGATCAAGATTCTTGGTCTTTTGGATTTTCTCCTTCAAGCAAATCATCATATGAAACTGGGATCCGCAGTCGATCACGTACAGATGCTCGTTTCTGCTCACCCTCCGACTGTTCAAGATCGTTCTGAGCATTAGATGCTTGTTGCAATCCATCTGAAACAGTTCTCTGGTCTGTCAATGTAGAGTTGATTGGTATGCAGGAGTCCACTTTGATGCCCTGAGGTTCTTGCTGGAGGTTATGGGGCTTAAACTGCTTCTGCAAAAATTCTTATCGACTTCAGAACTCAGGAGAAGTTAAGATCATATACTTGAGAAGCAATACACAGGGAATATATGCTATCCAAAGAATGACGAGAAACGAAGAAGACTTTGCAAACCCTCACTCATCCAAAACTCACATAATTTACTTATATGTAATAAAAATAGCAAGACAAAAAGAGGATAAACCGAAGCATAGGATTGAACAAGTCATCATAGCTCAATGTTAATTTACTCCTTCCATTCATTCCACAATGAATAGGTGCCACACCCCACTAGATAAACATAGCCTTACAAGCAAATGGTATCTTGCTGCATTTTTGCTTCAACTCCACATATAATGTGTTAGATGATTAGAAATTTCAATTCCCTTCCCCTCTCAGACATCAATATTATATTTCATACCCAATTTATAGTTCAAATACAAAATATACCAGCATACTTATCTTTAAGACATAATGTATTATCTTCTCTTTGACAAACTGATCTTAACTTTATCGTACCTTTTCATTTACAGATAGATCCTTAAAGGAATAAACATAAAGAAAAATATATTACTCATGCAAGAGTTACTGTATTTGCAATTAAAATCAGAGGCAACAATGTGGAAAAGGAACAGTGAGCACAGCAGTCAAACAAAGAAAATCAAAACAAAATGAAACCCAAAAAGAAAGAGAGGGGGAAGCGGCATACCTCAAATTCCTTTCCTTTTCTCATTATCTCTTTGTAAGCATTTGGATCTCGGACTTTAAGAATGTTCCACAATATCCCACCACCTGTACGGTAACGTCCACCATCAGCAGTCTTCTGACCTCCACAGGACTGAATTGCTTCCACCTGCGACGGAAAAGGTTCTAAGTCATTTAACTGCAAAATAAATTATAAGAATGGGAAAAAAAAAAAACGAAAGGAAAAGTTCTGAATGAATTCATAGCAGGCAAGTCTCAACTCTAGAAACCTTAGAAACAGCAAGAAATTTCCAAAATTACCCGCAAGTTAATCTAAAAGACAATACCCAGTCATAATATGATATTCTTCTATGGATCTCAAAATCTATGACAATGCTCAGGACATTTTAATCCCATAGCTACAAGGATTAGAATTTTGTTTATTGACTTGCTTATTCATCCATTTCTTTCGACTTTTTTATTTGAATATGTTTAACCTACCAGCTCCAGTTGTAAGACTCTAATTAGAATTTGGCACCTTCTGGTGCTACCTCACTACTACATAACAGAAGTTGGTCATTACATCTCCATGACATCCATGCAAACTATCTGCCTGGCATAACATTCAATATATTAGCTTCCACTTATTCCAGAAAGGTCGTAAAGTAGTCTCACTATCCCATGATGGCGTTAACATTCAAAAGAATTATCCAAATAAAACCCATTTCAGCAAAAATGTCCACTTTCGTTAATTCAGCAACATTTTCTAATTAACTTTCTAACAGTGTAAACAATAACTACAACCAACAAATTGGAAAGACATGCAAGTTTGCATGATAATCTGGTTATAACAAGTCGTTGCAGACTGTGAAGTCAAGATGGACTACTCCAGTTGAATACTTAGTTGTTTTTAGTTTTTTCCTCCCCGCAAAACAGTGATAGAGGACTCATGAAGTTTTTGTGTGAGAACACTTCCTACATGGCATACCATTTAGATCAGCCTACAGGAATAGGAAACTACAAGGTGTTCAACCGGATGCTATCACAAGATAAAAGGTCCACAGGATGGAAAGCAGTGAAAAAGCTTCTTCATGAACATCTGCAAAAGTATTGGGAACAAAACTAGGCATCAGAGACCAAAAAGGCTGCTGTTCAAATAGATTGCACAAGAATATTGACCCCAACCTCTCACCTTTCTGTTGTAATTATTAAGCAGACTTTCTTAGGATCATCAGAAAGAACAAATGATTTCCAATTCTGTCATACACAACCTGTACTACAAAGCATACATAATTTGAGAGTATGCATCACACAAACATACAAATGGCTGGCATCTTCAAGCCATTCTACCCTTACTAATCCCAAAACAGTTATGTTGCTGAAGCCTCTAGGGCATCCGCTAAGAGTAGAGGAGAGATATGTCATTTCTACGGTCGGAACTACAATGTTTCAGAGGACAAAGAAATTATGAAATTGATTCACTGGTTCAAACACAAACAAACCTGATGTTGAGCAAAGATTAGTAGAAAAAGAACCTTGCATAATCACAGCTTTTTAAGCATATATAAACATCACAGTCGAATCAATTTCTTAAAAACTAAGATCAATCTACTCCAAAAGTTAAGCCAACAGAAGGACAATGCTAGATATTGTTGATTGCTTTCTCATATTTAATTCAATAAGATGGAGTAACATTAGCAGTTCAACATTTTAATTACCAACTATATAGCTTTCACAACCCCTCCACCCCCCCCAAAAAGGTATTGGCTTCCTGCAGAAGTTTCCGAATTGTATCTAAAAATATGACAATCCAAAAAAACACAAGTTGCATATTGTACCTCTTTGACGAGATCGCTGAAAGCAGACACACCAAGACAACCCACAGCAGTCCAGACTAAATAAGATTTCCTCTCCTTCAACCGCTTACAAATGTCAATAACAAATCTGCATATGACAATACCGAGAAACAATATCACCAGCCAGAAAATTCATTGGATTCTAGAAGGACAATAGAGAATTCAATGCTTCGCAGAGTTAAATGTCATGTGGGTTCTTATAAATGGGTGTACACTCTTCACAAGCCGAAAAATCTATCATATTTTGACCCTGCAGAAATTAAAGATTATCATTTAAGGAAGAAATATTATAACTCAATTTTCCTCAGACTCGGGATCCTTTCTGAGGGTATCAAAAGTACATTTATACAGTATTCCAATAAAGTTGTTTCAAAGAAAATCACGAGTTATAACAATAGACAAACAGGCATAGGAGATTAGTATGAGTAAAGCAACGGAGAAACAAAGCAAACCGTTCTTATTTACTAAAAAAATTATTAAAAAAAACTATGTGTATAAAGCAACTGCAAGTAAGAGTTAACCTGTTAATATCAGTGATGTTTGGACCAGCAGTTCCTTTCTTGCGCTTCTTCTTCTTCTTTTTCCTTTTACCCTTGCTTTGACTTGGATTATTGTTGCGACTTTCCATATCGGTGGTTTTAACAAGATCAGCATCTTTATCAGTTTCAGCATTTATGTCATGCTGACCCTGCTCAACTATCTCACCATCCTCCACATCCAGCATTTCAACATCTTCAAGATTCTCATCTTCAAATATAGCATCAAGCACGCTATCACCTCTCTCCATGACAACAGCTAATCTAGTATATATATATATATATCAACATAGAAAATTACATCCATGACATACCAAAAGATATTAAAACTGCTCAAGCATAAAAAATATTAAAAAGTTAATAAATAAAAATGCAGCCCCAAGAACACAAATTTAATACACTCCCTGAACATCCAATTCCCTTCCCTCAAAATCCTAAAAGCAAGAAAAAGATAGCAGGACGATTTCCCTTCTCCTCAAAAACTGTAATAACACAAAAAGATAACAAAAGTACTACCAATAATGTACAAAGGGGAAGAAAACCGATAGGGCAAAATAGACAAAAGCTTGCAGAAACCACTCTCCCTAGGCTCCAAACCGGAGGATACTTCCACATCATTCATTGTTCTAAACAAGTATGCCACACAGATTCTAGAAAAACAACAAACCATAAACTGACAAAAACACAGCATAGTCTTGAACAGAATAACAGTCTTTCTACATAACAAGCAATATACTTCTGTTAACAAAATTACCATTTACCAATTGTCATTTGCAAAACTCATAATCCTTAAAACCCTATATAGACTCTATTTCCAATTAGTCTCAGTTTCATGCCTTTAATAGCTCTACCAAAGAGCAATCTCGCGAAGAGTTTTCCAAGTTCGAGAGATCCCAGAAGTCATTAACCCAATTCCTTAATAATATTTTTTAAAGAAAACATTGTTTCTGGTTGGGTATGTTTCTCTCCCACCTGAAAAGAAATTAAACCTAAAAAAAGGGGGTAAAAACCTACACTGAAAATATTCTAAATTCAAGACTCCCCTTCTTATTTTTTTTTCAAGAAAGATTTACTTTCATAATATATAAGGAGTTCAACCAGGAAGCTGAACATATACAGTCCCGCCCCCCACCCCAAAAAAAAAAAAAAAAATAGAGAGAGAGATAGAAATGCTGATACATCATCCCTAGAGTACAATAAAGCAATAAAAGAAAAACATGCCAAATCTTGACCCCTTTAGCCAAACTATGACTACAACTCGAACTATTATCTAAATCCTTAACTAAAACCACAAACACATATTAAAACAATCTAATCATACTTAAAAAAACAAATTAAGATAATGTGTGTCCATATGATGTTTCTTTGATCAAACAGCATAAATATTTTCTTCCCCTAAAGAAAAGGAAAAAAATTTGTTAATTCAGTGGGATCCCAAGACATTCTTTGGTTGAACAATGACCAATCCTCATCAATGAAACAAAATCCATAGAGGCCCATATACATGATACTACATTTCATTCCATCCATTGGGATTGGGATTAGATTGCAAATTGAGCCCAAAAAAATGTCAAACTAACACATTACAACCATTTCAAAACAAAACCTGAAACTGAAAAAATTTTGAAACATACTTCAGAAATCCCCAAACTAAACAGAAAAAATTCAAATTCTACTGTAAATTATAGGACTTATTGGAGCAAATTTTCAAAACTTGTGCAAATTTTAAAAAAAGAAACTTACTGTCCGCGGCAGAACCTGACGGAGTAGCAGCGGAGGCGTCAGAGTAGCGGCACCACCAATATTGTTCTGCACGAGAAGAAGAGAGGATGAAGAAGAAGCAGAGAAGAAGAAGAAGACGCTGAGAGCGAGAGAAAGAGAGAGAGAGAGAGAGAGAAAGAGAGGAAACTTACCGGTGAGTCGGTCGTCGTCAGAGGCCTTTGTCGCTCGTTGGAGGTCGCCGACCGTGTGTCAGTCGCGAGAAGGAATCGGAGGGAGGAGGGTTTTAATTTTGGGGGAGAGGAGAGAATGCAGTGGGGGGAGAAGGGTTAATTCCCATTTTGTATAACATGGGAGCTTGTTATTGACGGGACATCCCTAACTCTAAATTTTTTTGTATTTTTTTCATTACCGGCCTCTTGATATGGTGGTCGGTTTACCTGTCGGTATCAAAATCAAGTACCAAAGAATCGTGACTATCGTTGCTAAGTCTGTTAGTACACAAGTCTTACTGATAGAGCATATCATCGGTATTATTCGTCGTTTTTCGGCGTGAATCCTCCCTCTAAAAATTTTGGACAAATTTAATGTTAGACTGTCAATATGGCTTTTCTATTGGTGATCCGTCGAAAATTATCAACGGTTATGTAAATCGTCGACAATATCTGTCGGTAGAATACAATGTTTTGTAATGTATAATAAAGAGTATTTCTATTATTGAAATGCTATGTTGTTACTAGTTATTCTAGAGTTAAATTAGCTAAACAATTTATTCCCTCCCCAAGCAAGATTAATATTTCTAGCAAGGTGCAACCAATAGCGGATCTTTTTGCATACACGGTCGTCCAAATATTTTTTTACTGGGTATTTCTTTTTTTTTTAATTTTATTATGTATTTTTATTTTGATAGTACAAAAGGTAAATTTGGTCCATTGTAATTTAATTTTATAATTACATAAGCACTTAAAATTGTTTGTATTACTTTTCTGTATCATCTTCTATTCTATTATCTTTTATAATATATTTTTCTCTTACGCATTGTTTGATTATCAATAAAGTAAAATGATGTAAGGAATCTAATTTCTATCTTAGTAATATGATTCTTGATAGATTACATTTATATATTTGGAAGTTTCAAAACAATGCTAAGGAAAGCAATGTACATTTAGTTATTTATTTTATTTTAATATGTAAAAGAATAAATTATAATTTTTAAAATATGTTTAAATATTTTCTATGTTATTGTACATGTTAATTTTAAAAAAATATGCTAAAAGTATAAATCATATAAATATAAGGATTTTAATTGCATATTTGTACATTTATACTCGTTAATTTGATACGTTACAAATATGATAGTAAATTATTCGTTAAAAAATCCACATACATGTGCATATAAGAGAGAGAGAGAGAGAGAGAGAGAGTATTAATAAAAAAATTAGTAATCGAACATACTCATATTTTAGAGAAAGTGAGCATATTGTTTTACATTTTCTATCAATATCATTTGTTGAGAGTTAGGAAAAAGGAATATTTAAAGAGGTATAAGGTTAGATAATTCAATAAGAAAATTATGAAAAAATATTGATTTAGAAGAAATATTTTATTAATTTTTTTATTTAGAATCCTTTGAAAATGAATCACAATACCACCTTCAACCAGTGATTCTCTTTTTCAAGATTTTGCATTTATTTTCCCAAATTTTATAATTTATATTCTTTTTCCATAATATAAATATTAAGCCAAACATAAAAATTTAAAATTTAAAAAAGCGATTACTTTTCATAACCCACTTTCCTCGTCAATTAAAGTACGTCATAGAGATAATACTTTTTTAAAATGTCTCACAATATTTTCCCATTTCTTCATTATTTTTTGATATTTTCTTTTTATGTCATTTTCTATTTTCAAAATTTCTTGTCTCCTTTGTTATTTCAATAATAGAAACACTTAACTATTTTCATTTTTTTCTTAATCTATAAAATATTTAGAAAACATTCTTTCATTCATTTAAGAAAAAAATTAATATAAAAAATTATTCATAATTTTAATTAAAAAATAAATATTACCTTATAATTTTATTATTTTTCTCAAATGATGTGTTTAAATGTACTAAACATGTTACATATGATTATTGACAATTCATTAACTCTCTTTGTTACTAACTTTACAAGTCCAAGACCAACTAAATTTTGTGTATGCAAGTTTCTATCAGCGGTTTTTTTCTTTATTTAGCCCATTTTAAAAAAATAGGTACTAAATAGGCCCAGTTTTGTTTTTTTAAATCCTGAAGAGGCCATAACGCACCACCATTGTGCGTTATCTCATTTGATAACGTACAATGGTTGTGCGTTATAGCTAATCACGGGCTTAATCCGCGTTAAGTGCTGAGGTGGATGATAACGCACAATCATTAACGCACAATGATTGTGCGTTATCTTGTTTACGTTTATTATGAAGAAATAATTTTTAAAGTATTTGGAAACTTTAAACATGAACTCTGCGATCGAATGTCCGTTTCATGCGTATAACCACTCGTTTTTATGGTTCTCGTAAAGAGGAACGCAACGGCATCGTCGAAAAAGTGATTCGGACGAGTTTCGGGAAAAAAATTGTTTCGTATTAGTCGAAAACTTTGACGGGACATAACTTTGCGCTCGGACGTCCGATTGAGGTGATTCTTGTGGGCGTTTCGGTTATTTTTTCAATACCTACACGTTGGAAATAATTCTAACGGTTTCCCACCCACCGTTCCCACAAAAACCTCCTATTTTCCTTTTAATTTACGTTTTTATAATTTTCTAATAATTTCTCTCTTGTTAACTAGAAAATTACGGCACCAATTTGAAAATTAAACAGATGAGTAGTCTTATTTTTACTCTAATTAAAAATTCAAATGATTAAAGTTGTTCAATATTAGAATACGTAAGTAAGTAAGTTATTGTTAAATAAAATCTCATGCACTTGTTGAATAAAATCCAATGGTAGTCTAGTGGTAAGTCTTATGTGTTATCCTTAATGAGGTTAAGGGTTCAACTTTTGTTTTAAGATTTTATTTTTTTTAAAAAATATAACTTAAAAAAAATATATGATGTGGCAGATAACGCTCTGCCACCTAGGATGTGATTAAGTGATAATGCACAACGCACAATGATTGTGCATTATTAGATGTGTTATGACCAAATTATAAATAAAAAAAAAATTGAATCACTTTAATAGCCTGTTAAAAAAAAAAACAAAAAGTTTTTTTCAAGAAAAGAAACCTCTAGCAGCTCTCTTTGAGTCAACGAAAGTTAGTGAGTTGCCATTGCAAAAAAATTCCATCAAATTGGTAGCAGTTTCTTTCAGAGTTATTCAATTTGTCTCCTCGTCATAGATACCAAAAGATTCCATATCAATATCCATCATGGATTCATTGAACAAGGACTTAAATTCGGCCCCTACACGAAACCAATTGGATAGAGATCCATAGGACCACTAATTAAAATATCGATTGGGGTTTCCCTTTTTTTTTTTTTTTATAATAATTTTCTGTAATATGTGAGGTGAACAAAATTGAATGCCATTTTACATTTATTTAATTGAATTACCACTTGTTACCAAATATGTTATTAGAAAAAGAATCGCTAAAGCTGGTATTTATTTAGAGTTATGCCCAAAAACACCCTTTGAGGTTGGGTTTGTATGTGGCACAATTGAGATAGGAGTTTATTTTAGATTTTATGTGTATTTTTTCAAAGATTAATTATTTTTGAAAGAATGTATGAGTTTCAAAGTTAAAAAAAAAAAAGACAAACTCTAATCCAAGTTAAGATCTCTAAAATTAATGTAGTTTGTTATTTAAGAACATAAAGCTTTTTGAGACAAAAAAAAACAAAAGAAAAAATATTTAAGGTAAAGAAATCTATGAGTTTTGACAGATTTGTTTGTTCAGAATATGAGTATTTTAGTAAGTTGATAGGAGCACAATATATACGTAAGAATATTTACTGATTTGTAACAAAAAAGACATTATGAGACGGGATTAGAAATTGAGTAACTATAGAAAGAATAGAAAAATAGAAGAGAAATTAAAGATGATGAAAAAATGTGGAAGATGATTGGGAAAATGGTCTATTTCGTCAAAAGTTTAATTATTTATACCCTATGATTCTAAAAGTTTTTTTCATTCCTAAATTATTTACGTTAGCTATTAAAGTTCTTTCATCGTCATACCTCTAACATTCAGTAAAAAAAAAAAAGTCAAGAGCTTATATTTAGTTCCTAAAATATACATCTTAAAATAATATAGTACTTAAAGCTTATTTTCAGCTGTTATGGTCTCTAAACAATTTATAAAAATCCAATAAAAATTTGTATGCCGTCAAACGCTCGTAAATTAAAGGATAAAATAGGTATTATAAGTCATTTTGTTTGAAAGAAATGCATACAAGGTTCGATTTTATGAGGAGAGCAGCTTTTATTTCCCCTATACTAAGCATCAAATGTGCTTCGTTTGGAAGGAATGACTCATAATGCCTATTATTTTTACACTTTAGGTTCCTTTTATACCTGCTCGTGTGGTTTTTTGACGGAAGTCAAGTGTTTGACGACAAAAGGATCATATTGAATTTTTGTAAATTGTTTATAGATCATAACAGTGGAAAATAAACTTTGGGAATATATAATGTCGAGGCCTAAACTTTAGGGACTAAATAGGAGCTCGTATTTTTTTTTAACAGACGTTAGAGGTATGACGGGCAAAGGACTTTAATGGTTGATCGTAGATAGTTTAAGGATGATATTGGGGGAAAATATTTTTTGGGGACCATAACGTGTCAATGCTTAAACTTTAAGAACCAAATAAGCGATTTTTCCAAGATGATAATGAAAATATATTATGTAGGAAAAAATTCGTTGTCATATAGAGTTGTAGTATAAGGATGGGGGGCCAGGTTTTATCTTATACAGTTTGTATTAACAGCTGGTGGTGGACAGCGACAATCGACAGTGAAAGCTAGACTGGAGATGATATTCGAAGGGAGAAAATCTACTGTGCTTTATAGGGTTAGAGGAAGTGAGAAAAAAATTTGATTAGGGATATGGGAATATATTTGAAAAAGAAGAAAAATTAAAATCTACAAAATAGGACTTATCAAATTTGTGTTTCTTTTAAAGTCCCTTAGTGAGACGTCACATCATTTCACTAAGGGCCTTCCAATAAAAAAAACTTAGTGAAATCACGTTATTTTACCAGTGTATTTGTATATATATATATATATTATCCAGTTATGCCAAGTTTTTGAAGTTATTTTGATAAAATTATTTGCATTTTTTATCTTCATAGCATTGACAAATTAGCTTGTTCGTTTCATCCGTAACATCTTTCACGATGTTTTCTTGGAAATATTTTAAAACATTATAAAAGAAAATATTACAATATATGTTACCATAATTTTTTTTATTATTATAAGAGAGATCTATACATTAATAAAAAAAGAATGAAAGATTAAATACAAACAATCCAAACTATTTTTTTCATCTAATCTACCGATATATAGCTTTGTCAACAACTTATTATATATATCAAGCCATTTTCCCTTCACGAACCCGACCTAAAATTCAAGGAATCGATTATTAAGTTGTTACATAATACTATTAGGATTTATTTATCGATTTCAAAACATAATATTGTTAGAACTAAAACAGATTCATCCCCCTAACGGGAATGCGAAATTTGCTTAACAGCGTATTAAAACAGTGGTTACAGAATTTAAACTGTGCAAACAAGGCAAGGCATGTCTTAGCAATTTATCCTTTAAGGAGCACTTCTACAAATAAGATGCTTCCACTTTTTTATGCCTCTCCCATGTGGAATTCAAACACTACCTTTTAAGATGTCAATCTTGAAAAACTAATTTCTCATTCATACCACTTCAATTCCATTAATTATTTTCAATCATTTCCTTTTAAAGATGCCAATATTGAAAAACTAACTTATCATTCATACCACTTCAATTTCATTAATTATTTCCAACATAAGTATCTCCTCCAAATTGCCAAACAACCTCGCATTACGTCAATACCAAATAGCATAAGTTGCAAAATATGTAAATTTAGCCTTTGTTGACCAGTTAACTTCCGTATATTCTCCAAAATGACCTCCCCCAATATATATCAGCACCAATAGTAGGTTCATGCTAGGGGTTGTTATACTATGCATCCAAGTACACCACACGAGGTGTACCCTGTCCCCAAAAAAAAAAAAATATCGCACGTATCCCACTCTCATCTAATGCATATGAAATGCATGCGCCCACTAACATATTTATCTAAAATATAAGGCACATAATGTGATAAAAGTGGGCACATTTAATGGTAAGACTAGGCACACATAGTGATAAAAGTGGACACATCTATTAATAAAACTAGGCACACAAAGTGATAAAAGTGAGCACATCCAATAATAAAATTAGGCACGCAATATTATAACCTACTAAACTTGCAAATGACACAAAAATGGACCATAAAATCTAAAAATAAAACTAAACATATTCATTTAAAAAATGCAAAAAATATCCAAAAGAAAAAACAAAGTGTAGATACACTAACAGCAAAATTAGGCACACTCTTCAAAAAGTAGGCACACTTAAGAGTAAAAATAAGAACATATGATCCAAGACCTTTGACTTCATGATATAATATCAAAACACCAAAGGGAATATAAGAAAAATACAAAAATGCATATAAACAATCATATACCTATATGAAATAAAAAAGCCGCTGGAACAAACAATATTACTGAAAGCACATTTAGTTTTAAAAGTAGGCACACTCTTTTACAAAATTGGGCACATTCTATTAGGAAATTAGACACACATGTCTATAGAAGTTTGACATCACCTAAAAGCCTCAATAACCCTATTTCCACCATATTGGAACACATATAAGGTACAAAATATAAAAATGGGTACTAAAATAATACAACCACAACAGAAAAATGAACTAAAACTACACAAAAAGAAAGACACTTGAATACTACAAATCAGATTAAAGGTATAATTAGTTACAAAATTGAGCACACTTAGAACAAAAACTAGACACAATTAATTATAAAAAAAGGCATCCCTGTATACAGAAATTAGCAACCATTTAAAGTATCACAACATATTTCCTTACAATAATATTTTAACAAAATAACATCTTCAAGTAATATAATTATAAAATCTACATAATTTTATGAATGTTTCCGAACTGCTTGAAGGTTCCGCATCGTTAGAGTTGTAAATTCCTAAACTAAGTTGACATTCACTACTTGGAGCATTCAAAGCCTTCCCCAAATCTTCATTAGTAACTGACAATTGGACAACAATTGTAATCCTTAATGCACACGTCAAAGTACTCCTCCTCTTCCCTCTTGCTTGATTGCACTTTATCTCGACAATACTCTTCTTCCTAACATTACATACTCCTTTTGTACGCCTTCTAACTAGATCTTTAATACCGAAATTATACAACTTGTTCAACCAACAGTCATTATAGCACCCAAGCTTATCTATCAAACTGCAAAACAAGAAACTATTACACATATTAATAAATTGAAAGCACATATACCTATAACGTTAGCACACTCCTTTATACAATTAGGTACACATAGTCATAAAAGTATGAACAAACTGTAATAAAAGTGGGCACACAGATCAAAAAAATGCAGGCACACACGTATGAAAAAATGTACATAATTTAGGCACACTCTGTTTATAAAGTGGGTATAAATGGTTATAAAGTTAGGCGCCCAAGCTTATAAATTAGGCACGCAGATCAATCAACTTAAAGCACATGTACCTGTAATGTTAGGCACACTAAAATTAGGCATATAAATTCATAAAAGTATGTACAAACTGTTATAAAAGTAGGCACACAGATCAGAAAAATGCAGGCACACACTCGTGAAGATGTGTATAACATAGGCACACTCTGTTTATATAGTGGGCACAAATGCTTATAAAGTTAAACTTACAAACTTATAAATTAGGCACACAGGTCAATAAACTGAAAGCACACATACATGTGCTAGGCACACTCCTTTATACAATTAGGCATACATAGTCATAAAAGTATGCACAAACTGTTATAAAAGTAGGCACACAAATTAGAAAAATGCAAGCCCACATACTTGGAAAGATGTATATAACCTAGACACACTTTGTTTATAAAGTAGGTACGGATTGTTATAAAGCTAAGCGCACAAACTTATAAAATTAGGCACACATATCAACAAACTAAGTGCGCATACTTGTAAAAAAGGCAGGCACATTCCATTATTAAACTAGGCATATATAGTTATAAAAGTAGGCACACTTTTTACAAAAAATGGGCATTCATCTCAAGTTAGTATGGACTACCTCCTGCAATGAAACTCGAATTCAGATACAGTATCTATGTCCTTCAATACATGGTTAAACAACTTGACAAAGTCTTGTTTGCGCCTTAGCCCCATAATATGCTTCTTTGAATTGCGTACAAATAGTTGTAAAAGTAAGCACACTATCTATAAGAGTAGGCACACCCTAAATTTAACAACTAAACTACAAAAATACATACATAAAATCATATATAAGTTTAAAAAACACAACATTTCTTTACATTAAAATAAAAACAAAACATATAAAATAGAAAATTAACATTATACTTATGCAAAAAAGTATTCACACTCTTTTCAAAATTAGGCACGCACAGTTTAAAAATTAGGCACAATGGCTTACAAAAGCTGGCACACTACCTATTGCAACATAAATATGTAATACAAATAAAATAAAACAATTCTAACTAAAAATAAATTAACATTCGATTAAAAGTACAATAAACATTGCATTGCAACAACAAAAATGACTACAAATATAAACAAAACAAAAAATATCAATATTACACTTATGCGTAAAATTAGGCATATTCTGTTTCAAAAGTAGGCACATAGTTTAAAAATTAGGCACAATTGCTTATAAAATTAGGCACACTAACTACTGCATTTCAAATACGCAGTACAAATAAAATGAAATGGACTCAACCATATTAAAATTGAAATACGCTTGAAAGAAATAAATATTACATTAAAACTAGCGAAAAAGTCTAGAAAATAGAAACATAACAAAAATTAAAAAATTTACGCTGATCATGAAACAAAGGCACACTTAATGCAAAATTTGGCCCACTCATGTATCAAATTGGGCACACTTTGTAATCAAACTGGAGACACATATGTGCAGCAGCATAACTTCTCAAAAACAACCACAAATTGAACAAAAAAAAGACAATATCTTACATGAAATTCCTTCCACTTTATCTTCACAATTGCGAAGTGTTTGAGGACCACAATTCCTATCCTCCATACTTAAAACACAGCACACACGTATTCACTAAAATAAAGAACTATAAAACAACAAAGCAAACCGAAAAATAAGCAATATATTACCTATAAGATCTTCTTCAACAAATTCTAGCAGTATTGAAACAATATCTTTGCACGAAGAAAGATTTAAAACATTATAATTGACCTCATCCACATTAACAACCGGCGCGTATTAGTTTCTTCACAATTCTCCATAGATTACACAATATTGCAGACGATAACGATGAATAATTGAATGAAATCATACAAAACCTGGTGAAATCGAGCAATCTGAGTAGTGTAGGATCGTAAGGGGAGAAGAAGATCGCGGAAAGAAAGAAAAAATACGTTTGAAAATAGAAGTTCGGAAAAGAATAAGGTGTGTGAATTTGAAAGATTTTGTTTATAATAAAATAATTAAATCACTTATTAAAACAATGTCGTTTTTTTCGAATAAGCCAATTCATTTGGAATCCCTCGGATCCACTTTTTTCCTATTCAAAGATCCTTGGCCCTAGGTAAACTATACAGATGGGTTGGTTTGAATTCAATTTGACTTATTTTCGAAATTATCACTGATAAGTGAATACACCTTACATACTGTGTATTTGGATAAAAGCTATAAATATAAATTGCGCATGCCACCGGAATTATTACAATGATTAAAGGTGCACACTGGTGAACTATGTGCATTTTCTCCTTGTGTCTTTCTTCATTGATATAATAAAATTATTGCATCAATGTCCTTGCATTTCTTAGTAAAATCTTATTGGATACAAGTTTATGAATTAGAGTATATAAAGAGATTGGATTTTATACAATAAAACAAGATTTGTTCTTTTCCTTTAAATTTGTTTTATCTTCTTTGGTAGAATAAAATTATTGCATATACCTTGTATTCTTATAGTAAAAGATAATCTATAAATATTTTTAATATTCTTTTAAAACAATATTTTAATATGTTTTTTTTTTTTTTTGGGAAAAGATTTTCCCAGAAGATCAAGTTCAGAAGCAGCTGTTTCTATCGAAAATTACGGACAAAGTTCATCGGAACTATGCACAATAATTAGTTTGTCTTTATTAGAAGAATAATTGATTGAATAGATGAAAAGCAAAACTTGCAGAAACTGTTTTTAAAAAAAAAAAATTTGATGAAAAGTCCATTTGGATTAAATTTTATTTTGATAAAAAGGGAGCTTTTTTATTTGGATCGCGTAAAAAGTATATTATTTGTGAGAAAATATATGAAATTTAAAGTAAAAAAATAAAAAGATTTTATTTCTAAACTCAATCTTAAAGTGTAAGAGATTTGAATTTTATTTTGATAAAAGAAGAGCATTTTTATTTGTGAAAAATTAGGTAGCGTAAAAGATAAATTATTTGTGAAAAAAGATATGAGACTCAAAGTAAAAAAAATAAAAAAGATTTTTATTTCTAAACTCAATATAAAGTGTAAGAGGAATAATAATAATAAATTAAAGGCTTAAGTCGAAAATCTCCTAAATTTTATAGGTTGAGCTATATTTTATAATAATTTTATTAATATAAATTTTATAAAATTTAAGAGGAGGTTACTCTTAAAAGAAATGTACTAAAAAGGATGTATTAGACGATTTTAAGTAAAATTTTAGATAATATGCTAACTAAAGATAAAACTTTTTATTTCCCCGAAAAATCTTTTAAAGTTGAAATAGTTTGCCATTAATGGTGTGAACTCGTTAAAAATTGAATTAGATTTGTTAGTTGCGTATATGAAAGTTGGAAATATTTTGGGGCATATTTTTATCGTATTGAAGTACCATAAAAAGTCAAGAATATAAACAATAAACTTATAGTCTAAATCTTAAGTAGCCAAACTATTTGAAGATATACAATCAACGAACTACTAGAAGATATACAATCAACAAATTACTAGAAAATAGGAAAGATATACAATACAAATATATAAGGTAAATGGTCTAATAAATTTAGAGAGAATCAAGATGGTTAGGAGATAATCTAATCTGAGTTTCGGACAGTCTGATTTGGTGGAGGCCTTGTAGGCGAGGAATTTCACATTTTAATACCAAATATCTTTGACAGTATATGAATTCCTTGTTTTTAATGAAAACACTAATAATAAAATTAAGAAAAATATATAAAAATAAATGTAAACTCATCTCCAATTCATTAAAGTTTCTTTTTTTTTTTTTTTTTCAATTTTATTCGCTTTTTAATTTGTCATTATTTTCTTTCAATTCTTTAGTGGAAGAACCACGTTCTCAGGCAAGGATGGTCCACCAACTCTATCAGAACATAAGTTTTTTGCGTAAGATGTATTTCAGTGGTATCTGAAGGTGAAATTGGAGATAGCCACCATTGTAGTTAAAGGTAAGTTATGTAGTTGTTATATATATATATGTGTGTATTTATCCATGATTAGTGAAAAATTTAGATATGATATTCTAATAATCATTTAAAAATTACTATGGTAATTTGGATTTTGTGGCACTTACTTATGGCACTTATTATATATGCCACTAATTTTTTGCAATTATTGTAACATGTATATTTTAATGGCACTTTTTAGAAAGTGCCACAAATTTTGTAATACTTTTTAAGTATCACATAAAATGCCATAAAATTATGGCAATATAAGAAAAGCCTTGAAAATATACCACAAACTCAAACACTACAAATAATATAATGCCATTTAAATATGACACAAATTCAAATGCCACAGAAAATGCCACTAAAATGTAGCACAAACTCAAATATTAAAAACAATGCCACACAAAGATATTACACAAATTTTCAAAGGCCACTAATTAACACATACATACACACATATATAACTAAATTTTACGTTGAAGTTACAGTTTAATAATATTTAGTTTATAAGTTTATGTTATAATATTCATTCAAATAGAAAATACTTAGAAGAACTTAAAGTATTTTTTTATAAATACTGACGTTTTAAATAAAATATCAACTATTTTTTACAAAAAAAAAAAAAAAAGACTAAGGTTCATGTGTTATTCAAATTTATATAAAAACAAATGTTTTAGATATAAAATAAGAAGAGAATATAATAATATTTTGCATGTTATACGTCTTAAATTTGGCATGACAATTTTGTGATCTCTCTCAAAATTATTAAAAGATTAATAATTATATTAGTGGTAGTTTTTTGAAAAATATTTTTTACATTTATGAAATCTATAACATATCAGTATTTAAGTGAAATAAGAGAGAAAAATTATTAACTTGTAAATTATTCTTAAGATAGAAAAGTTGCATATGTTTTACAGAAAATCTATAAAATGTAAGAAATTTAGTATTTATATGAAAATTTTATTTTTCATTATTTAGTAAAGGCAAGTTCTTAAATAAAATATGCTATAAATAATCAATTTAGTTAAATTTTAGTTTATTAATATACAATATAAATAAAATCTAATGAGAGATTATAACAAATGTGCATGTGGTGAACTGATTGAAGCACTTATGATGGGAAGAGAAGTTGTGTGTTTGAATTTTACCTACTACAAATAATAAAAAGTAGCTAATATTTAGGCCTGAATAATGGTATCCTATTTAATTTTGATTGGGATTCCAATTTTTTTAGTAAAATAAAATTTATTAAATTTAATTTCATTTAATCTGATTAAAATACTTTTATGGCATTTATCAAAAAGCGCTACAAAAAATATCATATTTTTCTATATATTTGTGGCATTATATAATTGCAACAAGTTGTGCCGCCAATATATTTGTGCATTTATGAAGTGTTATAAAAAAAACAACACCATTTTCGATGACATTTTCATGAAGTATCGCATATGTGTTACAAATAAACTTTCGTGACACTTAAATAACTTTTGGTGATACTTATTGTATGCTACCAAAGCCCAATTTTAGCATAGTAAATAATCATCGTATCATAAGAATCAAGGTGCATTGCAAGAAATTCATATAACCATAAAAAAGCATTGAACCAAACCATATTCAATTTCTTCTTTAAAAACAACCATTTTAAATTCTTAAAGAATTAATTCCAAAAAAGTAGCCATAAATTTGTGGAATTGTCAATTAAGGGATCATTCTTTTCTAATTATCAATTGAGGGTCAATTTAGGGTAAAAGTATAATTTTTTAAAACTCATAATTTAATTTTCATATCAAGTTCACCTCCAATTTTTTAAAATCTTTTTAAATTTCTTAATCAATTTCACCCTCCAACTTTTTCATCTTTATTCATTATATTTCACACAGTCAACCTATATATTTTTATATTATTCTATTTATATGAGTCATTATTTAATATTGTTGTTCAACAACCACTCTGAACTCTTTATTTATTTTTTTACATCAATTTTCATTTTCTTGTTCACACTACCTATAACTTTTTCCCAATATGCTGCTATTTTTTCTATATTCTTCCGCACTCTTGTCCTCTTTTGATCGAATTGAAGTAACAAGAAGAGAGAGAGAGAGAGAGAGAGAGAGAGAGAGAGAGAGAGAGAGAGAGAGAGAGAGAGAGAGAGAGGAGGCAACTACGGTGTACGAACAATGATGGAAAGGAAGCAGTTTGATTACAATTCTTTTTTACAAGTCTAGTATATCTATGGAAACAAAATAATATTAAAATATATGAATTAAGTTACTGTGAAATATAATGAAGAAATATAATCACAATTTGATCTTTTTCTTGTAGTAATTAAGAGATATTTTTGAAATTATGAATTAAAATTCCTTAAATTTTAAGAATATAAAAATATTATGAATTACTTATAAAAAATATTAGAAACATGAATAACTAAATGCTTATAAAATTTTTGGAGTTAAACTTTAAAATCATCTCCCATGTCTTCTAGTAGTATTTATTTTCATTTATAAATAGGAAAAATGGTTAAAATAGTCCCTAAAGTTACGTTCTCAAGATAATTTAATCTCTAAAGTTTCTTTTAGCTATTAAAATTTTCAATAATTTTATGATCATTGAATTAGATACTTAGTCATTTTTTAAAAAGTTTTTCAGTAAATATACTTTACATTAAATTATTTTAAGAGTCATTTTGTCTTTAAAATAACTCACGTAAAATCTGAATTAGTTAATTAGAAAATATATTAGAAAGAGTCGAGTATTTAATTAAGAGAAGCACATGAAATTATTAAAGACGTTGATAACTAAAAATAAAATTTGGGACCAAATCATATAGAGACCATTTTGGCTAGTTAATAAATAGGAGGAAAAAAACAAAAGAATTCGTGACAATCACGCCAGCTCCGAGTCCGACCCGACCAATCATAGTTCATATCAAGGGCCGCATAGAAAAAACAGCCACAAAGCAGCTAGCCAATTTCTTCCTAACTGAATGTTCCGGTGGGCCCAATTTCTGCCCCAAAGCAAAGCAAAGAAAAGCCAGGCCTATCTCCACCGTACACGTCACATCAAACAAACTTTCTCGCATCATATTATAAGTGTAACCTAGACTGTAACGTCACGATAAACTCCGCACACATCGGAAAACAGGAATGCTTTATAAATAATCTTGTGATTAAATATTATTTTAGTCCTAATATATTTATTTTTTATTTAAATTTAATTTTTTTTTAATTTTCAAATAATTTATAAATAATTATTTAGGTTTTTTAAACAAATTTTGATAATTTTAATACAATCAATAATTTCTCTCTATTTATATTAAAATAAAAAATATAAAAATGGAAGTTCATCTAATTTTAATAATTAAAAAATAAAAGTTCTTTTTACTTGAATTATATAAATTTTATTTTTTATTTTAATATAACTAAAAAATGTTGTTGAACATTGGTTTATATTGTTAGAATTTGTCTAAAAATTACTGATAAATTATTTAAAAGTTAAAAAAGATAAAAATTTTGATTATGCTTAAATTTGGATAAAGTAAATATATAGAGGACTAAAAGGAAACTTCACTCTAATCTTGTTCTATATATAAATGAGGGACCAACTCAACTCCCATAATCTCCAAATATCTTTCTATAATAATCGGACACCACCACAATCATCATGACTCGACGCGTCACCGGTGCTTTGCTCCTCCTAGTGTTTTCGATCCTCGCCGTCGACGCTGAGGCTCGAAGCTTTTTGAAATTGCCGTCGGAAGTTTCCGACTTTCTTCATCCGGAGGAAAGCAACGGTGGTGGCGATGATGATGCTGCTGGTACTAGATGGGCTGTCCTGATTGCCGGATCCAACGGTTACTGGAATTACCGACATCAGGTGAATCAATCATCATAGGCATAGCTGCGTTTTTTCTTCTCCGAGTTTTACTTCCTTTAGTTCTTGATATACTTCAATTATTTGGAAAGTGTAAATTATTTTTGTGCGTCTCCTGTAGCTCAAGAATCTCTTATGATGATGAGATTGGCGGAAAGAAACTGCGGAACCGAGTTGTCATGTTTTAGATTTCAATTTCGTTGTTTATGTGTCCAACTGTTTGAGAATCATATTTTTGTTTGTTTTGCGGATTCGGTTTTTGAGTTCTTTGGATGGAGCTCCTTGTAGAAAAGTTGATGCACAGCTCTAAAATTCGATTGATTATCTCACTTTTTTTTTGTTAGTTCTTCTATTACTGGTATTTCATTGTTGCTAAAATTGGAGAAACATGAATAAAAAATTTAGGCTAAAAGATATGGTTTTAAGAGATTTTTTGTCTGTTTTTCTCTAATTATTATTTTTATATTCAGCTGAGGAGTCAATAATTAATCTGTGGCTTTGTTTGCTTTTTGTTGGTTCCCCTTTGGAGGAGTGTCTATAAAGGCATAGTTTTCTTTCCTTGTTTGCCAAATATTACTAGAATTATGGTATGACGTAGGAGTTTAGCTTTCAAAATTTTATGAATACTACTACTATAGTAGAGAGGGACTCTGCTGTTGAATTCTATAGTTCAGTTTTAAATGTGCAACGGGGTATTTCTATTTTCTTGAAAAAATCTACAGAAAAGAAAAGAAAAATCAAACAAGGACGAATTCTGAATATAATTCTACATACAGAAGAGAAAAAGTGAACAAGTACTTAACTATGTGCTTGTATTTTTGAACTGATTCAACCATCCTAGAACATATAAGCTACTATTAACTATTTAGCTGAAGTAATTGCAGAAATTATCATGTTGCTCTCATGTAAGATATGTAAGATATCAGTTTTTGCTATGTTAGTGAGAAATGATTGTTCCAGTAGAAGAAGTTGTCAAAAGTGGACCAACAGCAAGGAACTTTTAATCTGTGTATAGCTTTGCAGTAGTTCCTTTAGCTTTCGCCATGGTTCTGTAGATCAATAATGGATTACTGGACTCTATCACTGGTTTCTGTCTCTACATTATTTCAAGAAATGTAAAATATTTTTCCACGATATGGTATATATACTTTTGTGGATTTTAACACCTTCATCGATCTCTTGTTAATAGGCTGATGTATGCCATGCTTATCAAATTCTCAAGCGAGGTGGTCTCAAAGATGAAAATATTATTGTCTTCATGTATGATGATATTGCATTTAATGAAGAGAATCCTCGGCCTGGAGTGATCATAAATAGTCCTCATGGTTCTGATGTTTACAAAGGAGTCCCAAAGGTTTGCTTCTGACTCAGGCTTCAGTAGCTTGTAAGATCTTGTAACGGTACTTATTCTTTCATCTTGTGCCTTTCTACCACAGGACTACACTGGGGATGACGTCAATGCTCACAACTTTTATGCGGTTATCCTCGGGAATAAAACTGCTCTTACTGGAGGCAGTGGGAAGGTTGTAAATAGTGGTCCAAATGATCACATATTTATATATTATACAGATCATGGTGGTCCTGGAGTGCTTGGTTAGTACTTTGTAGCTTCTTTTCTGGTTTGCAGTTTATTGATCCTTTATTATCTTTTCAAAGATTAGTTTTTATTTTGTGCTACAAGGTGCATTTGCATTTATTGGCTTTTAGTTGGGATATTTCTTTTATGAATCAGTAACAGTTATAGTTCAATGAATTGATGTCCCTCAAAGAAGTAAAACAATATCTGCAACATTCTTTTAACTTTCAATTTTTTTTGTACAGTAATTCATCTTCTCCTTCTTGGGCAACTTTGGAATATGTTGAAAATAACTTTGCTATTTTTATGAATTCTTGTTTATTAGATATATCGATTTTTCATAGAAATTTTATGCATGAAAATACTAATACTTTCTACATTTGACTTTCTCCGCAGAGTTCCTTGTTTAGCATTATTGCAACGGTTCCTTCTCTTAGTAGCTTTGCAACTGAAATCACCATTGTTTTTCTTTGAGTGTCTGAATATAATGAACTCGCCTCATCTTAGTCATTTGACTGGTTAACATCTGATCAATTCTACATATATGTTTGTATGTTTAGTTTCATATGTCTGTATGGTGGGTTTTTCAAGTGGATTATGTTGAATGTTGTGGAGGCTGAAGAAATATGAAGTGATATATATATATATATATATAATCAGTTAGATACTGGCAAATGATTTATATGCTAAGACTGCATTTTTGGGATCCAAGAGGATTAATTTATTATATTTTACCTCTATCAGGAATGCCATCAGGTCCATACCTCTATGCTAATGATTTGAATGACGTCTTGAAAAAGAAACATGCTTCTGGGACATATAAAAGCTTGGTATGTTTCGCCTAACTTTCTTTTTTTGAATGACCCAGCATAAAGGGGAAAAGATTGAATGTTTATTTTGATTCAAGATTTTGAGGGCTATGTTTACCATAACAGGTATTCTACTTAGAAGCTTGTGAATCAGGAAGTATTTTTGAGGGCCTTTTGCCTGAAGGTTTAAATATCTATGCTACCACAGCATCAAATGCAGAGGAGAGTAGCTGGGGTACCTATTGTCCTGGAGAGCATCCTAGCCCTCCCCCAGAATATGAAACTTGTTTGGGTGACTTGTATAGTGTTGCTTGGATGGAGGACAGGTATTCTTAGCTTCTCTTATATTTCAGTAGTACTGAGGGATTGAGACGAGTAGTTCAGTGAAAGCTTTACTCTGCCAATATGACAAAGTATAACAATGTTTATGGAATGTTGATTTTAAGTTCTGTTGACATATTCTTCAGTGGACTTTTAGAGGTGTTAATGCAGTTGCATGATTATCCAAACTGTCACTTCGTCATTATTGTAGGATTTTGATCAAAAGAAGCAGTTGTTGCTGATTTATTTCATGAACTTCTCTGTTATCATTTTATGCTTCCTTTTTGGCCAATAATGATTTATCTTCTATATATCTTGACAGTGAAGTACACAATCTGCGGACTGAAACGCTGAAGCAACAATATCAATTAGTAAGAGCTTGTGCTAATTGTGAACTTATGTTGAATGATTAAAATAAAGCTGAAATTGTGCAACTTGTGCAAGTTTATTTAATGTGTTTTACAAGCCTAGCTGAAATTATTTCCGGGATGGACCTGTTGTGTGCTTGGTGAATTAGTTAGAACCTCTTTCTGATTTGTGAATTGTAAAATTTGCAGGTGAAACAGAGAACTGCAAATGGAAACTCAGCTTATGGCTCCCATGTAATGCAATATGGTGACCTAGAGCAGAACAAGGATGATCTTTTCATTTACATGGGTTCAAACCCTGCAAATGAAAATTTCACTTTTGTGGATACCAATTCACTGTTTATGCCTACAAAAGCTGTCAACCAGCGGGATGCTGATCTTGTGCATTTCTGGGACAAGGTAATAATACCTTCTAATCATGTCGAATCAGTGCTTTAATAATCTAACTAAGAAGTTGTATATGAGGTTTTCATTTTAGGTGAAGTTTTAAATTCAATTCATTGGATAGGTTAGAGATATTTTAAAATCTAGATGATGCGAAGAACCTGAAACCTTTTGGCTTGTGTGTTTGGGTTATAAGACTGGAATCAGGAAGTATCGGAGACTGTTCTATTAGCACTGAGATTAATTCTATCCCCTTTCAGTGGAATCATTATTTGTAGAGAGAGGAAAAAAAAAAAGAAAATAGCTATAGGACATTATACTGGCATGATATCATTTAGAATATGGACTATCTGGTCAGGTAAGTAACTGTCTAGTGTTTTTGTAGGAGATTTTTGAGCTTTATAATATAAATTTCTTTTTTTTAACATGCCGAGTTTCTTGCTTCTCAAACTACTGGCAGTATCGCAAAGCTCCTGAAGGTTCACCGAGAAAACTTGAAGCTCAAAAGCAGGTTGTAGAAGCCATGTCATACAGGATGCACATAGACAACAGTATGAAATTGTTTGGTAAACTTTTATTTGGAATTCATGAAGGTCCTAAAGTGCTGAATAGTGTCAGACCTGCTGGCCAGCCTCTTGTTGATGATTGGAACTGCCTTAAATCCTCGGTACACATATAATTTTATATGTTATATGAACAGATTACTAGCTTTTACTCGTTTAGAATATCTGAAGATAGGCTATACATGGTGCACATTCTTTTAAGTGGAGCAAGTTTCTACCAAGTGTCTATATTTGAGAAATCGGTGTTCTCCCATCATTATGCAGGTTAGAACATTTGAGACCTATTGTGGCTCGATATCACAATATGGAATGAAACACATGCGCGCATTTGCCAATATATGCAATGCTGGAATCCAGAGGGAACAGATGAGCGAGGCAGCAAAACAAGCTTGTGCCAGCGTTCCATCCAATCCTTGGAGTGCTCTTCGCAAGGGATTCAGTGCTTGATTGGCTGGCGATTTCAAAGCCAACTAAATGGAATTTAACTTCCTTGATTTCTGTTGTCTTGTAAATAACTGCAATGCTATATATGCTTGTATGAATGCCTCTCTCAGTGTAAATAAACTCAGAAGCATAATGTTGTCGTTATCCAGGTTGGATTCTCATAATGATATTAGCATTGTTGTTGTGGTGTTGTATTTATGAACTTGTAACCAAAATAGCATTCTTGTATGATTTTTTCTTTTTGTGTTTGATCTGCATATTGTGAGTGGTGGAAGGGGAAGGGGGCAGTGGCGGTGGCTATGGAATGGTGTTTCTACAGGGTGGGGTAGTGCTAGTGGGGAGAGAGAGAGAGAAGTGGAAATTGTTCATTTTGGGCCCAAATTATTGGTCAATGAAGTTTGACGATTAGAAATCTAATAAAGGATTTAATTGGAACAGATTTATATTTTGAGAGGTCTCTTGAACAACTTCGTAATTTAAGTCTTGAGATAATCAATTAATACAAAGTCCTATTTTGAAAGATGAATTTTGAAATTTACTCTTATTTATTTTTATTTTTTATAATTCAGAAACTGAAATAAAGTCATTTACGGTCAAATCGTGGTAATTTTTTTTTTTTTTTTTGAATTTCGTAAATATTAAATAATTGGGAAAGATTATATGGGTTCAATATTAAAAAATTGCAATAAATTCAAATTAAAAGTTCAATCCTTGTAGAGGGGTTGGGATTTCCTGTATCACTTTGTGTACCACCCTCTGTACCACTACCTTCGGTCGGAAATATAAGTCATTTTAGCTAAAATTGAATGGTCAAAATTATAAGTCATTTTGCACATTTTAATGTGTATTTATTATCTATTTTCTAATTATACCTTCTTTGATTTATTTATTGTCTCCCATTCCTCTCTTTATTTATTAAGAGTAAAATAAATATGCTACATAAAAGTTTGCATTCTTTTCTTAATCCTTAATTCGTGTGCAAAATCCAAAAGGACTTATATTCTTTACCAAAAGTAATAATAAAACTTAATAAATAAAAGGTAAACCTTAAAGGAAAGAGATAAATCCTAAAGGAAAAATATGTTATTAAAAAAAAATGATACATAGAGTGGTATACAATCTAGTATAGAGTATCCTTTGTCCAAGTAGAGCCTTCATTTAAATTGTGACTCGAATCTTCTGTACCACCCTATGTATTTCTTACTAAGAAAAAATAGATTATAAATGCAAATAGTACACAACGATCTTGGGCCATTAAATTGAGATGTTTATGTCGGTCGGTAGTATTATGTGATTGGCTACCATTTTTTTTTTTAACTTTTTTTATTTGTTAAGAAAATTTAACAAATTTTGTAATGACAAGTATCAAAATTACCAAAAATATATTCCTATTCTAAACTCAATAGCTACTGATGAACACTTTGTTGAATCCAAAGGATGTCTACAATTCCCCTACAATAAACTAAAAAATATAGGGAATTTATAAATTTTTTGATAAAATTACGAAAAATTTTATTTCAACCAAATAACTATCTCTACCCTCTTTCTTTCTAACTTTACTTGAAGATTATTAAAGATTTATGAATGTTTAGACGTTAAAAATTGATAATTTTGAAGATTTTGTACTAGAAAACACCAATTTTGAAGTAAAAAAACTCAAAAAAATGCTAAAAAATTGAACGGAAGCAACTGACACACCAGCTACAATATTTTCACCCTTTTTAAAAAATATGTAAGGGTTAGTTATGTATTATATTAATTTTTTTTCATATGATTATTTTTATATTCATTTTTCATATTTAATATGATTATATTATTAATTGTGTTAGTTATTTATGTTAAAGTTAGCGTTTATCTTTTTTACATTATAATTAATTGTTTAATTGTGATTATAATTAATATGTTTTAATTGTTTAATTTTTATTATAATTAATATATTTAGTTTCACATCATGATTATTTTTTATGTTCTTAATTAACAAGTTACTATGTTAATGAAGTTATAAATATGTTGTTATGTTACTTAGTTTTATTTTAATTTAAAATATGAATTGTTTATATTTTTTATGTTTTAATATTGTGTAGGAAGATAATGTATTAGATTCCGAAGAAATTGAGGATATTTTATAAATGGAGGATTTCGTAGACCACTGATATTTCTTTCAAACGGATCGTGAATTTAATTCGAAAGACGATTTGATTGCTTAGGTAAAAAAACGAGCAAAGACAGTTAACAGATATGTGACGACTACGCATCGTTTTACTAAAAAGGATTTAGGGTTTAGGCTGTGCATTTATATTGGTTGATATCAGGAGAAGGCAAAAAAAGTAAGGCTATATAGAATGATGAAGAAGTAGAACAAGTTCATGTAAAATGTACGGTCCGTATGGAACTAATAAATGTAATTTTCCATTTAAATTAAAAAGCGAGGAAGATGTTAGCAGAGCGCATTGGAAATTATATGTAAAAGATTGAAGGCACAATCATCAAATTGGTGTCTATCATCAGGGTTACTATTAGATGGCAAGGCTTACGGAGGAGGAGTTCAAGCTGAGCCAAACAATTGAGTAGGTATCATGTGGCACCTCGTTTTATAATGGTAAATTTACGAGAGAATAATATGGATAATACTGCAAATTATGTTATAGTATTGTTGTGTTGTATAGCTTAACTTAATTCTCTTAGACTCAATATGATATTATATATGTTTTTTAATTTAATAATCAATTTATATAATTTTTTGCAGTTCTCGAACTATATATAATGCTCGGGCAAAGATTAAGAAGGATAGAATGCATGACGCAATATAGTGGAGAAGTGCTCCACATGTGTTCCAATATTAGATATACGTGCTTTTGGAGGAATTGTGACGAGAGCACAGTGCTTAGCAATATAGTAGTTGCACATCCGACATCCATTCAGATGTTGAAGACGTGACCTTATACACTTAATAAATGGAGCACTTCTCATGTTAGTTAATTTTCTATAGCGATATATTATTTAAAATATGTTGAGCGTTTGTTATAGGTAATTTAAAATTATGTTATATATTATTTAAAATTAAAATGTATTAGTTAATTTTATTAGTATTTTAATAAAGTTAATTATAATTTTTTTATGTATTCATTTTTGTTAAGTTTAGAATTTATTATTTTACTTAGATACAATATGTCATACTTGAGGCAGTCGGGATGACACCTACTGGAAAGAATTTCTATACAGCTACTGTGCTCATGCGTAATGACCAAGTTGCTACATATAAATGGGTACTACAACAGCTTAAGAAATTATATTTCAAAATTCCCTAACCGGTAATGGTCATTACCAATAAGGAAACAGGTTTGATGCCAGTGATATCTGTAGTGTTCAATAAATCATACCATATGTTGTGCTGAAGACATATTGAAAAGAATATGGAGGGGAAATTAATTCTGGTGATTAGTAAGGAAGCAGTTGAAAAGTTTGTACTGACAACTTGGAGAAAATTAGTGAACTGGCACGAGCCAAATGATTGTGCAAAGAAATTGAAAAAATTGAATACTAACTGGAGCGACATAGAGTGGTTCTTGTTATATTTGTATGATGAATGATTGAACACATATACATATAAATTTATGAAAGTGTAGACTAGAACAATTATACATTTTGGGTCCAAGAACACGAATAGGGTTGAGTTTGAACACTCAGTATCGAAGATGTTCCTTCAATGTACCAGGTATGTGTAGTACTTATCCCCCAACATCCTGCAAGTACTACGATATTGTCGTATACATTTGTTGGTGGCCCTCTACAAAAGTTTGTTATCGGTCATTTGGCAAATCATGAATACTTTCTTAGGGTAAGTGATTTATTTTAATTGATTTAATTAATCAATAGTTCTAAGTCTATATATTGGTTTCGTTTGAAGTAATTACTAATAAATATATTATTTTTCTTTACAGTTACATTTGCAGGAAGACTTTATGATGACCCCTATAAATTTATTGTGGGAGTGACATAATCATCAGGATGTACGTGACTATTTGATCCATAACAATCACGGTTCAAAGAGTGGGCTCAAATGTGTGCCTAAATGTATCCCCCTTCACAACCTATTGATGAGGGTATTATCAATTGATTGTCATCTCTTTTTAATTTATTCATGATTTTATGTAATTTATTTGTATGCTGTTATATTAATTTAAAATTTATGGAGTTTTTTTTCATTTAGTAATTTTTTGTATGTTGTGATATTGATTGACAGAAATAATATGAATAATAATTGTAATAAACACAACATCATCATACATTTTCAATGTGTAAACCTTCATAAATCTTTAATAATCTTCAAGTAAAATAATAGAGAAGTTAGAGAGAAAGAGAGTAGAGAGAGGTGTTTGGTTGAAATGAAAACTTTCGTGGAATTTTTGTAGTTTTATCGTGGAATTTATAGATCCCAAAATAAAAGAAATATTTCAATAGGATGTTTTGAAAATGACTAAATTGGGGCAAAAGTTTCTCAAACCAAAGATAAAATTTTGATTCTTTACTTTTTAGAAATGCAAAGGTTTTTCCTATTCTAACTCAATTAAACAAAATTGAATACCCTCAAAATTGAAGGAATCAAAACACTCTTAAAGTATGAAAAACTTGAGAAGCTTCAAATAATTCTATTCTCAAGCAAACTCAATTAAGAAGCCATTACAATTTTCTTAAAAACGTCTCGACGTGAATGTCAATATGTAACCATTAATTGCTCAAAAGTTATAGCAATTAAACTAGTTCTTCTTCTTTCTATCAAACTATCCTCGCAGCAAAAGAGTGTCAAGACAATCCACCTTTCTTCTAAACCAACCCCTATTCACCTAAATAGGCACCCACACAAAACTTGAAACTTGAAAGACTAAGCTCTTTGTTTCTAAATACTTCTACACCTTCAATGAGGTATAGCATCACTCTATTTATAGAGGAGAAAAGGTAGGAGAAAATCATAATTAGTTTAAAATAAATCAAATATAAAACAATTTTTAACAAAATAACTCTTATCTTAATTAAGGCAACTAAGAAAATTTGTCAACTGCAAAGTCCTGTTAGCATATGCCCACACCTCATTCTAGCTTTTAAGCCTTTTTTCCTCTATTAAAAGAGAAGGTATTAAAATAGAAAACCCTTCCAAATAAGCCAAAGCATTATAGTTTGTCATAAAAAAAAAACTTTCCTCAAGGTTGTTAAACCCACACAGAGGACCTACTCACCAATTGAAAGAATCTAAGAGGGCGTGAATTAGGTTCTATGACAAAGTTTAAAAACTTTTCAATTAAAACTCTTATTTTACTTTAAGAAAATATTTCTTTTATAAACACATGAAAACAACAAGAACAATAAAAGAATCTTAAAGGTCAAAAGTAATAGCGAAACAACAAGAGTAAAGAAAGGGAGAAGAACACAATGATATATAGAAGTTCAACCTTACCGAATGTCTACATTCACTATCTTTAGTCACACCTAAGGATTTACCAATCTCACACTAACTCCCTTTCTTACAAAGATAGCAGGGAAAACCAATCCATACAACAATGGATTTAGATAGACTCAAGTGGGTTTTACACTTCAACCACTCTCTTCTTACACAACTACAAGGATCACCTCGTACACATGGGTTTTATAAATCCTAACCTCGTTAACACTGATATGATAGAATAAGGGATGAAAAATCAAACTATCTGTGATTGACTATAATCAAATGAAGCACCACAATCTCTTATCACTCTTTTACTCAATAAACATTAATAAAGCTCAAAATAATGAATGATTTGACTCTAGAAAGCTTAGAAAATGTTTAGGAACGAGTGCTTAGTGATTTCTTTTCAAAATGGAGATCTAGTATTTATAGGGAAGTTTCAAATATTCAAAAAGCGGCTAGTTTTAACTTGTTCCCGATAGGCAAAACAAAAGCCCTAAACCAAAAAAAAAAAATTTATGCACCATTTTCGCCCAGATGGGCAAAAATTACCTGTCACTTTTGCCCATCTGGACAAAAGTCCAACTTTCGTCCAGATGGGCGTAAGTGATAGGTAATTTTCGCCCATCTGGGCGAAAATGGTGCAAAAATGAAAAAAAAAATCAATCGATTTCTTACCTCAAAACTAATATTTTCTTCCAAAGATTCTTCAAAGGAATCCATATTTTCTTCAAATCTCGTTTGATGTTGAAAGATGAAGTTTTTTTTAGAGAGATGTTCGAGAGAAAGTTTGTAGAGAGAGAAAGAGTTTAAGTTAAAATAAAATTATTTCGAGTTATCTTTATAGATTTCTGAGTTATCCTTATCGACCCCCTTAAAAGAAAGAATTTTATTAATATATCTTTATCCCCTCATCTCTTTTTTATCTGGCTTCCTTAACTCACTCTATAAATTGGAGCATTGTAATGGTTGTAAAATGATAGAAAATGAATAAGAATTGTATTTTCCACTCTACTCTCGTCTCTTTCCTCCATTTAGTTATATATATATATTGTTATTTTGTTTAAGAATTTCAACAATTTAATAACACGTTATCACTATGAATCTTTACCAAAAACTATTTGAACTTATGTAAAGTGTTTCACAAGTCATTATAATGACTATTTTTTCAAAGAATTTAGCCAATGTGTACGGTGCCTTTAAAGCTTACCGTCAACTCATATAGTATCATGTCTTGTACCATCTTGATCTTGCTCGTAGACTTCTTTTGAGTTATCTCAAGGAAATTAAAAAATATTCATGCAAAGCTATTTGTAACCATTTAATTTTGAGCAGAGGGATTATTAATATTTTGAATGATTCAAAGGTTAGTTTATGTTATTGTTATCCCTATCAAAATCTCTTTTTCAGATTAATTTTTGTTAAACTTAAGTTTTTGACTCTTTATATTCTAAGAAGAAATCATGTATTGAATTTGTATATATTTAGTGTTAAAATTAATTCTGAATATGGTGGTTCCTGAAGATACCACAAGAAAAAGAAAGTTTTAAGGCATAAAAATCTACTTGATTTTTTGTGATATATTTTGAGAGAAAAAAAAATATATATATATATACAATCATCAAAAGATAATTGTTATACAAATACCAATTATAAAGAGTTATATATGTGTTAATATATATCATTATAAATAATTTTGTGACTCTTAAAATTCCGCACAAATCAAAGATATATAAAAGAAAATATTATTGGTGTGTAGTAGAGGAAAAATTTTCCTCCCACATACCTTGGGTAGCTCTAGAAGTGGCAATATCAAATAAAAATATTTTCAAAATTATTTTGAATTGATTTCGCGTGTGTTTGAGATTGAATGTGAAAATAAGTTATTGATGAAGTCTTGTAATATTCGATCAAAACAACAAGGATTCTACGTCATTTCCTTGAGTGAATGAAATTAGATAATGTAATTTATTTGTTAAAGTGATCTGTTTGTGGATAGGGTTACGTTAAAAATACTCTCCACAATTATACTAGTGAAATAACTTATCAAATTCTTAAAGTATATGTTTTCACCTGAAGTGAAAAAATTATGAGAAAAATAATACGAAATTGTTATTAATATGGAAACAGTATCGATGGATATATATACATTTGTCATGTACATGTGGTACGTTTGACACCCTATATTGCTAACTAATTAGAATCGATTAAGATAGGAGAAAATAAAAAGTATTATTTTACTTCTCTTTAAATTATGCCGCTGATATTAATAACATCGATACTAATGATTTACTCTATCATGGTACATGCAGATATAGCTATTTTCGCTAAATCTCTAGAAGGGAAATTTGGCATTTTGATTAATGATAGAAATTATCAAAAGAATTGAATTATTATTATTATTATTATTATTATTATTATTATTATTATTATTATTATTATTATTATTATTATTATTATCATTTTCAATCATGCTGTAAGTCTTACAATTCTCAAATTTAGATACGATATACTTTAAATACTCGTATTATTTTTCATTAATTTTATTTCTATTCAATTAAATGAAAAATATGGTATGTGCAATATCTATATTACTCACTTGAATATGTTTGAACATAACTATCAAAATAAAAATGGTAATCTATTTCTAGAAGAACTAGCTAAGTGTAAGCTCTAAATAACCAGTTAATTGCAACTCTAGAAGAGTTAGTATTACTTGAAGGTATTTGGTGTAACTATGAATCATATCCACTAATGAATTGTAAATATTTTTTTATTTAATGGTATTCTTCGTAATGAAGATGATCTTGAGATAGTAGATGAAATGAGTTTATATTGCTAATTTTGTTATAATTGAATAAATTATTTTATAGAAACTATTGTTTCTTTCTATAACTCATCCATAATTTATGTATTCGAGATATATATATATATATATTAAGTAATCTGAAGTTTACTGATATAAAATATTAGTTTACTTGTGTTAGCCCTAAGGGCATTATTACTTATGATTTTGATCATGATTAACACATGCTTGTGTGAGTATTTTAGCTAACCTTTCATAGAACAAAAGAAGCACTTTTGAAGTTTCAAGTCTACAAGCAAAAGATCTTGGAGATGAGGGCAAAATGAAGGAGAAAAGACCAAGCCATTCCAAGATCAAATCATTGAAGACATTGAAGACCTTGTCTATGTTAGAGTGTGATAAGGTATTTCTTTGTAAAAATCCTTAATCTTACTCCTTGGTTATTGATCATATATGAAGCTCCTTTTACGATTTTCTCAATATAAACTTTTCTTAAAATCTAAGTATTCTTGATTGAGGTTTTGATGCTTTTGAAAGGTTCTGCTTATCTCTAAAATGATTATCAAGAATACATGTTTTTGAAACAATGAGGAAAGCTTTTGTCTTAAAAAAAAACTGGCTGTAAAAACTAAAAAATTTGGTCATCCGGTTTTAGAACCGGTCGTCCAATGTTTTCTACACTTAGAAAAAATCGACAGTCCGATTTCTAGCAGGACAAGTCCAAATCTTTCTGTTTAAGAACCGGTCATCCAATTTTAGGAACCGGTCGTTCGATTTTCACATTTACTGCAAAAAATTATTACTGTTACACACAGTGCAACGGTCATTTTTTCAAGAAAATATATATAGACTTTTTTTATCAGCCAAAAAGTAAGAGGTTTGGTAAAATATTCATTGAGATCATTTAAAACTTTTAAAGAGATTTAAGTACATTTACTGCAAACACTTTCAATCCCAAACAAAAATCTTCTTGAGCTTCATTATTGATCATCATCAAAGCAAAAAGGAAGGAGGAGCTTGTAGAAGCATTCCATTGAGTTGTACCTATTATTTTTCAAGCTCAATTTGGTAACATTGTTCTTAAACCTATCTTTCTCTCTTATTGATATTAAAGGTTTGTGTTGAAAAACCCCTTGGGTAATCTTTTGATTTACATTGTGTTGTGAATTGAGGTTGCGTGCAAAACCCTTGTAGGATGATCCTCATATTTGTAGTTGGTGTAATTTGTGTTTATAGTGGATTTGAAAAATCCTTGGGTGTTGACTCAAGGTAGTGGATGTAACTCTTTGAGAGAGTGAACCACTATAAATCTTTGTGCTTTACTTTATAAGCTTATAACTTTTTTGTCTTAACCACAAGATTTTGTTTGGTTTGGAATTTTATTAAAAAGAGTTTTAGAATTCTCTTTCAAAAAAAATTGGAGGTTTATCCTTTAATTAACAAAGGTTTTTTGAAAATTAGCCAAAAACTTTATTCACCCCCTCTAAGGTTTTTCAATTTGTATTAGAGCAGTGCTTCTTTAAAAAAAGACTAACACCCTTGAAGCAAAAGATCTTTATTTTACTATGGCTAATATTTCTAATTTACCATATGTAGAAGACTCTTCTACAAATAGACCTCCTCTTTTCAATGGGTCAAACTATACGCTTTGGAAATCTAGAATTAAAATATATATTTGTTCTATTAACTTTGACTTGTGGAGCATTGTAGAGAAAGGTCCTTACATTCCCAAAATTGATGGAGTAGCCAAGAAGGTTGAAGAATTTGATGAGTTCGACTCAAGGAAGATGACTCTAAACTTTCAAGCTATGAATGTTCTTAGTTGTGCCTTGGATGCAAGTGAATATAATAGAGTGAGCGGATGCGATTCGGCTCATGAAATGTGGAGGTTACTTGAAGTAACTCACGAAGGCACCAATCAAGTAAAGGAGTCAAAGTTGGCCATGTTGGTGATAGACTATGAGCTATTCATGATGAAGCAAAATGAGAGCATTAGCGACCTAAAGGCTCTTTTCTCACAAGTTTCACAAACGGCCTAAAGGCAAATGGGAAAGAGTACTCAAGAAGAGAAGTGAATAGAAAGATTCTTGATGCACTTCCAAAAGCATGGCAACCAAAAACACTTGCTATTGAGGAATCAAAGGATTTGAGACTACTTCCTATTGAAGAGCTCATAGGCTCTCTTCTCACCTATGAGTTGAAAGTAAAAAAGACTAAATGAAATGGAGGAAGAAGAAAAGGGAAAAAGAAGCATAGCTCTCAAAGTGAATGAAGAAGAACAAGCTACGTCTTCCAATGATGAAGATGATCATGATGATGATGAAGATATAGCCTCGGTTATGAGAAAATTCAAAAAATTCTACAAGAAAGGTTTTAACAAAAGGGGAAAGAAACCTCCATTCAAGAAAGGAGGACAAAACTCTTCATTATTTAAAGCTAGATGCTTTGAATGCAATAGCATGGAGCACCTTATAGCCAATTGTCCAAAGACTATTGAAAAGGAAAAGGAAGCATTGGAAGCCAAGCTTGAAGCACTAAAGAAAAGGAAGAAAGGTAAGGGACTTATTGGTGCATGGGACCAAGATACAAGTGGAAGTGAAAGTGATGAGAAAGCAAACATGTGCTTTATGGCAATGGAGGATGAGGTACAATCTTCACCCTCTAACTCCTTTAGTTCAATTGATGATATTTGTGATGATGATCCTTGTACCATGCTTATTGAAATGTATGGTGAATGCGAAAAGGTTTCCAAAAGAAACAAAGAGTTGAAAAACAAAAATAAATTTTTGCTTGATGAAAACTCAAAACTTATTTGTGAAAACAAATCTCTCCTTGAGTCTCTAGAAATCTTGAAAAACGAAAGGGAGTGTTCAAACAATGATTTTCAAATACTTGCTTTAGAAAACAAGAAACTTTGTGAAAAAGTTCACACTCTTGAAAAAAGCATGGTAAACTATGATGTTTTAAATGAAAAGGTGAGTGATCTCACTATATGTGTTGAAAAGTTCACAAAAGGGAAAGAAAACTTTGAAAAACTTCTTGACTCTCAAAGATCACCTTTTGATAAAAATGGTATTGAATATACTCATTCCAATAATTTCTCAAAACAAACATGTTTTGTAAAGGCTTTATCATCTCACTCACACCTTTGTTGCACCTATTGTGAAAAGAGTGGTCATAAAGCCACAAAGTGTTTTATAAAGAAAAATATTGAAAGGGGAGTGAAAACCATTTGGAAGGTTAAAGAAAATCCAACTAACATCCACGGACCCAAAAAGATGTGGGTACAAAAAGTCATCTCTACTTCTTCTTCTGTAGGAAAATAAATCAAGGCCATCTAAGTGGTACTTGGACAGTGGATGTTCAAGGCGCATGAACGGGGACTCGTCACTTATGAGTGATCTCAAAGAAACCGAAAATGGATTTGTCACTTTTGGAGATAAGAACAAAGGAAAAATCATTGGTATAGGCAATATTGGTAACAATTCTTCCTCTCTCATTAAGGATGTTCTTCTAATTGATTGTTTAAAATTCAATTTGCTTAGTATTAGTCAATTATGTGATAGCGGGAAAAATGTTGTTTTTGAAAGTGATTCTTCCTCTATCATTGATAAGCATGAAAACAAAACTATTTTTGTTACTAAAAGAGTTGGAAATGTCTATGTCTTTCATCTTGAAGATTTTCTTTCTCAAAACTTAAAGTGTCTCTCGGTTCATGATATGATGATGCATTTTTATGGCATAGAATACTTGGTCACGTTAGTATGGATTTATTGAACCAACTATCTTCAAAAGAACTTGTTAGAGGCCTACCAAAACTTCACTTTGAGAAAACTAAACTTTGTGATGCTTGCCAATTTGGAAAACAAATTAAGACATCTTTTAAATCAAAGAACATGATTTCAACTTCAAAACCTTTGGAACTTGTTCACATGGACTTATTTGGACCAATGAGGACCACTAGTCTTGGTGGTAAGAGGTATGCTTTTGTTATTGTGGATGATTTCTCTAGATTTACTTGGACTTTGTTTTAAGTCAAAAAGATGAAGCATTTCATGAGTTTGTTAAACTTTTCAAAAGAGTTCAAACCTCCCTTGATTGTAAATTGATCTCTATGAGAAGTGATAATGGGAGAGAATTTAACAATCAAGATTTTACAAAACTTTGTGATGATTTTGGCATAACACAGAATTTTTCGGCTGCTAAAACCCCACAACAAAATGGTGTTGTGGAAAGGAAAAATCGCACTTTACAAGAAATGGCAAGATCAATGCTTTGTGAAAACTCCCTTCCTAAATACTTTTGGGCCGAGGCCGTTAACACCGCATGCTACGTTATGAATCGTGTTATCTTGAGACCTTTAAAGAAAACTCCCTTTGAACTCATTTTTAATAAACCCCTCAATTGGCTATTTTAAAGTTTTTGGATGCAAATACTTTATTTTAAACACCAAGGACAATCTTGGGAAGTTTGGTCGAAAATCCGATGAGGGAATTTTTCTTGGTTATTCTTCAAACAAAAAGACTTTTAGAATTTTCAACAAAAGAACCTTATGTGTAGAAGAGTCTATTCATGTTAATTTTGATGAAACTAACATTTTTGAAAAGAAAGTTGATGATGATGACGTAGGTAACACTCTTAGTAACCAACCATTGTACACTCAAGCAATGGAAGAGCATGCTATGGAGGAAGAAGAGATTGAGAAAAAACAAGGAAACGATCAAGAAACTCAAAATCTTCCTCAAGATATGTTATATCCAAAGGGACACTCCAAGGATGAAATTATTGGTGAAGTATCACAAGGGGTAAGAACAAGAAGGTATTTTATTGACAACTTTGCCCTATTACCACAAATTGAACCTAAGTTTATTGGTGATGCTTTATGCGATGAGTTTTGGATTATTGCTATGCAAGAGGAGTTAAATCAATTTGAAAGAAAAAACTTTGGACTTTAGTCCCTAGACCACGTAATCACCCCACTATTGGCACAAAATGGGTTTTTCGAAATAAACTAAATGAATTCGGAAAAGTTATTAGAAACAAAGCTAGACTTGTTGCCTAAGGATTCAATCAAGAAGAGGGCATAGATTTTGATGAAACCTTTGCACCGGTTGCTAGACTTGAATCCATTAGGATGCTTTTAGCTTTAGCTTGTTTTAAGGGATTCAAGTTTTTTCAAATGGATGTTAAGAGTGCCTTTTTAAATGGCGGTATTGAGGAGGAAGTTTATGTTGAACAACCTCCCGGTTTTGTACATGAAAAATTTCCAAATTATGTTTACAAACTTTCAAAAGCACTCTATGGTTTAAAACAAGCTCCAAGAGCTTGGTATGAAAAGTTAAGTGGTTTTCTTCTTTTAAATAACTTTTCAAGGGGTGTGGTGGACACTACTCTTTTTACAAAAACCTCTTGTAATAATGATCTTCTTCTTGTCCAAATTTATGTTGATGATATTATTTTTGGTGCTACTAATGTCTCTTTATGTGAAGAATTTGCCTCACTTATGCAAAAAGGATTCGAAATGAGCATGATGGGAGAATTGACATACTTCCTCGGCCTACAAATCAAGTAAACGAAAGAAGGAATCTTCATCAATCAAGAGAAGTACACCAAGGAACTTCTCAAGAGATTTAGGATGAGCAATGCAAAAGGTATTGGCACTCCTACGAGCTCGTCATTGAAACTTGACAAAGATGAAAAAGGTAAAAGAGTTGATGAAAAGACATATAGAGGTATGATCGGTAGTTTACTTTATTTAACGGCTAGTAGGCCGGATATTATGTTTGCCGTATGTTTGTGTGCTAGATTCCAAGCTTGCCCTAAGGAATCTCATTTAATAGCTGTAAAACGTATTTTGAGATACTTAATTTCATCATATGATTATGGCTTGTGGTACTCTAAACAATCTTGCTTTGATCTTATTGCCTACACCGATGCGGACTATGCCAGATGTAAGATAGAAAGGAAGAGTACAAGTGGAAATTGCCAATTCTTGGGAGGATGCTTAGTATCTTGGTATAGCAAGAAACAATCGTGCGTGTCCCTATCAACCGCCGAAGCAGAATACATCGCAGCCGGTTGTTGCTGTGCTCAGGTACTTTGAATGAAACATACATTGATTGATTTTGGTGTTTCTTTTAAGTGCATACCTATCATGTGTGATAACACTAGTGCCATAAACATTTCCATAAACCCTGTGCAACATTAAAAAACAAAACATATTGAAATCAAACATCACTTTATTAGAGATCATGTTGCTAAAGGTGATGTATTTTTAGAATATATTTGCACAGAGGATCAAATTGCCGATATTTTTACAAAACCTCTTTCGGAAGATCGCTTTTGCTATTTAAGAAAATTACTTGGTATCAGCAAATTTAATTAGTAATGTGTGTTGCTTGTATTATCTATTTTTCCCTTATTTCTGTTTCTCTTGTCTTGCTGAAAATTTTCAAAAATTCAGACGCGTCTTTTAAAAATAGGACGTCCGGTTTTAAAACCGGACTCAAAGTTTTCTCTTCAAAAAATTCCAGAGATATCGGAAGATAAAACCGGACGCCTTCACAAAAACTCGGATGTCCGATTTCTTCAAATTACAAAATACCGGACGACCGACTTTTAAAATCGGTTGACCGAGTTCTGAAAAAAGATCGGGTCTATGTTTTAAAATCAGATTTTTCTCCAACATTTCAAACTTTTCTCTCAACTCTCTCTCACTCTCTCGACCGAAAACCCCCTCCCTCACGAGACCCATCCGATTTTGTGTTCCAATTTTCAATCTTCTTCTTCTTTTCATCAAATTCATCTCTCAACACAACAAAGAAACTATTTTTCTCTCTGTTTTGTTTGCTACAATCTGCCAATCTCAAACTCTTCATCTCCTCTCAAACCCTACCCAAGAATTTCTCCAAAATGGTTAAAACAAAGAATGCTCAAGTTGGCCAAGGCCAAAATCCTGAAGAAGGAGGCACTAGTAGAGGGAAAGGAAAGGGAAAGAGGGTACCTTCTGGAACTGGGGTTTCTGCAGCTAGGGCTTCAGAGAGGTTTATTTCAGTGAAGGAGGCTTCCAGGTTTGAATAATAGACTAGAAATCGACGAAAAATTGCTCCGGGTCATCGGGTGGACTTAAATGATATGAAAGGTATGGAGGCTATCCCTCATCTTTTTGAACTAATTGGTTGGATACCACTGTTAATTGTGAATGAACTCTATTATGTGGATATGATATATAAGTTTTATGCAAATCTTCACAAAGGGAGAATAGAAAGAGTGGATAATATTCCACACCAATGGGTTTTGACTAGAATTGGGGGTAGGGATATTGCATTTGATGATAGATTGATAAATGAAATTTTGGAAACTCCTCAAGATGGTATAAGATTTTACACCAAGAACAAAAAATGCTTTGATCCTAACTTATACAGTGAAAGAAGGTTTGAGGGAATTTTCGCTAGGGGAGAGGTTTTAAAGAGACATGATGATAAGAATGTTAACAAGCTTGATGCTTATGGGAGATTGCTTCATCACATGATCTCTAACATCATTATTCCAAATGTTGGGCATAAATCATCTATCACCAACATGCACACATTTGTGATGCTAGCCTTACATGAACATAGGAGGATGAATTTTGATTATATGGCTATAGAACATATGCTAGCTACACAATCCTCCTCAACAAAATGCTTGCCGTATGGTTGTTTTGTCACAAAAATCCTCCAACACTTTGTGATCAATTTGGTTGGCATTGGCGATCACATTGGCCATGGAAAAATCTACACACAACAAACCTTCAAAAGAACGGGGTTTGAGAAAAATGACGATGGGACATTCATCCGAGGTGGACAAGATGATGATGAGGAAGATGATGATAAAGATCAAGAGGATATGGATGTGAAAGAAGAGGAAAATGACAAAGAAACGGAGGTTGAAATCCAAATAAGAGAAACAAGGCAAAAGAAGCGACAAGAAAAACAGAGGAAGGCTCATCGTTGGGGAGCATGAGTCATCTAATGGATATGATAGCCTCTCTACAAACTTCAATAAACACTCGGTTTGACGCATTCGATGGTCGCTTTGAGGTTTTGGATAGGAAAGTCTCCAACATTCAAGAAAGGCTTGATGCATTGGATCAAAAAATGACCGACAGACAATAATGGGTTATGAGACTCGAACAAGGAGGAGAGGAGATAGAGATGATTGAGATTTCTTTTATAAAACCTTCTCTTTTTCCCTTGTTTTGTCTATGACTTTTTTTAAAAATTCCTTGTGGTTTCTTTCTCTTAATGTTATCTTAATTTACTTTGTTATGCTAAGTGATCCATTTGTTGCTATCTTTTATTGCTTGGACTCTTTCGTTATGGACTTCATGATGATAACCTAATGTTGAAAGTCCAATTGCTACCTCTTCTATGATCCCTTTAAATTTCTCTCCTAAGATCCTTTTTTGATTTATGACAAAAGGGGGAGAAAATAGTGCAAGATGTAAGGGGGAGAAATCTTTGTTTGAAATATGTTATTATATGTTGATGCTTATGGCTTGTTAGTTCTTAGTATTTCTTATACTTTGTGGTGTTGCTATGGGCTATTTGGCTTAGTTTGGACTTGTGATCATTTTTAGCCATATTTGATATAAAGCATGTTTTTAGGGGGAGTTATCTCTCCCTTATGGTGATTGTTGTGCTTTGTTCTTATTATTGATCATTTTTGAAGCATCACCATACTTTTACTCTTGCTCTTTTATTCTTCTTGCATATGTGTTTGTCATAATCAAAAAGGGGGAGATTGTTAGCCCTAAGGCCATTATTACTAATGATTTTGATTATGATTAACATATGCTTCTGTGAGTATTTTAACTAACCTTTCATAGAACAAAAGAAGCACTTTTGAAGTCTCAAGTCTACAAGCAAAAGATCTTGGAGATGAGGGCAAAATGAAGGAGAAAAGACCAAGCCATTCCAAGATCAAATCATTGAAGACATTGAAGACCTTGTCTATGTTAGAGTGTGATAAGGTATTTCTTTGTAAAAATCCCTAATCTTACTCCTTGGTTATTGATCATATATGAAGCTCCGTTTACGATTTTCTCAATATAAACTTTTCTTAAAATCTAAGTATTCTTGATGGAGGTTTTGATGCTTTTGAAAGGTTCTTCTTATCTCTAAAATGATTATCAAGAATACATGTTTTTGAAACAATGAGGAAAGCTTTTGTCTTAAAAAAAAAACTGGCTGTAAAAACTCAAAAATTTGGTCATCCGGTTTTAGAACCGGTCGTCCAATTTTTTCTACACTTAGAAAAAATCGGCAGTCCGATTTCTAGCAGGACAAGTCCGAATCTTTCTGTTTAAGAACCGGTTGTCCGATTTTAGGAACCGGTCGTCCGATTTTCACATTTATTGTAAACAATTATTACCGTTACACAGAGTGCCACGGTCATTTTTTCAAGAAAATATATATAGACTTTTTTTATCAGCCAAAAAGTAAGAGGTTTGGTAAAATATTCATTGAGATCATTTAAAACTTTTAAAGAAATTTAAAGTACATTTATTGCAAACACCTTCAATCCCAAACAAAAATCTTCTTGAGCTTCATTATTGATCATCATCAAAGAAGAAGAAAGGAGGAGCTTGTAGAAGCATTCGATTGAGTTGTACCTATTATTTCTCAAGCTCAATTTGGTAACATTGTTCTTAAACGTATCTTTCTCTCTTATTGATATCAAAGGTTTGTGTTGAAAAACCCCTTGGGTAATCCTTTGATTTACATTGTGTTATGAATTGAGGTTGTGTGCAAAACCCTTGTAGGATGATCCTCATATTTGTAGTTGGTGTAATTTGTGTTCATAGTGGATTTGGAAAATCCTTGGGTGTTGACTCAAGGTAGTGGATGTAACTCTTTGAGAGAGTGAACCACTATAAATCTTTGTGCTTTACTTTATAAGCTTATAACTTTTTTGTCTTAACCACAAGATTTTGTTTGGTTTGGAATTTTATTAAAAAGAGTTTTAGAATTCTCTTTCAAACAAAATTGGAGGTTTATCCTTTAATTAACAAAGGTTTTCGAAAATTAGCCAAAAACCTTATTCACATCCCCCCCCCCCCCTCCCCCCGCCTAAGGTTTTTTAACTTGTTCAAATAATTTATATGTTAGTGTGACCGGTTGGACCATCCCAAATTACTAATTAAAATCGGAAAACTTATTAGAAAAGTTATGGGACCAGAAGTTTCCTAATCTGATGAACTTCAACACTACTTGTATCCAAGGTAATATAATTATATGAACGTTACCGGTACTATTTGGATTGAATGCGTTTGAGATAAATATAAAGAAATATTAGTCAATGCGTATGACAACATAGTCATGTATATATTATTAATATACAACTTGTTGTTGCCTCTCTTTGATCTTGAGATCAAATTCAATATTCTCATATCAACACAATTTGTCCCAATAATACTAGTAATATTATATGAACATCCTAAAGAATATGTTCATTCACCAAATGGTTTTGGAGAACCATGGATGCCTTGAATAATTGGAGCAAATTTTTAGTAGCACTTGTTTGTATTTGCCAATAAATTATGAGTTCTACTCTTTATAATTGGTTTGTGGACAGTAACCAAATATTTTTCATCTATAGATTAAATATTGTTATATATTATATATATATATATATTTTTTTTTCTTATTCCACCACAAAAGCAATGAGATAGAACTTCAAGAGAGGTTATAAAAAAAACTCTAGAAGCAAATTCCAAGGGAATATTTGCATTTCGATGTTTTTTAAATATGTTTCCCAACATAAATAGGAGATGATATATTTGAAAATAAAACTGGATGAAAATAATATTATGTTGTGTTTCATTTAGATCCTCATAAAAACATCTTTAATTTAAAATTCAAAATATAATTTATCTAGTCAGATATGTTTACTGACCAACATTCGGTTGTAAGAATGCTCCTATTACACTTGATGTCCCTGAAGGATAAACTACACTACAAATGAATTTGAGACAGCAAAATAGTGGTAGATAAACTAGTTCCAATATGATGAATTTCTTGTATGTGAAATGAGCAAATCATTAAGATAGTCACATAGTGTGAAGAATCAAGCATAATTTTTTTAAACATGACATGTACTATATTTAGAAGAAATTCAGGTACCTAAAATTGTGATAATAAGATTTCAATATGTCATGTATTATTATAAATTATATTGAATCGCAAAATAGTACAAGACATCGACGGTATTTATGTGCATATTGTTATGAATCTAAATGAGGATCTAAAATAAAAATATACATACTCGAAATTGAAGATTTGACAATTGAGATAATACTATAGTGTTCGCATGAGAAACATGAAATGTCTAGACAGTTAAAAGTACACATGAAGTGTACATATATTCCTAATAGAAACTATGCAACATGGTATACGAACTAGGAAATATACGAATCAAACTTGTGCTTTAAGATTCTTCATCAAGTTTGGTGATAATTACGTAAGGAGAATAAAGTTTAGATGGTGGATAAAAGTAGATACGATTTTGCTGCATAAATCATTTGAGTATCTATATGAAGTCCTAAAAGGACTCGATATGCCTAAAGCATACGATTAATTGTTCTTGAAGAATATGGCATCATTGTCTTAGTGATACTTTTGAAAGAAATACTAAAATATCAAATATGTCCATGTATATGAAAATCTGTGAAGAATTTGCTTATACTTGCTACATATGATTATTAATATCCTTGTTGCATGACTTCCTAATTATTACTTTGATAAATTAGTTTTTCTCATATCAAAGGGAGACAATGATAATGGCATTACAATCAAGAGGAATATAGTCACTATATCACTTGTCTAGTATATACATTAGTGAACAGAAGTCCACAAGTTTGTCCATTTGCTATGAATTATAAAATAGCTATCTAATGCTTTATTTGAACTCTACTAGAGTTAATCAAATTTTAAATTTATAGATTATTAATTTTGAAAAATGACTCTGAAGGACAATATATGAGCTTTAAAACTAATAATTCTATATTACGCTTGAAGCATGACTATACTTTTTAGTTTTAAAAAGAAATATCTTATAATGAAACAGTGATTTATACGGTCCTCTTGAAGAGTTTCCTAAAGTAAGTAATTATTGAAGGTAAATAATGTGATAAAAAATTTCAGAAAAATCAACCTTGAACATCTAGAAGATGTTATACATAGACATGGCACATGATTATGTACAAAAAATAATCGTTCGGACATTTGAGAAGTGTAAAGAATATTGAAGTATTTTGTCCGAAACTTTAAATCTCTTTACAATTATATATTTATCTTGGATTATCAAGAAAATCTAACTCCAGTTAAGATGAATTCTATGACTAATGATGATTGAGACTCACAATTTATATTATGAAGAATATTGTACTGAATAGAGATTTATAATTGCCATTTTTTTTTTTTTAGTTTTAAAGTTGGTTTATAAATGTGTGATAAAAAAATAGTGATTGATATCCGAGATAATTAAACAAATAATAAGAACTATGAAATTATAATATTATATATCATTTCTTACTCCTAAACAAATCAGACCAAAGAATCCCACATAACTCAGGAAACCCACTACATAAAAATCCATAAATTCATACGAAATTTTGGCGAATTCCAAATAAGATGCACACCATTCTCCATCCACGCTTCAAAATTTTCCCTTGAAAGGATCGTCATCGGCATACAGAGGTGGTTATGTTAAAAATCTCACATAACTAATGCTTGACAAATAATTACTCTTTATAAATGCTTGGACAGACCTTTCTACATTTTGGATGAATTAGACCCAAACTGAAATTTTAAATGACAACTTGAAGAAATTCCACAAATCTTATCCCAACAAATTCAACTATCCAATATTCACTTTTTTTTCTTTTTTTTTTTCCTTCTTAAAAGGAGAAGAGAGACCTCCCTTATTTATTTTTACATAAAAGAAGGAATTGAGAATCTGGGATGCAAATTTTGATTTGGGAAATAATTGCAAAAGAATATCTAAGAAGGGTAATAAAAGAATTATAAGAGAATTAGCTCTCAATTTAAATTTTAAACCCTGAATATATCAATTCTTAAAATGTTTTATTTTAGTAGATGTTCAAAATATAAAACATATAATTATAGGATAATTACATATTATCCTTTAAGAGATAGGAAGATAGAATTTTATTAATCTATTTTTAATCCCTTCATCTCTTCTTTATCTTGTGTCCTTAACTCACTCTATGAATAAGACTATTTTAATGGTTGTAAAATGATAGGAAATAAATAAGAATTATAATTTCCTTTCTACTCTTTTATCTCTTTCCTTCATTTAGTTTATATATATTATTATTTTGTTTAAAAATTTTAATAATTTTATAACAGGGGAAAGTGTTGTTAGAAGATACTATGACAATTTAAAAAAAAAAAAAAAAACAATATTATTCACTTTCTCACATTAAAGTTAAATTTACCCAACTGAGGTTAACCTAACCTTACTTTCGTTAACCACATTAAACTCCACTATGCACCGGTTAGCGATAAAGCACCTCAAATAAAATAACTTAAAAAAATACTACTACTTGTCAAACTCAAACTAACGCCGCCGAAGATTCCGTCGAAAATGAACGCCGTTAAATTCGAGTTAATGAATAGTGATAAAAATGGAAAGAAACGGCGAAAACCGTGAAAGTTCTAAGATTCCGTCTGTCTAGTAACGACGTCAAAAGGCCGAATGAGAAGATAATATATCAAAACCGTCGGATGTTAAGATGAACGCTGAAGATCGACGGCCAGTATTTAAGGAAGTATGGAAATTAGAAACGGGAGGGTATAAAAACAGGGGTTTGAAAGGGAGAGAGAGCATTTCGTTCTGTTAATCTGAAGAAAGAAGAAGAAGGAGCACTCTCTCTCTCTCTTTCTCTCTCTTCCTTTCAGAATTTTCTTGCCATTTTTTCGAAAATTTAAGAATAGAGAATTAGGTGAGTGAAAATGTTGTGAATTTTCTTGTTCTGAGAAAGATCTATATTCTCTGTTGGGAATCTGAAATGTTATTCGAGGTTGTTTATACATTTGTACTATATACTTGTTGATGAATTCATCCTGGAAATTGACTTCCGTTTTATTTGCAGATGCAGTTTTTCGGAGGAATTTGAGGTGCTTGAGAAGGATTTTAGACTGGATTTCGCTTTAATATCTGAACTCGTTTTCTGATTGTGAAGATTTGAGTTTTGGTTTTTCTGATTGATGTTGGAGGCTTCAAAGCTAGAGAAAATTTGAGATACGAAGGTCAGTTACGGTATTTGAGTTTGTGTCTTGGATTTTCTTCAATCTACTATTGCGAATTAACTTGATTTTGGTGTTTAATTTTTGCTTCGCAGGGTGTAATTTTTGAAGATTCTGAAGAAATTTGAGCTCTGAGAGGTCAATTTCTCTCGTTGAGAAGATCTGATTTCAATAAGAAAACAGCTTTGCTTCAAGTGAACAACCTGTATCTGTTTTGATATTGATCATTCTGAGGACCTAAGCGAATCAAAATTGCGTTAATTGCCAGTGTTTTGATAGAAATCAGATAAATTAATCTCAGACACTGGATTGAAGAGTTAAAGAACTGATGTAATGAAATGTTGTAATGGCTAATCAAAATATGTGAGGTATGAATGAATTTAGTTTCTGTCTAAAAGATTAATTAAAATTCATCACTATATTCAATATTCATTCTCTGTAGTTGATGAAATTCTGGACTATCTGTTGCAGATTGTAGGGTCTGTTCTGATTCTGTGGACTTTGGCACTCTCTCTCTCTCATCGCCTTCGGTGTTTGGGGATTAGCTTCTCTATACGAAGTGCTTTTGGTTGTTAAGTTATTAGAGAATCAAAATTTCATTGTGAGGATTTCAAATCAGCTCGTAAAGAAGATATACGACATCCAATTACATTGCTGTTTGAGGCTTTACGTTCCAGGTAATGCGATAGTTTCCAGGAAGAATTGAAAAAACTACTGCCTCTCTCTACCTTGCCGAGAGTCTTTTATCGTTTAGTAATCTGGCTGGAACTCTAGATGCTATTATCTTCATTCTCCCTGATTGTTATTCAGTGGAAAACAATTTTCTGTCCTTCATTTCTTTCTATATAAGCCCAAACAGAAAAATCCCCGGTCACTTGGGAATTTTCTGGGTTAAATCACTCGCAGAATTCAGTTGAAAGTCCGATGGATACGATACGATACCAATCAATCTTGTTCCTGGTAATCTCATCATGAAAATAATCTTCAGCTGTCCTGGCTGGCAAGAACGTTTGAAATGCAGAAAATTTCTTTGGATTTTCTAACTTAGAAAGCTTGATTGTGCTAGAAATTCTCTGTTTTTTCTTTGGTTCTCTCTCTAATCATCTTTTCTTCTCTTCAACGTCAACGACATATTTTCTTCCAATTATAAGTAGTTAGATGTTAGATCTTCCATGAATCCAACCTTTCTTTCCCAATCCAGCGCAGCCCTTGTTTTATGTATATTTCAATTTCCAAATTTGAGAAGACAAATAAATGCTCATGCCAGGATTTTCCCTCATTTATTCCATACAATCCCATTTTTCTTCCTCCAGAATTTTCTCCTTTTACAAGGAATTTTGCTTTCTTTAGTTATATATATAAAAAAAAACAAGTATTGACTACAGTTAATTATTGTCAAAAAGTGTTAACCTCGGTTAATCAACAATGGTAATTGACAGGTGTAGCGAAGCGAACGGTGGAGATAGTGCTACTAAATGGAGAGGAATTCCAATAACAGTAGGGGAGATGGGTTGATTTTAAGATCGGCAACCATACATAATAATTATAGTAATAGCAGTAACCACAACATCAGCGAAACGAGATCGCATATATCGTCGGCGCCGGATTTTGTATTGCAGTGGGGGAACCGGAAAAGGATGCGATGTATGAAAGTTCCGGCGAAGGACCGCGGTGGTGAAAACAACAATGGTAAGAATGATTCAGCCGGTTCAGTCCCGACTCTTCGGACTTCTGTCCGGGTTGTGAGATCGGATCAGAATAACAAGGATTTATCTCAGCCGAGTAGTAATAATAAAAGTAACGGCACCGGTTATTTGAATCTCCGTCAACGTCCCGCTTCTCCGTCTCAACGAATTCTCAGGTAAACTTTTTTCACTTTCATTTACTGCTGCTGTAAAATTTTGGTCCTCCCATTTTTTTCTTTTGTTAATCCGTTAAGTGATGAACTAATCCGGAGACGACACCTATTAAATTGACATGGCATTTGGGGGTTTTAGCCAATTGTCAAATTTTTACTCCCTTTACTTTTCTTTTTTTTCCTGGGGTTAAACTTACGTTTGAGGCCTTCTGTGAGAGATCGTAAACTTGGTCAAGGTTTAGAGAGAGAGAGAGAGAGAGGAAAAAGGCGAAGGAATGAGGTTTGGTTTTTGTTTGGTTAGGTTAGTAACTCTAACCATTTAGGTTTAGGTATTCTTTACAAAAAACGAGGGACGGGTTTGAGGTAAGGGTGAACGGAACTTGGGAGCCACCATCCACCAAAAAAAAATATAGGTACTTTTGCTAATTTCGTTTTTGGCCCTTTTCTATTTGTTAATACCTATGAATTTGAATAGAGTTTAATTATAAAATTTTTTTATTAAATTTCATAAAAATTATAGTTGTGTATAAGATAGTTTATGGGTTTTAAAATTAAAAATTATCATTAGATTTCGCAATATAACTCAATCTAAATAAATTTTGAAATACCTTTACTTTTCCATAAAATAAATCTGTTTGTTAGAGGATAGGTAGGATCAAATTTTGAAATTTTATTATTGTATATTTGGATAATTTTTCCTTCAGAAATCCAATACATAATCTCATTCATTTTTATTTTAATTTTAATTTTTTTAAAGGTTCGTTTATCTTTTCATACCCAACTTTTCAAAACTCAAATTTTATCTAATAACATCTGTCAGGCAATTTTAATAAGTTTGGGATAATCTACGATTGGGATCTCTTTTTAGTACACAAGATATATTATTAGAAGATAACTAGACGGTTTTGAGTGCTCATCAAACTTTTAAAGCCAGCCTTTGATAAGATGGATATTTCAATTATTTTTGTATAATAATGTCCTGTTTGTCCGTATAGTCTCAATTTATAATTATTTATTTAATATGTTTTTTTTAATTAACTAATTTCTTTTTCAATTTTAAAAAACAAGATTTTATATCAAATTAGGTAGCTATTTAATTGGAAGACCATTGGCCCAGGTGCTTGTTTTAGGCGTTACAAGCAACGCACTTATGACAAGCCTTTTCTCTATGGATTAACCTCGTGATCTTTCTTAATTAATGGTAATGGTAATTCGTTTGTTTCTCCTAAAAACAAAATAATAATCATTCTTGTTCTTCGTTCTTATTGATACAAGTGAAGATAGGATAGGATAATAAGTGATGGTTGATTTGATTGATGAAAAATTTGTTAGGCCTTTATGAAACTCAAATCTTCTCATCCCATATGATATGATCTTCAACAGTTTGTTCACAATAATTCATTGAAGAATTAAAGAAGGTGGCCCCACTTTTTTTCTTTTCTTTTTTTTTTTTTTTCTTTCCTTGCTCTTTTCTCGTTCCAATATGGGTTAGATCCAATAGATGTGTTAGGACACGTAACCTTCTTTATACGCACGAGAATCGCAATCCAACGGCCCAAATTTCGCCACAAGCCTAACTCAACCCAACCTTTCCAACTATTCTATTCTTCTCCCCACCCTTGTTTGTTGCTCTCTCTCTCTCTTTCTCTCTCTCTCACGCAGACAAAACACCCACTCTCTCTCACACACAAAAACACGTCAAAATTATCTTGGCAACATTTCATGGCTCTGACCCAAATCATAAATTGAACACCTTACAATTCCAGTCCATACCCTCCCTCTCCCCTAACACCTCCCCACCATTTCCTCCACAAATTCAACCAGCGATCTTTATTCTTGAACAATCCCACAAGGCTACTTTGGTAAATATCTTTCTACTTTTTTTTTATTATTATTTATTTTTATTACTTATTTAAAATAATTTTCTTAAAAATAGTTATGTTTCCCGTTCAATACGTATCCAGTGATGAACAAGTTTTTATGATTTTTCATGTGCATGTTGTGGTTGAAAATTTACGATTCTTTCTTTCTTTGTTGTGAATCTTGTAGGAATTCTGAGAGTTCAATTACTATGAGGGGACACGGGAACGGCATCAGGGGCTTGGCTTCCCCGGACAGAGGGGGTACCCAGGATAAGAAAGCCAACGGAAACAACCATCAGAACCACCACCATGCCAATAACAATAATCATCATAATACTAGTAAGAACAACCACCAAAATCCTGAGAACAATAATGGGTCGGCTTCATCGGACAGTAAGAAAGGAGGGTCATCATCTGGTAGTGATGCGATCCCGGCTGTTTGGCCTTCTAAGTTTGTGATTGCTCTGACTAACAAAGAGAAAGAGGAAGACTTTATGGCCATCAAGGGCTCCAAGCTCCCTCAACGACCAAAGAAGAGAGCTAAATTCATTCAACGCACTCTCAACGTGAGTTTTTTCTTATCTTCCAATGCTTATATTGTTTGATTAATTAGATGTTTAATTCTGGCAACGGATGGATCGGCCCTCGTTCAGTCTTTCATTTCACTTGAAATTAATCAGCTGTTTCTCTCAGTCAATTAACTATTTATTGAGTATAACAAAGAATATTTCAACAATAAGATTAGCTGTTTCTATGTCAACTTTCTATACTTTGTCTGTTTAGGAGTAATCTTCCATACTTAATGTTACAAACACAAAAGACTATGGTGTATAAGAGCAGGTTTTTATGTCTTTATGCAACTGATTGCACCCATATGTTCATGTAAAATCAAACTTAAACTGAGATTGAAGTTAAATATTCTTGAATTCTATGAAAACATTGCTTGAAATGATTTGGACCACGGTTTTTATGATGCTTTTTTAGCCGAAGCTTGAATCCAGGAAGAAAAAAAAAAAGTAGAATTCCCTACAGCCCTTCAGGTGACAAAAATTGTTAAAACTCACAAAACAAAACAAATGATGGAAAAAGAACACATTATTTCTGGAGCTTTTCCCCGTTGTTCTTCTTAGTGACCTTGTTTGGTGGGCCTCCTCTTCTGAAAGAACGTGACCTTCGGCTTTTTCTTCAAGGGTTAAGATGTACAAATTGCTTATCTATTTAATATAATCTGGGGAAAGAGGGGAGGACAAGTGGGTTATTAGGGACACGTGGCAGCTATAGGATGGTTATCTTGCCTAACCAGTGACCGTGACCAAACAAAATTGATGGTCTCTTTCTGGAATCTGGAGGAGCCTACAGAAAAATGTTCAAGACAGTAGTAGGAATAACTTCTGTATAATATAAAGGGTTTGCTTATTTTAAGTCCTAATTATCTTTGGGTGATTTTCTATTACTTATTAGACATAAGTTGAAAATTTTATTTTTAACGAGTAGTATATTTTTTGGTTAATGTCTTGTATCATATATACTTCTAGGATAGTATTAAATTTCTCTTTCCAGTGACATAATAAACTATTCTTTGGCTTTTACTTTTTTAGGCCTTTTCATATTTTTTTATGAAAATGTTTAGGAAATCAACATTGAACTAAATATTGAGTTAAATACGGTAGTAGAAGGTCATTCGTCTTACTGAACGAAGGAAATTGGTGCGATTATCACTATTCTTTTTTTTAATACAGAGAGAGCATCAATTGTAGTTTATGGACTAACATTATATTGAAAATGGTGGAACCCATTTTTGGACCACCTTCCAACTACTGACAAAGACATAAAAATAAAAAAAAAAAAAGACAGAGCAGCTCTTATTGTTTTTAGGTGGCCTTTGGCGTGATGCAAGAGAAATGTTGGCACTGCCACATTGTCTTACTCTTACATGATCATATCTTTACTTTGATTAATTTTAAATAAACTCCTTGCTTGGAATTGCATCCACTGAAAACAACTTATCTTACTCCAATTAAAATAAAGGTGGTTGTTAATCAATAGGACTTGATATAGGAAATTTATTTTCTGTCAAACTACTATAAACATCTTAATTAATCGGTTTTTGTTTTTGTGAGGCAGTTGGTAAGTCCTGGTGCATGGCTTTGTGATTTGACACTGGAACGTTATGAGGTTCGAGAGAAGAAGGTCTCAAAGAAGGTATATGCTGTGTTAATGGCTTCCTCGGAAATTTTCATAATGAAAAAAGAGTGTTTTTATCCTTAGTCTACTGTGTTTTTTGCCATAGAATTTTGTTTAGTTTTGAACACACGGTTTTCCAACTGCAGAGACCGAGAGGTCTAAAGGCCATGGGAAATATGGAGTCGGACTCTGAGTAGTGAGAGGCTGTTGAAGAAGAGGACGAGTATGTATACAAAGAAGAGAGAAAGGATGAAGAAGAAGGCAAGGCTGCTGACTATTGAAGGGAGGAGGTTAAATTTTGGTCCTTGGTCTGAGAGAGGATATATGATTAAACCTATGTTTTGACAAGGTTGATGATGATGTAGCTAGCTAGTATTCCATTCCATTCCATGGTGACAATGACATATTTTACTTGGAAAATCAAATGAAAGAAGAAAATTTTAGCTGCAATGCAATGCGATTCTGTTGTTGTCTTGTTGATTTTTCAGTGATGAATCATCAATCATGGGTCTTTTCTGGTTTTAGGATCCCCCGGGCTGGCTCACAAAACAGGTCACCATTTCATGAGTTGGGTTTTTAGATTGCTATAGAAGAAGAATGAATAGGAAAATGGATGGAGGAACTAGGAAGTTCATCACATGATTCACCATTAATTTGCATTGTTTAGTGGAGTGGGGGTTGGGGGTGGGAGATGGAAGGCAAAATTGGAAGACTCCCTCTCATCTGTTTAGATGGTAAGAACACGTGGGAAATTTTTGTCATGAATCAATGCTTTTGAGTGGGTGGGGAGATATATATATATATATGTATATATTTATTATTAGTTTTCTTATGAATCGTGTCTCTGAATGGGACATATGAATTTCTGTTCTCTCCATCATGCAATCAAATGACTTACTAGTAAGAAGGATCCGGAGGCACAAAGAACAGTTTATATGGTCAATAAAGATCAAATACGATCGGGGACGGAATTAGGATAAAAAGGATCGGGAACGGAATTAGGATAAAAAGTTTAGGGCTGAAGAATAATAAAATAGTAAAAAAATAGGAGATCATCAATTACCAATGAATAGTGATCAGCCATCACTTACAATTTCACCCATTACCAGAGTGATACTCATCTCTTACGAGGAATGATTACTCATCACTCACGGGTTTAAAATGATTAAAATATTAATATAAAAACACATAATATTTATACAAATACTTTAACAATGAAAAGAAATCACTACTTTAACTATCCGAAAACTCTACCCTTATTCGATACTTTTTTCCACGATCTTCATTATTATCATTTCCTTTATTAGATGATTTCTCTTCAACCGGTTTAGGACTCTTCTTCCACTTTCCAAAATATTTCTCCATAGTAATATCCTATATAATATTCAAATATTTTAAATTCACAATTCAACACATTTCATGTATGACATAATAATTAATTAGAACATAAATTACATAATAATCATATTTTTAACGAAAAATCCTAAATATTTTTTCACTACCAAGGTCAAAATTTTAGCACTAAAAAATCTATTTACCAAAATCAAAAATAAAAAATGTTTCTACATAGATTAATCTATAAAATCTAATTAGAAAGCGTACTTTTTTTTTCTTTAAAGTTTGAAGAACAGCTGAAACTTGAAATTAGAAGCCGTCTGCCTGCTGTTGCTTTGCCGTCCACCTGGTCGCCGTCGTCATCGTTGCCTATCGTCGGTCCGTTGACTCACCACCCGTCGTTGCGCCGCGCCGTGCGTCGCCAAGCTTAGACAATCGAGGAAGGAAGAAGTGGAATCAGAGAGAGAGAGAGAGAGAGAAGAGAATTTTTGTTTTTTTGTTTCTGTGTTTTCAGCTGCTAGACGCCAGAGTTTACGGTGCTTTTTTTGTTTTTTTTTTTAAATCAGTATTTAAGTTTTGGGGGGTTATATTAAAAAAAAAAACTAAAGTGGTTTGAATATAAAATACCTAAAAATTTTAAACTTTTCAAAATTACTCAGGGCTCGAGCCCACCTAAACCCCCGCTAGTTCTGTCCCTGACTATGATTTTAGACACTCATTAATACGGGTAAAATATAGTAGTAGTATTATATACCTACCTATTTACTTTTATATAGATAAAATATATGGTGCGTATTTAGGAAAAATAGTCATTTTCATCACTAAAAATTAGGTTAATATTATTTGTCAATTTTAAAAGATTTTTTCAATCATTATAGTCCCAAGTCTTTTTATTTGCATATTAAATAAGCTTACCATTATCTCGTATGGGCGTAGCTCAATTGGTTTTGGGACTGCAGAGTGAATTTCGCCTTTTTTTTAACCAAATAAGCTTACCACTCATTTTTACCACCAGTCATGGCAATAAACAAGCACCTCTAATACATGTGAAAAATCTTGACAAAGGACAAAATTAGAACATGCAAAATTTTCTCCCCAAAACCTGAACCCCTTTTATCTCCCGCATTTCTAAAGCTGAAAAAAAAAAAAAAAATGCCCCAAACCCTTGAACCCCTTACTCCTCCAAGATTTTCATTCAAAAATCAAAATCTCCCTAGCCGTAAATAATCGTAAATGAAAAAGATATTTTGACATCAACAAATACTAGTGGCCTAACTTCTAGGACCAAATGACCATTCTTTTATGTGTTTATTCACTTTAACATGTGCTCCCACGCTTTGAATAAATCATTTCCACTACAATAATTTGAATAGGATGTGCCTTAGGAGCAATTTGAAGAAAAAATGGGGTTTTTCCTAAATTACTGGAGAATGCAACCTCCCCTCTTCTTCGTCTCAGGCTCTTCAGACTACAAACGACGACGTCTGTTAATGAAATAACCCTAATTCACGACCGAAGCTTGAAGATTGCGGCAATGGTGGAATTGCTGACATTACCTCAAGAGGAAGCTGACGAACAAGGTAAAATGCCTCATTTGAAGTCACTCCTAATGCAAATTGTTTTTTTTCCCTTTTCTGGAAATCACCATTAACTTTGAGTCTATGATTCAAATCTTCCAGGTTCTTATTATTCGGGACTTTAGCAATATATTTTCCGGTAAATATGATAGTTAAATTTGAAAAGAGAAAGCAGCAAAATTTAATTGTATGGAGCATGTTATTGTGAAAATTTCAGTATCAATGGTTTCTAAATGTGTTTTTTTCCCTATTAATGCATTTTATCTAATTTATACAGCTGGGAATGTGTTATCCATTTGGTAAATGTTATTCAAGGTAGCCATTATGAATTTCTGTAAATTTTTACCAAAATGCATTTCTGTATATTATAAGAGAAAATTCCTTTTTGGATCAGATATTCGATGATTATTATTTTTTCTTTTTCTGACTGTGTACTCGGTAATTTTCTAAAATTTCTGCCTTTGTTCATTTTTGAAAAGCTTTGGCTACCTGCTTATCACTTGAAGCTTTGATTCATGAGTTTAGCTCCATAGTTTTTCAACTTTCTTTCTCCCGCTGAGATGAAAAATGGATTTAGGGGGAAATAATAGATAAGGAAATAGTTGCTATTAGGAACTTGGTGCAGGATATTATGCAGGGTTTAGTCCATTTTAACGGGCAAGAAATTCTTGCTATTAAATTGTGAAATCAGGAATAATATCACAATGCTGATGATTCTCTTTAAGTCTGTTGAAAATAAATGAGTTCTCTATCTATTTGTTACTTGTGTTCTGGAACTTTTTGGTTTGTTATAATCATCTACCTATATCTGCAGGGCAACTAATAAACCAGGTTAAGGCATGTGCTAAAATTTTCAGATGTTCTTGGGAACTCTATTAGTGTGTTCCCTCTGTCTATGCTAGCATCTTGCCTTTCAGATGCTGCTATCAGACATTGTCCCTATCTTGGACAAATTTTTAACTATTAACCAAGCAAAGCAAATCCATGCACAACTTCTTGTTAGTCATTTGACTCATCTTGAGCCTGTACTGGTTCGGCAAATCATTACATCTGTGGGCAGTTACCGTATCACTGATCAGTATGTTACATTAATCCTCCATCACATGAAATGTCCAGATGTTTCTCCCCTGGCATACACAGTAAGGTTTCTCTCTCAGCATGGCCAGTTTCAAGATGCTACCAACCTTTATGTTGAATTGCAGCATGCAGGACTATGTCCAAATACATTTGCTATATCATCTACTCTGAAGGCTTGTGGAAAAATTCATTGTAGAACAGTTGGAATTTCAATTCATGCCCAAGCTCACAAGTATGGTCTCTCTAAGGTTGTTTATGTGCAAACAGCTCTTTTGGATTTTTACTCCAAAATGGGAGATATCAAGACAACACATAGAGTCTTTGATGAGATGACTGGGAAAAATGTTGTCTCATGGAACTCTATACTATCTACTTACATAAAATATGGGGATTTGGCAATGGCCCAAAGTGTCTTTGATGAGATGCCAGAGAAAGACATAATATCATGGAATGCGATGGTTTCGGGGTATGCGAAGGCAGGTGATATGGAGCAGGCATATGCTTTATTCCGACAGATGCCACAAAGAAATTCTGCTTCTTGGAATACTATGATTGGTGGATATATTCACTGTGGGAAGATAGAATTAGCCTGCGGGTTCTTTGAGGCAATGCCTGAAAGAAGTAGTGTTTCATATATCACAATGATATCAGGGTACTCAAAGTGTGGGAATGTCAGGTCTGCTGAGGAAATATTTCATCAGGTGCAAGAGAAAGATCAGCTCTTGTATAATGCCATGATAGCTTGTTATGCTCAAAATGGCTGCGCAAAAGAGGCACTTCATCTATTTGACGAGATGCTTCAATCGAATCTGAACATCCGTCCTGATAAAAGGACATTGGTTAGTGCTATTTCTGCTTGTTCTCAACTAGGAGACTCCAAAGTCTGTTCCCTGATAGAGTCATACATGGATGAAGCTGGAATCAGAATGGATGATCATCTGGCAACAGCTTTGGTTGACTTGCATGCAAAGTGTGGAAGAATTGATAAAGCTTTTGAGTTATTTCACAGGCTACAGAAGAAGGATTTGGTTGCTTATACTGCGATGATCTTGGGTTGTGGCATAAATGGTAGAGGAAGTGAAGCTATCAAACTGTTTGAAGAAATGATGGGATCTATAATCACCCCTAACTTAGTTACAATTACAGGGGCATTGACTGCCTACAATCATGCTGGATTGGTTGAAGAAGGCTATCATTGTTTTACTTCAATGGAGAAGTATGGTCTTGTTCCATCTGTTGATCATTATGCCATTATGGTTGATCTTTTAGGTAAGGCAGGTCGGTTGGAAGAAGCATACAATCTAATAAAGAGAATGCCAATGGAGCCTCACTCTGGGGTTTGGGGAGCATTGCTTCTTGCTTGTAGTTTACACAACAACCTAGAGCTTGGTGAAATTGCAGCTACCAAGTGTTTTGAGTTAGAGCCAAATAGCACTGGTTACTGCTCTATTCTTGCCAACATTTATGCCTCAGCTGGCAAATGGGATGATGCCAAGCGCTTGAGAGATGCTGTTGAGAAAAGTGATTTCCGTAAGGTTCCAGGCTCCAGTTGGATGGAACATTTCAAAATCTAAAGATATTGAATTCTATGTGCCTGCTCAATCAACTTTAGTTTGCCTTACACTCCGCCAACCAGATGGTTTTTCATGATTCATTCCTGCTCAATGATCTCCTCCGGGTAATGCAGTCTATATTTATCTATCTGCCATATTTCTTTTATCATTTTATAATCTCACAATTGCCCAAGTTCTAGTTTTGACATTATTGTATTTGTCAATTGCAAAGGGTCTAAATACAATCATGCCTACAATCATGCTGGTTTGGTTGAAGAAGGCTATCGTTGTTTAGAGATTATATTTAGACCCTTTGCAATTGACAAATTTATGCAGAAACAATCAGGATTGGTGGTACAGTAAAACATAATTTAATTTTTGTAGTAGTTTTGGTTTTTGTAAAGTTATTGGTTCTGTTTTCAATGATCCATGAATAACCAATTCTTGCCTTCTCACCTTTCCCATTGAGTGTATTCTATTGTAGGAAGCAAAGTTGTATTCCATTGTTATTGGCTCAAAAGAATGTGCTTGCAGTTTGATGTCATGCACGTCAAGAAGAAAATATTGTGGTAATTCAACAAATAATCCATTCAAGATGTCCCTAGACAAGAAAAGAAACTATCCTTCTTTTGGCACTTATGACCATTAATGCTGCATTAGAGGCTCATCAACCCAAAATTATTCATGGTGCAAATGGGCTTATTTTTGCATGTACTAGAGGAATAATAGACAGATTTCTTGCAGCAACCTATCCTTAACTATTCTCTTCCCTTAGCTCAATGTGGTTTTAACATTTAACTGGGGTTTGGTTAGTCTATAACATTATCGGTAAAGTAAAGTTTCAGCCATATGTAAGTTTAAAAGAAACTTGACTTGTTCGGCAGCTCTATTAGAATGGATCTTCCGTGCTAGAAATTAGGAAAGAGTATATTGTGCTTAGGTGGTTGGAAGTTAACAATCTAATTGATTCTTTAAGTTCAAGTATGGGTTGTTTCAGCTTTATGGACGGTGTTGTGTGGGATTAACCTTTAATTTTGGTTTAGCTGGCCTGCATGGTTGATCAATTCCAGAGATCTGACTTAAAGGACTTTTAAAACCCTGGGTAGTTTCTGCGTGTTTTTAGCCTCGTATCACTTTTCTCGGTTCTCTCCTAGAGTCTGTATTTGTCAATGAAAGAAGGGAACAGCAAAGCTAGATGAACTTGAAGAAAACCACTTTGATTTGCTTCTTTTTTGGATAAATCATTGTGATCTTTTTGAGATTGTTTCTCTCCTGGCTTAAATGCTGGGAAGTGGGAACTACATAAAATTATGACAGAAACTAGTGAATCAGAACGTCCCCCCTATTGCTTCAACTCATTGTTTGTTTGGTGGAGGGAATATCAATGTTTGGCCTAGGATGGTTAGTTGTGATATTGGGTCCATTTGACACTTGTGTGGGACATCATTTCTACTTAGTTGATTAAAAAAAATGTTTGCTTTCATTGCATGTCAGCACTTGCAGGTATCTTTACTTGTTTACTCTTTCAACTTATCCCTAATGTTTCACTCGCAGATTTGGAAGGATGTTGAGGAACGTGACAGACAAGTTGCTTCTCTAAGTAGGAGGGATCGGAGGCCAAAAGGTCCTCAAACAACAGCACAAGGTTGGCGTGTGACATTGAATTATTCATTGGGTGACTCGAACTTAATACATCTGACCTGACATGGCAGGTGGAAGTAGCTGAGTGAGTGAGTGATTGATTTAACTACAAAATTGAAGAGATGGCATAGGTTGGTTATGAGAGACACTGCCTGTCTACAATCTGTGGTGGGTGGGAAGGAAGAGTAATGGCTGGAAATTCTATGTTGTGGCAAGAACAATCTCTCAACAACTTAAAGTGATGTATTTTTGTATTAAAATCTTATCTTATACATGCGACTTTTGTTGCATCTGTTATTTAATAATTTCATTTCGAAATGCAAATTTATCATTTTAGATCAGGCGTCTCTTCTAAATTCAATGCCTTAAAATCAAACTCTGTCAGAACGAATAATAAATATTCAAGAACACAGGCATAGATGACTACCTTAAAATATTGTAATCACCACTAAGTATAGGGAATATGTAAAGCAAAGGTCAAAAAGATTGCCCATCAAGAAAGAAAGACAAATGAAACAAGAAGAACCTGCAATTGCAAAATGGGCATAAATCTTCAAAATCCTATAATTTGATCTTTAATAATATCTGTACACCTAAAAAACCAATAATTCGCAACTGTTTATGGGATCTCAATGCAATGAATTCACATAGGTCATATCATATGGACCTGGCCAAGCTTAAAGACTCTTCTGTCACTCTCTATATTCTCTCTATAACTTCCCACAAGTTCGAAACACGAAAATTTCTACTACTAAAAACCTAAATACTTTGGTGCTAACAAGAATAGAGGTTTCAATGCACTGGGAGCAAATTTTCTAGCGAAAATATAACAAATCGTAGAGGGTTGATCATTGTATGTGCAGTTACCGCTTTCAAACATTCTTTCCATGAACTGTTCTGTAATATCTGCTGCTCCAAAAGTAGCAGGATGCGCCCCTCCTCGTGACCAGTCTACCCAAGTAACACTCCTATTTGCTAAGAGATTTGCTGCTTGAATTGTCAGCATGGTAGGAAAATAGTGCTCATCCACATAGCAAGCTGGTCTACAAAATTCATTGAATTTCGGGTAGAACTTTGTATCTTCAACTATGTAATAAGCAAGCTTTCGGTTGATTTCAAACCATTGAGACCCTTTACGCCACTGTGTAATGTTAACCTCAGGTGCCATGTACTCACTGTAGCGACCTCTCCCATATGGACCCGGATCATCAAATGCACCAATGAAGCTATACTTTGATTTCCTTATGTAGTGGTAGATAAAACTGAAATTATAAAGGGGAATGCATGATTCAGAGAGTAGAACAAACCACTCGTTCTTGATATCAAGCAATGCATTAGCTACAAGTCTTCTTTCAGCATCACACATACTCATCTTCCCCCATTCCGATACCTGTTGAAGGTGGAAATCACAAATCTATCAGCAAGTCAACATAGACTAGGAAAACCAGTGGAATCTGATATGACAATGTAAAAATATCGCCTAAAAGCAGTCAAATGCAGAGAAGTTACTATGGAAACTTGTAGCCATCACAACTATACGATGGAAACAAAACTTGGAATTTGGTTAGAAGACTTCTTCCCTAGCTAACAGAACATCGCACACTTTCTATTCACATTTTCAAATTAGAGAATGTTTTCCATACCAAGTATGTTTTCTCCTATGAAATGAACCCGACTTTGTCACTACTTGATGTTGGTGTATAGTTTACAAACACCTGAATAACGTAAAATTTTATGAGATAAAAAAATAAAGAACGAAGCTATTCTTAGGCCAAGATCACAGCTACAAATCAATTTCAAAATATTTGAAGTAGTTCATACGAACCCAAAAAGCAAATGTCTATCTCCCTTTACAGTCTGATGCTAGAATTTCATTCTAAGGCTCTGCAAGATGTCTAATTTGACCGGCTACCATACAATTGAAAACCACAACACAACATGATATGAGACAGAGCATCCAAGCAAACCTCGCTCAAAATAATCTAGCAGGAAAATCATAGGCATAATTAGGAATACAATCCAACCTTCCCATTCCATTATATTTGGAGAAAGCTCCTTTGAACACATTGGATGTCAATACCAATAAATTGCTTAGCCAAATCAAATTGAATGACAGCCATCAAGACTCTAATATAATTTTGGGAGAAGTTACCATCAAATCCAACAAGACTTTGATAAGGTAAGGAATATATTGAACTGACACAGGAGTTTAGGGTGGCACCAGAAGTTTTTTCCTTTTAGGAACGCTAACGACGGCACAGTAATTATTTTATTCTGGTCATCTTCTAACTCGATGACAGAAAAAAAGTAAACTATATAATGAGAAAGAGAAAGTACAGACCACAGAAAAGAACTGAAAGACAAACACCTCATAGCTCATTCAGAACCATTTTCTGGGCAGACACCATGAAATGTCAGATTCAAGTACGCATATTTGTTAAACATAACTCCAAGCAATCCAGCTTTGAGCTATGAGTAAAAGATAGAAGATAATAATCCCATTCGTCAGTTAAATAAGGAAAGTCATCCATTATAAGAGGTAATGACTAAAAGACCTCAATCTTGTCAGAAAATGATGACATTCTGTTAGAATTATGTCCTGTGCTCATACAAAAACGCACCTATCACTTTCTCCACCTAAAGATTCTGCTTTCATAGTCAATATAGAACTATCAAAAGGAAAATGGGGTGAAGGTTGATCTTGTAATGAAAATAACAGAGTTCTTAACAAAGTCTAGTTAGAAAGTAGCACCATCGTTCCTCTTTATGTTATTGAAAACCATAATCACCAAAAACAGCAACTTGATTGAGCTTAAAAGCTGCAGATGATGTTACATTATGTTTCAAGAACAATTTTCTTCAAGTACGTGGGGAAAAAACCCGTTGTGCCTGCTGCATATATGTCTATATCATAAGGGTAGTGGATATAGTATATAATGATCTAGATTCTTCAGAAAGCAATGGAAACATCCACTATAAATAGACTCTTTTTTCCCCCCTTTTGGTTTAAGGGAATACTTGGAACTTAGAAGCATGAAAATTTCAGAAGCAAGATGATTTTTGGAAAAGAAAAAAAAAATCCCATGCAAAATACTACATTTCAACATCAATTACAATAATGGCCTTGTTCAAGAAACAGATCATGCTTAACAACATTAATATTACTGCATTCAACAAATAACCCCAGATAAACCATTTAATCACAACTTGCAAAAGCAGAAAAATGCATTCATAAGCCGTCAAAATTTCCCCATAGTACACCAAAAATTCAAAGGTCAAGCAAACCTGATAAAAGGCACAACACCAAGAACAAATACATTGAACTGTGACCACCAGGCTGAAGGGGAGAGCTCAAATTTAAGCTGGCATTAATCCGAAACAGCAAATATGGTTTAAAAAGTACATACTTATGTCAATTTCAGTTTTAGACACAATGAAATACAAAAATTATCAGGTTCAAATTTAACCATATATGTGATCTCCATAAAAATTCAACATATCAATGCATAAGATTCGAATACTCACAAGATCGATCGAAGATATTATGTTACATTAGGTAATTAATATTTGAACATAATAATGGTTCATTGAAGGGACAAAGAACAATATTACTCCTAACTGTGCCATAGAATGGAGACAAATACATCCAGCAAAACCACAAGTGAATCATGAGGAATAGTCTGACAGCTTTTCGTAGAATTCTTGCAGTTAAGAATTCTCTCACAACAGTATAGGAATTAGCCAACAAGAAACAGTAACTGCCTAGATATGAAATATGGGCAAGGACATACCTGACTTGGTATTTGTCTCTTGTAGAAAACTGATGTACTTGGGAAATCTGCTTGATATGTTGGCAATGAATGAATATAGATAGAATAATGCTCTTCATGCCCCTTGAAAAACCTCTCCCAAAGAGGTGCTAAAGGCAATGGCCCTTTAGTTAAAAACATGAAGGCGATCTTAGGAACCCTATTATAGGGATACTTCTTCATCCGAGGTGCAAAAGATGCTCTCCAGAATAGTTCTTTATCAGTCATGGAATGAAGCAAATTAGATGGGGGCTTGATCCAACTGTCTAGATCATTCTTTTCTTCTTGAATACATGGCTGTAAACTAGGTTTTAAAGTTGGAATCACTACATTACTAATCCCAAAATGTCTGATCATGTAAATACTAACCACAGAAAAAATAAAGCACAGAGCCAAAAACAGCACAATTAACTGAAGTAGCCTATGAGGCAAAGCCCTAGATTGAGTTGTCCTGTTCGCAACTAGAGCTTCTTTACCCTCCTCGATTAGTTCGACCCCTGATTTCATCCTTCCAAAAAAAAATAATAACAATAATTTTTCTTGGAACTTCTCTTTCGGGATTTTCAGTTGCTCATATCAAATCCCAAAATCACCCTCTTCGTCTTCTTCACAACACTCGAATAAAAAATATCAAAAGCGGTAATCTTTTGCCACAACGCATGAAGCCATGTTCTTGTACGGCATCTCAAGAGGGTCCGCAGTCAAGCAGGTATCAAATGACCGTGGTGGGGTATCTGGGTACCAAATCCAGATTGAAACCTTTTGCTCAATCCCCAAAAACCCCAAGAATGGGAAATCCCAGGCTGCAGAGTACTGTCTTCGAAAGAAGAGAACCACCAAAGCACTCGCAACAAACTTAAAATGAAAGTTAGGCAGCAAATGACGTGTTCAATGAAATATCTGTCAAAAATTGTATTGGGATCGGCTGATATTCGAATCACATACAGTACAGATGAATAGTGAGCAACAAAGTTAAGGTAACAACTCAGCGTTTGTTGGAAAATCAAAAGACAAAATTAGATTGCTACTAAATCTTTATTTCGGTCCTCAGCGGCAGCTTTAATTTCGCCACATAAATCGGGGATGCGAGAGCAAAGATAGCCTAAAATGACTCGACTCAAGATTCAAAAGCCCAAAAGGAGTTGGTTTGGCAAAGAAAGAAAGTTGTGGGGAATGTTGGACTAGGAAAGAAAACAAAGTGGGGAGAGAGAGAGAGAGAGAGAGAGAGAGAGAGAAACAACAAGAATGGTGTGATGAAATCCAAGAGAGATCTAATAAAAAAATAGAAGGGAAGTGAAATCAAAGAATGTGGTTTGGTAGTATTGAGAATGTTTTGCCCCAAACAACACACGAACTGGTTTGAGGGAAGGATGGATGATTGGGGGCTGATGTGTTGAGGTGTTATTTGTTGTGTTGTCCAACCTAAACTCTTTACAATTCTTCTCTCTCGATGACTTGGGAAGAAGCTTCACACTGACATTGACACCCAAACATTTTTTTTCAAGATTTTTTTTTTTATTGCATTTTATTCCAAACTTTTTTCTTTTAATTTTTACTTTAAATATCACATTTTTCTCTTATAAATATTTTAACTTTTACAAAATTTAAAACTAAAAAATCAATCCAAATAAAGTCCAACTATTCATAAATCGAATTTGTAATAATATTTTTCTAGTTATGATCTAAATACTTTAGAAAACGATTCAAAGACTAATATTTTAAAAAAGAATAGGTTTGTATTAAAATTATAAAATAAAAATAATTTTAGAAATAAATTAAGACAAAATGAATAGTTTTTAAGATTTGAGAAAAATTTTGTTGAAACATAATTTTTGTGGATCAAAAGTTTTATAATATGTTATGGGATTAATATTAAAACGGTAACCTTTAATTTGAGTTATTGTCAATTGAGTCCCCAATCTTTAGTAATTAACAATTAAGTGACAAATGTGTATTGTTGGTGAGATAGATAGGCCTTAAAACTCTTAAATGTTTCTATTACCCCTTCAACTAAAACAATAAAAAATAACTCATCTTTCCTTAAAAAGAACATAGCCTTGTTTGATTCACCATGAAAGTGAATAATGAAAGTAATAACTTTCTAAAATTTTAAATTTCAATGTTTCGTTTTGGTAAAGGAATCAGATTCTAGGAAGTGATAAAATAAATAGAGAATCCTATTGTGATTCTTTAAGACTTTTTTCTTTCTTTTTATTTTTACATATTTATAATCTATCATTTTATTTTATTTATTTATCTCATACTCAGAATATTTTTTTCCAACTTTTTATTGGTATATTATTACATAAAAATATTAAATCTTTTCTAAATTAATTTATACAAGTGAATTCTCTCTCTCTCTCTCTCTCTCTCTCTCTCTCTCTCTCTCTCTCTCTCTCTCTACATTACATATATACACCTCACATGAAAAATATTTTTCTATTAAATTAGTGGATTTTTTTTAATGGTAGATGAATTGAATATCAAATTAACGAAGAATGATGTATAAAAATATAATTAGCATTTTTTATTTAAGAATAAAAGCATTTTTTTATTATGGAATTTGTAGTTTTATTTTGATTTTTCTTAAAAATAATATATTTAAATTGCATCACTCTTTTTAAGGATATTATACAACACAAATTTATATGAGATATACTTATGTGTAATTTAAAATAGTAATATTAAATTTTAGGCTAGATAACTGCACTAGAGTCATTTTGGACAAATTGATATAAATATAAATTTATTACCTAGTTTCATTTTATTAAACTAAATATTTGGAAAGAATTCTTGCTATTTTCCTTCTTAACATTCTAATATATGTCAAACAAAGTAAAGTAATGCGTATAAATTTACATTCCATGAATTTAGATTCCAAATAATCACATTTCTACCTTAAATTTCCTTTCCTGCCAATCAAACGGGGCCATAAATAAAGGGGGGTCAAAAAATGCAACTCGAGTATCTACAAGGATAACTCAAAAAAAATTTATTTTAAATATTTCACTTTCTTTCTCGACAAATTTTCTCTCTAACCTCTCTCTAACAAAAACACCAACTTTCAATATTAAAGCAAACTTAGGAGAACATATGGATCCCTTTGAAGATTGTTTGCAAGAAAGCGTTGGTTTTGATGTAAGAAAATCGATTAAAATTTTTTTTCCAGATTACGGAGCACTTTCGCCCAAACGGACAAAAAGTCCAAGCAACTTTCGCCCATCTAGGCGAAACTACACCGATACCTTCGCCAAGATTGGCGAAAGTTACTTGAACTTTTCGCCCATTTGGGCGAAAGTGGTCCATAAAATTTTTTTAAAATTATTTTTCGGTTTAGGATCTTCAAAATTTTGTAAAGTTTTGTTTTTTTTTGCATTGCTAATATTTTTGTTTTACATTAACAGGGTAATGAAGATCCAAATACATTTGAAGAATTTTTAGAACCGGAAGAATATATTGATCATGGATATTTATTTACAACGGACCAAAAATTTAATTCGAAAGATGAGTTGGTGGACTTGACAAAACAAACTGCGATAAAAGCTAACACGTATTTGATCGTCAATCGGTATCAGAAATCAAGAACATCTGACTGTCGACCGTATGTTACATTGGCTTGTGAGCGTTGAGGTGCAGTTAGAAAAAAGACAAAACTAATAGTTGATGATGAAGAAGAAGTTCCAATCAAAAGGCAGGGACCTTACGGGACAAAAAAAATGTGGTGTCCATTTAAATTAAAGGGAGAGAAAATGGCTAGAAGTGAGAATTGGCAATTGTTCGTCGCACAACCATAAAATAGCTGTTTACAATCATGGTCATGCTCAGGTTGCCAGACTTACGGAGGAGCAGTCGCAACAGAATGAGCAGTTTAGGAAAAGTCATATACCGTCTCGTAATATCTTACGATTTTTCCGTGAACAAAACGTTGGTTGTGCAGGTATGTTAGAGTGGAATTATTTTTAATAATTTATTAAAATATTTTAGATTTGTATTTTTTCCGTTAATATAACGAATTTTGTGATATATGTAGTGCACAAAAAATATATAATGTTGTTGCAAAGATTAAGAAGAACAGGATGAAGGGACAAAATGCAGCAGAAGAAGTTCTTTCCTTAAATGCAGAATGGGGTTACACGATCTTCTATAAAAACCGTGAGGAGAGCAACGTACTAAGTGATATTGTCGTTGCACAACCAATATCAATGTCAATGATTAGAATGTGGCCATATATATTGATAATGGATACCACGTATAAAAAGAACAAGTAAGTTCTCTGATGGATCATGTATTATTAAATATCTTTATTTATTTAAATGTATATTGCTTTTTAATCATTTTTTAAATAGTGAAAAATGTTTTAAATATCGTTTAAAACAGTTTCCATTGTAATTATAAATTTTTTCCTTTATGAATATAATTTAAGTACAATATGCTACTATTGGAAGCTGTAGGAATGACTCCGACTGGAAAGAACTTCACAGTGGCAACCGCTTTTATGTGCAATGAACATGCTACTACATACAGATGGGTACTTCAACAAATCAAGCACATATATGTTTCATCTACTATGTCGTTCGGGAACGGTTCAATTCTTAATGATGGTGAGCCAATCGTTATTATTACGGATAGGGAAAGCGGACTCATGCATGTGATTGATGATGTGTTCAGATACTCACATCATATGTTATGTAGAAGGCACATTGATCAGAATGTGTTGGCGAAGTTAACAGAGCTAATTAAAGATGAAGAGGTTGCACAACGGTTCGTGAATGGCTCGTGGCCCCAATTAATAAATGAAATTGATGAGGCCGAATGCCGTAAAAATTGGAAGTTTTGAAGTCGAGGTGGCAAAGCAGGCCAGACTTTTTACATTACCTATTTAACACATGGTTGAATCCACTTGCACATAAATTTTCTAAGGTGTTGCATTTCGGTGTTGAGACAATGAACCGTGCTGAGAGCGAACATTCGGTACTGAAGCTATGGCTATCAATGTGTCATGGTGATTTGGACACCATGTTTCTTAATATTGACTCTCTCATTAAAGGTCAAATTACCGAAATAAAAACCTCACTAGAGATTTCTAAACTTAAAGAAAAGTATTGGCGCGAAGAGTAATCCCATATTGAAGAATATAAGTAATATCATGGGTCATTTGGCTTTGAAGAAGATATGACTTGAGATAAAGAGAGCTGGCGAGATACGTGATGATCCGCAGAGTAAGTGCAGACATTATTTAAGGAAGTCGCATGGTCTTCCCTGTGCATGTGAATTGGTTGGTAGGTACGTACATGCACTTCCGCTATAAGCAGAAGATATTCACATCTTTTGGAGAAAACTAGAAATTGGTGTTGACATTCCGAATGTACATGAGAGAGACATGGATTCCAAAATGCGTGATCTCACCTCCATGTTAGAGGAAATAAGTACGGGTCCAATATCGAAAGTCAGGTAAGTGTGTCGTCTCATCAAAAATGTGTTATAAGTCCGGTGTTGCCCGACGATCCTTGTGCTCCATTGACAACCCCCCCTCCCTCCTCTCTCAAAATCGCAGTCACGAAGGGACGACAAAAGACGAATTCAACCAAAAGGGATAAGTCTTACTGGAAACACGTGTCCTTCGCACATAGGAAGATAGGAAACTAATAATAATCTGTATACAAAGAGTCGGGCTGGACAGCACCAACCATCTGCTCAAAAAAATCTACCCCTAACTACCTCGCCGGACCACTAAACTCAGTCAAAGGCTCCTGAGCTGAAGATCTGTATGGTATATGAGGACATACAGTGGGAGTTGCTAGGTAGGGATCATAGACTGCGGGTAGTGGCTGTAAATGTGGATGTGCAGATCCGTATGCCTCATATGGTATAGGGGTGTAAGACGGATGTGATGGGAGGGGAGGTCGAGATCTAAAAGGTACAGGCGGTGGTTGGGTAGAAGACCCGGGTGCACCTGTATCATAATGTAAACCAGCAGGAAGAGGGGTAGGGGTAGACGGGAGGTCCAATGTACTATGTCGCCCCCTCACACCTCTGGAAGAAGCTGTGATAGTGCGACTCTGAACTCGACTTGTCCTGTCCGTGATAAGACCAAGATCATCATCTGCTCTATGGCTGCTTGGTCGAACCATCTATCATTTATTCAAGTACATTAATAAATATTTTTATACATTACAATATTTAATTTTTCTTATATTATTATTTTATTATTTATTCTTATCGGGATAATGTTATTTTATTTTATTTCGTACTATTTACTACCATTTAATTTCTACTACTATTATTATTATTTTTATTTCATCACTAATATGACTTAGTAATAGTTATTAATTTACATATTATTTTACCTAAACCCTAAAATCTAAGGCTAAGAATAATGATCAATTCAAATTAACCTTCAAATAGTTGAGCAATTAACACACCTTCTCATATTAAACACATAAATATAAGAAAACAATTTCAAACATGTAACATTTATTCTACATGTACAAAATTAAATAAGATTTGAAATAACATTTATTATTAGTTTATTATTTATTCTTAACTTGATTTATTATTTCATATCTGTAATTTTTTTCCTTTCACGCTATTAACAATTATGGACAAAAAAGTAAAATAAATAAACAAACATTAAAAAAAAGATTAGCTGCAGGTGACTTTCGTCCAGGCTGGCGAAAGTCACCATGCATTTTTACCCAGCCTGGCGATTGTCCAACTGCATGACCGCTAGGTCTGGCGAAAGTGTCTTGTGACTTTCGCTTGACCAGGCGAAAATGCATGGTGACTTTCGCACAGGCCAGTGAAAGTGACCATTTCCGTGAAAAAAACTAACTAAAAAAGTATGATTTTTTTCTGAATTTAAAGCATATTTTCATGATCTAAATCGATAAAAATATAAATAATTGAGTATAGATTGAAAAACTAACATTTTATTTTGAATTTGGACGGTCGGATATTCCAAGATCTAAGATTGAAGTGAAGAATCCTAAAGAGAGTTTACAGAATTTTTTTTAGAGAGATAAATTTTTTATGAAAAAATGAAATTTTTTGAATTTTTTCGAGTTATCTTTATAGATTTCCGAGTTGCATTTATTGACCCCTAAATAAAAATGAAAAACCCCTAATACTTTTGTCCTTTTCCTATGCATCTTCTTCCTCGTCTTGAGCGAACATCAATACCGGTACAGCCATACCTGCTCTCTCTCTCTCTCTCTCTCTCTCTCTCTCTCCTTAACCACAAAATCTCCATAGTATAGATGTATTGCTAAATGATGGAAAGCAAAAACCCTCAAATTTGCAAGTCAAAATTTCCATTTGAGCACGAGAGAGCTCTAATTCTAATTAGCAAAAGCCTAGCCAAAGAAAGGAAAATCTAACATTGTTTACTTTATCCGAAAATCTAACATTATTTACTTTATCCCGTCCCTGCACCATATGACCATCATCATATCAATCAAAGAGAAAAAAAAAAACACTAGCTATTGCCTACTAGTTACTTCCCCTTCTTCTCCATTTGCTCCTCCCCTTCTATTGGTTACTGTTTCAAGATCTAAGAAATGATAAGGAAATTTGGTTTGAGTTATATATAAAGCTTGCATGAAGTCAGATAAAATTGGTGTTGAGAAGGATGATTCATCTTAACAGAGTTTTGAATAAGCAAACATAACAGATGAGAAAGAAGAATGGGGAAGGGAGAAGCAGTGATTGGTGATGGGCCGGTGGCAATGGTTTAGTTGAAAGGAAGGAGGTAGGATGTAGGTGACGGAAAGAAAAGCTCACACACATATCTGGTATCTATGCTGAATTTTTTTTTCTTTTTTTTTCTTTTTCCTCTCTCCCTGGGTGGTTTTTCATATGGGTCTGTTTGATTTCTGACCAAATTATTTGATCAGAAATTCGAATTCGTCGACCAATTGACAATTGCTAAAGATGGGTACCTAATTGACAATACTCCTAAACTAAAGGATACTTTTATGGCATTGACATTGTATTATAGGTAATGCTAGATGGCTCAACTTAAGTCGGATAACGAGTTAATTAAGTAAATTCATGACAAAATAAAATATTACATGATATAAATACCACTTGCTCTATGGAATTTGAATTAGAATTTAAATAATTTTAAATAAAGATAATAATTTATGATTTCAATGATCTTGTCTCAAACATCATAACGACGAGAGTGAAAGTACATGGCCAATTTTTTTACTGATGAATAAACTATTTTATCCATTTTTTCCCTTCCTTCTCTAACCACAACCTATATCATCTTCTTATTTGTTGATTCAGAGATCAGTCTCCTAGCTAATCACTCTAATTTGTGCCCCTCTCTTCGCAGAAAAAACGTAGAGACGATGAAAAAGAAAACGTAACAAAAAATATTGATGGTGGATATCTAGGATATCTCCATATCCTACATATTACTGTAATGCTGAGAATATATTGTAATTTGATTGTCTTTGATATTTGGCTAGGTAAGTGACCAGAATAGGACTGTTGTGTTCAATATATATTGTACTTATGAGATTATTCAATATGGAAATCGACCGATAGTTTTCCCAATTAGAAACTTTCATGGTATCAAAGCTTCTACCTTATAACTCACGATGTACAAAGACAAAGAAGAAACTAGTAGTGTCGTTGATGATGTGGACAAAGAAAACCATGTCTGATGCATCAAGAAGGGTAATTACGATATAGCATCCTTGGATGGTTCCGGACTGATCATAACAACAGTCCAACTGAAGGAAAACAATAAAGATAACAATTACTTTGCATGGGAAAAAGCTACACGCCTAACTTTACGGTCCAAGAAGAAATTAGGCTTTATCAACAGGATGATCCCGATTCTGGAGAATGATACAGAAAAATAAGAGGAATGGTTGGAGATTAATACTGTCATCAATTCCTAAATTCTTAAAACTATCGTGCCTTCTCTCTAATCTTCTGTGAATTATTCGTAGAGGGCTAATGAGCTATAGGCTAACTTGAAGGAAAGGTTCTCAATTGGTAATGAACGAAGAAAGTACAAATTAAAGGCTACTCTGGCCAATTGCAAACAAGGAGGAGACTCAGTGAACGCGCACTACTCACGTTTGAAGAAAATATGGGACACATTGGAAAATTTTATCCAACTACTATCAACTACTGATACTGATTTTTTGTCTATCATCACAAAGGAGAGGGACAAAGAATAAAGTTTTTCAATTTCTTATGGGCTTGAAAGATATGCTCTATGGAACTGTGAGATCAAATATCATTCAACAAGAGCTAGTGCTGAAAGTGAAAGCCGTTCTTGCTAAAATCTGCAAGGAAGAACATCATAAGAATGTTGCTCAGTCTTCAATAGTGGACGAACGTGGTGGCGTCGGAGTAGCATTCACCGCTATAAAATTACTGCAACAATATGCCCCAACCATTTAACGTGCTCTCACTGTAACAAAACCAGCCATGATATTGGAAATTGCTTCCAATTCGTGGGTTTTCTAGAGGGTGGCCAAAGGGTGCACAGAACAATGGAGGAAATTCCTTCTCTTCACCTAGAAATTCCTTCCCGACAACAGGATGGGCAGCGGCGCTTGTTGTACTAGTGCAAATTCTAGCAGTCAAACCAATAGTAGAGGAAGGGGCCAAGGAACGAGACTAGATCGGAGAAGTGGTATGCCCCGGTAGCAAAACAATGGAGGTTGGGCATATGCAGCGCCAGAAGTGATGGAGGAGAAAATCGGGCAAACAGTAGTGGAGATCGCAGCGAAATTCCTGCAAATTTCCCAAGTCTCTCAATAGCCCAATGGTCTACTTTGATGAACCTACTTAAGAATTCGAATTCTCCCCCTTCAGATAAGCTTTCTAGTATCAGAAATTTGTGAATTTTAGGTCCGGGTTGCTTTATTCATATTACTGGTAGGATAAATTTTTTGAGAAATTTAAATTCCATATATCCATATACTATTGATTTGCCTAATGGAACAGAGACAGGGGACTTGCAAAAAGGGAATGTTTGTTTAATTATGAAACTTACATTTCATAATGTGTTGTTTTTAAATGCAATTTAATTTCCTTAGCTGTGATAATCATTGTTTTATCACACTGTCCAATCAATTTTGTGTTATACAGGACCGTACCTCAATGAGGCTGATTGGAGTGGGTAAAGAGGAATGGGTTATTCTTCTGCAAATTGTTGCAGTTATCTTCTCTATATACTTGTTCTATCTCAAGTACATTTTCTCATTTGAATAAGTTGTGGCATATCTGTTTGGGTCATCCGTTATATATGATGGTGAATAAATTTCTGGGACAAATTTCTATGAACGTTCTAAAGGTTTTCATAATATAACTTGTACAATTTGTTTACGTACTAAGCAAACACATGATCCTTTTCCTTTAAGTAGAAATAATGCATCTGATACTTTTGATTGATTCATCTTGATTTGTAGGGACAATATAAAACTGTTTCGACAATTGGTGCATCCTATTTTCTCACAATATTAGATGATTATTCTAGAGCTGTATAGATATACTTAATTGTTGAGAAAAGTGAAGTGGCTTTGGTGTTAAAGGAATATTTTGAAATGGTTAAGACACAATTTCACAAAACAGTTAAAATGGTGCACAATGATAACGGGACATAATTTATTTGTTTAAAAGTTTTTTCAAAACATGGTATTATACGCCAAACAACTATTGTTGGTACTCTACCACAAAATGGACGGTGAACACAAGCACCGACACATTCTAAACGTGGCAAGGGCTTTGTGTTTCCAGAGAAAGTTACCTAAGAAATTTTCTGAGAGAATATGTTTTAATAGTGGATTATCTCATAAATTTCACTCCCTCATCTTTGTTAAATGGTAAAACATCTTATGAGTTATTGCATGGTAAGCTGTCATCTTATTCTCATATTAGAAGCTTTGGATATCTTGCTTACGTTCATGATCATGATTTTCCTAAAGATAAATTTTGGGCTCGGTGTCGTGTTTTTGTTTTCCTTGGTTATCCTTTGAATAAAAACTGTTGGCGCTTTTATGATATAAAAAATAAGAAATTCATTTTCTCAAGTGATGTGGTGTTTTATGACACAAAATTTTATTTAAAGTTTTAAAAAATGCCTCTGATTTTTCAAGGTTGTACAATTTTGGAGAAAATTATTTGGGCTCTAAATATGTTCAAAGCAACTCACAAGACAACACCAATTTAAGAGCGCAAATTGATAATCTTGGCAAGAATTTGGACGACCTAACTTTTGATGATCCAACGCCTGGCTCACCTACCATGGATCAACCTTCCTTGGAATTCGAGTAGCCCACATCGTCAGAAGAAACTGGTTTCATAGCCTTGCATTAGATTTTGCCTCAGGGCCTAGCAGCTTTGGCCCAAGTCGCTAGCCCAATTTCGAACACATGCATGGTTTCAGATGCTTCTCTTCTTGGTCCAAACAATCAAAATGCTTCCTTGATGACAGATTCCCAAAATCCATCCTCTACTGGTATTGCCTCAGTTTCATGCCCCAAGAAAAAGTATTAGAACTAAGACTGTATCAGCCCGATTACAGGATTCTGATTGCAATACGATTTGGACTTCCTCTCCAATAACCCATTTCCCTCAGCACACTCCACTTCTTCGGATCTCTCAAGTAAATCTCCTTACTCTATAACACACTTTATAGATTATGAAAAAATTTTCTCCTTCATATCGGGATTTTCTAGTATTTGTTAATGCAGAAATTGAGCCCACTCAGTACACTGATGCTATGAGTCATCCTAAATGGCGCACCGGTATGAAGAAAGAAGTTGCTACCTTGGAGAAAAATGGGATTTGGATGTTGAATTTTTTACCTTCTGTTAAACACGCTATTGGTTGTAAGTGGGTTTACGGTATCAAGTATAAGGCAAATGGAATAATTGGGTACAAAGCCCATTTGGTGGTTCTCAATAATACCTAGATTGAAGGTCTTGATTTTATAGAGACATTGCACCGGTCGTAAAAATGGTTACTGTTCGGACATTATTATCAGTTGCCTCTGCTTGCAATTGACCCGTATATTAGATGGATGTGCATAATGCTTTCCTCCATGGCGACTTGGCGGAGGAAGTATATATGTGACCATCTTTGGGTTTCCGAACCATATTTCCTAGCTAAGTTTGTCGTCTATAGAAATCCTTGTATGGTTTCCAACAGGTGCCTCGTTGTTGGTTCTCCAAACTTTCCACTGCCTTGCGTGAGCTTGAAATCTCTGGGGACTGTATTTATGCCAACGGAAGATTATCTCTTAAACCGGTCTGATAGGTGCTAAGCTGGCATCTACTCCTTTGGAGCCAAATCATCAACTAGCTAAGGATTCGGCCCATTGTTTGATTCATCAGATTGTTATCGCTACTTGATTAGGAAGTTCATATATGTGACTATTACTCGTCAGAGCTTGCTTATGTCGTGCACACTCTTGCACAATTTATGGAGAATCCCCGAGTTGCGCAGTGCAGTCAAATATCTTAAAGGTAGTTCTGGTCAAGGTATTTTAATTGCTCGGATTCTCCTCTGCCATTAATTGCTTATTGTAATTTTGATTGGACCTCTTGTCCCATTAATCGGCGTTCACTTACGGGATATTTTGTTTCTTTAGGGGGCTCTCCGATTTCATGGAAAACGAAGAAGTAACACATTGTATCCCCCTCTTCGGCCAAGGTAGAGTATCGTTCTATGGCCATGACCTTGATTGAATTGAAGCAGCTTTCCTGTGTACTTCATGATCTTCACATCAAAGTCACTCATCCTATTTTATTACATTGTGATAATCAGGTTGCGCTTCATATCGCCGCAAATCCAATTTTCTACGAACGCACCAAACACATCGAGATTGATTGTTAATTTGTACGAGATGTTTTTCAAGCTGGATTTCTTTCCCCGAGTTTGTCTTCGTAGTGAGCTTTAGCCTGCCGATATTCTCATCAAAGCTCTCCATCCCACATAGCTTCATTCTTTAGTACAGAAGTTGGGCATTGTTGACTTACATACTCCAATTTGAAGGGGAGTATTGATGGTGGATGTCTAGGATATCTCCATATCCCATAGATTGCTATAATCATGAGAATATATTGTATTTTGATTGTCTTTTATATTTGTATAACTATTATAGTTAGTTTCTTAGTGGTATTATGATTCCTTTTTGTAGCTAGGTTAGTGACTAGAATAGGACTGTTATATTCAGTATATATTTTACTTCTTCCATTATTCAATATAGAATACGAACGATAGTTTTCTCCATGAAAATTTTCAGAAAATAATAAACAATTTTCATCATCATAATAGGGACTAAATGAGGTTTCTTAAACATGCCATAGCAATAGTAAAGAGGGAATGAGATTTGAAAAAACTCCTTTTCCTTCAAAAAGCTATTAAAGTTGCAAAATCCAATAGTAGAATTTTCTATAGTTTTCTATAGTTTCCATCAAATTAAAATTTAATCAACATAATTTCTTTAATTTCTAGCTAGGTCTAGTTTTCACAGTGAGGTTTTAAGGATAAATGATCTAATTTCACATTGAGCATGATAGAAAAAGTAGAACCTTGACCTCAATCAGATTGGCTAGCAGAAGTAGAACCTATAAGTGTAAAAAAAAAGTTCTAAACTTATGAAACCAAGAATGGTCTCCTACAATCTTCAATGGCGAAGAAGAGATTTGATACAAATATTAAAATAAGAAAAGAGAGAACAATGAGAGATATGATTTTGATTATGCTATTATCAACTCTAATTGGAAAATATGAATATATGGAAACATATGAGAAAGAGTTCTATAATTTTGAGAATAAAGTAAATAGTTTTTTTTTTTTTTTAATATGTGTGGAAGTAAGACAATGTTAACATGAGAAGTGCATTTTGGGGATCCAACTACTTCTAGTTATTAACGTATGCTTAATTTTTATATATTTGTTTGGTCCAAGGAGGATTAGGAGGATTAGTGTAGTTTTATCGAACCTCAAGGACCTGTTTGTAATTTTGACAAACCTCAAGAGAGGTATTAGTAATTAACTCTAACAGCAATGAGTGAATATCATATTTAATCTCTAACATATTTACTATTCTTGAATAAGATCCCCAACATTTCATTTTAAGTTTTTAAGATCTCTAATTTACAATCTTTGAATAAGATCCTTTTTAGCAAATTCTGTCAAATTTATCAGATTGCTGACAATTGGATCATATAAGATGAAATACACACAAGGGTAGAACGAGAATATTAAAAATTCATCTCTTTCCCAAATCTCTACCATTGTCCTCTTTCGAGCAACTCCAAACAAAGTTTCTGTCTCATTCTCTTCCACCTATCCAATAGATAATAAGCTTATTTATAAGGAATAATCCTATAATCATCCAGACAATAACCATGTTTGTAAAGTTATAATTAAAATAAGGAGGTCAAAGTGTAATTATTTGAAACTAAAGATAATAAACTTATTTCATCTAAATAATGAATAATAAGCTTATCTATAAAGAACAATCCTACAATCATCTGAAATTTAGAGTATAACCATGTTTGTAAATTTGGAATTAAAATAAGAAGTTCAAGGTGTAATTATTTGAAACTACATCTAATCAACTTATTTCATCTAAATAATAGATAATAAGTATATTTATAAAGAATAATATAATCATCTAAAATTTAGACAATAACCATGTTTGTAAATTTATAATTAAAATAAAAGGGTCAGTGTAATTATTTAAAATTACAGACAATAAGCTTATTTCATCTAAATAATAGATAATAAGTATTTATAAAGAATAATCTTATGATCATCTAAATTTAGACAATAACCAAGTTTGTAATTTTAGAATTAAAATAAGAGGGTCAAAATATAATTAATTGAAACTACATATAATAAGCTTATTGATATAGAATAATCTTATGATTATCTAAAAGTTAGTCTATAATCATGAATCTAATTAAAATAAGAGGGTCAAAGTGTAATTATTTGAATCATCTAAATAATAGATAATAAGCTTATTTATAAAAGTAATCGTATGATCATCTAGAATTTAAACAAAATCTATTTTTGTAAATTTAGAATTAAAATAAGAGGGTAAAAGTATAATTATTTGAAACTATAAATAATAACCATATTTCATATAAATAATATATAATAAGTTTATTTATAAAGAATAATCTATAATCATCTAAAACTTAGATAGTAACCATGTTGGTAATTTTAAAATTAAAAATAAGAGGGTATAAGAGGATCAAAGCGTAATTATTTGAAACTATAGATAATGAGTTTATTTCATCTAAATAATAGATAATAAACTTATTTATAGTTAACTTATCAAAAGATCATCACCTTTTAGATGGAGAGGAATAATTAATATATTTTAAAACTTAAAAAAGTATTGGTCGTTTGCTTAAAAAAAAGAAGAGTCTAATTGCAACTAAGTCATATTTCTAAAGAGTATATTTATTTTTAACTTTAAAAAAATAAAAAAATAAAAACTTAAACTATTGTTATAATAACCAAAAAAAAGTAAAAAAGAAGAGAGAAAAATGAACTGATTTTTTTAAGGGGGAGAGGGCGACACATACATGAGAAAGAGAAAAAGATTAATTGAGAATTTTCATTTTAGCATCACTCTCAAGTTGGGAAAAAATAAAATACTAAAATAAAAATTTCCCTCCAAATTAGTTAAGATGACGTTTGTTGTCATTTTCAATGACCTAATTAAGTCATTGATTCTTGACTATATTTGATCCACCTAATAACATATTATTGTTGCCTAATATTAATCAAAACTTGATTTTCCCACTAGGGGCAGAGTTTATGTAACAACGAACGAACGCATAGGTGGAGGTTGGCCACCGGTGATTCTAACAAAGGACTCTCAAAGACAGACACAGCAAATGGCCGGCCCTTCGAAATGGCAAAATCCCACAGGTGGATGGATGCACCTATGAAACAAACAACTCACACACTCACCAAACATTAGACACCCAGACAAAAATCACACTCATTCACCCCTCCCCCAACCTTTATAGGCTCCCTACATACGCCCATAATTAAAGGGGCCTTTCGAAATTCAATCAAAAAATTTCTCAATCCAGAACTCACTTCTCTCGCAAATAATTCAGCTTAGGCAAAAATCTCAAAGTCAAGCCACACCAGACTTCTTTACCATAAACATCCACCAATTTAAATGCAGGGTGAGGCAATCAGGTAGCCAATTGTGATAATCCAATAAACTCAAAACAGATTAAAGAAATATCCTTGAAGCAAAGGCAGCAAGGTGGGCAAATCTTTATCTTCCAGTTATTGTTGCCTACCTTCAGTGCTAAAAGATGCAGGCAGAACACATATGGCATGGTAATGAGGTCAGAAGTTCAATGGGAATCTTAGATTGATAGTATTCATCTATTATCATAAGATGTTTCTAAAGAAAGGAAAAAGAAAATAAAAATAGAAAAAAGTAACCAAACCAAGAGCGCAGTACTGAAATTCATATTAAAAGAGAGGATGTGAAAATTTCCAGCATCATCCAACAAATGTATCCCAGCTTAACATACATCAGCAAAACAATTTCCACTGGTTTTTCTTCTTTTGACAAAGACCAAAGAAATTGTTAGTCTGTACTCCTATTTACCATGGTCAATTTGCACAAAGACTTACTTCCCAACGCTGAACATAGCACGAAGGTTGGAGATCATGACTGGGACCTCTCCCTTCTCATCATATTCAGCAAAATCTCCACTAGACAAATCAATGCCATCAAATTTTGTCCCTTCAATCTACCAAAAGGTAAAAAAAACAATGAAGTCACTTTAGTTTTTATTTGTTACAATCAACCCTATTTTCAAGGTGGAAAGCAGCAGATAGTACAATTAAGGAATGGTAGAAAAATCTATAAATACATACAAAACATCTGAAACAATAAAGATATAATAACCTGTGGGCCAATGTCCCATGTATAAAATATTAGACATAAAGTTCTTGTAGTAAAAACAGAATAGTTTGATGCATTGCTATTTCCTACACTTTTTTTTAATAATTTATCAAACATCATAAGGCCAATCCATAGTGAATGCAGAAACAAAGTCAAGCAACAAGAACTGTGGGGCCGTGGATCTTTCACTTCATAATAATACACACAAAAAAGTAATGACCTGGGAATAAACATATCCAGAAGTCGCACGCAGAACACAAAGAGCTTTTCTTCCCTAAAATACATTGATAGAATATGGGAAGGAGAACCTATGAACTCATCCACATTTCTAACCACTGCCAATCCAGAAGAGCTTACTTATTCCATAAACATCGACAACCACCTCAAGTGAAGGACTGAACATGTGCCGTGGAAATAAGGATAAAACCCTCGAAAACCATGTCTTGCAAACTTGGGAAAAAGTTGTGTCAAATTAGTGAATCTATCCAGAGCAAATTTGGAGCCCAGAGTACACATAAGGACCAAAAGTCGGCTTTAGTTGGATTGGATTTTAGTTTAGAAAAAGTGAGTTTTTTTCTTCTTGAAGTTCATGAAAGTTAAATCGTTTGTGAGAGAAAATGTGGGACCTAGAGTGAAAAAAGTAGAAAAAAATTTGAATTGAAATGCAATCCAAATAGAGCCTACTTGGATAGAAGTTTAGTTTGAAAAAAGTGTTATTTTTTTCTTGAAATTCGTGAAAGATGAATTGTGAGTGAGAAGAGAAGTGGGTTCCAAAATTGAAAAAAGAAAAATTTTCAAACTTAATCCTTAACCAAGTAGAGCCAGTTTTCAACAATTCTATCATAAATGCAATATACTACAACAACAAATTAAACAATGTAAAGAAGCAAAGCCTTACAGATTCAGCCTGCCAATTACTGCCAAAGACGAAATCTGTAGGTTCAAAGCCCCTGCAGTCAAATTGCATTACAGGAGCATACCGCTCAGACTCACTATCTGCCTGTGTGAGCGGACGGCCTTTGCCAGTGATCATAGTTATATTTCCCTCCCTTGCACAGAACTTGCACTAGAAGCAAAAGAAAGGCAATAACAGATAATAAAAGGCTAAATCAAATAAAAGGAAAGGACACTCTTGAGTAAAGAAATAATGCAATGAAAGTTAATTTCACCCATTACGTTGGATTTCTGACCAAAGACTCCCTTAATCCTTGGGGGAAGATGCTCATACTTATTTGCTATTTATTTTTTGGTGTGACAGATGAGAATATGAAAATCTGAAGGTTGTGCAAGCATTATATTCTGAATACACGATGGAAATGATGAAAGAGCCTGCTACCTTTTGAACGAGATGGCCAGTGCCCCGGCTTCCCGGGAGAGGAACAGTTTCATTCAAGCTCAGCCATGCTTCTTTTGGAGTCGGCTCCCCACAGTTACCGCATTTCAGCTGTCAAAAAAAAATAATAAAAAATAGAAAACAATTGAAAAATGAAAAATTGAGTGGACATCTTAGGTGCAAGTTCACTGATAAAAGTAGCAATATCTTTTGTTTATTAATGCGTTTGCAAAAAGAACGTTATACTTATTTCCCTTTTTTTTTTAAGAACAAGCAGTATATCTTAATAAAAGCTCCATCAAGAACAAGCACAAGGGTGCAATGATCAACAAGCTCTGGTGTAACTGAAGAAACAGACCAAAAGAGCTGCAAATTCAGCAAACGTATTTGCAAAAAATGCTATAGGAGCTGCTCTATTATTCTTATGGTATATCAATAAAATAATGACCATCATGAACTGCCAATAGGTAGACGACCCAATATATATCTGCACATAATAATCACAAAGCAAATTGCATGCAGATATCAGGGCAGATGTTACCAAAATACAGCTGATCAATTGTATGAAATGACAATCACAATTTAAAGAACATGCCCAATATCGAGACAATAGAAACTTATAGGTTGTCAGCTTCAAGTAGCACCTAATGCTGAGATAAAAGGGAACTTGAAAATCATAAACAACATCAAAGACTACAAAAAGGAAATCTCATTTCTGTGAGAGTTAGTCAAATTAGGTTGTGTCTCATCTCTTAGCGATATCAGCTAAAACCAAAAAAGACTGGCTCAAACTCTATCAAAGAGAAAGGTAAGTTAAAGAACACGAGATTCCCAAGTCATACGACCTTGAAACAAGATCTAGATGGACACAGAACATACAAAATTTCCATATTAAATAACGATATAAAAAATTTCTCAGAAAATGGAGAATTAAACAAAAAATACGCAAATTCTCCAAAGTAATGTAGAGAATTGCAAGTGGGAGCCTCTTGAAACAATCAACCACAAGTATAACTCTTAAAGCTAAAATACAGTACTTAATTTGTATCCTCACAATCCCCTCAAATTTTATCACTCCCTCCTGAATGCACACACGACTTTGTTTGCTACCCTCTATTACTTACGCCACTCCCACACTCACTGCACTTGATGATCACTCTTCCACACAAAACAGGATCACTATGTCGGTGATTTCTCTTCTCTAAAAGAACTCAGAGACTTCAAGGAAAAATCTCAAGCTTTCTATATTTTCTTCTAGTCACACTTCCGTCTTTGTTTTAATTATTGCTAGAATAGTCTAGAATCTAGTGGTGATTTCTAACCAGTAAGCTAAAAACAAGGACAAGACCATAGATTACGAACTGCATATTTCTTCATGTATCGAGAAGCAGCGAAAATTAATTGGATGGATACCTTGAGGTAGTAAGTGACATTTGGATTATCACAGCCACCTTGAGGCTGAAGGTTAGTGAGATTCTCCAACTCTGCAGTGATCATGAGGATGTAGTTCACCATTTTCGCTCTTTGCGTTGGATCAAAGCTTCACCCTCTCCCTATCTCTGTTTTCTCTGTTTTCTTTCAGTCCAGCCTAGTCAATTTTGGGGCTTTGAGCTTTGTTTTCGATGCTCTAACGCTATTGTGATGCGTTCATATTAACATTAGGGTTAATTTAAAAAACACCACTGAACTTTTAGAAAACTGTCAATTGAGTATTTATACTTTTAATTTTGACAATTAGACACCTAATTTATGTTTTCCTTGCATTGTGTTTCTTTTTAAAAAAATAAAAAATAAGTAAAAACGATTCTTCATCCCAAAGATATCATTAGTTATCTTTCTTTTATTATTTCTTTAAAACCCCCAATATTCATCCCTAAGCATCATCTTCTCAAAGTTAATATAAAAAACCGTAGATGCCTCCCACTATTGCCATTGTGATGTTGTGCTGCAAATAGCTCTTTCTGGCCCAGATTAACAAAAATTGGCATCAAATAGCTCCCGAAGTTGGGATCCTCGTTCCTCAACGCAGATCTCGCAGTGAGTATTACATGACACGATTCTGAGATGACTTAATCAGATCTTGTTATACTGTAACCACTAATCGTATTTGTACTTACTACTTGTGGAGTGAGGCGGAATTTTGAAGATAGATTATGTTTAGAGTCGCTATCATTTGTCGTGCCCCTAATAGTCCCATCTTCTCCTACACCCTTCTTCCTAGTCCACTGCTTTTCACATCTTCTAATACCTTCTCTTTTCTACCATCTACTCCCTCAAACTCTTTACTTATTCCTCTCCCACCTTTCACTACCACCATCACTACCTATTTCTCCAACTCTCTCCCTCATTCAAACTTTTCTCGCTGCACTCTTCTTAGTCTCAAAGAACCACATTTTCCATCTCTCTTTCCCTTACTCGTGTCATTACTTCCTCCTCTTAATTCAAACACATTCAACCAACTTTTCTTCTTGGCAATCGATGCACAGCAGATAGCACAGAGTTATAGACAGAGATTGTCTATCTGTTTCTTTGGTTCATTTTTCTTTTTTCATCTTCATTTTGGCTTTGTTCGTTCTTTTTCTTTAAAATTTCTTTTGACATGTATTTTTCTTTACCTGTTGCTGCTAATAAAATGTTTTGTAAAGACAGTTTAATAACATCTTTGTTTATAATTAATTAATCTTGAAATGTGTCTTATTTTATAAGAATTAAGGGACATTTTAGATATTTTACACAGTTGTAAGAACAATTTTAACAAAACACTAAATTAAGTATGTGATTTTCATAATTAAAAGAATATGTACTTGATTGACAATTGACTAAAACTAAAGGAGTGTTTGTTAAAAAATTCAATAGCATATTGCACATTCGTGTCAACACAATAATGCATTGGTTCAAAATATTTGCAGAACTCCACATCAATATAAAGCCAAAAACATTTCAAGAAACTCTATTTTATTCATTTTGATAATTTCCTCTATCAAAAGCTTTTTAGAAGTCTAGCTTAATGACTAGGTTTCCACGCCAAGAATGTCAATTGATAGAGTCATCAAGTTCAAGAGCAAGAAGAATGTTATCAGTTATGTTATGCTCTTTAACAAAACCAACCTGATTCTTACAATGGATAGAAGGGATGAGACTACCAATCAAGAGGGCCAACTTTAGTGAGGATTTTATGAACAAAATTATAAATACGAATAGGTAAAGTCAGCAAAAGTAGGAGGATTTGTAAATTTGAATGAGAACAACAGAAGTACTGGTAAAAGCTTCGAGAATGGGAACACCAACCCAAAAATTACAAATAGCCTGAAACACATCTAAAGAGACAATATCATTAACAATGAACAAAAAAAACCCCAGAAAAACCATCAGGCCCAAGAGCACTATCTAACCAAAGAGAGAAGACTATCACTATCATAGACAAGATGGGGAATACGTGAGAGAAGATTATCAACAGGGAAGATGAGATGTTGCTCTTGTAAGAAAAGAGCAAGAAAAAAGTTGACCACTTGAGAATGGATATCCTCAATATTATCCAAAAGAGCATCGAAAGAGGAAGTACTTTTAGAGAGATGAAGATGGTTTTGACTATTCTTGCACTAAGAATGGAAGTAGGCAATGTTGGCATCCCCATAGAAAATCACTTGAACCTAGACTTGTATTTCCAAAAAATCTCTTCGTTTTTAAGATGTGAAAGATAGAGGGCTTTAAGATTATGGAGATTTTCTCTATGAGAAAGAGAGGGATCAGAATCAAAGAGTTTCTTTGTCTGTGAAAGATTTTGTTCATCTTGAGAAATATTTTTTTTATATTTCCAAAAAACATCCTGATTCCAATCTCTAAGAGAAAACTTGAGATTTTTAAGCTTATTAGCAAGAATCTCCATACCATTGATGTTGCCAAGAGCTATGCACAGTATTAAGAAAAGAGTGATCAGAAGTCCACATGTATTGAAAACAAAAGCCATAAGCTTTAGGGGAATTCAAAAAGATTACTGAAATAAGGAGAGGGGAATAATCAAAAAGAGCTCGATGGAGATGTTCCACCGCGGTGGCATATAAAAGAGAATTCCAAGAAAAGTTAACTAGGACCCTGTCTAGACTTTTTAAAATAGAAGGAGGCGTGGGACGACACCAAGTAGACGAGCTGCCGATGAAAAGTAAGTCACAAAGACCACAACCCGATATCATACCGACAAACTCATTACAAGGAAGGAGTGAAGGAACAATATCAAGACAGTCCAAAGCATTACGGATCACTTTGAAATCTCCACCACAAGCCACATTTATCATCAACTTGGTCTCGTTTTCTCATTACTCTTTGCTTCAACTTTTTTATTTGCTGCCAAAACAATGTTTACTCAATAGAACCCTATAGCCCACATCGGTTTTGATGGCAATTTAGATATTGTCAAGACATTCCTGATGCTTTTAAAGGCAAGGTTTACTCCCAAACTCTTAAGGACACATTTCAACTATAAGAATCTTCTTCATGTCTCGATACAAAGTCTAAAGTAATTCTTTCGGTGAAGCTTGTAAAACTAATAAATACTATACTTGGTGAAATTTGAGAATGTATGAGACTACGAAAATCATTGTCAAGGTCAAATTTCCGAGTCCTTCAAATCTTCCACATGCTATTAAAGTAGGTAGTTCATCTAAGGCGCATGTGATTGCACAAGCCAATCCAACTAGATGGCCATGGCTCCCAATCAAGTAACATAGATACCGATGAAGATCGTCATTGGAATAGACGTCTTTTAAAAAAGAAGATTCCAAACGTTCTATTCTATCGTTTGGATTTTTGGAAGATGTTCCTAGTTCAAATATGTCACATTGAGATTTTTTTTTTACACATTTTCTTCTCACATGAAACACTTACACCAACTTAAAAAATTTTAGTTGCTACGTTTGAAGTCCCCCTTAAATTATCATTTAATATTTTTTTAATTTAGTAAGGTGACAAATACTTTGAAATAGAAAAAATACATTCAAGCGACAAATAATAAGAAACAAAATAATATATAAACAGAAAACCAATGAAAAATTTAAATACTAATAAATTATTAAAGGTCTATCTAATATGTATTTTGAAAGCACACGTTAGTATAAATAAAATAATAAAATATATAATATAAGATTTTTTAAATCTAAACTAATAAATCTTATAAAATTTATAGACTTAACAAAAATTATATTTTGAAATGAAAATTTAATGAATAATGAGCTCTGAAACACGTAGCAGATCCAAATCAATTGGAGTAATCAGGATATAGTGGGCTCCAAATCTCTCTGTCACCCACTTTAGCCTCTTTCACCTCTGACGTGTATTGAATTTGATATAAACTTTCATATCTGATGTGTATTAAAACTTAATTTAATATGAAGTGCCTTTCTTATCCTTACAATTTCCACAAAGCTACATTTGTACCTTTTTAGATTTTGCTTATTTTAATTCGGCATATTTTAAAATTCTAGTGGAACGGAATCATATATATATATATATAATACATTATTCGTATATTTGATATATGACTCGAATCATAATTTATTAATTTATAATTAAAATATATTTTTATTTAAAGTTTACTCTCTTGTCTATATTCTTTAAATTTTAATTTAAATTAGAGATCTACTTTATTTTAAAGTATTGTCTATTATTTCAAATATTATTTTGTCCACAAATCATTTTCATTCATTTCTTTGGAGTGTTTTAGCTAAATCTACTTATCATAAGCATGGTTATTATTAAATTTTCTTATATCGAAGTTTGCTTCTTTCACGAGAAGATTTATTATTCGAATTAAATCTGAGGCCTTCTTCAACTCTTCATTTTTATTATAAGCAATTTTCAAGAAAATTTATTCGTCCAAGTTTTGTTAGATTGCTGCTTATACGAATCAAGATGATGATGTTGGCTATGTGTTATACATGTTAGCGGTGGTGAGAGATGGTTGGGATGTGTTGAAAGAAGAGTTATAATATATTTGTTTTAATTATGCCCAGTTAAGATACTAGACTTGAATTTATTTTGGGTTACTATAGGTATTGAGGGTGATGTCTTTTACCCACTTATGTAATTTATTTATGTTGTTTTGATGAAATTACTTATTCAAGAAAAAAAAAAAAAGAATTTAACATGTGCGTCCGAACAAATGTTAATAATGGATTGACTATACAATTTAAGAAGCAAGTTTTCTTTTAAAGTTCAATCATTTCTATTACATTTTTAGATTTGAGAAATCAATACAATTTGTACTTTTCTTTTTTTTTTTTTTATTCATAAACATTCATTCATTTAATTTATAGTAAATACAATTTTCGATTAATTGATTCTATCAAATTAATAAACTCACAGTATTTTGCAAAAAAAAAAAAGAAAATGAAAAATGGTGAATACATGGTAAAAGATGAAATACCAAACACACATGTCACCAGCCAGAGTAGCACTTTTGCTATTCATAAAATATAACAGTCGAATCAAATTAGCTTCAAGTCTATGAAACCGACCCGACTCGACTCAAACCACGACAAGAAATAATGAAATCTCCACATGGGTGGGGGACGTTTTAGGAACTTAAAACTAATTTGGGTAGATTGTTGCATTTCATGAACGAATAAAAGTACCTTTTTGGCCGGTAGCAAATGCATTATGCTATTTTACATTTTGTATTCACTTATTTTATAAAATAAATCAATCAAAAAATGTATCTGAGTATAAATTAAATGAATAGATATTTATGGGTAAAAATAGAAAAGTATAAATTATTTGTGGACAATTATAATAATTTTTCCTTTTAAGTTTTATAGGTTTATTAGACTTTGACTAAAATATTGAACTAAAGTATATGTTATATTTTATTCGCATTAATGTTTTAGATAGACATTTTTAACTAATTAATTTACCCATCATAGCATTTTCAGTTAATTATGTTCTTTCAACTTCGTTCAAATATAATTTCATCCATGTATTTTATGTACATTATAAGTATATCATCATCGTTTATATATTCATAATTAATTCATATATACTATTAATTTCAGCAAAATAATTTTATAAGAAAACAATAATTATGTAGCACAAATTTAAAATGTTTTTAAAAATTCATTTTGTGACCCTAGTTCTCTTTTATAGTTCGTATATTAATACCATAATATGCTTTTAAAAATATTATTTAAGTGTTATAAGTTTTACAATAGAACATATTATTATCTTAATATACGATATTAAGAATTAGACTTATAAAATGATATTCTGATATGATTTTAAATTTTTGTTACAATATCAATGTTGTTTGATAAAATTTTTTTATTGAAACTAATAATAAAGATCAATTAGTTATGAACATATAAACAATAATGATGTATTTATAATGTATACAAATTATATAAATGAAATTGTAACTCTGATGAACCTCGAGAAAGAAAATGTAATTAACCATAATTTTTTATAACATTTAGATATCTATAATCTCTTCATAACCCTAATTATTTATGACATTTAGACATCTATTACTACTCTCTTTATATTTTTCCTGTCATATTTTACTAATTCTCGTATTTTTTTACTTATCATATTGTAAAATAATGTAACATTAATGAACTTTTCCTATTATACCTTCCCATTAAGAATAAGTTTCAATACATTTTAATTTTTATAGCTTGAAAACTATAAGAAAGAATAATAAGAAGAAAGAAGAGTTTGAAGGGCATTGTTGTAGTCCACACAAAATAACATCTTAAATTATGTATTTTTTTAAATAGTATGATGTGCGAGATATGATAAATGAAATACATGTGAAGCATTACAAAAGGAAGGGTAGCATTGAGTGCATTCAGAATTAGGCCTAAAAAAGGACAAGTTTACCTGTAATTTAATAGATCCGAGCTAAATGGTTCGAATCTAAAACAAAGTTTTTACCTATTTACCCATATCCAGACTTTTATCCTTTCTTTTACCCTAAAAAAAATCATATTTCGAAATATCTTGTTTCGGATCAATGAAATTCTCATTCAAATCCGTTGTGTAATTTACACATATATATTGTTGTTAATTATATATTTTGGTCGTGGAAAATGATATTTGAGAGTTAGGGATTGCTTTCATCACACCTCAAGATCGTTTACATCACTTTATATACAATGCACTTCTTTTTATAATATATATTTTTATGATTTATCTTTAATTTATTAGGTATTATTAATAAAATATATTAAATTAGTAAATGATATAGAAAATAGTACATAAAGTAGTATAAACGATTCGAGTCTATCCACGGCTAAAGTTGAAACACATAGTAATTATTAAGAGTTTATCAATATTTCTTCTATTGAAGGATTTTTATTTTATTTTTTTGTACACTACTTAATTTGTTTTGAGTTAATCATCAAAGCCTATTGTTATTTTGGATCGTACGAGTATCAAAGTATTTATATTTTTAAAATTTTATTTATTAAGAACTAACAAATTATGTGGCTTATATAACTTTTATTAGTTTTTGCAATACAAAATGTGTTTTTACCTGGATACGGATTTGGATCTGTCAAGGTCAAGTGCGGGTGTATTGTAATGCTATCTGAACGAATATATAACCAGATATGATACTCTTTCTACATAATGGAATCTGAATATGTAACACCTTATTCCGAATCCATTTTAGATCATTTTTAGAGAAAATTTGGTTATATAATGTCCATGTTTGGATAATGTGACTTAATACAAGCTAACAAATTTATGAATAGCAATATAAACCTAATCTACAACATAAATGTTTCTATTTTAGGCCTATTCAGAATCCTACCATATATATTTTAATGCACTCTCTTGTACATAACGAGTGAGTGTAGTAGAAATATATAAGAGGATTAGAGTATTGTTAGCAAAAGGAAAAATCCCTAACTCATAAAAAATGATGGGAGACCTAGTAAAGAGTGGTTTCCACATAAATTACTACTTTTTCATATTTATATTTAAGTATATTAGTTAGATACACATTTAAATTTAGATTGAAAAAAGTACGAGTCACGTACTAATATAAAAGTCATCAAAATTTTAAAACGCTAAAAAAAATCTAAATTTTGAAAGTTAAAAGAATTTTTTGATTTGGCGTTAATATAGTAAAACCTTAATTAAAAAAATTAAAACGGTTTATTACGCTTGTTCTTAAACTCCAACAAAATCCATTTACAAAAACATACACAATCGTACCTTAAAAAAAAGAACAATGGCCTCCAAATAACTCTCTATCACTCAAATTAATATGACATTAAACTCAAATGTTTGATTTTACCTTTTTTGTCTACAGTTTCCACTAAACAAGGTTTGATTTTTTTTTTTTCTTTTTCAACTTTTGCATATATACTTAAAAACAAATCTTGATTGCATGTCTCCATAGATTTATTTAGAAAAAAAAAAAATTGTCTCCACAGATTTCTAAACAATATACTATATTTAAAGCAAAGAAATCCAACCAATCTCCAATCAATATTTTATTAATGCTATCTATCTCTTTTGGAGGTGGTTCTAGGCTCCAGCTCTATACCTCTATCCAAAGATTGGGTCCCCAAAAGCCTTGCACTTTTTGGCCCCTTTCTTTTTCATCACATATAAAACAATATAACTGCGCAAAGGCGGTAGTGTTCTGTTCTCTGTTAGGCCTTTGGTTGATCTTTTATTTCTGGTATCCAGGAATCCCTAAAAATTGACCCTTTTTTTTTTTTTCCCGATTTTCGATTCTCCTTTACTATCTTTTATTACCACTTTTTTTCCTTAGTTCTTCTAGTGTGTATCGTTCGTGCACAATTAGAGTACGGGTTGGGTTCTTTTTCGGTACTTGAAAGCATATTTTGTGATTTCTGGGTTCTTTAGAAATTGCTTGATTTTTAGTGGAAGAATCTGTTGGGAAGTGGTGGGCTTGGGGAATTTGGGAGTTGTTGCTTCTGGATTTTCCTCATTTCCATCGGTTTCTGGGTTGCATACAGGAGATTTTCAACCCGGCATGTTTGGTTTTTTCTGATTAGGTGTTAAAAGGGAGATGAGTTTGCTTGTGAATTCCGGAGCTTTTTCAGGTGGGTTTTGATTTTGGGGCTCAAATACGTGAGGATTTCTTGTGTTTGGTGGAAAGAGTTGATTTTGATTTCTGGAATTAAGCTTTTTTTCATTTCTGCTCGGGAATTTATCATGAGATTTCGGATGAATTTGAGCAAGTAGTCGGTTTCTAAAGTTGAATATAGCATCTTGAGAGGAAATAGGAGGTGGTGTCCTTTAAAAAGAGATGAAGAGAGGAAGAGATGAGGAAAAAGTTGTTGGGCCTATGTTCCCAAGGCTTCATGTGAATGATACTGAAAAGGGAGGACCAAGAGCACCTCCAAGGAATAAGATGGCCCTATACGAACAGCTCAGTATTCCTTCTCAAAGATTTAAGCCTAACTTGGCTCCTGTTGAATCAAACCACGCTGTTAATGCTACTAATGTCATCCCTCCTCCTTCCGACCAGGTGAGGGGAAAATTAAGACTTAACCCGATGGATGAAGATGGTTGTATTTATTCTTGAAATGAGCTCCTTGCTTCTTATGCTTTCCTTTTTGGTTCCTTCCATTGTTTTAATATTGAAATTTTGACTTGATTAATCTGATGAATGTATGATCTTCTGCTTCTTATGCAGTCCTTTCTGGTTCCTTCAGTTGTTTAAATATTGAATTCTTGACTTGATTAATATGATGAACATTGTAGTTCGGAATTTGTACTGACAGATACTGGGAATGGAAAGTCATTAGAGGGGTTAAGAACATGCACTGCTTACTGCCAATAGACCTTAGTTACATGGAAAATCAAGGATGAATTGTTTCCAGAAAGGAAAGGGAAGTGTAAGAGGGTACTGAAATATATTTGAGGGCGTAAAAGTTACTTCATTTTTTCCCTTGTGTTTTAATGAAGATCTTTACTCTGGTTTCTGCTATGCCAATGAACATCTCTTCCTATCTCCACCCCGACACTATACATTTACACACTGTTATAAGAAATGCTTGAAATAGATACTTGTTATTGAATATTCTTGTTTGAGCTTTGTCAGGAGAAAATGCATAATTGGAGATACAAAAAATAGAAACCTATGGTTCTCATTTATGGAAGCATCTCTTTATTTCTTTATGGATGTTGTTCTTCCCACAAAAAATAAGCCAATATGGATGTGTATCTTTTTGGTGATGTAAATGCCATCCAGATGTTTCATACTTTAGGAATGTTGAAACCAAAACCCCTCGCCCCACAACAGAAAAAGGAAAAGGAAACGCATTGTAAGTAGTCAATTATGTACCTTTCCAGGAGCTTTATACTTATGGCGATCTTTGTACCACCTATACTGGCCTTTCCTCTCTTCCCTCTTATGTCTAACCCTGAGAATATGGGAGAAAAAAGTGATTGAAAGTTGTAATCATTAATCAGGTGAGAGTTACAGTGCCATGTATAAGTTTTTCCTCATATGTTGATTAATGTGATTGGAGGCCTGTAAGGTGAATCTGTTGCTGCGTGCTATTCTGTTCCACTTTCTGTAGATAATATTGAATTTTTGTACTAATTGAATATGAGTAAGTTGATGCAGGAAAAAACTATCTATCCTCCCTACAAGACTGCTCTAGATTCAGCTAAATTCTACTCAGAAATATGCTATAATCATTGGAGGAAATCAAGGATTTGCTATAAAAAATAAAAGACCGCTCAACATCAGACTGATAGAATAAACCCTAGCGGCACACCTAGGATTGTGTGGCATAGCAGATTTACTGCTAACATTTATCGACTCTATTGATTGAATATAAACTACATACTCTATTGAGTAGCTAACTCCTTTATTAATAGCCTCTAAGACGGAAACCTCTGTGACTAGCAAGTAGCAGACTCAAAGACTGTAAAAGTAGCTCTATTTGGATTGATTTTCAATCCAATGTATATATTTTTTCACTTTTTTCATGCTGGGTCCTGCATCTTCTTTCTCAAATAATTTAACTTAACCCAAGAAGAAATAAACTCATCTTTTCCAAAAAAAAAAACCAATCCAAATAAAGCAGTATTGTGACTGAATCAAAGATCCAAATCTGACACTTAAAGCCTGTCAAAAAGCTACTGCAATTACAACACAACTTAATATGCTAGAACTTGCAGACTCTTAAAACAGAACAGTATATGGAGCAGAACAATTTACAAAAGATCCCAAGATTTCAAGCTAAATTTTAAGTTATAACTTACCTTAGAACTTTAGGTGTCTGTACCTTTTTTAGGTGTCTGTACCTTTTTTAGGTGTCTTGTAACCTTTCTCGTACTGGAGTACTCCCATCTACTTTTTTACTCCAAGAAGTTGAAAAGACAACAATACGGATTGATGAGGGCCTTGTTGCTTATGCAGATTCTATGACACAGATTCTTCAGATGGATTGAAATAATTGAATTAGTCATGGCAAGTCTATTGAGCAGTAAATTATTCTTTCTTTGACCTGGTTATAGAGGAACCGATAATATTCCTGATAACTGCAAATGTTTACTTGTATAGGATATTTCTGCAATCCTTTTACTTACATTTCTCGTGGTTGTATATTTGACTTTGTTGGTCTTTTTCCAGTTAATTCCTTTTTTTTATGCATATATATATATATTATGTATTCTATTGTCCAAAAAGGATGTGCAAGTATTTCTAATATGAGCTTAGTATGTTCTTGTCCTTGCAGGGGAGTGCACAGCCAAGGGGTATGCTATTCCCACATCAGCTTCTGCCTTCAAGACAGGCAGCTGAGAAGACCAATGGCTGCAATTTTGATTCAAGTACCCAATTGATGCAACTTGAGCAGAAAAAGAAGATGGAGGAAGAAGATTTTAGGGTTCCTATCTTCATGCAGTCCAATATGGCTCAAGATTATGTCAGAACTCAGAATGATGTGGATAGCGAGAAAGTTTATCCTTCTAGTTGGGCTTCCAATCCACATTCCTTAAAACAGTCAACCACTAGTGACAATGTGCCCAGACAAATGCCAATAATTGGCCCTGCCATAAGACAGGAAAGCAGAAGCCACCACACTGAAGAGAATCTGAAAGTGTTTGTATCGTCTCAGGAGCAGTCATTTAAAGCTGTTTCAGACTCGCCCTTAAGGCAGAACAACACAAGTTTGTGCCGCGAATCAGGAGATAGTCCTGTAAATAATGGCAGCAGATTGCAGAAGTCTGATAGTTTACTTCTAGAGCCCAGGTCAGCATGTGATCCTACAAGCGGGACAATCAGTGATGCTATATTGGATGAGTCTTCAAGAGGCAAAAATAATGGAAATTCCTCCATTACCATGTGGGATTGTCATTCTGAGGAACAGAGAACTCTTGATGATACAGAATCTCCTGAAGGTAGGAGACAGAGGCCAATGCTGGCTGGAATCACAGAAAGGAGTGATGATACCTCTGAGACTTCCATGGTGGATTCTGTCTCTGGAATGGACATAACTCCAGATGATGTTGTAGGAATTATAGGACAGAAGCATTTCTGGAAAGCCAGGAGAGCAATTGTCAAGTAAGTATCCCCCCTTGCCCCCCTCCCCTCTTCTTTCTGTTTCAAGCTTTGTGGAGGTTGGATTTTTCAATACTAAGGGTTTCATTAGAGTAGGATTGTGCTGTAGATATAGTTGAATCTTCTGTTGTATATCCTCTTTGTTAATAATTTTGTTGCATCTAGAAATGTATTGACATTTGTTATGATAATAATTTTGTTGCATCTAGAAATGTATTGACATTTGTTATGATCCCTTAAAACAAAACCCCCCCCCCCCCCCACACACACACACACACACACACAAAGAACAAAGAAAAAAGAAAGACAATGTTTGTAGGGATACCATGTATAACCGTGTTTATTTGCATATGGGGGTCATAAAATGTATTAAAAATCAATCAAATTAGAGATACAGTGGTAAGTAATAGAACAGGGAAGTGAAACAAATTGACTAGATGAGATGAAGTAATTTTGTCCTCTCTAGTTCAAACTCTAAAAGAGTTATTTCAATTTTTGTATCTGTGCTATGGTCATCCAGATTCACCTTGATTTAAGAGAATTAAGCTCTATTAAACTTTCTTGAGTTAAAACCAACTTCACTATGACAGGGTTTAACTGCCAACCACCTCATTGATTTAAGTCAAATTATCTCATGAATTTTTTTGCCTAGTCAAAGTAGGAGATTACAACAAATGGAATGATATATAGTCAAGAATACTTGCATTCAAACCATGCCCTCACCTCCCCCAAAAAAAATTAAAAAAGGAAAGTGCTACCTTAATCTAGGCTTAATCTAGGGTGTGATAGTTTAGGTGCCATAACTGACGGTGCAATTTTATGAAAACGGTTTCTGTTTCTGGTAAGTCACTCCTCCACATCCTTATTATACCTCTGTCTCTCAGCTATTGTCTCCATGGGCGCAGATTTTGCGCGTTTTTGTGTATTTATGTATTTAAATTCAAAATTTGTCTTGTTTGTATTTCTGTGGGATTAAAGTTGGTTTTAGTTTTTTATTAGACGACTACTTTTTTGAAGATCCTGTGATTGTTTATTAATGGTGTAAGATTTTCTTTTTTAGTCTAAAATATATCCATGCCTTTTGGCTTTCACAGTTCACAATATCCTTCATTATTATATTCCTTAGTCCCACGTCTTTTTTCGGTAAAATAGTTCCACGTCTTAAGATTTAAATAATTGACACAGTGCTGGAGAAAGTTGGAAATTCTGGAACTGAACCGGTTCTGATGAGTTGGGATTCGCTTCTTTGTGATTTCACGAACTTATAACTAATTAGATTGTATGGGCACCATCAGGAGTTCTTTGTAGGGGGTGAGAATATTCTATTCTCCTCGAGCATGTTGTCTTAGTCGAAGTACAGCTTATGGAGTTCTGAAACCATGCTACAAATTCAGAATTCTCTCAAGGTGGTCACTTTCATGGTTCAGTAGTCCATCCACGTGTCAGATGGGCTTCATCTCAGACATATAGTTTCTGATACAAGGTGAGCTGGCTTTGTGGACGATGCTTGATTAGTATCCTTACACATTGAGGGGATTTAACACTTGTCTTTTGTCTGAGTGAAGCCTACCAAAGTTGGAAAATGTCACCTCTGCAACCGCAGGCGATATGTCTTGCATAGTTGCTTCAGAGAGTTTGGAAGAACCATTTTGACATATTGTGAAGATTCAAAAATCTAACAACGTACACTTTGGAATTAGTTTTCCAATACATGGTGCAGAGGAATTATTTCTTATGGTCTCAAGCTCCCCTTAGACATTATGAGTTATTAGTCAAAGCCTTTTCTATTTTCTTGTTTCCAACACAATAGATTTCTAGTTAGAATTCTTGGTTCCATATCTTCAATATCCAGCTAGTTGTAAATTATCTTTTTTCTTGATAGCCTTAAAGTGGTTGGCACTTTGGTACATATTCAACTTTCTTTTGGCTACCCTGATACACGTACTCCCCCCCCTCCCCTCTCACCCTGCGTGTTGACCACTCTTTTGAATTCTTTTTCATTCTCTGTGTACAATATTTCTGAAGTAATGACTTTTTGTACTTGCTTTGATCATATGATTTATATCATTTTAGTATCTTTTGAATTCTTTTTCATTCTCTGTGTACAATATTTCTGAAGTAATGACTTTTTGTACTTGCTTTGATCATATGATTTATATCATTTTAGTACTTGGGACTCTTACTCGACGTGCACAATGGGTCATGATTACTTCCGTGCTGACCTTCTCTTTTCCTTCCTTCACAGTCAACAGCGAGTATTTGCAGTTCAAGTTTTCGAGTTGCACAGACTGATAAAGGTATGACTTGATTGATACTATCAGCTTTCAGTTTAATATTATGGCTGTTGGTTTACGAGTTTCATTAGGAATAAATTTTCTACAATGGTGAATTTTTCATGGCGATAATGTCATATGTAGGTTCAAAAGCTGATTGCTGGTTCTCCGCATTTGATGCTTGAGGATAATACTTTTCTGGCCAAGCCAATTAAGGCCTCCTCTCCAAAGAAACTGCCGTTGGATTATATTGTCAAAGCACCCCCAAATGCTGCTAAAGTAAAAAACAATGCTGAGAAGCCAAATCATAATATGGAATGCTCTGCTGAGAATATTGTTGGCAAGGCTTCTTTGTCTTCTGTGCAGAATGGTAGTCAACCGCCAAGCTACAAGCCCTTCTCAGCAAGTTCCCCTGTAACTTCTTTGACTGGTGACCCTAATATGGGTTCTTGGGGCTTTAATCAGACACCGGGGCAGCATCACCAGTGGTTAATTCCTGTTATGTCTCCTTCTGAAGGACTTGTGTATAAGCCATATCCTGGCCCAGGATATATGGCCCCAGCTTGTGGTGGCTGTGGCCCTCCGGGGGCAATGCCAATGATGGGTAATTTCTTTAATCCAGCATACGGAATTCCTGCTTCAAATTACTATCAAAGTATAGGAGTTCCTCCCCTTGCTGCCCCAACTGGGCCTCATGGATACATACCTCCATATGGCATGCCAGTTTTGAATCAGGCTCCAATGTCTGGTTCAGCTGTTGATCAATCAAACCATTTTGCTGCATCCGGGTTTCATGGCAAGTCGGCTTGCAAGTCACCGGGTGGTGGCGCCAACTCAAATATCCAACACCAGAGCTCAAGTAGTAATCTTCCCAGTCCTAAGCACGGGGCAAATGTGGCTATACCAAATGTAACAAAAGTACGTCCCTCCAGAGATAGCGAAGTACAAGTCAGCACAGCAAGTAGTCCAAGTGAGAGGAGGGTGGAAGGAATTGGGAGGGTTAATAATAATAGCTTGGAAGGGAACAATGTGCTCTCTCTCTTCCCCACATCTCCCGTTACAGATCCCTCTGGCAAAGGTACTCAGCCTCAGGTCATTAATCTACCTACACGAGTGATCCGGGTTGTCCCCCACAATGGCAGATCAGCTACTGAATCTGCTGCTCGGATTTTCCAATCAATACAGGAGGAGAGGAAACAGTACGATTCAGTTTAGCTTATAAATTCATAACTGACAAAGATGGCGCCAAATTGACGGCCTTCCTTCCTCGGCTTAACCTTGTACTACCTTCTGTTCCTTTTTTTTTTGATGTAATGTTTCTTGATGATGATGGGTATCTGATTTACAGGTGATTCTCTCTGTAGATAAGTGTAAACATATTTATGTGAAGATTGCTTCATATAACCCCTCTTCTGCTTCTTCCCTTTTTTGTTTTTGTCTTTTAAAAAGGCCCCTTTGAGATGTGTAATTTACATTTTGTGCAATTTAGAAGAAACAAGAATTTTCATTTATTATAATGTATTATTATTTTTCCTTAGATCATTTGATATTTGCTTCAATTAGTAAGATTAATACCAAGTGAATTCGAGTTGAAATAAGAAAAATATAGTCAAAGACAGGGCAAGGCGCAAGGTGTATTCAGAAAAATTTAGCTTGTTTAGTATGAAGAGTGTACATTTTGACATAACATGATACCATCTCAAAATGTTTTTTATTATGTTATGATCTTTTTATAAGAAATTTAATTAGATTATTTTGTCATTAAATAGTTTAACTTCTGTAAAAGAAAATAGAAGAGCTGCTCATTTGAGGTGATCGAAAGGATAAATTAGGTATTATAATTTATTTCTTTCGAACAAAACAAATTTAAGACTAGGGGTATTCACTGTTTGGTTTAAATTTGTACTAAATCAATCTGAATTTTATATTTCGGTTCGAGTTTTTAGTTTTTTAGTTCAATTTGATACGATTTTTTAAAAAATATATAATATTCATTTTCTCCCTCTAAGATTCATTACAGTTTATTTTTGTAAAACTTACATTCACTTTATCTCTCTATAATTCATGTCTACTTTTTCTCTTTAAAATTCATTCTCACTTTCTCTTTTTAGAATTCATGACACTTTATCTCCGTAGAAGCTTAGATTACTTCTCTTTAAAATTCATGATATTCATATTGGAATTCTAATTGAACATTCATATCGGAAAAAATGGGACCCAAAAAAAAAAAAAAAAAAAAAAGAAAGAGAAACTAGAAGGTGGTTGTTGGTTTATTTCAAAATTTCGGTGAAAGTTTAATCGAATTGAACTACACCGGAAAAAAATAGTTTGGTCTATTTAGTTTTCAGTTAAATATAATTCAGTTTGGTTTCCACCAAAAAATCGAAAAAACTCGAATTTCTAAACTGACTACCAAACCGAAAACCAAATGCACATCCATACTTTAGGCTTGATTTAAAAAAAAAAAAAAAATGCTCTCCTTCCAAAAATCGCACCTTACAATATATTTTTTGGGAATGAAAGGACTTATAATATTTATTTTTACTTTTCAAATTATCATACGTAATTAGACCGTAAGAGTTTTTCTATAGAAATAAAATGTTTGACGATAGAATGATCTCATTGGATTATTATAAATTGTTTAGAATTTATAAAAACAAAAGAAATTTTGAGGATCCTAAAGTCTAAATATTTAAATTTTAGAAATTAAATAGAGCATTTTTCCCAAATTTAATTTAGAGAATAATTAGGTGATTAGGACATGGCTAGGCCACATGTGAAAGAATATGGTCCACTTCATAGGATATTCAGACCCAAAAAGTGAACCGTCGATTTCATACTTATGACGTCTTCCTCCTCCTCCTTCCCTCCGATACTACTAATTCATTTCACTTTCACTTCTCTTCCTCTCTGCGAACCAAAAATTCTCTGTTTGTGCATACATTCATATGCACTTCCATACAGAAAACAAAGAAAACAGTGGAAAATTGATTGAAATTCTTGATTTCCCTTTAGGGATTCCATGATCACATGGCCTCTTCTCCCAAGACCCACATTCCTGTGCCTCCTGATCCTGGTAAAAAATTTCCTCTCTCGTGTTTTTCAAGAGTTTTCTCATGGGGCGTTTGAAATCTTTGTTTCCAATTGATCGAAAGTTGATGTTTGCGAACAATTTCCACCCTCATTTCTTGTCTTTCTCGGATTAAATCGTTCTGGTTCTTGGTTTCCATTTCTTGAAAGTCTTTTCCTGTAAGTTTCGGAAAACAAAAGATAGATGTGATTAATTAACTCAGTTGGCTAAGTTTCTTGTTGCTGATGGAGAAAAGAAGTCCTATGGCTATGGATTCGGTGTTCTGTAATCGACGAGTTTCCTTGATTCTATTTCTAGTGGTGACTTCATTGATTTTGTTTTAGAGTTTTTGCAACCAACTGTAATTAATTGTGGGGGTTTCAGCTTTGTATCTGTTTTTTAAGGTTTAAGGCGGGGTAGTTGAGTGAATTTAGCTAATTAGTCTCATTTGAGTTTGGGTGGAGGTGACATGGTGATGTGTTGGGTAATGGTCAGTTCAACATGCAATCTAAAACAACTAAGAAAATGACAACGTAGTAGCTAACATGTTTATTTTCTTCTGAAGTTATCATTTAGGTGGGAAACTAAAAATCTTGTTACAATTTCTAGGGTTGGGGGGCGAATTCCTTCATTTTTCATGCCAAGGCTAATGATAATTTGAAATGCAGTACTTTAGATCAATAGCTCAAGAAAACTTAAGCATTCTTGAAAATTTTCCGGAGCAAAGTAAATGTTTCCCTAGTTTGAGAAAGACCAACGAAAAGAAAAATGAATACAGAAGTATTAAGGCATTTTAATCTAGCTGCTTATAGTTTTTGTTCCTTAGAAGGAAAATGCACGAATACTCCGCTGATGTTCAATTCTTCCTGGTGGAACTGCTTTTAACCAGTGCATGAGTGTACTGAGGTAGAAAGAAAGTGGAGTTCACATTCCCTTTGCCTTGGCGCACAACATATAACAAAAATATACTCTGGCCTGACAATCTCTTTAATCCTAAAACAGACTTGATTGACTGCAGTAATGTCTTCCTAATAGTGGCATTCCAAACAAACTTAATTTGATTTACATTCAGATTTAATGATAGCTGTCCTATTGGTCCTTGTGGCTGTAGATGCGTTAAGTGGCCACAGTGTGGCTGGAGAATGAGGTCTCAGAACTCATTTTATCACATATTCATAACAGTAACTTTGTGTTCCGACTCTCAAGCTTCAGTGTCCCAAAATCTGAACTTAGGAAAAAAATAAAGAAAAAACAAAAAACAGAGCGAGAGTGCGATTTGGAGTACCTTCATGGGTATCTCAGAATCAGGCATTGCATTTGTCAAGAATGAAGTAACCATTTGATGTGTTGGTGAGGACAAGTTGGAAGATGAGGACTGAAAGAAGTGGGTTAAGTCATTTGGGGGAACTGGGGTGGGGTGGGGGGTGGGGGGGGTTGTTCTTATCTGGTTATTGGTTTTATTAGAGGGACTAAAGATATCTTTGAACAATACTTTTATGTCTTCAGGAAAGCTTTCCATCTACTGTCAGGATCTTTGAACTTTGATAAAAATATGACATTCTTATGGTTTTCCTTTATAGGTGGGAGAACCTTAGAGGATGAAACTCACTTCTCACCAGTGCCCATTCATATTGTCACCCAAGCTTCTCAGCTTCCAACTGAATTTCTGGAGCCTTCCCCTGAGAAGCAACTTGTTATTGGTTTTGACTGCGAGGGTGTTGATCTTTGTCGCCATGGGACTCTTTGTATTATGCAGGTAATCCTGTGCTAATCACTTTAGTCTTGATTATAGATCTTACTTTGCATTGTCAAAGAGTTTGTGTATAAGAATTTTCTGTTTCAACCATTCTAGCTTCTTTCCATGTTCAGACATGTATTCACAGACGACTTAAGTCCTTATTGAAAGGATTTCGTTTGCATCTACAAAATACTGAACAAGAATGAATGCATTCATACGTATTCATGTGCATGTGACACTAAATTTTGTACTCTTTTGGTAGTATGTTGTAGTTATGCTTAATGGATTAGATGCTTTTGCTTCATCACTCATTTATATTACTGAAAGATAGAAAAAGATATTTAACTCTTATGAAACCTTTTAATATTTTTGTGCTCTTTCATGTTATATTCAGTTGCTGACTTTTAATATTTCTCACAGCTTGCCTTTCCGGATGCAATATATCTGGTTGATGCAATTGAAGGTGGAGAGGAACTTGTGAAAGCCTGTAAGCCTGCACTGGAGTCTGATTACATCACTAAAGTCATTCATGACTGCAAACGGGATAGTGAGGTGTCTGCTGATTTCTTTTATTTCCATGCCTTCCATGTACTAGATTGAATGTTTCTTTTGATATAACCCTTTCCCATATTAATTTCCAGGCACTATATTTTCAATTCGGCATCAGGCTGCATAATGTTGTGGATACCCAGGTTTGTCTCCTTCCTACTGTTAATATTTTGCAGCTGTTCTTTATTTAGTTTACCCCCTTCTAGTTCTTGGGACCACAAAAAAAAAAGGAAAGAGGAATTTGAACTAGTTCTATTGCATTTCTTTGTGCAAGTTCGCAATGCAATTATTCATAGCTTATTAAAAGAGGAAATGTTGTGCATAAACAATTGCTTTATTGAGGAATTCATTTTTCATACCCGAGGTAATAGGATTACCACTAGCTTATTTCTATACCTTTTTCACATTCTAAGAAACTTGGTTTGCAGTTCAAGGCATTGAACATGACTCTTTGCCAAATCAATCTGCTTCTTTTCCCCCTTTTTCTGATGGCATTTCGTTCCCATGCAGATTGCTTATTCATTGATCAAGGAACAAGAAGGACATGCACGAGCACCTGATGACTACATATCGTTTGTTGGCCTCCTTGCAGACCCAAGTTACTGTGGTATTTCGTCTGATTTACTATCTTTTCTGTTATTCTGTGCTTGCAAAAACAATCTCTGTCATTGTTATTTAGTATGATGACCTGATTTATTTCTAGCTACTTCTATGATCAGCTAACAAACATAAGCTGACTTAGGGTGCATTTGTATTGGATATTATTATGAAAAAGGTGTTAAATCTAAAGCAAATGGACCCATAGGTTTTTGCTTGGGCGAAAGCTTATTCCACTCAGTAGGGAAAATGATATGAGCTTTACTTCTAGGAAATTTAGTTGAAGATCTTGTCGAACTCATTTGGGCTATAGATTTTCTTTGGCTTGCCTGTATTCATGTTCAAGGTGAATATCTTGAATTTGAAAGTTTGATTATTCCTATTGGAAGCTTTTTCTTCGGTCCCAGGCTCATGCTTAAGTTTGAGTGGCTCAGTTGAACTTGAACTATGCAGTTTATAAGTTGACCTCTTAAGCATGAGGATGGTCTTTCAAGCTTTGTTTGAGCTCAGACACTTTTTAGATAAGTTTGGCTCCATAAGTCAAGAACCCAACTAAGTTTTCTTCCGTATGTGCTATTTGCATCTTACTGTGTATCACATTGGTGGAGAAACAATTTATATAAATAGAAACAATAAAGTCCCTAGACCATAGAAACGTTTCTGTCCCTAGGTGCAAATTTAGCATATAAGTGATTGATGCAGGACAAAGTCAAGAAAATCTGCCCTGCAAGAAAGAACAAAATTCTGCAAGCTTTAAGAGGAAACACAGACTGTAAAGTAAGCTGGAAACAGGAAGATAGTAGGAAGGATAGGCGAAAATAAACCCCTTAGCGTGACAATAGGAGAGGAAAACCTAGGTGTCTCCCCCGGGAAGTGTAAGGCATTGCACCTTAGGCTTTGATTGCGTCGCACAATCAGAATTACAGAGAATTTCTGTAGATTCTATTAATTGAAATAGAAAAAGCATCCATAATAGGATAAAGAACTTCTCTATTTTTATAGACTCAAAAACCAGATCCTAAACTACCTAGGAAAAGACACTTGAAGTCTCTAATGCTACCATAACTAGGAAAACTAGTCAATCTTAACTAAAAATTCTGCAATCTTGGCTAATTAAACTCAATAAAGGAGTCTAATACTAGGATTTCAGCTAAACTATTCTAAATCCCAAGGCTTCACAAAAAAGAACATGTAATGAAAGACTCTTAACCTAATTAAATTAGGATTAAATCTAAATTGTAAAGTAATTGCTTGATTTAGAACTTCCGGATCTTGGACCCTTCTGCATTACGCATCATTTTCCCCAGTTGAAAAAAACTTGTCCTTGAGTTTTGAAGAATGGTAAAATGAAATTCGGGAAAATCACTATGGCAGGTTCAACATAGCGTTAAGAATTTTCCTAACATGAAACTTGGGGAGTAGGAAATATAAAGCAGACGGCTTGCTAGTATTCTATAGGAAGAATTAACCTCAAGAGCAGTGAATGCAAGGATCCTTATCTCGCACAATTCTCGTATGCAATGCAGTTTTTTTGCTATTTCCAATACTACTTCCATGTTACCAAAACCTTTATCTTGTCCTCTAGTAACTATTGCATTCTTTTGCAATTTAGCTTTATGTGTTTCTTTAGCTTCAGCCTTTTCATGTCCTTTGGAAGTTTCAGGAACTAAAGGCTTATGTGTTTGACAAACCTGTGCTAGTTCAGAGCTAGAACCATGCACCAAAATCTCTTGTTTAGGGTCTACGATACGTTGATGACTTTCTTGAACGGTGGGAAACTCTTGAAATACTATTCCTGATGTAAGAGCTGACAGTACTACTTCATCATCAATAACTAATCCCTTGTTGTAACCAAATTCATTATCTTTACCTTTGTCCATGGGTGTCAAGCAATCTGTTTTTAGGTCTCCTCAACCACATGCTTCAAAGTCGTGCCCTACAAATCTAGTTTCATTCCCTTGGTCAAGATATCACCTTTAATTATGGTAGTAAGACATGGTTTTCCTTTACTCTTGCCAATTTCTTTTGACAGATCAAATTCAATCCCACTTTCTAGATGTCGCCCATAGGATTTCTTTTGAAGACTTCTGTTTTATCGAGCATTGCTGGAGAAGTAAACATACGATCATTGCCCAATGGATTGTAAATGTTCTTGTTTCACAGCCTCGTATGTTTTTTCCCTCGATACTCTGTTCATATCTTTTGCACTCAATGGCTTTAGAACAAATTTGCTTCTTGTTAAAATCAAAGGCGTATGTATTTTTCTTCCTGTCATGCATCACTTGTCGATCATAGAGTCATGGTTGACCCAATTAAATATGGGTAGAAGTCATTGGAATGTCATCACACCAACTATCGTCGGTATAACGGTTATGCGTCAAGCTTACCAGACATCTTTTAGTCACTTGGATAGAAGTACCATCATTTCAAGCCACCTTACATGTTTCTGGATGAAGTTGCGTAGGTAGTTTAAGCTTTTCAATTGTAGCTTAAGATACTACATTCACACAACTACCTCCATCAATAAAAGCTTTCGAGTTACACCCCCACAATAATTGAAGTTTGAAAGTTAGACCTTCTTCTCCAATCTCCACCTTGTTGTATAGGTGCGCTAAGAATGCGTCTTAGAACAAAAAGTAATAATGTATCTACCTCATCATCATCGAGGTTTGGAAGCTCATCAAGAAGTCATAATCCGCTCTGTTGGATGATCTTCCCTTGTTTTCAGTAGATGCACTGATTTCAACACTCTGAATTTGGGGTTTAGAACCATGTATCACTTTGCAGACAATGGAGAGAACGAGGATTTTCTTTTCTTTCAAGAAGATTGAACTTTTGGGTCTGCTAAAGGAAAGAACTGATTTCCCCCCCTAGAAACCTTCTAGGAATGAAAGGATCAGCTTGCTCTAATACCAAACTACTTATAAAGGACAAACTCAAGAAACTCTGCCCATAAGAAAGAACAAAAATCTGCTAAGCTTTAAGAGGAAAAACATTGTAAGTAAGCTGGAAACAGGAAAATAGTAGGAAGGATAGACGAAAATAAACCCCCTATCGTCACAATAAGAGAGGAAAGTTTAGGTGTCACATTGGGAACTGTAAGATATGCACCTTAGGCTTTGAATGCGAATTACATAGAATTTCTGTAGATTCTATTAATTGAAATAGAAAAGCATCCATAATAGAATAAAGTACTTCCCTATTTTATATACTCAAAAATCAACTCCTAAACTATCTAGGAAAAGACACTTGAAGACTCTGATCCTACCATAACCAGGAAACTAGTCAAACTAGAATTTAGGAAATAAAAATACTGCAGTCTTAACTAATTAAACTCAACAAAGGACTCTAATACTAGGATTTCAGGTAAACTATTCTAAAATCCTAATGCCTCTCAAAAAAGAACGTGTAATAAAATACACTAAAGTTAATTAAATTAGGAATAAAGCTAAATTCCAAAGTAATTGCTTGACTTAAAAACTTTCCAGATCTTGGACCCTTATGTGTTCCGCATCAGTGATGGCTTTGATAACTTTAGCAGTCCTATGCGCCCAAAGTTCCATGTCAAAATGTCATAGGCATGGTTCAGCAATTGTAAAATTTTTCCTCGGCTCATTCTTACAAAATGGTCCTCGCATAAGTTTTTTGGTATATAGCTTCAGCTGTATTCACTGTATCTTTTTCCTGGTTGATACATCTGTTGCCTTGGAGATTTAACTAACTGTTAGGAACTTGTGGGCTAAAACAGGATCTGAAAAAAAAAATTAAGAATGAGGAATTTATTAAACATATGTCAACTGAGGGGGGTCTTCAATTGTTTGGAACTCATCCACGCATGTTTATGAATTCTGATAAAGCAAACACGAAGGAGAAATATAATACAAATTGAATACTAGATTGTCAACATGTACTTCTTACATCTACATGACTAAATGTAAAGTTTTTCTTGGGAACTAGTTTCTCTACTGGTTATAGTCGAAGATTCAAGATTCAGTCTGACTGCCATTCATGATCATTGAAAATCAGTAGCTGCATTTCATGTGTGGAAATGAGATGATTATTGTTTCATCAAGGAAGAATAAAATCTAAGATATGCATTTTTTCATTAGTGGTACCTGCACATCACTTTATTCACATCCAGTTGCTTTGATATGGCTGAAGCCTACCCGTAACCATAAAAGGGTTCCACTTATTTCGCTGAAAGAAACCACCATGTTTCAGCCAAAGCAGCTATTTTTTTTTTAAAATATATTTTTAATATGTTGCTACGGTCATATAACTTTCTGTTCATGTGTAAGGCATACTTCCTGTTATTCTTCCTAAATGTCTTTAACTAGCACTTTTTGAATACTCCGATGTCAAATTTTGACTGATATCCCGATATTCACTAGCTTATTTTCTGCATAGGTATATCATATGCTGAAAAGGAAGAAGTCCGCATTCTTCTGAGGCAGGTACTATATCATGTTCTTGCTTGAAGGATGAAGAAATTGCTATTATCATCATATTGATGGTATTCCATTAGTAAAGTCTCATATTGGATTCTGTTTTTTCTGCTTAGTATGATTGGTCTAACTTAAATTAAATTCCAAGTGAATGCCCATGGTTCATTTGGTTACACACTAACTGCTTCTTTTTTATGTCTTATTTTGCCATTTTTTTTCTTTTACTTCTTCTGGGGGTCAGGGTGTTGCTGTAGTTAGGAGCGAGATATGGATTACCGTTGTTAGATATCCTAATAGCTTGCATCATGTTGTCATAACTTCCTCATGTATAGATCTCGTACCTACCTTCGACATTCTTGCACCGTTTTTCTTATGACTTGATAAAGTATAGACCTAGAGTTCCTGCCATTTCTATAATTGATTGAGTAGTACGGAGAGGGAAATATGAAAGTAATCTAACTGCTGCTGCAGCAATCGATATTTTACTCAAATAGACAATTACTGCCCAAAAGTTTTTGTTTTTGTTTTCATATTCTCTCAGTGCTTAAATACTAACCATTGAATAATGTCCCCCCTTGCCGAGTGAACAAGTAAAAGAATTGCCTGTGCTTATAGTTTAGCTTGAATCAATTTAGTTATAATTATCTCCCATCTTTTTTGTTTGATTACATCTAATTTGCATTTGCAGGACCCTAAATTTTGGAAATACAGACCATTATCCGAACTGATGGTTCGTGCAGCTGCAGATGATGTCCGCTTTCTCTTGTTTGTCTATCACAAGATAATGGAGAAATTGAACAAGAGATCTTTGTGGTATCTTTCAGTCCGTGGTGCACTTTATTGTCGATGTTTCTGCATCAATGATAATGATTTTGCAGATTGGCCACCTCTTCCTCCGGTTCCAGGTTTTCTTTCTGTTTAGTCCCTGCCGCCACCCCTTCTCAAAAGAAAACCAAAAAAAGGAGAAAACTAAAGAAATTTGATTTATTAGCTCTGCATATGCATTTATAAATAGGCAAACATGTGGATTGAATTCTGTTCATCTCCTGGGAGTTCTGCTTCTATATTCTTGTTTCTGGATGATGGGATCTTTATCTAAGAAAAAGAACCATGTCTGGATCTATTTATTTGAATTAAATTGCTTGTGTGGAATTTGTTATTTGACCTGGTCTCTTGGCACCTTGGTTTAGAACCATAATTCCAGGATTGGGGTCAAGTTTAGCCGAACCAAATTGAAGATATGTCATAATTTAAATCTTAGGGTGTATTTAGATTGGCTTTCGCACAAAAAAATGATGCGACCTTTTTTTTCTACTTTTTCCTCAGGGTTCCCACACACAAACCAATACACTTTTCATTTTCAAAAACAAAAATTATTAAAAGAATACCAGTCCAAATACAACCATAATAGATATAGAAAGTAAAGGAATCATTTTTATGACCTGTAATCTTGGACGTAAGTCAGAAGATTTAAGTCATTATGTTAATTGTATCTGCCTAGGATTAGGGGTGAAGGGGGAAATTCTAGTGAGGCAGCGGATTTATGACGGCCGCACAAAGACAAGAAGTTGGTCTTAGCCCTTTCAGTGGTGATGCTTGAATTCAGCTCTTAATATATTAGCCCTAGGATTCTACCAAGTGAAATACTGTTCTTCTGTTTATTCCTTTTCTTCGATTTTCCTAAATAAGTGGGAAACTGTTCTTTTTTCCAATAAAAAAAAGAAGTAAATTGTTGCTTGTATCTTAGTTTATTTAAACACTTATGAGTGTCACTTGTTCTGAGATTATGTGTGATGGCATAACATAGTTAGAAACGGTAACGGCAACATCATTTTCCCTTATGAAGAAGAAGAAATTGGATTTTATCAACTCCTGGAACCTCCTAGATGCAGAAAAGTGTTGCTCCATATTTATATCAAGACTAACTTCAGTAGTTATGTCTCAATCAGTAAATTTACATAATTCGATTTGCTAATCACAGATGATCTGCTTGCTGATGAAAATGCTCCAGCAGAGGAAGAAATCTTGTCAGTTCTTGATGTTCCTCCAGGGAAAATGGGACGTGTCATTGGGAAGAGAGGAGCTTCTATCTTGTCAATTAAGGAATCATGCAAGTACGTCCTTTCTAACACACTACCAATAGTCTGGTTTAAAATGCACTTGCAAATTAAAATGTCTTAGTTGCTTCTGTTTTATTGAATTGAAATGGAACACGTGACAAAGATCCTAGATGAATATGGAAAGACGATCTTTTCCACTTTATTTCACGAGAACAGGGATTCCTGACTTCTCTCATTCAGAACTGTGCATAAGACTTTTATCGCACACGGCTCCTAAGTGATAAAAGAAAGAAGTACTCATCTTCTTTCTCTTTTGGTTACCTCCCTCACGTATGTATAAGACTGAATCCATTCGATTTTTAAGAAGGATTACTAATCCTTCACTTTCCGCCCCCCATCCCCAATGTTGGTATATCTGTTTGTGCTTTTAGGTCTTGATATCTGTATGTCCAAATTTCCGCCCCCCATCCACATCCCCACCCCGGCTGAGTGAAATACCTCTTTAACATGTATCGCACATCTTTGCAGTGCTGAAATCTTCATTGGAGGTTCCAAGGGTCCACCTGACAAGGTTAGTTCCCGAGTAGGACATTTATTTTTATGTGTTGGTGCTGTTCTTGTCAATACTAGCTGACATCCGTTCAAGGATCCCTCCCAATCCATAAAGGAACAGAGAGAATGTTAAAACTGATTACCACAGTTCATATTTGGTTCTGGGTTTTTTTTTCTTTTTTTCCAGGTGTTCGTTATTGGACCAGTAAAGCAAGTGAGGAAAGCAGAAGCAATGTTGAGAGGAAGGATGTTGGACATCTTCTAGAGTTTGTTATCTTTGTTATACAGCAAAACTTAGTGGGGAAAAAGAAACAAGAACTGGGATAATCTCCCAGAGAATCACATTTTCCTATCCATATCCAATCCAATTTGTACATAAATAATTGGTGGCTGAAATGTAGGTACAAGAGGTGAAACCTTTGGAATTGATCTTGATCATCATCATCATCCTCCTAATATATTTCGGTCAGCCCTTCTTTGGTTGATATTGTCGTTTGTGCTTAAGATTTAAACCCTTTAATCATATTAGTTCTACCCTCTGAAAACTTTTCACACTCATACATAATGAGAGAATAATATTTCATGGAAAAAGCAATCCATGCAACGACTTATAAGACTATCATTGTGAATGAGAAACCAAAGAATTTACAAATGTAATTACATCAAAAGACAGAGTTCAGAGGAGCCTCTTTACTTGTGTTGTTGTATCATGCAACTGACAATACAAGTTAACAGGAAAACTAATCCACTTGCACACAGCCATCAGCATGCACTCTTAAATTCACCTTCTTTGGTCAAAACTGACAAAGAATCAAATCCAAATGGGATGAATAAATTTGAAAATGGAACGTAGATTCACTTTTTATAGCCACCAAATTGATGTTGGCTGCTCAAGCTTGAGAAGAAATCATCTCCACCGGCTGCTGCTGAATTATACGCAGTTTTACCGAAAGTAGACCCTGAACCCACAGTGCTCCCCATGTAAAATGAAGTAGAAGGTTCCTCAAATGGATCTGATAGACTACCCACGACGCCAACATCGGCTAAGTTAACCTTCTTAGCTGCAATTTTGTGAATGTAGGGTTAGATTGGTAGGTCAAAACTCACAAAAACTATTCTCTCCTAAATAAATAAGGGATAGTTTACATTGTCTTGCTTTTTGGGCAAGAAAATGAGCAAAGAAAGAAGAAATGCAATAACTCTACTCTCCGGTAACATGATCACTGGAGCATAGACGGATAAAATAGAGAAATACACAAGATCCTCTAGAAGGAAAAATCTTCCATCCTTTTTTCCTTTTTTACAAGAGAAGGTATTTTCATTGAAGTACAACACAACAGAACATTGGTATGCAATAGCATTTACAATGTGCATGAGAATACCTTTATCATCTATACACTGCTGCTACCTGATGTAGACTTGCATCGGGAGATGGCTAAAATCATCTTAAATGGCCACAAAATTTCATCCATTTATAGTTATTCCTCAATTACGTTTATTCTATTTCGCTAGATATCCATTTTATCATCTTAAATGGTTTTTCTGAAGAGTTTATTTTCCACTAGGACTAGAACCACAATCCCAGCCGTTTATACTTCTTCCTCATTTACATTTTTTTCTATTTTGCTAGAATACATTCATCCACCACTTGTTTTTTATGAGATTAATATCTGACTTTTATCTTTATTGAACATTATGTGGAGCCAGCTATCTCAACTCTTGTATCAATTTCTGTTAATGACATGCTGTGCTGATTCTCTCTCCCCCCTCCCCCCCAAAAAAAAAAAAGGAAAAAAAAAGGGACAATGATAGTGATATCTAAACTTCAAATGACCTAGAGATCGATACTTTCTACTAAAATGTCCATGTTGCTCATTGGAGAACAAATTTTGAATTCTTTTTGTCAAGTATATAGAAGACATGATAAAATCCAGAAAGAAAACTTACGTGCTGTTATATTGAGATCAATTAGTCCACGGCTTAAAGAATCTGCCCATATTCCTGACTTGACCTGAAATGCATCTTTCTTGGGTGGAGGCTTAGTCTCAACGTTACATCCGTTCGAGTTGTTGTGGCTGATGGGCTTTGTTTCAACAGAAGCAGCATTCAAGTTGTTAATGCTGCTGGCAGTAGCAGGATTTTGGGCAAATGCACCAAAAGGATCAGAACCATCAAAGTTATTTAGTGGAACTGCTGCAAATGGATCAATTGCATTAGTTGTTTTCTGATCAGAGTTTGTAGGTGTGTTATCAGATTTTGTGATAGGATCAGCTGCTGCAAAGAAGTCCACCGGTGAAGACACTGCTGATGTAGGAGCAGGCTGTGTGGCAAATAGATCAACTTCTTTCTGCAAAGGGGCAGGCTGGGAGGCAAAGAGATCTACATTTTTTTGTGAAGAGGCAGGCTGGGAGCCAAATAGATCCACATTTTCCTGCAAAGCGAATATGTGGTTTCTTCAATAAGCTAAAATAGTATTCAGGAAACATCGACCATATATTTATTAAAATGAACCAACGCAAAGAAAGAAATTCGATTGTGCATCATATATCCGTTGGAAACAAAAGAAAGAAACAAGGGATAAAGCATCCACTTATTTTTGTTTAAAATTTCAAGGTACTCTCTGCATTTTTTTTACTTGTCACATACATTACACTGTTTAAGAAAATACGGAATTTTAAATATTTTTTTCTTATATGGCCTAGAATGCCCTTCAAATCAATACCTCTCCTCATTATTACTTCTACAATTTCCAAGTTAGAAAATTCAAAAAAAATTGAAAATTTGTTTTTGTGGGAGATAATAGGAAAAAGTTCATTAAATGTTACATTGTTTTCACAAAGTGACAAGTAAAAAAAACATTGGAGTTGGTGAAATATGACAAGTAAAGAAAATGGAGGGAGTATTTGCAAAAAGCACAAAAAGAAATTTAAGCAGTGACTAGTGATCAAGATTCAAGAGACCTTCCTCCCCCCTGCTCCACCCTTGTTTGGCCAAGCATAACATCTCAACAAAGAATTCAAAGCAGAGAGAAGAAAAGAACTTCAAGTATTCAAAATTTTAAGCTTACATCCAGTAAACATTTGAAAAGATAAATACACAACGTGATATACTGTTATGCACACTAGAAACCTAAGTTTGGCTCCTCTTTAGCATGTCATATTCAGTCAATAATAACTATTTGGATTCATCAGTGTAACTTTAATAGAGCAAAGGACACGAATCTTTCTTAACAACTTTGGAAAGCAACAACCTATAGTGCCTCAGTGTAACCTACATGCCCTTCAAGCGAATTCCTTCAGTGCGAATTGCGATGCAACTCTCATTTATTCTTAAAGACTTCCACTTTTAGCAACAACCTGAATCAACAGTGGAATAGACTTATTGATTAAAAAAGACACTTCTGTTCAAAGTTCAAGCCCAACAGCTTTTCCCTTTAGCAATGATTTTAATAACCTGTGAATGAATCTCCATGTTTTTTTAAGATAAAAGATCATTTCTATCCCATTAATAACCAGTGCATGAATCTGCCAAGTCTGAGGTGTACTATGATGCAATTGCAGGCCACATAGAATAGTTAGATTATAGAACATCATTTTATGATTCCATCACATAATCAGGAATAGAGTGAATATGATGCTGCTTTACATTAACATAACACAAGATGCTATTTCTCTTCTAAGTACAGGTGATGGCTTACCTTAGCATTAGCACTTCCCCCAGCTTCGATCGCGGATGCTGCAGACACAAAAGTAGCATCAGCGAATAAATCAACCTCCGATGGATCATTTTGGGTGGCTGGCTTCTCTGAGGCAACAGGAATCGGTGCATCCAACAAATCACCAATAAGGTTTTGTCCAAAAAGATCCACTTGGTTGGGAGTTCCACTAGAAGGCTCTGTTCAATGGAAGGTTAGAAAGAAAAATCAGAGAGAAATAAGTGACAAAATCCACATGATAATTGCTGGACGATAATCTCAATCATGTCATGATTGCAAGAAATGCATCCAAGGAACAAACTTAGTCCCTTTTGATTTTTTAGCTTCTAGTATAATCTAAAAATCACTTCTTTATTTCTAAGAAACTATAAGTCCACAATAAGAGGACTATCCTTTGGTCACTGAAAGGAGCACAAAGCTGCTTGCAGAGATCAGAAGCTAATTTGGTCTTGCTGCTATCTACCATCATGTATGTCTATACATGTCAACAACTACTTTCCCTATCCAAAAACCAGAGTAGAGAACAAACATAACTGTTCCAAGACAAGCAATCTCTCACCTCCCCCCAAGCTTTCAATTGCTTCCATCTAACAAGACACCAGAATTATTATTATGAAAGGGAGCAGAAAGATACTAACTAATTCCATCAAGATATACTTCATAATCGGAACTAGGTCGAGCTTTCAAAAATCAAGAAATGAATTGCAAGAGTATTCTCACCCAGACCACAAAAAGGGAGTAATCCAGGAGTATTCTCAAATTAGTGGGAGAATGTAACCCCTCTTGTGGGTGAGAAAAATACAGTACATCAGCAGGAATTAAATAAAGAGGATACCGTGGAAGAAGAGACTAATAAAACTTAAAAGGTTCAAAAAGTCCCTTGTCACCTGTCACTAGAACCACATCGACAACAACCTAGTGCATAACAAAATAGTCATCCTAATCCGTTGGTGGACACAAGCTCAAATTCTTCTTTTTCTAGCAGTTAATTACTTTCTAACCCGCTTACTTCTGACTCTATCTGTTCATTTGTAGATGTTTATTCACCATGCATTCAATATACCCACATGAACATTTGAACAATATTAAACTGGAAAATCATCACACAACTCTGCACAAAATTCTTTTCATGAGACATCAAAAGCATCAAACATGCACTAAACTAAGTACATATATCCAATCTACTGGATACATTAAAAATACTAAAATTTAATTCTAGAAAAAGTCTTGAATAACTAAACTCCCCTACATCTCGAATGAGATGTCCAAACTTCTTCATTGGAATGTTCCAAAGTAAATATCTACTTTCCCAAGACAAACACACATTAAGTTTCACCAGTGGCCTCTCTTGAGAAAAAAAGGATGTATGTCATAGTACCACCAGAGATGGCTCTCAGTAAAGTCATTAAGTGTAAGGTGCTAAAATGAAGATGGTCAAAGACACCCAAATTATTGCGCCAAGTGATATTTGGACATTAAATTTGGGTGGAAGAGACTAATACTAGGGAGAAAAAAACCTCAAGGTTCCAAAAGTTAGAAGCACTTGTTTGCAGACATCTACAAAAGCACAATTGATGCAGAACACAAGACTTTGTACCTTGGATAAGTATAAGAATCTTGGTTGAAAAATAAATCGTCACTCTAGGTGCAAGTAAATACTCCCTCCATGAAAAAAATGAATGTCCACTCTTGACTTCACACAAAAATTAAGGAGAACAGTTTGACTGAAAGTATGGGTGTATGTAGATTGCAAGTTTGCAACTCAACTTGGGAAAAAAAAAATCAATTTTCTTGGGTCTACACCTAGCTTTTATGAAAGAAAACGTGAAGCCAATATGGAAAACTGGGGGGGGGGAGGGGGGGGGGTGGCGCGGAGGGGGGCAGCAGGGGTGAACGGTTTTCCTTTTTCAAATTGAGTTGCAACACAAAGGCACCCTAACTTATCACAATATCCCTATTAGTATAAGTAGGGGGATCCATGTGCCAGTGGAGCTTACATCCCTTCAGTGAGGGGAGTTAGTTAAGGGGCTTTACAGAGAAAATATGTTTAGTTTGCAAAAGGTGAATATTCACTCTTGGAAAACCTAAAATAGAAATGTAGACATTCATTTCCTGATGGCTTGAGTAATTAGAGAAAGCTATTAGTAAAAATATGAAGAAATCCAAATAAATGAATATCTACATACACAAAATATGACAGTACAAAGATTTTAGGATATAAATATGAAAACCACTCCAAGAAATCTATTTTTGCAAGGTGAATTAAGAAATGAAATGCAAGAAGCAGCGGTACAAAATGCTTACTGATACTGGACGTCCCCCTGGGATCAAAATCATCAAAGTCATCATCATAGTTGTTTGTTGAAGTACTAGAATTTTGGGAGGGAATTGATGGTTGTTCGTCAGGTCCATTTAGCTTTGTTTGTTTCTTTGACGAACCAGCTGACCTTGTTTCTTGACCCCTGCTGCAGAATTTTCTAACTCAGCATAAATCCAAGCACAAAGAATTCAGAAAAATAAATGACCACAGCAATTAAAAGATTCTTTTGCATTTTTCCTCAATAGTACAATAAGGGATATTCATTCCTCATTCTACAAACAAAAGAACTTGTATCCAGCATCCATGGCAGTTAAGGCTTGAACATTAATGGGTCAGAAAAAAAAAGAACTTTCAGCCTAGGAAGCAAATAAACAAAACTGACAACAGAAGGCATTAGAAGTAACTGTATTTGTTTCCTTTCTCATCAATTAGTCAAACAATTAGTGAATTCCCAAAGGTTGAATTGACTGGGATGTCAGACAAAAGACATCAGGAATTTAAAGACATGTAATCCATGGTAACTTACGGGCACGTAAGCCTCTTACATGGTAATATTTGGAAATAATTCAAACAGAATTTAATCCTTTGTCTGGAGGTGGCACAAAATAAGTAATGAGATGCGTACAAGGGGAAGAAGAGTACCACACCTGCCATAACGGGACGATCCCTTTTGTGACGCATTGCTGCTGGCAGAGTCTCTTCTTGATTTGACAGAAGTACCCTGATCAAACTTCTCATCTCCATAATTATCCCTAACCTTAAAATCATCGCCATCCTTTTCGCTGCCAAAACCTCCATACCGACCACTGGATTGAAAGCTGTTGCTACTGAATGAGGCAGATCCTGATTTATATGTTACCCCAGATGAAGAAAGTCCAAAGTACCTAACAAATTAGAACAAATATCTTAATTCATGTCAAGAAAAGAGTTCAGAGGATTGGAAACTACCAATAAAATCAAGCACATACTTATCACGATTTGCAGCAGCTTTGTCTCTGACCTCTTGTATCTTATCTTTGTTGTTTAAAAGATGCACAATAGTTTCTGCTTTCTTCCTCACGTTAATTCCCAAGTCTTTACCACTTGGCTCAACATACTCAAAACTTGCAAGGGACTTAATCAGACAAGAGGAAAAGAGGGTCAAACAAAAAAGCATAATCTGTAATGATCGCAAATAGGGAACCACTACTTATCAGGGAAGGTGAAGTGAGATTATGGCAGATCAGAGTTGAATATACGTACTGAAATCTGGAAAGTATGCTCTATAATGTCATCAACTGCACGCTCAGAACCATGCGACACCAAGTACTCTATCACAGCCAATGCCTGGTTTAACACAAATTTCAGGATCTTTTCTTCCATTTTTCATTTATTTTACAGGAATTTGTTGGATAAGATGTCAAACAGAAGAGAAACGGAAAACATAAAGATAGGAGATGCTTTAACAACATAGGTAAAAAACAAAAACCCATCTCACAATTGAAAATCTTGGCACTACCTTGTAGACAAAACGCCAGTTTTTGCCAGTTTCAGTTAATCTTGTCCATAGAACATTCATTACCATCTGACACTCTGAGCTGTATCATATTTCAAAATATCAGCCAGATGTTGCAGATCAGGTCCCCATAATAGCTTCTTGTGGGGGAAGGGGGGAGGGAAGAACTAAGATAAGTTTTACAGCAAAGTAATAAAAAAATTCGGTACAATTTTTTTGTTGCCTGTGCAATCTCAGCCAATACGGTGCCATGAGGACCCCAAGGTTCGTCATCAGTTGCATCTAGCACCTGTATAACGAATAACCATAATAATAAAGGTGAATCTTTAAAGTATATTGGAGCAGATATCCATGCAATTTGAAATATAGAAACTTTCCCACTAGTTACTTGGCCAGAATATCATGAAAGGTAGGAAAAGGGATGACAAATTGACAATCTCATGCATAGCTTTTTTGACTAATTATACAAAAACCTGTAATAAATACCATCTTGTCAAGATAAAAGGTTATAGCTACTCAGGACATATAGATATAGAAATTTGAATTGAATTTGTCCCAAGATCTGAATATGCATTAGATTACAAAAATGATCTTGCTAAAAATTCCGTGGTACACATTGCTTATTACTCCCACTGCTAGTCCATAGTATGGCTAGTAAAAACATCCAAAACTTCTCTTTACTTCTAATAAAGAAAACTAACAACTTATCAAAGCTTCAAAGAAAGGGAAAGGAAAATAAGAAACAGTCCTTAACCTTGACACTGTAATCTTAAACAAGTTTGCCGTAAGACTGAAAGTGCACAGGAAAACTCAGACAAATTGATAAAGCGACCCAACATAGTTTCAGTTCTAACTCCAATATCAAGGTAAAAAACCTCTTAACCTTCCATGCAGTTTACGAACACTGGCGGATTCAAGAAGAATGCTGTATGTAAAAGTTGTGGACAAATTACAGTCACAAACAGAAGGTCTTGCAGTGTCCCCATTCAATTACTTTAAACAAACCTATAGACAGAATGTCCAAGTACTTGATTTTTCACGTCATGTACATGCTTCATTTCAAAATGTACGTCTACATTCCAATTTCAGGATATTAACAAACACAAAACACCAGTTTCAACAGCTAAAATTGCAGTGGATGTATCCCCACCAATCAGCGAGTATATTCATATCTTAAACAACATATACAACGTAAGAATTCTTCCAACTGTTACAGTTCAAATAATTGTCTCAAATTTTTTTTATTATAAAAAGAGTTACCTTCTGCTCGATCTCAGGAACCTTCAGCACCTTCAAGTTCACTTCCCTCTTTCTGCAATAAAACATATAAAATTTAGAAGGTTAATTCGTTCAAGCTTCGAAATCAAAAACAAAAATTCATGACAAAAAGATATCTTACATTTCTCGTACAGTTTGATCAAAAACCTTCATGAAATCCATGATTCAGATCTGCGAAGAGAACGACAATCAAACTGATCGAGATGAGAATAGATCTCGACCAAGTAAGATTGATTAAGGTTTGATCTGAATATGAATTGGAAAAAAGATCCTTTTTGAGTGTGCGGAAAGCCTTTATCTTTAAAATATTTAATTAATTCGATTCAATTTTATTTGAGAATGAAATTTGGTTCGTAGCGAGAGAGGGATGGCTTTATTTATCCCAAAAAAAATAGAAAGAGAGAGAGAGGGATGGTTTTTCTGCCAAAGGGAGACGGATGGTAGAGGTGAATCAGGTGACGCATGTAATCAGACCTTGGTAAGGGAAAGGACGAACAAGACATTTGGGTGCTAAGCCTAGTTGTTACAGTTCCAATGCTCTTTGTATCTCTATCACTTTGTGTAATATTAATTAATTTTTTTTAAAAAAATATAATACAAATAGAAGTGATAAAGAGACTAGTACACAAAAATAATATATACAAATCCGGGCTAGTTGTTATATTTAAGATCCCAAGTGCACAATACAAAACATATCATAGTATTTTTTTCATTTTATTTTATTTTTTACACTTGTCAGATTTCTTTATTGTGATAATTTTCGTATATTTTATTACTATGCGTATACTCACACACATGCACATAAGTTCTATGTTCTGACTTATTTCATAGAAATAATATTGATGTTCAATGTGTTAATCTTGTACAAAAATAGTATTGATATTCCATAAGTGATGTGTGATGTTCAATGAGATATGTTAAAGTTGGTTTGTTGAGATGAGGTTCCATAGGTAATGTGTTGGTGATGTTTAGCATGGAGTATATCATAAAAATATGCAATAGACAAGTATACTAATCACTGTAGAGATACATCTGAGTTGTCAAACTCACTAAACAGAGAGCTGAAATACTAACCGTTAACTCTAAGGTTTAGTCTAACAAAACTGATTTTTTTTAACGAAAGATTTAAAAATTAAGTAGAAACAATTAAACGAAAACAATTTGCTTGAGAGGTAAAAAAAGTATAGGAGAAGACTTTGAATGGTAGAATCCCCCTAACTTTTGTCAACTATTTCGATTGGAAAAATCATAAAACGATGTTTAAGAAACCAAGGTTGGGTCATCACATGATAACTCTGGCAATCCCTATCTCTAGATAAAGCCCACTCTACTCACTAACATTTATAGGAGAATCTCTTGTTTCTCTAATCGATTATGAATGCAATTCGATTAGGTTCGATCTAAATGACCTAAAAGTGCAAAGGACATTTCTATTTAATTACCAACTTTTATTATTCAATTCATTGCCCTAAATGGTTTTCCTTTTTCAATTCCAACAAATATTGTGATATAATCAACTCCAAGCAAATTAATTAACCAAGAAACACAATTGAATAACAACCTAATGAAAAATAAACATCGATTTTATAAAACACAATCAAAGTCACATCAACCATTAGGGTTCAATCCTCATTCAAACTAAAATTAAAAAGCTACTCAACATCCTAACAGAACTCAAATCAATAGTAGTATTCATAAAGAACAAGGGAAAAGAAAGCTTAGGATCGGGAAGAATCGCTTCCGTAGTTCCGAAGGTTACCCGAGCTTATCTCTCGATTTGCTTAATGAAATCTGAAATTGCTCCATTAGTCCGCTTCAATCTCTATCCACAATCTTTAATTCAATGTTTTTAAGTCTAATTGAAGAGGAATTGAGAGGGATTTTAAGTCTAATTTTCGCCCACAATTCCTCCTCTCTAATCTAAAACTGAAGAATACCTCAAAAGAGGGAAAAAATTACATAAATAGAGTAAAAAAATGCATTAACTTGTGCTGCAGGTCAGTCCTACCATCCGTGGTAGGGTTCTATCTAAATGTGCACAAAATTCTCCAGGACCTACTGTCGACGATAAGGGTAGCCTACTGTCGCCGATAGGTTTTTGTTCTCCAATACCTGTCACAGGCAGTAGGTTACCCTACAGTCAGCGGTAGGTTGCTATTTTCTATGATGATAGCTTCCATCTTCTCTTTTTTCGCCCGTTTTCATTTGTATTCTCCGTCTTCTTCATTAGGAAGCACCTAAGATAAAAGTAAAGGGAAATGGTGTAAACTATACATCTTATATATTAAAAACATTGTGAAAACGACGAAAATAACATTTGAAAGTAATGACAATATAACACATATCAAATACCGCTACACTTATCTATTGCTTGCCCTCAAGCAACACAAAAACTAGGGAAAAAACAAAAAACTAGAAAACGCAAACCGGAGAAGTGTGTAAAGTTTTATTCCATGAAACCGACATAGAAATGACAAGACAAAACAATCAAAGGTCGAGGCTCTAAAATTGAACAAAGTTAAAGGACAAAAGGCATAACAAAAAGAATTAAAAACGTCACTTCCATGGGGGATATAACTAATTAATCACATAAGGAAGTCCCAAAGGATGAATCACAAGAATCGAAAATCCACCATCATCTTACTAATAGACTTACTAATCAACGGTGTGTATGTGTGTGTGAATTGCTTGTGCCCTCCTTCAAGTGATTAACAACAAAATACTTTAATGGTAATCACATAACACATCTTATATTTCCCAAAACCTTTCCATTCTAAGTTCTATTTTAAGTCATTCCCGAATTAGGTAGGACTTTTCTGCTTATAATGTGAGGCTTGAGACATAAAGAGTGTCAAACGAAGGGAAATGATAAACAAAAGTAATTGACATAGAGTTAATGCAGCTGAAAGGAAAAAATAAAATAAAATATAATCAACAACTTTCTAGACACTTTCGCTCAGTCCCATTTACCCCCGAACATCTTGCTTCGTTCAATTTCACACAATTCCCTTAATATTCTCTAATTCTCATTACTCAGATATTTCCAAGGAAATTTTTTACATGAGAGAGAGCAGCTCAAGACTTTGAGAGATAAGCTATAGAAAATTTCAAGTACTCATTTTTCTTTGTTTTCTTAGATTTTTTTCAAACTTTGCTTTCGTTCTTTCAACAGTTGCATGTACCTTGCTTACAAAAATTACCTAAAATACCCTTTTTATACATAAATCCTTTTCTTCACTCAAATACCCCTACACTTATCTATTTTCCTCACTCAAAACGGATAAAAAGTTATAAATCAGTAGCTCAACGATTGAAGTTTTATGAGGTTTGAATTTAAAAAGCAAAGAGCGGAAGGGATTAAAAGCCCTTGGTATGAAGGCACAAAAGCGGAACTATGGGTTGATTTTAAAAGGAATAGATAAGAAAGGCACAACCGATACAATGAAGGCTTGTGACCATCATTTTCAGGACCAACCTAGACTAGATCTTTCGCTTCAAAGCAAAGAAAATACAAGAGTGAAGGCAAAGACTCGAGAAATACTCACTATGCTAATTCCCTAAGACTCCAAGGCTTTTACTACTAACCGACAATTGCAAGTGCATAAAAATCATTAATTTTGTAAACATAATAAGTAAGTGTAGTTTTCAAATCAATCAAGTTAAACGCCTTTTTAAAATCTTATGAGTTTTGCAATCAAGATTCCCACTGGTTGTGACACAAATAAAAGTCGTTTTGGATTTTTCTAAATATTTAGAGACTGAAAAAGACAAAAGGAGGGAAGATTTTTGGGGTTTTTTTCAAAAGTATCTAATTTTTTTTGAATTTTTCAAAACTATCTCATTTTTTTGGATTTTTTGAATGTGAGAAAGAAAAAAACGACTACATGAACTAAAATGAAAACTATATACAAAATAGCTAAAAGACATAAATACCCCTATGCTTAAAACCACATTGTCCTCAATGTGGGGGCAAGAACAAAAAATGTAAACACAGAAAAGTACATACACGGGAAGCTATCCTATAGATATAAAACAGGTAAGCACATGGGGAAGCATTCCCCATGAAAAGTTAAAACATAAAAGAAAATCAAGAGACAGTAAAAAAAAAAAAAAACAAAAACAAAAACAAAAATGACAAGTAAGAAAGCAGTAAAAATACAAGATGAAGAGAAAAGAGAAACTCCCTCATGGTAGACCAAAGGCTGTGCCGCCACCTCCACTGCTGCCCTGATAAGGTAAGAATCGACTTCACAATTTGGCTAGCATTACCTCCTGGAGGTATATGGATGCCCTCTGATGTGCAAGCTCATCTGCATATTGGTGAGAAGACTTCACAAGCTCTGCCAACTGAATGCCATGGGCGTGTTGAGTCACCCGAAGCTGTTTCGAAGGTGTCCTGCATCTCCATCTGAAAAGTGGTCATGGATGTTGTTGGAGGGGCGTCCTCGTCTAAGGGATCATAAGAATCGTCCTCACTAGACGAATCCTCATCCTCGTCGTCATCATCAATTGGTTGGGAGAAGGATGCCCCGAGGCCGGTCTGTGTAGTCTTCTTCTTCTTTCGGAATCCAAATACGTTCCGATCTCTTAATTAATCTTCCTCTTTCAGCGGTATCCATTTCTTTTCTTTTTTGTCCCAGGTGTAGCTGCAGTTATTGAAAGTGTAGAATGTAATGATCTGCAACTGCCTGATCATTGCTTGACGCTCCCCTACAAAATTAACATTAAAGGCTGCAAAAACACGAAAAAGTATCACAGGGTATCGAAACACACATGTAAGAGTGGTATCACAACCGATGTTGCGTATCATGTGAATCATTAAAGACACAATAGGAAAAGGGGACTAATTTTAAAGTTTGTCGATCATGTATAGGTCTACAATTTAGACCTCACTCTGCCCGCTCTACTTTTATACTAAAGTGTGACCAAAGAAGTAAGTTAGGAGACGAGGTAAGAGCTAGGAAAATCACCCCCGTGAAGGATGCGCTTCCGATTGCCCGGACGTGGGCGGATTCTAAGGCGAGAACAAGTCATTGTATAATCCCAGTCTGGGTCCTCATCGATGGTTTTTTTTGGAATCGAAGGCAACAATGTTTTCCTCATCCCTAATCCCTAAAATAGAGGCTAGACGTTCTCTATCTAGAATAATCCTCACCTTCTTAACTGTGGAAATAATGGTAGACAGGTCTTTGTCCGTTTTATGAAATATGTTTGCATAGAACTCATGGTCAAGTTTGGGGTAATAATCACCAGAAATGCGTAAAAGAGGCTTCTCACCCAGTCTACCAAACAGATTGCTCAAGCCTAAATGTTCTACAATGACTCATCGAAGACTTTTATAACAATGATTTTCAAGTTTTTTTTTTTTTTTTGCTTTCTTTTCTTTTCTTTTAGTTAGCACTTGCTTTAGTTAATTTATATATATCTTGTAGTTAGAATTAATTAGTTAGATTTTCTTCTTTAGTTAGCTTGTATATGGTTTATTGTTGGGTTCTTAAAATGAAATATTTAGGGTTTAATTGGGTTAGGATTTTATTTAGTTAATTTTAGTCTCTTGAGTTCACTTTATTTATCTATCTCCAATTACTTAAAAAAAGGTTTCCTTAGTATTTTTCTCAAATATTTAAATTATCTAAAGGAATTTTTAGTATATACTTTAGTTGAGTTTAATCCCTTTATATATATATATTAAGAAATTTAGGCGCTTTGGGTAAGTGTACAAGTTTGGGTTTTTCATTGAGGTTATTAAATGTGTATATGTATCCTAACATAAGGAGATAATTATCAGTATATTCGTTGGCGAATAGAGATGTGGCAATTCTTTTAATTAAGTATTTTTGTTATTCTATTTGTAGGATCATATCTCCAGGTTTACACTCAGGTAAGTCCACAAACCTCACCTAAATATTTAACAAGTGTTGCTGGAGAAGTCTATAATTTTTTTATACCTAAGCATTTTATAGATGTCTACTGATTTTGGGATGAAATAACATGGTGTTATTTTAAATTGGAGATGTTCTCCTCATTGTGTTTAACTTGTACTTTAGAAATACATACGAGGGTGCCCCGTATAGGTATGCTTAATTTAAAAAAAAAGAATGGTCATGCTTTTTTTTGAAGAAAAGTTACTATTACTATAAATTGAGTATGTTTTCATGTTGTTTAGTTGCGTGGTCAAACTTAGTAAATATAAAGTTGATATATTTATAATAACTGCATATGCATGTTTTAACTGGCAGATGAGAATTTTGCTATTCGAAAATAGTTATAACTTGAATATATGTAAATGGCCGAGTGAGTGGCTTTTTGATTTGTAAATGGATATGAAAACCATATCCGACCAGGGAAGAAGTTTTTGGACAGGATTGTGTATATCTTGAAGCGTTAGAAGATTGCACTATACGTGGCTAGTCCCTCGTACTAGGACATTTTCAGACATGGACAATTAGAATCTGTGGAGGGTGGATCCACTTGAGAGAGGACGTAATACTGTTGAGGGTTTGGCCCAATCGATATTGCGTCAGACATTGCGTCATGCTCTGCGGTGAGACAACTGCCTTGTGGAGAGTCAGGAGGGGTTCGAAACTAAGGTTAGTTTCAAGGTGGACCTGGTAAGTGCCCCAAGATCTGTAGCCTGGTTTTATGTGAGTAGAGAGTGCGGTAGTTATGCAACTGAGCGTTCGTAAGGTGTTTGGCTGGTACTGACTACGGGATGCCGAAAGTTATTTTTGATGACCTCGTTATGGGTTTCGGATTTTGTCTGTGGAGCCCGACTTTTGAATAGCATGAATTTCGAATTTGGGTGTAGAAGCTGCACTGATGTGTCTTGATTGCTCAGACTTCCCAATTGCTTTCAAACCTCTCATATAGGTTCAAATGTCGACACTTTAAAACAGCCAAGAAAATATTTTCTTATAACATTGCATGAACTATTTTGTAAAATTACATCATTATTTTTAAGAAAAACTCGGAAGCACATACACACTTGGACTCACTGAGGGTTCGCACTCACGTCTTTAAGTGTCATGTTTTTTTTCAAATGACTCAGGACAAGAGGCGACACAGTAAGCTGTTAGAGTATTTTTGCACGGAGTTTTAGGGTTGGGGCATGCTGTGTATAGTCGTTTTGGGGAAGGATATGTGTACCTTTTATGCTTGACCAGCTTAAAATGCCTTTTTGTGGTTTTGATTTTGTAAAGTATTTCTTGTATTAGAGATGTTATACGAAGTTTTCCTGCATCTTGTGTAGTAGTCGTCCTTTCTATATTCAGTTTATTCTTTTTCCATTGCATAGTATAGGTATATATTTCTAAATATTATTCAGAGTTTTGCTTTAGTTTAGAGGCTTGTAGTTTAGTACCGAGAGGCACACTAATATCTTACTCAACAGCAGTTAACCTAACAGAGGGGTTGGGTGTAACACATGTACAGACATATACATATATTTATATATGCTTCATGGGTTCATATATCTTTTCCATGTATTTTAAAAAATTATATATATATATATATTTAAAAAATTAAATATTTGATGATTATAAGATAGCAAAACGATTCTTCCTTTTCATCTCCTTCAATAACGGTCTTTTTTTATTTTTATTTATTTTTACATTCCTTCATATATTTGCTTCATACAATTCAATAAAGAAAATAAAAACTCAATAATTTGAAAAAATGTAGAGAAATAACTAAAAAGCTGCTATCGTTGATAAAAGAAGATGAAAATAGAACCGTTGTTGCCGCCGTTGGAACACCACCATTATGATTATCTTTTTTTGAAGAATATAATGGTTTTTTGAAATAAGAATCATAGAGGAGAAAGTTAGGGTGTGATTTATAGTGGATTTAATTTGTATCAGGTTCTAATTTTTTTTTTAAAACTACATAGTTTTAATGACAGGTTTACACTCTGCAAAGTGTGCACCATGGCACAATATGTATATATATGTATGTGTACACAAGCAAAATAGCCTGCGCTATGCACATGATAATTTTATAAACATAAAAAAAATATAAATTGATTAAGAACAAAAAAAGAATTGATTATGTTATTTATATTTACATGTAATATGAAAAACATCAACATCTCTTTTACAAATGATATTTTATATTTTTTTATTTAATATTAATAAAATATATGAAAATTATCCATTTATATACCTAAACTATATAATATTTTCGATTTCTATATATTTTCTTTATTTTTTTTCTTTTTATATACCAAAACTATTTCGTGCATCTAAAACTACCTCGACACCACATTTCACGACATAATGCAACCAAAACACTCACATGGCTCATGTGGTTTTGGCCGGATTCTGCCGCAAAGTGATGCTGGGTAGTTTAGATGCACGAAAATAGTTTGAGCATATAAAAAGCGAAAAATGAATAAAATATATAAAAATTGAAAATATTGTATAGCTTAGGTATATAAATGAATCTCCCTAAAATATAACTCTATTTTTTACTTTTAAATGAAGTTTGTATCTTATAAAAAAACAAAATTTAATAACTATTTATGAACTTGTTAATTAAATCATGTTACAAAAAATTAATTAAAATGATTTTGTCCGATAAAGAACTAGTTTATAAACAAAACTAGTCAAGAATGTAAAGCATAAAAGATATGAGAATTCCTTATAGATAAATCCGAAGGTACTTAACTTTCCTACGCACATGATGACATTAAACCATATCTAACAATATCTGCATGAAAGATATCTGCTGTGATTGAGCAAAATATAGTGATAAAAAAAATTCAATGTATTGATAAAAAATGAAAAAAAAAGAAAACTTCAATATAATAGCACCCAAATAAGAATATCTTAATTGATAGACAAACCTCAAACAAAATCAACTTTCATCTTTTGGTGGAGAAATTATTGAAGAATTATCTTTGAGAAAATTGCAATGGCTTATTATTAATAGTGAAAGAATAATTACGTCTTATAATTAATTAGTCACAATTAAGTATACGTCAGCACCGTTAAAACAACCCTACATTCAAATATAGGTTGAAACTTCATGGCCAAATCTGGGGGAATAAACAGGAGAAAGAACAAATAAATTATTGAAAATAGAAATAGAACACGGGTTATTAGTTTTTGAAAGCGAATTTACTTGGTTAGAAAGTTGGAAACAAACTCTTACTGATATTTAGAGGATTAAAGTAACTCATTCTTATCACATATCCTCCACAAAACCCAACACTTATTCTAAATTTTATTTAAAACTACAATTCCACCAAAAAAAAAGATTGTGTGTTTAAAAAGAAAAAGAAAATAAAATATAGATGAAATCTATCATCATCCCGTGCCTTCGTATGATCAAATTGATAAAAACTTCTATTTTCTTTGTTTGCCATGGAAGTTGGGACCTGTAATTACTTACAGGAAAAACAAATGAGAATACTATATACCCATTTTAAGAAAAAGCTGATGAATTTACCATATGTCATTTCTTCTTCTAATGTATTTATTAAGAAGACGAAAGAAATCATTCAATATCTCCACTAAGTGAATTTTTTTTCACATCTTTGTCCAGAAAAAAGAAAGTTCAAGATGAATATTTATTTAACCAAAAAAAAAATGTTTGTAAATCTTCACATGCCTCATATCGAAATTCGTTTACTGAAATTTGACATAACTTACCATTAATGTCGAAATTAAGAAAAAAATAAACAGCATCGTGTAAAGAATCTCTGCATTTAAAGAAAATTTGGAGCTTCATCAAATTCTGAAAAAAAAAAAAAAAAAAGAGAAGAAATAGATTAAATTAGAGTTGGATTTGAGAAGGAAAGAGAAGAGAATCAGAATGTGAGTTTTCAAAACAGAACGTAAGTGTTGGTTTAGGGAGAGAACTTGGATATAGTTAATAGGTGATAAGTTATGAAAAACAAAATAGTTAATTGTTTAAAAAAATAAAATAAAAATTTATGATTATAAATCGAAAAGTTAAAATTATTCATAGTTATTTGTAGCTAATCTTTCTTAAAAAATATATCAAACGATATGAAAAATATTCTCATAATTAAATTGTAGGTGGTTTAAGTGCATGAACGCATGACAAAATAGTCTTTCAGTGAACAGTGATAGAAACACTCTTTACTAGACCAGAGGTCTTGAATTCAAATCACATTTCTTCTCTAAATATAATAAAAAATTGCACGAGCTCTTTGCTTAGGAAATATTCTAATTAGAGCCGTAAATGCAGTAATTAAGAAAGATTAGTAAAAAGACTTTCATTGTCTTTTGAGTTAATAATCTATCTTTGTTTGTGGGAATTCAGCATTTTCATATCTTTTCGAGTTATAATCCTTTAATTTTTAAAAAATAAATTTTCAATTGTTTAAAAATACCATACACAAATGAGTAAACAAATTATTCATTGTGCTACTCAGTTCTTCTAGTTTTACCACTAAGTGGAATAGTTTTATCTTGCTCAAAATTTATTTTTTATTTTTTATGATAAATGTTATGTTCAATATATTTCTTAATTCAATAAAACCTCAAAATTTAATGATTTTTGTGACCTAAAAGAGAGATACATGTATTTTAATTATTTATACTATCTTTTTATTACTTATAAATGTTATAATATTTTACATTTCGATCCTGGCACAAAAAATATGTGAAGAGAGAAAAAAAAAGTTAAAGATATATTAGGAGTTTAGACAGCTTGTTGCTGGACCATTGCAAATATAAACTTTTTAAAGAAAATCTCAAAATGACATCATTTTGCTTTGGTATTTTTTTAAAAATAAAATAGTGACTCAGTTTTTAATTTATATTCTTTTAATGTTACTAACCGTTTATGCTTCTCTTACTCAATCTCCTTTCTACTAGCTTGTTTCAAGCCACACATGACACAACAATCCAGACTATACGCCTTTCAAGTGGCCACCACCATCCGCATCGGTATAGCTGATCCATCACCAACATCCGACATCCAATACCCATCACTTCTACTTTAGTTAAGCCCCAATACTCAAATCTTGATTCTGTCATTAAATAACTCAATTTACTTCTAAATATCTTAATATCCTACTTTCTATGGAAATTTTCGCGGGCTGCTGTTTTGAACAAGACCTTGAAATGACAACCATCATATTTTATTTATATCAAAGTGAATATTGTTGCAACTTTTACCTCTAGAAGACTTGGACTTAGAATTATGCCTTAGCCATTTGAAGCAACCAAATTACTGGGCAACCATCCAACCTAGATTTTCTCTCTTTCAGTCTCTTTCTCTAGCTTCTCTCTAAAATATCTAACCCAAAATTAATATTTTGAAGTAGTTTGAGCAAGTGTAAATAGAGACAAAAATCATTGAAACCATCAATTTTGAAATTAAAAAATATTTCATAATTTTCATAATTTTTTTTTACAGTACGGAGTGGTTATTCGATACCTTATTTTTTAAAAAAAATTAATGTTTTGAAGTATTTTAGATAATATGGATAAAAATATAACCATACAAAATTTAGAATATCAATTTTGACATTTTTAGAAATATTTTTTATGTCAAAATTGATATTCTCAAATGTTTATGGTTATATTTTTATCCATTTTATCTAAAAATACTTCAAAATATTAATTTCTGTTAAATTTTAATTTGTAAAAAGAAGTTAGGGAGAGTTGTGAGTTAGAGAGAAGTTAGCGAGAGAAAGTGAAAGAGAGAAAATAAGGGTGGGATGGTTGTCCTCGTAATTTGGTAGCTGTAGTAATTCCTGAAATTATTATCATGAATAATTCAGATATACTTTTGCTAGTTAAAATCATTCCTAAACAAGGTTGATGAACGATTGACTATGGGGAGCTCTCGAGAGTTATTGAAGGATACTTTATACCAAAAATTGTATCATTCTTGAAATCTCTTAGAATAATTTATAAACTGCGATTAACTAAGTCTAATTTCATGCCATTTGTTTACATTTATGTTTTTGTTTTCACTTATGTTCATTATTCAGGAAATAGGCCTGCATATATTGCTAGGAAGACTTTATCCATAGGTGATTCAAAGACATAAGTTCAATCTTATTTATTTTTAGCCATTAGAGCTTACCTCTTCAATTAATACTTTTATTTTCAAAACTAGTAAAATTAATTCGAATTCAATTTGGGTTATGTTTGCAAAGACTAACTTTTACTCAAAAAAGATCCGGTCTAAAGTTTTTTCCACACAACATTTGAAATATAAATTCGTATCTTTAAATTATTATGAAGATTTTGTAGCAATTGAACTGAGATAATCAATTAAGTTTCGTTACAGTGCTCATCAAATATAATATCTATAATGTTCTTCTATTTCAAGAAAATCAATAAAACAAGACATTGGTTTATAAAGTCACAACTACATATATCTATTTTAAGGGCACTTCCAATTTCTACCAGGCCCTCCATAATAGAACTCGGGATCCTGCATATACTCATGATTATAAAATGTATCATAGCAATCGTACTCATCCGAATAGCTGTTAACAAAATCCGGGAATTTTATTACTTTAGTACCAACAACAACCCTTATTCTCCTTACTGAACCAGAGCTACCAAATGGGGGCATGGCATAGCTGCCACTGCCCATGGCTGTTCCAGTGTGTGGATGAACTCCAACTTTATTGCTATAAACTTCACCACCCCATTGAACGGTTTCAGCATGAGCTCTCATCAAAGAAAATAGTTCACCTGGCCAATACCCTATCACTTTATCATCATTCTGTACCCACCAATTTCCTGTAAGTGCATCCTGAAAACCAAAGAAGAACATTTTGAAATATGCCATCATATCAGTATTAATGCACTACATCACATCAGAATTTCGAAAATAAGAAAATCATATGAAAAGTTGTTTTTTCATGGTGTTAGGTAAAATGGATGAAAAGAATTAAATACTTTCTTTGCCTTATAAATGAAGATATCATATTTTTGTACCTTAAAAATATAGATATTCATTTCTATATCTACAGCTACATCAGATGGGTGTGTTCCATTAGTTGACATGGGATCTATTGTGGCACCAAGAGCTATTTCGCTGCTAGTTTGTACAAAACCAGGGCAAGTCTGATCAAAACAGCCAGTTTTCTTTGAACCATCAACCTGATACATCATAAATAATGACAAATGAATTCATTAAATGTGCATCAAAGAGATTCTATTATGCATATGTTTGGAATCAAAATTTTGCCTCTGAGAAACCGATGATCTATATAAATAATATTTTAAAATGTTGAATATATAAATTTGAAGAAAAATTTTCTAAAAAATTGGAATCTTTAAGGGTTTTTTTTTTAATTGTTAGGGGCAGTCACCACTACACTTGTTATCCTTGATTATGCACAATAAAGAAAAAGGGAAAAATGGCTTCATCACTATTTACAAACTACATGCATCTTAAACTTTACTTCTAACTTTTTTTTATCCTTAAATTATTTTCGGAATACTGTAAATGTCCCGCCACCAAATTATATGATGATTTCTAATAGGCGTTATTAGCATTTATAACGAAAATAGTTTACGAGTAAAAAAAATTAAAAGTAAAACTTTAAAACATTATTATGAGGCATTCGTAAATAATGATGACAATATGTAAGCCATTTTCCCAAAAGGAAATCATTAAGGAAAAAAAACTCACAGTCCAATAAACAAAAAATCTGGTTAATCTGTCCCCATAGACACTTGGATTCACCTGCAAAACAAGTAGTAATTGTTCATGTATAATGTTTGTATAATATACTCTAAATGGGAAAATGCAAGTCTATGTAGAGAGATTGGGTTGTATGAGTTTACAGACCGCCCATCCAGATTCCATTGATTCAAAGTTATCGTCATCGCCACTTTTAAGAGAAACTTGGGAAGTAGTATACTCATTGTCAAATTCAACCCAAGGACTGCATATTAATATTGATCCCTTTGCTCCATAATATGCAAATCCCTCAGCGTGTAAGATTGCCACCTATAAATTACACATCAACAATTATAGCAGTAGACCTAAGATACCATGGTGAAATTTGCATGCAGGATTTTGAAATGCAAGCAACTAGAGAAATCAATAATGCATAAAAAATAATGTACCGAGCGATTCTTGTAAAGAAATCTAATTTCTTTGTTGTCTTCATGATGATGGAGTTTGAGAGAGTAATAGGGAGGCTTCCTTCCATAAGTCGCTTTGTTTTGAATATTTCCTTTCATCTTTCGAATTGGAACAGTTCCATTCGGACAACTTCCACTTTTCTGCCATACTTGTTTCATCTCTTTACTGCCAAATTCTCCTTCTTTTTTTACTATTTTTCCTTCTGTCGGAACATAACTAGGAAACAACTGGGCAAGAAATTAACACTTATAAATAAAAGTATCCAGAATTAGTGATTTCCACATAATTACCATTGGTTCAAAAAATGTTCTGTACTTTTAGTCAATTGTCAATTGAGTAATTAAACTTTTATTTTGACAGTAAAATATCCAAATTACAATTCTGTAAAAAAGTAACAATTGAAAGACTTTTTAATCTGGACGATAAAGTCCCCAAAATAGGGTTCCATCAACATTTCAATCATTACTTTTTTTATAAAATTCTAATTTGAGTATTTGATTGTCAAAATTAAAAGTTCGATACTCAATAATAATTGATTAAAAGTACATAAACGTTTTTAGAATTAACCTATTAAAAAATAAGAGAGAAAAAGAGAGAAAAAAAAGAAACCTGGATTTTGTGATTTCTTAGAGCAGGATGATCAAAAGCTGGCTGCTTGTGGATGTCAATGCATTCGATTATATCCCCATCTTCACTCTATAAAGAAAATCCAAGAGCTATATTTGGTAAGGAAATTTATCGGTTTTGAGACTCACATTTCATTTTTACAGTAATTCAAACATTTGCAAAACTCAAAAAAGAAAATTTCAAAATCGTACGCTATCCAAATCTAATTAAATTGGCACCCTTGAAAAATTTGCCAAATCAAGCAATATTTTTTAGTTTGTTCTGCACTTTAATTCACATATGAAGCCAATTAAGTTGGTGTTGCAAATGATTGTGCCTACAATAGGCTCTCTTTGTGCAGAAATTAACGTATGTTACCGACCGTGAATAGATTCAAAACTTTAATTTTGAAAAAACAAAAATTTAAGAAAAATTGTCAAAATATAAAAAAAGTGAATCTAAAGAAAACAGTCTAAGAATTGTAAAAATAAAATACTTATGAAGAATTTTTACAAATATAAGAGGGTTGATACCTGGATGCTTTTGATGACTGCACTTTTACTAGAGAGATGATGAGAATTCATCTTTTGGACTTGAATGGATTTGTTCTCCCTAGAGAAAGAACCATTTCCTGGAACTCTGCTGCCGTTTACATGGGCAAGAGCCATGATTTCCATCAATAAGAGCATAGCCATCCATTTGATGATCCCCATTTTCACTGTGACAGAACACAAAAGGAAAAAAAAAATAAAATAAAATCTTCAATTCAATTTGTCACTTTGATTCTATAATTTTCACTTAAGAAGGAACTCTTTCTTATTAAATTAGTTTGATATTAATTAATTAGGAGAACAAAACAAATATATTGTTACAAGGTTTATTATGAACTAACAGAAACTAGTTTGAAATTCATTAATACCTCGGCAAAGAGAAGATTGAATGATTTTGTAATGTTTGATTTATCACAATATATAGCTGTAGTGTGGACCTCCTAAAACTAGAAAATTAATTAACGGGCCAATTCATAAGTGAAACTCCAATGAAAATAAAGTTAATATTTGGCCCGGGACAAGTTAACATTAATTTCTAACCGAGTTTGAAATGTTGCTATATTAAACTTTATAATATTTGTTTGATAAATTTCAAAGTGATCTCTTAAAATATAATTTTGCCTGAATTAAGGATCTCGTATTACAAAATTTTCTAAAACTACCTTAAAATATAAAATATGTTCCAATCAAGTCCTTAGTTAGATTTCTAACCGTCAAAATCCATGAATCAATAATTTGCGGCCAAAATTAAAAAGAAAAAAATCTAGGGTCTAAATGAATAAGTAAATTCTTTTTCTTCTTTTTCCACCCTTCTTCCCGTCCACTATTGACCACTCTCTGACTCCTTCTTCTACCGCCACGCAGATCAAACACAATCTCTTGTTCACATTTAGAAGTTTTTCCTTTCACCAATAAACTTAGATAACTCTTCTGCTACAAAATGTATTATTGAAAAAAATGAATGAAGATATTAGATTGTATTTAAGGTGCCGACTCCTGAAGAAATCTTGTTTATGTAGTTAAAAGGATTACCAAAATCAATTTGGCAAATAGGATTTGAATTTTCATGCTACAATGTTCAATTTATGCTTCTCTTCCTTAGAAGAATATATATACTTCTGATATTCAGAATGATCCCGCTATCAGAGAAATCGATTCTACCTGAAAAGAAGAAAAAGAAGAAATCTTCGACCAGACAAATTCCGAGACTCTACACATAACAGTAGTGATGGGAAGAGGGAGAAAACAAAAAAAAAAGAATTAGGTAAGAAAGGAAGAAAGAAGAAATGGCCTCAAACTTTTTTGGACCACATAAGTAAGAAAGGCATGGTATGTTTGTGTGACTACTCATGTCAAGGTTCAATAAATGCAAAGGGAATGTAAAGTAATTAGTTAAATGATTCACTTTTCAAGGCAATACCACATAGGCTTGACTTTTCACCACTAGTAGTTCTAGTTAAAGTCATTCTTGGATTAAATAGGACTTTTAAGTTTGTAATGTTAGACTTATAAAAGGATACTAAACGAAAATAAAGGGAAAATAAAAAACAATGGAAAGAGAACAAATGCAATCGAAAGGATATTAAATCAACAATTAGTCCACAACCTTCAAGTCACTTCTCATGCAGTCTTTTATTGTTACACTAAACTCTTGCCCCTCTCATTTTGTACACCTTCTCAAAATTTATAATTCTCCAACACACTCTCTTTCCTCATTCACCAAACAACAAATTTTTATAATAAGAAGGTATGATAATAAATTTTGCAAGAAAGAGGCTAATGATAATATCTTTTTTTCTTTTTCAAAATTCATCTCTTTCTTTCTTCTTTTTCCTACCTTAATATATCTTCTTTTCTTTCTTTTTTGCATTCCTTATTTTTGCTTCATTGCTTTCTTTTCACTTAAATATGAATGAGAATCCCATTATTTTTCAACACATTTTTTCCACTTCTTTTAATCTTTTTTTTTTTTTTTGGAACTCTTTCTCAACAAAGTTCCCAAAATACCCCATCTTTTTCTTAACTTCTCTCGAAAATTTTTCCTTGGTACTTATTCATTTACCTCATTTAAAAGCGAGTTAAAGATAAGAACTCATTAGCTATTGCAATTAAGGTTAATTATATCGTGTGGTTTTAAAATTAAAAAAGGAGGAATAACACTCCTCACACAAAATAGGCTAAAAAAGGGTACTAAGGATTATTCAATTAAAAGGATAGACAATAAAGGTTCAAACGGGTCAAAGAAGGCTTTTTACCATCATTTTCGTGACTATTTAAAACTAGAAAAAAATTTGCTTCAAGGCGTGGAAAGACAAGTTCTGAGGTCATCTAAACACTTTTCTAAGATTCACAAAACATTTATTTCTTCCAAAACACTAGTATGTGCAGAAAAAACCATCGATCCATAAAAGCATAAACAAGAGTAAGATGCTACACCTAACCAAAAAACATACCTCATCAAAACTCCAAAAGGTCCATGAACATCCTATACACCCTATCAAATGAGGAAGAAAACGAAAATCTTTCTGGTTTTTTTCAAAAAGTAAGAAGTAAGACTTTAAAAGAAAACCAAAATATTTTTGAGATTTTTTATTTTTTTTTCATTTTCAAATTTTTTTGTTGTTTTTTAAAAACAATCAAACAAAACTGACCATTCTAAACTAAAAATCACTAACAAATAAAGCAACAATAAAGCCTACCTCCACACTGGCATTCGACATCTGCTACATCTTGGGGGAGAATATGGATTTCGATAATCCATTTCCCCTTAAAACTTTGTGCCATATTTTCTACCCCGTTGATTGTACATGTTTGGAGGATAGAATGTTAAATTATAAGGAGCATCTCTACAAAAGTCCTCATTCCCAATCGGATAAATATTAGATTGATATGTTCGTCTGTAAGTTTCCTGCCAATACATATCTGACACATAAGCATTTGGTGTTGTACCATTTTCTCTATATACTGCAAGAGCATGAGAACAACGCAATATATATTTTTACAATTTACCACAACTGTATGATTTTTCATTCATTCTTAAAGCATAAATATTGTTGCCGGTACCGTCGAGGCGTATCGATGATTAGACCATGTAAATTCCTTCTCCTGGATTGAAGGTTGTAACTGGGTTTTCTCTTGATTTTAATTCAATCCGAAGGAACTTGTTAAAAACTCTTACTGGGAACGGATGCACACAGTTTTGAACCTCTTCACGGTGTTCGTTGAGGTACTTAACAAATTTGTTGAATATTAATTCAACTAGGGCTTTTAAAGGTAAGACCCTAGCTTTTTTCAACACACTATTAAATGCTTCTAAAATGTTAGTTGTTATAATTCCGTGGCTGTACCCACCATCGTGCAAGAGTGTCCATTTCTCCAGTTCTATCTTTGCTAAAAATAAATGTAAGTATTAACATTTCTTTTTTAGATTTCACTCATCACACGTTCAAATTTCCGCTGCTTAGCTTCCGTTCCGGCCTGCTACATTAAACTTTTTAATTCACTGTTCTTGAATGTCTTTGTGAAATTTGCCCGAATGTGGCGTAGACAAAACCTCTGAACCGCGAATGGAGGTTGCCACAAAACTTTATTTTGTGTAGCAGATAAAATTCCTTTGTGGCGATCAGAAATAAAACAGACATGCTGATCCTTGACAATATGTTCCCGTAGAAGTTTAAGGAACCAATTCCAACTTTCAAACGACTCTTTATCAACGATTGCAAATGCAAGTGGGAAAAAATAGTTATTCGCATCCCCATATACTTGCAATTAATAGTACGCCCTTATATGGTCCTCGAAGATGAGTGCCACCATAGAAATCACTGGCCGACAATTTTGAAAACCATTTATACAATGCGAGAAACACTAAAAAATAAATTTGAAAACATAGTTTGGGAGACTGTTCGTTCTGTGATGCAAGAACTCATACACAGTCCCCAGGTTTAAATCTTTTATTGCCTGTAGATATTTTAGTAGAATATAAGAGTTGTCTCCTAGCTGCTGAAAACCTTCTCTATTGTAAATTTCTGAGCATATCACGCCCTCTTGTACGTACAACCCGTTTGAAGTACTACTTGCACTTCTTGGATGATGTTCGAGACAGGGATCTCTTGATGTTGGTAACAAGGTGCGATATTAGTCTTGAAATAAATTTTGAAGACATGTTTCGGTGCTTGTTTTGATTAACCTGTACAAGGCATCTTGTTTTGATTAACCATGAGTTGCTTTCTTCTTTATTCAGATGTACCATGAACAGTAATTAGTATCGGTGTGATGGTAACATTTCGCTATATATTGATCACTCTTACTTTTAACAACTTTATATTCTCGTCTCATTCGAATGGACCACTTTTGAACCGCGCTAATTGCTTGGATCTTGTCAACAAACCTCATGCCTAACTGAATATCAGTCATCGCATTGTTTCAGTCCAGCAATCTTATAGTGTCTGATTCGATGAGGTCATCTATCTGCTCTCCCGATAATGCACACGTGTTGTGTATTATTGTCCACCTCAATGCCCAATGCTGCCACCACGTCAAGTGTAGAAAATTATCTCCAGATTTAATTGCTGATTATGGATAATGTACATACATGATGCGTTATCATTAAGAATAACGCACAATATATATGCATTATGGCCCGTTTAGGGATAAAAAAATATATTTACCTCTTTAGTGAAATTTTTTTAAAAATTGGCCGAAGCTGGGAAAAAACCCCCACATTTGACACCAGGAAGAGGGGTCTCCCTATTATAAAATGATAATTAATGATGAACAATTTTTGCAGCCGATAAAGTTATTAGATCAAATTATATATATGTATATATATATCATAAATTGTTGTTACCTTTTTTATTTATATCCAAAATTTTTCTTGTCAAACTTTTATATCCATGAACCATTTACAATATTGTTGGTATAATAAATTATACTTAATGTGGTGGTTTTCTGTATTTTAGGGCATGTGCCATACACATGAGCCCTTTATTAAAGGCATTTCAATTCCTACAATGATGAAATGTAAATAAATAAATAAATAATAAATAATAAAAAAATTAGGTGGTAAAAAAAATAGGTGGTGTGTACTAGAAGATGGTGGAAATGTGTATTTACTAAATATGTTCTTTTAGGTTTAGTTGTGTAATTATAGCTTAATAAAGGGTTCACGTACTTGATGTATGCTTAAACTGTGCCAAAAACATCACATTGAGTTAATTTGTCATACTAGCAAAATTGTAAATAGTTCATAGGTATAAAAATTTGATAAAAAAAATTTAGGTATAAAAAAAAATAAAAAAATAATTTATGGGTATACAAGAGCTGAGATCTCCTAATCGGAAGGTTGGATTCGATTCTTGCTAGATGTAGGAATTACCCTCTTTTTTAATAGGGTTATCGTCTCCCCTAATTTAGGATTATACCTAAATGATTTTTTTCTCATTATGATATAAGTTCCACCAAGTATGATACCTCTCTTGTATTAAAACAAAAAAATTATTTCTCTAGTAATAAATATATAGGATGTTTATCACCGTTTACTCCTTTTAAACCACCACTATATATAAGCATCTTCTGAATTAGGGGTGTAAACGAGTTGAGTCGAGCTCGAACTTACAATTCGAGCTTGACTGGAGACATTTTTAATCAACTTGAGCTCGGCTCAAGCTCGATCGAGTTTATTAATTTTGGCTCGAGCTCTAACTCGAACTCGATTATTTTTGTTGAGTTCAATCTTGGGCTCGAATTTAATTTTTTTAAAGTATAATATATATAATAATTAAAATAAAGTAAAAAAATTATATATTATGGCTTGATAGGCTCGACGAGCCATCGAGCCAGTATTAATGAGGCTCGAACTCGGCTCATTTGCTTAGCGAGCTGGCTCAAGCTCGGTCAACAGCTCGCTCGAACTGAGCTTTGACTGAGTGGCTTGCGAGCGGTTTGGCTCATTTACACCCCAATTATGAACAATATGATACATACTCGAATGCAATGAAATAATAGTATTTTTCCACTTGAAATCTTTTCACTCTCAATGAATTTGAAATCTTTTTTTATTTCATTGTTTGTTGAAGTAGTTAGGATTATAATTGTATGTTGAGATGCTTCAGCTTAGCTGAACTGATAACATGCTGATATTTTGTAACCACTTCCTAGTTTATAGGATAGTGGTGTTGTACATATTATGAGAACACAGAAAACAAAAGAGATAGAAAAAATTTAGAGAAAGTTTTTTCCCACTGAAAACTTTATGGTATCAGAGCCAAGTTTCACGGCTTCATAATTTCAGTTCAAGATTCATTAAAAATGAGCGATCCAAGGCAGATTAATACTGCTGTTTTAGATGATGATGACCATTTCCATAATCATGGTCGAAAAGATGCATACCATCTTGCATCTTCAGACAGTCTGCATCTGATTCTCACACAAGTTCAACTCAAGGAAGATAATTATGACAAATGGGTGAAGGCAATGCGGTTAGCACTGCGTGCTAAGAAAAAACTCGGCTTTGTGGAGAGGTTAATTTCGAAGCCTAACTCGGAACTACAGAAGAAGAAGAATAGTGGACTATCAACATTATAGTGGGTTCGCAGATCTTAAACACCATAGAACCTAATTTGAGAACTACAATGTCTTCTGCAGAAAGGTGCGATGAACTATGGGCTGATCTGAAAGAACGATTCATGTCAGGTAATGCACCAAGGAAGCATGAATTAAAGACTGCACTGATAAACTGTAAACAGTCTGGTATGTCCGTTTCATCCTATTATGCAAAATTAAAGAAAATATGATATAAATTAATTAACTATGAACAATTGCCTAATTGTACTTGTGGGATGATTAATGGGATTATTAAGCAAAGGGAAGAAGACAAAGTTTATCAATTTCTCATAGGCTTAGATGATTCAATTTTCGAAACTGTACGATCAAGTATTTTGCAATTAGAACCGATTCCAAGCATTAAGAAAACTTATGCTATGATAATCAAAGAAGAAGCACACAAAAAATTAACAAGAAATTCAGAAATTGGCAGTGAAGCTGTTGTGTTTGTAACCCCCAAATCTGTACAGAATACATTGCAATGCACTTACTGTCTCAAGTTAGGACATGAAGCAAGGAATTGCTACCTGCTAGTGGGTTATCCAGATCGTATCTCGGAGCAACGGTGGTCAAATCGAAGCACCGAAATCAGCACCGGCGGTCGCAGAGGTAGGGGAAGGACATTCCGAGACAGAGGACGCGGAAGAGCAGGGACTGGCTGGATCTTCTCCGGCGAGCCATAGCTGGACAGCGGCTGCACCTAGTTCATCTGGTTCATCTTCTCCGACGATGCTCGGTTGGGCCGCCGGCAATACAACTAGTTCATCCTCCTCAAACCACCTTGGCTGGGATGCTCACAGTCGTGCGGCACACTCACCTGCTCACAGAAGCAACCGTGGAGGAGCAGAGCCGGACGGCACCAATGGGCGACTGGTAATGGCAGCTTCGGCATCGGCAAGTGCACCAGTCGGCATCCCGGGTCTTTCACCGGAGCAGTGGAACTCATTTCTCCAACTTTTGAGCAATCAGAAAAATAGCAACCAAGCTTTGGAAAATCTCTCTGGTAAGATAGGAGATGAATAGAATTTAGACAGTGGATGGTCCCACCACATGACAGGTAGGAAGATTTTCTTGAAAGATACTAAACCATCTTATCCTTATACAATTACTCTTCCAAATGGCTCTAAAACAACTGGAGCAGAATTGGATTCCATAAATCTACCTTATAAATTAAAAATTGATAATGTTCTTTTTATACCTCAACTCCGGTGTAATTTATTGTCTCTCTCTCAGCTTTCTAAAGCAAATAATTACGTTGTTATAATTAATGATAGTGTGTTGATGTTACAGGACCGTACCTCGGGGATGCCGATTGTAGTGGTTGAAGAGAGAGATGGGATATACTTTTTCAGACCTCTAAACAAGAAGTTGAATTTCGCTTGTTCTACTCAAATCTCAAACATGAGTACGTTGTAGCATCATAGATTGGGCCACCCTTCTAAATTCGCAATTAAAAAACTTTTGGGATCAAATTTAACATGTGATTCTTTGAATAATTGTTCAATCTGTTTCGAGGTGATTTTTCGAGGTGTGTTTGGATATTTTTGCTCAAAGAAAAAAAGGAGGTAGCTCAGACTCTTAAACAATTTTTTTCTATGGTTGAAATCTAGTTTCTTAAACAAGTAAAAATGATACGTACAGATAATGGAACAGAGTTTACTTGTATAAAATCATATTTTTTGGAACATGGCATGCTGCATCAAACATCTATGGTACATACCCCCCAACGAAATGGATGTGTAGAGCGTAAGCATCGTCATATCTTAAATGTGGCTCGTGCTTTGCTCTTTCAACAAATCTTCCAATTCAATTTTGGGGTGAAAGTGTGCTGACAGCTGGATATTTAATAAACCATACACCTTTATCTGTGTTAGATGGGAAAACACCATTCGAACTATTGTTTAATAAAATACCACCTTATTCTCATCTCAAATGTTTTGGTTGCTTGGTTTATGTACATGATCACAGATTGCCTAAAGATAATTTAGAGCTCGAGGATGTAAATGTGTATTTTTGGGGTATTCTTATGGGAAAAAAGGATGGAAATTTTTTAATTTACAAACACAAGAATTCATTACCTCTCGGGATGTAATATTTGTTGAACATGAATTTCCATTTTTGTCCAAGTCTCGAGAAGTGTTATCGAATGAGAACAGTATGAGGTGCGATTTAGGTGAAGTTCCTACACCCAGTGAAGAAACCAAGGGGAGTAATCCGGCTGAGCTTTCTCAACCATTTGAAACAGCTCACACTCAGCATGAAAAGGAAAATGGTCTGGGGATTTTTTCTACACCAGGGGGCGACCTCGGCTCCATTAGAGGACCAGAGCCCTTCAGATGATTTATCCAGTACTGCTGCAAATACTCACTTAGGGTCTAGTGCTTCTACATTTAGTGACTACATTGCAGCACAAAATGCTGCTCCCTTGAATCTTCGTCGAAGTAACAGACAACATCAACCCCTAGGGAAATTGAAGGATTATATCTGTAATATGGCTCAGTCGTCTCCTAGTATATCTCTCTCTCTCTCTTTTCAACCTCTTTGTCGGGTCCCTCAGGTACTTCCTTGTATCCTTTAACATAGTACATTTCTTATGACAAATTTTCCTCTTCACATCCGGGTTTTGTAGCAGCTGTTAATGCAGGAACAAAACCTACCAAGTATTCTGAAGCAGCATTAGTACCAGAATGGCGTCATGCCATGAAACATGAGATAAATGCCCTTGAGAAAAATAATACGTGTACTATGACTACCCTACCTCCCGGAAAGCGCGCATTGGGTAGCAAATGGGTTTACCGGATCAAACACAAATCTGATGGCTCCATAGAATGGTACAAAGCACGCTTGGTAGTATTTGGGAATACGCAGCAGGAGGGGATTGATTACACTGAAACGTTTGCTCCTGTGGCCAAAATTGTGACTGTGCGGACCCTATTAGCTATTGCTGTTCGAAATTAGGAGGTTCATCAGATGGATGTTCATAACGCCTTTTGCATGGTGATCTGACTGAAGAAGTGTATAAGAAAGTTCCTCCTGGGTTCCGTGCTTCCAACCCTCATCAGGTCTGTCGTCTTAACAAATCATTATATGGACTCCGTCAAGTACCTCGGTACTGGTTCTCGAAACTTATAGCTTCTCTTCGTCAATGTGGGTTTGTACAATCCTATGCTGACTATTCTCTCTTTACTTACACGAAAAATGATATTTTCCTGTGTATTCTTATTTATGTTGACGACCTTTTAATCTCTGGCAATAGTGCATCTTGTATTTCCCGATTTAAGTCTTACCTAGGGTCCTGTTTTCACATGAAAGACTTAGGTCATCTTAAATATTTTCTTGGTATAGAAGTTGCTCGGAGACAGGCCGGGTTTTACCTTAATCAACGAAAATATGCCTTGAAAATTATTGCTGATGCTGGGATGCTTGGGTGTAAACCCGTGTCAACTCCGTTGGACCCAAATACTCAATTAGCTAAAGCTTGTGGAGAATTTTATGATCAGCCAGACTGGTATCGGCGTCTTAGTAGTAAATTGATTTATTTATCCATCACACGTCCAGATCTTGCTTACACTGTACACAACCTTGCTCAGTTCATGCAACATCCTCGCAAGGAACATTGGGAAGCTGCTCTCCGCGTGATTCGTTTCCTCAAAGGTTCACCGGGACAGGGTATTCTACTTCTTTCTAATGCATCTCTTCATTTACGGGTGTACTGTGATTCTGATTGGGCCAGCTGCCCAATTACCCGTCGGTCAGTGACTGGATATTTTATCTCTCTTGGGCACTCTCCTATTTCTTGGAAAACAAAGAAACAGCACACAGTCTCTCGATCTTCCGCAGAAGCCAAGTATTGTGCAATGGCGATGACACTGTGTGAATTAAAGTGGCTCACTCAACTTCTTATTGACCTACGAGTTCCAGTACAACATTCTATCCCACTTCATTGCGATAGTCAAGCAGCAATTTACATCGCTGCTAATCTAGTTTTTCACGAACGCACGAAGCACATAGAAATTGATTGTCACTTCGTGCGAGATGCATTCCAAGAACGATTGATTACTCCTGTTTATATTTCGAGTGATTCCCAATCGGCATATCTTCTCACCAAGGCTCTACATCTCCCGCAGTTTCGCAAGTTATCTGGCAAGTTGGGCATTTGTGATCTTCATGCACCAACTTGAAGGGGAGTGTTGAAGTAGCTAGGATTATAATTGTATGTTGAGATGCTTTAGATTAGCTGAACTGATAACATACTGATATTTTGTAACCACTTCCTAGTTTATAGGATAGTGGTGTTGTACATATTATGAGAACACAGAAAACGAAAGAGACAGAAAAAATTCAGTGAAAGTTTTTCCCCACTAGAAACTTTATTGTTTAGATGAAAAAGTCAAATTAGAAATGTCAATTCCTTCTCTATGTCTATAGAATTATTGTTCAATGTTGGACTGAAATGAAATTTTATAATATATGATTTGAATGTACTTATAATATAATTACTAAATATTGAAAGATCGATAATCATGAAAACACATACGCCAATTAAGACATATATAAGCGATAAAAAGTATAAACAAAAGAGATTAATAAAAAATATAAAACAAAAGAGAAAACAGAAATTTCATATATTGGTTAAATGTTAATTTTTTTGGAACTAAAACTCATATAAATACCGAAAGAGTCTTTTTTTTTTATGGATAAAAATCATGATTAGTTGTAATATACTTTTTAATATAATATTATGAGGGTATAATAAATAAAATACAATTTTTTTCTTTCCTACATGTCATGTAAAGGTTTTTCTTAACTTTTGGCGTACAAAGGTCTTTTCTATTTCTTTTTAGAATGTGCTTTGGGTGGAAATACTTTTTCTACAATTGTTTTTACATATCAAACAATGAATAAGAACAGAAGTTAAAAAATACATTCGATTCTATTCTATACCAAGCCAAATGTATCGTATAATAATACATAACATGATAAGATAATTATTTCGTTAATTAATCTGATATACTTGACAAATACGAATGTCCAAACATAAATTAACACGAGATGTAATGGCCCGTCTTTTCTTTTTTATTTCACCTCCCAAAATAAATGATTTTGAGAGAGAGAGAGAGAGAGAGAGAGAGAGAGAGAGAGAGAGAGAGAGAGAGAGAGAGAGAGAGAGAGAGAGACGTTTTGTCCCATGTCCACATTTGAACATTCAAAATACTAAAAAGTTTACATGCAACTCCCGTGAGCTTGACCAAGAAGAAAGATGGCATACATATGCTGATGCCATTCAAACACCAACAAATTAGGCGAAAAAATAGAACTATAATGAAAAGTATTAAAATGAATACCCAATAACACACATCAACAGAAAATAACTCATTCTCTTTCACTAATTAATTTCTTGCAAATGTATAATGTATACATATTTTTCTCAAGCATCTAAAAGGAAGCCATAGGAAAATTAAAGTAATTTCAGTTAGTACTAATAATAATTTTGGCTTTCCAATTTCCCCTGCCTCTCGTGTTAATTTAATACTAATAGAAAAGCCCAAATAAATTGGCTTCTGAAGAAGGAAGAATTGCTTCAAGAAATGTTGAATATTCCTGTTGATCCCAATTCCCATTATTCATCAGTGGGAACCCCTCAACAATTGAATTAGATGATTGTTCTTGGGATTGCGAACCACTCGGTAAAAGCTCCGAAATTGAATCAAAATTTGAAATCCCTTCTGAAAAAACAATGTTATTATCGTCATTTTTTTCACCTGGAAGAAATGGCATAATGATTCTTGGAGTTGGAGGAGAAAGTTCTGTTTTTTTTTGTGCCAGAAAATCTGGAAATTTCTTCTTCAATTTGGTGTTCCAATGATTCTTCACATCATTATCTGTTCTTCCTGGAAGATGAGAGGCTATAGTAGACCATCTGTATGTACAAATTTTCAAAAGGAAAGACAATAAATAAATAGCAGAAATTAATGAAGTAAACTTAAATTAAGGTTGTCTTTTTTTTTTTTCTGAGGGAAATAAAGGTTGTTAAAATGGGAAATTAATTTCTAATAAACCTGCTTCCCATTTTGGTATAAAGGGTGTAAATTATATTGTCCTCATCAGTTGTAAAAGAGCCATGTTTGATATCTGGTCTTAGGTAATTCAGCCATCTCAAACGACAACTTTTCCCACAGCGCTTTAGGCCTACATTATTTATATCAAACAATGAAAAAAAAAAAAAGATATCAACCTTGAAAAATGTGCACATATTTTCCTAGAGAGAGAGAGAGAAGAAATGGGGAAGAACCAGCTTTTTGAGGCAAGGTAATCCAATTGCCACCAGTGCCATGGTTGTGGAGATAAGTTTTGAGGATTTCATCTTCTTGAGGAGACCATGGTCCTTTTTTCACTTGACTCTTGTCACAGCATGGACTTCTTCCCATCGTGTTGTGCTGCAAGAGAGAGAGAGAGAGAGAGAGAGAGAGAGAGAGAGAGAGAGAGAGAGAGAGAGCCCTTGGAGCAAAATGACAGACCAGTGGCTTAATATATAGAGCCAAATTATGGAGAATAACGTTTGAGTATTTGTTAACGGGAGAAAAGAAATTACAAGTATAAAGACATGTACTTCTGACCAGGTGTGACATTTCTATATTAAAAGAAAAAAAGTGTTAGGATTTTAAAGCAATGTTTGTGCGAATAAAATATTGTATTATTCTATTAACTGTCTATGTTAACATATATAGGAAGTCTTTGTTAGATTATTTACTTCTTAGTAAATCTTTATATGTGACATACTAAAAAATTCATAAAATTTCTTAAGAAATCCATCAACTATTTACTCTTTTATTTTTATACTCATACATTACAATAGTGTATTTAAACTTATATGTTACAATTAACAAAATTGGGTATGAAAGAGAAGAGTACATACAATTCGCATGTGGTATGACACCAAATTTATTGTCTAATAACATCATTTCCTCCTAATTGCTGTGGGTAAACCATAAACAGTCAATCTGAATATATAGGTTTGGATTATATCTACGATTAGGTAGTTAATTTATGGAATTAATGATATATTTGAACAATTTATTTCTGAAATTGATACTACGCGAACTGAATGTGTTTTCTTTGTAAGATGAAGTCTTGTTTAGTAGTAACATAGCAGTTTGAGTTATACATTTTAGTTGGCGTATATAGAAAATAAAAATTACTTCTTGAATATTTTCTGATAAATAGTTGATGAATATTGGTTGAATTTCCTTTTAAAAATATTGAGAAACTCAATATTTCATGCTTGACTTTTTATGACTTTTGTGTTTCTCTCTTTTTCTCTTATGATATATTTGGTACCGTGAAGTGAAATGACTTTTCTAATTTTATTTTTCTATTTCAATGTGTGGTTTGTGAAAATAAAGTTGGAATCGACTTTCCCGTGAAAAGCTCATTCTAAGGAGAAGTAGAAAAATTATTCCATAGAAAATCATAGGGAATGACTATTCTAAAAGAATATGCTATCATGTTCTTATTTTTTTTTATAATTTTTGTAGTAATAAAAAAGTATAGCATTTTTCCGAATGAAATAGGTTTTAGTACATGTCAATGACCTAATAATTTAGGGTTTTATATGAACTTAACCCTTCCTTTCTTCTAAAAAAAAATGTATGGTTGCTTCTTAACGTCAATTGTAACTTTTAATTTAATAAAAATAAGAATCTTTCTGTTAATTAAATTTGAAAGAGGAAAACTACACCTTGACATAGACAAGAGAAAAGGTTCACTAGTCAAACAATTTGGAACAACTAACAAATTGTTCCTTATCCTTTTTCCTTTGAGACCTACTTTTTGCATTAAAGATTTATTTAATTAATTACTATATTATGGTGATGCAATAAGTTGAATGTCTAAATCATCTTTTCCAATTTGCAAAGTGACCCCTCGTTCAAATTTGAAAATGATATAAAGTTCTTTTTTTTCACGGGCTCAAATCACAACTTGATTTTTTACTAAATTTAATCAAAGAATTCATTTGTTGCATCTTTTTCTTGTGGCAAAATTTTGTAGTCTTTTTTAAAAATATGGCAAACTTTTGCAGTTGAAACTCATTTTTTTCTAAATTTATTTTTTCAAGTAATTTATACTCAAACTGCTCTTTTGATATATCATAAGATGAAATGTGATTTAAACAAAGACTGTCTAATTTAATAAAGTGAATTTTTATCCTTGATCTAATATCTTGTCACAAATTTAATGGTTGTTTTGGTGAATGGTTAGTAACTTTGTATCTAATTATTATGAATAGTCAAGAATTATGAAGAAAAATATGTTTTTATATTAAAAATAGATGAGCCTTTTCTGACATTATTATAAAAGCAATTTGCTTTTCCTTTGTTCAATTTTTTCTTTTATCATCTATTATTTTCGTCCAAAACATATATATGGAAAAGAAAATAAAAGTTTCTTAGCTTTTTTTTGGGTGCGGGAACTATTTACAGGGCCCATGGAGAGATCTCATCCTAAGGCCTATGAAAGCCATTGGGCTTAAATATATCGAATGCTGATTGTTGTCTTTTAGACGATACTGTTGGGACTAGTTAAAGTGAGCCCATGGAACATAAATTGAAACCAAGTTAAACGCAGCCTTAGTTTCTTATTTTTCTAACACAAATTGGGATTTTTTTTTCTTTTGAGAAATTGATTATATATAGTTTTAAACTATTTTTTACTTTTCTATTTATAAAAATAAATTTTTTACTACATTATTTCGAATTTTAGCTATCTTCATTTTTGAATTTTCTAAGCCTTCTTCATTAAGATGCGTAAGATAAGCAAAGGAAGCTCTTTTAGCCAATATAACTAGTTTTGCATGCTTCTACTCCTCTTCTATGCCACTTACCTTTTGCAATCTTCTAATTATTTCCTTCTCCACACTTGAATAGGCAGAAAGCAAACGAACCAAAAACCCCAGAGCCTAAGCAAGGATGACAGCCCTATTCGGGGAGAAAAGCCCTAGAGAGGACTCTCATGGTAGCCGTGTGAATGTCCTCTATTTTATTAATATAATCATAATCTTTTCGCTCAATAATTATAATGACAATTTTATTTCTAATTGATCTATAATTCTCCTCTCAAATTTGACACTACAATATTTTTTTGGGCTATGTTTATATTACTATCTCAAACTTTAAGATTCCTGATAAGGGGTGTGTGGTCCAATGTCTTGATCCTCTCACTTAGATTATTCAAATGATATGTCAAGTGAGAAGTCTTGAGTTCGAATCACTTAGGAAGCAGTTTAATGTCACATGTCAATCTAGTACGGCTGTTTGGGAGCCACATGCCTTACGATTCCTCCTAAATTAATCGATGATTCTTGGATATTGGGTTACCAAAAAAATAACTTTAAGGTTCCTGATAATTGAGTACTCACACCTATTATTAGGACAATTGAGTATGTAATTTAGATGAAAAAATTAAATTATATAGAAAATATACAGGTCATTGAACACTACAAAAAGCAACAATTAGCGGTACTTTTGGGAACCGCCACTAAATGGTGTACTTTTGCGGTGGTCCAAACCCCATCTACATTTTAGAAAAAATATTATTATTTATTTATAATTTCTTCAATATAATTTATATTGTTTTTTTAATAGATATATAAGCAATATTTATATGCTTATTTTAAAACATTTACTTTCATTCTCTTCTCCATTATTTATATATTCTTCCAATTCATACAAGTCTCTTACGCTTCCCCCTAATTAACACAAGAGCATTGACGAAATAAAGACGAATCGTTAATGGTGGATTTCTTCTCTTAATATTTACTTCAGATAGAGATAAAATAGATTCACACTTGAGTCCAAACAATAATGACTAATATCTAGTTGCTTCTTGATGGAAAAATGCATCTATATCTATGCAATTTTGTATGAAGGTTTCTATTATACAAATATTGACATGATTTAGGCCCTTACTAACCTATGAAATTCAAATATTTCTTTACAAAATTTAACATACTTAGTTATAGGTGATAGTATTTTATACTTGATGGTTTGATAGAGATTAAAGTAATATAAGTTATATAAATCTTAAAGAGATCAGTTAAAAATACAAAGAAATTTTTTAACTAAATATCCTTGTACTCTTATTTGAATTATAAAAATACTCTAAGCCTTTAATATTTGTTAATATTTTTTTATTATAATAGTTATAGATAATTTTATATGAATTGGTTAATTATAATAATAGTATTATACATAATAAGAAATAAATGAAAATTTTTGGAAGAATGCAATTTGTATATTTTATTTTGAGAAAGACATGAAATAGTGTTTCTATGAAGACAAAATAATTATATGAGTGATCTCTCACCACTATAAAACAAGTCTTTTTCTAAATATACTTTTTTATTCAAAAATATCGAATAACTCTAGAGGACAAAATCTCAATTCTGACCCCAAAAAAAAAAAAAAAAACTCAAAATCCCACCCATTAACGGCAGTTTGCTCGGCGGTTATTAAAAACCGCCGCAATCATTTAACAACCCCTTGATCTACGTCGCTTTCAAAACTGTCATCAAACCATCTAGTAAGGGTTCAAAACCGCTGCAATTGTGCCATTTTTTTGTAGTAGAAGTCTCACTTAGGATCTCTAGTACATCTTCTAGTACACTCTTTTGTACACTTCATTTATAAGTAACTTTTCCCTCTGGGTTTATCTTTTAGAGTTTAAAGTTATCTTTTATTCTATAGAATTTATATTAAAAAACTATTATAAATGGAGTGTACTAGAAGATATATTATGCAATCCCGGCCGTTGAAGTCCTTTGCAATCATATCTATTTGTTTTACATCCAGATGAATTTTCTCCATCCAAATTAGGTACTCAATCGTTAAAATAATATTCAGCAAAAAGAAATTTTGCTAGGATAATAGATTTGGATACTTCATCATCAAACACCCTAAAGTTTGGAATAATAATATGGAGTGGACCCTAATTTTCTTTTTATATAAAAACTTGAAAAAACATAAATGATTTTTAAAGATGTTTAAACTTTTTTCTAAAAGAATTGTTTATATTTTATTTGGATAAGATTCTATTCTAGAATAATAAAGAAAAATCAGTTCTTTTATCAATCCTATGAACTTTATTCAGAATATCATATTGATTACATTAGGATACATCTGAATACTGGGAGAATTCTTAGCATACTAAAACTCAAGCCAAATTGAAAGGCCATTAACCGAACATTAAATATTGCCCCTAGTAACCGAACTATATACTACAGCCGATATTTGGTAACTATTAAAATAAGGAGTTAACCACAAGAAGTCTAAAGGGGCCAACCCAAAGCAATTTACAAGGCCTAAAATACCAAAGACAGAACCAAGCTAACATGGGAGGCCTAAGCACAAAATAAAACTGCAGTCAGCACAGGTAGGGCTGTAAACGGGGCGGGTCTTACCCGTACCTACACGGGTCTGGACCCGTTTTTAGCGGGTAAGGTTCAAATTTTATACCCGCGGACCCAGACCCGTACCCGTACCCGTATTTATACTACTATATGGGTCCGGGTAAGGTATGTTAATACCCAGACCCGTATACCCGTATTAATAAAATAATAATATATTTTATATATTATATTATAATTTATAAATTTTTTAACATATTATTTTATTTTATAATTATCTTTAACTCTACCTAACCTACTACCTCTACCTCAAATCACATCACACAGTCTCATACTATACTACTACCACTGTAAGCAGACTTCGTGGCCTTATTTAAGCCATATTGGATTAAATAAAACCAAACATGTTCCTACTACCACAGTATTATTGCATATAATATATAATTACTCTAAATAAATAAAATCTATAATTTATAACAAGAAAATGGAATTAAAAATGTTTTCTAATATGCTATAAATGACGATTTTGTGTACATTTGAACTTTTAATTATGTGAATTAGAGATGTTAAATGATTTTATTTGTTGAAAGAAATGTTAAGGAGATCATGTTAAAATTTTTATTTTTTGAATTATACATTGTTTTACATATTTTTGTTTAACAGGGAAATAAAATAGAAAAATGTCATACGGGTACGGGTATACCCGTACCCTACCCTGGACCCTGGAGGGTCGGGTCCGGGTCCAGAATTTTATACCCTGGAGGGTACGGGTCCGGGTCCGGGTCCAAGTTTCACTATAAGGGTACGGGTCCGGGTCTGGGGGTACCCTGAGGGTCTGGACCCGTTTACAGCCCTACGCACAGGGATCCATATCATCAAAATAGGCCAGGCCTACAACATCTAAAACTAGGGCAACAGTCAGCTTCAGACAATGTCGGTACCGCCGCCACCCTGATCAGGCCACCAGCGTCAATCAAACAGAAGATTCTGGCAGCATAAGGAAGAATCCCGGGTATCCCAGAAACAAACACCAGTAGGAAAAGACTCCAATCCGATATCCGAGCATCGTTACCTTGGTCCCCACATCAATGTCGTTGAGTCACAGTGTCCGTGAGGAGAACCTAACATCGTGAAGCAAAGCAGAACCATACCGGGGAAACTAAAAAAAAAAAAAGGTGTTTACCAACAGTAGTCACCGATGAAAACTGAAGTTGTCGGTATTTCCTGATGGAGTACCGACGATCTTTAGAAAATGACATATAATTTTTCAATTAAGTGAAAACTTTTGGAGGGAGAAGGCACGATAAAAAATGAAGGTATGTACCGATAGATAATTTCGTCAGTATGTAAAGTTACCAATAGATGGAAGTGATGGATATCGTTGTCGGCAAAAGATAAAAGTCACTGACGGCTCTACAGACAAGGCTGTAGTCAGTAATAGAAACTACCGACTTTGTTGAAATAAGAAATTGACCTCGTCAGTAACTAACTTTGTTATCGATGGTCTCTCCGATGACATTTACCTTCAGTAAACTTTAAATATTGGTTACTGACGGAGTCTGCATTCGGTGTGCCGCCGGTAACAAGTCCCTGAATTTCTTTTTTAAATCGGGGGAACCCTCCCCCATTCCTCTCCAAAATTCCCTCTCCTCCAAAAACCCTCCTCCCTCCCCCATTCCCGCAACAATCCGACGCCACCCACCAATGGCTGTCGTCTTTCGGTTCCGTCCCTAACCATCCCCGCTACCATTTTTGTCTAGTAAGTTCTCTCTCTCTCTCTCTCTCTCTCTCTCTCTCTCTCTCTCTCTCTCCCGCCCCTGTTCTTTTTCTTCTTCTTCTTCTAGCTGTTGGAGCTCATTGCTGCCATTGTTGGAGCTTTCACCGGGACTGCTGCCACCAGAAGTGCATCAATTGTCTTCAACAAAACAGTTTTTGAAGGTACTGTTTTGATTTTTTTTTTCTTTTCTTTCATTTGTTTTTTTCATAAAGCTAAAGCCATGTACTTTCTCTGTATTTTGTTGAATTTTGAAGTTAATTTTGATGAATTTTAGAGGATTAAAATTCTAAGATCAATTTATTTTGATAGGATTGATTTTGACTTGTATAATTCTAACATAACAATAAAAAAAAATGACAGAAAGAGGTGAAAAAAATATTTATAAACTTGTTAACTAGAACTTGTTAGTTACAATACAGATGAAGGAAAAACGGTTAAGCAAGAAAACTTTTTTTTTTTTGTTATGTAAGTTAAATGAATATTTAAAGATATTGCTAATGAGGTTTTTTGCTATATACCATTCTTTTATGCTCCTCTGTTTTGAAGGAAAAGAAATTAGGGGATAGGTGCTTGTGAGAGAGGAAGTAAGAGGGACAAAGAAAGGGAGGGAGCTAAACAATTTGGAAACTATGACCTTTTAATGGAGGAAGTTTAAAGTTAGTGGGATTGTGAAATCAATTCATTCATATCATATATGGTCCTTTATGTTTATGAAAAAGATAAATGAGGTTGTGTGATTAAATACGTGTGGGAAAAAAGCGTGAGAATTCCAACCAAACTTTGACAGCACTACTATGGGCGTTGCTCGAGGAAGATATGTCCGAGTGTGTATTGAGATAGATTTGCTAATGCCCAGATTATGTAGGCCCTAATTGCCAAAAGGAGATTATTGAGTTGATATAGGGATGAATATGTAAAACTTTTACTAATTATTAAGATTTTCAAAATCTCTTTTTGAGTTTATCACACGATGCAATCTATTGTGACTTACTTTTTTGTGTGGAGATATTAGTTATTTATAGATATAAGCTAGTTTTATTTTTTTCTTTATCATCATAAACTTTGATTTTATCTTTTTTTAGTCATGACCTAGTTTTTGCTTTTTTATTTATAGCTATAAACTATTTTTATCTCTCAAATATAATTACTATATTTAAGAGGTAAAAAATAGTTCATGCTTATAAGGAGAAGAGAAAAAATAATTCATGACTAGAAAAAAATAAAAGAAATCAAAGTTTGTGGATATAAAGACAAAATGAAAATAGTTTATGACTGTAAAAAGATAAAATCAAAGTTTATAACTATAAAAAGGAAAAAAATAATTTATATTTATAAATAGCAAATATTTCTTTTTGGTGGATAAGATATTTTTTCCTTTAAAAACCAATTGAAATGCACAAGTTCAATAAAAATCATATTAACAATGTCGTTTCATCTGATAGGTATTAAAAATCACAAAAAGAAATTCTTAATTTTACTCATATGATAGGATAATTGTAATTGTTTCATATGAAAGATTGATTTGGTATTATATTATGTGTTCCAAGAGAACGTGGACATTTACGAGGGTTCCACAATAGATATGACGATTAAAAACGTAGGACCTCTTGTCCACGAGTCTCGTTCGTCGGAATAATTAGATATCGTTGTTGAGATACATCTCAAGGAACTACTAAATGATGAAACTAAAATAGAATGAGATTCTAATGAAGCTTCCGCTGAAGAGACTGACGAAGATTCCGCTGCATCTAATAATGATTCCGATGAGTATTCCAACACATAGAACATTGTACGATTAACTTCTATTGTACTTACGTTATTGTACTTGTGTTCCATTATAATTATGTTTATTATATTGATGTCATCATACTTATGTTATTATATTTATGTCATGATTGTACTTATGTTTATTATCTGTTACTAATTCTATCCTCCTTATATTACAGGTTAGATGGTCCGAGGACGTAAAAGAAAAGATCCACTGCCTACGATACAACGGGATCTATATACTCAGATACAGTAGGATCCATTGACTCCGACACAGGATCCACAAACACGTACAGATCAAGATCCACTGACACAGACACAGCTACCCGCACATTCCGATGCTCCCGCTTCATCTTTCGCACATACCACACAATCGTCATCATCTACGGCTCCCTTTATGGAACCTGCGGCTTGGAAGCCACCTCCTGGTGATATTTGGCAGTTATTAACCCTGAATGTAGATCAGTAACTTCAATAAACATAAAAAATATATTGTTATCATTTATAAACTATGATTAAATATAATATATATACTAACATTAATATGTACAGATTACATCCTTTTTCGAAAGCCACTACCCATATCTCAACTGTCATGTAGGAGCGGTCCACTGGCACTTATTACAGTTGGTCTGAGGTCCCTCGAATGTCCGCGATATGTGGTGGGGAGAGTTTTAGGTAAATAAATCCAATATTGTAGTTTTTTTACTAGTCTTTATACTTATAATATTTTGAATTATTTTTTGAATCTTATATATGTTATACTTATATTTATGCAAATATTATTTTCTAATGTTTTGAAATTTCATTGAACTTTCAGAAAAGATGCGTATGTGACCCAATATTATCCATGACCAAAATGAGGCATGCATGGGGGGTCAAGTCCGGCGACTAAATGAGAGATTTGTTTGGCGATACTCGGGCCCGCGAGGAAGAGGCCCGTTTGGATTTCGGAGATGTTCTGGGAGAAGATGATGAAGTATTGAGAGTTCTGAGTACAAAACTTTTTATGAACGGAATAAAAGGAACAGGAATGAGGGATAGGGGGTTGGGGAGTGGAGAAGCACACATGTGATTCTAACTCCTTCGTAGAGCATCAGTTGAAGAGGGTAAGAACTCTTTGATTTCATTACTTCATTTCATTAATTCATCATAATATAATTAATAACTATGTTGTTGTTTTGCAGCAAGCGATTTAATAGAGAGGTTCTCCGAGAGTAGGTACTTGGAGGAGCTCCACCAATATTAGACCGGGATAAGAAGAGGCAGTATGTGAATTTTTAGTCAGAAGTGTTCTGGATAAGTTTAGTAAAATTTATAACTTAAGTTTATATAACTTTTTATAACTTATAATTTTAAATTTTATATAATATTTTATAACTTATTATCAAACTAACATTTTATATTGTAGCCAAAAATTTTACGAGGCCTAACAGAACGCTGAGAGGGAAGCTGCAACCACGAACATTGCTATTCCCAATGAGCTCTAACTAGTGGCCACTATAGCTAGTGGATTGAGCCGCGACCGGTTATATGGAGTTCGTTCGGAGGTAGCTCATCTCAGAGTTGAGAGCAGTTGAGCCATAACTGGATTGCCATCTTGATGTTTGGAAGCAGAGCAGAGGATCATGAGGAAGGTTGAGGATGTTGTTTTCTCTACTCTCCTCCCCCCTCTATTGATGCCCCAAGCACCTGCATTGTTCATACCCCCCCCCCCCCCTCTCCCACCTTCTAGTGATGTTACGTATCTCGATGATGTTTGATACTTGTAAATTTTATGTTTCTTTAATGTTTTATAGGTGTTTTAGTTTATGGATATTTTATGGGTTTGATGTTTTATGTATGAGCATGAGTTTATGAATATATACTGTTGTTGTTGCACTTTTGTGCATTTCAGGGTGTTTCGGGTATGTTTTATACATTGTTAAAAAAATATATTTATCGACGGGATACCAACAGCTAGACTGTAGCAAAAAAGTCTTAAAAAAATTAGCAACTGACGTAAACCATCGTTAGTAAAATCACCAACAGAAAATGGTCGTCGGTACACTAGTCGGCACTAAGTAGCGACGGAAGGCCACTATTATCGAAAAGGTTGTTCGTATTTGTTACTGACGAAGATGAGTCGATGGTCTCTCGACTGTCGGTGTACCATCGGGAATTACTTCGTACCAACGATATGCCAACAGTGTCGATCTTCGATATTTTCTTGTATTTTTGTAGTGGGAGCGAGACCACTCTTAGTCACTAAATCTCTCTAAGCCAGGTCTCACCGCGGCCAGGCATAGATCTCCTCAACATCATCGCAAGAGAAACAATGATAAGAAACTACGAAATCTTCCAACCAAACCTCAGACCACTGGCAGCCCTTTTTCCCAAACCCACCAACAAATCAAAGTACACAGACAAAGACATACATACAAAACCAAAAAACTAACCCATCCCCAAGGCCGGAAATTGACCGCAAAACCCTCCAAACCAGGAAGAATAATAAAAAACAAAACCCTAAAACCTAAAAATTTTTAGAATCTTAAAATTGTAAATTAAATCGTAAAAATTCATAGGAAATCGGGGTCCAAATCGAAAGTAATCCCAAATCCATCGAATCCAGACACTTGCGCCGAGATAGGAACATGTTGGTGACGCAACCTTCCCAGATCACAAGGGCAGCAGACCTTTAGCAAAAGCGGAATCACCCGTCATACACCAGATAGTTTTTTGGATGTTTAGAAGTCATTTACATTTGGCCTTAAAAAAAAAAATATCAATGTTAAAAAGCACACCTCTTATTAATTTTCTTACAATGAACTCAAATTTTTTTCAAATTTTGAAAGAAAAAATTTCTCTAACCCAAAAATTGGGTATTGTTTTGGTTCGTGAATATTCTCAAGGAAACCATTTGTGTTAAAGACAGACAAATCATCACCTTATTATGGCAATATGTCCAGCAAACATGAGGAAAATCATCAAATGGTCCCCATTTTTACACTTAAGATTTTCTTTTAAAAAAAAAATTTTGGTCAGACAAAAAGTATATATGTAATAAATAAATGTTGTATTTCATCATGCACAAATAAAAGAGATTACGTAGAGTACCTTTAAACAAAATAAAAAAGATTCCGGTAAATAATCTTACGGAATCAAGACAAATATTGAAATCTAGTATAACTAACAATTTTTGGTGGATTAAGTTTCATCATGAACCTCAATAAATCTTTTAGTTTGATTTTAAAATTTTTTATCTTGAACTTGTAAAAAAATTATTTATAAAAACAAATATGCGGCTTACAATTAAAAAAAATAAATTGATAGTAAATTAAGTTTTATCTCTCATTTCATTATTTGACAAAATGTTAAACCCACGGCTTATTCATTTTGTTTCAATAATCCATCGTTTATTCCAATAGAACTTTTATTTTTTCTGGAAATTATTCCAATAGAACTGGGTTGGACACCCATTGTTTCAATAATATATTATATGGATAAATTAAAATTAAGGGTAAAAGTATATTGTTAAAAAATCATTGCAAAAGAATTATAGTAGTATCTCTATAAGTTATTTTCTTATACATATTAAAAAAAATAAAATCAATGCATTTTTTAAAGTAAAATACTTACCGTACCTCTTTATTAGTTTCATTAAATTTTATCTTTTAAGATTTTATCTTCTTTCTCGTCTTTTCATATTTCAAAATTTTATTAAATATAAATAAATTTAAGTTTTAAAAATTATACTAAATAGTAATGCATTGAGTAAGAATATTTTAAAAAAATATGTAAGGAGAATTTAATCTCATATTATGAAATTTTAAGTATAATAATTTAATTTTATATTATGAAATTTTAAAATGAACGGAGGGTAATAATTCTTTTCTTTTGTATGTGAATATTTAATTTTTTTAATTTTTTGAAATGTGGAAAGAAAAATAGAAAGTGGAAGACCTTGGTGGAGAAAAAAAAAGTAGGAAGACGCAAGAATCAAGACAATCCCACTAAAATGAGGACAAGTTGGATTCTTACGGCTTTTCAGGACTTTAATTTGCGTAGTTCAACAAGAACTACCCGAACCTTTTGGTTTAGAATAATGCATGCATGTGTCTCTTTTGTCGGCCTTTTCTTTTTAATCTCACTGTCTCCTCCGCAAAGACCATTTTACCATCCAATCTAAATAAGTAAACAATTATTTCTAAGAAAATCCACCAAAACAATTTGCGTTGGATTTGACGGCTTAGATAGTTTATACTTATTTTATTTATTATTTTTAATTTAAGTATATTTTATTAATAAAATTTATTAAAAAATAAATTTTAAAATATATGCATTATAAAAAAGTGATACAAAGATGATACACAAAATAATACAAACGATTTTGAATATCAATTTAGTCACCCATAATTATTTAATAAATCATCAACATTTTTATTTACTTTTTTTTAGTACTAAAATTGTACCAGCTGAAATAGCTTGGTATATCATAATACACTATTTATTATATTTTTTTTAAAATAATTTTATTAATATAAATCTTTATAATAAAAGATAAACTATAAATTTTAATACATAAATCCCGAAAGAAAAGTTACTACTAAAAGAAACGTGCTAAAAAATATATTAGAAGATGTACTATACCAAGTGGAAATCTTGTTCCATTTAGAGAGGTGAAATCTCGTCCAGCAAAATCATTTGCGAGGTTTGATTCTTAAACCGGATCGAGCGGTGCCTAAGCTTGAGTCATGATCATTAGGAAGTGTAAAAACTTATTCACTTACAGCGAGTTAGCCTCCTTATGAGTTGGGCACAGCTAATATATTATTTGAGGAAGAAGGAATAGTCCTATAATAAGAGATCCCATCCGAGGAAGTTTTCACTTTTTGAAATTCACAGTGTTTTCAAAGCAATAGTTTGGTTTTCAACCGGATCACCAGGTGCTCTATGACTGGAGGAGGCAGAGCGATCCTAAATGAAATTTTGCCTTTCAAATTTCAAATTTTTCCTTTTAATTTTTTAATTTCACAATTTAAGATACTTTCTTTTATTAAAATAGATCTAATCGCTTTTTATTTATTTCTCAAATATTTTTACCTTCTTAAGTTAATTCTCCATCATTTAATATAAGAGTATTTGAGGTATTTTATTTTAAAAAGTACATTGATTCATAATTTCTTAATCTGTATAAAAATTTTAAAATATCTTGTAATATGAAACAGAGAAATATCTATTAAAATTTAGAATTTATATTTTAGAGTCAATTATGTTTACCTCCCTTTAATTTTGTTCAAATTATGGATAGATCTTTCAAAATTCGTTAAACTACATTTTCTCTCCCTCCCCTAACCAAAAAAATGGTTAACAAATTAATCCTTAACTAGTGTCTTAATTTGTTAGGGAATAAACTTCCTTTTAGTAATAATAAATATAAAAATGCCCCAAAATGCCCTTAGTTTATTAAGGTGTTAAAAGGATTGACTAATAAACTTTTCAACCAATATGAAATACAAAGAAATGAACAGGACTAAGTGCAATTATCTATTAAAAATAATCTTAATTTTCTTTTTAATAAAAAGAACAATCCTCATTTTAATATTCTACAGTAAACAAGTTCTTCATTTGTTGAATTTCTTTGATTAGAATATAATTATATTTTCACAAAAATACAATTACATTAACCAACATTTAATATACAAATTAATAGGTATAATGTCTATTGAACTATGACCAGTTAGTCAGGATTATTTGTAAATCAACTAAAGAATTGTTGTTTAAACAGTCACAATATTTATTTATCAGGTGATAGTAATTTATTTGACAATAGAAATTTATTTGTTAGTAGTTTGTTAGTTAAGAAAGAAGAATATAATTTTAAGGACCTATCCGTAGTTTAAATAATTTCAAGGGAAGTTTATAGAATTTATTAATAAAATATTATACAATAAATGTGAAAAGCTAAGTCTATTATTACAAAGGTTTATTAGAAGGTCTATTTGCATGAATCTTAAACTTCAAATATTGATTCTCCTTTTCAAATTATATAATATATTTCTTCTTACATATAATTTAAACTTTTGAATAATTAAAAAAATTTACAATGTTTTCAAAATAAAAATCAATGCCACAATAAAAGTCTTAATGGTGCATTTCTTACATTGCAATAAAATGGAATGGAAAACCTTTCTATCCGACAGGTGTTTAGAATCCCTATTCTATTCCATTTTTTAATGAAAAAATCAAAATGGAAAGATAATTTAATTTTTTATATTTGGTAAAATTATTCTTAATCAACGTCTAAATAAATAAAGTTTCAGAATGTATAACTTAAATGTCCTGATAATATAATTGATAAATATTAAAAAATTGACAGGTAAAATATTGACGTCAATTAGGACATAAATATATGTCGTAAATATAAAAAAAATGAAAAAAAAAAGATTAAAAAATTGTATATTGTTTAGAAGTTAGTTTTATGTTGTGAATTAAAATATGCATGATAGTCGAGAAGTTTTCTGTTTGGATTAAATTAATGACTAGACTATGATATTTATCATCTAATGTGTAAGCCTAGGGGCATATTTATAATATCTTGATTCTGATTAATTTGTGATTTGTGATAATTAGGAATAGTTTTATAAAAAGAATAAAAAATGCACAAAAGGAGTTTCAAGGGTAATCTACAAAGAAACAAAAGATCACTCAAGATTACAAGATTTTATGAAAATGAAGTGATCAAGTTAAAAACCTTGAAAAAAAGAAGAATGGTTAGGGATAGCTTATAAGGTATTTATGTAAAAACTCCCTAACTTGTTTCTTTGATTCTTGATCAATTATGTTAGCTTGTTAGAAGAAATATTTTTGACACATTATCTTTGAAAAACTAAGTGCTCTTAATAACTCTTTGATGATTTAAAAGTATTACACATTTTTTAAAGTTGTATCAAGAATACGTGTTTAAATGTGAAGGAAAATCTATGTTTTACAGGAAAATCAGTTGTCCAATTTTTTGTTCTAGGTCTAAAAACTGATCATCCAATTTTCTAAGAATTAGAAAATCGGACGTCCGAATTTCCAATTTTCACAAAGAAAATCGGTCATCCGGTTTTTTCAAGCCTTTAAAAATCGTTCTTCCTATTTTGAAAAACGGTCATCCGATTTTCTGTTCATCAAAAACATCGAACGTCCAATTTTAAAAACTGGTCGTCCAATTTCTACTTTTACTATTAAAAAATTATCGTTGCTGCTGACAGTAATGGCTAGTTTTTTACCTTCACATATAAAATGCTATTGATCAGCCATAAAACAATTCTCAAGAGTATTAAAGAGCCCATTTTAAACCTTCTTTATCTTACAAAAACAAAAAGAAAAACTCCTTGGAGCTACATTTATTGATCATCTTTCAAAGGAGGAGTAAAGGAAGCTTGTAGAAGCATTGAACGAAGTTGTATCTTTCTCTTATCAAGCTTCTTTGGTAATATTGTTCCACCTCTACTCTTTTATCTTAATTTGTGATAAAACGTTTTGTGAAAAAACCTTTGGGTGATCCTTTGATATTTTGTTAAATTGTTTTGTTTGGTGAACTTTGAGGTTTGTGTGCAAAACCCTTGAAGTTGATCCTCATTGTGATATTGTGTAAAGACTTGTTGAGTTGAGTCTCAAAGTAGTAGATGTAGCTTTATTGAGAGAGTAAACTACTATAAATCATTTGTCTCCCTCTTTTGTGGTTTGCACATTATCTTTATATTTATTGTTTATCCTTGTTCATAAAAAAAGATTTTGTTTGGTTAGGAATTTATTAAAAAAAGTTATTTAATTCTTTTTCAAACAAAATCAGAGGTTTTAATTATAACTGTCCAAAAAATTTTTAATTAGCCAAAAACCTTATTCATCCCCTCCCGTCTAAGGTTTTTCATAATGTCATGAGGTTATGATAGGTCTAATTTTTCATATTTTTTTATAAGGTCTTTTCTTAAATTTTAGTCTGAAAATTTTATTTCTACTCTTTAAAATGAACTTTTATTTTATGTGGAAAGATATTTCCTACTTAAAATTTAAGCACAAAATTTTGAATTGGTAAGATAAATTGAAAGTCACTCCATCAAATTTTATTTAGTGTAGCAAACGTATGTTAACATGCTAAGTACTAGACGGACCTTAAAATTAGGTTCGATTATACACATTCCCATCCTCGAGCCTATTATGAGTTTCACTTGGGGGATATGTTTCAATTTCCTTGGAGTTTGAAAAAGTCCCACAAACTTGAAAAGAAAAAAAAAAGGATTATGAAACCTGTTCGTAATTGAAGATATAGCACTTGGCATTATGAAACCTTTCCACAAATTCGGGATGCTTTCTAAAATTACTTTCGCTTATAGAGGTTATTAAAATAAAAATATTAGATAACTTTGTTTAATTTATTCTTTTACAAATACTTTTTTATTACTGTTTAAAAACGTACAAGTAATAAAAAATAAAAAATATTGACCAAAAATATTTATGTATAATTTACGTTTTTTTACTTGAAGACACTATTCATTTCATTAATTACTTTTGCCTAATAATTTTTAAGAGAATCGATAATTTTTTACTAATTTGTATCACGTAATACTCACATGTCGTCATTAGTAAAGGTAAAATAGTTCAACCACTGATATAAGTCCAACCAACAAGTAGAATGGGTCGGAATAACTCGACCCATGAGTCGAACTAAGCCATTTCTAGGTTATTTCGATCCATCTAGTTGTTGGTTTGTGTTTAAATTAGTAGTTAAATAGTTTACCCTCAAAGATGATGTCCGATTGACACATCACACAAATTGATCGAAAATCACATATTACCACTGCATAAGGATATTTTCAACCTTCGTAAAAAGTTATTGAGCAGAAGTGGCTAATAAAATAAATAACATCCTCAAATCGCAAAACATAAATTATATAAAGGTATTTTTTGACCAATTTCTTTAAGAATATGCTCTTAATTTTGTCTAATTAACTAAATGTTATTGTAAAGTGAAAAGGATATATATATATTTAATTGAACTAATGAATAATGATCATTTTGGCAAAAACAATTATAATATGAGAACCATCAGTATTAGTGATAGCACTTTTCACTACGTTAGAGGTTCTGGGTTCGAACCACAACCTCCTCTCCAATGAACAAAAGAAAAAAAAAACCATCATGTTATGAAATTTGTCAGCGCCGTATTGTTGGCACAATAGAATAATCAATATAAAATTTAAATTATAAAGAAAAAGAGAATATAACGAGAAAGAATAACTAGAAGAATATATAAAGAGGAAAATAAGAGAGAGAAGAGTAGAGAAAAAAATAGAGAATTTTAATAATTTCTCTCTGAGGTGCGATTACAACTGAAAGGTAAGGGCCCTATTTACAGAGCTCTGGGGATAACAGATATAGATATGAAATAGGGGAATAGTTCTATCATATCTGACATAGGATTAAAATTTCATCACTTATCTATATATAATATCTATCTCATCAAGATTTCTATATCTTCAGAATGTTTATCTCTTCAGGAGATAGACTTTATATCAGATATCATTATCTCTTATGAACATCCACAAATATTATTTAATTCATAACATTCCCCATTGGATGTCCATTATATAGAGGATATGTTTCGTTAAAACCTTACTAGATAAAACCCAGTGGGAAAAAAAACTCTAGTGAAGGAAAAAAGAGTACACTATTCTTTCTGTTAAACATTACTCCCCTGATGAGAAATCACTTGAGATTTCTAAAACATACGTATTCATAGATGATCTCAAATGTTGTTATCGGTAATGTCTGGGGGGATAAATGTTCCAAATTTTAGTGATCGAATTTGTTTGCACATCATTGCTACATCTCTTCTGGAGATCATATACAAATATGCATATCTTATCTCTTTTAGTATATGCTCAAATTTTATAATCATCCAACAATGTAATTGTAATTTCATGTAAGAGGATATTATCTCGAATATAATAATTTGTTCTTCTTGATCACACATATTTTGGCCAACTATTAATTATTTCTTTAACACAAGTTAAAGAAGTGGCTACTATGTGTCTGTATACACAATATCATAGTATATGTAAATGCATGGCGTGATTTGTATGGATTATGTAAACAATCAACATCTTATATATCCATCTCTGTAGGAGCTTGATTATTTCTCAAATTTCGAGATAATCATCTGAAGGAGATATCAAAAGATAATTTCAATATATATTCCAAAGTCATTACTTAGAAAACAACTATAGTAATCATCTTATTTGTGTGAAACAAGAATACTCATGCACTAGATGTATAAAATTATGGTGCTTTAGGATCAAATTGTTCTTCAATATTCTTTTATAAGAGATCTTTTACGAATACTTAATGACTTGGAACATTAATGATGTGTCATCTCTATGTACAACATTTTCAAAATGTTTAATTTATTATTTCAAACCCAAGCTTGATTTCAAAACCTTGATCATGATACTTGCCTTTGTTTATTCTTCAAGAATAATATTTGTTCATATAATCCTTCTCTTTTATAGGATAATCGTCTTTAGAATCAAGTGTTCGGTCACGCTTTAGGCATGACTCAAAAGCTATATTTTGTCCTTCTAGGGTATCTACACAAATAAGAGTATCTATTAGACACTATCATAAATTTGATAAAATATATCAAGTATTTGGTTTGCAATTACTTGCACATGACCAATCTTCTGAACTTCTAGTTCGTGGGTAGATGATATTCTCATATGATATCATTCTTCTATTACAAAATTTTTTCTCTCTAATGTACACTAGTTCATCAAAATATTTATAAAAAAAAAAAGTAATATATATGGCAACTATAATCAAGATGTGTAAATGTTTCTTCATACATGAACTCGATCTTCTCATCATTATCTTCAATGATAATTCCCTAAGACAGTTACATTATGTTCTTCTTGAGCAATTTACTTATATGTTTCAGGCATACTAAGTATAAATATGTTATGAAATGATAACGTAGACAAATGTATATTAATTGTCTTGGGCGCTATTATGAAAACTAATCATATTCTCTACCATAAATATTTCTTCGTAATTCTTCGTAAGTAATGTCAGGCATTTACGAGGAGTCATAATCAATACTTATTTCATAGTTCGAATATCATACATATTCGTAACTATCCTTCTAGGATTAACACTTCAGGTGTATAATTGTCAGGATTAACTTTTTATAATTCTCATGCGAACATTATATTATTTGAGTTTGAAGACTTTTAATCATTCTAATTCAATACCATTATGCGCATAAATACTCTTGTACTTTTGCGATTACATTCATTCTCAATCATGACCTATTATGATAAGATTTCATAATATCACCATTTTCAGGTACCTGAATTTCTTCTAGAAGTAATACATTGGTCATGTTTGGAAAATTCATCTGAATTTTATTTCCTCGACTTTACAGTATAACTATATAAACATTTCTCCTTTCATATGCGAGGAGTTCACATTCATGGAATCGACTTTTCTACCACATTTAGTTTGTGTCTCAAACATTTTAATGGTGGTAGGTTGTCCTTTTGGGACATCAAATATATTATGAGTATTATTGGTCAAAGGTTGGTCAGAAAATATGTCTGGCTATATGAGTTTGAACTTCTGGTTCAAAATTTATTAGAGACACAAAGTAATTAATAATTTCGGCTGACTACATGCATGTTTTCTCCTCTTAATATTGGGATATTATAAATATCTCTTTTGATGTACTTTACCCAACATATTTAAGTCCATCTACCTTTTGGTGTAGCAATGAATAGCGCATATTTAATTCGTAAATAGCAGCACTTGGTTTCTGAGCATAAACAAGAGTATATATACTAATTTATTGAAAAAAATACGAAGTGAGTGCTACAACATTTATAATAACTCATATTGATACATTTATAGCTTACAGGACCATTTAGTGTATGAATATATTTTGTAGGATGTTCAAAACTAATATATATCACAACCAGTAAAATTAGGACAAATTGTGCCTTTAGAAAAATTTAAAGTGTCAGCTCATTAAGACATCATAAACTGAAGGTTACGAGTCAATAATATTCACACTATTATCTTATCGATGCATCGATTAATAATTTTGCATTCATCCCAAAGTTGCACATTCAACTCTAAAATAGTACTAGTGATATTTATACATAATTTGTATTTAAAATAAGTAGCACATGGAATTCATCAAATTATAAAACTTTTGGTTTCATATAAATTCATGAATATTATTCGTATTTTAATAATTCAGGTGGTCAAAATTGGTCATGCCAATAATAAATTGTTTAAGTAATAAACTTCTGGTTTATTGAATAATTGTATCTCAAATTTATTTATTTGTTCCAATACAAATAAATAGTATATTTGTTTTATAGAACACTAATAGTAATGCATATTTCTTATAAATTGTCTCAAGATGATGGAAAATATCAAGATTAAAAATAATACTCTACGGCACTTTGTCGAGAATAATGCATTACAAATTTGACATTTTGTATATAGATACACTAGCTCTTATGGAGCCATTTAATTTTCTAACTCTTCTGAGTTTTAAACAATCAGTTTTTCAGGGACTTTTTACTACCATAAAATTTTGGACAGTTATTCAAACCATGTCCTTATGCATTATTCTTAATTAGAGATATTTCATCTCACCATTATAATATAAAAGTACTAGTAAACTTTAAACATGGAATACAAAGAAAATAATTTGATACTTTAAAAACTATAAAATATAGAAAAATCATCTAGATATTTTTGAATAATTTGACATCATTTGCATGTTCCATTTTGATGTCATTAGTAATAGCATCATTAATATCAGTAGCATAATTTTTGGAGTAACAATTTTATCTTCATTTTTATACGACACTTAATTACAATTCAAATGCCGTACTTCAGGTATGAAATGATTCGCATCTATAATTATTTTACAAAATGTTGTAAAATATACTCCCACTATTTACACTTTTAGTGAAAATCCATGTATAGAGAGTTAATTGAGTTATCGTGATAACTATAAGTAATATTTATACGACAGTTGTGGTCACGACCAAAATCTATTTTATAAATAAATTATAGGTTTAATGCATTCACTTCAAGAAATGACATAAAATTAATTGGCCGGCAAAAATCATTTTCATCAATAACTCAATTTCCATTTAGTCTCAAGAAGATGTAAGACTAATTTAATAAAAATTTCTTAAACATCTCTCTCAATATTGCTACTTCAGGAGCGTGTTTGAGATGTGATAAAGGTATAATATTTTCTTCATAGATTTTGATTTAGAAGAAATTTTAAATATGATAGAAGTACGCTTCGGATAAATATAAGGCTTTTAGCCACAAGTATAACTAAACACAACCAGTATTTGTATAATGAACAAATTCGGGTAGTTGCATAGTTGATCTCAAATTGTATAATAACCAACTTCTGGTGGTTTTATAATTGATCTAAAATTTTCTAATGCAGGTGGCTTTGATACTTTATAGTTCTATTAATCGTGTCTTCAAAACACTTACATCCACATGTATATAAATATGATGGTGTCTTCCGGATCCACCATATATTTAGATGAATTTGCATAAATTTGTCAAAAATATATATATTTTTCTAAAATATCATGAGTCAAAAACTTAAGTTTTATAATCAACAAGATCTAGGTAAAAAGAAGTACTTCTCTACCTTGATTAAATACTTCAAAACTTTGGCAGCATGACAGCACTGCTACATAATTTTTTTAGTTTCGGAGGAGGCAACAACTCATACTAGAGTCTCGTGTTGATAACGTGTTGTGAAAATTATTGCAAGGGTAGACGCAATAATACAACTAAGAAGAAATTTAAAGAATAAGCTCATTAAGACAACGTAACATGTTACGGGTCAATAATATTCACACTACTATCTTATCTTATCGATGCAATCATTAATAATTTTAAATTCGTCACAAAGTAGCACTTCAACCTTAATATAGTACTGGTGTTATTTTTTATACATATTTTATATTTAAAATAAGTAACACATGAAATTCATCAAATTATGAAACTTCAGGTCTATATGAACTCATGAATATTATTCATGTGTTAATTATCCAAAATGATAAAAATCGATCATGCCAATAATAAATTATTTAACTCATTTGAGAGCAAAAATATGGAAGAAAACAAAAACCGTGGGGGCAGTAGCAAACAGGATGAGCCTTTAAAGTAAAAGGAAAAAAAATGTAATTAAATAGCAAACCGGAAGAAGAAAATGGATGAGAGAGACTTGTGGTGGGAGCCGCGATAGCAGCAGCAAGTGGCAGTGGCACCATGTAAACGCCCATTGTCTAGAGATCATTAGCTTAATTAATTAAGGATTAAAGTAGTAGTAATGATTTTTAATTTTATGACACAAATCACATTGACGTTTTCTGCTTACTTTTTCTCTATCAAAGTAATCACAAGGAATGGCGATAAGGATGGGTTTCTATCCACGTCGCAATCTAATCTCATATCATATCCCTAAAACCTTTTGTCATTATTTTTTCTTTCCTAAATTCTTACGAAAAGTATTTATCATCAATAAACAATAAAGTTCCATTCACAAAAAAAAATAATAAATAAATACTCCCTTGAAAAAAAATATAAAAAATTTTAAACTTATTAAAGATAGTAATATAAAAATTTTTACAATTTTAAATAAATATTATTAAATTTTCTTATCTTTATCCATATTTTTATTACTTTCTCCAATTATAAATATAAGAAGTTTTAGATCTTTACACATAAATTAAAAATTTTGAAACGTGATAATTTTTAACTATGATATACTTTGTACCCTTCATAAATGAGAAAGAAATAGCTAGTTGGAATGAAATAAAAAGATGAATAAATATGAAAAAAATTTGATAATACTTATTGAAAGTTATAAAAATCTTTATATTTTTTATCGGTCTAAAATCTCTAATAATTTTTGTCAGAATGAGTAATTTATTCTACTTTTAATATCTATCTCTTTAATTATTTATAAAAAATATAAAACGTATTATAATTAAAAATTATCTTATTTTTAAAATTATTAATTTATATATATTTATATAAAGTTTAAAATAACATATAATTATAACCGGAGGTGGAACAAAGTTCATCTCATCTTTTCGTAAAAATGGATATAAATTAGTCCCTGCAAATATAATATTTGGCAATTCAGAGCTTTACTACTTTTAAAAAGGCCTTTACTAAAATTACAATAACGCGTCAATATGTCGCCCCTAAAATTTAAATTGTGTTTTAATGTGACTCTTTTATTTAAAGTATGATATATATATATATATATATTTGAAACGGGTAAATAGTTTAAACTACTATTAAACTATGGTTAATTATATTTATTTCTTAAAGTTTCTTCAAACTATAATTTCATCTTCTATTTCTTATAGATTACTAATACATTATCATTCTTTATATTTCATAACTAGTTAATCCTTATTATTAATTTCTATAAAATAAAATTTATCAAAAATAATGATTCTGTGATAAAAAATTTAAAGTATCATTTTAAAAATTTACTTCTAGTTTATTATCATATATTAATACATATATATCATTCATTATAGAAATTAGATAAAATAAAAAAAAAAATTACTGAGAATATCTTGACCTTAATATATAGTAGTAAATAAGAATTATACACGTGACATGATATTTTAGAAAAATTTTAAACTTTTTGCTATTAAACCATTATTTTTTTATTTTTTTTTTGTCGAATTTGACAATAAGGATAATTAGTTATTAATATATAAACGATAAGGATGAATTTATAATATATACAAAATACAGCAATGAAATAATAGTTCAAAAAAACCTTAAGAAGAAAAATATAATTAATCCTTAAACAATCTACCAACATTCAAAAGTACCCATAATGTTTATATTTATTTTCTTAAGCATATATTCTACTCCCTTCGGTAAAAAAATAGGATTTTAGACTTATTGAATATGGTAAAAAATATAAGAGTTTTTACAACTTTCAATAAGCATTTTGTAGTGGAAATTATTGCAAGCATAGGTGCAATAGTATAACTAAGAAGAAATATAAAGAATAACTAGAAATCTCATAGAGGAGAAATGAGAGAAGAGAAAAGTACAGAAAATTTTATTACTTCTCTCTGAGGATACAACAATAGAGATGGAATAAGGGATAGATTCTATCATATCTAAAATAAGATAAAATTCTATCACTTGTCTTTACATAATATCTATCTCTAGAGAATATCTATCTCTTTAGGATTTGTATATCTTTAGCATATCTATCTCTTGAGGAGATAGATTTTATCTCAGATATTATTATTTATTAAGGACATCTACAATTATTATTTTATTTATAACACTTCCCCTTGAATGTCCATTACATAGAAAACAAGTCTCATTAAAACCTTACTAGATAAAGACCTAGTGGGAAAAAACTCTGGTGAAGGAAAAAAATTACATCATTCTCTATGCTAAAGATTACTCTCCCTGATTAGCTAATCCTTTGAGATTTCTATACCGACGCATTCCAATCTTATATATACCAACTTCTAAATGCTGATGCAGTAATGTCTTAGTGCATAAATATGAAAAATTATCACAGGATCTAATTTGTTGCACATCGATATCACTTCTCTTCTAAAACTCGTTAGTAAAGAAAAATTTTGGCAATATATGCTTTGTCATATCTCTTTTAATATATCCTTCTTTTAATTAAACTATACAAGCTGCATTATCCTCATATAGAGGAGTTGGGATTCTTTCCCCAGAGGATATGCCGCAACTTTCTTGAGTGTAATGTATCACAAATCTTAACCACACACATTCTCGACTTACCTCATGAATGGCTATGATCTCATAGTGATTAGATGTAGTGTCTACCATAGATTGTTTCGAAAAACGACATGTGTCACCATTTGTAAATACATAACCTGTTTGAAACGTGCTTTATGTGGATCAGATAAATAACCATCGTCTCCATAACTAATTAACTTTGTGCTGGTTATACTTGAATAAAATGACCCAAGATCTATGGTCCTTTGGAGATATCTAAGGACATGCTTAACACCGTTAAATGTCGTCGTATAGGAGGAAGAACTAAATCTTGCTAATAAATTTACAGCAAATGCTATATCAGGTCTTGTGTTATTAGCAAGGTACATTAGTGCACCAATAGCACTTAGATAAGATACTTCAGGATCTAATAGTTCTTCATCTTCTTCCTAGATCAAAAAGGATGTTTATTTATATCTAGTGACTGTATGACCATTAGAATACTCAATGGATGCACTTTGTCCATGTAAAATCTTTTCAATACTTTCGCAATGTATGTTGATTGATGAATGAACATGCCATCTTCCAGATGTTCAATTTGTAAACAAAGGCAAAATTTGATTTTTCCAAAATCTTTGATTTCAAATTCTTTCTTCAAATAATTGATTACTTCTTGAAGCTTTTCTGGAGATCCAATGTAATTTATATCATCAATATATTATCGCGATCCCGACAAACATTTCTTAATGAATACACATGGACAAACTGGATCATTTTTATGTCGTACTTTTAGCAAGCTTTCACTGAGAGATTATACCACATACGTCCAGACTGTTTTGAACCATACAATGATTTTTGTAACTTAATTCAATAATTTACATGAGAACTAGACTTATATGCTTTAGGCATATTAAATCCTTTTGGGATCCTCATATAAAAGTCATTAGCTAGGTTCTCATATAAGTAAGCAGTCATTATATTCATTAAGCGCATGTCAGCCTTTTCATGTACTGTCAGACTCACAAAGTATCGAAAAATAATTGAGTCATAACAGGTGAATATGTCTCATTATAATCAACATCTGACCTTTGTGAGAAACCTTATGCTACAAGACGTGCCTTATATCTCACAATATCATTATTTGCATTTCACTTTCGTACAAATACTCATTTGTATCCAATTGGTTTAATGCCTCCTGTTGTTCGGGCTACAGGTCCGAAAACCTTGCGTTTTGAAAGTAAATTTAACTCTGCATGAATCGCTTCTTTCCATTTTGGCCCATCATTTCTATGTTTGCATTCTTCAGCTGATGTTGGCTCAAGATCCTCATTATCCCTTAAAACTTCAAGGGCTACATTATATGCAAACGAATATCAACTTTTGTTTCCATTCAATTCCAACTTCTATTGGAAGTAGTATAGTTGATGGAAACTTCTGTATTATTTTTAGAAGTGTGGATTTTTTCACCAGTTGTCTCTTGGTCCATTTTGTCAATATCTTTAATATGATCTCCGTGATCATTTAATCCCCTCTTCTTTTCAAGGATTCTTATCTTTTGAACCAAGAGGCCGACCACGCTTCTGGGGTGATTTGGACTCAATAGCTATACATACTTATATTTGGCTCTTTTGAGACTTCAACCCTAATAGAGTTATCTATTGCTAGATTATGTGCAATTTAGTCACCCTTGTTGAGTCGGCAAAGGCATCAGGCATTTGATTTGCTATTTTCTGCAAATGAATTATCCTTTGAACTTCTAGTTCACTCGCGTCTGTGTGCGAATCAAGATAATTTAACGATATTGTCCAAACAATCTCTTTTCCTTGTGGCTTATTTTCTCCCCCTAATTTAGGAAAGAGAGCCTTACCAAAATGGCAGTCAGCAAACCTTGCAATAAATATATCTCCTGTTAAAGGTTCAAGGTACCTTATTATTAAGGGAGAGTCATAACCAACATATATCCTCAACCTTCTTTGGGACCTATTTTGGTTCGCTGATTTGGTGTTATAGGAACATACACTGCATACCCAATTGTAAAGAGGAGAATTCATGATAACTCGTTGGCCACGCACAAGTGTTGTTGCAATAAAGATAGCATGTCCCCAATTAAAGTAGGGAGATTTGTTCTCATTAAGAGTGCTCTAGCAATCAATTGTAATCTTTTAATAAAAGATTCAGCTAAATCATTTTTTTGTGTGAACATGAGCTACGGGATGTTCAACAGTAATATCAATTAACATACAATAAGCATAAAAAGCTTGAGAAGTATATTCCGCGGCATTACCTAGACGGATCATTTTAATAGTTTGATAAGGAAATTGCTCTTAGGCGAATTATTTGGGCAAGTAATCTCGCAAATGCCAGATTGAGATAATAAACAAACATGCGACCATCGGGTCGATGCACCAATTAAAACCATGAAATATTTGAATTGCCCATATGGTGGGTGAATAGGCTCACATATATTGCCATGAATCCGTCTAGAAATGCAGGAGATCCAAGCTCTACTTTTGTTTGGGATGGTCTAATAACCAACTTCCCTCGAGAACAAGAAGCACATAATAATTTTGTCTAAACCTTTAGATTTTTTAATGGGTGACCATAAGTATTTTCAATTATTTTTTGCATCATGATTGTTCTGGAAGGCGTACCCTTCCAATCGCCGAAAGAGGGGGTTCTATAACCTCGTCTGAAAGAACTCTTTTTCAAGGAGAAATAAAGAAGGAAGCAGGGATGCCGCAAAGAAGCTTTCAACTGAAGCTATCTGGAATAGGAATAGGGGCCTGGGCTTTACTAAACCGGTCAAAGGGATAAAAGCAAGAAGGTTGGATTGACCTAAAAAGAAGGAATTGAAGGAAGATGGCGAAACAAGATGCATACTTTTCAATTAAATCAAGACGATTTTGATTGGCAAGACTTCATCAACAGCAGGACAAGAAAAAAGAGATGAGAAGGATTTGTTACCCCAAGCAGAAACCTCGCTGGCTAGAGGTTCCATACTAATGGATTCGGGTAACTAACTTAATACAAGTCTGAAGCTGGCAGACAAAGAAAAGTAAGGGCTCGCTTCTTTAAGGCGTAGGGGAATGTAAGAGGGCCGACGTGTCCTTTATTGAACTCCTTTGGAGCGAAACGAGTGAAGTACCGGAACGAGTAATATAAAAGTAAACGATGACATAAACGGTCATGCCAAAATAGTAAAAATTGCAGAATCAGTAAACTTCTTGTTTACTAAATGATGCAATTCACAATACTCATTTTTGCATAATATAGGCCAGAAGATAGAGACAGTAATTTCTCTAAAATTGATTTCTTTCCCAAGACTACTTGAGTAATACAAAGATACTCAAAATTATTTTACTCCATTGTCTCGACATGATACCAATTAAGGCAGATATATTTAAAAATTAGTAAATTTTTTCGGGATTTTGAAAAAAATAGTATCTTGTGGATGACAATTATTGTTCCTCCAAGAAATAACACATTGGCTCTTCCGGAGCCTTCAATTAATTTTGTACTACCATTAATAGTGCTAACATTTGGACACTTCCATCATCAGCTATGTTATCAACTTTTCCTTCTTCTAAGAAGTCGGCCACATCCAAGTGAGTTATATCCACATAGATATCATCCAAACTAGTATCATCATCATGAGTTGAATCTCGGGATTGAAGTTCACTTCAAGCTTTTTATCCCTTTTATTGATCAATTCTTCGTAAAGCTCGACAAGGTGTTTCGCCATACAAAAGGTACGAGACCAATGACCTTGCATGCAACATTGATAGCATTTTTCCTCATAATCTTTAGGGATCACTTCCTTCCCTTTCCCTTTATTGTCATTTTTTGACCACTTCTGGTGGTTGCCATTATTCTTTGCGCTTGATCCTCTGTTGATCGCCATGATTGTATGGGTGACTTATGTTATGGCCATGTCCACGTTCGCAGCCTCAACCATGTCCATGACCTCTTCCGGGGGCCATAGTTGTTGGTTCTAACTACATTTGCTTCTAGTAGTGGAGTATAATTAGTTGGTCGAGCTTCATGATTCTTCATGAGCAACTCATTATTTTGCTCGACCACAAGAAGGTAAGATATTAATTCAAAATATTTCTTGAAATCTTTCTCTCAATATTGTTACCGTACGATAATATTTGAGGCATGAAAAGTTGAAAAAGTTTTCTCCAGTATGTGCGTCAGTGATTTTTTCCCCACATAATTTTAAGTGCGAAGTAATTCTAAACATCGCTGAATTGTACTCATTGACAGACTTAAAGTCTTGTAGCTTCAAATGCATCCAATCATATCGTACTTTCGGCAGAACGACCATCTTTTGGTGGTTGAACCTTTCTTTCAAATCAGTCCACTTACCAGTGGATCTCTCACGGTAAGATACTCCGCCAAATCTTTATGAAGGTGATGGCGGAGAAAGATCATGGCTTTTGGAGATTTTGTGATGATAATTTATTATTTTCGACAATGTAGTTTGTCAGATCCATTGCATCTAGATGGATTTGAGCATCCAATATCTAGGATAAATAGTTTTTCCAAGAGATATCCAGAGAAAAAAATTCTAACTTAGTAAGATTAATCATTGAAAATAAAGGGATAGAAAGTTACCTCATTTCTTTTTTCTTTATTCAAATTTTGGAACTCTGATGGTAACTAGGAAGAAATTTAAAGAATAACTAGAAATTTGGATAGATGGAATAGGAGTATAAATTATATCAGATATGATTAAAATTCTATTACTTATCTATACATAATATCTATCTCTAGAGAATATCTATCTCTTTAGGAATTTTATAGGTTTAAAATATCTATCTCTTCACTAGATATATTTTATCTCAAATATGATTATTGGTGAATGACATCTGCAAATATTATTTTATTCATACATTTATTATACTTTTTTTCTAATTTTATATTTTTCTTTTAATTTATTTCACTTCCATTATTTATTTATTTCCTTATTTATAAAAAATAAAAAAAATATTATATTAAAAACTTTATCTTTATTTTCAAAACTTTTAATCTATATACAAAAATTTTAAATCCTTCCATTCCATGGCTGCTACACATTAATTTTCGACAACAGCACTTAATGCAATAAATATGAACAAAAGAAATATATATATATATATATATATATATATATACTCCCAAGTGGAGCTTCCCTTAGACATAAAAATTTTTTTGCTATGTATTTTTATTTTGAAGATAAAAAATGTAAGTTTGGCCCCTCCTATTTTTTTTAATAATTACATTAGAGTGTGAAATAAAATTTTGTTTGATTTTTCTTTAGGCAATATTAACCTTATTAACAGTTTGTATAATGTGTATTTCAGAATATAAGTTAGTATAAATTAATTTTTTAATTTAAAATATAATATTTTAGATATATATATATACACACACCTTCGAGGTGGAGCTTCTCTTATACAAGGGTCCATGGCAAAAAAACAAATTTTTTCGCTATGCATTTTTTTTAAAGATAAAAAATGTAAGTTTGGCCGCTCATAATTTTTTAATACTTATATTAGAATGTGAAATAAAAATTTGTTTGATTTTTGTTTATGTAATTTACGTAATATCATATTTATATAATATCAAGAGTTTATATAATGTGTATTTTGAAAATATACGTTAATATGAATTAACTTTTTTAATTTAAGATATAATTAAATTTTTTTAAAGTTCAACAATTTTTATTACATTTTAAGAATTTATAAGATTTAACTGTCATATATAATATGTTTTATTATATATAATTTGTTTTGTCCATATTATCTGTGTTACAGGAACATACATTACCATATTCTAATATTAATATAAAATATTAATTAAAATTTAAGCACTCCTATTAACTATTCGTTCCTAATGTTTCCTCTACCAAAAATATAAAATTACCTACTGTATAGTCTATACTTTATAGAATGCTTTGTTACAAGAATATATATATATATATATATATATATATGATATTCTTAAATTTTGATTTGGCCCTCAAAAATTAATTTGAAGCTTTCCAATCAAAATATTAGAAATTATATAATAAATAGTAAAATAGACAAAAATGGCTGCTGTTATCTTAGGCGTTAGGGTAGCCGCTATTGATGAACTTTTTTTTTTTCTTTTCCTTCTTATGATCAACACTGTTGATGAACTTTTTTCCATTTCAATTTGATCATTTTTAAAACGATCATAGTTATTAAAAAAATAATTAAATTTTTAATTGACTAATAATAAATTAAAAATTGTTCCTATTTAAAAAATATAAATTTATTTAAATTATTTATCAATATTTATTAGATTATAATCATAATAATAATAAATAGAGATATGTAGAAAAAAATTGTATTTAATATTCTCTAAATTTACTTAAATAACATAAAATAAAAAATGTAGGTTAAAATGATAGAAAAATTAAAAACAAGAGGAAATAATTATAAATAGTCATGAATTATTTTAATTTTTATATTTATAATCATGAACTTTTATTATATTTTTCTTAAATATTAACTATTTTATATCTTGTGCTTATAAACACAAACTTTGATTTTATGCTTTTATAGTCATGTACTATTTTTTTCCTGAATATATCCATGAACTATTTTCGACCTTTCAGAATTCATAATTATATTTGAGAGGTAAGGTCCATTTGATAAAATTAAAATTGAAGTTTAAGTCTGTATTTTTTAAGTTCTAAATTTTGAATCTTAAGTATGAACACTGAATCTGAAAATTGAAGTTTGAATTTGAATGCTAAATTAATTAATAAGTGGTAATTATATATAAAAAATAGTATAATAATTTGACAAGCAATATACAAATTCAGATTTCAAACTTCAATGTTAATAAAAAAATTTCAGTTAAAATTTATAATTACAATTAAATATATCTTAAACAATTAAATAATTTATAAGAGTTGTTATCAAACGCACTTAAATATTAAGCGCTTAACAATTTCAGTTGTCAAACACATTTAATTCAATAAGTTCTTAATTAATTAATTTTAAGAGGTAACTTAATTTAACAAATAGGATCATAGTAAATAGTTCATGACTATTTTGAGAAGAACAAAAATAGTTCATTATTAAAAAGAAATAAAATAAAAATTCTTGGTTATAAATAAAAGAATAAAAATAGTTCATGATTAAAACATATAAAATAAAAATTTATGACTATAAACAAAAAAGTAAAATAGTCCATGATTATTTATAATTAATTTTTTTAAAAAAATAAATGATTAATCTCAGTTTTTTTTTTAATAATACATGGCTAACTATGTCTATAAATCATGTTTTCATAAAAAAAAAAAGGAATGAAAAAAGTCTAATCGTGTCCCAAGGCCAATGTATATGACAGTTTTATAGTATCTAAAACTTTACAAAAGCTTATTAAATATTAAAAAAATTAATTAAAAGTTTTAATTCACATTTAAGTGTACGTACACCATTAAAGAATATTCCCTTTAAAATAAAGTTTTTATTAGTACTGCAATTATATTTACATATATATCGTCCTTATCAAATCAGATTGCTTTTTAATACCTTTTCACTTGAAATTTACATCTGCGCCTAGAAAACAATTTATTTTCTGCAAAAAAAAATACACATTTCTCAATTAAAATCTCAATCTAAATTGGGTCCAGTGTGTCTATAACTGTCTATTGCTTACTAACTTTGCCACTTAAAAGTTTAAACCCTTCCACACCAAAAAAAAAAATAATAATTTATTATTTACTAACTTTTGCCATTTGTCCTATTAACTCGTTGATTGCAACATAAAAATAAATGAAATATATGCAACATAAAAATAAATGAAATGTAAATATAGACAATTGCAAATTAATCCTTTTAAAACAGATAGATAGTGATTTAGATTATATTAAAAAATTTTATTTTACTTTTTAACAAATTAATTTATTATAAATATTTCTAAATTAAAGTCTCATACAATAATATATATAACTTTTTTTCGCAATAGGGTGAGTCCAAATGGATAACTCCATCTCCAATCCATCTATACTCCGTTTTATTAAAAAAATAAATGGAGATGAATTTTATGTCGAAGTTTAGAATGAGTTGGAGATGAGGATCAGGTTCTTCCTATCCCTATTTATTTCTACTAATCTCTATTATTTTATATATTTTTAACATGATGAGACTTTTTTTAAAGAACTATTACTTATATTATTTTTTTAAATTTTAATTCGCTTGATTTTGTGTGATACATATTATTTTGTGTTTAATCGAGATATTAAAAACAATACATTTAATCCCTCATTTGACCTCTAAAAAAATCCTTAATGGGTTCCAATTTCTCGGTAAATTTGGACAAGAATGGGTAGGTTGGGAATAAAAATTAATTATGAGGAATTGGATCATAGATGAAAATTTTCATATTTAAGAACGAAATGAGTTGGAAATGAGTTGGAATATAGACAAAGTAGAAAAATAAAAATAAGATCGAGAATTAGGATACCGCCTCACCCTCTGCATAATAAATATAATAATAAAATTATAAAAATAATTTACTTTTCACTCTTATATCCTTATATAAAAAGAAAATAAATGTAATTAATTTTCATCTCATTCTTACTAAATAATTTTGAAATAAAAAATAACACCTTCCCTAATATCTCTTTCTGTCCGCGAACAAAACTAGGACTACAGGAAAAAACACTCTGGAGTACCGATAATACTCATAATTATCCTCTTTGTTTTATCTTTTTCGCGAGACGTGAGTGCTTGGCGAGAGAGAGCGAGAGAGAGAGAGAGAGAGACTGTAAAATTCGAGGAGGCCTGCACTGCCGGTAGTGGTGGTGGTGCTTGGGGTTGGGTGGGAGAGAGGAGGAGGGGGGGGGGCCTATTCCATGGTTGAAGAATTTATATTTCATCCCCGAATACAACCAAACTAACAACGACGACAAAAGAGTACGGAAATCCCAGACTTCCCTCCATACCCATACGTACCCCTTTTTCTTTCTTCTTTTCACAGGCCAAATTGTTTCCCAACTTAAACTCATTCAAAGTATCCAACACAACAACTACTGAAATCAAATATTTACCCAAAAAAAAAAAATACTGAAATCAAATTACTGTTAAAAGCACCATAATAGTGTTACCATTGAAGATCACTTGACAAATAAACTCCTAAATTAAGAAAATGCAATTTACATTTACAAATTAGAACAAGAACAGAAAGAAAAACAATACAATTAAACTCCGGCAGGGCAGCCCCCCCTTCCCCTTTCATCAGATTTTTTTTTTTTTTTTCTGTATGTACAAAGTGTTCTCCACAAAATGCTGCTTCTTTCTTCTTATATACAAACCATGATCCCAAAAAGAACCTATACACAACTTGGAACGGAACGGAACGGAAAGGAAAGGCCATCGAACCAGATCGCCATTCAAGAACAACCCACAAAAAATTTATCAGAATACGACCCGACCCGCGGATCATTTCATTTCACCAGTTCTGAAATCCACCCAAAATCCGGCCCTGCTCCGTCAGAGTCAAGAGAGTTTTCCTTGCTCAGTTTTGCGTAGATCTTTGCACGAAGGTCTCTCCCAGATTCTACTCTTTCCATCAGTGGTTCTTCCTCGTGTGACTTTTCCAACAGATCAAACCCGCCCAAGCCGGATCGAGTTTGAATTCGGGTCGGTGTGGATGGCAGGCTAGAGAATCCGGGTCGAATCGCTGACGGACTTCGTGGTGAACAGAATCCGGAGCCCATTTGAATAGTACCCCATGAATATGATGGGGAACCCACTGTTATTCTTGTAGTTCCAATCTGCAGATTTCTCATAGAATCGGCGAGAGAGCTCATGGTGTTGAAACTCATTGCCCCACTAGGCGACATTGGAGGGGACGACTCGGAAGGGGGGGAAGGAGGCGGCGAGTAAAATACCGAGGTTGGAGATAATCCAAAAGTTCCCTTGTTCATGTTTAAGCCTGTGTCGAAACAGAGACGACCCGGCGAGTTGCAGCCCAGTCGATCGTAGGTCTCGGTATGAGGAAGGACGCGGAGCTGATCGGGAGTGTGAGCGAAGAAACAGACTCTCCGGCGGCAGTGGGTCCCATCTTTACACGGCTGCGTACGGTAGCGAGCTGGATGAAGCCAGCACTCGAATACGCCGTGTGCGAACTCACAAGAGTCCCCTTTCTTGCAGCCGCCTTTTCTGAAATCGGGACAGCCGGTGCCAGAGTAATGATACTTCCTCGGATCCCTCCGGCGGGCCTTCTCGCCGGGGTGAGCAAAGGGACATTCGGTCCAGTCATGTGATCTGGCCCGCATGCATTTCCTCACTTTAAAGTCATACATACGAAAATGATCGCAAGAAAAGGCATCAACCGGAATGTCCAGGTCGTCGTTCTCGGAGTCAACGTCGTCGTCAGGGACTGTGTTCGACGGAAGATAACGTCGGAGAGCAGCGAAGGCTTCGAAGGGAATTTCAAGACCGGTAGCATTGCCGGTAGGCGTGACGGAAAAAGGAGAGTGAATAGTGGCTGTTGTTTGATCATTAGAGAAATCCCACGGCGGGACTTGGACGGTTGGATTTGAACGAGGAAACTCTCCGACCATCATCATATCAATCTTCTCGGTGGTTTTCTCTGGTTTTTTCTGTGCTGTGGCTGTGGGTATGGATTGGAGAAGTTTATGCCTGAGTTTGAATATAAACTGCTTCATTAACTATGGTTAAGAGTTTTGAGTTAACCATGGTTAGGTTAAAATATCTACCGCCTTCCCCACAATTATCTACGACTTGCGGGGTTAGAGGTACAGGCAGAAAACTAACTTCACGTAGCAGTCACTACTATTTGTCACAGCCTGATCCGTTCGCTGAGGAATGGATTCAGTTGGGTCCCACAGAGTTGGGACATGTTTGGAGACTGTTTAAATGGAATTGTCTATCAATCTTGGATTTTTTTTTTTTTTGTTGTTCTACTTGCATTTTATATTTATTATCCTCCTATAATTTCTCAAATTATATTTATTATGGAAGTGTAGATTTAAAAAAAAAAAAAAGTGTACTAATAATACAAATAAGGTAATACTTTTCAGTAAAAAAATATAAAGATTTTAAGAGGTTAAGTATGATAAATAAATATAAAGAGTTTTATATTTATCATATTTTTTTATTTTTATTCATCTTATTATTCATTTATCATACTCTTGTTATCTATCTCATTTCTTATTTAATAAGAGTATAAAAGATATTCTAACTCAACAATTATCTTATTTCAAATGTACTTTATTCTTATGCATAATTCTAAAACTCTTTACGACTGGAGGTAATATAAAAATACAAGCAAAAGTGAATATCAAATTTTGAAATAATTGCTTAGTTATCATTTATCCTAGATAAAGATAGAATTAACTAACGTCTAATCTCCAAAATATAAATATGTGTTTTTTACTTTTATAAACAGGGCATTATAATCTTATAGATGAGTAGTAAAATAAAATGTTAATAAAATTCTATAGTTTCTCCTTACATTTGCATTCTCTACTTCTTTATTTTAGTTATTCTATATCAGTTCTTTTATAATCCTTACTTTGACACTATTACAATAATATTTATATAGGTTATCAGCACGAGATTCTACCATCGGAATTTTAGAAGTTTATGTTTAAGATAAAGATATGGCTCTTGTTCCCTATTATGAATTCAAAAAGAATTAGGATATGTGTCTCATATAAATGGCGGGACTACATATACTATTTTGAAATATGATAAATATTTTTCTCGATTAAATATAGAAGAGACAAATGTAAATATTATAAATGTAGTGCAAAGACTCTAAAAGAGGTAGCATATTACCTGGAGGAACGGTTATTAATATAAATAAAACATTATTTTCTTTTAAATCCAGAAGAAATTTGTTAAGTTTTAAAGATATCCGCCAAAATGGATATCATGTTAAAACAATGGAGGAAAATGATTTTGTATATTTATATATTACTCAAATTATCTTGGGTAAAAGATCTATAATTGAGACACTATCGTCTTTATCATCTGACTTGTATCATGCAAAAACTAATACTATTGAAATACATCATTTAGTAAACCAGAAGATTACTGATTTTTCTATATTTATTATTTGTCATGATTGTTTAGGTCATTCGGGAGCTATTTGATGAGAAGGATAATTGAAAATACACATGATCATCCCTTAAAAAAATCAAATGGTTTTGATTTCAGATAAATTATGATGTGCTATTCGTTTTCAGGAAGTTGGTTATTAAACTATCTCTAAGAAAAGTGGAAGTTAAATCTCCTACATTTCTAGAATGGATACATGGTGATATCTGTGGACCTATTAATCCACCATGTGCGACATTTAGATAATTTATGGTTCTAATAGATGCATCAACAAGATGATCTCATGTTTCTTTGTTGTTAACTCGTAATTTAGCATTTGCAAGATTGTTTGCTCGAATTATTCGCTTAAGAGAGCAGTTTCTAAACCATACGATTAAAAACATCCATCTAGATAATGCAATTGAATATTTTTCTCATGCTTTTAATGCATGTTGCATGCTGATTGGTATAACAATTGAATATCCTATAATACATGTTCATACCCAAAATGGTCTGACAGAATCATTGATTAAGAGATTACACTTAAATGTTAGATCACTTTTAATGAGAAAAAAATCCCAGCATCCGCTTGGAGACATGCAATATTGCATGCTACAGCACTTGTGCGTATCAGACCAATAAGTTATTAAAAATTCTCTCATTTGCAGTTAGCTTTTGGTTATGAACCAAACATATCTCATTTTCTGTTCCTATAGCACCAAGTCAGCGAAGTAAAATAGGCCCATAAAAAAATTAGGTATATATATTGAATATGATTCTCCTTCAATAATAAGTTATATTGAATCTTTGATGGGGAATATATTCACATCTCTTTTTATTGATTGTCACCCTTGATGAAACTGTGTTTCCTAATTAGGGGTAGAAAATAACCACAGAGAAAGAGCTTGTCTGGACAACATCGTTAAATTATCTTGATCCACGCACCAGCATTAGTGAATTAAAAGTTCAAAGGATCATTCATTTACAAAGAATAGTTAATCAATTACTAGATGCATTTGCAGATTCGACAAGGTAATAAAATCGCATATTCCAACCATTGATGCTTCTATTCGTGTTGAAGTCCCGGAAGATCAAAACGCAACTCCTATAGCTACTAAGTCCAAAATGAGCCAAAAGCCTGGACGACCTATTGGTTCTAAATATAAAAGTCCTAGAAAAAATAGGGGGATCAAATGATCAGAAGATCATATTGAACAATTTGAGAAAAAAGAATTAAGAGATAATTGAGGACAATATCCTAGTTTTTACTAATGATGAGAATAATATAGAGATTTTTATCAATTATATCACTTTTGGTAGGAGACGGAATTGGATAGAAACAATTGTTGATGATACATTTGCATACAGATGTAGCGGTTGATGTTTTAACTAAAAAAAGAATTTTAAACCTACATAAGTTGAAGAATGTTGGCATAGAAATGATTGCCAAAATGAAAAAATGCAACTCAATCAGAATGGATTCACTTACAAAACGTGAAGTTCTTACTCTTAAAAATTTATAACGAAATGATTTGAACTTTTAACATTCTGTTAAAATTGATGAAATTTTAACAAAAGGATTATAAATAACATTCAAAAATTTGTTGAAAACTTTAAATTTAAAAAAAATAATTAGCAACTTTATTCAACAGACCAAAAATTGTAGGAACTTTACACAGCATAAGAGAACTTGACAATATTAGTTCATAAACTTTTTTTAGTCTTCACTTAATCTTTAATATATATTTTTCATATTTTTAGTCTCCAAATATTTATTTTTTAAAAAGTTATAGTCCTCGCCACGAATTTCATAGTGGAATCCGACAATAAAAAATATTGCTTCTCACTTAATTGAAGAGTAAAGTTAAAAAGGACATCTCACTTAGTCAACTCACTCATTACTCTATTAAACAAACAATAATTGAATACTTGAAATATTTTTGAATTTTATGTGAAATTTTCTATAAATTTGAAAAAAAAAAGTTTAAACTCCAAGAATATCTCAAGTATTCAATTAGAGAATTTTATCTAAATTTGGAAGAAATTTTTAGGTATTTTGAAAAAATTTCATATAAACTCCAAGAATATTTCAAATATTCGATTACACCCTATTATTTTGTTTAATAGAATGATGATAAGTTAAGTTATTCATAGAATAAAAATTATATTATCCATAGATACTTCATAGATACTTAAGAGTGATGTGATATTCATATATTTTTTATTATCAAATTTCATTTTGAAATTAATGTTGAAGACTAAAATTTTTTTAAAAATAAATGTTCAAGAATTAAAAAATAAAAATAAAATTAAAGATTAAATCACGAAATTAGAAACTAATTTAGAGGGTAATATTGTGGCTTTATCTTAATGTTAAGGGAATGAACAAGTAGTGGTTTGAGGTGGCAAGGAAGTCACGTGAGAGAGGGGGAGGCATGGCATGAATATAGGTAACAGGTGTTTGGTGGTATTTTGAGATGCCACTGACACTCTCCTCGCCTCCTCCGGGGTTGTTTCAGAATCAGGTACACAGTACTGAGTGAAGGCGACGTGTCAACGCGTGTCGTTCAGGATTGGATATGGATAATGCCTCTCTTTTCGGGTTTTTTTTTTTTTTTTTTGTTCTTTTGGAACATGGGAGTTTCCTTTGCTATGCTAACTTAACAAGATCCTCATGATTTTATTTTATTTCACCCAACCCCCCTCAAGAATGAAAAAAGGAAAAAAAAAAAAAAAAAAGAGAAAAGAATATCCTCGTGAGTTTGACCCTTCTTCTTTACTCTTTTTCCACGTCTTGACCCTATCCACGGTCCCACATCTACCCGGGGCTTTCTTGACTTCTTACCCTTCATCAATATCTTATCTAAAAGGATAAAACGGTAAAACAAGCATGTCCGGGGATAGGTGCCCCAAATTTACTTTTGACTTAAATTTTATTTTTTGTTCCAATATATTTATTTTGTTTGGATTTAATTAATAAATAGTTTTATTTTTTGATTTGTTTTAAATGATAATATTGATCGAGTGATTAATAATTTCTTTCCGATTATATTAAAATAAAAAAAGTAAAAATAAGAATTCACACAATTCAAATTAAAAAAATTCTTCTTTCTATTTGAGATGTATAAATTTCAATTCTTTTAAAGTCTTTTTTATACAAAAATTATTGACTATCGATTAAAATTTTAAGAATTGTCGAAAAAGAAGAAAAAATGTTAACCTTAAATTAATTAAGGAAGAAAAAAATTATTTACTAATGACTAAACCTGCACAAGTAAATATATTGAGATTAAAATGACATTTACTCTTTACTTTTGCTCAACTAGACAAGAGTTTAAATTAGGCTTATATCTAGTTCTTAGTTTTGATATTTATTCTTTTTTCGAACAATTAACTTTGAGTTTTTTTTTTAATTATAAAAACTACACAAAACTCAAATTAAATTCATATATAAATTTACCCTTTAAATCTTAAATTTACGGCACCTTAACTTTTTCTTTTGAGAAATTTTGTGGACATCTGCATCAATTTTCATTGATGAATATTAGATACAATTATTTAGGAGTAAAATTATAGGGAATTTTCACATAAAAATAATTTTGATAGGGAGTAGTTTTTTTTTTTTTTTGAATAATTGATAGAGTATAATTACTCATACAGTTTTGAGCAGTTGATAAAAAAAAAAAAAAAAAAGCATAACGTTGAGCAGTAGTGACAGAGTTTCAATTTACTATTACAACGTATATAGTAAATATATTCTTTGAGGCCAAATAAAATAATAAAAAACTTTTGATAGCTGAAATATATATAGTTATATATATAAATATTTTTTTAGGGGAACGGCATGGCCCCACCTATTTACCCTGAACTCCACCTTTACCGAGCAGCTTGTATGTATATAGAAAGCATATTTAAATCCTTTCAAAAAAAATTTTAAAATTATATGCATTTAAACTAATACATTTGTAATACATTTGTAAATTTAAGAAGATTTACCAGATGAGACCAACCGTAAAAGATTAATTTATTTGAAATTATTCATTAATATTTACTTGTCTTTTGATGGTGGTATACTCACAGATTAATACTTGTGTCATTTAGTCAATTAATTTCATATATTTACTAGTAAACACGAAAATTTAAAGATAAAGTAACAGGTAAAGAAAATTCTAGTATTTAAATGATTTGATATTTTCTCCTATGCTCAGTAAAAAAAAAGAATTACTGATTAGATGTCAAAAGTAAAAATTTTGTATAGATATCCGAAAAAATATTGTCTTCTTGTACCTAAGGCATTATATGAGTTTGAATTACAATTTTCTCAATTTATAAAAAATATGAGAAAGATAGTAGTTTAATGGTAAAAATATTCTTTATTAGGTCAAAAGTTCTGAGTCGAACCACGTCTCCCTCCCTCAACACATGAAAAAAATACAACCCCCTCTATATCACAAAGATAGGTACACTTTCCTCTTCTTTCTTTCCAAATTATAGGCTCGTTTCTTTTTATAGATGGTATTTTTTTTTTCATATTATAAAGTACTATTATTCATTTTAAAATTTTATGTTATATGATACTTTTCTCTTTTAATTTTTTTCAACAATACCCTTGTTTAGTGAACTCTTCCTACCTTGTAATCAAGATATCTAGTTAACTCATATAACCATTTCCACTGTTTTCTCTATTTAATAATTAATTTAATTAATCTTTAAGCCTTTCTAAAAAGGTTAGTATTTAAATGATTTGATATTTTCTCTTATGTTTGGTAAAAAAAATGAATTACCTATTAGATGAATAGTGTATTCAAAAGTAAAAATTTTATATCGATATTTGTAAAAAATTTTGTATCTTTGTCCGTAAGGCATTGTATGAGTTTGAATCACAACTTTCTCAATGTATCAAAAATATGCGGCAAAATAGTAATTTAGTAAAAAAACACTCTTTATTAAATCAAAAGTTCTAAGTTAAACAATGTCTTCTTCTCTCAACAGATGAAAAAAAATACAAGTCCCTCGATCCCACAAAGATAGGTACACTTTCCTCTTCTTCCGTTCCAAATTATAGGCTTGTTTCTTTTTATAAATAGTACATGTTTTCATATTATAAAATACTGTTATTCTTTTTAGAGTTTTATGTTATAAGATACTTGTCTCTTTTAATTTTTTTTTTCAACAATACCCTAATTTACCAAACTCTCCCCACCTTTTGTAATCAAGACATCCCGTTAACTCATATAACCATTTCCCCTGTTTTCTCTATTTAACAACTAATTTAATTACTCTTTAACCCTTTCTAAAAGATCTAGTATTTAAATGATTTGATATTTTCTTCTATGTTTGGTAAAGAAAATGAATTACCGATAAAATGAATAGTGTGTCCAAGAGTGAAAATTTTATATAGATATCTATAAAAAAATTTTGTATTCTTGTCTTAAAGCATTATATGAGTTCGAATCACAACTCTTTCTCAATGTATCAAAAATATGTGGCAGATGATAGTTTAGTGATAAAAATACTCCTTATTAAGTCAAAAATTTTAAATTGAACTATGTCTCCCTCTCTCAACACATGAAAAAAATACAACTCCTTCTATCCCAAAAAGATAACTACACTTTCCTCTTCTTTCATTCCAAATTATAAGCTCGTTTCCTTTTATAAATAATGCATTTTTCATATTATAAAATACTATTATTCTTTTTAAAGTTTTATGTAATAAGATACTTTTCTCTTTTAATTTTTTTCAACAATACCCTTTTTTACTAAACTCTCTCTACCTTGTAATCAAGACATCTAGTTAACTCATATAACCATTTCCACTTTTTTCTCTATTTAACAACTAATTTAATTATTCTTTAAACCTTCTAAAAAATCTATTCCTTCTCAAATTAATTTTGTATTTTCAAGATAAGGGTATATTTGAGAGCTTTCAACTTAAAAAATACCTTGATTTTTAGAATTTGTTAATATGTGTAGAAAGTCCAAAGTACTAAACCCTCCTATTTTTTTTATATGTCATATTTTAGACATCACACTATTTAAAAAAATATAAAATTTAAAATTTTTTTTCTTGTATAAACTAGAATACCCTTCAAACATCTCTCCTCATTAATTTTTCTACTAGTTTCCATGTTGGAAGAATAAAAATAGGTTGGAATTTTGCATTACTGGGAGGGTATTATAGGAAAAAGTCATTAAATATGGCATTGAAAACACAGTGTGACAAGTAAATAAAACACATGAATTCCCACAATGTGACAAGTAAAAAAAAAAGTTTTATATTACCTCCAATCATAAATATAAGGGGTTTAAGGCCTTTGTACACATATTAAGGGTCTTAAAAATAAGACAATTTTTTAACTACAATATCCTTTCTACCCTTTATAAATGAGAAAAGAGATAGATAGTGTGAGAGAAATAAATGAATAAAAAGATGGGTAAAGATGAAAAAAGTTCAACAAATGCTTAGTGAAAGTTATAAAACCCTTTATATTCTTGATTATTCTCAATGAGTCTAAAACTCTTTATATTTCTGGCTAGAGGTAGTAATAGAAATAAGAGGTAGTAGTCAATTTATCAATTTCCGTAGATACTTCTCATAATGTCATTTTAAACTTATTCACAAGAATTAAAGACATTTGAAATAAGATAAGTTTTAAAACAAAATACCCTTCCTACCATTAATAAATAAGGAGAAAGAAAGCTAAAAAGAGTATAATAAATGATAAAAATATAATAATTGTTCATTAAAATGTGTAAAATAAAAGATTTATATTCTTGATCATCTTTAAACATATTAAAAGAATTTATATTTTCGATCGGAGGTGATGCAATTTAATTATTAAATATCTTTACTCCCCAAAAATATTAATGAAACTCAAATTATTCTAATGCGTTTATGTTTAGATTTGTGAAGTTTTAATATAAAAGGTTTTAATATTAATAAAGGGTATAAAAGAGAAATTTGAATAAAATTTTTATTATTTTAACTATCTTTTTAATCTGTATACAAATAGAAGTTTAATTATGTTTATGTATGTAAACAAAAGTATAGATATCTTTTATTTTTTTTTCTTAGATATTAAGGCGCAAGGCAGATTGCAGGTGGAAAGGATAGTGATGGTGCTTTGGGATCTGTGGAAAAACCGATGTAATTTCCTATTCCAACAACAATCCCAAGCTGCTGCTATTATGGTTCAAAGGGTACTGCTCTTTTGGGAGCAATTTTTGGATGCTAATGGTTTTGAGCAAGGCAGCAAGTGTATATTATCACCGAGAAAGGTTAGTGTGGAAAAAACCAGCTCCAAATACTTTCTCTATATCTACAGATGGTTCTTTTTGAAATGGACATGGACATGGTGGTGCAGCGGCTCTTTCCTGAGATACAGCAGTAATGGAAGGGTCTTAACAGCAACGACAAAGCCTTTATCTGGTTTATCAAATGCAGAACATCCGAAGATTCATGCAGCGATAAAAAAAAAAAAATATAAGTTTTAAGTTTTAGTGAGAAAATTAAAAGAAAAAATTAAAAAAAATTTAAAGTCGGTTCAAATGACCGATTTCACTTAGTTCAACCGGTTGGTTTAACTAGTCTTCAATCAAGTTTGACTGATTCATTTCTCTACTGATGTGAAAATTAGATCGGTCTCTTATTCGGTTTTTGGTCCTGTCGATTCGGTTCGATTTTCTTAACACGGGTGATAAGCAGTCTAATTAGTAAAGGATTCGTGACATAGTTTAATGTGAAAAAAAAGAAAAGAATTTGGACAAAATATCTCTGATCTTTTCATGTATGGGTAATTTATGACGTTATTTATTTCATTAGTCATTTCTATCTAAAATTATTTTACTATTAATAGAACTATCCTTACACAGATATAAATTTTTTCTGATCTGTTTTAGACATATAAGTCTCACATAACTATTAAAAAGGGCAAATATATGTAGCAACCGTTAATACCTTCTTTATACAAATGTCTAAAACCTTTCGAGAATTAAATTTCCCTGGAACGTTTATAGCCTTATTAATCCCAAAAGCCTCAAAGATCATTTATGACATCCACGTACATAGACCCAACACATGTATGCAGGGAAAGAACCAGAACAATATTGTTGGGGGGCTGGAGAAGAAAAAACTTTTACCAGAATTTCGTCTATAAAATGGTGCATTCCATGTACAAAAGACGTTCAAACAATTCTAAATTTACATATAATTTAGCAAAAGAATAGGTAATCGCTCATTACTAATGAGGGGTGATTACCCATCACTCGCGAAAAATGATTACCCATCACTCACGAGATAAGCATTACAATTCTAAATTTACATAATAATCATATTTTTGCCAAAAAAAACCCAAGAAATTTTTTTATTATCAAAATTAAAATTTAAGCACTAAAAAATCTATTTACCAAAATAAAAAATAAAAAATGTTTCTACATAGATTAATCTAGAAAACTTACTTTTTTTCTTCTTCAAAGTTTGAAGAACAGGGAAGCGAAGCCGCTGGCCCGCTGCCATCCTCCGTGTGCCTGATTGCTGGTGCTGCCGCACTACTGCAGCTTGCTGTCCGCGGCTCCACCGTCGCGAGGTTTCCGTCGCTGTCGACACCACACGCTTCGACCGAGGAAGAGGATCGATAGTTTACGCGGAGGAGGAAAAGGGAATCGAAGAGAGAGAGAGAGAGAGAGAGAGAGAGAGAGAGAGAGAGAGAGAGAGAGAGAGAGAGAGAGAGAGAGAAAGCTGATTTTTTTTTTTTGGTTTCTGCTGCTACCGAGGGTTTTCAGGTTTTTTTTTTATAAATCAGTCCCTAAGTTTTGTGAGACTAAATTGAAAAAAGAAAATTTGAAGGACTTAAATGCAAAAACCTTAAATTTTTTTTTTAAAAATAAAATTGTTGGGGGGGCTCGAGCCTACCCGAACCCCCTATAGTTCCGTCCCTGCATGTATGTGTATTCAAGTCACCAAAAGTGCCTTCCATACCGAATCCAGTAAGCCACCTTTTTATTAATCCACCAAAATGCCAGTTTTGAAGCTTCAATTTGTCCAAAACTGCACTTACATCCTTAACAAGACTTTCTCAATACTTTTACTTGAGGTTTGCGTATGAGGAGCTCAATGAAGCAGAAGAGATAGGGGATTTTGCCCACCTTGAGTTTTTTTTTTTTTTTTTTTTTTTTTTTTTTTTTTTTTACACATGGAACTAAAAGGGCAATTATTTTTTCCTGCTTTGTGCTTATTACATATGCCATATGCGATATCCTTAAAACTCTACTAATTAGACAAATATTGTTAAACTCCAGTCGTTATATCATGCACTCAGTTATACTATGTTAGGTGTAACCAGTACAAAAAATGACGTTTTACTGAAGCCCACAAATTGGGCAAATATCAAAGCCCACTCTCACCCCGCGCGACTTCACCTCACGCGTCTCCCCCTACAACACCCATGTTTCCCTCCCAAATTACCCACCTTCTAAAAATTAATCATGCTTTTGGTTTTTGTGAGATTTTCAAGCTTCCACAACGTCTATCTTATTTTATATTACGATTTCTTTGATTGTTGCTTCAATATGTTTGTAATTCTCTTCAATTTCGCAACAAAAAACGTGAAAAAATGAATTCACCAAGTTATAGTCCTTCAAGGAGTTCTTCAGACAATTCTTAAGGCAATTCTTCAAGCACTAACAGGTAATAATACTTGAAAAATGACATGAAATTGTAGTTTCACAAAAAAAAAGGTTCAACGAAATAGAGTCCATATATATTATTATTTTTTATGCTTTACATTTCTATTTGGGTGTTGCAAACTGTATATTAGTTGTTTTATGATATGTTTTCTATGTTTTAAATTATAAAATTATGAAAATTGCTTGAATTATAAAATATTCGTTTTTAAAACTTATAAATGCATACTTTTTACACTGAGAATACCGAGTTTTAGAACTAGGAATACCAAGTTCAAAACTTTGGAATGTTTAGTTTTTTAGCTAGGAATGCCTAGTTTTAAAGCTTGGAATGCTTAGTTTTAAAGTTAGGAATGCCTAGTTTTAAAACTGAGAACACCTAATTCTAAAGCTAGCTAGGCATTTCAAGTTTTAAAACTTTGAGAATGCCTAGTTTTTAAGCCAGGACTGCCTAGTTCAAAAACTTTGGAATGACAAAGTTTGAAAACTGGTAATGCCTAATTTTAAAGTTAAGAATGTCAAGTTTTAGAACTATGAATGCCTAGTTTTTAAGCTAGGAATGCCTAGTTTTAAAACTAGGCATTTCTAGTTTTAAAACTTTGGAATGCCAAAGTTTGAAAACTGGAAATGCCTAGTTTTAAAGCTAGAAATGCCTAATTTTTAAGCTAGGAATGCCTAGTTTTAGAAATAGGAATGCCTAGTTTAAAAACTTTGGCGTTCCAAAGTTTAAAAACTGAGAATGGCTAGTTTTAAAACTAATAATATCAAGTTTTAAAACTGAAAATGACTAGTTTTAAAGCTAAGAATGCCAAGTTTTAGAACTAGGAATGCTTGGTTTTTAAGACTAGAAATGCCAAGTTTTAAAATTGAGAATGCTAGTTTTAAAGTTAAGAATGCTAAATTTTGAAATTAGGAAAGCCTAATTTTTAAGGCAGGAAATGCTTAGTTTTAAAATTTGAGAATGCTTAATTTTAGAACTAGTAATGCCTAGTTTTAAAACTTTGCAATGCCAAAGTTTAAAAATTGGGAATGGGTAATTTTAAAGCTAAGAATATCAAGTCTTAAAAATTGAGAATACCTAGTTTTAAAGCTAAGAATGCCAAGTTTTAGAACTAGGAATGCCTAGTTTTAAGACTGGGAATGTCTAGTTTGAAAATTGGGAATGCCTAATTTTAGAAAGAGAAATACCTAGTTTTAAAAGTTTGCAATGCGAAAGTATAAAAACTAGGAATGCCTAACTTCAAAGTTAAAAATGCCTAGTTTTAAAACTTTGGAATGCCTACTTTTAGAATAAGGAATGCTTAGTTTTTAATCTATGAATGCCTGACTCTAAAACTGGCGATGCCTATTTTAACAACATGCATGCCTACATTTAACACTATGAATGCCTAACAGTGACAAATGAGAAAAAACAGGAATCAAACATGAAAATTATGTCCCGACTGATGAAGTTATATTGCCACTGCACTAGCGAGGTAAATATACACAGAAACATAATACATTTGAATTCTTCCTTTATAATTTATATTGTTACTCACTTTTTATTTCAATTATTTATTTATTTCAATGTTATATAATTCAGGACAAGCCCCCAAAAAGTACCATAGTCACAAAGAACTGAACTAGCCTGCATCATAAGTAAACTTAAAAGACCAAGACAAATGAAGAAACAATATGGCGTTATCAAAACACCCAAGATAAACACAAAAAAATCAAGACAGTAAGGGTGGGAAACAGTACTTGTCACTGAATACGAACATGACAACTACAGGGATCACTATTGTTGTTCAAAGTTTGACTGAGACAGAAAAAATACATAGTGAGAGATATAGGTTTTGGATCCTTACTCTCTGTCCATTTCACAAGACTGCCTAAGAAACTTGTATTGTATCTTGTACAAAGATTTAATAATGTACAAGAGATGAGTATAAAGCTTGAAAATTCCACAATCAATATTGATAAAACTGATATAACTTGGTATTTGGTACCACATGGAGCAACTGAGGTTGAGGAGTCTAACAAACAAAGCAACAAAATACAAGAGCACAAGGCCTTTGTAAAGGAGATGAAGGAGAAATATACCAAGTTCTCATCTCCGGTATCGGCTATTCAAAAGAGACTAATTGACAACAAAGATGATGGGGAATACTTTAAGAGGGAGTTTGTCCTCTTTTCAATAACAAGCTTAATACATCAAACTTCATTGAAGACCTTGTGCACCAACCTCCTGCGAACGACAGCAAACAGCAATGACATTCGCAAATACAACTGGTGCAAGTATACGTATGCAACATTGATAGACAAATGCGAAACATTCCACAGAAACCCTTTAACCAAGAGTTACTTTACTGGACCTATCACATTCTTAGTGGTAAGCATTTATTCTAATATATCTTGCTTTGATAATTTAATAAAACCATTATTTCTAACTTACCGTAAACTTGCATTGTGCTGCTCTTCTATCTTGATAGGAAGAAATACAAACTTGGGGAGAAACAAGCGATCCCAATGATAAGTTACTGGGATGACAACACTATATGGAAAAGGCAAAAGAAAGATATAGCAGTAGAAGGTTTTGGGCTGGGAAGGGTGCTTGATGGCTAAAGAATGAGAATAATCAAGAAAGTTCAACAAACTCCCTTACCTTAGCTCTATTACCACCACCACAACCAACCATTCATAGTGACAAAACAAAGGTACAACACATAAAATGCTTTTTTTTTCTTCACTGCTGTAAAAGAAAACTATGCACATCTAGTGTTAGAAACTTGACATTGTTAGTGTTAAAAGTAGGCACTCTTGTTAAAATAAGGCACTTCTATTCATAACATGGTGTTTTTATTGTTAAAACTTGGTGCTTCCAGTTATAAAAAATAGGCCTTTTTAGTGTTAAAACTAGGCATTGTTAGTTATAAAAAATATGCACTTCTATTTACAAAACTAGGCAGTTCTACTTATACTAACTTGGCATTGTTACTATTAAAACTAGGCACTTCTATTCATAAAACTTGGTATTGTTAGTGTTACAAGTAGGCTCTCTTATTACTAAAGCTTGGCACTTCTATTCACAAAACTTGGCATTCTTATTGTTAAAACTAGGCACTTCCAGTTATAAAAAATAGACATTGTTAGTGTTAAGACTAGGCACTATTAGTCATAAAAGTATGCACTTCTATGTACAAAACTAGGCACTTCTACTTATACTAACTTGGTATTGTTATTTTTAAAACTAGACACTTCTGCATTGCTAGTTTTAAAAGTAGGCACTTCTATTTAAAAATTAGACTCTTCTATTTATAAAAGTTGGCATTCTTATTGTTAAAATTGGGCACTTCTAGCTATAAAAAATAGGCACTGTTAGTGTTAAAAGTAGGCACTCCTTATAATAATCCTTTGTATGTTACATATAGGTGGCACTAACAGTTACATGTATTTTTCTTTTTATAAATGTCAGGCTCTCATTGAAAAAGCAGCAACGCAATGACTGTATTTGGAAATAGCATTGTCAACCTCTTTGAGGCATGTGAAGAGTTAAAAGCTGACAACATGGAAATCACCTGCATTTTCAAGAAGCTACGCTCTGGAATGCTTTCGATCTTGCAAACAGAGTAAGAAATGCAAAGCACGCAATGTGCTCCTGATTTATTGTCCAGCTAACCCACTGATAGCCAAGTTGACAAATTCTTCGAAGGCCTAAAATTCTTAAATGCATATGAAGAATTTGAAATGAACATGCTAAGGGCAAAGAATTTAAGAGACAAAACAGTGCTTAATTTTGACCTTGGGTTGGACGAAGATACACAGACACAATGGACCCCTATTCCTACGCCAACAACAAAAAGACACGTTGTATACTAACTTGGAGACAAAGGACATTATTGAAGTAGCAGTGAACATTGTAAACCTGAGCATATTTGTGGAAAAGGAGAAAATGGAAAAACAATAGAAACAACAAGAAGAATAATAATAATAGAAACAAGAAGAAAAAAAACAACAAGAAGAAGAACAGTAAGAACAAGAAGAACAACAAGAAGAGGGCCATGATGATGTTCAGCAATAAGAGGGCCATGATGATGTTGATAGGTTTGTATAACAAACACTAATATAAAAGAATAAAATACATGTTTAATACACCTATAATTGACATTTTTTCCCCCCTGAGTGACATTATAGAGACTGATGGAGAATTTGATGAGGAAAAAACAGTTGAGCCAAGTCCACTACACAGGATTAGGAAAGTCCCCTGTAATTTGAAGTGGCCTTTTTGGACAGAGCAACATGAAAATGAATTTAAGCTGTCCACAAAAGAGATGCTCCTAACTGACTTTGCATTTCTTGATGAAATGCAAGAGCATAACATTTTGAGCAGGTGTATATTTTCTTGTATATTTTTTGTCATATCATATAATATGCTTTCACTACAAGTCACAAAACTAGGCATTCATTGTTTCAAAATTAGGTACTCCAAGTTTTGAAACCAGGCACTTCAACAATGCCAAGTTTTAGAACTAGGAAATCCTAGTTTTAAAACTCAGAATGCCTAGTTCTAAAATTAGACATTCTAGTTTTAAAAATTTGGAATGCCAAAGTTTGAAAACTGGGATTGCCTAATTTTAAAGCTAAGAATACCAAATTTTAGAACTATGAATGCCTAGTTTTATAGCTCAGACGAATGCCAGCCTTAAAAACTAGGCATCTCTAGTTTTAAAACTTGGAATTCCAAAGTTTGAAAACTGGGAATTCCTGGTTTTAAAATTAAGAATGCCTAGTTTTAAAACTCAGAATGCCTAGTTTTTAAGACTAGGAATGCCAAGTTTTTGAAATTTGGGAATGACTAGTTTCAAAACTAGGCAATTCTAGTCATAAAAACTAGGCTTCTTAGTTACAAAATTGGGCGCTTTTAGTTATGAAACTATGCACTCCTAGTTTTGAAACTAAGCACTGCCAGTTATACAACTAGGCACTCCAATATAAAATTAGGCATCACTAATTTATTTTATTTTGGTTATTAAGCATTATATATCTTTTAAGCTATTTATATTTATTTCTTTTCCCATTCTTTTCCCAGTGACATTATCTTCGAACACACTTCACATGATATAATCTGTAGCATCCCAAGGTCAGATGCAAGGTCAATGATGAGTGATCAACACATAGAACATAATCTTCTCGAAGTGTGGGCAATGCATTTGAACTAGATCATAAAAAGACCCAAGCATAACAAGTCTAGGAGAATTATGTTCTCTTCAAATGTCTTTGTAAGTTTCATTACATTAATCCGATACACTCAATATATTTCCAGCACAACAACAATCGAATTCCTTTTTTTTTTTTTCCTTACACCAGGGTATTACAATGCCTTTGGCTGGAAGCTATGGTAAACCATTGGACGAAGAAGTGCAATATGAAAAATTTATAGACAAAATCAACTTGTAGCTTAAAATTTCTAGAATTAACGATGATTATTGCCGAGATACTGAACTTGTAATTAATCTTAACAATTACACTATGATTTCTTGCTATATAACTTGGTATTTTTGTACTTATTTGAGTTTTGTGCAAATTGTAGTTACTCCTCTACGTAGTACTTTCAGAATACTTCTACCTTGTTGTCCTAAATTCAATTGACATAAATGTAGAAATAATTGACAACAGGCTACTCCCAAAGGGGATAACAACAACAAACAAGTACCTAGGCGTCACAATGTTCTTCGTAAGTCATTATGCATAGTAAACAATTATATACAATCATCTTTAACAAAAAAACTAACATACGTACATCCTTGTGATTGACAAAAAAAGGCCAAAGAGGGTGAAGACACTTTTACAGCTCTGCCCCCATCCAATCGAATATTGATTGGACACCTGAGGTATCAAATTCTTTTATTATTTGAATATTGAATATGAATCAATTCTTTTTACCTTTTTTTAAAGGTTATATACTCCAATAGCAACTCAAACTAATCTATCCGATAGACATGCAAGCTTCTTCGTCTTCATCATCTAATTTAATTGATTCACCGGATCTTCCATACCATGAAACAATATTTGTCAAGGCATGAGGGGTCATTCATCAACTACAAAATTGTTATGAGATACAAAGCAGAGGTGAGAGCGATGACTTGGCAAACCAGAGACAACTTTATAGACTATGGCATCTATTGCATAAACATGGAGATGTATAAGGGAGAAGGGAGTTCAACTTGGGTCCATTGCTGGGCAAATAAAAAAAAACCCAAGTATCCTATCAAGACTTAGAGTAAAATATATGTATACAATCATCATGTCTATAATGAATGATCAAAGGGAGAATGTACAAAATGCAACAACAAACTCCTACAAGAACCAACATCCCTGAAATATTTGTAGTTGTATGATACAATATTTGAAATGAAATACAAATACATTTTCAATCTTTTTACTAATTATGTTTTAAATCTCTATATATTTAGTTATAAAACTAGGCACTGTCAGTTATATAACTAGGCATTCTTAATTTTACCATGAAATACTATAAGGATGATCATTAATTTACACAAGTTAAAAGAATAAACCATGAAACTAGGCACTTTTAGTTCTAACGCTAAGAAGTCTACTTCATAAAACTAGGCACTCTGACTTATAAAACTAGGTACTGTCAGTTAAAAATTAGGCACTTCTAATTATAAAACTAGCCACTGTCAGTTCAAAAACTATGCACTTCTAAGTCCTAATTGTAAAACAATGCATTCCAAGCTTTAAAACAAGGCATTCCAAATGCTAACACTGCGCATCCATATCTTTAAAATTAGGCACTTCTGATTTAAAACTAGGCATTTTCAGTTTAAATACATTTTTCAATCTTTGTACTACATTATGTTTTAAATCTTCTATCATGCAATACCAACTTTATCATGAATTTGTTAAAACAATCAAACTTGAAAATCAAGAATGATGAATGTAAAGTTACTTAATAAAGTAAGCACTCTTACTTGTAAAAAAGTTAGCACTATCAGTTATAAAACTAGACACTTTCTGTTACATAACTAGGAATTCCTAGTGTTAAAATTAGGCATCCCTAGTTTTATTATGAAATACTATCAAGATTATCATGAAGTTACACATATTAAACCATGAAGTAGGCACTTTTAGTTCTAACACTAACAAGTCCACTTCATAAAACTAGGCATTCTGACTTATAAAACTAGGCACTGTCACCTCTAAAGCTAGGCTCTTCTAATTCTAAAACCGTCATTTCTAACTGTAAAACAAGGCATTCTTAACTCTAAAACAAGGCATTTCAAACGCTAAAACTAGACCTCCATATCTTTAAAACTAGGCATTGTCATTTCAAAAATTAGGCACTATCATTTATAAAAGACAGCACGTATAACTATAAAAGTAGGTATATATATTTACATAAACATTTGTCATACAAATAACATCAAAACCCCACAAAAAAAAAAAAAAAAAGAATATAATTAAAGAATAAAGTAATGAAATTACGAATTCTACATGAAATTTATGAATTGCTGCAAATCATTTAAAGGTTCTACATTACCATAGTTTGATGTTCCTAAACTAATCTTACATTCACTCCCAAAAACTTCATTATTCATAGACAATTGGACAACTGTTTTAATTCTTGAAGCATGTGTCAAAACCCTCTTTCTCTTAGCCCTTGCTTGATTGCACTTTTTCTCGACAATGCTCTTCTTTCTTATATTGCGTTCTCCTTTTGCATGCCTTCCAACTAGATCTTTACTATTAGAAGAACCAACTTCATTCTCTAAATTATCAACATAATAAGGTCCAACTTCAGAAGCGCTCTTGTCCTTCATCATCCTAAACCCTTCTTCTACGTATTCCAGAGCATTTATGTTCAATTCACTGGCGAAAATCAAATTTGAAAACTTCCTTAATATTTCTCTCCTCCAAGCACTATAACCACCAATATTCTTCTTGCTAACTTTCCCTAGATCACCAACATTGCTACTGCCTAAACTTAAATCAATATCCTTTGTCCATCTCTTCAAAATATATTTATCTGGAATAGCCTGAACACAAAGAATATTGAAGATGCGAAAGTAATGAGAGAAAAGAATCCCGACTTCATTAAATATCTTACATGTGCATGAAATGTTTAACGTGCTCTCATTATCGACAACTGTATATCTAAAGTTAGTTATATCAGGACGCCAAACCTCATACACATGCTCGCCCTCATTGCATACCACAAGCCCTTGGCAGTACTCTGAAAGTTTCATAAATTGTTCTTCAAAAAGCCAGTATGCACCAATAGTATATACTTCATTAGCATGCTTCAACAATTTTGATTCAGTGACCATCTTCTCAGCATACCCTTCCTTACAACGAAAATCTTACATGTTTGCATTGCTCCTCAATTCAGAAACAACTTCATCAAAATATCTGATAAAAATCACACAATCTAGTTGTTTCTGAAAGCCTCTTGGAAATAGCATAGTTAGTTACCTCACTCCTTTGAGATGAAAGAACACCCCAGAAAAGAAATCCTTACTAAAAGCCGAGCACCCCTTCTCCCTCAAATTATACAACCTATTTAACTAACTGTCATTGTGACAACCAAACTTATCCATCAAACTATAGAATAAAAAATAACAACATATAATTTCATATAAGAAAATGAATGCACATACACTTGTGTAAAACTAGGAACTGTCATATATAAAACTAGGCACTGTAATGTGTAAAACTAAGTACTGTTATATATAAAAGTAGGCATCGTCAGTTATACAAACTATACGCTCTTAATTATAAAAGTATGCACACATATTTGAGCAAAAAGAATGAAGAATAAGAAAATACATGTAAAACAAGTATGTTTGTTTAAGAATGCCTATTTTTAAAGCTAAGAATGCCAAGTTTTGAAACTGATAATGTCTAATTCTAAAACTAGGCATTTCTAGATTTAAAAACTTTGGGAATGCCTATTATTAAAGTTAAGAATGCCAAGTTTTAGAACTAGGAATGCCTAGTTTTAAAGCTAGGAATGCCTAGTTTTAAAACTCAGAATGACTTGTTTCGAAAATAGGCATTGTTTTGAAAATAGGCATTTCTAGTAATAAAACTGGGAATGCCTAGTTTTAAAGCTAAGAATGTCAAGTTTTAGAACTAGGTTTGCCTAGTTGTAAAGCTAGAAATGCCTAATTTTAAAACTCTGAATGCCTAGTTCTAAAAATAGGCATTTCTAGTTTTAAACCTAAGAATGCCAAGTTTGAAAACTAGGAATGCCTAGTTTTTAAGCTACGAATAACTAGCTTTATAATTGAGAATGCCTACGTTTAACACCATGAATGCCTAATAGTGACAACCCTTATAAGAATATGTACTGACACATATAAAAGTAGACACTGACACACAAAAGTCGACACTTTTATGTGTAAAACTAAGCACTACTCCATACTGAAACATGAATTACCTCTTCTAATGAAATTCAAATTCAGAAACCGTATCCATCTCCTTCAATACATGATTAAATAACTTAAGAAAGTCTTGTTTGGACTTTAACCTAATAATATGCTTCTTTGCATACTTGGGAAAACTACACCAATAGCAGCAGTCATAGAAGCAGACTAGTTAGTCATAAACCGTATCCATCTCCTTCAATACATGATTAAATAACTTAAGAAAGTCTTGTTTGGAATTTAACCTAATAATATGCTTCTTTGCATACTTGGGAAAACTATACCAATAGCAGCAGTCATAGTAGCGGACTGGTCAGTCATGAATGTAATAGGATGCTTTTTTCCCATATACTTTAAGAAAGTATTGAACAACTATATGAACAATGTTGTTTTCTCATTCTTCAAGAATTAACAACCAAACATAACGTTCCTACAGTGATTATTCTATTAGTATATGCCCTAAGACCAATTGACTCACATTTATGATTTATGAAGCATGTATTTTTTAATTGTATTTTATGCTCTTGGTCATCAAATATGTGACTTGATAGTAAAACCCTTATAGCTAATAAAATACTATTCTTATTTGTCCCTAGTTTATTACATCTTGTAAACTAGTGTGAAGTTGATTGATGGTCAAGTTTTACTGATCATGAATATGAGATATAAAATCAATTCATAAATACATATTGAGAATATTGTATTGAAATGACCCAAAGTGAAGAAGACATATTGCATGGGTTTAAGTTATAAGTATTTCTTCTCAGTTTTATATTTGGTGTCCTTCGACCTAATGTTTCTTGCATGGGGAGAAAAATATGTTTTGACATAGTCAAACATCACTTCTAATTAGGTGATCATTATGATTATTGGTTGGCTTATTTTCTCGTCATGGCTTGAATATTGGAGATAGTGAAAGGGATTTGTCCTTCTCTTTTTAGAGAGAGATATCCATGGGCCCCTTGATAAGGAAGACTGGAAAATATGCATGGCCATGCTCAAATAAGTATTAGTAAGGTGTTATTAATATTATTTGTTGGAACAGTCTGCCTGGTGATCAAGTAAATGGTTAATTAAGTTTTATAAGGATGACTTGATCCATGCCTTATACTTAATTAGGATATCATGTGACAAAAGGACTAAATATTAAATCTGATGCTAGGTTATTATTACATTTACTTAACTTGGGTAAGCATAATGTCTTGCTAGAGGCCGCTTATGTTTTGTGAATAAATGTCTAGGACATTTTTCATTCACTACCAACGTTAAGTAAACCTACAGGGTCACACGCATAGACGATCTTGTGAGCATAATGTCCACGTTCAATGAATCTAGATTGTGTCCAGATTCGTTGAACGTATACAAAAGGGGAATCAGATTCCATATTATATTTTTACAGTAGGTTAATAAGTAATTAATTTTATTTAATCGAATAAATAAAATTAATTACTTAATATTACTCATCCAACCTTGGATGATTATAGGAATAGACAGACGAGATTAAACTGTCATTAGATAACAGTTAAGGTTTTGATATTGATAGCTATAAAAGGTTATGTTAACCTTTTCTTAGTGGCCGTCCTGTATCTGATTAAAGAAAAACAAAACCCTAAACCCTAGAACGGCGATATAGTATCTAGCCTCCTCTCTCCGAAATACAACCGATTACCAGATAGTCAAGATCAGTTCTGAACAGTTTTCAAAACACAGAAGGGGCTAGCATCCCGATCGCTTGCAGATGAGTTCGTCGCGTGGATACCAGTAGAGGGCGAAGCGTACAAAGTAGCGCCTCCACAACGAACAATTAAAACATTGAGGTAATTTCTATCCAATCGGTTTTTCTAGTATGTGCAGATCCTGTTGGTGGATTTCCGTAGTTTTATTTTACTTTGTTTTTGCCTACGGATTCCAACATATTCATCCATACAAATGGGCTGCAAATCATCTCACATTTGTTCGTACTATATGTAGTATCATACATCAACAAATCACTAAAAAGATCATATTCGCGCCTCATCCAACCATCCCTTCGAAAGAAATAAAAAAAAGAGAGATTATCCCTTCCAATTCGGGGCACAAACATAGAGCCTTAGTTCCTGGTTTCTGCTTCCCTCGCGGGACAACCAGAATTGGGCTAGACAGGGGGAAGTCAGTAAAGGAAGTTTTCCCGGGCTTTATTTGGTCTTCAGCTGGCCGACGATTGGCTTTAGTGTGTTTTCCTTTCTTATTTGGAAACCTAGTTTGAAAGGAACCTCCCACAAGTGCGTCTCATTTGAATAGAAAGGCGTTTCTTCGTGGTCGTAACAATCACTTCAAGAATCACTGTCAACCTCAAAATCAAAGTAGTCTTTCTCTATCTAAATATTTGTATAAGTGAATTCGTGTCCCCCTAATCCAAATTCTTCGATAGTAGAATATTATACGCATCCCTTGACGTAAAGACAACAAATGGCGAACCTCTAACCTGCTTCTTCAAAACCCCTAATCTAACAGCAATAGACACCATTATCCTTCAACTCTTGAAGATAACTAGCATTATTCTTTGTAACTCGTCTCCCAGAACGCATAAAGTGCCTCTGATTCACATCACAAAAACCATGATTATGACTCACATCATGTCTACTAACTGTCTAACCACTCTCGTCATTCAACCGAAATTCAATCATCGCCTTGCAACCCTACAGAATCAACTTTAATATATGCCTTTTCCCCCTTCCCTTTATCATACTTCATCCCTTGTTTGTAGCAATGAAACTACTTCAAGTACTTCGTCTTACATCCTGCCTTGAACTTTTGATTTTCCCTTGCGAACACTAAACTCCAACCTGAATATATGATCATTGTACAATTTGAATGCATCTTCTTCGTATGAAATAACACTTCCAATAAATGAATCTTTAATTGATATTTCAACAACATCTGCATTTAAAAGGAGGCGCTGTTAGTTTTAAAACTAGGCACTTCTAGCTATAAAACTTGGCATTATTAATATTAAAAGTAGGTACTGTTAGTTTTAAAACTTAGCATTGTTAGTGTTAAAAGTAGGTACTATTAGATTTAAAAGTAGGCACTTCTATTGATAAAACTAGGCACTTCTAGTTATAAAACTTGGCATTATTAATGTTAAAAAGTAGGCACTGTTAGTTTTAAAAATTGGCATTGTTAGTGTTAAAAATAGGCACCGTTAGATTTAAAAGTAGGCACTTCTATTTACAAAACTAGACCATATAAAACTTGGCATTGTTAATGCTAAACGTAGGCACTGTTAGTTTTAAAATTTGGCATTGTTAATGTCAAAAGTAGACAATGTTAGTTTTAAAAGTAGACACTTCAATTTACAAAACTAGGCACTTATAGCTATAAAATTTGGCATTGTTAATGTAAAAAACTAGGCACAAAAAATATGTAAATACATGAAACATAAACAAGTAGGCATTGTCAGCAATAAAAGTAAGCACTTTCACCTATGAAAGTAGGCACTCTCATTTATAAAAAGTATTGCACTACTAAATAAATATGTTCAAAACACAACAAAAAACATCTAAAAGAATCAACAACTAAGAAAATATAAAGTTTTCAATAGTAATAAACATATGAACTGTTAGTTCAAAACTAGGTACTGTCACTTATGAAAATAGTCGTCTTACTTATGAAAGTAGGCACTCCCACTTATATAGTATGCACTAATAAATAAATAAGCTCAAACCAAACAAACAAAAAATAATTACATAAAATCTGACAAAAAGCATCTAAGAAAAGAAACAAATGAGAAAATATAAAGTTTTTAATAGTAATAAACATAGGCACTCACAGTTCAAAAACTAGGCACTCTAATATATAAAAGTCGGCACTGTTAACTACACATGCTCAACTACATAATAAACTATAATGAAACCATTACCAGTTTTATTATAATTAAAAATAATGACGAAAACACAAAAATTTAAAAATAAAACAAACTAATACCTCATCCAAATACACAAACAAAAATAAAAACTTTGAATTTTCACTGTTCATAATCATAGGAATTGCTAGTTGAAAAACCAGGTACTGTTAGTTGAAGAACTTGACATTGTTAGTTGAGAAAGTCAGCACACATACATTTAGACACTTACAAACACTGTACAACAAAAAAAAATTGAAAATCAACAATGTCTTACCTGTAACTTCTTCTTCCAAGCATTCTAGAATCATAGAATCATCATCAATGCACGAAGAATGATTGATGACATCACAATTGAACTCCTCAACATCAACAAACAACATAGTATTAGTTTATTTACAATTCTCTATTGATTTCACAATGGTGCAGACGTTAATCAATGATAAGTTGAATGCAAAAAAGCAGAAAATCACAAAATAATTAGTGAATTGATGAAGACAATCATGAGAGGAGAAGAAATCGTACAAAGCATGGAAGAAAAGATCTTATTTTCTTGAAATATTTGTTTAAATTGATCTGATCAGACGCGTGAGTTTGAAACTACTATAATGAAGTATATACCACAAAACGACGTCGTTTTAATAAGTGATTACATCATGCAAGATGTAACTGAGTGCATGGAATAATGGCCATTAAACTCTTAATTAATTGAGAAAATATCACAAATCTTGATATGCGATAAGTAATATTTAAAAAAAAGAAAAATATCGAATCAGTGAAGACATGCTAGAATTTTAATTTGGAAATCTATAGAAATCTCCTCATCTGTGCCTGTTTCAAATTGAATCAATTTAAGATTCTGCCTTCATATCTTCACAACCTTGGAGCTTTTTTTTCAGTCAATAATAGATGAGAAGAAGAAGAAGAAAAAGGACTATTTTTTTCCAGTCTCTTCTCCGATTGGCGTATTCCCCTCCCCCCCTCCCCCATTTTTTTCGATTACTGTATTTCCACATTTAAACCAGACTCAACTTGAAAATCATTCAATCAGATTTCAACTGTTTTTAATCAAATATGCCCCTCTACATCTTCAGTTTGAATATGGAGCTTTTTTCTTAAAGATAGAATTTTCATAATGAGGAGAATTGAGGGTATTGTTTTACTTACAAGGATTAAACTAAAATTCAGTGAATTCGAAGAATTTGGATTTTAGGAACAACAGTGGATTTCCTCTGTGCCGAAGCAGTGGATTTGTCTAATTAGCAGAATTTTAAGCACATTTGTCTAATTGAGTTTTAAGGAGATCCAATTTAGGATATGCGATATTGTTTCAGATATCACAAATGCCAAATGCGATATACCCAAAGTAGGAAATGAAGAAAAAAAACATGCCCTTTTTAGTGCCATTTGTTAAAAACAAAACTCAATGAGGGAAAAACCCAAATAGATAGAGAGAAAGCTAAATATATGGTGGATAAAAAACGTTAGTTGTCATGTTTTCTGTATGGTGGATAAAAAACGTAACTTGTCATGTTTTGGTTTTCAGAGTCAAGAAATGACTTATGTGTTTGACGAGATTATAATTAAGAAAACCCTAACCCCTAAACGAGAGGTTGAAACTTTTCAAATCTTTTAAGGGAAACTTTGTTGAGATTATAAACCCTAAATCCTAAACCTTAAACCCTAAACCCTAAAACCTAAACCCTAAGACCTAAGGGAAATTTTGTTAAAATTATAAACCATAAACCCTAAAACCCTACAACCTAAAATCGAAACCCTAAACCCTTGTTTATAAATATTATAAATAATTATAAGTTATATCTCCTTGTTAAAACTATAAGATTATACAAGAATTTTAAGTACATCTAAAATTTACACTTTATACTTATTTCATAAAAGTTATGGAAGTAACAATTCTTTCTCCTAATCATTCTTAGAAGCTATTTTGAAAATATACTAGATCGTAGTTGGATCAATAGAGAAAGAGGGCTCGAGATTAAAGGTCTTACAAGTCAATTCATCAATGGGGTAGATTGTTTTATTCGTCAGTGTATTAAATTCAGTAATGGACGTGAAAATACATTGAAATGTCCATGTTCAATGTGTAAAAACAAGAAGATTATACATTCCAAGATTGTAAAAGAACATATTTTACGGTGGGAATTTGTGCCTTATTATCATAATTGAACAGCTCATAGTGAAAACCTCTGGCCACATGATGAGGAATGTATTGTTCCGGAACATGCTGCTTCACTCCAGTATGATATTGCAGTAGAAAGTTCAAAGTCATTACTGACTGCAAAAAACTCGTTTATTGTGAGATGATATTTGATGCAGCTAGTCTGAATATTTTACCACAAGATGAACCACCTGATCCTGAGGCGAAAAATTATTTTAACATGTTAAAAGCGGCGGAGACACTGTTAGTTAATGGGGGTGACAAGCATTCAGTGTTATGATACTGAGTTGTTGTACATTAAGTCCGAGAACTAATGGACTCAAAAGTGGTACGATGATGTTTGTGCATTTATAAAGAAGCATTTTCTGCGGACAACTATATGGTCGAAGATTGGTACGTGACGCATAAATTGATTTTTGGCTTAGGATTGCCTGTGCAAAGGATTGATGTTTGTTCCAATGGTTGCATGCTTTATTGGAAGGAGGACTTTGATAGAACATAATGTAAATTTTGTGGTAGCCATCTGTGCAAGATATGTAGGAAAAACAGAGGAAACTAGAGCTGAAGAGACTGATGAAAATGATGTTTTACTTTCCATTAACTCCTAGATACCAAATATTATATGCATAAAAAAGAACTGCCGAGTACATGAGATGGTATGCAAAAAGCTCACATGAGCCTGATTTGACGAGTCATCTTAGAGATGGTGAAGTGTGGAAGAAATTTGATAGGATTTACTCTGACTTTTCGGTAGAATCGAGGAACGTGAGGCTTGGCTTGTGTACGGATGGGTTTTCACCATTTGGAATGATAGGAAAGACATTCTCCTCGTGGCCAATAATGGTAACACCGTATAACTTGCCACCTTAGATGTGTATGAAAAAGGAGGTAACGTTCTTGACAGTTCTCATCCCGAGTTCGAAAAATCCAAAAAGCACCTTGGATATTTATTTACCATTGATAGAATAGTTAAATTAGTTGTGGCATGTTAGGACCTTTTCTTTTGACATTTCAAGAAACAGAATTTCCAAATGCGGTATGTTGAACAGTTGGAGTACAGCAGCAGCGTTGGCTTGTCTATACTGTATGGAACAGACACAGTCCTTTTGATTGCAAAATGGTGGAAAATAATCTTGGTTCAATTGCCATAAATGTTTCTTGGCACCGAATCATCAATTCAGATGAGATTCGAGGTCTTTCAGAAAAGGTAAAAGTGAGGACTCCTCGTCGCCTCCACCACGACTATCGAGAGAGTTCATATGGTGCTTGATTGGGTTAAAGAGTTACAATAGCCAGACGTATATGCATCTAACTTGGTGTAATGTGTTGATTATAATGAAATGAAGATGACTACCATGAAAAGCTATTATTGTCATGTGTTTATGGATGATTGATACCCATAGCCTTTAGGGAGCTCTTTTCGGCGAAGGTGTGGAGTTGCTTGGATGAGTTGAGTCTATTCTACCAAGAGTTGTACGTGCAGAAGATAAGTGCGTCACATACGCGTGAATTAGAGGAAAGCATTCTATTTTGATGTGTGAATTAGAATACATCTTCCCTCCGGGTTTTTTTGATGTAATGGAACATTTGATGATTCATTTGCTGTACAGGCTAGGGTATGCAGTCCTATCCAATAGAAACGGATGTACCCATTTGAGAGGTAAGCTACGTAATCGATCATTTATAATTCAGTCAAAACTTGGATTCAATTAAATTATATAACTCATTTATTTATACTTTGATTTAAAATTAGTTAGGTACTTGCACCAGATAAAGAAGATAATAAAAAATAAGGCAAGAGGTTAGGGATCCATTTGCAATGCTTACTTAATTGAGGAGACTGTGATATTCTTCAGTTACTACTTTGAGGAAAGCGGTCCCACACTCTATAAAAGAGATAGAAAAAATGATGATATCAAGGATCCTCTTCATGTGGGTTGGGTTCTATCAATATGCAATCAACAAGGAATAAAGTTAGGTCAAATTAGAAAAAGATACTTGGAGAGCCGAGAAATGAATGCAATACATAAGTATATCCTCTTTAATTGCGAGGAAGTATAACCTGACCTTCAGTAAGTAAACTAATGTTCTTTACTTAATACACTTTTTATAATATACATATATATATTTAATAAGCTTTATATTTAATAAAATGAAGGAAATACAAATTGGCGAAATATAAATCCGAATATAACGGCTTATAAAATTCAATAGAAAATAAGCGAGGGATTCACAAAGTGGTGTGAAATGAAGTAAGTTAGTCCTATGAAATTATTCAAATCTAAATTGCATTGTAAGTTAACAAATCTAATGAACAAACATGTTTCGGTATATACAGATGCATGATCCTACTAAACGGTGTAGTAAACTCATGAGGAATCTATCATAGGGCCCTAATATTAAAGTGAAAACATACACTGGTTACATTGTTAATAGGTTTCGATTTCATACAAGAGATAGGGGTATAGAGGGAGAAACTTGTAATGACGGTGTTTGTGTGAAACCGAATTATTACAGTGTTTTAGAAGAAATAATTGAGGTCGAGATGGTTGGAACACCAATCCAAAGAGTTGTATTGTTTTACTATGACTGGTTTGATTCTTCGGATCGAGGAATGAAGATTTATCCTTAATATAAAATTATTGATTTGCACAAAGACCGGAGATACGGAGGATACGATCCTTTTGTATTAGCTCATCAAGTAGAGCAAGTTTTATTTCTTTCATACCCTGGCTCTAAAAGACCGATGACAGATTAGATTAGTGTAATAAAATCTCAAATGCAATAAATGGATGTTTCAGTCCAAGATGATGCTTTAGAAGAGAACATGGAATTTACGAGGGTTCGACAATAGATGTGCTGATTGAAGATGTTTGACCGCTCGTCTATGATTCTCGTTCGTCGGAAGAGTTAGCTAATGACGTAGAAACATATTTCAAGGAATTAAAATAATGAAGCTAAAATTGAATGGGATTCTGATGCAGATTCCGAGAATTGTACTGACAATGATACCGATGATGCTTCCATCGGTGAAAACGATGAGGATTCTGATACCTAGAACATTGTATGCTTAATGTTTAGACTTAATGTTAACATTATAACACTTATATATGTTTATTATGCTTATATGTTTATAATACTTTTAACTAATTCATCAACATTCCTCGTATTGCAGGTACGATGGATCGAGAATGGAAGGGAGTGTTAGGTGATGATACTAGCCCGTCGACAGGTACACTGTCAGTTGAGACACCGGCTCCACCAATGACGCAGGCCCTACAAGCACTTGTTAACACAGGAAGTCTTGTTCTTCTGCCGTCCACCAATCAGCTAACTCCATCTCCGACACCACCAATGACGTAGTACCTATTGACACCCTAGTATTGCAGGTCCTCTTCCTCAGTCGATCACCTGTCAGTTGACTTCATTACCAGCTCCACAAATGATGCAGGACCCACCCACTACCTCACAGCTGTTTGCTTTATAGTCGACACAATCGATTCTAGATATTGGTCCTTCGGCTTGGAGGCCTCTTCTCAGAGATTCTCGGGAGTTATTATATTTGCATGTAAACTAGTAAGTATTCATATATATATATATATATATAATATTTATATTCTAATATAAATATGTACTAATAAAATTTGTGTAACAGACTACACCCCTCTTCGAGAGCTGCCACACACATCACAGTTGTCTTCCAGGAGCGGTTCAACAGGCCTTACCACTCTTGGTTTGAGATCTCGTAGCCGATCTGAGATATGTGATGGGGAGAGTTTCAGGTAAATATAATAAAAAAATAATAAGAACCTTGTTATTAAAACAAATATTTTTAGCCCTAAAATAAATGAATAATAAATGAATATTCAATTTTATATGAAATATAATAAAAGCCTTCTTATTCTTTGAAATTCGAAGTAATTGAACCACTGAACTACCTTAATCAAGGCTGAGCATTCTCATAAGCTGATAGACTATTTTCTTTTTTTGGTTTAGGGTTGGAACCGACATTTAAGTTCATTTTAAAACGTCTATGACATACTTTATATATAATTATGTCTTTCTAACGTTATATATTCTATTCTAATCTTTTCAATTTTCAGAAATGAAGTGTATGAGATCCGACCTACTCCATGACCATGATGAAGATGGCATGGGAGTGTAAGGTGAAAGACCAACTAAGGGATTTGTTAGGCAAAGCTCAGGAAAAGAACAAGAGGCAATCGTAAATTGATGAGAGCTACTGGGCCGAGATATGGAATCATTGAAATACCCCTACATATAAAGTTTAGTCCGAACGGAATAAGAGGAATCGGACTCAGGGACAGAGAGGACAGAGAGCCGGGAAGCACATGGGTGGTTCCATCTCATTCACAACGACGATTGTGAAATGGATAAAAAATTTATTTAATATTAAATTCCTCTTATTAATTAAACTAACTTAGAAAAAATGTTAATCCTTTGTTTGTGTGTTGCAACAAAAGGATTTGATTGATAGGTTCTCTTGGAGCAAGTACTTAGAGGAGCTCTACAAGCATTAGAAGGGGGTGAAGAAGGAGGAGTACGTAGATTTCCGCTTGGCACAGTTTTGGGTAAATTTAGTATCGATTACAACTTAACTTTATATAATGTTTAATAACTTATAACCTTTAAGTTTATATAATGTTTTATAACAAAAAGTCAAATTCAATTAATATTTTATATTGCAGGAGAAATTTCACGAGTTCCGGAAGAAGGCCGAGGAGGATGCTGAGGCGTCGGATACTGCTATGCCCCATAATCTCTAGCTGATGACCATTGTAGCTGGTGGGTGAGCCACATCTGTTTGTATGGAGTTGGTTTGGAGAAGGCTCACTTCATAGCTGAGAGCAGCTGAGTTGCAGCTAGATTGGTGCCTTGTTGTTTGGATCACGAGCAACAGCTTATGCGAAGGGTTGAGGATGTTGTTTCGAGAGTATTTAGTACTCTTTATGGGCACATGCGGTGGCTATTCAAGCATAATCAACTGACGTACATTCCATTCCTATCGATGATGCTACTCATCTGAGCTGTAATGAATGCTGATACTTCCACATTTACGTCGACAGTAGATAATGGGGATCTCCGAAGTGCTGACACGAGATTCTAGTACTCCTCCCCCCTCTATTCATGCTCCCAGACCCACCTCTCCTTTACCCCACCCCATAGATGGTGCTCTCCCATCCTTTAAAGATGCTACACAGGCTACACTTTGATTGTTTATGTTTTTTCACGTTTGATGGATGTTTATATTTTTTATATTTGATGGATATTTACGTGTTTAAAATTTCATGGATGTTTTCATTGGTTTATGGATTATATGTTTAGTTTAGGGATTTTTTAAGCTTTCATGAATGTTTTACACATGGTGTCTATTGGGGTTTCTGTATTTCAAGGAGTTTCGACCCTATTTTCAAATAAAAAAAAAAAAAAAAAATTTACTGCCGACGGAAGTACAAAAAATGTTTTTAAATTTATTTTGTAAAAAAAATTTGTTAGTGACCACAGTGTCGTTGGTAATAGTCGTCGGTACATGTTACGGTCGTTGGTGTCTCCGTCGGTCAAGTCGATAGTGCTCTTGTACTTGGTGTCCATAAATAGGACCTTATGAAATACATTAATGAGATAATCAGTTCCGAATTTCTGAGTCTTCTCTCTGTCTCTCTTCTTCTCTCAATTATTGATTCGAACCTTGGCTCTTGGTACCAACTCTGCAGCCCCAGAACCAACTGAGCTACGCCCATGCGGGCTATAACAAGTACTTAACTAATTTATAAGAATGTGTACAAAATTAATAGTATTTTATTTAATAAAATATATTTTTATGTATTATTTTATACTTTACTTAAAATTATTATGATATTTCTTGTTATAAGAAATCACTACAAATTCTAATAGGTTAAAATTTTTATTAAAGATATTCAAAATTTATTACAAACTTCAAGATAAATATTTGAGGTTTTGGTAAAATTTCACATTATATATTATAACTGAATAATTTCTTTTTTTTTTATTTATTTATATTTTGAATCACTGCAGTATTTTTTCTTATATAATCAAGTTTTAGTTAAATTATTTTATTTTCAAAGAATATAGACTAAAAAAATATATTTCAAACTTTATAAAAATATTTTATAATAAACTATAATTATAAATTAACGTACGGACTAAACTAATTTTACATAAAAATTTAAGAATTATTTTATAATAAATTATAACTTACTAGATTGATACTTTAATTATTATTTTTATTTTGATACTTTAATTATTATATTTATTTTGACCATTGACTAATGATTTGGAAAGTCTTTATAGCTTTAAGGCCTAAAAGAAAGGGGCATATTTTGCTATAAACTCAAACTTATTTACGCATTCTTAAAGTAGTAATGAGAAAAATTTCAAACTCATACTCCAAATCCAAATAGGTTTAGTAAATTCTAATTCTATTCTACTTCGAACTCCCTCTTATTTATTTATTATATATACACCATCATATTGCTATTTTAATTCACACAGACTTTGCTAATACCTATTGAAATCTCTCATCACCAAGCCAACGTCATCCTCTCATCAGCCAAGATGGACGATATTGCAAGCTACGATCAATCTAAAACTCAATCTGAAACTCCTTCCCTCTGCGCACGAGGTTGCGGCTTTTTTGGTTCGCCGGCGACTAATAATCTCTGTTCGAAGTGCTACAGAGATTATTTGAAGGAAGCCACTTCCTCCGTCGTAGCATCGTCGTCGAATTGCGATCGAGATGCCAGTATTTTAAATCCTTCGCCTTGCCTCAGCAACGGTAGTTCTGCAGTGGATCAGGTGCCGGAGAACGATAATAATGTGCCTAATTCAAATAGGAAAAACAGATGCCTGTGCTGTAACAAGAAGATCGGAATTCTAGGGTTTTCGTGCCGATGCGGAGGATCCTTCTGCGGCGTTCATCGGTACCCGGAGGAACACAGATGCGAAATCGATTACAGAAGCGTCGTACGCGTGGCTATTGCCAATCAGAATCCGTTGGTTAAGGCTGATAAGATGAAGAGCCGTATATGACGACAGAAATCTCGATTGAAAAAATCAAAAATTTTTTTTGGTAATTAAATGTCAGAAATTCATATGTAGAAGAATTTTATCTGTTATTAGATAGGTTAATTGAATTAACGTCTATAATTTTTCCTTCCTTTGGTTCACTCCGTGGGAATTAATTTTTCCTGGTTTCAATTAATTTCATTGATTACTACAAGTCACGGTATTGGTTTATTTTTTCTCCTTTTCTTTTTTTTCTTTTTAAATGAATGTTCAGATTGAATTCAATTCAAATTTTCACTATGATTGTATTAGAACTAAGACAAACTTAATTTAGAGAGAAAGTAGTTTTTTTTTTTTTTACCCATCACAAAATTGTGCATTTTTAAAACTATCCAACTCCATATATGAAAAAGAACCCTATCCAACTCCACCCTATAACACATAACACAATTAAGTACAACTTAAATTTGCATTACTCAAGTCCTTTGAAATATGAGTCTTCAGTATAGTTGATAGTTTTATCATAGCAAATAGCAAAAATTTGACGGATAAAAGTAACTATTTTTCTTAATTAAAATGAAGAAAGTTAAAATGTTGGGTCCTTGATTTTCTTTTAATGTGTTTTCTCTCATAAATAATTTTTTTTTTTTTTTATGAAATAAAAAAGAGAAATTCGTACAAAATGTAATTGAACTATGTTGAATTGTATACCCACGATTTTCATATATCATAAAATAAATCTCTCGCATTTCAAAAAATAACGAATATTTGAATTAGAGGCAAAAGAAGCATTTCTTATGATACACGAAAATAGGTATAATAACTCGTATAAATGCTTTTGATAGATTTTCTTTGCTTGGAATGTATTCTGAAGAAAGAGAGCATTATATGCAATAATATATAAAATCTGAAAATTCAAGGACAGGAAATTACAATAAGTAGGTAACAATTAATTAATTATCTTAGAGATGGTTAGAAGTCTCTTATATGCAAATGAGAAAGAGCAAAATTTGCCCATTATTATACAAATTATTTACAGCAAACAGAAAAAAAAGAAAAAAGTTTGGAGTCTTATGAATATACATTAGTTCTACGTTGGGGAAGGTTATATAGAGTAGTTATTGTATCTCATTCATATTTCTCAGCACCATTTCTTAGGGAAAGAATAGAGGGTCATGAATGGTTGATGATGCCCACATAGCCACTTTGATTTCACCACTTGAGCTTCGCTGGGAAATACTGCAACCATATACAAATAATTTTAAAGAAAGAGGCCAACAAAAATTACACGTTTAAAGACAAGTTATAAGATATTAAGAGAATTATAATATTTATAATAGGAAAAATTTAATTATTTAATATACATCAAAGAGAGTATTGAAAGATGTACTAAAAGTTGAATTAACTAAAAGGAAAAATTTGTTACCTTTTCAATGAGGGAGAGGTAGTAAGGCTTCACTTTTTCCACATCAACCCTAACTTTGCTTTTGCTGTAGAGATCATACTTGCTGTTCAAATGCACCAAAAAAAAAAAAAAAATCAAAACATGAATTAATATTTTATTTTCTGATTAATTTTCACACTTAAAAATAAAAATTTCTATATTTTAAAATTAGGATGAGCTAATAATAATAATAATAAGTCTTACTTGAAGAGATGAACCCATTTAATCATTTCCTTATCTTCATCATTCAAAAGGTAAGTGTAGGCACCATTCTTGTGCATTGCTAAAATTTCAGCCACCAAAAACAAAGATATGATAATGTTTAATTACTATTAAGCTCAAAAAGCAAACATAGAAGAACAAATGGAAAATTGTATATAGAAACTTACGGTAAAAGGAATGAAATCTTATAATAAATAATGCAGCCGGAGGCAGAGTTGTCTTGTTTTCCTTCATCACCTGTCAAAAGGAAAAACCTCTATAATACCTCATCATCATGAATAAAGATACGTGGTTAAACATCTAGCCATCGAAACAGGTCTTTCCGTTTGCTTAGGATGAAAAGTGAAAAGTTTATTTAAGAAGGAAACGATCACCTCCAAATTTTTTATCAAATTAATTGTATATAGATTATTTTCTAGAAAAAAAAATTGCATATAGATTATAAGGCGGCTTATTACCAGGTACATGTATTCATCGTGTCCCCAAGACATGGCAACTTTATCAAGCCCACAATTCTCAGTATAGACTCCAAGCTTTGTGCTGTAAACTGGATGGTTCCAATCTGGGTTGTCCTTGAAATGCTACAAAACAGACCAACAAAGGTCAATCAAAAGGCATTACTTATGTTTTTAATTTTAATAAAATTAATGACAATAAACAGTTTCAAAAAGTAATATTAGCGTAGAAAAAGTTCAAGTGTAACAATTCAAAACGGCAAAATAAATCTCGAGTCTGTGTGTTCCTCTTCCTGTAATTGTAGGAAACTCAAAATCAAATTCTATTGAAATAGAGACAAGTAAATCTCGAGTTTGTGTACCCTGCCATCTATCAGGGGAACCGAATTATTAATAGAGATGAATCCAATGATAGTATAATTTACCTTATAGTGAACAATGGATGGGTCAAATGCACAACCAACTGGGAAAGTGTCACCTACAACACACCATTGTGGTTCACCTCCAAATTTGGGGTGCAGCAAAATCTTTCCCAAATCTGCACATCACCAAAAACAAAAGTCAAAAATTACCAAAGCAAATTGCATTTGATTAAAGCCTGGGATTGGTTAAGTACGGAATCAAAGGGGCCGAGAATTAACTAAAGGAAAGCTCCTTAAAGATCTTGTTCTGTTTATGGAAACTCTGGTTAAAAAAGAAAAAATAAAAATAAAAGAAATTAATTACCGTGGATGAGGGCAGTGAGATGCAACCAATCCTGATTAGGGTAATCCCTTCTGATGGCCTCAGCAGATTGAAGAAGATGTTCAATTTGAGGTTCATCAATATCAGGATCACTCTCATCTACAAATTCATTCAACAATTCACAACATTCCCATATACTCATTTCTGCTCTATTCAGCTTTCCAAACTTCTCTTTCTTCTCCTTCACCTGTCATCATCATCGTTATCATCATCATCAGTTTAATCAAAATAAAAAAAAAATAAACAGTAGTGATTGAGCTAACTCTCTTTGACTCAATGAGAGAGGAAGACCTTTGAACGGCACCATATTTGGTGCAATGTTGATCATCTAAATATTTCTCAAAAATAAATTTAAATAAAAAAAATTCAGAAAGATTCTTACAAATTCATAGGTCTGATTGATGTGGTTAGTCCTATAAAATTCTTCCACAGCTTTGTTTCTTTCTGTCTCTTTGTTATAATCCCTAAAATTATTTCCAAATGCATTGCTGTCTGGAACAACAAATCCTTCTTCCAACTTTGTCCTCTCATCATATTTCCTAATTGGTGCTGCCAAAAAATATCATTTTTTTCCATGCATCAATAATTAATTTTATGTATAAATATGAATGATGGTAAAAAAAACAAAAAGATTAAAATGAATAATTACAGAAAAAGTACATACATTCAGCAACAGTAGCCATCTCTATTTTTTGTATGGGGGGAGAGAATTGAGAGGTAGGATGATTTGAAAGAGAGTAATTTTCTGTTTTTTTTTTCTTCTTTTAACTAGAGAAAGTTTGGAAGATGAGTAAAACAGAATTTACCTCAAAAGAAGAAGTCTGAGTTAATTTATGGGTAAAAACTTAGCATGAAAATCGGATGTGAATTTGTCTAATATCCATCTAATTCACCGTTTTATCCATTCATGGAATAAGTTGTAATCATCTAAAACTTATCCCCACCCTACATCCCTTTTAGTTTTAGATAGAGGAACTTTTATGTGTTTTTGTTTGAATGGAATACAAACTTCGTTTTAGTTTCCACTCTGGAATGCTCTCCAAACATTCCTCCTTATGCCTTTACACTACGATTTTCTTTATATAAACTTTGTCTTTGATTAATTTGGTATAATCGGTAGAAGTTTTGAACTAACAATTCAATAATATTGGGGGAGTCCTTGTTAAGTTCCCTTTTTTTAATTATGAATATATACGGGCTATGATTAAACAAATTTTATTTTTGATATTTTTAGTTACATAGAGTGAATTATTTAATAGGAATATATGTATATATATAGGTTATATATTGGATCGGAGATCAAGTCAGTTAAGTTATTGATTTACTTATTAATTGGTTTAACGGATCAAATTAGTGGTTGAATTGACTAACATTATAAATATATAAAAATTATAATTATATATATTAATAATTTCATATACATACATATTCTATACCAATTATTAAAAAAATATAATTAACGAACATTAGAAACTTATTAACTCAAAAATACATAAAAAAATATAAGTTTTAATGAGAAACTTTAATAAAAAATTTAAAAAAATTTCAAAAAAATTAACCGGTTTAAATGATCAATCCGATTAGTTTAACCGGTGAATTCAAGATTTAATTTTTTATTAATTTTTTGAGAAAACCAAACCAATCTACAGTCCATTCTGAGTTTAACCGATCGAACCGATCCAATTTTCTCCTCATTGCTTTAATTTAAATTCAAAGTGAAAAGAGGTGTAAAAAAGGAGATAGCTTGTTTGAGCCTAATATTTCTCCACCCTGTTTAGATAGTAAAAATTTTCATTATACGGCCATGTCAAAGGTCTTGACAGCCCACTTTATTGGAGCTATTTATTTATTTTTTAACTATCCCATGTAAAGCTTTTGTTGTGGAAATGATGTATACATGATTCCTTTCTCCCACCACACCACCCCCCCCAAAAAAAAAAAAAAAATACAACGATTATTGTAATTATCTGTGCCCTCTGTTTAATGAGTAAACTCAATTTAAAAATTAAAATAATTTATCAAAAAAAAGAAAAAACTCAATTAAAAATTTAAGATGCAAGCGTGGAGCAATTGATTGTGACTTTGGACATATGCTTGATTCCAGACCCAATCCAAAATCTTTCAAAAGAAGCCCAAATGCTTCATAATTCGCTTCTATTTCAATCGAAGCTCAGCCTATCAAATCAAGACGGGCCTGGCCTCCATTTTTGAGCAAAAGTGGCTTCGTTTTATAACAATATTCATGGGCCCATAAAAGAAGGATTTTGCACACGTTTTTTTTTCTCTTTTTTCTTTTTTTTTTCCGCTAGATTTTTTTTCCGAGAGGAATAATTTAGGGATTAATTGAGCCCTATATTTTCTATATTCTGTCACTAAGAGGTGCTTTTGGAAAATAATATTGTAACCCTAACAACATCCTTATTTTTTTTGTCGAAAAGAAAACCTTATTTTTGACATGTAAAAATATTATAAAGTAACCTCATAAAAGTAATTATTTCAAAAAAAAGTATTTTAAGCTTAGCAAAAAAAAATTATTTTAAAAATATTCTGTATACGAATTCTCAATCAAAATTAAACATCTTATTCAATTTAACTAGATAGCCACATAGATTAAAAAAAAAAAAAAAATCCAAGAAATGAAGGAACATTTGGTGATGTACAACTTCGCTCATTAGTATATGGTCGATATAAAAATACTCAAACAGTTAACAAAAATGTATACTTTATATATATATCCAGTAAATTTGTCAATGAAATTCGTCTAAGTTAGTTGAAGGTTCTACTCTAATTAATACAAAATTTATCAAGGATAAATAAGTTTGTGTTAAATGCGCCTTCGATGCTAATAAGTAACATATATTTGAATACCTATTTAAACTCCTTTTAGTGGAATAAAACAAGGCTCAATATAGTAAAGTTAGGAATTTTTTTTCTTTAATTTTCCTCGGGAGAGATTACACTGCAGGAATAGTATGTCCTTACTCTATTTTCAAAATCGATTAAGTGTTATAAAATTTAAAAATTAAAAGAGATTATTGAATCTTAAAAAAACTTATATATTAAATTAGAGAATTAATCCATATGAAGGTGTGGTTACGGGCCAAACACTTAGTTAATTACCTGGTCTTGTAGTTGTCAAGGAAAGAGACCAAAGCTTCCACTTAGTCCGGTGTCGGAAGATCTCATGATCAATCCCATCTCTCCGCGGCTGCACCCAACAGCGGCGGCCGTTAAGCTCATAATCTTGTTTCCAAGAAACTTTGTTGGCTTCGAAATTATGAGGTCTGAATGAAAATGCCATACTCATGTACGCCGTTTACAAAGCCAGCTATAAAATGAGTAGTTAATTTTTCAAGGCAAGTACAGTACAAATATAATATAAGTGTATGACTGTGTGTATATAATATAGATCATAAGGAAGGATGGATGATGTAATTTTGATATTTTGGAGAAGGACAATATGAAACTAACCACAAATTTTATTTTGGGGGAGATGAGATCACAGATCGAGTAGGAAGTTTCTTCAGAATGAGCCAACAAACAATGAAAGAGTTGCAGATGGGAAGGACTCATCTCTGGACCAGCATGTAATAAATGGTGCTTTTTGTGGTACATATAAGGTACTAGTAGGTTTAAAACATGAGAAAGATGACTTTCACTTACCCAACCAGACAAATAAACAGATTCTCTTTGATTTGCTAAAATTCCGTTTCATATTTTTTTAGTTTTATGGTTTTTTTTTTCATTCTAAAAGAATAAAAAAGAAGGGTTAGTAAAAGTGACCGACACACCTCCCTCAATATCTTATATTCAGGCTTTTGTATTTATCAACGATTGCTATCCTGCCAAGAGCTTTCGTGTCTACAGATACTGATTCTGTCAAAATATGAAATACCACCAAAGAGTAAGGCTTGTTCTATATTACTTAAAAGAAGTATCTTTTGGCTTATTTTAAACTATAAGCTGTTTTTAAACTGCTTCTGATTATTAATACTATTAAAATTAAAAATGTTAAAATAATTATTTCAAAATAATTTTTCTAAAAGCACTTTTTTAAATAGCTTAAAATATAGAAGCAATGGAGAACATGCCCTAAATATAATTCCAAAATACAATAATACTAATCAAAATTCGAATTACCTTATCAAAGGCTATAGAAGTAATTTTGAGGATGGTATTAACTTTTTCCTTCTTGAATAAGAATGTAATCTATTAATATAAAACTGATCAGGGTCATTACAAAATAATCATCAAACTATTTCGCTACCATACTAAATGAGAAAAGTTGAGAGATTGAATAACAATGAAGAAACAATTACATAAACTATAACAAAACTAAAACTTAAGTAACGAACAAACCATAAAATATACTAATGAAGTATATAGTCACACAATAATCTTCATCGTGGAGTCTTCCTCACAATCTTTGAAGCAGATCGGCATTGAGTTATAGTATTCTTATAAAAGTTAAACAAAGTAATCTTTTTTTTTATACTCATATTTGTTACTTTGAAGTCATTATATTTTTTCTGATGCATTGAAATAACGTAAAATCCGAGAAACCTATAAAAGTATCACATGCATATAATTTGCCATATAGTTTATGAATTTTTCTTTAAGCTAAAATTATGTTATTCGACTCTATTGTTCATTTTGAACAATTTATTTCGAAGTCAAAAAGCAAATCAGTATAAGTTCCTTTATTAATTTAAAATTAGTGGCTATTGAGTATATGCATATGAGTTGGAATATTGGTGTCCCGAGCTGATTCCCCATTATTTAACTCTTATTATAACTCAACTAGCACATAAAGATGCTTCTACACTGACATTATATGTCTAGACATTTGAGTATCACATGCCCCCAGACTTTGTTTTACTTGATTTGCTGTGTTATGTTGATGTTCCATTTTTGCTCTGGTACTGTTCCATTTAAATATAGCATAAAATGTTCCATAAAAACTTAGAGGATGTCGCCCTCTCTTTCTTTTATTTATTTTCACTTCAATTTTAAAAAATAAAAAATTTAATAATCATAAAAGACAATTGACTAAAAATATAATAACACCAAATCCTTTCCTAAAAACATATATGAAATTATCCAACAAAAAATGTAAAGAAAAATTTCTAAAAGATTGCGATGTACTTGGAAGTTCAACATCACTAGAACTAGACACTCCTAAAATGGTCTTTATTATTTGAAAAATGGACAAGCTTTCCTATAACTTCACCTAATCCTTCTTTCATAAACAAATGAACTACTATTTTAGTTCTTATGGACAGACATCAAATCATTCTTCGTCCTTCTTTTTGCTTGATTGCTCCTTCTTCAACAAAACTCTTCTTTTTGACATTTCATTCTCCTTTTGCCAAACTTCCAATCGAATCTCTAATGTTAGAAGATGCCTCTTTATCTTTTGAATCATTCACATAAAAAGATCAACTTTAGGCACAATCTTATCTCTCATCATTTTGGTTCAAGCTACAACTTTAGCCACAAGCTTTCATTTACAAATTCCTGAGCATTTTGGTTAAGTTCACTAGGTGATATCAAATATAAAATGTCCTGATCATTTGCCTTCTTCAAACACTTGAAACCCTATGTCCTTCCTATTCATGTTGTGTGTATTGTCGCTAACGCCACCGCTATTGCTTAAAACAATAACTTTTTCTTAGAATTTTTGGGCTTGGGCCTAACTCACTCCAAAAGGTACCTTAAGAGAGAAGGACTACCCAAGTATTTATAAGGAGTAATTATTTCTCAAAGACTAGCCATGTGGGATTCTTAATACATCCCCTCCCCCTCACGCTCAGGACTGGACACTGGAGTGTGAAGGGGTTTTTTTTTTTTTTTGGCAGGACTGGACATCTGCGCGGGTGGCCTAACTCGGACAGCCCAACAAATGGCTTTGATACCATGTTAGAAATTTAGGGCGTAGAGAGGAATAATATTGAAAGCTTCAATTGATGTCTTTCTTATTTATTATGATATACTATTTATAGGTTACAAAATATTCTAATTTTAGTCAATATAGGATTCTAACCAACTATTAATAAGGAATACTGCTATAATAGTACTAATCTAAAATAATCTCCTATAGAATCTAAGATAATGTAGGAGAATCTCATATTAATGTGATATCTCTAACACCCTTCCTCATGTTGGAATGTGAAAAATTGCATGTCCAACTTGCCACAAAATTTTTTCAATTTTTGTAACGTGCAAATTGCACATCTAACTTTCCATAATTTTAAAAATTTTTTTCATCGATAATGGTAGTCTTCCACTATTTGTCGATGTGGTCTTTACCATCACTTGCTGTCACTATGGTTTTTGTCATCAATCGCTATCGCTGTGGTTCTACCATCAGTCGCAGTTGTTGTGATCTTCTTCCATCAGTTGCAGTCGTTGTGATCTTCTTCCATTAGTCTTAGTGGCTTCTGCCATCCATCATCGAAAATTCTTTTGATGTCGCTTTAGAGTTTTTTCGATAAAGCATCCATCAATGTTCAATTTCAATTTCTAAATCTAGACGCTTCAAATTTTTGTCGATGAAGCTATATGACTTGAATATGATTTATAAAAAATATGATCTCCTAAATTTTATTGAAGCAAATTAGAAGAAATATTAGAAACCTAAAAAAAAATACTTGTTTAAACTGAACAAAAAGAACTGATCAAGTTGAATGAAAAGAGAATGAAGTCGTAAATGTGAAAAGCTTTTTTTTTTTTTCTTCTTCTTCTTCTTCAAACCTGGCTCTGGCTCTAATACCATGTTAATATGAGATTCTCCTACACTTTTTGTCCATCTCTTCAATATGTACTGATCCGGAATAACCTAAACACAATAAATATTGAGGACATTCAAATGATAAAAACATAAACTACCAACTTTACTGTACACTTTACACGTGCATGACACACCCAACGTATCTTTATTGTAAAAAATTGTATGCCTAAACAGATCGATATCAGGAAACTAAATCTGATAAACATGTCCATCAATATTGGATAACACACGTTTCTGACAATATATGTTGGGAACTACATAAATTATTCTTCAAATAACAAATATGCGTCAATTGTATAAATTTCATTACTATGCTACAACAATTTCAAATTATTTACCGCCATCTTAACACACCCTTGATTGCAACGAAAATCCTCTTTATTTTAATGGCTTCTCCACTCCACTATAACTTCAACAAACTTTGGGTTAAAATGATACAAAGTAGATAGCAGGGTTTCAAAGTATTTTAGAAATAGAATAGTTAGTTATATCACTCATCTATAACGATAAAATACCACACACAAAAAAAATAATTCTAACTAAAAAAATAATTCTAACTAAAAGTTGGACACACTTCTTTATCATACTATACAACTAATTTAACTACATGTCATTATGGTAATAAAATTCATTCATCAACCTACACAAGGAAAAAAATGTCCTTCAAGATATAAAAACATAAAGCATGTCTCCTTGCCTTTGTTTTACTTTATTTGCTTTATATTATGGTGGTGTTCTACTTTTTCTGTGTTAATGTTGCATTTTTTTTACTGAAAAGGGATCTTTCACTACCAAAGTAAGAGAAAAAAAATAAAAAGCATAATCAATCGTCTAGCCCATGGGCATTACAAGAGTTGGCAATATTAGTTAAATCTAATCGTCTATCTGGAACTGTCATTTCCCATTCCCATGCCTGTGCCCAAATCCAATGGACACACGACTCCCTTGGACATTCATCCACATGAAATATCAATCTATTTCAACAAAGCCATATCGAGCTAATAGCCTCTCGGAATACTTTTGTTGTACTTTATTTACTCTGTATCCTAGTGAAGTTCCATTTTTTTCTGTGCTAAGGTTCCATATAAATAGTATTGATGGGCCATTTTAATAAAACTCATTGTTCCATACAATATGCGTTTGGGAAATTACCTAGTCCAGTAAAACTCAAATTCAGAAACTGTATCCTTGTACATCAACACGTAGCTAAGCAGATCAACAAAACCTTCTTTTGACCTTATTAAGCCATTAATATTCTCTTAGAACTTTCACAAATGTGCCAAATGCAAAACTGATGCTGTATCTTGGGATATAAACTTCACGAATAGCAGTAGATTGATTAGTCATCAAGGTGATTGGATAGTTACCTTTCATAGACTTTAGAAACATATTGAATAGCTGTATAAAAGACTGCTTTTTTCATTGATCAAGAAGCCACGTCCAAACATAATATTTCTATAAAATGATCTACTCCCATGAAAGAACCACAAATCATGTAATATTTATTAGTCCGATATGTTGTACTATCACGCACCAATAGATCTCCAAACAAATAGTAATCCCTCCTTATTCGTCCATTCCTCCAAAAAAACTGCATAATGTGGAAATGCAATCAACCTCAAAATCACAAAAGAAATCCTCTTCACTTCTTTCCTCTATTTAAATATTTGAATCAGAGCATTGGTATCCCACCATCTGACTCTTTTGATTTAAGTAAACTAGATTATTATAGGCATTCCTCGGTACAAAACCAATAAATGGTGAACCCCCAACTTGTTCCTTAATAACCCATAGACTAGTAGCAACAAGACCAAACTATTCTTCCATTCATGGAGATAACTAACATGGTTTTTGAAAAACCTTAGAGGGGGGGTGAATAAGGTTTTTGGCTAATTTTAAAAAATCTTTTGTGTGATTAGAAAGATAAACCTCGAATTTGTTTGTGAAAGAATTCTAAAACTCTTTTTGATAAGAATCCACACCAAACAAAATCTTATAGTTTTGGCAATCAAGAAATGAACATAGAATTAAATTTTAAAGAACATGCACAACAATTTATAGTGGTTCACTCTCTCAAAGAGCTACATCCACTATCTTGAGACTCAACCCAAGGATTTCACAAATCCACTATCTTCAAAGTTGGTTACACAACAACACAATGAGGATCACCCTCCAAGGGTTTTACACAAAAACCTCTAAGTTTACACAACAAAACGATACAACGAATTTATCAAAGGATCACCCAAAGGGTTTTCCACAAACATTTGATCACAATAAAAGAATAAGAAGAGTAAGGAACAATGTTACCAAATGAGCTTGAGAAGAGGAAGATACAACTCAATGGAATACTTCTACAAACACCCCTTTACTTCTTCTTTGATGGATGATCAACAATGAAACTCCAAAAAGATTTTTCTATTTGTATGTATGAGATGAAGATCTTTGAAAGAATGTACTTTTAAAGCTCTTTAAATGTTCTAAAATAATCTCAATCAATTTTCAATCCAACCTCTATCTTCTTTGCAGCTGATCAAAGTCAATATATATATGAAGGAGAAGAAAGTAGCCGTTACACTGTGTAACGGTAATATTTTTGCATTAAAAGACTAAAACCATACGACCGGTTTTAGAAAACGGACGACCTATTTTTGAAACAGAAAGATTCGGACGCATCCTACAAAAATCGGATGATCCCTCTTAAAAATCGAACGACCTATTTTTCTAAAGCTAGAAAAATCAGACGATCGATTTTAAAATAGGACGTCCGATTTTAAAAATCGTATGACCTGTTTTAAAAATCGGATGACAAAATCGGATGACCAGTTTAAAAATCGGATGACCCTTTTTTTTTCAGCATGACTTAAAAGCCAGTTTTCCTTAAACAAGCCAGTTTTCCTTAAACAAAAAGAACTTTCCTTCACATTTCAAAATATGTATTCTTGATACTCTTTTAGAGATAAGAAAACTTTTGAAGGCATAAAAAACTCTATCAAGAATACTTGGATTTCAAGAATAGTTTATAAAAAGAAATTCATCCAAGAAGCTTCACACTTGATCAACAAACAAAGATGAGAGTTAGGGAGTTTTACAAAATACCTTAGCATATCCCTAACTAAGACATAAGTCTTCAAGGTCTTCAATGCCTTGATCTTGGAATGACTTGATCTTTCCTTCTTCATTATGTTTTAATTCCAAGATCTTTTACTTCTTATATAGTGTAGCCTTGAGCCTCCAAAAATGCTTCTTTTGTTCTATAGAGACTAAGCTATACTCATCACACAAATACATCTTAATCATAATAAGAAAACATACACAATAATGCCCTTAGGGCTAACAGTTTTTTTGTGAGAGCATTTTGAGAGTGCATAAGATGCCTTTGATTCTCCGGGAAAAGTTTATGGTTGTGAGTACTCTCATGTCTACTATGTCTAAAATCTTTCATCATTCAACTGAAATTATATTTGATTAGCCACTGGTACGAGCATCAATTTTTCAAACAGCTAATTCACCTTCTTTTTTTCACACTTATTTCCTTGTCCATGACACATAAATTGTTTCATATATTTAATTTTACTACCAGCTTTACTTTTCTATTTGTGTTTATAAACACCAAATCCCAATTTGTATTCATAATAAATATATAACCTCTACAAGAAAAACATACAGTTTTAGCGACCGAAGTTTACGATTGATTACGTTGGTCGTAAACTTTGCGATTATTGTGCGACAGTCGCAAACTTAGCGACTAGCATAGCAACCGATAAATACAATCGGTCGTAATTATTTTAACATTGCGATCGAAATCTAACTAGTCGCCAATCAGTCGCAAACTAACCTAAAATTAGGTTTTAGGTTAGTCGCGATCCCCTTCTATCATTTCCCTCCATTCCCGAATTTCCCTCGTCTCCCCTGCGACCACTTCTGAGACCTCCGTTCTCCATGATCAGCGGGCTCCGACATCGCTGCACCTAAGGGTGACAACATCCAACACTCTTGTTTCTTTCTTCCCTCCTATCTTCTCTCCCCTCTCTTCGCAGTTTTCTGAGCTCAATCCACTGCCGCCTCCGACCAATTCCAACGCTGGGAGAAGCTGCTGACGCCGCCATTGCCTTCGACCAACTCTGCCGCCATCTTTTTAGTAAAATCTCTCTCTCTCTCTCTCTCTCTCTCTCTCTCTCTCTCTCTCTGTGTTACTGATTGCTCCAAAGTTTTTTCATGGTTGACGAATCGATTGTTCAGATGGTTTGAATACGTTTTGGTTTTGATTTTCAATTTGTAATTGGAATATGTTTTGAAGATAGATTTGTTTTTCGGGGAAAATTTTATTGCCTCATAATTCCTTAAATGATTTAAAAGAAAAGTATGAACAAAACTAAAGAAGAAAGCAGCTAGAAAACTCACATTTGTAAAAAAAAAAAAAAAATCTATAATTTGAGATGAGTTTTGAGTTTGAAATCACTTGGTGCAGCAATATTATTAATTTCTTTGTTATAGCAGCAAGATTAACTATTTCTCTTGATATCACTTTGATGGAATTTTATTTGAAGGAACTACTCAATAGCTTTGGGGTTGAATCTTTCCATACTTTCTGCTATGTTGATTTGGAATTACTCAATAGTACTTGTCAAAAATTTTTTCTGGAACTACCGATACGCATGTTTAGTTATTTGTTGGAAATATCATCTAATTCATTATGAGAAGAGTTCATCATATTTCTAAGTCTTCTTTACTTGCTAGGTGCCAACAAATACTTCCGCTTGTGTTTAAATGATTTGCTTACATTTGGTGGTGGTGGAAAATTTTCTTTATGCTTGGTTGAAGATCTGTGAGCTGCTTCCTTGCATTTACTTCTGTAATCATCTCTTATTATTTTAAACTAATAGTATACTTGGAGATCTCCATTTCAAAGGTTAACTGGAAGAAGTGGAGCTTGTGAAACATTTGAGAACCTGTGCTTGGCTCATGATGAAGAGTTTGAACGGAATACGTTGAGGTATTTCTCGCTTTTGGTTTTTCTAGGGATGCCCGGAAACTACCTATTGTTGTCATTTTGTATTTAATGCATATGAGCTGCTGCTGCTCTGCTATATCTTTCCGTTGCTCAATCAAGGCACAACTTGGAACCTTTATATAAAAGATGTGATTGTGTCATAAAATTCCTGTATATGGTGTTTTTCCTTTGATATGCTAATTTTTATTCATTTTCTTGTGTTTTTGCAGCTTTGGGGTTTTACGCATGCATCTCGGTTTTCCCTAGTACAAGATTTAAGATTATTATTTGCAGCTTACTAAGCTGTTGATAACCTTATTTTTATTCTTTGTATCTAGACAATAGCAGTAATTTGATATAGTTGGTTGTGAAGATTTAAGGTGCAGTTCTTTATTTACTGTCTTATAGAAGCTCTAAGTAAGAGCCGGACTCTATAAGTTTAAATCTCCTTAAATGTAGCTAAGGTCTTTAGATTTTGAACTTGAAACATAAAGCTTCCTTTTGCAAATAGAAGGCAAATTCTTGAACAATCTAAATTGTAAAAAAGTCTAAAAAATGGTTGCAGTAATTTAGTGGTAATGAAAGTTTTACTAAGCATAAATTGTTTCTTACGCGTAAGCTTCAATTTGTTTGAATAAGGGAGTTGAACTCTTTGATACTTTGGTTATATGTGGTTGATATTAATGTTATATATTTCATTTTGATGATTTTGCAATTGTGGTGGATATTACTGTTATATATTTGTTTGTTGTGATTTTCTTTTATTGAAGGTGCTTCTTTTATATTTTCATATTTAATATTTTAAAAAAAGTATTATGCGACGGAATAGAGATCGAAATTCGGTCGCAAATAAAAAATAGAAACTTTGCGATAGATCCACAATTGTAAACCAGGTCGCAAACTTTTGTTTGCGATCGACGTTCGATCACAAATTTTATTCGCAACCGAATATCTGTGATCGCTTATTTCAGTTACAAATCAGTCGCGACAGATTTGATTATGTGGTCGCAAAATCCTATTTTTTTTAGTGAACTCAAATGAAACTTTCTCCGATCTTAGTGCCATTCAAACTAATGATTGTGTATCACACTTTTTGCGTATCACCTAAATGGAAATAAAGTATGATTACAATACCATAAAATCCAATAAAAACTCCATGCAAAATATCTACATTAATATATCAATTGAATATTAACCAATATATAGAATCTAATGGAATTATAGATATAGAGAAATGGAATAATAATTATAAAAAATGTAACTACATGGATAAAAAATTTATCATAGACATACACATACAAAAAGAGTTACTATTACATGGATATTTACTTTATATAATGATGAAAGAACAACTATAAAAATGAAACTCATGTTATTCAATTATGAAACCCTATAACATATAACTTATCACCATATATACTTAAAATAGGAAAACCCAAGACATAATATTGAATGGAAGAATAGTATAAAAATGGAATACTGTATAGAAAAATGAAACACAAACAATTGCAAATGAAACATGCAACTTTGACAACCAAATAAAACAACAACGAAACAGGAAAAACCAAGATGTTGCTTGCGTGAATTTTTTTCCTCCTCACATTCATGATCCATATATATTGTTGCTTCATCAATTGAATCGAATTCAAAACAACACTTTAATTTATTAGATTTCCTTCATCGTCTCCTCCAATAACGATTTTTCTACATTCTCCAATAGAAAGAATTCATTGTTAATGAAGAAAGCAACAAAAGTTCAGCATAAACTAATATGATCAATCGCCAATTATCGATGAATCTGCTGATGAAGAGAGCAAAAATAGCTCAATGAAAAGATGCTGCAATAATCGTCGATGATCGATGAATGCTAGCCGCTGTTGCAGTCGTTTATTTGGAAAGAAGAAAACTATTTTTGGTAGAAGGATCATGTAGCAGATGGCGTGTGGAGCTGTTTCTTTTTTAATATTGAATAAGATTCTAATTCTTATCAAAATTACACGATTTTAATAATATGCAAATTGCACCAGAGTGCATGATATCATTTGTGCATTAAGACTGCTTTGAAGCTTTTCAAAAAAGTTATGTGTTCCTATTAAGGATTAAGATTAATTATATTACGGTTAGGATTATTATTATGTTTATTTAGAATTATTATTCTTATAAATCCTAAACCGTATATATTTAGTTTCTTAGTTGTACATGGACTTAGTTTCCTAGGTATAATTTATTTAGGATTTGTAACAAGATTGATAAGTATACACTGTAACCTATTTTACATTAACAAGACAGAGAACATTGGATTGTTTTCCTCACTGGAAACTTTCATGATATCAGAGCCAATTGTTTAAAACTCTCATAGTGAGTAACGACAATATTGGTAATGTTGCCAATGACATGGTAGAAGAAAACCATGTACGTAGAATGAAGAAAGATGCATACTGTGTAGCATCTTCAGATGGACCCGGACTGATCATAACAGTCCAGTTAAAAGAGAATGAAATGGACAATAATTATGCTAAATGGGCTAAGGCAATGCGCCTAGCCTTGCGGCCAAAGAAGAAATTAGGTTTTATGGACGGAATAATTCCCATACCGGAAAACGACCCAGACAACGGAGAAGAGAGGTGAGAAATTAACACTCTCGTAAATTCTTGGATTCTCAATACCATTGTGCCTTCTCTCTGCTCTTCTATAAATTACTTCGAGAGAGCTGATGAATTATGGACAGATTTAAAGGAAAGATTCTTGGTTGGAAACGGGCCAAGGAAATATGAGTTGAAGGCGGCATTAGCAAATTGCAAACAATGAAGAGACTCGAGAAACGTATATTATTCACGTTTGAAAAAGTTATAAGATGAATTGGACAATTACTCTCAACTTCCATCTACCACAGATACAGAAATATTGACTGCTATCAAATATGAAAGAGAGGAAGAAAAAGTTTTCCAATTTTTAATGGGTCGAAACAATGAAATTTATGACACTGTTCGCTCCCATCTGATACAATAGGAACCCATGCCAAAAGTACGAACAGTCCTTGCTCAAATATGTCGAGCTGCAGGAAACGACAAAACTCAGCAGCAGAAGATGGGGGGGAAGAAGCAGCGTTGATGGCTGGGCTAACATCATCATCTGACGCAAAGGATTATCGGCTGCAATGGAAGGAGTTTCACCAGCGGCGACACAAGGACTTGCTTCAGCAGCAGCGATGCAAGGTCTTGTTTTAGCCGACGAAATTTTAGCTGGAAATAGTAGTGGGAAAGTTGGGTTTTCAAACAACTTTCCTAATTTATCACAAGCCTAATGGTCAAAATTGTTGACCATCATAAATAACACTAATACCACTCACTCTGAAAAATTATATGGTATGGAAAAAAATTATGGATTTTGGATTCAGGATGTTCTCATCATATGATTGGTAGGAGAGATTTTTGAGCAATTTAAATAATATCTACCCATATACTATTGGTCTGCTAATGGTGCTACGGTAATTGCTCTACAGGAAGGAAAGGTCTCCTTAAAACCTAGACTCAAATTTCTTAGAGTGTTTTTAATTCCAGAACTTAAATGTAACTTAATTTCCTTGTCCCAATTGACCTGAGATTCTCAATGTTTTATCACTCTTTTTGATAATTTTTGTATTATACAGGACTGTATCTCGATGAGAACGATTGGAGTGGGTGAGCAAAGGAATGAGATTTTCTTATACAAACCAATGTAGTTGGCGGCATTATATGTTTTTTTCTAGCAATGTTCTTGATTCCAGCACATTGTGGCATGTAAGGTTGGGACATCCTTCGGATTTTGTGGTGAATAATTTTTTAGATTTCTAAGAACTTTAGAACTGGAACTGCTCCTTGCAATATTTGTCTACGTGCCAAACAGACTCGTGACTGTTTTTCTTTGAGTAGTAATAAAGCATCTGCAATTTTTTATTTAATTCATTGTGATTTGTGGGGACCATATAAAATTGTCTACTATAGGCGCCTTGTATTTTCTTACTATTCTAGATGATTACTCTAGGGCCATTTGGATATATTTAATCTCTGAAAAAAGTGAAGTAGCATCTGTTCTAAAAGATTACTTTGCAATGGTCAAAATCCAATTTCACAAAATCATGAAAGTAGTCCGAAGTGATAATTGCACGAAAGTTACATGTCTAAAGTCGTATTTTTCCGCCTATGGTATCATACATCAGATAACTATTATTGGTACTCCACAACAAAATAGTAGGGTTGAACGCAAGAATCGACATTTCTAAACGTCGCTCGGGCTTTGCATTTTCAAGTAAATTTGCCAACAAAATTTTGGGGAGAATGTGTTTTAACGGCCGGATATCTTATCAATCGCACACCCTCTTCATTGTTACATGGAAAAACTCTTTATTGATTGCTACATGGGAAAAAGGCATCATATTCTCACATTAAAAGTTTTGGGTGTCTAGCTTACGTCCATGATCATGATCTACCTAAAAATAAATTTCGAGCCCGCATTAGAATGCGTGTCTTCCTCGGATACCCTTTTAACAAGAAATGTTGACGATTTTACGATTTCCAAAATGAGAACTTTATTTTTTCTAGAGATGTAATCTTTGATGAGACCAAGTTTCCATACAAAGAAAAATCAGACACCCCAAAGTATTTTGCACAATTTTACAATTTTGGGGAACAAATTTTGGCTCACCAGAAAGGGGAGTGAATTTTTCCATACCCAAGCCCAAAAGGACAGCAGCACATCATCTCTATGCCTTGGACTAGTAGCAGTCAGCCCTTCCAAAGAATCTGCAGCCTAGATGCAACTTGCAGCCCAAATGCAGCAAGACACTAGCTGTGCGGCCCATTCCAAACTCTCCAGTCCACTCTGCGTGGCCCAATACAAACTGCCCGGTCTAACAACAGATGATCAACGCAGACACGCGGCCTAGCGCGATCCATTTGGCCCAGCCGCATCAGCTTCAGTCAAACGACCCGATCCGTGTGTGTCTGGCTTGGCCACTTCAGTCTGCCTAGATCCAGTTGCGTCTGGCCCAGCCGTATCACCTCTCGCAGCCCGACCTCCTCTGCCTGTTCCAGCTGCATCAAGCTCCAGCCCAAAAAATAAAAATGCTCCAGCAGATTCAGTCATATGCTGAGAAAATAAAAATATCCCCCTTGGCCTAGCGGCACCTACCAGCCAGCCCACAGAGCTACTTGGTACGAGAAAGTACTCGCATTAAACAGATTCCTGCTTGACTCCGAGACTTTGACTATAATGCCATATGGAAGTCTTCTGTATCTCATTCCTCCTTTGCTCTCTCACCCTCTTCGGACCTCTCAAGTACATCCCTTTATCCAATAACACAATTTGTGGACTATAGAAAATTTCTTTTTTCACATAGGCATTTTTAGCATCCGTGGTCACAGAATCTGAGTCCACCACCTACTCTGAAGTAGTTTCTAATCCTAAATGGCGCGCTGCTGTGCGCCTAGAAATTAATGCACTAGAAAAGAATGGCACGTGGTCTTAATATCTTTGCCTCTTGGAAAACATGGTCTTGGGAGTAAATGGACCTTTCGCATTAAGTATAAGGCAGATGGCACCATTGAGCGATATAAAGCCTGCTTGGTGATTTTGGGCAACACACAAATAGCAGGTACTGATTTTACAAACACCTTTGCTCATGTTGCTAAAATGGTCACAATATGCACGTTACTTCCTTTTGCTACCACTCAAAATTGGTCCATACATCAGATGGATGTCCATAATGCTTTCTTTCATGGAGATTTACAAGAAGAAGTTTATATACGTCCCCCGTCGTGGTTTTTATCCATCCTTCCACAGACATGTTTGTCTTCTAAAGATGTCTTTGTATAGTTTTCGCCAAGCTCTCCAAAATCACTACCACGCTTCGTAAATGTGATTTTTCTCAATCATATGTGGGCTAATCTCTTTTCACATATTCAATGAATGATGTTTTCTTATGTTTTCTCATCTATGTGGACGACTTGTTACTTATTGGAATTTCCCTATCTTCTATTAATGCATTCAAAGCCTCCTTGAATGCATGTTTTCATATGAAGGACTTGGGTCTCCTAAAATATTTTTTAGGAATTGAAATTGCAAGAAATCCTTCAGGCTTATTTTTGTGTCAGCACAAATACACTTTGGTGATTCTTTTTTAAATGGGCTTGCTCGGTGCCAAACCAGCCTTTACACCAATCAAACCAATCATCAATTGGCTAAGGCATCCGATCCTTATTTTAATAACCCCAACCGCTATCGAAGACTCATTGGCAAATTGATATATCTTACTCTTACACGCCCTAACCTTACTTATGCTGTTCACATTCTTGTTCAATTTATGCATGCCCCTCAGTTGGCCCATTGAGATGCTATTCTCCGGTTGGTTCAATATTTGAAAGGTAGTCCTGGACGTTGCATTTTTTCTTCAATCTGAATCTCCACTTTTACTGAGTGCATATTGTGACTCTGATTGGGCTACTTGTCGAATTACTCGACGTTTTATTACTGACTGCTTTATTTCACTTGGTGGGTCTCCTATTTCTTGGAAAACAAAGAAACAACGTACCGTTTCTCGCTCCTCTACCGAAGCTGAATATCGCTCTATGGCGACTTTATGTGAGTTAAAATGGTTATCTAGCCTACTGCGTAATCTACATGTGCATATCACTCGCCCCATTCTGTTACATTATGATAATCAAGCTGCTCTTCGCATTGCCGAAAATTCCATTTTCCATGAACGTACTAAATATATTGAAATTGATTGTCACTTTGTTCGTGGTGCATTTCAAGCCGGATTTATTTCCCCTTCCTATATTCGCAGAAAATTTCAACCAGCCGATATTCTCACTAAAGCTTTTCATCCTACTCATTTTCATCGTTTAGCTTCAAGTTAGGCATTTTAGACCTTCATGCTCCAACTTGAGGGGGAGTATTAAGGATTAAGAATAATTATATTATGGTTAGGATTATTGTTATGTTTATTTAGGATTATTATTCTTATAAATCCTAAACCATATATATATATATATATTTAGTTTCTTAGTTGTACATAGACTTAGTTTCCTAGTTATAATTCATTTAGGATTTGTCACAAGATTGAAAAGTATATAATGTAACTTACTTTACATTAATGAGACAGAAAACACTGGATTGTTTTTCCTACTGAAAACTTTCAGTTCCTCAATTAGCAATTCTTTTTAGGGTTTAACCGAGGAAATAATAGAGAATTCATTCCCTTTTATGGATGAATCCGATGATGAAAAAAGTGTTCAACAAAAAAGTGAGTGATCAATAGACGCTAGTCGCTGTTGCAGTCCTTTATTTTAGAAAAAGAAAACTTTTTTTTTATATTTTATAGAAGGATCATGTAACAAATGGTGCGTGGAACTCTTTCTTTTTTAATTTGAATAAGATTCTAATTCTTATCAAAATAACGTAGTTGTAATAATATTCAAGGTGCATCATGATGCATGATATAATGTGGGATTGATTTGCCACTTTTTAAAAAAGTTATGTTCTCATCTATTCGTTGGAAAAACAAAAAAAAAAAGTATGGAATGTCTCTATTATTTCCTTGGATAAACCCTAAGGGTGTGTTTGGTATCTTAGAATTAGAATTGGAATTTTAATTCTAGTTCTTTTTGTTTGGTTGAGCTATTAATCATAGAATTATAATTGAATTTCAATTCTGCAAAAATTACCAATTCTAAATCAAAACCTAAAAACTACAATTCAAATTCTATAAGATTTTCATATATCATTTTCATTATTAATTATACAATTTTATATAAATATCCTGGTACACACACAAACACACATATATTTTCTCTCACTAAAACTCATGACACTTCTCTCTCTAAAATTCACGGCACTTTCTCTCACTAAAATTTACAACACTTTCTCTCTTTAAAATTCATGATATTATCTCTCTCTAAAATTCATAACATTTTGTCTCATTAAAATTTACGACATTTTCTCTCTCTAAAAATCACGACACTTTTTCTCTCTAAAATTCACGATACTTTCTCTCACTAAAAATCAAGATATTTTCTCTCTTTAAAAGTCACGACGCTTTCTCTCTTGAAAAAATCACGATATTATCTCTCTATAAAATTCACTAGATTTTCTCTCTCTAAAAATTAGGACAACTTTTTCCTCTAAAAATCACGATACTCTCTTTCTAAAAATTCATGACACACTCTCTCTAAAAATCGCGACACCATAGCTCTCTAAAATTCACGAAACTTTCTCTCCTAAAAATCAGGACACTTTCTCTCTCTAAAGTTCATAACACTTTCTTTCTCTGAAAATTCACGGCACTTTCTCACTTTTAAATTCAGGACACTTTCTCTTTCTAGAATTCATGCTCACTTTCTCTCTCTAGAATTCCTGTAACTTTCTCTCTATAGAATTCATACACCTTCTCCGTCTAAAAATTATACAAACACACTCTTACTCATTCATATATACATTTTGAGTATATATATTTATACTTTGAATTCTAATTCTATAATGTTTTTAGACTTTCAAACAAAAAAATTAGAATTAAAAAATAAATTCCACCAAAATTCTATAATTTTAGCAAACAAATAAATTGAGATTATAATGGTTAGAATTAATTCTATAAAATTCTAATTCTAATTCAAATCCAATTCTAGAAACCAATCACAACATAAAAAGAATTGCTAAAGTAACTTTCATTCATCTATTTTAATTGCTAAAGTAAGTTTCATTCATCCCTTTTAATTTGTCCTAAAACAGGAATAATAAACGACTTCAAAAAAAAAAAAAAAAAAAAGAAGAATAATAAACACATAAGGGGATGGCAATAAAACTGATAGTTGAACATCAATAGTTATTATTTCTTCTAAAGTTAAATATTATACTTTTATATAAAATTAAGAATCTTACATTCGTTAATTAAAGAATTAATAAACTCTTTAAAATTTAGGACAATCCTCCTTCTCTTGAAATATCTTTTAAAGTAAATTAGATTCAAACTTAAAATTTTAACAAAAAACGAAAGCATATATATAGTTTTATTTAAACAGAACAATTTATATTTTTCTTCTAAAAAATTTTTATTTTTTGTAAAAGGAACTTGAAGTAATGAATTTTAGTTAGCTATTTTGAGGTGATGGTAAAATAAAATTACTCAAAGCTTAATATTCTTTTTTTTTTTATTTTTTTATGAGTGCATATTAGTGAAAATTATATAATGATGAATCAAATTAAACACAAATACTATAAGGATTTATTTGGTTGACAAGAAAGAAATGTTGGAGTAGGAATATAATTACTTAGAATCATAATCTGTCGAATGTGATCTATTTATATTCTTTAACTTATTTGGGATGCACAAGAATGTTTATTAGGAAATAAGAATCATTTTTAATTGTTTGATTTGATCAAATACAATTAGTTGAGTAATTTATAATATATCAAATTGTTCAAAATATCCTTTAAATGTATTTCTCTGAACTATTAATATTATGTTAATAAAATTTGCATTGTATTTTTAATGACATGAATTAAAATTTTAATAAACTCAATTTTATAAGAGAGAACAAGTTATTAAATAGGGGATGAAAAAGTTGTTTTTGATTGGTTAAAGTTACTTTTTTTTCGATTTTTCTTCTTTCTTTTTCGGTCACAGTTATAGCACCTATAATTTTTTAAAGGGTATCGATAAAGGCAATTCGGAAAACTATAAGGATAACTCGAAAAAATTCAAAAAATTTCATTTTCACCTAAACACTTTCTCTCTCTACAAACTTTCTCTCTAAAAAAAACTCCAACCTTGAACATTAAAACGAAATTAGAAGAAAATATGGATTCCTTTGAAGAATCTTTGGAACAAAATGTTAGTTTTGAGATAAGAAATCGATTGTATTTTTTTTTCCAATTTCTGCAGCACTTTCGCCCAGGTGGGCAAAATTTTCCAGTGATTTTCACCCATCTGGATGAAATTTTCTAGAAAGTTTCGTCCAGATGGACAAAAATCGCCGGAAAATTTCCCCCACCTGGGCGAAAGTGCTGCAGAAATATTTTTTTTCAGTTTAGGGTTTTCTTTTTTAATATTTTTTTTGTTTTGGTAATATTTTCATTTTACATTAACAGGCTGATGAAGATCCAAAAACATTTGAAGAATTTTTAGAACCAGAAGAATATATTGATCTTGGACATTTATTCACAACTGACCGAATATTTAGTTCAAAAGATGAGTTGGTAGACTGGGCAAAAAAAACTGCAATGAATTCCAAGATATATTTAATCATAACTCGATATCAGAGATCAAGAATAGCTGATTATCGACCGTATTTCACATTGGCTTGCGAGCGTGGAGGTTCAATTAAAAAAATATAAAATACCAATATTTGACGATGAGGAAGAAGAAATTCCAAAAAAAAGGCGGCGACCTTATGGTACGAAAAAATGTGGGTGTCCATTTAAGCTAAAGGGAGAGCAAATGGCAACAAGCAAAAATTGGCAATTGTTCGTAAACAACGGGAGGCACAACCATAAAATAGTTGTTTACATTCACAGTCATTCTCAGGCTGCAAGACTTACGGAGGAGCAGTTGCAACAGACTGAGCAGTTCAGAAAAAGTCATGTGCCGCCTTGCAATATACTACGATTTCTGCGAGAACAAGACGTTGGTTGTACAGTTAGGTAAGTTATAAGGGTATTATTTTTAATACTTTATTTAAATATTTTAGATTTTTTTATTTCGTAAATAAATAGAAATTTATGATGTATATAGTGCTCAGAAAATTTACAATATTGTTGTGAAGATTAAGAGGAACCGGATGCAGGGAAGAAACACGGTAGAGGAAGTTCTCTGCCTAAGTACACAAAGGGGCTTACCGTTTTCCATAGAAATCGTGAGGAGAGCAACGTACTTAGTGATATTCTCGTTGCACACCCAACATCGATTGCAATGATTAGAACGTGGCTATATTACTGATAATGGATACCAAATATAAAACGAACAAGTGAACTAATTGTGTTATTAGATATCTTTATTAATTTATCCGCATAAACATTTAAATTTAGTAAGTATTGTAGTGGATCATTGATATTTTATAATTTTTTAATAAATAGTTAATAAAATTTTGAAGTCCGTCTAAAATAGTTATCAATGTTAATCATTAATTTTTCCTTTATTTTTTAATTAAGGTAAAACATACCACTATTAGAGGCTGTCCGGCAGGAAAAAACTTCACAGCGGCAATAGCTTTTATGTACAATGTACAGGCAACAACATACAGATGAGTTCTTCAACAAATCAAGCACTTATATTTTACATTTGCTATGTCAAATGGCCAAGGTTCAATTATCAATGAAGGAGAGCCACTAGTCATATTTACCGATAGGGAAAGCAGACTAATGTCGGTGCTTGATGATGTGTTCAGAAATTCATATTATATGTTATGTAGAAGACACATTGATCAGAATGTGTTGGCAAAGTTGATAGAAATGGAGAAAGATGAAGAGGTGGCACAACGGTTCATGAATGGCTCATGGAAAAAATTAATAAATGAAATTGATGAGGTGGAATATCAGAGAAAGTTGGAATTGTTGAAGACTAGGTGGCAAAGCAGGCTGAACTTTCTACATTACCTGTTCAGCACATGGTTGAATCCATTTGCCCATAAATTTTGCAGGGTTTGGACATCTCAAGTGTTGCATTTGGGGTAGAGACAACGAACCGTGCAGAGAGCGAACATTCTGTATTGAAGCTATGGCTATCAACGTGTCACGGTGATTTGGACACCGTATTTCTGAATATCGACTCTCTCATCCAAGGTCAAATTACTGAAATTAAAGACACATTGAAAATTTCTAAACTTAAAGAGAAGTATGGCGCTAAGAGTAATGCCATATTAAAGAACTTAAGAAATAAAATTCGTCATTTGGCTTTAAAGAAGATAATAGATGAGTTAAAAGAAAGCACGTGAGATGGTTGAAGAACTGGGAAGTAATTGCCTGCATTATTTAAGGAAGTCGCACGGTCTACCATGTGCATGTCAACTTTTTCATAGGTGCCACTATTTAATTCCAATCCGAGAGGAAGATGTTGATATTTTTTGGAGAAAACTAGAAATTGGTTATAATATTCTTGAGACATGCACGATCGTAAGTGCGTGGTCATCTCACCCCATGACATGTGGAAGCTGTTCGTGTCGGGCTGCTACCTCCCAACAAAGGCTGACAACAATGCAGCATTAGGGTGCTGAAACATGCACGATCGTAGATGCGTAAGATCGGACCCTGAAGCCAAGGGTCAAACCTGAGCATCAGTAAGTTCTCAACTTGTGAGTGCCATGAAATGCGATCGGCACTTCAATGAACCTCGATCCTGAATATAAAACAAATAAATTTATACAGTTACATAATAATTTATTCTCTATTTATAAAAATAAAAATATTTTATAGATTAAAGAATAATAACAATAATAATATGTAACTTTAAAATAAAGATATGTACCTGTCCATGTCATATCGGACCCGCAACATGTCCATCGTTTAATGGGATGAACTCCGGGCCAACAAGACCTCCCTCTGCTAGGACTGTCTGTTGGAATCCGTAGGCAAAAACAAAGTAAAATAAAACTACGGAAATCCACCAACAGGATCTGCACATACTAGAAAAACCGATTGGATAGAAATTACCTCAATGTTTTGATTGTTCGTTGTGGAGGCGTTGCTTTGTACGCTTCGCCCTCTACTGGTATCCACGCGATGAACTCCTCTGCAAGCGATCGGGATGGTAGCCCCTTCTGTGTTCTGAAAACTGTTCAGAACTGATCCTGACTATCTGGTAATCGGTCGTATTTCGGAGAGAGGCGGTTAGATACTATATCGCCGTTCTAAGGTTTAGGGTTTTGTTCTTCTTTAATCAGATAAAGGACAGCCACCAAGAAAAGGTTAACATAACCTTTTATAGCTGTCAATATCAAAACCCTAACTGTCATCTAATGACAGTTTAATCTCGTCCGTCTATTCCTATAATCATCCAACGGTTGGATGAGTAATATTAAGTAATTAATTTCATTTATTCGTTTAAATAAAATAAATTACTTATTAACCTACCAGAAAATACAAATGGAATCTGATTCCCCTTTTGTATACATTCACCGAATCTGGACACAATCTAGATTCATTGAACGTGGACACTATGCTCACAAGATCGTCTATGCGTGTGACCCTGTAGGTTCACTTAACGTTGGCAGTGAATGAAAAAATGTCCTAGACATTTATTCACAAAACATAAGCGGCCTCTAGCAAGACATTATGCTTACCCAAGTTAAGTAAATGTAATAATAACCTAGCATCAGATTTAATATTTAGTCCTTTTGTCACACGATATCCTAATTAAGTATAAGGCATGGATCAAGTCATCCTTATAAAACTTAATTAACCATTTACTTGATCACCAGGCAGACTGTTCCAACAAATAATATTAATAACACCTTATTAATACTTATTTGAGCATGGCCATGCATATTTTCCAGTCTTCTTTATCAAGGGGCCCATGGATATCTCTCTCTAAAAGGAGAGGGACAAATCCCTTTCACTATCTCCAATATTCAAGCCATGACGAGAAAATAAGCCAACCAATAATCATAATGATCACCTAATTAAAAGTGATGTTTGACTATGTCAAAACATATTTTTCTCCTCATGCAAGAAACATTAGAAACATTAGGTCGAAGGACACCAAATATAAAACTGAGAAGAAACACTTATAACTTAAACCCATGCAATATTTCTTCTTCACTTTGGGTCATGTCCAATACAATATTTTCAATATGTATTTATGAATTGATTTTATATCTCATATTCATGATCAGTAAAACTTGACCATCAATCAACTTCACACTAGTTTACAAGATGTAATAAACTAGGGACAAATAAGAATAGTATTTTATTAGCTATAAGGGTTTTACTATCAAGACACATACTTGATGACCAAGAGCATAAAATACAATTCAAAAATACATGTTTCATAAATCATAAATGTGAGTCAATTGGTCTTAGGGCATATACTAACGATCTCCCACTTGCCCTACCACCAATTTGACATGACTCTCAAACCCATTGACCTAGTATGACTCTCATGCTTCAGTTGTGGGAGTGGCTTTGTCAATGGATCTGCGACATTGTCATTGGTGTCTACTTTGCAAATTTTAACATCTCCATGCTCAATAATTTCTCGAATGAGATGGAAACGCCTTAGAATATGTTTGGATCGTTGATGAGATCTAGGTTCCTTAGCTTGTGCAATGGCTCCTGTATTATCACAATATAGGTCCACTGGGTTCACAATGCTAGGAATTACACCTAGTTCTGTGATGAACTTTCTGATCCAAACTGCCTCCTTGGCTGTATCAGAAGCAGCCACATACTCAGCCTCTATAGTAGAATCGGCCACGGTATCTTGCTTTGAACTCTTCCAGCTCACAGCCCCTCCATTCAAACAAAACACAAATCCAGATTGCGATCTAAAATCATCTACATCAGTTTGAAAGCTAGCATCCGTGTAACCATTTACAACAAGATCTCCTTCCTGACCTCCGTAGATCAAAAACATCTCTTTAGTCCTTCTTAAGTACTTGAGAATATTTTTTACTGCAGTCTAATGCGGTTCACCAGGATTTGACTGGAATCTGCTAGTCATGCTTAATGCATACGAGACATCTGGGCGAGTGCATAACATGGCGTACATGATAGATCCAATTGCGGAAGCGTAAGGAATCTTACTCATGCGTTCTGTATCCTCCCTTGTGGTAGGACTTTGAGACTTACTGAGTTTAACGCCATGTGACATTGGGAAGAATCCTTTCTTAGAATCTTGCATCTCGAACCTTTTCGATACCTTGTCAATATATCCACTCGACTTAGGCCAATAAGCTTTTTAGATCTATCTCGATAGATCCTAATGCCTAGAATATAGGCTGCTTCGCCTAAATCTTTCATTGAAAAACACTTTCCCAACCAAGTTTTTACACTTTGCAAAGTGGGGATGTCATTCCCAATTAACAAGATGTCATCGACATAGAGTACTAAGAAGACTACTGCATTTTACGTAACCCTTTTTGTAGACACAAGGTTCATCATCATTCTTGATGAAATTGAATTCTTTAATTGCTTCATCAAAACGAAGATTCCAACTTCGAGATGCTTGCTTCAAGCCATAAATGGATCTTTGAAGTTTACACACTTTACTAGAATTCGAAGGATGAATAAAACCTTCAGGTTGTGTCATATACACATCCTCCAGTAGATTTCCATTAAGAAAAGCAGTTTTAACATCCATTTGCCATATTTCATAATCATAATATGCTGCAATGATAATTAGAATTCTAATTGACTTAAGCATTACAACTGGATAAAAGGTTTCATCATAGTCTATACCATGAGTGTGTCTATACCCTTTTGCTACCAATCGTGCTTTGTAAGTGTGCACATTGCCATCCATGTCAGTTTTCTTTTTGAAAACCCATTTACACCCTATGGTCTTGCAACCTTCAGGTGGATCAATCAAAGTCCAAACTTGATTATCATGCATGGATTGAATTTCTGATTTCATAGCCTCTAGCCATTTGCTAGATTCAGGACTATGAATAGCATCTTGGTAGGAATTAGGTTCACCTTGATCAATAAGATCAATATTATGATCTTCAGTCACCAGAAATCCATATCTCTGTGGTATCTGAGAAATCCTACTAGACCTTCTTGGCCCTTGTGTCAAAGGTTCAGGCTTAGTATGAATACGTGAGTCCAACTGAGTATCCATACTCGGTTCAGAAATGGTCTGCTGTCCTTGAGCTTCTTCAAGATGGATTCTACTCCCACTGACCTTTTTGGAAACGAATTCTCTTTCAAGGAAAATTCCGTTCCGAGCAACAAACACTTTGTTTTCAGATGAAAGATAAAAGTAGTATCCTTTAGTTTCCTTAGGATATCCCACAAACAGACACTTATCAGATTTGGGTGCTAGTTTTTCAGATAATGATCGCTTCACATAAGCATCACATCCCCCAAATTTTTGAGAAATGCTAAACTAGGTTGTTTCTAGGTCCATATCTCATATGGTGTTTTACGAAACTGACTTTAGATGGAACTCTATTTAATATGAATGCGGCGGTTTCTAGAGCATAACCCCCGAAAAAGAAATTGGAAGATCTATTTGACTCATCATAGATCGAACCATATCCAATAGAGTTCGATTTACGCGTTCAGACACACCATTCCATTGTGGTGTTCCTGGTGGAGTTAATTGTGATAATATCCCACAATTTTTTAGATGTTCGTCAAACTCTTGGCCTAAGTATTCACCACCTCGATACGATCGAAGTAATTTGATACTCCTTCCAAGTTGATTACGTACTTCATTTTGAAATTCCTTAAACTTTTGAAAGGAATCGGATTTATGTTTCATTAGATAGACATAACCATATCTCTTGAAATCATCCGTGAATGTAATGAAATGCGAAAACCTCCTACGGCTTGTGTGTTCATTGGCCCACATACATCGGTATGTATAAGTTCCAATAAATCGGTAGCCCTTTCACTTTGCCACTGTAAATGGACTTTTAGTCATTTTTCCCAATAAACAAGAATCACATTTTTCATAAGACTCAAGGTCGAATGAAGATAAAAGTCCATCTTGATGGAGTTTTGATATGCGTTTCTCATTTATATGGCCCCAAACGACAATGCCGGAAGTAAGTTTGATTTAAATCATTAGATTTAAATTTCTTTGTATTTATGTTATAGATGGGCTTACTAATGGAATCATGTAGGTTAAGAATGTAAAGTCCATTACATAAAGAGGCATCCCCATAGAAAATACCATTTTTATAAATAGAACTTTTACCATTCTTAGTATTAAACTCAAAACCATCAATATCCAAACAAGAAACTGAAATGATGTTCCTACTCATAGCAGGAATATAATAACAATCTTTAAGTTCAATTATAAGCCCAGTAGGCAAAAGTAAATCAAATGTCCCTACAGCTACAGCAACAACTTTTGCTCCATTTGCAACTCGTAGGTCCACCTCTCCGTTTGCCAAAGATCTATTCCTTTTGAGTCCCTACACATTTACACAAATGTGAGCTCCACATCCGGTATCTAATACCCATGAAGTAGGAGTAGACATATTAATTTCTATAACAAAAATACCTGAAGCGGCAGTCTCACTAGCCTTTTGCTTCTTTTTTTCTTCCAAGTAGAGCTTGCAATTCCTCTTCCAATGACCAGGTTCATTGCAGTGGAAGCAAGTTCCTTCCTTTGGTGGTTTAACCTTGGGCTTGGGCTTCTGCTTGCCTTTACCCTTTTTGGCCATATCCTTTCCCTTTCCCTTGTTCTTCTTGAACTGCCCCTTCTGAACCATTAGAACATTGGGAGTAGAGTTCCTAATGTTTTGTTCAACCTGCTTGAGCATCCCGTGCAATTCATTTATGGACTTTTCCATATTATGCATATTGAAGTTCATGACAAACTGATCATAGTCAGAGGTCAAAGACACCAAGATCATATCAGTAGCCAAGTCATGACTTACGGGTGCTCCAAGTTTTTCAAGCTGATCAAAATACCCTTTCATCTTAAGGACATGAGCACTAACTGAAGTGCCAGGGGTCATTTTGCAGCTATTCAACGCCTTAGTGGTAAGATATCTCTCTTGACGTGCCTGCTCTTGGAACATTTCCTTGAGTTGTTTTATCATCTCATAAGCCTCAACTTCCTCGAATTGCTTTTGCAACTCAGATTCCATCATAGCCAACATGAGACATGTCACATCGTTAGAATCATCCTTGTGCTTACTATAAGCATCCTTTTCGACTCTAGTGGCATTGTTAGCTGGTTGATTAGAGATAGGGTTCTCAAGTACATATAGCTTTTTTTCTTGTTTAACGACTATCCTTAAATTTCGTGCCCAATCAAGAAAGTTAGTCCCACTAAGCTTATTCTTTTCAAGCACGGATCGCAACGATGTGTTTGAATTGTTTGAGGCCATTATCTACATAGAATTTGCAAAGTAAAATTAAATAAATGAAGCATTAAATTTTCTCTGAAATATTCAACACTTGATATAAATCATGGATATAAAAATTCATTTTATTCTAATCATAAGTAAGCTTTAGCTTAACACCCATAATTAGAGAAAAAATGTATTAATGGGATTTACATCTACATGTACCGGCAAAATCCCATATGATGTCCTAGGCTCAAAACCGTTTTGATAGCCAAGTTAAGCCAAAACATTCCAAGCATATGGAAATCACCATTTTCCATCTTCTCCTACTTAGGTAACCATTTATCTCTTGCTTTGGCAATGAGACAAAATGATGATCCAAGCATGGAGAAGTGCTTATGATCATGGAAGGCATTTTACGAAAATATTTTTTTTTTTTTACATGGTTTCAAAAACCTTCTTCCTTTTTATTTGTATATTATTTCACAAAACATATATAAAAAATAAAAGGAAATAAACTAAACATCACATGCATAATATATATACATCAAATAAAACGTGTCATAGCATGGTCCCAATCCTATATTGACTTCCACGAGCCTCATGGAAGTCAAAGGTCAATCTAGGTAAGTCTTCATCTCCATGAGCTTGCCTCCAATGTCTTGGCCTTCTAATCTTGTTACATAGGACAGAAAATATACATAGGAATAGGAAATAAAATTAACATATTCTAGTAAAGCTTGATAATATTACATCAACGAAAACAACGACACGCAGGCCGTATTTAAAAACATACAACCCATTAACAAAATAAGCCAATCAATCACAAGAGGTAAAGGGCCATGCTATGCACCATGCATCTAAAGATAGGAAGAAACATGCAAAGAAACAACAAGGGGGTTCCGGGGGCGTAGCCCCCGAAAGAAAACGGCGGTCCCTAAAATCATGCCGCCAGAAATTTTGTTTAACAGTTAAACATTTAATCATGTGATTCTACATATTTTTTTAACAATTAAATTGCACAGATTACAGACTGTACGTCAAACAATTTGGCAGTAACAACATTCTGTTTAATTAGTCGTATTAATAAGTAAAACAAAATATGATATATGCGAATCTTATAATTCAATTTACTCTGATTATTACACTAATCAGAAAACTTTACTATAAGGCCGATTGAAAACAACATATGTAATCAAAGCGGTAATAGATAAAATCAGTAAAACTAGTATGTACGAGGCTCTGATACCACTGTTGGAATCCGTAGGCAAAAACAAAGTAAAATAAAACTATGGAAATCCACCAACAGGATCTACACATACTAGAAAAACCGATTGGATAGAAATTACCTCAATCTTTTGATTGTTCGTTGTGGAGGAGCTGCTTTGTATGCTTCGCCCTCTACTAGTATCCACGCGACGAACTCCTCTGCAAGCGATCGGGATGCTAGCCCCTTCTGTGTTCTGAAAACTGTTCAGAACCGATCCTGACTATCTATTAATCGGTCGTATTTCGGAGAGAGGAGGCTAGATACTATATCGCCGTTTTAGGGTTTAGGGTTTTGTTCTTCTTTAATCAGATAAAGGACAGCCACCAAGAAAAGGTTAACATAACCTTTTATAGCTGTCAATATCAAAACCCTAACTGTCATCTAATGACAGTTTAATCTCGTCCGTCTATTCCTATAATCATCCAACGGTTGGATGAGTAATATTAAGTAATTAATTTCATTTATTCGTTTAAATAAAATAAATTACTTATTAACCTACCAGAAAATACAAATGGAATCTGATTCCCCTTTTGTATACATTCACCGAATCTGGACACAATCTAGATTCATTGAACGTGGACACTATGCTCACAAGATCGTCTATGCGTGTGACCCTGTAGGTTCACTTAACGTTGGCAGTGAATGAAAAAATGTCCTAGACATTTATTCACAAAACATAAGCGGCCTCTAGCAAGACATTATGCTTACCCAAGTTAAGTAAATGTAATAATAACCTAGCATCAGATTTAATATTTAGTCCTTTTGTCACACGATATCCTAATTAAGTATAAGGCATGGATCAAGTCATCCTTATAAAACTTAATTAACCATTTACTTGATCACCAGACAGACTGTTCCAACAAATAATATTAATAACACCTTATTAATACTTATTTGAGCATGGCAATGCATATTTTCCAGTCTTCCTTATCAAGGGACACATGGATATCTCTCTCTAAAAGGAGAGGGACAAATCCCTTTCACTATCTCCAATATTCAAGCCATGACGAGAAAATAAGCCAACCAATAATCATAATGATCACCTAATTAAAAGTGATGTTTGACTAAGTCAAAACATATTTTTCTCCTCATGCAAGAAACATTAGAAACATTAGGTCGAAGGACACCAAATATAAAACTGAGAAGAAATACTTATAACTTAAACCCATGCAATATTTCTTCTTCACTTTGGGTCATGTCCAATACAATATTCTCAATATGTATTTATGAATTGATTTTATATCTCATATTCATGATCAGTAAAACTTGACCATCAATCAACTTCACACTAGTTTACAAGATGTAATAAACTAGGGACAAATAAGAATAGTATTTTATTAACTATAAGGGTTTTACTATCAAGTCACATACTTGATGACCAAAAGCATAAAATACAATTCAAAAATACATGCTTCATAAATCATAAATGTGAGTCAATTGGTCTTAGGGCATATACTAACACTGTCTGCTCCCCATTTAAAGCTTTCACTTTCTTCCTTTTTTGTGTTGAAGCCGGAACTTTTCGAGCCATGTTGGGTCTTTTGTTACGAGACCCGGCAATCTTAGTCATCACCGATATTATAAAGCTGTCGGTCAATGCTTTCTCTTTTCCGTGGTGAGGACGACCGTTGGATCCACTAGCTGGTGCCACAGGTGCCACAGCACGGGCTGCTCCTCATCTCCAGCATCATCACCCTCATCCTGATCATCGTTCCCACCATTACCATCATCATCACCTCTCTTATCCGCCTCTCCCTCAATATGTAGGGATCGGAATCTTTCTTGCTCCTCGCCAGCCCCCCTATCACCCTCAAAGCCTATATCACCCTCACATGCCCTACTTTGTAGGCCTCAGTACGTAAGGAACAAAAGATAAAACACCATACTTAGCATGAGAATACCCATGTGTGCTGCATGAAGAATCCTGAAGGGCGGCGCCAAGCATCTGATAAAAAAACTCAACCCTTATCTGCCTCGGGTGATCAATAAACTCCATTATATGCTCCTAGGTGGCAGATGTATATGGTATGCGAGGTTGTATAGTGGGAGAATGTAAGTGTGGATCATATGCTGTGTCTGGGGGTGTGAAGGTGGATGTGCAGATCCATATGGCTCATAGGGCACAGGGGTGTGAGACAGATGAGGTTGGAGGGGAGGTCGAGATCTAAAAGGTACGGCCGGTGGTTGGGTAGAAGACTCAAGTTCACCTATACCATGATAGAAACCAGGTGCAAGAGGGGTAGGAGTAGCAGGGAGGTCGGAAGTACTATGTCGCCCCCTTACACCTCTAAACGAAGCTGTAATAGTGCGCCCCTTAACTCGACCTGTCCTGTCCGTGACAGGACCAAGATCATCCTCTCCTCTATGGCCGCTAGGTCGAACGATCTATTAGTTATTCAAACTCGTTAATATCTATTTATCATATATTTGAACATTTACTTTAACATCTATTATTATTATTTTATTATTTATTATTATTGAGATATGTTATTTTATTTCTACTATTTCTTTCATACTATTATTATTCATCACTAATATTATTTAATAATAGTTATTAATTTATATATTATTCAATCTTATCTCCTAAACCCTAAACCTAAGGCCAACAATAACGATGATTTCAAATTAAAATTCAAATAGTTGAGCAATTACATAACACATTTTCTTATTAAACACATAATCATAAGCAAACAATTTTAAACTAGTTACATTTACTCTAAATAGACAAAATTAAATAACATTCTTAGAGACATTTATTATTACTTTAATATTCACTTTATCGAGTTTTATTATTTCATTTCTGTTAGTTTATTCATTTCATATTGTTTACAAAAACATAATCCATAATCATATTAACAATTAAAAATTATCACATAAAATATGTTAAACAACTAGTTACACTCATTCTACATATACAAAATTAATTAACAATTCAAATAATCATTTATGAAAAAAATTAAATATTTAAAAAAATTCTAATTTTTTTTGCACTTTCGCCAGGGCTGGACGAAAGTGCCAGTAGACTTTCGTCCGAGCCGGCGAAAGGGGTGGTGTCCTTTCGTTTGGGCCGGCGAAAGTCACTGATTACTTTCGCTAGCCCCGACTGAAAGTAACCAAAATGGACAGAGTTTTTTTTTTTTAAAAGTGCGATTATTTTTTTTAAATTAAAGGGATATTCTCATGATCTAAAACGGTACAATTGTAAATAAATGAGAATAGATTGAAGAACTAATCTTTTTCTTGTCAATTTTGACGGTCGGATCTTCCAAGATTTGAGATTGAAGTGAAGAGTCCTAGCTAATGTTTAGGTGAAGAGAGAGAAAGTGTTTAGGTGAAAATAAAATATTTTAAGTTTTTTCGAGTTATTTTTATAGTTTCACGAATTGCTTTTATGGATACTTTTTTAAATTAAAATTGAAGCTAAAGATTTAACCAAATCAATCAAAATTAATTACACACTCTACCAAACCTTTTATCCTTATCTTTTAAACTGAAAACTTGAAATTGAAAATTATTTATTTCTAAACTTGTAAAAACTTACAAGCCCCTTAGCACCACAAACTTTTGTCTCTATTACTCAAAATTCCTCACGCCGCTAAGCTCACAAGCTCCTCAATATTCACTAATTCTGATCGCTTCTCACGAGACACACAGAGCATCCACTCTTTGACAAATTTTTTTGACTTCAAAAAGGTTTTCAATTTCTCATTTGAACTGCTAAAGTAACAAGTCATGAGCAACAATCCCAAAAACGCCAACAAGATATTGCTGCTGTTATATTTAAATTAGAAAAACAGGAAAAGCACTAAAAATTTGCAATACAGACCTCTCGACCTTTCCAGTCTCCAAGACAAAATATTGGTTCTACATTTCCAGTCTCCTAGATAAAATTTATCTAATTTTGTCAAATGTTATTATAAAATTTTTTATATTTGTTATGATTTGGTTTCCTATCTTTCTATTATCGCATAATTTAATTGTAAAACTCTTCAATTAAAAATAAATGTGTTTTGTTCCATGTATACTATTTTGTATTTACTTTTGAGATTTTTTCTATTTTTAGGACCATGTATTAGATCGTTGTTTCAGACCATGTATTTATCAAATATGTGGTTCGAATTATATTCTCTCCTCACATATGAAAAGACGCTTTAAATTAATTTGCTTTGAGGACGTTAAAAAAAATTAAAAGTTAAAAATTTGTACGCATTACCTCTTTGTAGACAAAGTTACCTCTTCGTAAGCAATAAGGATTCTTTTTAATTTTTATTAAGACAATATATTTGAAACTGAAATAAAGTATTTGTTTACTCAATTCAATGAATTAAATATAAACGCATGGACAATTTTGACTTGAAATAAAATTTTGAAATAATGAGCAAAGTACAATTACTAATTATAAATAAAGATGATGAAGAGATATATCTGGTATAGTAATTGTGTGTAGATTACAAGTAAAAGCTATTGTTTTACAAAGAATGAATATTAAAAATTTTTAATTCTTTTAGTTGCTCCTTGTTGATTCTTTTTTTTTTTTTTTGAGGGGGGAGCAGGAGAGAAGGTTCTTTTTTGAGGGAGGGTAGGATAAGAGGCCTTTTTTTGGGGGCAAGGGGAGAGGAACAGGAAGGGGATGGAGATTTTCTCTTTGTTTCTATTAGTAGAAAAGAAGAAGTTTAAAGGGTGGGGGAAAAGAGGTTTCTTTCTTTTTTTTTTTATTTTTTATTTTTTATTATTTGTTAAGGTAAGGGTGGGGGGGAGAGGAAGGGTTCTTTCGTTTGGGGTGAAATGGGGGAAAAAGGATTTTCGTTGGATGGGGGAGCATGGGAGGGGGTAATTTGGGGAAGAGGGTTCTTTTATTATTTTTTAATGTGGAGGGGGGGCGTGGGGGGTTAGGGATAGGGGCCGAGACTGGAGGGCATTTTTTGTGGGCCACAAGTAGGAGGGATATTAGGAGATGGGGTAGGGGGGAAAGGGTTTTTCTTTGGGAGGGGAGGGTAATTAGGGGAAGAGGGATTTTTTGTTTTTCCAATTTTATTGGGGAGGCGTGGGGGGAGTATAGGGGTGGGACCGGAAAAGAGATTTTTTTTTATTTTTTTAATTTTTATTGTTAGGGTAAGGGTGGGAGAAGAAGAGGGGGTTCTTTTGTTTGTGGCCAGGGGAGGGGGCGGGCAGGATGGGAACAGAAGTTTTTGTGGGTCACAAATAGGAGGAATATAGTTATAAATATTTTATTAATTTTTAGAGGTAGAAAATGGTAAGTATTATGAATTCTTTTACGTTTCTGAAATTCTTTCAATTTTTTTTTACTTCCAAAAAACGCATCATTTTTTGAGAAATTTTTCAAAGGGAAAAGAAGAAGTTTTCGTATCTGTTGTTAATATTTTTATTTTCTCAAAAATAGAATATTACGTATTTATAAAGTAAGACTAACGTCTAGGATTTTCATTAATTTTTTAAGTTTGTAACATTTTTATTATTATGTTTGACATTTTTTCTAAATATAATTATCCTTTTATTCTAACAAGATCTTTAGTGTGTATTGCGTAAGTCTTTAAAGTATTAATACATACACCCGAGCATAGCAAGAGCATTTAAGATAGTGTATATATATGTATATATACACACACATATATATATATATATATATAAATAAGATGATCTTTTTAGGTTTAGACATCCGTTAATCTCTCTAACAATCTAAACTAAATTTTCTAAATTATGTGTTTTTAATTAATTATGAAAGTATTGACTGGTCTAAAAGCTTTTGTACTAATTAAATTAATTACAAAATTAAATCTTTTTGTTTGATTTTAAAATTTTAAAATAGTATTTACTTAAGATAATAGACTCATTCTCAGTATTAGATAAGTACATAGTTTTGAAATTTAAAAATCTCCTTTTACATCTCCTCTTCTAACACTCAATTCCCGTCATTACCACCATAATGAATATATATCACATTTACTCCATGTCAATTGTTTCAATTTCAAGTTAGTGACCTTTACGTAAAATCACTAAGGCACGATCAACTCTTAAGAACCTTAGTAAGTGATTTTAATAAAAGGAGGGCTAAATTATCTATTTTTTAAAAATATATATTAAGGTGAGGGTATGTTCATACAAATTAAACAACTGTAAAATTATCAAATTTAATGTTCTCGTCGATAACTTTGGAGTTGAAATTTTTTTCAGCTTCATCATGCAATAGACAATTATGTGGGATGACTTTTCCCTACTTTAATTTTTCATACCAAATGTTGGAATGGAAACTAAGTAGATCATATTATTCCAATTGGCCAAACCTACGTACATTCGATACATAGCCACTGTGATCTTTTGAATATAAATCAAAGTATAATTATTTAACTTTTCTACTTTATTACAGTTTTTTAGTTGATGCTTGGGTTATTTTTCCCCTTCTGCTGGAGGGTATATGTGGGGAGAGGGGGCAGGGAGGGGAGGGGGAGGATGAAGAGAAAAGTCCAATATAGAGAGGGATTTTAGTTACGTTAGGGGTGCGGGCCAATAAAGTGGGAGTTTGTTTGTTTGTTTTTTTTCTTCGGGGGAGGGTGAGGGGTTTGGTTGGGGAGAAGGAGGGTGAGAGTATTGTATAGAGAAAAAGGTTAAATGCGGAGGAGAGATTTTATTTACAAATCTCAGCTTATTTGTAGGAGTAGGAAAGAAAAATATTATGAATTTTTATACATTTTTTCTTTAATATTCAATTTTTTTCATTTTATTCTTATATTTCATTTATTTAATAAAATTTTCTCCTTTTCTATTTATATAAGTTCATTTGAACACCCTCATATATGTAGTAATTTAGTAGTAGAAAAGGTTCTATTGAATGGGCACATCCATATTTAGGGGCATTCAATCTTTTTAGGTTCAAAATACATATTTCTGCCTAAATGTATATAGAAACAAAAAAGAATATATGTATATTAATTAATGAATTAAATTTATGGATGGTATAAGAAACAAATGAATTAATGAATTATATGTGGTTTTAATTTCTTTGAATCATGAATTCTTTTTTCTTGAAAACCTTGATCATGTTTGGGGAATTCAAAAGTGGTAAAGAAGAATGTCAGTCTTTATTTTTAAATAATGTATAGTATTTTTAATTAAATAATATTTTTTTTAAAAATATAATATGATATATGCATTTTTTATTACAAAAATTCCATCCTGTGCATAGTATAGGTTTTTATTGGTGGATCATATCTTATGGGATATCTCCGTAACAGTTGTAATCCCATATTAGTTGTAATCCTTGATTTCATGTAGTTACTTTACCTTTAGGAGAGTATAGTTGTGATTGATTTAGTTTGCTAGTTGTATTATATTTCCTTATTTATAGCTAGGTTATGGCTTTTGTATCAAGTATATAATGTAACTCTTCATTCAATCAATACAGAAAATGATCGTCTGTTTTCCACACTGAAAAATTTCATGGTATCAGAGCCTCTGTTTTATCTCTTACAAAGAGTAAAGACAAGGAAGAAGCCTGAGAGATCACATGCAATATTGTCGATGATGTGGTCGAAGAAATTCCTGCCAGACTAATCAAGAAAGATGCATACTACGTAGCATCTTCCAATAGATCCGGACTGATAATAACAACGATCCAATTGAAAGAAAATAATAAAGACAACAATTATGCTGAATGGGAAAAGGCCATACTTTTGGCTCTACGCTCAAATAAGTTGGGAATTATCAACGGATTAATCCCAATTCCAGAACGATCTAGAGTAGGAGAAATGGTGGGAGTTTAAGACTCTCGTAACTCTTGGATCTTTAACACCATTGAGCTGTCTCACCGATCTTTTGTGAATTACTCTGAGAGGGTTGATGAATTATGCACCGATTTAAGAGAAAGGTTCTTAGTTGGAAACGAACTGAGATAGTATGAGTTGAAGGCTTCTCTAGCCATGTTTAAACAAGATGGAGATTCAGAGAACACATACTATTCACGTTCGAAGAAAATTTGGGACATGTTAGATAATTATATGCAATCGCCACCACTACAAATTCAGCTTTTCTACAAAATTTTGTCTTTGTTGAGGATAAGTTTTCTTATGTTTCTATGATATAAGACAGTTTAGACCCACCTTCGGACTTCTCGAAATTGTTTAATTTTGGAGAAAATTACTTGGGTTTCAGCCCTTACCTAGCCCTCCCAGAATTGAACAAGGAAATGCACCCTTTTCTGGACCCGAAGAACTTGCCAGCCTAGTGGATGGACTAGCACAAGAGTTCGGCCCACCCACTGACGAAAGCCCTCAAATGATCCAAGGTCAGCTTTATCTATTAACCTATCATTGCACGGCCAAATGAAATAACCCACGGCCTAGTACCCCCAAATGCTAGTCCAACTTCTGCTCAGCCCAGCGGTTCGGCCCCCCTAAAAGGCCCTGTTGCACCACCAGCTTCCAGCCTTGATAATCCACTGATTGTGAGGAAATTTCATCTCAGCCTTTGACTACTGCTCCGGTTTTTGGTCATTTGGTTACTAGAAAAAACACTAGAGTTAAGATTGTTTCTACTAAGCTACGGGATTATGATTGCAATAATATGTGGAAAACAACCCATTCTCCTTCCACTCCCTTCGCTTCACCGACCCTTTCAGGTAAGGCCCTTTATCCTATAGCACACTTTGTAAATTATGACAAATTTTCATCTTCACGCCGGTATTTCCTAGCTTATGTTTCTGCAGAAATTGAATCCACTCGGTATTCTAAAGCTGTCTCTCATCCCAAATGGCGATCTGCCATGAAACAAGAAATTAATGTCTTGGAGACGAATGGTACTTGGATCTTCACCTCGTTGCAAATGAACTCTTAAGTGGGTGTACAGAATTAAACATAAAGCAGACAATGTTGTGGAAATGTATGAAGCTTGGTTAGTAATTCTTGGAAATATTCAAATTGAGTGCGTCAATTTTACAGACACATTTGCTCCTGTAGCAAAGATGGTCACTGTCCGGACTTTGCCCTCTGTTGCATTTGCCCACAGTTGGCCCATACATCAGATAGACGTGCATAATGCTTTCCTCCGCAATGACTTAAAGGAGGAAGTATATATGCGTCCCCCACCAGGTTTTCACACATCCTTTCCTGGCCAAGTTTGCCGCCTGAAGAAGTCCTTGTACGGTCTTCGTTAGACTCCTTGTTGTTGGTTCTCTAAAGTTACTAAGGCTTTGCGTAAGTGTGGTTTCTCTTTATCTTATGCTGACCAATCCCTGTTTACTTATCATCAAAACAATGTTCTTTTGTGTGTTATAATTCATGTCGGCAGTTTGCTTATCATTGGTAATTCCTTGCCGCCTATTACCAAGTTTAAAGCATATTTGCACTCCTGTTTTCACATGAAAGACTTGGGCCCACTCAAGTAAATTTTAGAGATTGAGATTGCTCGAAGTCCTCCGAGGATGTATTTCTGTTAGCAGAAGTATACTTTGTAGATCATTTCTGAAATTTGTTTGATGAGGGCCAAGCCAACGTCTACCCCACTCAAACCAAATCATCAATTGGCTAAAGTTACTGGGCTGCTCTTTGAGCCGCTTGATCGCTATCAACATCTCATTGGGAAGCTGATCTATTTTACTCTCTCTTATCCTGAGCTGACTTATGTAGTCCATATTCTCACTTAGTTTATGCATGCTCCTCAGATGGCACATTGGGAGACAACTATTCGCGTGGTCCGATATCTTAAGGGTTGTCCCTGCCGCAATGTTTTACTTCAATCTAATTCACCACTTTTATTGACAACATATTACGACTCTGATTAAGCCTCTTGTCCGAGGTTACCGAATATTTTCTCTTTAGTCAGCTCTCTTATTTCTTGGAAGATGAAAAAGCAGCAAACTGTTTTCTCAATCCTTTGCCGAAGCAGAATACCGTTCTATGGCAAAGAGTTTATGTGAATTGAAATGGATTTCTTGATTGCTTCATGATCTTTGTCTCAAGGTTGCTCGTCCAATTATCTTACATTGCGACAATTAGGTCGCGCTTCACATTAATGCTAATCTTTTTTTTTTTCCACGAACACACGAAGCATATCGAGATTGATTGCCACTTTGTGCGGGGTACCTTTCAAGATAGTTTTCTGGCTCCGAGTTATATTCGTAGTGAGTTCCAACTTGCTGATGTTCTTACTAAAGCTCCTCACTTTATGCAGTTTCACCATCTAGCTCACAAGTTGGGTATTGTTGACCTACATCCTCCAACTTGAGAGGGACATTGGTAGATCATATCTTATGGGATATTCCCATATCAGTTGTAATCCCATATTTAGTTGTGATGCCTGATTTGATGTAATTAGTTTATCTTTAGGAGTTTGTAATTGATTTAATTTCCTAGTTGTATTATATTTTCTTATTGATAGCTAGCTTACAGGTTTTGTGTAAAGTATATAGTGTAACTCTTCATTCAATCAATACAAAAAATGATAGACTATTTTCTCCATTAGAAACTTTAAGTTTTTTATTAGTTTTTTCTAGATTTTAGAGTGACCCTTAATTTATATTGTTGAAGAGTCTATTTTTTTTTTAAAAGAAAAAAATTGATGTTTTAAATATCAATTTACAAATTTATCCTTCGTGGCAGAAATACTTTTATTTGAATTCAAATACTTTGTTAAAGTAAATTGAAGAAGAGGGGAGAGGGTTGGACTGATCTAAGGCCAAAAGGGACCATTTCTCTCATACTACAGTCTGCAGTGGATTCCTCTTTGGAAAAAGATGGGGGTGGTGGCCGGTGGGTGGTATTACCCGCATTGTTGTTATTCGGCTTCAAAGGATTTTCAGATGGAGGAGAAGGAAATGCTGTAGAAAACAAGACAGGATTTCCATTTCGGATAGGGAAATGGGGAGAAGGAGACTATGAGAGAAAGTCGTGTTCAAAGAGAAGAAAAAGGTTAATTGAGAAATCCAATTTGGAAAAAGAGAGAGACTTCTTGCCAATTGCATATATTTTTTTTCCTTCTCTTTTTCAATAGGGTTTATTTCCTCTTTTAAAATAAGTTTTAAAAGGCAAAGCATCATCCTTTAGTACCTTCACATGTGGGAAATTTGATTGAGTTCAATTTGATTGTTGCTTTTGTGATATTTACTAGAAAACTCGTTCAATTTATTTTAAATTAAAAATGGATTTTTAATTATTTTTTAAACTATTTATCACTTATGTTAATTGGTTTTTTTTTTTCAAAAAAGAGTTGACAAAAGTGTTTTTCAAAGTTTTCTCTTGATAGGAATGAAAAGAAGGAACAGAGGGAAAGGAAAAGAAATCATAAACGTAATTGTTTCACTATGTTTTTGGGTTGAGAAGGGAATGGAGAAGTGAAGTAACTTATAGAAAAATCTCGGGTTTTTATTTTTACTATACTTATTTTTAAAAAAAATACTAAAGTAGTCTACTTTATTCGGGTTCTGACGCCTTGATCCTTACATTTTTTTTAAAAAAAAAGTCTTGTAATAGGATTTGAACCCTTTGATCTCATAAAAATAATATATAAGACTTACTAATAGACCATCATTAAATCTCAATCATTTAAAATTTTAATTATAGCAAAAAGAAGACTGTTCCTCTGTTTAATTTTCAAACTGGTGTAATTTTTTTGTTAATAAGAGAGAAAATATTAGAAAATTACAAAAACGTAAATTAAAACGAAAATAGGACGTTTTTATGGGAACGGTTGATGGAAACCGCCTTCAGTGGTTTCCAGGAGGTTTCCAATGCGTAGATCTCGAAAAAATACACGAAATGCCCACAAGAATCACCTAAATCAGACATGCGAGCACAAAGTTATGCCCTGTCAAAGTTTTTGATTATACGAGACAATTTTTTTTTGCCCTGAAATACGCCCGGATCACTTTTTCGACGATGCCGTTGCATTTATCTTTATGAAAAGTATCAAAATAAGTGGTCATACGCGTGAAACAGACCTCCGATCGCAGGAGTTATTCATGGTTCAAAAAAACTAATGTGACTGATAACGCACAATGGTTATGCATTATCCGCCACATTAGCGAGTTAAGGCAGAAAATTAGGATTAAGTGATAATGCACAACTATTGTGCATTATTTTTATAGATAATGCACATCCATTATGCGTTATGGCCAGATTAAAAATAAAAAAAAATTAAAAGCTGCTTTAGTAGTATTTTTAAAAAATAGATTAAACCAAGAAAAAAACCAAAAATCTATCACCCTCCTCATAAGTATTTCTGCCCACTCAAATTGGAGGGTTTAGTGAAATGAAATATTTTTTGAAATAGAATTTTAGGATAAATCAATAATTTAGTCCTTTATGCATTTATACTTGACTTTAGTTCATAACCTTTGTTAAACAATTAAGTTATTCGAACACATAACATAAAAGAATTCAACCAAATATGTAGGGTGTGTGTTCGATTTTTGATTTAGCTTAAAATTTAAAAATTTAATTTTTACGAATTTTTTTAAAAAAAATAGAACCAAATATATTTAGTTATAAACATAAAAAACAAATCGATTTTTTTTTTTATTTTAGGCCATTTGATTTGGGTTTAAATCGAAATATTGAGTAAAACACAATAAATCTTATTCCTAATCAAGCAAATCTAAAATAAATTTTAATCTTTGTTAAGAAATAATGAAATTTTACGAATCTCATAAAATTTAAAAGCATTAACATTATAATAAAATGTTAAATTGAATTCAAACAACTAATTCGATTGCCTGGGTTTTCTAAGAATTAAAACCAAAAAAGAAAAATATTTATACATTTTCAAAATCGAAAATTTGAAAAGGCAAGTTGAATGCAAAATTAATTATGTTTGATTCAGTAATCAATTTAAACCGAAAGCACACATAAAATATGTGAGTAATCAATGAAATACAAATAGTCCATTCACTTGAGTTCCCTATAAAAAAAACTCAGTAAAATTTCGAACACTCGTTCCGGCATGCCATGGTGAAAAATTTATGCAAAAATTTTTTGTACTTTTCTTTTTTTTTTTTGAGAGAACTTGATTGGAGGAACTACTTAGATCCTTATTAAATAACTACTCACGTGCTTTGCATGTGGCTTCATTTGGCTGAATTAAAATTTTATTAAAGGCCTAAAAATTTAGAGTTAGTCATTAAAAACTAAAATCGCTAAAGCCTAAATACATATGGTACTAAATTGGTGATTTTTCGAGATTTTTATGACAATTTCTTTCCAAAGGAACACGTGATTATATGCATTAGTTTTTTAATTTAATATTAGAATTTTTTGAGGTTCGATAATTTCTCAAAGTTTTTAGAAAAAAAAAGAAAATTTATTAAATTTTAAATTTTATAAGATTTATTAAAATTAAATTATTATATAATATAAATACGATATATTTATGTTGTAGTTTCAATTTAATAAGTTATATAAAATTTAAAATGTAGAAAAACATAAGTTTCCAAATAAAAATTTAATTTGCATTTTTTTAAAGGAAAATTTTAATTCGCATTAATAGGTATTATAAAGTAAATTTTTTGTAGCAAGATAGTGGCTTAGTGGTACAAGCACTGGGCAACTGTTATGTGTGATTTTTTTAACTGTTTGTAAGGATTTAAATATGAATTCTCATTTTGCGCTTAGCGAAAAAGAAGAAATGTGATGAATTTCATTTAATTAAAAAATCACACCAAACAGTGAACCTCAATATTTCTTTCAAAATGATTTGACTATAATTATGATTTTGGTAACTTAATTGGCAATAACAAGTAAGTAATACTAAATTGTCAAAAAAAAGATATAAATTTTCATATTTAAATATCCACAAACAATAAAAAAAATTATACATGACAGTGGAATATAATATTTCTAACAAAATTGATTTTGCTAGAATTTTAATTTGATCACTTAAATTTTTAATCAACAAATAAGTAGTATAAAATCGTTAAATATCTAAATAAAAAGTATTAGAATGGAAATCAATATACTAAAATGGAATTAACTAAAAAAGAAAATCATGTTTTAAAAGTAAAAAAATGAGGTCCAGACAAGTAGTACGGTCCCGGCCCGTAGTTGTGCCCCGTTGATGTCCACAGTTATATGGTCTCCCTCTTATCAGTCTAATACACACACGTTACACCATGCTCAACTAATGTGTGACCACATCTTTTTGGCGTTTGTTTTGTTTCCATCTTTCCTTTCCTACCTAAACGGGATTTGATGCAGACAGAAGCGTATTTCTATAGACTTCCTTGTTATGTATCCAAAAAAGGGTGATAAAGGCAACTCAAAAATCTATAAGGATAACTAAAAAAATTTTAAAAAATTTATTTTTACCTAAACATTTTCTCTCTCTTCACCTAAACACTCTCTAGGACTATAAACTTCAATTTCAGACTTTGGAAGATCCAACCGTCCAAATTTAAAAAAATGTTAGTTATTCAATCTATTCTCTTTTATTTACAATGTTATTGTCTTAGATCGTTGAAATATCTGTTAAAAAAGGGAAAAATAATTTTTTTGAAAAAAAATCTAACCGAAAAGGTGCACTTTCGTCCGTTACCGGCGAAAGTGCTGGAGTTCTTTCGTCGTCGGTGACCGGAAGTACTCCAACACTTTCGCCGGCGACGTGCGAAAGTGCACAAAAAAAATTTTCTTTTATTTTTTTAAAAATTCTTTAAAACATTTTCGTCCGTTACCGGCGAAAGTGCCGGAGTTCTTCGCCGGCAGTGAACAAAAGGATTCTGGCACTTTCGCCGACGATGTGCGAAAGTGCATTTTTTTATTTTTTTATTCTTTTAAATTTTTTTTAAAATTTTAATTTTTTTTAAATATTTAAATGTTTTAATTTTTTGTTCATAGTATATTTGATTATTTAATTAATATTGTAAATGTAGAATGTGTGTGATTAGTTGTTTAACATATTTTATGTGATAATTTTTAATTGTTAATATGATTATGGATTTGTGAACATTATGAAATGAAAAAAATAACGCAAACGAAATATGATAAAAATCGATAAAGTGAACAATAAAGTAATAATAAATATCTCTAATAATGTTATTTAATTTTGTCTACTTAGAGTAATGTAACTAGCTTAAAATTGTTTGCTTATGATTATGTGTTTAATAAGAAAATGTGTAATGTAATTGCTAAACTATTTGTATTTTAATTCGAAATCATTGTTATTCTTGGCCTTAGTTTTATGATATAATTCTAAGATTGAATAATTTACAAATTAATAACTATTACTAAAGAAGAATATTAGTGATGAATAATAATTAAACGAAAGAAATAGTAGAAGTGAAATAATAGATAGCGATAATTCTTAAGATAAAATAATAATCGATAAAATAAATATTGAAATATATGATAAACAAGTATTAACGAGTTTGAATAACTAATAGATGGTACGACCTAGCAGCCGTAGAGGAGATACTGATCTTGGTCCTGTCACGGACAGGACATGTCGAGTTGAGGGGCGTCCTGTGACAACTTCATCTAGAGGTGTAAGGGGGCGACATAGTACTTATGACATCCTTGTTACTCCTACCCCTCTTGCACCTAGTTTCTATCATGGTACAAGTGAAGCCGGGTCTTCTACCCAACCACCTGCCGTACCTTTTAGATCTCGACCTCCCCTTCATCCCCATCTGTCACACACACTTGTGCCCTATGAGCCATATGGATCTGTACATCAACCTTCACACCACACAGACATAGTATATGATCCATACTTACAGGCTCCTACCGTTGTGCGACCTTGCATACCGTATAGATCTGCCATACAGGAGCCTATATTGTACGATGGGTCTCAGCCGAGGCAGATAGGGATTGAGTTTTTTGATCAGATGCTTGGAGCCGCTCCTCAAGATTCTTCTTGCAGAATACACGGGTATTCTCATGCTGAGTATGATATTTCATCTTTTGATCCTTATGTACTTGGGCCTGCAGATAGGGTTTCTGAGGGTGATAGGGTTTTTGGGGAGGAGCAAGAAAGAGTCCAATCTCTACATATTCAGGGAGAGGCAGATGAGAGAGGTGATGATGATGGTGATGGTGGTGATGATGATGGTGACGGTGGTAATGATGATCATGATGACGGTGATGATGATGGAGATGAGGAGCAGCCCGTACATGTTGGACATGTGGCACCAGCTAGTGGATTAGACGGGCGTCCTCGTCACGGAAAAGGGAAGGGTTTGACCGGCAGCCTTATGTCGGTGATGAGTAAATTTACAGACTCATAACAAAGGACTCGACGTGGCTCTTGATGTTCTGGCACCGACGCAGAAGAGGAAGAAAGTGAAGCCTTCCGATTGGGAGCAGACAGAGGCAGCAGAGGAAGGTCCTGTTGACCCGGAGCTCATCCCATCATACGGTGGACATTGGCGGGTCGGATATGGCGTGGACAGGTATTTATATTTATGTTAAAGTGACAATATTATTATTATTGTTATTATTCTTTAATCTGTCAAATATTATTTATTATGATAAATAGAAAAAATAATAATGGAATAAATATATTATTATATAACTGTATAAATTTATTTGTTTTATCTTTAGGATCGTGGTTTATTGAAGTGTTGATCTCGTTATATGGCACTCACTGGTTGGGAGCTTACCGATTCGCAGGCTAGACCCGTGGCCTCCGGGTCCGGTCTGACGCACCTACGATCGTGCATGTTTCAGCATGCCAATGCTGCATTGTTGTCGGCATTTGTTGAGAGGTGGCAGCCCGACACGAACAGCTTCCACATGCCCTGGGGTGAGATGACTGTTACACTGCACGACATGGAGCTTATTCTTGGGGTGCCTGCTTATGGTGCAGTAGTGGATCACAGATTATCGAGGGAGCAGTTGATACGGGCTGTTCAGCAGGATCTGGGTTTAGGTCTCACTGGGGTTTTAGGGCTTAATGCAGTGGAGCTTCACGCCGTTGCTACTAGCAGACAGACCTCACAGTCACATCAGGTCAGAGTTGAATGCTACCTACAGTACATTTTGGGTAGCTCACTCTTCAGTGATAAGAGTGGCAACATTGTACCCGCGAGACTGTGGCCACTTCTGCGGGATGTGAGTCGTGTTGGGAGGTTTGCATGGGGTGCTGCCTGTCTTGCATATCTGTATCGGAATCTGGGTCAGGCTTCCAAGGCTGATGAGAAGGAGCTTGCAGGTTGCTGGTCACTATTAGAGGTATGTGTTTTAAAATTAACGTTAATTATATTAATTTTTATATTTAAACGGTTTAGTGTATAGGGTTTATTTATTTAATATTTCATTTATATATCTTTTTTTATATTTTATTGAATTTATATTTTATATTTTAGGCGTGGATATATTTGTATTTTCCCATGTTCGCTCTCCCGTTTAGACATTCTCCCGAAGGATGCAAGCCCTACATGCAGATGTTTCCGACGATCGGTTATAAGAATGAGAGTAAACTGCTGGATATTCGCTTGAGGCTAGATATGATGACAGCTGATGAGGTTCGGTGGATGCCGTACAGGACTCAGGATGTTCGTGATTGTTAGGCTTCAACATGGCACGACTTCATTGCATATTTTGACTACGTGGAGCCGTACATACATTACCGGGTTCTGAGGCAGTTCGGTTTTAGACAGTGTATTCTCGCCCACCCTATCCAGCCTTGGGAGGCACGCCGACCGCCGAACGACAGGATGTATGTCTTGAGGAACACTTTCGTCGAGGCACTCTGGCTCGAGGCACCTTCGCACTTACTGACAGAGACATGGACTAGTGTCCCGGCATTCCAGCGAGTTCATGTACCGATGATTATTTGGACTGGTACCTCCCCCGCACTCACCTGAGGATTCAGAATCCCGAGAATATTCCCGGAGGCTATAATGTCCCGCTAGCTGCCGCCATGCCACCGAAGGCACTCTTAGATATGATTGCACGTGAGTGCCACAAACAGGATATTGCCGATGATGAGTTAGGACGCAAGGTTCGAGATTTACTAAGGGTTCATTACAAATCTCTTTAGTAAATCTTTATGTACTCGGATATTTATTTATTATATTGTGTATTTCTTTTTTTTTTTATTTATATCTGTTGTGATATTCATTATATTTATTCCCTCATGCATATTCTGGTTTATTATTGCATATTAATATAATTACATGAAAGGTGTAAATAAAAAAAACTCTGAACGACAAATTGTACGAAATATTATTAACACATTATAAATTACAAATTGCAATATTATTACATAAAATGTCTCTGTGGCGGATATATTTCACTGTATCTCGTAACCTAATCTGCCATCCGATTACGATATGGGGCCGCCCATCCACTAATTTGCATATCTCGATGATATTCCCATTGCACATGTAATGGGGGCAAAGGGCATCCATCTACCAACTGTAACTGGAAAAAAAATAATATTAACACATACACTTAATGAAGTATCAGACTGTAATAATTCAATTAATATTAATAATAATAAAAAGTTATCAATAATAAATACCTGTATAAAATGCTGCAATTCCTCTATGAGTACAATGAATATCGTTCCCGAAGGCCCATCCATATTAGAAACAAGAGGCAAGACAGTGGTTGACTGTGACCGTGCAAGAAATACAACGCATAGATTGAATGTGTTAGCAATGACATAAAAGTGATCAGGTGTATTCATCCAATACTCCCGTGGCGCTGAACCCTCTTTCCAATTTGTCTGCATTATCAACTCTGTCACACGTTCAACTGAGCCGAACAATTGCTCATATACATGCATACGGTGCAGTAAATCATAGCTCATCCTTCTACGAATTTCAACCCAATGATTTTCGTCTCCGAACAAGAAATTTGATACAACCCTGAAACCACAATTACCATCTCCAACAACGTTTTTCCATTTTTGTATAAATTGATACATAAACCCTGGAAATGCATTTTTGAAAGGGAATGGCACAGGCAGTGAATCGGGACTTACAACGGTTGATAAACTCGACCTACCACTGCTACGTCCTCTGCCCTTTCTCCTACCGCTACGAGGCGGTCTACCTCTTCCACGAGGGCTATGATTAGACCCAGAACCTGAACCGCTACCAGACCCAGAACCAGAACTGCTGGACTTTCTTATCTTCCTATGGACAATGGAGACGTATTCCCAATGAGACTTATCCTTTTTGGTGGAATTCGTCTTCCGTCGTCCCTTCATGACTGCGGTCTCTTGGGGGGGTGGGGGATTGACAACGGCTGACAAGGATCATCAGACAACATCGGATGTATAACACCTTTGATGAGTTGCCTAACTTCCCTGACATTAGAAATTGGACCAGTACTAATTTCGTGTAACAGTGAAGTGAGATCACGCATTTCTGATTCCATATCTCTATGGTGTTCTTCAGGAATATCAGAACCAATTTCTAGTTTTCTCCAAAAGATGACAACATCTTCCTCTTGGATTGGCATTAAATGTTGGCATCGATTAACATGTTCACATGCACATGGTAGACCGTGCGACTTCCTTAAATAATGCAGACAATTACTGTCCGGTTCTTCTACTATTTGACGTGCCTTCTTTAACTTATCCATTATCTTCTTCAATCCCAAATGACTAATTTTATTACATAAATTCTTCACGTGGCATGTTGTACCTTAAAAAATAAGCGAAAAATTTAATTATTAACATTCCCTAATTATTTTTCACGGACTTAACTATTATTAACTATTTACTAAAAAAAAATTAAAATTTAAATGTTTGTGCGAATAAATTAATAAAGATATCTCATAATACAATTAATCCACTATAGTACTTACTTGTTCATTTTGTACATCGTATCCATTATCATCACATATAGCCACGTTCTAATCATTGCAATTGATGTCGGGTATGCAATGACAATATCACTGAGTACGTTGCTGTCCTCACCATTTCTATAGAAAACGGTGTAGCGCTTTCTGCACTTAAGCGGCAAACTTCCTCTACCATATTTCTTCCCTGCATCTGGTCCCTCTTAATCTTGGCAACAATATTGTAAATTTTCTGGGAACTACATACATCAAAGTTTTATATTTATTAATGGAATAAAAACAACTCTAAAATATTTAAATAAAGTATTAAAAATAATCTAATAATTCCCTTATAACTTACCTAACTGCACAACCAACGTCTTGTTCTCGGAAAAATCGTAATATATTGCGTGGTGGAACATGACTCTTCCTGAACTGCTCGGTTTGTTGTAACTGCTCCTCCATAAGTCTTGCAGACTGAGCATGACCGTGATTGTAAAAAGTTATTTTATGGTTGTGCCTCCCGTTGTGTACGAACAATTGCCAATTTTCACTTGTTGCCATTTGCTCTCCCTTTAGCTTAAATAGACAACCACATTTTTTCGTTCTATATGGTCCACACTTTTTTTTTCGGTATTTCTTCTTCCTCATCGTTGACTATTGGTTTTTTATATTTTCTTACTGAACCTCTGCGTTCGCAAGCCAATATGACATACGGTCAACGGTCAAATGTTCTGGCTCTCTGATATCGAGTTATGATTAAATATGTCTTCGCATTCATTGCAATTTCTTTTGCCCACTCTACCAACTCATCTTTCGAACTAAATATTCGTTCTGTTGTAAATAAATGTCCAAGATCGATATATTCTTCTGGATCTAGAAATTCTTCAAAGGTATTTGGATCTTCATCACCTTATTAATGTATAATGAAAAGTTAATATTACAAAAAGAAAACTCTAAAAAAACAAAAAATAGAAAAAAAAATTTTTTTCACATTTTCGGGCACACTTTTACCCAGATTGAGCAAAAGTCACTGTGACTTTCGCCAAATCCGGACGAAAGTCTTGTAGAGCTTTCGTCCAAATTTGGCGAAAGTCACAGTGACTTTTGCTCAATCTGGGTGAAAGTGTGCCCGAAAATGTGAAAAAAAAATTCGATTTCTTACCTCGAAACCAATATTTTCTTGCAGAGATTCTTCAAAAGGATCCATATTATCTTCTAATTTCGTTTGGTAATGTTCAAAGTTGGGAGTTTTTTCACAGAGGTTACAGAGAAAGTATGTAGAGAGAGAAAGTAAGAGAAAGGAAAATGGATTTTTTGAAAATTTTTGAGTTATCCAGAGGGTCTAGACCCGTTTACTGATATTTCGAGGAAAAGGCACGAGGATTGTTTGTAATACTTTTTTTTAGAATTATGTTTCATTATAAATTTAAGTAAAGCTTAGACACAATATATTAAGAATAAAAAGAAATATAAAGAATAATAATAGAGAGAAGAAGAGAGATAGAGAAGAAATTCAAAAACTGATTGTCTTATTAATGTCTTTCATAAGGTCCTGTTTATAGGCACCAAGTAGAGTCCATTAAGGATTGGGCCTCGGAAGTTCTAGTTCTCTTCAGAGAACGTATTTGGAATCTACTATATACACACTAATTTCATAACACTCCCCATTGGATGTCCATAACATAAAGAACATGCCTTGTTAAAACCTTACTAGAGAAAAAAACTCTTGTGGGGAAAATATCTAGTGAAGGAAAAGAGTATATTGTTCTTTTATGTATAAAATTTACCTCCCCTGTTGAAAAGATCTCTCTAGATCTTTTAGTGAACACATGCTAATTTTATAGATTAATTTCTTAAATGTTGCATTCGACAATGCCTTAGTGAAAAAATCAGCCAAATTGTCACATGACCAAATTTGTCGTACATCAATTTCACCATTTTTTTGAAGTTCATAAGTAAAATTTTCTTTTGTGAAGTATGCTTTGTCCTATCTCCTTTAATACATCCTCCCTTTAATCGTGCTATGCAGGCATCATTATTCTCATATAGGATTATTGGAATTTCTTTATCAGAGGATAATTACAATTATCTTGGATATAATGGACCAATGATCTTAACTACACACATTCTCTTCTTATCTCATGGATAGCCATTATCTCAACATGATTAGAAGAAGTAGTAGCTAGAGATTGTTTTGTGGAATGCCAAGATATGAAAGTATCACCACATGTAAACAAATATCTAGTTTGAGGACGAACTTTGTGTGGATCCGATAGATATCCAACATCAACATATCCAATTAATTTTAGACTGGATTTATTTGAATAAAATAATCCAAGATCAATCATCTCTTGGAAATATTGTAGGACATGTTTTACTCTTTTCTAATGTCGTCGAGTTGGAGAAGAAATATATCTTACTAACAGATTTACAGAAAATGCAATATCTCGTCGTGCATTATTTGCAATACATTAGTGCTCCTATCCACTAAGATATCGTACTTCAAGACCAAAAAGTTATTCATTATTTTTTTGTGGTCTGAAAGGATCTTTCTTAGTATCTAAAGATCGAACGACCATTGGAGTAATCAAAAGATGTGCTTTGTCCATGTAAACTCTCTTTAAGATTTTTTCAATATATGTAGATTGATGAACAAACATTCCATCTTCAAGATGTTGAATTTGTAAACCAAGGCAAAACTTGGTTTTTTCAAAATCCTTAATTTCAAACTTTTACTTTAAGTAATTTCTCGCATTTAAAAGCTCTTCAGAAGTTCCAATAAGGTTAATATCATCTACATATATAGCAACAATAACAAAGCCTTTTTCAGTTTTCTTAATGAAAACACATGGATAAATGAGATGGTTTTTATATCCCTTTTTCAATAAATACTTACTAAGGTAATTGTACCACATATGACCAGATTGTTTCAATCCATACAAAGATGGAATAATTTTCTCGAGTACTTGACTTACATGCTTTAGGCATGTTACATCCTTCAGGGACTTTCACGTAAATTTCATTTTCAAGTTCTCCATACAAATAAGCATTTAGCACGTCGAGCAGATGTATATCTATTTTCTCATGAACAGCTAAACTCATAAGATAATGGAATATCATTGCATCGATCACAGGAGAATATGTTTCTTCATAATCAGTTCCTAGTCTTTCCGAAAACCCTTGTGCTACAAGTCGTGCTTTATATATTACAATCTCATTATTTTCATTGCACTTTCATACAAATACCCATTGAGAACCAATGGGTTCCACTCATTCTGGAATTTTGACTACATGCCCAAAAAGTTCATGACTTTCAAGGGAGTTCAATTCTGATTGAATCACATCTTTCCATTTTGGTCAATCTTTTCGATTCCAATATTCTTCAATTGATTTTGGTTCAAGATCCTCATTATTACTTAAAACATCAATTGTACATTATATGCAAAAGCATTGTCTAGGATCGTTCCTCTATAATTCTAATATGTTCCCGTAGCAATAAAGTTGATTGACTTCTCTATTTTCAATATTAGGATCTTCTTTCTCAGTTGTCTCTTGGTCCTTTTTATCTTTGGATCCAAGAGGTCAGCCACAGTTATGGTGTTCATTGGACGCATTTGCTATAGGATTTTCATTTTGTCTTACAAGGACTTCAACACGAATAGGAGCATTAAAAGCAGGAATATGCGATTTTGTTACTTTTATAGAGTTGGCAAAAGCATCGGGCAATTGATTTGCAGTTTTCTATAAATGAATGATCTTTTGAACTTTAAGTTCACTTGTGCTTATGCGCGGATTAAAATGATTTAATGAAGATATTGCCTATGTAATATCTTGCCTTTGCTGTTTTATTTATTCCCCTAATTTAGAGAAATTTGTCTAATCAAATTGACACTCTGCAATCTTATCGTAATTAAATATTCCTTTAAAGGTTCAAGATACCTTATAATTGAGCGAGATTCGTAACCAACATATATCTCCAATCTTCTTTGAGTACCCGGTTAAGTGCGTTAATTTGGCACTATTGGAACATAAACAGCACAACCGATTCTCAAAAGGGAGATGTTGGGTTCAGACCCAAACACTAATTCATGATAATAGAGAGTATTTATGCTAATGAGTTAGTCTAATTCATATAAGTGTCGCAACATGTAAAATAGCATGTCCCCAAATAGATGTGCGGAGTTTGGTTCTCATCAACAATGGTCTAGTAATTAATTGAAGTCTTTTAATGAATGACTCAGCTAGTCTATTTTGTGTATGGACATGAGTTACATGATGTTCAATAGTAATGCCTATAGACATACAATAGGCGTTAAAAGCATGAGAAGAGTATTATCTAGTCTTATCAAGCCGAGTTTTCTTAATTGGATAATTAGGAAATTGTGTCCTTAGGCGAATTATTTGGGCAAGTAATCTCGCAACCGCTAGGTTGCAAGATAATAATAAGCATACATATGACCATTTAGTCAATGCATCAATTAATACTATAAAGTATTTAAATTGCCCACTTTGTGGATGAATATGTCACATATATCACCATGAATTCTTTCTATAAATGCTGGAAATTCAACTCCCACTTTTGTTGATGAGAGTCTAATAATTAATTTCCCTCGAGAGCATGCAGTATATATGAATTCATTTGAATTCAAATCCTTCTCATTTTTCAATGAATGACTATGTGTATTAGACCCAAGGATGACCTAATCGATCATGTCAAATAATAAAATTATTTGGGTTAGTAAACTTTTCGTTTACTAAATGATGCAATTCTATTACATTAATTTTGGCATAGTACAAGCCTGAAGAAAGTGATGAAAATTTTCTAATGTTTGTTGCTTTCTTAAAACATTATGTAGTGATACTTAGTTATTCACTTTCACTTTCTTTCATAGTCTCGATATGATATCCATTTAAATGAATATCATTAAAACTTAATAAACTTCTTCGATAAATTTGATGAAAATGACACATTCTTTATGATCAATATTATACCTCCAGTTGAAAGGGGAGATTAGCTCTCCCGGAGCCTCCAATTAACTTTGCGCTACCACTTATGATATGCACATTTGTTTCTCCCAAATTTAATTGAGAAAAATATCTCATATAGTTTAATAGTGTGTGTAGTTCCGCTATCAATAATACATGTCCTCAAAATTTTTTCATTTAGAAGATGGGACATAGCCATATCTGAAAAAAAATAAAAACATAAATAAAAGAACTTTTACATCCGAAATAAACTTAAATAAAAATTACATATCCAAGAAACTTAAGGAAATTACAATCCCCAAAAAACAAATGAATAAAGTAACATAATTAAAAATAAATAAATAAATAAATAAATCACTCTTTCCTAAAATGTCAGATCAATATTCCCTTTAGGATGTTCCAAAAATCTCCAACATCCAAGTGATCTACTTGAACATCATCAAAATAATCATCACTATTGTCATCAGGACGAGAAGCGAAATTGGCCTCAACATTTTTCCCTTTATTTTTAATTGATGCTTGATAGAGCTCAACTAAATGTTTGGCCGTTCGACAGGTACGTGACCAATGCCCTTTCATATTGCATCTATGACATATTTCTTCGTGCTTTGCTGAGGTCATATCTTTACATTTTTTTTTTTTTTTTTTATCATTTTCTCATTCTTTTGGTGGTTACCATAAGGGATATATCTACCACGACTATATCCACGACTACGATCACGCCCGCGACCTTTTCTACGGTTATTATTATTAATTCTAATCGGATTCAATCAGGGATTGAGACTGAATCAATCGACCGGGTCTCATGATTTTTCATAAGCAGTTCATTATTCTGCTTAGTAACTAAAGGCACGTAGTAGCATATTCGAGCCATGGAAGATAGAGAACGTTTTCTCTAACATGTCTTCCTCAGTTATTTTTCTCCTCATAATTTCATTTGTTAAGAAATTCTAAACATAGCAGAGTTTTATTCATTAATTGATTTATAATCTTGCAACCTCAGGTGCAACCACTCATAATGAGCTTTAGGTAAAACAATATTTTTCAGATGATCGTACCTTTTTTTAAGCTATTCCATAAAATTAATCTTTTTTTTACGGTTAAGTATTTAGCCTTCAGGGCTTCATGAAGATGGAGATAAAGGAAAATCATTACCTTGGCACGATTTCGATTTGATTCGTTATTATTATTTTTAATAGTGTCTTCTAGACCAATTGATTCAAGATGAATTTCAGCATCAAGAATCTATGACATATAAAATTTTAACGTGATATCCAAAGCCAAAAACTCAAGCTTAGTAAGATTTGACATAATTAAAATAAAAATCAAAACTATTACCTTAAACCTTCAAAGAATTGTTCTTCAATAATTTCTTTAAAAGTTATGCATAAGACAAACTTCGTTTAATACTAATCGAAGTTATCGTGCTGATAACTTGTTATAAATTTAAAGTAAAGTTTAGGCACAATATAGTAAGAATAAGAATAAATATAAAGAACAATAATAGAGAGAAGAAGAAAGATAGAGAGGATACTCCGAAATTCAGAAACTGATTGTTTTATTAATATCTTCCATAAAGTCCTATTTATAGGCACAAAGTACAAGAGTCAAGAAAAACCCTAGAATGAATGGGCTTGCCGTTAGAGAGTTAGATTTTATTAAGGATTGAGCCTTGGGAGTTCTAGTTCTCTTTAGGTAACATATTTGGACATCCAGTACGTACACATTAATTTCATAACATGTTTTAGATTTTTAGGGTTTATCTTTTATTATCTATGATTTACATTTTATAAGAATTTACTAGAGAGTATACTAGAAGATGTATTAGACGATCTCAATCGAGAAAAATGTCAGGCCTAGAGTTCCAGAGTACGATTTATGTGTCTATTTACACTTACTACTCCTATTCGGCAACTGTTCTTGTTCAGTAGCTATATATTGCATTTAAGTTCGAGTAAGGAAACAATGCCATCCTATTAAAATGTTAAAAAAGCGAAAAATTATTCTAGTCATAGTGAAAGCAAGTGACGCTTTGAGATATTCTATAGGTTATGTATTAATGTTCCATAGGTGATGCTTTAATAGTCCATGAAAATATATGGTATGTTCCATCAATTATATGTAGGTTTCCCTAAGTTTTGTGCTAAGTTTGCTTTGTTGTAATGATGTACCACGTATTATGTGTTAGATGAAACTAGTAACTTATAATTTTATCACCCACATGAACTGAAAATAAAATACACCACGACTTAATATTTCATGGACGGTTATTTATATAATCATGGAACTACAGTTATATTCCAATGGAACATTATCAATTGAGAAATGGAACAAAAATTATATTTTCATGGAACATTACCAATTGAAAATATCAATTAGATAAGAAAAAAATATCATTATTATGAAAACAAAACTGCTACTACCTTTATCGAATATTAGCAATTGAAATATGGAACCTCAAAACTCTGACGCCTAAAAAAAAAAAAAAAAACAATTACACAGGAAAAAATAATTTTTCCTCCCATCTTCTCCAATAACGATTTTTCCATAATTCTCATAGATTTACCTTACACAATGCATTGAATAAGATTAAAAATATCAAATAATATGAAAAGAAAGCTGCTGCTGATATTATGGAATATTAGCAATTGAAATATGAAATATAGTTATATTGAAATGGAACATTAGCAATTGAAATACGGGACTCCGTAACTCCGGTGACATGTAATTTTGAAACCTAGAAAATATCAATTACGGAGAGAAAATAATTCTTCCTCATCATCTTCTCCAATACTAATTTACTTTACATAATACACTGAATAAATAAAAAGAACTATCAAGTAATATGAAACAAAGTTGCTGTAATTGAAACTTCTTGTTGTCACCGTTCGAACGCTATTACAAATCGTTTTTTTTTTTTTTAAAAAGAGACAATGATGATTTGATTACAGATCTCTGATGAATTATATCGAGGAGATGAAGAACGAAGAAAAGAAAGAAGAAAAATGAGAAGAGGGAGCTGTCGCTGAACATAATAGAAGAAGAAAAGCCTGTGGAGAAGGAAACCTAATAATTACCGTTATATTAATTATTACGTTAAGTTGCATAAGCTTGTGAAATTTAAATTGCTAAAAGTGGTTTAAATAATAATTATAATAATAATAGTGATGATAAAAATAATAATAAATAAAGTCTACTAAGAACACTAGAGTAGATAAAACTATTCGAATATCATCATAGAGTATATAGATGAAAGGTAATTTGGACATTTTATGCATACAGTAAAATAAATGAAACAATAAATAGATATATGACAAATGTCATAGTCATACATTCATATGACATTTGTCATTTGATAAATAACAAGTGTCAATAATTCATGACAAGTGGCCTTCAAATGATGCCATTTGTCCACTTTTTAGGTCACATGAGGTGACTAAGCTTCATATTTTCTCCTTATAAATACAGCTAGAAGTCTTCACCGTTCAATCACCTTTTCTCTCTCTTTTCTTCTTGATTCAAGACTATCTCTCAAGCTAGGATGTAAAGTCTTCTTATTCAAACGTCCCTTGGAGGATCTTAAGGTAAACCTTTAGTGTATAGTTTATTTTGAGGTTAAATTCTATATATAAGGAAGTTAATTTATAAATTTGCAAAGTGGGTAGTTTAAAATTCTTTAGAGTTATGATTTCACTTTAGTTCATGTTCGCATTGCTATAGCTTGAATTATATTGATAAACTTTGAACTTCGATTTAGATTTGAATTTGGAATTAGGAATAGGATTAAGCGGTGATTTAAACTATAAAATTATGATGAAAGTCGATTGAGTATTTTTGTACTTAGTTTTTGGGAAACTGTGTCTACTTCATGAGACACTATTAGCTACCCTGACCAGGCGAGTTCCCCAAATGAAACTTACAACATTCCAATACCAATGTTATTTTATAAAATATTAATTGTTTTGACAAGAAATATTATTTATATTTCGAACTCAACTATTTTGAAAAGTGATTCGAATTGTTAGTCAACAAATTAGTTTTAAAGGGAGAGGTTCTCCAAAATGTATTTTACTTGTGTATTAGAAACGCATAGGAGCAGTGCTCAGTATAGAAATTTCTATCGCTTTGTTAAAAATATTCCTATATAATTTTCTACAGGGTTCTTGAACAAGTGAGTTTCGGAAAATCTTTATTATTTGAAAATTAAATAATTTTGAAAAGCATATGCATTTTCATGGCATATTTGTGAAATCTGCATAAATATGAATAGATTGGCAAACAGGTGATCGCTTTGCTATCCTGGAATTTATATGACTTGACTTGGTTTTAGTGGCCCATTTGAGAGGCATATTTATTTTTAAAAAACAACAATTATATTTGTAAGGATGGCCATTAAATGGTCTTTTGATTTGAAAATATGCATAAAACTTTGTTCCGACCAAATTAGACACAAAATGATTTTGTTGCAAGAAGCTTGAAAGGATTCCACTGTACATGGTTGGTCCCCTGTACTATGGCCTCTTTCGATGGTGTGTATGGTTTAGATTGTTGAATATGGATTACACTTGATAGGAGGTGTGGTATTAGGGAGGGCACGACACAACTACTGGTATGTCTATTTCAGAGGACATGAAATGTGTGTTGTCTCAACCGCTCTACTATGAGTTAGAAGGGGCTCAAAATGGACGTTTGTCACCAGGTATAGGTTGATAGGTGCTCTAGAATATCGTAACCTAGTTCTTTTTTGGAGGCACAAAGTATAAGTTAAATCGAGTATATTTATATGGATTTGCAGCTGGTATTTACAATGGGATTTTGGACCTAGTTTGATTTGCCAGTAGATTTGACATGATTCGAAACTTAGGCTTTGGAGTTGCTCATATGTATCTTGATTTGCTCATACTTTCCAACTGCACTCAAAACCCGACATGTATTTTATACATTGGATTTCATATTTGAACAAATAATAGATTTTTTTTGCATAAGATACATTACTAAATCTGTATGTGCATTCACTTTACTGACTTTCAAAATTCAATGGACTTGAACTTATTGAAATTTCTAGCTCACATTCTTTTATTACGTATTTTCAGATGAACTATAACAAGAGTCCCTCTCAAATCTTTCATTCCTTCTAGGAGTTCTTTCGCACTCTGTCTCTACCCCTCCATCGAACCTCTCTTACTTTCTAGGAGTTCTCACAAATTCCCCTCCCATTTTCCTCTTTCATGTCTGCCTCCCTAGCTCTATGACTTCCATCACCTTGATTGCCATTATATTGATAACTCTCTTGAAAGTTTTGGGGCACATTATCTCGAACACTAAATGTAGCATGAGGAGACAAGTCATCATCCACGTCCTCCTTGGAGTGAGACTTAGGTTTTGAAATCCATGTAGTTTTGAGCTAAAGTGGACTCTTTTCTATCCCTCTTTGCAGAAAGGGCTCCAACATTTCTCTAAATGTTTTCAATATAGTATTGGAGAGACTACAAGTTATCCACCAATTCTTGCATCACTGGATTACTAGGACTATCATTGTTGTTTTTAGGTTGATGCTTGTCTTGGGACATCATGAAAGAACAAAGATAACAATTACCTACAAAACAAAGATACAAGTAAAAGAAAAACAAGGACCACATTGCTCCCTTAGTGTTTACACTCAAGATGAAGTCACTCATTCCTCGTGTATTGCTCACTTTTCTTAGGCTTTTATCAAAATCGTCTCAGCCTCTTGCCTTTCTCTTTTCCTGACCTTCTATGGAGCTCTATAGAACTTCAAAATCTATCAATTCACCAAGCAATTGCAACAACAACGTCTACGAAGAATCTGCAAAACTAAGAAGATAAAGATTAAGAGGCATTTTATCAAACATTTGGAATGCATAAAAGTTCAAAAACATTTTGAAGGGCAAGAGCCAAAGGAGTGATTATCTCCACCAAGAAATCAACAAGGCAACACAACAATTTAACAAAGAAACGTTTAAAAAACAAGGAAAATGTAAAGCACAATTCAAAGAGATTTCAAGAGTACAAGCAATTTTCCAGAAAATAGAGCATCAATGACACCGTAATACCATTTTTGCAATATCTCACGGAATACTCATTGAAATTACTTCAAACTTATTGTAAACCTTCCACAACTCAATCATTTCAAACGCAACAAATTTCATTCAATTCATAATTAATTTCATATCCTTTTTATAACAATCTTTCAATGATATTTTCTGTCCGAGGCTCTTTCCCAAATTTCATAGTGTTTCATTTTCCTTTGTAATTTTAAATACTAAACGAATTTTCTTGAAACAGAAGCTGTAAAATCCCCTGAAAAGAGAGTGGCTCTTATACCACTTTGATGTGAACTCATTTGTTTAAGATTTTAGCTCATCATTCCCATGAATCCCTCCCTTTCTACATGAGGACTTTTATAGAAGAAATTCTCTCTAAGTAACCCTAGCATGATGACTAAAACATCCTAAAAGAAGAAGTTATATTATATTCATCTCCTTGTGGAGAAGTCAATAAGGATTAAAGAATCCCCACCTACTCTCCACCTCAAAGAGGACCTTGTTAAGCAACAATGGCCTCAAAAGAGTTCCTTATTATCCAACAATCTAGAAAATTTTCATAACCATATCCCACAACATGAACACCACGGTCCAGTTTGGCTCCACATTTTCCTGTAGATATGCTCCGAAGATGTTCAACACGCAAAACTAACCTACATTAGTTCATAGGGGAAACAGTAAATTATCCAAATTTGGCCAAATGGGATAAAGAATACACAAACAATGAAAGAGAATATCAAGATTAGCCAAAATTTTTTTCCTAGTATTGATCAAATGGAAGAAAATACATACTAATAGATCTTTAAATAACAAAATAAACTTGAGTAAAATAAGAATTAAAAAAAATATACAAATGAACTTGCCAATTCATAGAGCTGAAAAAGTCCAGGCTACCAGCTTTAATGCCAATACTAACTACTTGATTTGCGACAGCCTTTTGAAGGGCTTTCTCACTGTTTACAGGCACATCTTCATAGCCATCAATTGTTACCACCTTGGCATTTTTCTGCATTCAAAAGAACAAGATTTTATCACTACATTTTCTTGAATTATCTAATTTTGCTCTCATTAAAAATTATCTAATTATCTAATTATCCAGACAACTTACAAATTACACATTATTATCCAGACAACTCTCTTCTCTCCTTTAAAAACTTCCTAAAATCCTAATATCCAGACAACTTACAAATTTTTCAAAGCTAAACAAGTGGGTAGTAATAGTAAACAACCAAAAAATGGGTCTTGGTATGGGGAAGCAATCAACACACCCAAGCACTCCTTTGCTTTATGGTAAAAAAACAAACTGCTACTAAAGACTGAACCCGATATATGGACATCCAATTCAGAATTCTCTACCAAGAAAAAAGCTACATTTTGCTTGCATAATAGCTTAATTCTATTAAAGAGGAATGGATCTTCAACTTTGTCCCTGCTTTCTTTCCTGCTTCATCAAGATGTTTCTTTATGAAAATGCTAGGTCAAGACTAAGAGAATTCCGAGTAGTTTAATGACATTAAATTTCATAGATTTACTTTCCCTGCATCTCCAACTTTTGGATCAAGATTACAGTTCATGCAAATAAAAAAATAAAAAAAATTGTCCAACAATAAAATGATAATTACACTAAGTTTCAATAAAGAAGAATGAATAGGGGTACTTTTTCTGTATGATTTCCATAATCAAAATAAGCTCCATAGCCATCATCAAAGTGCATCTGGAAGGACTGAGATTATGACACTTGAACTAGCACAGAAGAAGGTGAATGTAGGCTTTACAGCCATTTTCTCCCCAATATTTTTATTAATTTTTAGCCCAATTTTCTTTCCCCATAAACCCAATGATGTGCTAGGCCTCAACCATGTGAAATAGGCTTCTGGGCTATTGCTTCTGGGCCGCCTCCTTGACTGAGTCAGTTGGGATGCCCGCGGCCCGGGTTGGCCACCCGGGTTGTCCATTGGCGACCCGCAGCTCGTCTGCTCTGCTCCCCTTTAATTGATTGCTGCCTCTTTGTTTGTTGTGCAGTCTCTCGAACTCCTCCTCTCAGCCGTTTCTTATTCTCTCAGTGTCTCTTGGAGTCTTCAAGACTCCTGATTTCTTCTCCTTCTCCTTCGGCTCTGCCACTGCTGTTCTCTCTCTGTTCTGGTGCTTTTATGCTGTTAACCAATCTTTTTCTCTGTCACCATTGTTTGTCTATTGGTGAGGTTAGAGAGATTACCGTGAGGAAAGAAAAGAGAGAGAGAGAGAGAGAGATAGAGGTTGTATATTGTCGGTGATTTCTCCCCGGTTGAGGCCCGTTTCTGAGAGTTATAACCACGATCATCACTTTTCTTCACTATCGTCGCCTCGACATGGCAGCGCCGTTGCTCGGTGTCCGATTCTGGTTTGATAACCCCTCGGTTTCAGCTCCTCAGTCATCTTTTTTATTTTCTGTTAGCCGGTTCACGGCGGTGGTGGTGAGCGGACCGTTCATTGTTTTATTTGGGTTATTTTTATACTAATCATGTGTTATTTTGCAGATTATCCCATTATTGTTCTTTGGCTGATTTTTGTTCTTTGAAAGATTGAATCTTTCTGTTTTTACTTCGCTGTAATTTATTCCTTGATAAATTTGTAATAGTAACAGGTATTGTAATAGTAATTAGGAGTGGTTTTCTCCAACAAGTGGTATCAGAGCCACGGTTTCCGGCTCTCTGGCTTCGACGTTCGACAACAACCTTCGGATCTGAGAAGTTTCTCAGAATTCGGCCAGTGAAGTTTCTACTACTCTTCTCTGTTTTTACAGTTTTCTTATTTTCGATTTATTCGGCTTGCCGCCGAGTTTCTGTTTACTGTTTATCAGCTTGCTGCCGGCTTTATCTGGTTTATGTGTTTCGGCTTGTAGCCGATTACTGTTTCTGCTTCTGTTTCGGCTTGTCTGTTGGTTGTTGTTTTGACGGCTTGTCCATTCTATTACTATTACTGCGTTGCTATTACTTTCTGTTCTATTTCTATTCCTTTTTCCCTTTGATTTATTATTCCAGTTTTTCTTGTTGTTTTTCAAAAAACCAAAATCCAAGCCTAGCTTGAATCCAAGAGATATCAAATATCTGTGTCTTGGCAGTTTTATTTCTGATTTCAAAAGTTTTTTTTTTTACTTCTGTCTTTTTCTGCTGGATCCGACTGTTCCTGTTCTGTTGGTTATTATTCTGTTTGTTTACCGTTTTGGATTAGGACTTTCTGTGCCCTTGTGTTACACTGTTTTGTAATCAAAACCAAACCTAATCAAACGAAATTAAAACAAACAACGCAATTTTTCTTTGGAAGATCTTTCCTCTATTTTTTAAAAGGAAAATCCGAACAATTTTTTATTCAAAACTTTTCAAATCTTTCATCTTTTTGAAACCAGCGAATTACACCTATTTGCTCTTAAAATATATCAGTTCCAAAAATTAAAACTGATAGGTTTGATGGCAAATCCGATTTTGTAATGTGGTGGAGGGAAATGAAAGCAGTTTTGGTACAAAACAAAATTGCTCCCGCTATTTGCAGCCCTGAAGAGTATCCTGAATCTTGGAAGGGCGAAATTCTTAAAGAAAAACTAGGTGACGCTCATAGTTGTCTCACCTTGCATTTAACTGATAACGTTTTACGGGAAATTGATGAAAAAGAAAATGCTTTTGAAATCTAGACAAAACTGGAAAAATTGTATTTGGGAAAATCTCTTTCAAGTAAAATCTATTTAAAAGAACAGTTTTTTGGTTTCAAAATGAGTAGGACAAAATCACTTTCTGAAAATATAGATCATTTAAATAAAATTATTTTGGAGTTTCAAAACGTTGGAGAGAAAATCTCTGATGAAAATGTTGCATTCATTTTACTATATGCCTTACCTGATTCTTTTAATGATGTCAAATCTGCCATTAAATACGGTAGAGATGATCTTTCCCTTTCAGATGTCAAAAATGCTTTAAAATCAAAAGATTTGGATTTGCAAAAAGAGAACAAGTCTCATGGTGAAAATATTTTTGTAAGAGGAAGGATTGACCGGAGAGAACCTCCTAGTTATCGTTTTAAAAGCCGTTCCAAATCACGAGAGAAAAGCAAGGTAAAATGTTTTTACTGTGGGAAAGAAGGGCTTATGAAAAACAAGTGTTTTAAATGAATCAAAGATGAGAAACAACGTAAACATGGTAAATGAGGGAATAAAGTCGATAAAACCCACGGTTTTGACTCAGATGGTAACTCTATGTTTTCTAAAGTTCTGTGTGTTTCTCTTTCTCCTTCATGTACTGATGTTGTTAATCATTGGGTGCTTGATTTTGATTGCTCATTTCACATGACGCCTAATAAACACTGGTTTTTTGATTTCAAAACTTTAAACCAAGGAAAAGTTTTTATGGGTAATAACCATGTTTGTGATATAAAAGGCATTGGCAGTATTTTTATAAAAATGCATGATGGCGTGACTAGAAAAGTCACTGAGGTGAGATATGTTCCTGACTTACATCGGAATCTTATTTCCCTCAGTTATTTAGACTCTTTGGGTCTCTCTCTTTTAAATCCAAAAATGGAATTTTGCGTGTTTGCAAAGGAAATCTAGTCATGCTAAAAGGTTTTAAAAAAGAAACTTTATACATCATTCTTGGTAAGACAGTTTGCAACCCTACTGCTTTGCTTTCTAAAACTGTCCTTAAGAAAACTATGTTGTGGCATCGAAGGATTGGCCACATTATTGAAAAAGGGCTTTATCATTTACAAAAACAAAAACTTTTATGTGGTGATAAAATCGAATCCTTGGATTTTTGTGATCACTGTGTTTTGGGAAAACAACACAAAATTAGTTTTTCAACCAACACACATAAGTCATCTGCACTTCTTGATTATGTGCATTGTGATCTGTGGGGACCTGAAAAGGTTCCAACTTACGGTGGTAACGTTTATTTCCTTTCTATTGTTGATGATTTTTCGAGGCATGTATGGGTGTTTCTTTTAAAAACCAAAGATCAAACATTTGAAAAATTTTATGAATGGAAACGTTTTGCTGAAAATCATTCTCGAAATAAACTAAGAACTATCAGGACCGATAACGGTCTTGAATTTTGTAACCGAAAGTTTTCTGACTTATGTGCATCACATGGCATTTTATACCATAGAATGGTTAGACATAACCCATAACAAAATTGAGTTGCCGAAAGGATGAACCGTACTACTATGGATAAGGTCCGTTGGCTGTTAGTGTCTTCTGGTATTCTAAAACCGTTCTGGGGTGAAGTTGTTAGTACAGTTGTATACCTCATCAATAGATCTCCATCTACAGCTATAAACTTTAGGACTCTTATAGAATTCTGGTATGGGAAACCTCCCAATCTTTCCAATTTCAGGGTTTTCGGTTGTGCAACCTTCGCTTATCAAAAAGAGAGAAAACTAGATCCAAGGTCTAGGAAGGGATGTTTATAGGATATCCTAGTAGGTTAAAGGGTTATAGAGTATGGTTGAAGGGTGAACCAGGAGTGAGGGTTATCATCAGTAGGGATGTTGTCTTCAATGAGTTAGAAATGCCTTGTCTTAAAGATAACACCATCACCGATAATCCTTCTTGTGATCCTTCTCCTAATAGCATTCCGGTGGAGGTGGAGACTATCTCCGAACCCACACTAGAGCCACCTTAGGAGCCTGAAACAAATTATGAGTCTTCTGCTCCTTCTAGTAGTACTCCTGTTCTTGAAGCTTTTGACCCTGTTCTAGATGGTTCTGATGAGGAAGAGGAACATCTTGAGGCTCAAACCCAAGCTCTTAGGGATTATCAACTCGCTAGAGATCGAGTCCGTAGAGTACCTAAGGATCATCCTCGGTATGGTTACTACTACATTGTATCATATGCTTTTGCTGATACTTCTTATGTTGAAGAAAAAGAACCCTTATGTTTTTCTGAGGTTTTGAAAAGTCCCAATCTTGTTTTATGGTTACGTGCTATGGAAAAAGAAATGTTTTCTTTAAACAAAAACAAAACCTGGATTCTTATTCCAAAACCTTCAAAACAAAAACTTGTTGACTGTAAATGGATTTTCAAAATAAAGGAGTCTGAGTCTTCTAATGAACCTCCTAGATTCAAGGCTAGACTTGTTGCAAAAGGTTTTACACAAGTTGAGGGCATTGATTTCAATGAAATTTTTTCTCCTGTTGTTAAATACAAAACAATTAGGATTGTTCTTGCTCTTGTTGCTTTCTATGATCTTAATCTTGAACAGCTTGATATGAAAACTGCCTTTTTACATGGTGATCTTGAAGAAGCCATTTATATGCGTCAACCACCTGGTTTTGAAGTAAAGGGTAAGGAACATATGGTGTGTCTTTTGAAAAAGTCCCTATATGGACTTAAACAGTTGCCAAGGCAATGGTACAAGAGGTTTGATTCTTTCATGTCCAAAATTGATTTTTCAAAAAGTAACTACGATAGTTGTCTTTATTTTTCTGGTAATAATGTGGATTCTGCTATTTATCTGTTGCTGTATGTGGATGATATGTTGATAGCTTGTCGTCACAAGCTAAGACCGATGAACTGAAGTCTCTGCTAAAATCTGAGTTCGATATGAAGGAATTGGGTGTTGTATCCAAAATCCTTGGCATGAATATTTCTAGAGATAGATCTGATCGTTCTCTCTTCTTATCCCAAAAGCCTTTCCTTCAGAAAATCGTATCCAAATTTTCAATGCAACTTTGTAAACCCGTTACAACCCTCTTGCTAGGCATTTTAAACTTTCCGACAAAACTTGTACTAAAACTGAAACTAAAAAGAGAGATATGGCCAATATCCCATATAGAATGGCCATAGGCTCAGTCATGTACTCAATGATATCCACCCGTCCTGACATTGCTTTTTCTATAAGCCTTCTTAGCAGATTTATGTCAAATCCTGGAAGAGATCATTGGGCTGCTCTCAAGTGGCTATTACGTTACCTAAACGGAACTGTGGATCGGGGTTTACATTACCATAATTTGTCTGATTTTGAATTGATTGGATTTGTTGATTCTGATTTTGCAGGTGACAAGGATGGTAGAAATCTACCAATTCTTACTTCTTTACCCTTGCGGGTAATTGCATTTCGTGGAAATCCCAACTGCAGCCTGTAGTTGCTTTGTCAACTACTGAGGCTGAGCATATCGCAGCAAAGGAAGCAATCAAAGAAGCCATTTGGCTTCAAGGGTTATTGAGTGAATTAAATATTTTAAATTCCAAAGTTATTATTTACACTGATAGTCAAAGTTGTTTACATTTGTATAAAAATTCGGTCTATCACGAACGGACGAAACATATTGATGTCAAGTACCACTTTATTAGAGAAAAGGTCTCTAGTGGTATTGTTGACATAGATAAGATTAGTACTGATAATAATCCTGATGATTTTGGTCCTAAAATTGTAAACACTGATAAATTTATTTTTTGTAGGGATTTTCTTCATGTGCAAGCAGTTTGACTCATATTGAGTCATCTTTCAGGGATGGAAAAATATTGTTCGAGGTGGAGATTGTAGGCTTTACAGCCCATTTTCTTCCCAATATTTTTATTAATTTTCCAACCCAGTTTTCTTTCCTCATAAATCCAATGATAAGCTGGGCCTCAACCATGTGAAATAGGCTTCTGGGCTACTGCTTCTGGGCCGCCTCCTTGACCTGCTGCTTCTGGGCCGCCTCATTGACCGAGTCTGTTGGGATGCCCGTGGCTCGGGTTGGACACCCGGGTCATCCGTTGGCAACCCACGGCTTGTCCGCTCGGTTGCCCTTTAATTGATTGCTGCCTCTTCATTTGTTGTGCAGTCTCTCGAACTCCTCCTCTCAGCCGTTTCTTATTCTCTCTGTGTCTCTTGGAGTCTTCAAGACTCTTGATTTCTTCTCCTTCTCCTTCGGCTCTGTCGCTGCTATTCTCTTTCTGTTTTGGTGCTTTTATGCTATTAACCAGTCTTCTTCACTGTCACCATTGTTTGTCTGTTGGTGAGGTTAGAGAGATAGCCGTGAGGAAAGAAAAGAGAGAGAGAGATAGAGGTTGTATATTACGGTGATTTCTTCGTGGTTGAGGCCTGTTTCTGAGGGTTATAACCCCGATCATCACTTTTCTTCACTATCGTCGCCTCGACGCGGCAGCGCCGCTGCTCGGCGTCCGATTCTGGTTTGATAACCCTTCCGTTTAAGCTCATCAGTCCTCTTTGATTTTCTGTTGGTGGGTTCACGGCAGCGGTGGTGAGCGGACCGTTCATTGTTTTATTTAGGTTATTTTTATACTAATCGGGTGTTATTTTGCAGATTATCCCATTATTGTTCTTTGGCTGATTTCTATTCTTTGAAAGATTGAATCTTTCTGTTTTTATTCCGCTATAATTTATTCCTTGATAAATTTGTAATAGTAATAGTTATTGTAATAGTAATTAAGAGTGGTTTTCTCCAACAGTGAACATAAGAGCAATTAAAACATCATAAAATCTAATCTCTTGGAACAATTTCGTAGTTTTTCACTTCTTTAGCTGTTACAAGATAAAAATAACACGAAACGAAATAAAGATAACTTGTATCAACTCTTGTCCGACCACAATAGTGCCGTTTTGGAAGTCAATAAGAACTATCCCCAATTAGTGAAAACAAAATATTCTGTTAGAGCAATCTAGAAAGTGCAAAAATTTTCAAAAAGTAAAGAAAAAGTATGTAAGAAAACTCACAATTAGAAACTGTACCTTCTGGGCAGAGGCAACAGGAGAACTTAAATTAAAACCTGAACCAAAAAAAAAAAAAAATTTTGTGTACAACAATGGTTCCAATTGCCTTTAAGTAAAATAGTTGCAACTGAAAAGATTGGTTTAATCTTGTGAAAGTTTCATTACAGTGAGATAATTTCGGCTTATTTCCTCGCTCTTGCTCGGGTCACTAGTGCTTGGAAGAGCTTGACCGTCTCTTGAGTGTCCCAGCTCATATTAGATTGCTCATGATAATCTAGAGTCCCAGGCCTTCCTGATAAAGAATTAAAATGGTATAAAGCATCGGATTATCAAATTAGAGGTTTAAAGATAGTAGATGTCATTGAAAAATGTTGATATTACAATTTATTTCTAAACTGAATGATGTGCACAAAATAGAGGGACAACTTAGTTTTAAACAGCTGCAAGTCAAAGATACTGAAAATCGCAAGTTTGTTTTTCAATTCAACAATTCCTTATAGTGATAATTAGAATCATTTAAGACGATAAATGTTGCTATTTATAGAAAGGGGCATTTCAATCATTTTCACATCCTACAATAATTGGTGTTTTAGTCCCTAGAGTAGTTGAAGCATTTGGAGTGATTATTTGTTAATCAGTACACAATGGAATGAGGATTATATATATGTAGATTTAATTAATTATACTCTAGGTACTTATTTGATAAATAATAGCAAAGTAATTAATTAACTTGGCCTTAGCTATTCAATTAATTAAATTGGGCAGGACCATTAATTAAGTTAGATACATAATTATTAGGTTTTAATTATTTAATTTAAGGCCTAAAATAATTATTTATGTATAATTGAAAAATGTGTTGAGTTCGGAGTCCCTTAAAAGTTAAGGACTTGAGCCTAAAAGAGATGGTAAGCCGAAACCCTAAGAGAATATTTCCTAGAGTAGCCGGCCGTAGTAGTGGGAATAATATATTCTTTGCGGAAGAATTCTTGAATGGGTAGTTGGAAGTTTGGGAAAGATTACTAATTTAACTATAATTCCTAAAATGATCTTTCCGAGCTTTCAAGTTGTTTCCAAATCCTATTTGGAAAATTGGAAAACTCTAACACTAGGTATTATGCCCCAGCCGAAAATATTTACAAGTCCCTAAGGAATTTTATGCCACCTCCCTCTCCAAGAAACAAGAAAGAACTTCTCTTTAGTTCTTGAATTTCTTGTTCTTCTTCCTAAGTTCTAATAATTTATTATTCACTAAAACGTTTTTGTGACGATTGAACCTTACCTTAGAAGATCTTAAGAGTGATTAAAATAGTTTATGAGAAGGAGTGGACGAGTCCAAGGACTTAACCGTCAAAAGATTTGCAAGATGAGAAAGAAGAGGTTGCATCAATATTATAAAAAAAAATTTAAAATTGTTTAACTTTCCTGAAGACATTTTTTGTTATCTGTCTCTTTCCCATTGCTTCCATTGCCTTCATGCATAGGGTTTACACTTGAATCTAGATGAAGAAATTGGCTACCATGGTTTTTCAAAACTAAAAAGCGGCCATGTTGTATTCCTCCACGAAATCACACCATAATTCATCTTGATTCTCAAAATTTGCCGTACTTTTAATGGTTGAGTTGCTAGTCATCTCTTCTCCTTGGCACTCCTACGAGTCATTCGTTTCTTGCAAATTTTGAACAAAATTGTCCTAATTACATTAAAAATAAATTAGAATATTCATAACTAAAAGAGAATCAAAACTAGTTATTAAATGGAAGAGTTGACAAAGAACACCGGAAAATCTCAAATGTCAGCTTCCCATATTCCAAGGAATTAAAGAATATAATGGTACTAATCAAACGTCAAAAAATATATATATATATATATATGAAAGAGCAAACTTCGTGTGATACTTGTGATCTCTCCGATCGTGAATCAATAACTTCCACAAATCAATTTTTACATAAGCAAACCAAAACTGTAACAAGTGAGCAACTTGTTCACAACGATAATAAGATAACCATCAAGAGGACAACTTTGTAAATGCACCAAAACTATATTTTCAGTCGAAATTTGAATTTTCATTAATTAGTTAAATTTGTATTTCACTCGTCATTAGGAATGTACTACATTCAGAATACTGCTGAATCTACGAAAGCTGATCAAGGGAAGGTAGAAATAATAATTAAGTAAGATTCCAAAGCTACGAGTCTTCTTAATTGAAAAGTAACAGAAGAATCTATAGTATAACGAGAAATTGGTGATATATATATATATATATATATTAAAAAACACAACTGTTTATAGATATTGGAAAAAGTTTCCGAAAATATTACTTAAATTTGTTGAGACTTTTGATTTACGAATTTTTCTTTTTTCTTTGAGAACTTCCCATCATAATAAATCTTAAAATTAGTTTACGGTCGACTCAATTACTGTTACGATAAAAATTTATATTAAAAATATTAATATTATACTATTATATAGAGAAAATAACATTAATTCATGAAAATGAAGAAATTTAGAAATTCATAAATTTTCTAATCCTCCTAGGAGTAGATACGGAACCACCACAGTGACTCAAAGGAGTGGATAGGGAACCCTCCATTTGATGCTCCATAGTTTTTACCTTCACATAGATACTATCACTCATAAAATCTAATTTTTATCGTCAAGCTTAATTTTGTTTAAGTATGTTGAACAAGCTTCTAACTTCAATTTTCTCAAATGATTTCCTTATTACAACATCTATATGTCGTTACTATTAAAATGTCTTCTGCACAATTGATATAATTTACAAAAAAAAAAAAAAAAATGATATTTTAGCAAATACTTTGATATGCTGATTACTGTAACTAGCAAAACATTTATATGCAACACACTATAAATTGTATAGAAAATAAATCACTATATAATATATGAATATATTATTAATTTACTATGACTTGTAAATTGTTACAAACATTATAATACTTCACCTAAACAAATTTAAGAGAAGATAATTGGATCTGTGTCTTGAACTAGGTAAATAGGTAAAATATTTAAATCATACGCAACATAAATGGCTAGGATTCAGTCCGGGTCCGCGACCGTGTCCGGGTATGAACTCACAGATTTAAACATTTCCATTTCTAATTAAGAGAAAGTTCATTAATATTAGTTGAATATATAAAGTAGTCATTGAATACACAAATTGTATTTGTAGAACTGTTTACATTAACACTATAAAAAAAACCAAACCAGTCATGAAAGTTCCCCTTAAACATTCTTGGTTTCCTAATGACCTTGCAAAGACAAATGGCCTTCTTTTCTACTTTTTCCATAGTCAAAATACTTCTTCTCATAGCCCTTTTAATTCAGCCATCCATAGGTATTGGTTCTTCTCAAACTTTGGTAAACATCATATGCCAAGATGTCGGTCGAGGCCAACAACGTGATGAAGATTTTTGCTTAGATTTTTTCGAACAGCATACAGGTGGTCCGGAGAAACACATAGAAGATTTAATGCAAATTACCATTCAACAGACACTAGAAAACACTACAAACTCGATTATTTTCGTGAGCAAATTGAGAAAATCATCAAAACCGAACATATCAAATCTTCTCTCCATTTGTGAATCGGGATACAACTTGTTAAAAGATGTGCTTGTGGATGCTTCATTTTCATTGGCTCAAAGGAATTTTGGAAATGTGCAATTTGACGCGGAGAAATGTCCAAGATTTGTACAAGATTGTAGAAAAAATGTTGATGGAACCGTGGCTCAAATGAGAACTATTAATATCCAAATGGATTTACTTGTTAGGATATCACTTGCTACTTCAAAACGTCTTGGTACACAAAAAACTTTATACTAGTTGTTATATGTGATGCTACACACAAGAGAATTTAATAATAACATTCATTATGATATATCTCGAAAGTAAGTTCATAAGTTTTTTTTTTTTTTTTTTTGAATAATTTCAGTTTCATAGAATTGGAACATTTAATCCGTGAGGCCTTCTTCGAGTGGTAAGAGCTGAGGCCTCCTCCCTGAAAGGTTGGGATTCGATTCCTTCTAGATACAAGAATTACCCTCATTTTTAATAGGGTTGACGTTTTCCCTAATTCAGGATTATGTTTAAATAATTTGTTCTCATTATAATGTAATTTTTACCAAATATAGCATATGTTATAGATTAAAAAAAGAATTGGAACATTTAAATTTTCAAATACTCAATCACTTATGTAAAAGACTAAAAATGTATATACAACAAATTTCATATCTTTAAAGTTAATGAAGTACAAAATATGCTATTTTCTTGACATTTTTCTGGGAGATAATATGATACATATTTTAATAAATTCTTCTATAATAATTATATTAATGAATTTTATATAATAAACAATAAACTTTAAATTTTGAAATATAAAGTATAAAAAAATTATTATAAAAGGAAATATAATAAAGAGTATATATTAACATTTTGTATTAGAGAATTATGCATAACAGTGTTACTATAAGGAGCAAAAGGAGAAAACACTCCTAAATAATTAATGATTTTGACAATACAAAACGATATAAACTGTTCCCAATATTAGTCCAATCATGTATAAAGAAAAAAAAAACATTGGCCCACTCAAACAAAGGACTAAACATGAAATGTGCATTTGGTATATTTTGTAACTAGACGTGGATATTGTTCCCAGCTGTTCGTGTCCAACATGAAATGTGCATTTCTATATAGTTTGTCACTGCAGGTTGAGATAATGGAATAAGGAAATTCATGAACTTGATTTTGAATTACCATTGTTATTGTTTCATTTTAGTTATTATTGTTAAAGAATTATTTCAGTTATTATTTATAGTCATGTTAAAGACTCACAAGGTAATGCCTCGAGTATATTTCTACTATTGTTATAAATTTGCTGCATGTGCCTAACATAATATAAAGTAAAATAATAAAGAGAAGAGATAACAAAATAGAGAGAAAAATATTAATTCATAAATAAAGACTGATTCATCTTATTAATATTTTTTATATGCTCTATTTATAAGCTTATATAAAAGAGATTAAAGAATCTTAAAAGAATCTAACTAAATCAATGGGATATCATAAATCGAACCAGGATTCGCATTTGGAGTTTAGTTCTGTTCAAAAAACGTATTTGGACATACACTATGTACTCATTAGTTTCATAATACTCTCCCTTGGATGTCCATAATATATAGAATATGCCTTGTTAAAACTTTACTAAGAGAAAAAACTATATAGGAGAAAAACGTCTAGTGAAAGAAAATAGTATACTATTCATTTAAGTTTTATATACTTCCTCTGTTTTTTTGAGGATTTGGAATGAGGTAGAAGGCATGTAACCTCAGAACATGGAGCTTACATCATTAAACAAATATATTGGTATATCTTATTGAATAAATCTTCAGGATTATATATCAGATTTAATTGAAATTACTGCACAGTAATTTCACATTTCTTATTAAGAAATTATTGCGAAAATTTGTCATGTCTCTCCAATATGTCCTCAAATTTCACAATCCAATAATATGTTTGTAGTTTCATTCTTTTAGGGTACTATATAAATATTGTGAAATTAATTATGAATAACGATCACACATATTTTCAGCAATCCATATAAAAAGTTAGAACTTCAACATAGTTGAATGTGTGATTTCTATGATAATATCATATCATATATGCATAACTTATTTGTTTGAGAATGTGCCTTTTGTGGATCATCTAAGTAAGCAACTTGTTGCTTTATCCATCTCTTCAGAAGTTGGATTCTCAATCAAAGATTAATTATCCTTTTAAATTATTGTAGGATAATAATAATATTATTCCAAAAGTCATATAAAGACAAATAATGCACCAATTGTATAGAGCTCTGGTACTTCAGGACCAAAGGTACTCATTACTTTTTGATATATGAACATATGTTTTTTACCACCATGTTACGATTGGATATGCCATATATATCAATATAAACCTTTTATAAATAGATAAAGAAATTTATCTTCGGGATGTTCGATTCGTAAATTAAGACAAAATCTTATATTACTTATACTATTTATTTACCAATCATAAACCCTTTAGGAGAAATACTTCAAGTATTTAATTGTTTCTTTCAAGAACCTTTATAAATAAAAGGACGACCACGCTTCAGGCATGATTTAACATTGCTAATTATAAGATTTATGTCCTACTGGGATATCTATAGAAGCATCCACAAATTTAATTTTTGTAACTCTTTTGAATTAATAAAATATTAAATAAATTTGCAACTTTAGCAAATAAATAATCTATACAACTTTTAGTTCACAAATACTTGTATATAAATCAAGATACTTCAATATTGAACATGACATTTTATGATTCTAATTTTCTCCTCCTAATGTGGAGAACATTAAAAATAGATAAAGAATCATAAGAGGCAAGCATAAAAAATTTAAGAGAACTTTCATAGATATATATATTCGATATTATTTTCATATATTTCTTTAAATAAAAACCACTAAAACGATGATGTTATGTTCTTCATGAACGATTCACTTACATGTTTCGGGCATACAGATAGAATCCTTCAAGGACTTGAAACAAATTCTTAGAGTTTAATGCGGCTATTATCTAAACTCAATCCACCACCATAAATTTTATTTCTCCGTATCAATACTGCCAGGACTTTATGAAGAATCATGTATCATAAACTGTACAACTTTAAACTTTATTTATTTATTCATATCCTTCTGGGATTACATTTCAGGTATATATAGACACTTTAAGTGTACTTAATAATTGTCCAGACTTTTCATATTTTCTCATGCGAACTTTATATTATATTAAGCCAAATATTTCTATAATATTTGAATCTCAAGTCTGCAGACTTTAATTTAAGATCCTCATTTTGATATCATCGATGTTTTGTGCTATTTTATGAATCTATCTATGACATGATTCAATGGGATCTCACGACTTTCAAGTACCTAAATTTTTTCTGGAAATAATAATAAAATCATGTCATGGAAAATTCTGCTAGAATTTTCATCTCCTCGACTTATGACCATCTTAACTTATTGCTCCTATGTCATGTGTCAGGGCTTTCGTCAAAAATAATTTATTCTACCACAATTTATATGTCATGTGTCTCAAAATTATAAGTAGTGGTAAATTATCCTTGGGGGACATTAAATAATAAGACCCTTCTTTTGTCAAATTTTCCTTTATCAATAAATATGCCTATTATATTTTTTGAACTTCTGGTTCACATTATTTTTGTTGGAGGATCAATATGAGACACATATTTATCTTCATCTGACTACATAATTCCTTCTCTTTTCAACCCATCTCAATATACATTACAGTGGATTAATATATTTGTATAGTGCATGTATACTAATTAGATGGGAAAAATATTTGGTTTACAACCATTGAACTAATTATAATGAGGAGAGCTGAAATTAACGAGTTGGCGACATATGAATGAGTACTACTAGAAAATATACAACAATTAACTCAAGGCTCTTGTGGTTCTATAAAACTATTTACTAGGCTCTATGAATATGTATTGCAGGAATATTCAATATTTATACAAATACTGTTACATCAATTAGTATTATTAGGACTAAATATGTTAATAGGAGAATCTAAAATATGAGCCAATTATCAAAATCATAAAGTTCAACTTGCAAGTCAACAATATATATGTGACCATGTATCGATGCATCGACTATATATTCTCCCAAAACACATTCAACCCTAAATAAATATTGATGGTTTATGAAATTATTTTACTTTAAAAAATATTAGTACAAATAAACTTTGTTTAATCAGGAACTTTTGGTTCCATACAAATATTGTCACAAATTATTTATGATAATTCACATTTTAATAATTTGGGATGGTTTAACCGATCATGCCAATATTTAATATTCTTGAATAAGTAAACTTCATGTTTGCTCAGGTTTATTCAATAATGCATTACAATTACATAAACTTTGGTGAATTACAAATTACGATGGTAGAAGATAGTAATTTATGTAGTTCACATTTATTCTATAAGTCATTATAATATAGCATAATTATCATGTGACCTTGTAGATTAATTTACTCTTCAAGGGTCTTTAAAAAACTTCGTATTAACTAACTCTTTTGGAATCTTTAATTAATGAGCTCTTCTAGAGCTTTTAGTTAGTTATTTCATCTAGAGATATCAATCAGTTGACTCTTCTGAAACTTTTAGCTGATAAGCTCTTGGGGAGCTTTAATTTCAATAAATTAGCTCTTTTCGAGCTTTATATTAATTAACTCTTCTAGAGTTTTAATTTATACTATAACCATTCTCCCAACATATATTTTTTCACTATGCTTGAATATATATATAATAAATCAAAGGGCATATATAAATCCAAAGACCAGATTTAATCACAAACGAAAAGCCAAATTCATTCCCCTAATTATTTAAAGAAATTAGTTATATCAACAAGTCTATATAAACATAAACATGTCGACATCAAATATCAGTAGCATAAAGTTGGAAGTTAATAAACTCCAACATATTTATCTTTCTTTATAATCGATGCAAACTAGATATTTAAAATTTTGGAAGATACGCTCCAAACTATTTTTTCATATAGCATCAACAATATTTATTTGAGATTATATATTCACATTTCCTTTCTCATTATTAATTGATCATCACTTCTTGAGATAATCTAAATTTTAGGTTCAATGAGTCATTATAAATATCATCATGATTATAAGAAATTATAATCACGAGTACAACATATTTTGCGATCAAATTTATATTTACATTCGCTTTAGAGAAAACATAGATTTAGTAGGATATTATAATATTCTATCAACAATAACTCTTCTTTTATTTAATCTAAAAAAATTATCAATAATCTTGAGATATTTTTCTCGTAATATTGCTACTACAGGAGCATATTGGAGACATGAGAAATAGAAAACTTTTCTTTATATTATTTTATTTAAATTGAGAAGATATAAATCTGACATAATCTGGCATATTGATATGCTCAAAACATTGTAGCCATAAGTATTGGAAATACGACTATCATCTGGTCGTTGCTTTTGTTTTAGATTTTTCCAAAATAGTTCTAAATAAATTATTGAACCTTCAGGGTTTCATGAATCTAATAAGGAAAGAAACTTTTATTGTGATATCTCTTTTAATAGTGTCTTCAGGATTCATTATATAAAGATGAATTTCTGCAAGAATCAATAGTAAAAGATTTCATTTTTTCATGACATCAAAATCATATACAAAACTTTAAATAAAAGGAAAGGAAAAATTTGATATTTCTTACCTCAAGAAACTTCAAGAATATTTTGCTCGCTCGTGCAATCGTATTGATAACGTGTTATAAATTCGATGAATACGACACATTGATTGCTTAGAATATTAGCATAATATAAAGTAGAATAATAAAGAGACACTACAGGAGAGTCTGCGTATAAAGGCGAAATTTTAGAGGTGCAACATGTTCATCTCTAAATAGAGACAACATAGAATCTCACTCGAGTCCAAACAGAAAAGAGGTTATAAAGTACGAAACTAGAGTCATATTGGAGACTGAAATTGTTTGACTCTAAAATGAGTCTCTATTTCATCTCTAACTATCATGGAGAACAATATTTAGGGACCAATTGGTTACCACACACTATTGGCCTCTAAATTTAGAGATTAAATATCAACGACTAGCTGTAGTCTCTAATATGATAGATGAAACATAGATCAAAACTACATCGTCTCTATTATTCTCTTTCATTGTTTCAGAATGGAAACAAATTATTTCATCTCCATATAATTACTCTATCAAAATGTAAATATTATCCGTCTCCAATAATTGAGACAATAATTTTTGGCCTCTATCTAATCTCTATCTAGAGACTGAGTAAAATCCAATTTCGTCTCTAGTTTTAGTATAATACTGGAGTCATAATAGAGAAGAAAGTTCTGTGTCTATTTTCTTAACACCATTTAGAATTTCAAATAAGAAATTAACTATTGGATATAACTATCTTGAAATATAGATCTTGTTGGCGAATTTTCCTCTTGATTGAAGTGTCTATCTATAGAATTATTCACAAAGACCTCTTTAAGGCAAGTGAACAATTGCAATGATTAGGGCCTCAACTATTGATCAAATTCCTTTAATTCTTTAAAAAAATTGATCTACATGGGTTGCAAATGGTAGTATTCTATATTTAATGGTTGGTTCAAGAGTTTAAGCAGCACAAGTTACATATTCATAGGGAGATTTACTAAGCTAAAAGTCTAAAGTTACTTTAAGTACTAACAATTGAATTGTTATTTGAATAATATATGAAACAATTCTTTTTAGGCTTTAACGTTCTTTAATATTTTTTTCACTATGTTATTGATGTTATGGAACTTATTGGCATAGCGTTGTCGTCACAATAGAATAATTAATATAAAATATAAAACATAAAAAAAGAGAGAATATAAAAAGAAAGAATAAGTAAAAGAATATATAAAGAAGAAAAGAATACAGAGAATAGTAGAGAGAAAAGTAGAGAACTTCTATTGATTTCTCTCTGAAGTATGTTTATAACTGAAAGGTAAGGCCCTATTTATAGGGCTCTAGGGATACAAGAGATAGGTATGAAATAGGAGAACAGATTCTATCACATCTAAGATATTATTAAAATTCTATCTCTAGAGAATATCTACCTGTTCAAGATTTCTATATCTTCAGGAGATGATTTTATCTCAAATATTATTATCTCTTATTGACATCCATAAATATTATTTAATTCATGACATCCCCCTTGGACGTACATTATATAGAGAAGATGCCTCGTTAAAACCTTTCTAGATAAAAACCCAGTGAAAAAAACACTAGTGTAGGAAAAAGAGTACACTATTCTCTATGTAAAACATTACTCCCCCTGATGAGATAATTAATTAAGATTTCTAAACATGTGTATTTAGGGATGATCTCAAGTGTTGTTATTGGTAATGTCTTCCAGATTTCAGTGATCGAACTTATTTGCACCATCATCTGAAGCTCATGAATAGATATATTTGTCTTATTTCCCTTTGTATATCCTCAAACTTTATATTTATCTCTAACAATATAATTTAAATTTCATCTATGAGGATATACAAATATCTCTAATATCATAATGTATTCATCTTGATCACATACATTTTAGTTAGCCATCAGAATTAATTATTTCGTAAACACAAGTTAAAGAAGTGGTTGATATATATATATATATATATTTATACACTATCATAGTGTATGCTAATAAATGACTTGAATTTTGTGGATCATGCAAATAATTAATATCATATATATATCTATCTCTGCAGGAGTTAGATTTTTTCAAATTTCAAGATAATCATTGGAAAGAGATATCAAACGATAAATTCAATATATATTTCAAAGTCATTGGTTAGATAAGAACTATAATAACCATCAACTTATACGAAACAAGTATATTTATCAACTGTAGATGTGAAAAATTATGGTGCTTAAAGACCAAATTATTTTCATCTTTTATTAAAGACCTTCATCAATATCTAATGACTCAATGACTTGGAATAGAAATTATGTGACTTGGAATAGAAATGATGTGATATTTCTATCTAAAACATTTTCACGATGTTTAATTTATGAATCGAGACAAAAGCTTGACTTAAAACTCTCGATCATCACACTTCCCTTTGTTTATTCTTCAAGAATAACATTTGATCATATAATCTTCATCTTTTTGAGGATATATATCTTATAATCAAGAGGTATATCACGTTTCGGACTCTATTCAAATTTATGAGATTTATGGTTCTTCTAGGACATCTACCCAAATAAGAGTATATATTAGAAACTCCTATAAATTTGGTAAAATTATATAAAGTACTTGATTCACAATTATTTGCAAATAGCTAAATCTTGTGAACTTCTAGTTCACTTATTCTTGTGGGTAGATGATATTCTCATAAGATATCATTCTTCTAGCTAATTTCCCCCTATAATATGGAACATCTAGTTCATCGAAGTGTTAATCAGCAAATTACACATTAAAAATATCTTCTTACAAAATAATATAAGGTAAGTATAATTAACCAACACGAGTAAATGTGTCCTTACACATGGTCATACTCGATCTTCTCATCATAATTTTCAATGATGATTCATTAAGACTTAGTCACATTATGTTCTTCTAGAACAATTCACTTATATGCTTCAGGCATATTAAGTCCATCAGGGACTTCAATATGTTATCAAATAATAACAAAGATAAATGTGTATCAATTGTCCCGTGCTCTATGCATATATATATATATATTTGAAAAGTAATCATATTCTCCACTATAAACATTTCTTCGTAAGTAATGTCATACTTTTACGAAGAGTCACAATCAATACTCATAGTTTGCATATCATAAATATATTTATATATATATATATATAAAATTATCCTTTTGGGATTGCACTTCAGGTGTATAATTCCTTTATGAAATTATGTACACTTCATGTGTATTTTTTAATTGTCTGGACTAACTTTTATATTTGTATTCCCATGCAAACTCTATATTATTATCAGTCTGCAGACTTTGAATTATTCCAATTCAGCACCACTATGCGCATAAATATTCTTGTACTTTTACGATTCCATTCATTCTATATCATGATCTAGTATGATGAGATCTCATAATATCACCATTTCAGGTACTTGAATTTCTTCTGGAAATAATACTTTGGTCATATTTGAAAAATTCTTCTGTAATTTTATTTCCTTGACTTTATAGTATGACCATCTAAACATTTTCTCATTTCATATGTGAGGAATTCATAATCATAGAATCGACTTATCTACCATGTTTAGATTGTATCTCAAATACTTTCACAGTGGTAGATTATCCTTCATTGATATCAAATATATTAGGAGCATTATTGGTCAGATGTTAATCAGAAAACATGTCTGGCTATATGCGTTTGAACTTCTAGTTCAAAACTATTAGAGACACAAAGTAATTAATATTTTCATGCGACTGCATGTTTTCTCCTCTTAATATTGGGATATTCAAAATTAACAAATTATGAATATCTCTTTTGACATTACTTTCCTAACATATTAAAATCCATCTACCTTTTGGTGGAGCAGCGAATAACGCACATTTAATTCGTAGATGGCAATACTTGGTTTTTTACCATAAACAAATAACAAAGAGGAGTATATGTATTTATTAGCAAAGTACGAAGCGAGTGCTACTACATTTATAAAAACTCATATTGCTGCATTTGGTCTACAGGACCATTTAGTGTATGAACATATTATGCATGATGTTAAACACTAATATCAATATATATATCATAACCAGTATAATTAGGACAAATTGTGCCTTCAGTAGGAGCTCATTAAGACATTGTAAACTGCAGGTTACGAGTCAATAATATTCATACTACTATCTCATTGATACATAAATTAATAATTTACATTCATTCAAAAGTAGTACATTCAACTCTAAAATAGTACTTGTGATATTTATACATAATTTATGTTTAAAATAAGTAGCACATGGACTCATAAATTGTTTAATGCAATAAATTCTTGTTTATTGAATAATTGTATCTCAAATTTATTTATTCGGTGCAATACAAATAAATGGTAGTATTTATTTTATAGAACACTAATAGTAATGCATATTTCTTATCAATTGTATCAAGATGATGGAAAATATCCTTGAGACTAAAAATAATATTCTATAGCATATCACCGAGAAGAATGCATTACAAATTTAACATTTTGTGAAAAGATACACTAGCTCTTCCGAAGCATTTTAATTAGCTAACTCTTCTGGAATTTTAAACAATCGGTTCTTCTGTAACTTTGTACTACCATGTATACCTTTGGACACTTAATCAATGCATATCCTCATGCACCATTCTTGATTAGAGATATTTCATCTCACCATTGTACAATATAAAATAATAATAAGCTAAAAATATAAGGAATACAAATAAAATAATATGCTACTTTGGAAAAAAAAATCTAACCACAATATATGTCAAGAAAAAATCATCTGGATATTTTTTTTTAATAATTTGACATCATTTGCATATGCGATTTTGATGTCATTATTAGTAGCATCACTAATATCAGTAGCATAATTTCGAGAAGTAAACGATGCTTTTATACCCCTTCGTAGATGATGCTTAATAATAATTTAAAAGCCGTACTTCAGGTATGAAAGTATTTGCATCGATAACTATTTTATGAAGTATTGTAATATACCCTCCTTTCCTTTCTCACTATTTCCACTTCTGGTGAATATCCATATATTGAGAGTTATTGAGTAATTGTGATATACTATAATAATATTTATATCACATATGTGGTCACGACCAAGATATATTTTATAAATAAATTTTAAGTTTAATGCATTCACTTTGGGGAATAAAATAAAATTAATTGGCCGGCCAGTATTACTTTCATCAATAACTCAATTTCCATTTTATCTCAAGAAGATATGAGAATAATTTAATAAAATCTTCAAAAATATCTTTCTTGATATTGCTACTGCAGGAGAATTTGAGATATGATAAGGGTAGAATATTTTCTCTATCACACTACCAATAATATTTTCTCAATAGATTTTGATTAAAAGAAAATTCTATATGTGATAGAAGTATGCTACTAATAAATATTTCAGCCACAAGTATGAGCAAACACAACCGGTGTTTGTATAATAACTAACTTCTGATGGTTGCATAGTTGATCTAAAATTGTATAATAACCAACTTCTATTGGTTCATAATGGAAGTGGCTTTGATACTAAAGTTTGTGTCTTCAAGACACTTGCATCTAACTATATTTCTTAAATGGTGTTATCTAGATCCACTATATATATCCAGATGATTTTTCTTAAATAATTACAAAACAAAAGTACAAATATTATTTCTAAAAATATCATGAGCTATAAAAAGCTCAAGTTATTATAACTACGACATTATCAAAACAAGTACCTCTCTTCGTCTTTCGTCGGCATGACAAATACTACTACAGAATTCCTTGGTCTCAGAGAAGGGAACAACTCATGGTAGAATCTCCTGCTGATGACTTGTTATGAAATTTATTGGCGTAGCGTTGTCGGCACAATAGAATAATCGATATAAAATATAAAGTATAAAGAAAGAAAGAATATAAAGAAAAAGAATAACTAGAAGAATATATAGAGAAGAAAAGAAGACAGAGAATAGTAGAGAGAAAAGTAGACAAATTTTTTTAGTTTCTCTTTGAGGTGTTCTTACAACTAAAAGGTAAGGGCCCTAGTTATAGGGCTTTGGGATATAAGAGATAGATATGAAATAGGAGAATAGATTCTATCATATCTAAGATAGAATTAAAATTCTATTACTTATATATACATAATATCCGTCTCTAGAGAGTATCTGTCTTTTCAACATTTCTATATCTTCAAAATATCTATCTCTTCAGGAGATAGATTTTATCTCACATATTACTATCTTTTATGGACATCCACAAATATTATTTAATTCATAATAATTATAAATATTATTGTATATATTGGTTAAATATAAGAAAATGTGTATTCATGTATTTTATAATAATAGAGACACTTTTTCTTTTAAAAAAATGGAGACGAAATAGAGATGATATAGAGTCAAAATAAAATAAACAGAACTCTATTTAGTATTTTTTGGGTCTCTAGTATTTTTTAAGTAAAAGAAAATCAAAAGTTTTAAATTTTCTGGTATTTTAATTTTTCTGGAAGCGACTAATATTTGGTCTCTATTAGCACTGTCAAACGGTTTGGACAGCATTGGACCGCACCTCACCGCATTGGACAGCATGTTATATGGTGCGATCCAAAAAAGACCGCATTTTCACGGTCCAAAGTTGAGTGGACCATAAATGCACCGCATAAAAGCCCGCGGTCCGCGGTCCTCCTTTTTTTTCATCTAGTAATACTTCATCATTCAATCAACTTCAAATTATTTTAATAAACTGAAAAAAAAAAAAAAGAAGCTCATTTAATTAGAAAAAAAACTTTAATCAAAGTAAAACAAAAGTCGAGAGAGAGTAGATGCTGCTCTAATAATAATTTCACATAGTAGTTTCTGTAGTAGTTATAGCAATTGATATTACAGATATACTCATATTATTTTTTTACAGAAATGTTATATACTTATACTACATTTAACACATATATATTATATAAAATATATTACAGTAATTTATATTATATAATATTATTTTTTAAAAATTAAGTAGTTTGGACCGCGGTCTAATCACATCCAGATCGCAAAAATCGCAGTTTAAACGGTCTGGTCCAAAAAAATTGCATTTAAACGGTCCCATTTTTAAAAGTCCATAACCGCATAAATGCAGTGCGGTGAAGTCTGGACCGCAGGCTTTAGACCAATTTGACAATGCTAGTTTCTATTCAGCCTTTATTTGTTTTTTGTTTTTTGGTTTTTTTTGGGAAAAGGTATATTCAGATTAAGGTTTAACATTCACTATAATTTTTATTTTTTAGAATAATTCTTATAAGTCTCTTCATCTATCTCGCCCTATCATCTAACCAGAGCCTTTTCTCCCTGTCGTTTCTCTCATAATCTTCAACCCACCTCTTTTGCTCGTAAATCTTCCATGAAATTTACCAATAGACTATTGATTATGAGAAAATAGTGTGAGATGGAATTTGATGAAGAAAAACCCTCAACTGTTGTCAGTTTCTAAGGTGAGGTAGGGTTAGTGAAAGGTACTACTTTGATTATGTTTTTGAAGATGTTTCTACTATTTTCTTAGAACTTTTTGTTCCTATTTACTTTATTTTCTTTTGGATTAAAAGTTTTTTGTTTAGTTAGCGTGGCAATTATTTCAATTTTTTAGTATATATTTTAGACGAAAATACTTGATACCACAGTGGTTTTTTTCTAGGCCTGGCCCAGTTTAACAAATCGCGTACGGAACTGGGCCCTTTTTTTTCTGTTTTTTCCAGCTCTGGCCATAACGCACAATGGTTGTGCGTCATCTGTAATGATAACGTACAACCATCGTGCATTATCAGTTAATTAAGCAAATAAGCCAATGTGGCTGATAACGCATAATGGGTGTGCATTATGACTAGGCATAACGCATACTCGTTGTGCGTTAAAAGCCACATAATTATTTCTTTGATTTAATTTAATTTTTTTAAATTCTTATAATTTTTTTAATTTTTTATTTTGTTTAAAATTTTGTTATTTAATTTATTTTATTTTTTTGAATGAACATTTTTTTTGTTTTTAATCAAAATTTCTTTTGGGAAAACTTACAATTGTATAAGGTTTTTTTTTAGTAATTTGTTTAATGAATTATTTTTTTTTAATGAAAATTTGCTTTCCCAAAAACTTATAATTGGATAATTTTTTTAAAAAGACTGTATTTATTATATTTAACTTATTTTCTGCTATTTATATCATTTTCTTGGAAAGTATATTTACATTTTGACCATTTCATCGCAAGTTATTTGAAGAAGTAATAATAAAGAAACCGTAAAAATTTGGAACAATAATGTAGTAATTAGAAGAAATTCAAAGAAAAACTTCATTAATATAAACATGTTTTATTACAACTATTTCAAGAAAATGTCAAACTTATACATTACTCGGTCCGGGGTTATTACAATTTTTCCTATTATGTCTCGGCACGTGACATCTACCACATCTTGGGGGAGAATCCGGATTTCTATAATCCATTTCCCCCTGAAATCGCTTGCCTTGTTTCCTACCCCGTTCCTTTTTCATGTTTGGAGGATAGAATGTCAAATTAAAAGGGACATCCCTCCAAAAGTTCTCACTCAAGACCGGATGAAAATTCGCTTGGTAAGTTTTTCTGTACGTTTGTCGCGAATATATCTCCGGTACATAAGCATCTGTTCTTGACCCATTTTCTCTACACAATGTAAGAACATGAGAAAAAGGCAATGTATATGTTTTCCATTTTCCGCAACTGCATGATTTATTATTTAGTTGCAAAGCATAGACGTTGTTTCCTATAGCAGAAACCCGAATTGGATATCCCTGTGTGATACCCCTGTACCATCTGATGTACTCATCACTGGGGTACGACAATGCCTCAACAGCTACAGCAGGACCATCCCTAACACGAACTCGCCACTGGTTCCAGACATCGATATGGATAGCATGCTGTGTAACCCAGGATGTGTTGTCATTCCCTCTCAACTGCATCCGGTGCAGGTCCAGACGAGTATCAACTGTATCTGGAACCGTCTAAGCCCGTGCAAACTATCGCATCACACGCCCGAGATAGTGGTACTCCACTATCTCGTAATATATGAGCGGGACCTCTGCTTGCCACAAGTCAGATGGAACCAGAGGGCGGTCATAATAAGGGAACCACATAAACTATCATGTCAAAATTCAAAATGAATAAAAATGTAACTACGATAAAAAAACATAACTAATTACAAATAATACAAGCTATTGTAAAGCAAACCTGGTCAGATGGCATAAAATCCAACTGGTCTCTGTATGTAACCAAAGTGTGCATAAGCAGCTGGCTACAGTCAAATGATGTGCACCATATTGCGCCAAGAGGAGCAAGAGGGTCGGCCATAATCTCATATTACTTTAGCTCATTTAATACGATAATCTTCATTGAGCTAGTAGTGTTAACCTTACCCAAAAGAAAAAAAACAATAAAACTATAGCATTTATTACAAAAAAAAAATGTGAATATTATGTCAAAATGAAAAATGTCAAGTTCAACTCCTTCTAGCCTAGTTCGAACCCAACTATGATCATCATTTGTAGCATGTTCTTGAAGGGTACACGTCTTACTTTGCAAGTATATATCCACATCAGCTACTTTATCCATTTTGTATATCGACCTTGGATTTGTGGTGATAACAACATGCCAACTGACCATTGTCATCTGGATCCTCAACATAAAACACTTGTGATGCTTGAGATACAAGAATAAATGGCTCATTATGTGGTTGAAGTTCTGAAAAAATGAGCTAAAGTAAATCAATCTTCATCTTGTTTTAATCTTTTGCCTCAAGAGACCCATACGCAGTCAAACAATACAACTCTTCGATCATCTCTGTAAATTTAACTCTATAACCCTTTTTAATACCCCATAATAATCTGAATCACCTGGCACCAGATTTTGGTCTCTTGTACTTGAAGAACTTGAGGTCATTGCATGCACTGTAACTCCACTATTTTGTGTCTTTCTCTTAAGATCTAGTTCTCTAACATGAAAAAGAAATCCATTCACAACAAACTTCTTGTATTCTAAACCCACAAAATTTGGTCCGTGAGCTAGATTCCTCAAGTCCGTCTTAATAATTTAGCAACTGAAAGTCCCATTTCAGCCACACATAGCGGATCATATACAAACAATTGAGTTAGATACTTGCAAACTATATATATTAATCGCAATTAATGAGCTCACATGTTCCTTAAACCATGAAGCAAAAAAGTCTTGCTATGAATGCGCTCAATTGTGCATCTCATATCATGAGAATGTTCACGTTTGACCAACTGAAGATGCTTGTTGTATTAACATGATATTAGTTAATGCTTTAATCAATCAAGAGGCATAACCTATTAAGCATAATAGTAGACTTACGTAATAAAAGGACCGAGCACATCACAATTGAATAGTAAATATTAGTGTGCTTTCACAAGTGTATCAACATCAAATTTCGTTGGAATTGCAGCTTGTAAAGGTCAACCTGACACGAGAATACATCTAATTCAATATTCCCTTCACTATTATCAACGTCCTAATTTTTTCCAATTCGGTTAAATTTTGTTTCAACATAATCTACTAAGTACAACGAGCAAAATGACCAGTACTCATCCGCCACATATCCTTGTGCAATGCATCCTTCTGGTCGACTTCTATTTCGAACATATGATTTTAGTGTGCCTAAGTATCTATATGTTATCATTTGAAAAGGTAAGAAAAAAGGATATGATACTTGAAAGAGTAGGAATGCAAAATATATTATAAGATAACAAAAATATTTACCTTTCAATAGGATACATCCCCCGATATTGGATTGGGCCACCTAGCTTCACCTCCCCTGCCAAGTGCAATATTAAATGCACCATTACGTCAAAAAAAGAGGGGGGGGGAAGCACTTTTTCCAACTGGCATAATATGAGAATTATGTCATTTTCCAGTGAAAATACATCATGGGGATAAATCTCCTTCGAATACAATAATCTAAAATACCAACTTAATCTTATTAGGGGAGATTTGAATAGATTTAGGTGAAGTTTTCCTTAAACAAATCGGCATCAATTGTTGCATTAGAATATGATCATGACTTTTCAGATAAAAAATCCTTGGGGGGTTTTAGTTGCACATAACGTGAAAGATTGGAAGAATAGCCATCTGGAACCTTCACTTTCTTCAACATATTGTAAAAGTTGTTTTCTCTTTCTTGTTCATTTTAAATGAAGTTGGAGGTAAATAAAGTTTACCATTGGGCCTTTCAATTTTATGTAGGCCCCTCCTAATACCCATTTCTACTAAATCATGTCTAGACTTAACATTGTTCTTAGATTTTTTCCATCAAGCAATGTTCCAATAACATTCTCACATACATTTTTCTCAATATGTATTGGATCAACATTGTGGCGTATGATATTAAATTCTCGATATGGCAACTCGAAAAAGATACTTTTCTTTTTCTAATTAAAAGGGAGCTTCTCATTGTCATTAATAAGCTTTTCAAATTTTATGGACGCATCGCTCAACTCATCAAACACATGAGAACCAATAATTTCAGGAGGAGGTCTACCATTCTCCACTTTACCATCAAAAGGTCGAGCATATTCTTGGAACGAATGATCAGGATCAGACATTTTTTATGTCCTAGGTAGCAATGTTTGCCACTATTTTTTAACCACATTGAATGAGTGCGCTTTTGACAAATGAGACATGCAAGTTGTCCTTTAGTACTCTATCCTGACAAAGTGGCATAACCAGAAAAGTCACTAATAGTCCACAATAAAGTTGCATACATCTGGAAGCTTTCCTTTTTAGAAGCATCGTATGTTTTCAATACAACATCCCATAACTCTTTCAATTCAACAATCAAAGGCTGCGAATAGACATCAATATTATTCTCAACAGCTAAAGGGCCTAGAGTTAACAAAAACAATAGGATATTTGATTGTTTCATGCACATCCATATCGGTAAATTATATGGCATCAATAAAATAGGCCAAGTACTGTAGGATACGCTAATATTCTTAAACAGATTAAATCCATCAGATGCTAGACCCAATCTAATATTACGAGGATCTTTACTACACTTCAGATATCGATGATCAAAATATTTCCAAGCAGGAGAACCGGGTAGTTGTTTCATGCAACCATCTTTTGTGCGATCCTCAAAATTCCATCTCATATCAGTATAAGTCTTAGATAACATGAACAACCATTGCAATCTAGGCTTAAACGGGAAGTGCCACACTACCTTAAATGAAATCTTTCTTTTTTCTCTCGTTTGATCCTCTTCAGATGGTTGCCATCTTAGAAGATTACAAGTCTTACACTCCTTCCGAATTTTTTATCACCCCAATAAATAATACAATCATTTGGACAAGCATCTATCTTCTCATATCCAACGCTTGAATGCTTCATCAACTTATTAGCTTCATAAAATTTTTTATATAAGTTAGAAAATGCTTCGGGAAATGCATCATGCATTAGATCCAAAAGCATTGAAGGATTTATGACTATTTTCCACTACATTTGACATGAAGTAAACGAATTATGAAAGAATGTTTCAAGAATTTTTTACATCTGGGGTAAAGATCTTGCTGAGAATCATCTATAAGTTTATAGAACTCTTTTGCTTCTTTGTTAGGAAGTTCATCTCTATCAATTGCCACATCTCCCGCATCATTATCTACTATCAGGACGTTGAATGCATCACGGAGTAACCTATCCATGTCATCTAACCCTCCTACATCATCAATATTGCTAGAAACTCTATTATTATTACTATTGTACATGGCTGATGTTGATGGATCAGTACAAGTATACTCGCCATGTGCGGCTCAATGTGTATTTTCCCTCCTTAATGAAATCCTTACCAATTAAATGCTCCGTTGCCTCCTCCCAAGAAACCAAAACTCCCATTTTTCAATTCTTGCATTGGCAAGAAATTCTCCCATTTAAAGATGTCATTGAAAAGGCAAAATTAAGAAGTATTCAAGTCCTTCTTCATATGCCCTAGCATTCCTCGGTAAATGCATCCATTGTTTATCTATTTTTTGAATAGAAAAAAGTAGAAACTGGAAAAAAATAAACATAAAGTGCCACCAATGGGTAAAAATTAAGGGAAATCCATATATGGTTACATGAATAGATATGTTACTTTCATGTTTACATGAATGATAATTCACCCTCTTCTAATTGGTTCTCCAAGCTCCAAGTTAGGCACATGACTTCTCTTTAATTTTTTGTCTTTGAAGAATTAAATACTTTGCAATATTCCTTTAAAAAGTTATTGATCTTAAGTAAATATTTCTTTAATTCCTTCTCAAGTACAATATTGACTTCTAAAAATTCTCCTTTAGAAAAAAAGACTTCTCGATATTCTTCAGTCACTTATTGAAACAATAATAAAAATTAAAAAAATTATTTTAGATATGGCCTTCCCATGCTGTGAAATACAAAGGATAAAAGTTTTTTGAACAAACAAAGCATTAAAAGTTAGAACCTCCCTGAATATGATTTGTTCAAACAGAAAGAAAAATAAAACCTTAAGCCTTTATTTTTTTTTTTTTTTGAAAAAGACCTTAAGCCTTGGAATTATAAAAAAATCAGCCATATGATGTAGAAACATGCCACTAACTCAACCCAATGAAACAACATGGACTTTAAGTTTTTCATTAATTAATTCTATATTATTTGATTGGTATTAAACAACAAAGAAATACTGTAAAATATATTTTCTCTGTATCTTGCAAATGGCCATTCCATAGGCGTCACAAAAATGGTGAGATTTTAATTAAGTATTAGCATCGACATTGTTACATTGTACATCATGCACGATTTTGAGGTACCATTGAAGTATATATGAAATTACTAAATTAATGATGAAAGTATGCCTGAGAATATTTTAGAAAATTTTATTGAGAATGTGTTACTGACTTGGAAACCATTTTCTATTCTCATAAATAAATAACTTTGGAGAACATGTAAAGAGGTGGAGAGGCAAAAATTGAGCACGTGGTCTTTTACAAGTTCTATGAAAGAATATTTTGGAAAATATTGTGATTACCTTAAGTATTATTAGATAGAAAATTTTTTATTATTAAAATGTAATGGCCTATATGTTTTGATAATGATGATTTTTACACACAATGCAGTTAGCTGAATATACTTTCATGCTTGAACTTATTTATATAGTTAAGAATTTCACTTCTTTTATTTAAAGTTTAATGTCCTTTGACATTAACTTCAACGTGATAATTAGTTATGTATTGAAATGAGTGATTGGAGTCAATTAGTTGTCAATTTTCTAGAGGAATTTGGATCTAGTTTCTATTGTTTAATGGTTGTTTAGTGTTTGAGACTATGGAGTAATGATGGCTAAAGTTTGAATATTAGGATACTTGCACATTTTTCTAGGTATTTATATTTGAAAAAATGATTGATGTGGTTAATATTATATAGGTGTTCCTTTAAAGGGAGAATGGAAGGTCTTTCTTCGTTCATGGTTCGATATTCTGGTGTCCTAGCTTAACACGAATTACATTCAATAGTATGGAAGATAAGACTTTCAAGAACTAGATCATACCTCTTGCTTTTGGTAGTTTTTCCATTCCTTCGGATTCCATCGGGATGGAATCGTTTTGGCTCCGCGTTTATGAAATTCCAACAACAACAACTGAGCTACATTAACGGGAGGATGTGAATAAGAAAAATAAAAAATCTAGACACCTAAGTGACGAAGACGAAGCCCTTTAAATAGTTTACTATTGAGATAATTACATTTGTCTATTTAATGTATATGGTTGGTAATTTGTGTTTTTTTAACACAGCTTTTGATTTTCTCCAAAGACACAAGAAGTGAAGCTATATATAGAACCTGAAGCTCAGAGAACCAATTAGGGTGGATGAATTATCCATCCAACTAAAAAACACACTTATAAGGAAAATAAAAAAGTATGTTCATGATGATGCACATAACTAAGACTATAAATATATCATGTTCTATAATAAATCTCCAAAAGCTCAAACGTGATAAATAACGCAACAATTTTCTTTCATAAATTTTCAGCTATAATGATTGTATTCTATCAAGAAAATGTAAGAAAATCTTACCTCAATTTTTCAAGCCTAACTTCTCAATATCTCTGTAACGTCACAAGTTATCAATCCACAGCTTAAAATGAAATTATATTTCTACTAAAGTACCTAAATAGGAAATAACATTAGTCAACTTGCTTAACAATATATAAGAAATGTAAAGTATTGAAAATATGAGAGCATCATATACATTACTTGTGTGTTTATTGAATAATGGAAGCAATTTGGAAATTATAGTTTGAAGTACTTCAAATAATTAAATAACAAATGCTAATAATAAAAAATGAAACAGAAATTAAAAGATCAATGTCAACAATTGTAGATAAATTGTTTTACTTTAAAATATTCATTGAGATAAAAGAAAACCGCATTCAAACAACATTTGTAAAACTCTAATTTTCTATACAACCAGCAAACAGGAACTGAGCATTCTCCAATCTATAGTGAGAATTTACAATAAACCTTATCCGAACATCTAGTCTATATTCTTAATTAATCTGAAAATTCTCCATAATTAACTTTAACGTGCACATATCTACAATTTTGAACTTGAAAGCTAATCCAATTGTTTGTCATTTAGATACAAATGTATTAAAAGAAGAAGAGGAAATAAGAAATAGAAAGTACACCTTCTCTTGCATTTTATCAAACAAAACTATTTTCAGACAAGCTAAATTCGAAAAAGCCAACCAAACAAAAAATAGAAAATTACCGCAGCCAGTATCAACTATAAACAGTTCAATATACTTAAAAAAAATAAAAATAAACCCCTCATAAAAATACACTTCCTAAAACCGAACTGTCTCAGAACCCGGTCAGGTATGTATGGCTCCACGTACTCAAAATATGCAATGACTTGTGGCGGGCAGAGGTCTCGCTCATATGTTACGAGATAATGGAGTACCACTATCCCGGGCATGTGATGCGACAGTTCGCACGGGCTCAAATGGTTCCAGATGCAGTTGATACTCGTCTGGACCTGTATCGGATGCAGTTGAGAGGGAATGACAACACATCCTGGGTTACACAGCAATCTATCCATATCGATGCTTGGAACCAGTGGCGAGTTCGTGTTAAGGACAGTCCTGCTGTAGCTGTTGAGACATTGTCGTACCTCGGTGATGAATACATTAGATGGTACAGGGGTATCACACAGGGGTATCCAATCTGGGTTTCTGGTATGGGAAATAACGTCTATAGTTTGCGGCTAAATAATAAATCATGCAGTTGCGGAAAATGGCAAATACATTGCATTGTTCTCATGTTCTTGCAGTGTGTAGAAAAAATGGGTCAAAAACAGATGCTTATGTACCGGAGATATATTCGCGACAAACGTATAGAAAAACTTACCAAGCAAATTTTCATTCGGTCTTGAGTGAGAACTTTGGAGGGATGTCCCTTTTAATTTGACATTCTATCCTCCAAACATGAAAAAGGAACGGGGTAGGAAACAAGTCAAGCGATTTCAGGGGAAATGGATTATAGAAATTCGGATTCTCCCCCAAGATGTGGTAGATGTCGCATGCCAGGACATAATTAGAAAAATTGTAATAACCTCGGACCGAGCAATGTATAAGTTTGACATTTTTTTGAAATAGTTGTAATAAAACATGTTTATATTAATGAAAATTTTTCTTTCAATTTCTTCTAATTACTACATCATTGCTCGAAATTTTTACAGTTTCTTTAGTATTACTTCTTCAAATAACTTGCGATGAAATGGTCAAAATGTAAATATATTTTCCAAGAAAATGGTATAAATAGCACAAAATAAGTTAAATATAATAAATACAGTCTTTTATAAAATTTATACGATTATAAGTTTTTGGGAAAACAAATTTTCATTAAAAAAACAATTCATTAAACAAATTACTAAAAAAAAAACTTATAAGATTGTAAGTTTTCCCAAAAGAAATTTTGATTAAAAACAAAAAAATGTTCAGTAAAAAAAATAAATTAAATAACAAAATTTTAAACAAAATAAAAAATTAAAAAAACATTTTAAAAAAATAAAAAAATTATAAAAAATTATAAAAATTTAAAAAATTAAAAAAAATAATTACGTGGCTGATAACGAATAACAAACATGCGTTATGCCTAGTCATAATGCACACTCATTGTGCGTTATCAGCCACATAGGTTGATTTGATTGATTAACTGATAATGCAGATAACGTACAACTATTGTGTGTTATGGCTAAAGCTGGAAAAAACAAAAAAAACGACCCAATTCAATACGTTATTTGTTAAACTGGGCCAGGCCCAGAAAAAAACCGATATGATGAGTCTTGATAGGCATTTGAATTGTTACTTGGCTCTTTAGTCTTCAGCATGGCAATTGGTTCCGGAGTATATTGATTATGCTTCAATCGAAATCCCGGAAACATGCAAAGTTAAAAGATTTTTTCTTTTTTTTTTTTTTTTTTGATTTGGTAATTAGATAGAGATACAATGATTTCCTCCTATCTCTCCCTGGTGCAGTTTTGCCGGTACTACTCGAGTCGAATCTTGATCAATTTTACGATAGCTGTTTGTGCACATTTCTTTTGGGGGCGTTTATATGCAGAAACACAGGGTGGGATTTGCAAATTGCAGGTGACGGAAAGTTTGTTTTCTATAGAAGAGGCTTGGAGATGATTCAGGGTATACTATAATACCGTATGGAGTTGCTATGGATGCCGAAAAGAAGAAGCATGTTTAAGATTCACATCTCTTGAAAAAGTCTTTCAAGGGATGAAAACACAAGTAAAAAAAACCATTTTTCTTGGGATCTAATAAATATAATTCAAGAATCTATAAGTATAGTGCGAAAAATTTTAAAAATTTTCATTTTCAACTACCAACTTCCTCTCCCTTAAACAAATCCTCTCTCTAAAAGTTTAAATTTCAACATCAAATGTAGGAAGATCCAACCGTTAAAAATAAGAAAAAAAAGGTTAGTATTTCGATCTATACTCATTTATTTACAATGTTATCGGTTTAAAATTTGAAAATATGCCCATCTTTTTTTTTTTTTTTTTACATTTCTGCCGTTCACCTTCCCCCGGACCCGGCAAATATTTTGTGCGTTTTCACCCGATCCGGCGAAAATCTCCTTGCATGTCACCCTTTCTGGCGAAAAGAATGGCTGCTGACCGTCATGCTGGACGAATTTTTTTTGAATTTTTGCTGGGCTGGGCAAAAATTTGAATATTTTTCGCCACCCTGGGCGAAAGTAATAGAAATGTATTTTATAAAACTATTTGTTTATATTATTAGTTTTGTGTTTATAAATGTTTAACATTATGGTTATATTTATTTGTTAATGTTATGCTATTTAATTTAGTGTTTACATAAATTTAATTTCATGTCTATTTCACATGTTATTTAAATTTCTCTATTTAGAATGGATGTAATTAGTTGTTTAAATGATTTATCTTATAATTATTTGTTTAATATGATTATGAATTATGTTTATGTGAATAATTTGACTCTAAATGTGCATTCATTATTTTGTTAGCATAAACATAACTGTTATAATTATTCATGTTATAGTTTGAATCAAGTCATATGTTTAGGTTGATTAAATTTATTTAGTACGTCAATAGTATAGAAAAATAAGGGGATGGTAGAATAATAATAATAATTTGAATAATAGGATCCCACCCCTTTTAAATAGTAATTTTAATAAGAACTAATACAATATTGACGTAATAACTATTATTTACCTTATTAATAATGAAAAGTAATAAAATAATATAAATAAAATAATAAACCCTTTTACGAATAAATAATAAATAATAAGCTCGGGATCATATGGACCTCTCTCCACTGGTACTGTCTACTCCCAACCTGCATGCTTCGCTTTCTTCCTCTGCGTAGGCGCCATGGGAGGAATAGACTTCTCGGATCTTTTTTGAAGAGATCCAACAATCTTACTCATCATTGACCTGAAACTGCCGGTCAATCTTTTACCTTTTCTCGGACCTGGCCTACACTTGATGATGATACAGGGGCTACAGATACAGGCTCGTCCTTATCTCGTCACTGTCACCATCACTATCAGCATCATCCCCACGCTCCACCTGAACATCCTCCTCACCGATGTAGAGGGATCCAAGTATGTCATGCTCCTCAGACCAGCCCCTGTCACCCTCTGACCCTATATCAACAAACTTCCTCCCTAAACAAGGCTCAGATGAGAGAATGCCGTAATCAGTGATTGTATAATCAGTCATGCTGTAAGATGAGTCGACCGGGACTCCTGACACAAGCTGCTCGAAAAAAGAAGTACCTAACTGCACTATGGACCACTAACCTCATTTAATGGTGCCCGATGTTTAGTTCTATACAATACATGATCCTAACCAGATATATAGGGACGCACAGACGAACCATCTGGACACGGATCATATGATGTAGGTAGTGGCTGAGAAGATCCATATATCTCATAGGGTATGGATGGTGTGATGGGAGAGAATGACGAGTTCCAATCGGTATATGAGGTGGTTGGGTAGAAGACCTCGGTGCACCAGGGTTGTAATATATCCCAAGTCTAAGTGGGGTAGGAGTACAAGGGATGTCAGATGTACTTTGACGACACCTCACACTACGGGATAAAGCAGTGATTGTACGCCGTGCACTCGACCGATCATTTCTGTCACAGGACTTAGATCAATATCTCTCCTACTTGCTTCGGGCTGACATCTAAGCAAATTTCCAAATATATTCATAAATAATTAACATATATTTGCTTAACTCATGTCTTATATTATTTAAACTTTTTACACGATACATATAATAATTTATCATTATTGTATTATTTAACTTCGATCTTTATAATTTTTTATTATTTGAATTATATTTTTTAATTACGTAATTTTTATTATTTTATTATTTAGTTTTTAAATAATTGTATCATTTCTTTTCTATTATTATATTATTTTATTATTTTTTTAAACTCGTTATTATTTCATTCACGTTACTTTATTATTTATTATTAATAAAGTATAAACCGCTCTGTATATTTTAATAATTTGAATCAATATTAACTTCGTTCTTCATAATTTTTTATTAGTTAAATTATACTTTTGAACTACATAATTTATATTATTTTATTATTTATTTTTTAAATTTATTGTATTATTTCTTTTGTTTTATTATATTATTTTATTATTTTTTAATAAGTTTATTATTTCATTTACATTACTGTATTATTTATTATTATTAATAAGGGATAAACCGCTGTATATATTTTCTTATTTCGAATCAATATTTAATTCTCAAATCGATCTGTATTTTATTATTTTATTATTTTTTGTAAATAAGTTTATTATTTTATTTATATTATTTTATTATTTTTTGTTATTAGTAATGGAAATAATAGTATCACGTTAATAGTGTAATTATTTATTATTAAAATTACTAGTTAAAAGGGGTTGGATCCTATTTTTTAAATTATTATCATTATTCTTTAGGTATTATTTATTATTTATTCAAATAATTATTTTAAATTATTATTCACAATATTATTTAAATATGTACATTTAAATTATTATTTGGTTGAAGTCATTCATTAATCTTTTAAAATTAAGTACTTCATATTTTTTTATTAAATAATGTTTATTATCCTATGAATTTATTATTTACAACATAATGTACTAAATTAACTAAAACAATAATCTACCATCACCATTTCTTTTCTAAACCATGAACTTAAGAAATAAATTTAATCAACCTAAATATATAAATTTATTAATATAACATGAATAATTGTAGTACTTATACTAACAAAGCAATTAATGCACATTTAAAGTCAAATTATTTACACAAACATAATTAATAATCATATTAAATAAATAATTATAAAATAAACCATTTAAACATTTAATTACATGCATTCTAAATAAACAAAATTAAATAACATGTCAAATAAACATGAAATTAGACATTTGTAAACACTAAATTAAATAACATAACATAAACAAATAAATATAATCATAATGTTAAATATTTATAAACACAAAGCAACATAACATAAACAAATATTAAAGAAAACGTTCTAATAATTTCGCCCATGCTAGCAAAAATCTAGCAGAATTTCGCTGAGCCTTGCGAAAATTTAAAAATTTTTTTGCTTGAACTGGCGGTCAAATGGTATCTTTTTCGCTAGACCGAGCGGTCCTATCCAGAAAATTTCGTCGGACCAAGCAAAACTCTTCAGAAAATTTTGTCGAAATTACAGATTTTTTTCATTCCGATATATATTTTTAAATTTTAAATCGATAACATTGTAAATAAATAAGTATAGATTGAAGTACTAACATTTTTTTATTTTCAATCGTCAGATCTTTCGAAATCTGATGGCAGAGAGAAAATTGATAGTAAAAAGTAAAATTTTTAAAATTTCTTACGTTATTTTTATAAATTCTCAAATTATATTTATTATCCCATACGTATACACCTCACCTGATGGTGTTTTGAAAGAAGGCATGTATTTTATCCATTTGAATAAATAGATTCTTCATTAAGTGGGATTGACTTGGTTCCCTAGGAGATCTTATTGCAAGTTTTATAATATATTTTGAAATGGATGTTAAACCCAATAATATTTAAAACAATCAAAGAGATTCTTCATTCAGTGGGATTGACTTGTTTCCCTAGGAGAACTTATTGCAAATTTTTCAATATATTTTGAAATGGATGTTACTCCCAATAATATAAAAAAAGTCATGTTTTGGTACAGCCAAAAATTATCTTTTTTTTAAGCAATAAAGAAAAGTAAAAATTTGAAGTCATAAAAATAAAAAATTCCCCGTGGATCTCATGTGACTGTTAGGAGGGTATTATTGACGAGGAACGACGTGATTCCATAAAAGGAAATTTATTAAAAACTGTTATAAATATTAGTGCAAAAGTAAGTAACGAGGTAAAGGACAAAAGGAGGAGAGAGAAGTTTAGATATTATATTTTTACTATATTTTATCAATTCCTTTAAACTCCTTTAAACTCGGATATTATTAAATGTAAAATTAGTTGTTCAAATATTTTAAAATTGATAATTCTTTTATTCATATAATAAAAATATTTATAAAGTGATTAAGATGTTCTAACCAGATAAATTATTTCAAATAAGTAAGTTAATATTTGGATTGGTAAAGTCCGTCTTACTTAATATATATCTTAAATTCATAAATTTTGTATAAGACCGAGCAGAAAAATAATAAATTCCATGATACAAATTTTGTTCACATAAAACATAATAGCAATGCATACATAATCATATATCCTTATTTAAAAATTATATTTATTACGAGAATATCATTCCATTAAAAAAAACTTTATATTTTAGTGGACATAATGTGTTTCACACTAAATACTTAATGATAACTCTAAGAGAATTCCAATCAACAAGCCCCTCTAAAGCATACATTTACCTTGTTTTTCTATAACTAGACTATCATCCACTTTGATATTTATGTTTAAACATATTAAAGTGAATAATATATACCATATACTATTGTTTCCATTCATGAATAGAAATGAAACAAATTATATATAATACGGGAATTTAAATTACATAGAATATTAACTTTTAGGAATACATCCTAAAAAATTAAAATCATAGTATATTATTTTGAAATTTTAAAATTTTATAATATGATAAAATATACAAAAATAATAGTGTAACTCTTTTGACAATTTCTATAATCAATCAAAATGTCAAACATTCTTTTTCATAGTATCAACAAAAATTAGATACATTTGAGTGTACCGTAATTAAGTGAGTTATCAATATCGATGTCTTTACTATCAACAGCATAATTTCACAAAAGTAAAACAATACATTTCATCATTTCTTAAATCGAGTTAATTAATTTCCAATGTCTGATGTCAAGCGTATTACAGGTACATAATAAATATTTATTCTTATCACATCAATAATATCGCCATGAAGTATTAATAGTAAAAAATTCTCATTTCATTTCTCATAATTTTTTCACTTCAAATGAAAATATATATTTTGAGAATTTGATGAGTTACTTTACTAACATGATTGTAGATAATATTTTTATAATAACCGCGATCATAACCAAAACACTTTAATGAATAAATTAAAAGATCTAATTACATTCACTTCAAATAATGATGTAGAACTGTTGGTTGGATATCACAATATTCCATCAATACTTCATTTTTTCATTCAATTTTTTAAAAAAAAATATGTGACCAATTCAAAATTAATTTTGAAAAATATTTCTCTTGATATAGCTACTGCATGAGCATATTCGAGATATAAGAAAGAAAGAATTTTTCCTCTATCATACATCACTAATAATTTTTTTTACATAACTTTGATTGATGAGGAATCCCAAAAGTCACAAACTCATGCAACATATATATTTTTTGTATTTACAAACATAATATATAATAATTGATTTTCAGTAACATAATCTGCTAGTTGTATATATTTAGTTTTTTTCTGAGCCTGACCCACTTTAAATTATTGGGCACAAAAGTGGCTCAAATTTTTTTTTATTCAATTCTGGCATAACGCACAATGGTTGTGCGTTATCAGTTAATCAGGATTTGATGCTTATGTGGCTGATAACGCACAATGGATGTGCGTTATGATTAGGCAATAACGCATACTCGTTGTGCGTTATCAGCCACGTAATTATTTTTTTATTTTTTAAAATTTTTTAATTTTTAATTTTTTTTAATTTTTAATTTTTTATTTAATTTATTTTTTAATGAAATTTTTTTAACCAAAATTTCTTTTGGGAAAACTTATAATTTTATAAATTCTTTTTAGTATTTTGTTGTTTTTTTTTACTGAAAATTTGTTTTGGAAAAACTTATAACTGTATAATTTTTTTAAAAAGACTGTATTTATTATATTTAATTTATTTTGTAATATTTATATCATTTTCTTAGAAAATATATTTACATTTTAACCATTCATCGCAAGTTATTTGAAGAAGTAATACTAAGAAACTATGAAAATTTAGAGTAATGATGTAGTAATTAGAAAAAAATGAAAGAAAATTTTCATTAAGATAAACATGTTTTATTACAACTATTTCAAGAAAATGTCAAACTTATACATTGCTAAGTCCGGAGTTATTACAATTTTTCCTACTATGTCCCGGCATGCGACATCTACCACATCTTGGGGGAGAATCCGAATTTCTATAATCCATTTCTCTCTGAAATCGCTTGCCCTGTTTCCTACCCCGTTCCTTTTTCATGTTTGGAGGATAGAATGTCAAATTAAAAGGGACATCCCTCCAAAAGTTCTCACTCAAGACCGGATGAAAATTCGTTTGGTAAGTTCTTCTGTATGTTTGTCGCGAATATATCTCCGACACATAAGTATTTGCTCTTGACTCATTTTCTCTACACACTGCAAGAAAATGAGAACAAGGCAATGTATACGTTTGCCATTTTCTGCAACTACAAAATTTATCCACATAAATTCATGAAAATAATACATCACCCTAATATCACTTTTTAAATTTAAAAACAATTATATACATAAAATTATCATATTTGTACAAATTCATTAATAACAAATATTTTAAACATAAATCCAAAACCCAATTCCACAAAAAATAAATTAATTCAAGTTAATAAATAAAATTCATAAAAAACATTAACAAACAACAAATAACGAAATAATTACACTTAATAAATAATAAACAAAAATTTTTTTAAATAACTAAAAACTTACCGAAAATTTCAAATGCAGCTTTTGTCTACCGTTTTCCACTCCAAACTTTAATAGCCTTCGTACTCTAAAGAAAGTCTCCAAGATTAACTAATTTTTAACTGTAAATTTCAAAATAAAATACACATTTATTAGGAGAAGAGAAGTCAAAATATAATAATAAGCCCTAAAAAAAACTAAAAAAGAGTAAAAGAATTTACCTAGCAGTTGGCGGAGGCGGCAACAAAAAAATTTCTGAAGGAGAAGGATGATAAAAGGAAGAAGAAAGGCTGAAAAAATGAAGAAAGAATGAAGGAGGAAAGAGAGAGAGGTTGCTGGAAAAACAGTAAGGAAATAAGCGGGGAGGAGGAAAGAGAGAGATTTTGCTGAAAAAAACAGGAGGAAAGAGAGGAAATAAGGGAGATGGCATAAATAAGTTGGAAAAAATAAAAGGGGAGGAAGGGGGCGGCAGCGACGCCCTAGAGTTTTTTTTATAACATAATAATGCACAGTCACTGTGCGTTATCAGCTTAATAACGCATAATGGCTATGCGATTAAGCTTGATAACGCACAGTCATAGTGCGTTATCTAGAGGTCAGCGCCAGATGGGATCCACGTCAGATTTTTACGCGATTAACGCGGTGATTAGGGATAACGCACAATGATTGTGCGTTATCATCTGCGATAATGTACAATCGTTGTGCGTTATGGCCAGACTCGAACTAAAAAAAAATAGCCCAGTTCAGTAGCCAATAATTTAAAGTGGGCCAGGCCCAAAAAAAACCCTATATATTTTCTCTAAATATTGCCAATAATCAAGTGACTTAGATGCTTTATTATTTTTTGTTGTGGTATCTTTACAATCCACTATATCCAAATAGATCAGTTTCTTCTACTATACTTGAAAACTAGTCAATAAGAGGTGTGTGATCTAATGGCTTGACTCTCCTCACTTAAGATCCTCCACATAGCATGTCACGCGAGAGGTCTTGAGTCCGAGTTACTTAGGGAGCTGTTTAACGTTGCATGCCAGCCTAGTGCTGCTATTTGGGAGCCTTATGCCCTCCAATCCCTCCCGAATTACTGGATAACTCTCGGATATCGGGGTTACCAAAAAAAAGAAAGAAATCCAGTCTTCATAGCCTTCATAGGGACTTGTCAAACATTTTACACAACTTCTATAACCCTTGGCAGAGACTTGTGCTAATAACATGTAATAAACATTATCGCAATTTAAAGAAAGTAACAATTATAAGAGGGGGTTGATAAACCAAACTTGGGAATCTATATGTATAGCACAAAAAATTCATAATTTTCCATTCTCTTCCCTACTCTTTCTATCTCTATAAAATTTTTCTCTTACTTCTCTCTACTCTCTCTCTACACTCTAAAACTATAATCTTTAACATTGAACTTGTATTGGAGACAGATATGCATCATTATGAAGAATTTGTGGAAGAAAATATGAATTTTGAGGTGAGGAAAGTTCAAATTTATTTTTTCAGAACGAGCTCGTATCGTCCGGACTGGCGAATCGGAGTTGAGCGGTTCACCCATTCAGGTGGTCTATTCTTAGCGGCAGTCACCCAAATGAGCGACCCGCTCAGGTCCGGCTCGCCAGCCTGGGTTACCCAACAGCTGAATTTTATTTTATTTTTTATTTTTTTTATGTTTTTTAGTATATGAAATTTGTGTTTTTTTTAAAATGTTAGTATATGATTTTATTTTTGTATTTTTTTATATCTTACTATATTAAATTTTTGTTTATTACATTGTTTTTACAATTTTATTTTAATATGAAATATGTTCATATTTTAATTGTTTCGTACTATATCGTAATAGAATGACGTAGATCCAAACATATTTGAAGAATTTTTGGAACCAGAAGCATGAATGGATTACAAAAATTTATTTGCAACTGATCAAATCTTTAATTCGGAAGTAGAGTTGGTGAACTGGACAAAAGAAACAGCTATGAAAGTGTACACGTATTTGATTGTCACACGGTATTTAAGTTCAAGAACATCCGACCATCGATCGTTATGTTACATTGGGTTGCGAGCATGGAGGTGCAAACAAACCGAGAACGAAGCCTGTAATTAACGATGAAGAAGAAGAAGTTCAAGTAAAAAGGCGAGGTCCTTACGGGACTAAAGAGTTTGGTTGTCCCTTCAAATTAAAAGGCGAGCAAATAACAATGTGTGAAAATTGGCAAGTATTCATACACAATGGGAGGCACAACCATGCAATAGGTGTATATACTCACGGTCACGCTCAGGCAGCAAGACTGACGGAGGAGCAGCTAATACAGATTGAGCAATTCAGGAAGAGTCATGTGCCACCCCATAATATCTTACGATTTTTCCGGGACCAAAACGTAGGTTGTGTTGTGAGGTATGTTGCATTAACTCTAACACATCCTCTTTTTATGTTTCGGGTTTAAATTGAGGTTCTAATAATATGATTTACATGATTTTTTGTAGTGTCCAGAAAATATATAACGTCGTTGAGAAGATTAAGAAGAATAGGATGCAGGGGCAAAATACAGTTGAAGAAGTTCTTTGCCTAAGTGCTAAACAGGGTTACACGATCTTCTATAGAAACTGTGAGATAGCAACGTGCTCAGTGATATTATCGTTGCACACTCGACATCAATTGAAATGATGAGAATATGGTCGTACATACTTATAATGGATACGACATATAAAACAAACAAGTAAGTTGTATTAAATTTGTTATATTAGTTGTACATTTAGGTGTTATTTGCAAATTAACTGTTTGAAGTTATATTATAAATATGATTTAGGATTAACCTTGCATATTTAAGTTACTACTTGATGATATGTCATATTTAATCGGTTTTGGTTTAAGTTTATTGGGTTTTATGTTTAGTTTTTAAACAAGTTATCTGCTTTATGTGTTTTTTTAAAGAAGTACAATATGCCACTGTTGGAAGTCATAGAGATGACCCCGACTGGTAAGAATTTCACTGTGGCCACTGTTTTAATGCAAAATGAGCAGGCTACGATTTATTGATGGGTTCTTCAACAAATTAAGTATGTATACTTTTCAAATACTATGTCTGCAGAGAATCAAGAAGATGTTTGTGTTCATGAACCGAATGTAATTATTATAGACAGGGCAAGTGGTATAATGCTCGTGATCGGCAATGTGTTTAGTACAACGTACCATACACTATGTAGAAGGCACATCGATCATAACGTGTTGGCCAAATTAACCGAGTTGACAAAAGATGAAGAGGTAAATGGGTCATGGAAGAAATTGTTGAATGAAATCGATGAGTAGGAATACTTAAATTGGATGCTCTAAAGACAAAGTGAAAGAGCAGGTCGGACTTTCTACACTATTTATTCAACACTTGGCTGAATTCCTTTGCTCATAAATTCGTGAGATGTTGGACTAAGAATGTAATGCATTTTGGGATGGAGACCACCAACCGGGCTAAGAGTGAACACTCAGTGCTAAAGCTATGGCTTTCAACATGCCATGGTGATTTGGACACTTTGTTCCTTAATATTGACTCACTTATTGAAGGTCAAATAGCCGTCATTAAGGCCTCATTAGAGTTTTCTAGGACTAAAGAAAAGTTTAATGCGAAGAGTAATCAGATACTGAGAATAGTAAGTAATAAAATCATTCACTTGGCCTTGAAAAAGATATGGAATGAGATAACGAGAGCTACTAAAATAATTGATGATCACAAAAATAAGTGCGAGCACTATATGAGGACATCACACGGCCTCCGTTGTTTTTGTGAGCTGATTACACAATTCGATCACACACTCCCTATCCAGTTGGTTGATATTGAGGCCTTTTGGAAAACACTAGAAATTGGCAGTTGTCATCCTTTAGCCCGACAGGAGGACATGGATTCTGAGATACATTCTCTTACCAACCTCTTACATCATATAAGTACATGACTCATATCCAAAGTTAGAGACACGCATCGTCTTGCGAAAGGGGTATTGAGTCTTTTTTGCCTGAAGATCTGGATGTGACATTGACATCACCTCCCGAGGTAGCAGTCACTAAAGGGCGAAAGAAGACGAACTCAACAAAAAGAGACAAGTCACATTAGGAGCACGTGTCAATTGCTCATCGAAAGATACGAAAGATACAAAAGTTAAGTGGATCTGGTTCTGGTTCGGGTTTAGATTTAGGGTTTAGGGTACGGAACAGGCTCGTCATCATCGCTGTCACCGTCCCCATCATTATCTCCACCATCATCCTCAGGCTCATCCTCATCGTTCTCACCGCTATGAATGTAGAGGGAACCAACCCTAACAGCCTCCTCAAACCAGATTCTTTCATCATTCTCGGATGTCCTAAAATCCCTTCCCGACCCACCATCATATGAGGGGTTGCCACAATCAGTGGCTTCATAGTCAGCACCGTTGTAAGATGAGTCCACCGGCATGGATAACACAAGCTTCTCGAAGAACTGTGCACCTAATTGCAACCCTAGACCACTGACCTCATTTAATGGAATTTGAGTTTTAGAAAAAAACTGTGGCCGATCATGGCCAGGCATACGGAGAGGCATAGATGGAGCATATGCATATGGATCATATGATATAAGTGGTGGCTGAGAATATCCATAATGGTCATAGGTGTGGGGTGTACGAATGGCATGATGTGGTAGGAGGATGGGTATAAGAAGTGGCTGGGTGGAAGACCCCGGTGCACCAGGCTCATATCCTCGGTCCAAGAGGTATAGGAGTGCACGATATTTTTGAGGTACTGGGGCGTCCGCTCACACCACGGGATGATGCAGTCAATGCACGGCCTTCAACCCGACTGGTCTTATCTATTACAGGACCTAAATCATCATCACCCCTACGTGATTCAGGCCGAACCATTTAAACAAATTATCAAACATTTTCCTCAATGACATTACATCATATTTGTCTAATTCATCTTTTATACTATTTAAATCTTTTTTATACGATACAAGTAATGCATTTTTCTTCACCTTTATATTATTAAGTTAAAGCCGTGCATTAAACTAAATTGATTATAGTTATATTTATTACCTCATTTGAACACTTCACACTTTTTTATTAGATTGTGTCAACTCTAAACACATAAAATCTTTCAATATATAATTTGAAAAACCCTAAACCCTAAACTCTAATTTATGCAATTTGTTTATGACATTTGTTTATAGAGTCGTATTATTCATATAAACCCTAAACCCTAAACTCTAAATAAACAAAATTATACAATCAGTCAAATCCACAGGCATCCTAATAAACATAAACAAATCAAAGAACATAATATAACCTCTAAATTAAATAAATAAACATAAACGTAATAATAATTCTTAAAAAATAACAGAATCATTAATTATAATAACATAATCATAAATAAATCCTAAAAAATTAAACAAATTAAATAACATAACCTAAACTCTAAATTAAACAAATAAACATAAACGTAATCATAACTTTAAAAAAATAATATAATCATTAATTATAATAACATAATCATAAACAAATATAAAAGAAAATTGAAAAAAACAAATTAAAGAATATAATATAAACTCCAAACTAAACAAATAAACATAAACGTAATCATAATTTTAAAAAAATTAACATCATCATTAATTAAAACAACATAATCATAAACAAAGGGATGTTCAAAAAAATAAAAAATTAAACAAATTAAATAACATAATATAAACTCTAAATTAAACAAATAGACATAAACGAAATCATAACTTTAAAAAAATAACATAATCATAAAAAAAAAAAAAATCGCCCAGAACCGGTCCGAACTGCTTGAACCGGCGACCGTAAAAGAACAAGATCGCTGGACCGGGCGGTCGGTTACTACCCAAATGCCAGACCGAGCGGTCAAACTGCAAGCCCGGTCACTAGACCAGGCGAGCCGCAATGGATTCGGTCGCTGATCTAGTTGACCCAACGTACTTCCAGCCAGAAAATGGGTTATGTAAAAACAGTCATTTTTTTCAATCCAATGGTTATTTTCAAATTTTTAACCTATAAAAATGTAAAAAAAAAAAAAAAAGTAAGGATTGAAGTACTAACCTTTTTTTCAGATTACAACGGTCAGATCTTCCAAACTCTGTAGTTGATGTGGGTTAAGAGAGAGTTTAGAGGATTTGTTGAAGTTGGAAAATTTTTACATTCAAAAATGAAATTTTTTGAATTTTTTCCCGCTAAACATGTAAATTCTTGAGTTCGGTTTATCGACCCCCTTATAAAAAGAAACTAATATAAAGGAATGGAAATAATGCATCAAAGTCAAGGACCCAAGGGACTTTAATTATTATTATATTGCACTATATTTTTTAAGCACCTTTAGAGCTCTATTTTCATAGCTAATTGGTAAGAAGATAAAGAGGGGAAGGGAGGGGAGGAATGAGAAGGACTAGGTTGCTTCTATTTACTATGAATATAGAATATAATGACTAAGTTATCTCCTAATATTTTTTTAGGTTGTTTCCATTTACTATAGATATAGAATATGATGACTAAGTCATCTCATCATCTAAGAGATAAAGGTAATTTTTTTTAGGAGAGATAAAGGAAATTATTTCTTTAATTGACATCCATAAATATTTTCATAGCAAAAACTGTTTATACTTAAATATGCATAATCTGGCGATCTAACAAGTTGGGTTAACTAGCGTAGAAAAATGCTCAAACTAGTTAGAGTAAAGGATCCATCGAGATGGATGACTAACTAGCTCGCGTGATAGTCTTTCGGCCAAGTTAGGGAGCTGCCCAGAATCTAGCTAGATATCCGTTAACAATCTACGCAAGAAATAGGTATTTTTAGTAAACTCAAAGATGCCCTGAAACTAGCTAGCTGATTTTTTTATGGAAGAAATAGTTTAAGGAAATTTTGACTAACTTTGAGAGAGAAATAGCACGACAAACTAGTCTAAGAAAAAGTAAATGAAAACTGAAAAGAAAGCTGAAAAAAGCTCTAAGAAAGCTGTAAGAAAGTTATAAAAGACAACAATTTAAAGAAAACTGAAATTATACTGGATAATTGAAGAAAATAATTGCTAAAAATTAACTAAGCGGTGAAAAAAAATTAAAAAGGAAAAATGCATTTTGTGTAAAATTTGACATGCGTATTGCAAGTAAAAGCCAAATTCTTACAAGCTTTTACACCGAATTCAAATTAGCTTGGATTGTCTTGTAGTCTTAGATAACAAATACTTCCTCCAGTAAAAACTATAAGGAGTTTTATACACATTGAAGATGGTCAAGAATATAAGAAGTTTTTTACAACTTTCAATAATCATTTATTGAACTTTTTCCATCTTTATCCTCCTTTCTTTAATTTATTTCACCACAACTATCCATCTATTTCCTCATTTATAAAGGGTAGTAAGGGTATTGTAGCAAAAATTTTGTCTTGTTTTCAAGATACTTAATCTATGTGTGAAGGGCTAAACCCCTTATATTTATGATCGGAGGGAGTATATCTCGAAAGTGTTAAAAATTAGTTTAAAATGTCACTTATTAAAAACATATCTTCACCGAGCTATGGTTTCTGTTGTTGTTCATTGGAGAAGGTGCTTCATGTCTAGCGCGATTGTCCAACGATAGAACGGATTTGGAGGGTGTTGCTGCCTCCTGGTCTATCTGCTCATTTCTTTGGGCTGGTGGATGCAGGGAGTTGGATGGATGATAATTTGGTGCACAATGCTTATAATCCCTTTAAGGGGGTCAATTGACATGTCATATTTCGTATTGTTTGTCATTGGATTTAGAGGTGACGTAATAAACTTATTTTCCATTTGGAGGAGGTGCCCTTCTTCTTTGGGAATTAGATATATTTTTAGTTATACACGTGATTTTGTAATAGTTTAGGTGCCTAGTGGTACTCCTTGTAATTAAGTTATATTTACTACATAAATTAATTTCAAACTTAAAAGTTTTTTGTGAAAAATTATTTATTATACTGTTCACTTTCATGATGATGGGCGATGTTATTTTACTGACGTGAAGGGAAGAACTCTCTTTCTCACTAAATTTATATCTCACCAACTTTTATCTTGCAACTAAAGGAGGTAAATAAACATTTAAAAATCGTGATTTTCATCCGTTCCTTATTCCGTCCTTACTTTCATTCCAACCAAGTCGGGGGCTAATTAGTAAACTAAAAAATTAGATTTTAATACTTTTACTCATAAAATATAAGTTCACCGGTACACGTTAATAAAATAAAGGCCTACTCTTCATTAAGAAGAAAAGCCCCTCATTCAAGATTGAATCAACATGGTTGCAGCAACGGTGCCGGTGAGTGGTGAATCTTCTTCTCATGAGCTTCTTAAAGCTCATGCCCACGTTTGGAACATGATATACAATTTCATAAATTCCATGTCCATCAAATGTGCTATTGATCTAAACATTCCTGATATAATCCATAATCATGGAAATCCAATCACCCTTTCTGAATTGACCCAATCTCTCAAAATCAGCAGCTCTAAGGCTCCTTATGTGCATCGTCTAATGCGTATTCTCACTCATTCTGGCTTTTTTATTAAGTCAAAAATTGGGGGAATTGAAAAAACACAGGAGGAGGATGCTTATGCTCTGACTCCTTTTTCTAATCTTCTTCTAAAAAATCATCCATTGAGTATGAATCCACTCTTGTCAGGAACGCTCCAATCAATTAGGATAGAGCCGTGGCTAAATCTGGGCGATTGGTTTCGAAATGATGAAGATCTGATAATTAGGAGCCCTTTTGCTAGTACCCATGGAAGGGATATTTGGGAAATGGCGGGCCAAGAACAGGGGCATAATAATTTGTTTAACGAAGCTATGGCAAGTGATGCTCGATTGGTTAGTAGTTTGGTGGTTGAAAATAGTGAGGAGTTGTTCGGCGGGGGTTTGAATTCATTGGTTGATGTGGGAGGTGGAACAGGAACTATGGCTAAGGCGATTGCTGATTCTTTCCCTGGTTTGAAGTGCACGGTGCTTGATCTTCCTCATGTTGTACGGGGCTTGGAAGGGACAAAGAACGTGGCTTATGTTGGGGGAGACATGTTTAAATCCATCCCTCCGGCTGATGCGGTTTTATTGAAGGTACCTTCCCCTTCTTTTTTCTTCTTCTTACATTTCATCACTTCTCAATTTTTTAGTTGTCATATTATTAAATAATATGATATTTAATAAAAATTTTCATTATATTACTTCCATTTTATATAATTATGGTTTAGATATATTTTTTTCTTTTCAAAATATCTTGCACTTCAACAAATCAAGAAATTATTAAATGTTACTTTTCCATATATACCTTTATCTTACTGAAACTAAACGAATGTCTAGAAACTTTCAATACAAATATTAATGACAGTTAAAGTTGATTTAGTCTATTTTCTTTTGATTTTTATAATCCAATCATTTTCTTAATTTTTGTGTCATGACCTAGATTGACAAAAATCTAAAATGAAGGGAGTACCTTCCTATAAAAGATAATTTCAACATATTTTAATTCTTCCCATAAAATCCCAAAAAAGAATTAAAGAAATGTATTCCCATATAAAACTTTTTAGAAATAATATTGATGATATGATTGATTTGAAGGGTAATTTAACTCATAAAAAAATCAAAATTTTGTGTATTTGAAGAGTGTAATATTTAAAATATAACAAATAAGAGAAAAGAAGGACAGTATGTAAGATTTTCTTTAAAACAAAATAGGAGAGATAGCCTACCCCTTTTTTCTTTATAAACAAACTAGAGGGATATTAAGTCTACAAGATCTAATTTATATTGACTCAACTTATAAATTGCTTCCAAAATTTAATTCTTATTGGGGAGTTAGGATTTTCTCCTAATATTTGAGAAACATCATAAAGAGGACGCATGCATTAATATATAAGCCGTTTTCTTGTATGATAGACACACGAATTTACATATAAATTAAAGTATATGTTGAGTTCCCTTTTTTTTTTTAGAAGAGTATAATTGAAAAAATCAATAAATACCATATTCATTTCATATGGCAACAAGTAAATGAGCAGAGTGTCCCTAAAATAGGTATACAAGTTAAAAAAAAAATGGGGAGAGAGACTTTTTTTTTTCTCAAATTAAAATCCAATATAAAAACAACCTTGATATATACATCTCACAGCCTTACTACTAGAATGATAGTAATAAAGTTGTAGTTGAATGATAGAAACACTTTTTATTAAGTTAAAGATGTTAATTAAATTATTATGCATTAAGTAAAATTAAAACATTCAACCTCTAATTAGAAGGTCTTCATTCTAGTTATTAAAACAATATTTATTTGATGGGCGGTATTTTAATTATATTTTGTGATTGTAGCACTTTATTTTTACTTTTTCATACAAATGATGATAATTAATATATTTTTATTTTGTAATACTTGACTATATTTTAATTGTTCATCAATTTTGTAAGTTAACTTATATTTAGCCTCGGTAGTGAATTTTTTCTTTTTTTTTAGTTTTGCATAAAAATTATGAAGATTATTTCCTCTCTTTCATAATGTAAAAATACTTTGAAGTTTTTACACAAATTAAAAAATTTTGAAATATATATACTTTTTAAACTAAAATTTTTCAAATATCCTTATCTTGCAAAAGAGAGAATTGAATTGAAGAAAAAGTTTTTCAAAAAATAGTTAAAGATAAGGTATGATTATATTAGAAGGGAGACAATAATGTGAATAGTTTAGCTAGTTGAAAGAGGCATTGAATAGAGTAATTAGTGATGATAACGAGATAGTAGAGTTTAAATAAGTATGAGTATTAATGGAAACAAATATTTTTGAAAAATAAAAGTATCTTATATACGTTTTTAAAGAAGTATTCCATTCATTCTATCAAAGTGGTCTTTTTTTTTTTCTTTACATTTTGAATTATAATCCCATTTTCTTTTATGAACAATAGTTAAATATCTTAGTCTTTTGGACTTGAGCATACGAATTCAAGGCCTCGAAAGTAATGCCTTGTTATTGTACATGTTAATTAGAAAACATCTCTACTTTTCCAAAAATATATTAATATAAAATATAAGCCATTTTAATAATTTTATAACTCCTTTCAAAAACAAAATTATACCAATATTCGTAAAGTTTAAGAGAGAAAGTAAAATTTATTTAATATTAAAAAAGTATAAAAGAGAAATCAAACTAAAATTTATTCGTATAATTAATTTTTTTATCCTTGTAAAAATTAAATTGGGACTACCTTTATGAGATGGAGGAAGTATTTCATGTTATGAAACTGTTCCTTATGTCCAAAATCTTCCATCTTACTTTCTTTTTATTCGTTCCAAATTATGGTTCAATTTCTTTTTTGAATGGCAGCTAAACTTTAATTTATCACTATGCCCCTCATTATTATACATCTTAACTACTAAATATATCAATTTCCAAGAAATATTAATAAAACACCAACAACTCCAATAACTTCATGTCTATATTTGTAAAGTTTTAAGAGAAAAAGTCAAATTCATTTAATATCAAAGAAGAATATAAAAAATAAATCGAAATATAATTTATTAGTCTAACTAAGTTTTTTAATCCACGTAAAAATTAAAATAGGACCAAAGATCGGGAAGTGGACTATAAAAGTGGCAATAGTATATTACTCCTAATTATTTCATGATACTCATGTCTTATTACTTATTTTTTTGTTTGTTTCGGGGACAGTCAATACTGCACGATTGGTCAGACGAGGAGAGTATTGAAATATTAAAGAAGTGTAAAGAGTCAATTCCAAGTAAGGAAAGAGGAGGAAAAGTGATAGTTATTGACATGGTTTTGGGTGACCAGACTGAAGATAAAGAAGCAACGGAAACTCAACTCTTCTCTGATATGCTGATGATGGTTCTGGCCAAAGGAAGAGAAAGAAATGAGAAAGAATGGGCCGAACTCTTCTTTCAAGCTGGCTTTAGTGAGTACAAGATTATTCCCATGCTTGGATTGAGATCTGTTATAGAGGTTTACTATTCTTAATTACTCCAATATTGTAATTCCTTCATTAGTTTGATTCTCTGTTTTTCTTAAACAATTAAGGGGTAACCATAAGGTCGAGGAACTTATGTGACTTAAAAGTTAAAACTAAATATTTCTTCCTTCATTTCCTTTCCTGTTAAAGAATTTGTATGGGCATAGAAAGCACTGTAGGCCATTTGTGACCCAATTTTTCGCACATTTTTTTTTCTTTCTTCAGCCCAATTAAACCCTCTATGATGATACTGGGTTGGGTCTCACATATTAGAATGGATTCGACTTTATTTTTGGCACCAAGACCCGACCCACCCCAAGTGACTAATTCTCGCGGTTTATTTGAGAAGTAGAGGACTGAGAGAGATCTCTTCTCGTGTGTAAAGTTCCTCCAAATTCTGAGGGTGCTTTCGACTGTCCGATTCTTTCGGTCTTCTTCCCAATTTGTTCCGATGGTGACTCTTCCTTCTCGACGACGAAGATGCAGCGGTTTTAAAAGCAATCGTTGATATACTCATGTAATAGAATAGATATTCTGTTCTATTGTACTTCATTCGGGCTTTGTAATAGTAAATAGGAAGTTTATAATAGTAAATAGGAGAGTTCGGTTCATCGGATCTGTGTAACAATAATATCAAAGCCGGAAAGATTCGATCTTTCCGATGACCCTTTGGTTTCCTGCCTGTAGTAGCAGCGGCGTTGCAGCGTTATTGCTTTGGAGTCCAACGGTCGATGCGGTTCATCCATCCGAAACCTCTCGGGTTTCTCTTTTAGTTTTACGGCAACTGTTGAGTTCTATGAATCTGACTCAAGGAAGTCTACTGTTCTGTTCTCGGCTTTTCATTTAAAGTTTTTACTTATTTATTGTCCGGATATATATTATCAATATTACTCTGTTGTTGGTATCTCGTTTCACGAACCGAAAAATTTGTTGTGATATTTTTTTTTTCTGAAAAATCAAAACCCAAGCCTGGCTTGAGTTCTATTGAGACTCTAAGTATCTGTGTCTTGATGTTTTTCTCGTTAATTGCAATTTTTTTTTTTTGCGGCTTATGACTGTTGAGATCTGTTTATTGTCTGTTTGGGGGGCTGTTGCTCAGCCTGTGTTTACTGTTTTTATTCATTTCTCTGTTTGGGCTCTCTATTTGGGGGCTATTGCTCAGCTCGTGCTACCTGTTGTGAGACTGCATTTTGCGCTATTTGCATATCATCAGTTTTTCTTGCCGTCTCGTTTTTTGGAAAACGCCAGTGCTGTTTTTGCGTGACAAACCTTTTTTTTTTTTTGGTTTGTTTTTCTCTTGCTTCTGTTGGTTACCATTATTTGTCTGTGTACACCATGTCCACTCCAAAACTTAAAACGGATAAGTTTGATGGCAAATCTGTTTTTGTAATGTGGTGTAAAAAAATGAAAGTTGTTTTATTTTAAAATAAAATTGCACCCGCTATTTGTAGTCCCGATAAATATCCAAAATCCTGGAGGGGCGAAACACTTGATGAAAAACTTGGTGATGCACATGTCTCACCTTGCATTTAAATTATAATATTTTGAGAGAAATAGATGAAAAAAATAATGCTTTTGATCCGGATAAAACTTGAAAAACTTTATTTGGGAAAGTCTTTATCAAATAAAATTTATTTGAAAGAATAACCTTTTGGTTTTAAAATGAATGGATCAAAATCTCTTTATGAAAATATTGATGATTGAACAAAATCGTTTTAGAACTATAAAATGTTGGTGAAAAGATTTTCGATGAAAACATTGCTGTAATTTTATTGAACTCTTTGCCTGAGTCTTTTAATGATGTGAAATCTGCCATCAAATATGTCAGAGATGATTTGGCTTTGTCTGATATCAAAAATGCTTTAAAATCAAAGGATTTGAATTTTTGAAAAGAAAACAAATCAAACGGAGAGACTTTAACGTGCGAGAGAGAGGTGACGGAGAGAATCTTTCAATTAGATTTAAAAGTAAAGGGAGGTCCGAATCTCGAGACAAAAGTAAAATCAAATGTTTTTACTATGGCAAAGGTAGTCATATAAAAAATAAATGTTTTAAACAGATCAAAGATGAGAAACAACATAAAAAGGATAATGGGAGTTATAAAATTGACAACAAAACTAACAATTTTGAACAAATGGTAACTCTATGTATTCTGAGGTTCTGTGTGTGGTTTCCCTACCCCTTCTTCCTCTAATGTTTCTAATGAATGGATTCTCGATTCTGGTTGCAGTTTTCATATGACTCTAAATAAGTATTGGTTTTTTGATTTCAAAACTCTTGATCATAGAAAAGTTTTTATGGGAAACAACAAAGTTTGTGATATAAAAGGAATTTGAAATTTTTTTTTATAAAAATGCATGATGGTGTGACTAGAGAAATAACTGATATAAGATACGTGCCTGATCTTAGGAGGAACTTAATCTCTCTGGGTGTTTTTGACACAAACGGTTACTCTTACAAGTCTAAAAATTGAATTTTGCGTGTTTGCAAAGGATCTTTAGTCATACATAAAAGTTTTAAGAAAAATGGCTTGTATACTTTGATTGGAAAAACCATTTGTGAATCATCTGAATTATTTTCAAAAACTATTTTTGAAAAATCCATGTTGTGGCATAGGAGAATAGGCCACATCAGGGAAAAAGGTTTCAATTATTTGAACAAACAAAACCTTTTGAATTATTTTTTATCCCAAACATTAATAAATTAAAACATAAGTTCCGCGCTTACGGTTATGTGTGAGGTGCTTATGAGTTATGACGTTACACCTTCTCTCCTATTTATTTTGTTCATTATATAGAAAATTGTACACTAATAGTGTTTAGTGCATGTGCGAGCAGTTCAATACTATAAACCAATGACTGTGTTTTGATCAACTAATAAATCATTCTAAACTTTCCAGTTGATTTTAGATTTCTTGGATGAAATTATTTGAATATCCCATATTACTTATTGGCTACTAATACATGTTTGATATGATGACGTTTGCCACATACCATAACTTGAGATACAATGCAGAGTAATACTCCTTTCTATTTTCCCAAATTTGCTCTTTTTTAAGGCAAATCTCTGTACTTTGTTGTTTTACATGCATGAATCACATTTCATTATTTTGTATAAATTATTTTTCTATTGTCTTCTACACGTAGGATGCATCTTTGCTCTCTAAGTCTAAGGTTTGAATGGTCATATGTTGTGTTGGACATATTTGTGCGCTATTCTGAGAGAGATGCTAGAGTATGTGATTTGCTTCATTCTATTCTTATCTTTGATGAAATTGCCGTATGTTGTGATGTCAAAATAGGTCTCTAAAATTTCTATTATGTTTATATAGGAAATTTTTCTTTTTGGTGGATGGTGTGGATCAATACAAGTTTGTTGTTCTAGTTGGCTCTAGTAGTATCTCTTTTCCTCTTGAATTCTTTTGATTCTTTGTATTCGAGTCTTTCCATCTTTTTTTTCTTTTCTAAATCTCTAAAAGTTTAGTGAATTTACTACTGAATTTGTTTGATGAAGATGTCAACCGTTTAATTCTAAATATGAGTTTATACAGCAATCATAGACCTAATAATTGCAAATGCTTTGATATCTCTATTTCATTCAGTTTAGTAAGTCATATTGCTACAAAGTTCTGAATTTCTATTCACAATATTCTTCAATCATCTAATGTCATGTAGTTTATTTAAATGAATTATTTGTGTTCTAGTTTTCTGTTTTGATAAATTTGATTTTCTCATTTGAAAGTTATTAGTCCCTGATATATGATATTGGGTCCATCATTGTTACTAATTTGTAGTTAAGAAGTATTAGTACAAGAAAATTAGACCAAGTGAACATGTAGTTCTTGTAATTCAATCCTCTTAGTTTCCCCTTAATAACTAAAGTTATGTTTATTAACCATATATTTCTTAGATTAGATGATGAATAAGTCTCCTTTCACGTATGGCTAAGAGAACTTTAATGGCACTTTTATAGCAATTTCCTCCACTAGCTCATCAATTTTCTTTCCCTTTTTTTGATGCCTTTCCATTACATTTTCAGGGAAGTGCTCCAGGTGCCTTACTTACAGGTTTATGTTATTTTGCCAATAAGCCCTTTAACAGATAAGTACCAATCCGAAAAGTACTTCTAACTGTGGTATTTTTCTTTGAGTAAAGTACTTCTAATATTTGAAATTTAAGGTTTAGGATTTGTAAGCTCAAGAGATGTGGAGCTCTCTTATTTATTTATATATTATTATTAACATTTATTTGGCCATTTTTTGGAGTTTTTTTTTTTTCTGCTAAGTATTTCTAGAGTTATCCTAATTGCTCATATTTTTTTCTTTTCTATATTTAAGTCTAGTTGAAAATATGGGAGATACACCAGCTTATATGAAAGAACTCAATGTATATTACTTTAAATGTTTTTTTATCCTTATATGAAGGAATAAAAAATAGTGAAGGTGAAGTGAATGCTTTTGAAGAAGAAATTTAATTCCTATGTGATTGAGGTTGATAAAAGGGTGGTATATGGATGGGGCACTTGAGAGGATTCAAAAAATCAAAGAGAGGGATGGTTAAAATGATTTTTGCTAGCCATAGAAGTGAAGGAGACATTGGCTCATCATCAAGCGGATTTTGAAATGATCTTCATGGAAAACCATATATTTAAGTAGGAAATTTGGTAACAAACAAAGGCAATAATGGTTTGTTCCTTTTTTACTTTTACAAATTGAATGATCTTACATGTTGATCAATATTGATGTACTTGTTTTAGGTGATGGAGAAAGTACATGAAGTTATGATGTTTACAGTCGATGGAACAAAAAACAATTTTTTGCTCAAAATGACTTATATTTATTCTAAATGTTAATGAGAATCAAAGATTTGTTTCCTTAGATGGTTGTTTTTAAATTATGCCAAGCTTTGATGTAAACTACATATGCTTACTCTTTTTAATGGATTATGATGAATAGAATTACATGTTCATCAATAAACACAAGAAATAATGATAACTTCAGGTGTCGGGAATGACATATAGTACAACTTTTACAAGTTAAAAAATAACCGACCCACAATTTTGAGACATGTATTATAACATTTTTTATATATAACAAAATATTTAAATTTGATGTTTGTTGTAAACATATAATCACTTTACAAACTATTGTAAAAAATACTTTTTCATCACAAGTATACATGTCACCATAAGTTCTTTTATGGACGTTTACATGTGACTTTATAAATGTAAAGACCTATTGCGACAACGGAATAATCCCAGTTTATCTTGAATGTCACAAAATCTTGTGCAATAACAAGTATAACTATTTTGTGACACTTATAAATGTCATTAAGTATGTAAATTGTTGTAGTGTAATATATATTTATTGCTCTGGTTCTCCTGTTTCTGACTTATAATTTTGTCATATGTTTCAAGTACTGGACATATTAATAGTTTTTCTTTTGTACTAGATGAAGAATTTGAGGATTCAGTGGAATATGCAATATTCTTAACGAATTGAAGTCAGATAGAAAATAATGTTACTTTAGTGTGGCGAAATCCTAGCTATTCTTAGTTTCTTTGATTGTGTCTGAAAAGTGTAGTTTTCATATGATTTCATCTGAAAAGTTTTCTTAGTATTATTGATTTCATATGCAAATGGTAACCTCTAATAGCTAATTTCCCTTTGCATATTACATGCTGTGCATTTCTGGTAAACTATCATATATGTTTGCTTGAAAGGAAACCATAAGGCAACAATCGATAATTTTATATCAAAACTGCTATTTAAATTTCTTGACTGGTTGAGTATACAAGAAGTACTTTTAAACAGAGGATAGATGTTGTTAAAGGAGTTAGTAAAATAACAGTTCCTTTCACGATTGGTCTTAGATTGATACAGTTTTCTGTGTGCTCCCCTCCCCCTTCTCCTAGCTTTCTATTGCCAATGTTAGTTTCTCTTGCTCCTTTTCATAATGGGAATGACAAGAATTGAACAATGAACTATCCATCTTTTGGAATGTTTTTCTTACATAAAATGTAAAATTTAGCACAACTTGATTCCAATGGCATTGAAGATTATGCTCCAGCTGGAAATACCATAAGTAGTATAATGTGCCGATTTTCTTTGATCAAATTCACAATTTTGTCATTGTTCTATAAGACCATTGCTCTTTCAGCTACCTACATTCATTGAAAAATAGAATTAACTTTATGTCAAATCCGTATAATAATTTTTCAATCTAGCAACATTTCATCTTCCTATAGAATAGAGAGTTCATCGTTAATTGCACAAGAAAGTTAGTACTTTGTGGTGGCAAGCCAACTTGAATGTTTAGTAGAACTACGCATACTCTGTCTTTGTAGTTTGCCTTTATTTTTCTAGTTGGTAGTTTCAATCAACAGCCTTAATGGGTGCATGCATTTAATCTGTATCTAAATGTGTTTTTCTATAGAATTTCTTTGAAACTAGTAGTGTTATGGATTCATTGAAATTCTTGTAGGATCAAACACATAGTTTTATGACTGAATTGTGCCTGAAACTTCCTCGAAGATGAAATTAGTTTTTTTTTCTAATAGAAAATAATTAAATATTTAACTTCCTAATTGCTATCTCATTCAGTACCTAATACCTGTCACTGTATGAAGATATTAATTAAGAAATCATTGTACAAAAATATGCACAAGAAATGTCTCTCTAATGTGGAAATAATTAAATTGTTGGTTTTGGTTTGAATTTACAGGGGTATGGACTCTCATTAGCTGTTATGGTAAATCTGATTCTTGAAGACGTCAATCTAGAGGGTTTTTTTTTTTTTTTTTCCTGGTTCTATGTAGATAATATGATGCTGTGATATTTTAATGTTTTTTCAATTTGACTCTTTTTTTGGTAGATCGAAACTGTTTCAAATGATTAGTAATGTTGAGTTTTTTCATGTTGTGAAAGCAATTAATTATCCATTCTCACATCACGCTGAGACTTGGAGGTACTTATAGTATTGGAGAAGCTTATCACAATAAAGAAAAATTGTTGGCGCAATACATGGTATTTTAGTTTAGTCTAGATGTTTTAAAAGAATACAATTAATGTATTTAGATTACGGGGTATATTTATAGTTTCTTTATATTCGATGATACTTTGATGTATATTTTTCGTTTCTTTATATTCGATGGTACTTTGATGTTTGCAATTTTTTTGTATTTTATGATATTTTAGGGGATATTAACAATAATTTTGCATATATGTTTTTGAGGTGATTTTTTTAATAAAAATTTTGGAGTGGTTTTATGAATTATTATATTAATATTAAAATTAATATAAAAAAGTAATAATTTACAACTAATCTGGTTGTCAAATAAACAATTGCGACAGATTTGTGACCAAAGTGCGATGGAAATATCGGTCGCAATTTTGTCGCCAAATTTTGCGAGCAAACGGTCAGAATTCGGTCGTAGCTTTTCATATTCGAATTTCGTAATGGGCGGTCGCAATTTGGTCGCAAATATCTTTTGGTGACCGAAAAATTCTGTTGCAAACCTTTGTTAGCGACAGCCGTTTAACGACCATATTTTCTGTTACAATTCTGTCACAAAAAGGAAAATTGCAATGGAATTTCTTGTAGTGATACTTGTGATGTTCCATTGCATGTAGCTCATACCATTTCTATGGATATATAATCTCCTTTTCCTTAAACAAGAAAACAGAAAAAGACCAACTAAGATAATTTTTTAAGAAAATCATACAAAATTTAAAGAATTCAAATTTTCCCTTAAAACCATGATGTATTTCTTAAGTCTGACGAAGGTGACGAAGGCAGGAATTACCCATTGATTCTTTGAAAAAACAACATTAAATGATAAAATCAATGAGCTCAGTTTGGACAACATTTTAAAATAAGTTTTTCACCAATTTTTTTATTTTAGAACCCATATCTGCTCTCACAAACAATTTATCTTTGACAAATCAAGAAAAAAATACACAAAAAACTCAAATTAGACTCCTATACAAATTCATCTGAGGTCAAAAAGAAAGGATGATGATTTGAACCAAAAGGTATGTGATACCAAATGACTCTTTGGGGGGGGGGTGGAGGAACTATGCACTTGGATTTGATTTAAGTTGAAAAAAAGTTGTGATTCTTTGTTAAATTGTGAATAATAAATTATTTGTGAAAAAGGATGTGGGGTTCAAAGTAAATAAAAATAAGAAAGAAAGAGAGAAATGGATAATTTAATACCTAAATTTACTCAATTTAATTAATACCTCATGATTTTTTTCTGCCATGATACTTACACATTTTACAATTGATAAAAAAATTGTTCGATCCTCCACCTGCTCCATCATGCAAGATTCATGTGAGGCCGAAAAAAGGAGTAAAAAAAATTCCTCTAAAATTAGTTATATACATCTCAGGTAACTCTTAACTAATTACAAAATTACGCAAAGGGCTCCAATGGAATAGCTTTTTTTTTTTTTTTTTTTTAAAGAAATTAGCTATAATTACCATGAAACATTTTACACTTTTCTCTTTATACCCGATATATTTTCTCTTAACTTTTCATACCTTCAAACATTTTTTAATTTGCATTTTTTTATAATTATAGTGAATGATGAGCATGTCCCACTCACGTGCACATTAAAAAAAGTTACATTTAGACCTTGTTTTAGTGCGCACGTCAGTGGGACATACTCACCGCCATCGAATTCTACCGTCCTTACTATAATTACAACAACACACTGCTCAAAAAATGTTTCAGGACATAAAGAGTTAAAATATAAAACATCAATTTCACATTTTTTTAGTGTCTAGGTGAGTGGTGTGTGCTCAATGTTACTAGATTTTTTCGTTCGTCACTATAATTATCATAATACGCAAATCGAAAAATGTTTGAAGGTGTAGAGAACTAAAATAAAACATTTATTAAAGAAAAAAGTATAAAATGTTTTAGGGAATTAATAGCTAATTTCTCTCTCTCTCTCTCTCTCTCTCTCTCTCTCTCTCTCTCTCTCTCTCTCTCTCTCTCTCTCTCTCTCTCTCTCTCTCTCTCTCTCTCGGTTTGAGAGAATACTCATTGTCTGAGAGTGTGTTAGAAGAAGACGATGACTTTTGACTTATTATCTTGGGGTTGTGTTTTTTAATTTTATTCTTTTTTTAATTAAGAGTCACGTAAAATGTATACAATTAAGTTTGGAGGGATTCTTTTACATTCCTTCTCTCTCTCTCTCTCTCTAGGTTTGAGAGAATACTCATTGTTTGAGAGTGTGTGAGAAGAAGACGATGACTTTTGACTTATTATCTTGGGGTTGTGTTTTTTAATTTTATTCTTTTTTTAATTAAGAGTCACGTAAAATGTATACAATTAAGTTTGGAGGGATTCTTTTACATTCCTTTTTTGTCATCACGTGAATCTTGCATAAATGGAGCTGGTGACGGATAGAGCAATTTTTAATCGGTTGGACAAGCGTAAAATATTTAGATATCATAATGGAAGAAAAAAATTATGAGGTATCAAGTGATTAAATTGAGCAAAATTTAGATATCAAATTGTCTATTTTTTCAAAAAAAAAAATTTATTCATTTTTTAATTTAATCCACATGCACCCTAAATGATAAAAATTAATTTTTTTTTTTTACAAATGATAAAAAGTAATTAAGTCAATAAAGATCTTTCTCCCTATTTCTCATTTGAAGAAAGTCAACCATTATCTCTTAAACGTTCTAAAAATATTTTATAAGTGTTTAATTTTATTTTTTAGGGACCTTGAGTCCTTCCAAGAGGAAGGAATTGAGGTATTCTATATTATGCAGGTTTTTACTATTTTTTATAAGAATTATTTTTCCGTTATGAGACTATGCTTAATTAATTTGATTGATATTGTTGAAAATGAGCTAAAATACATGATTAAAATATAATTAAAAAAACCTCCACACAATATTATTTGTAAAGTATTTTTCTACTTTTACTAATAAAATATATGAACGTGGATAATTTGTGCTAGTGAAATTGCTAGATTTTGCTACGGACGAAAAGATTTGACATTCATGATAATTGCACAAAAATAGTTCTTAGTATAAAAATTTTTAAAATGATAATAAATAAGAATAGAAAAGTTAAAATATTTTATGATATGTATAAGGAATTATTCTTTCACCTATTATTCCTCAAGTTCCTCCCAATATTTAAAATATATATATATATGTATATATGCATATATATATATATATATTTATACATATAAACGAGTATATATGTATATAAACACCCGCACTAACAAATCTAGAACAAATATTTAGTGGGGTACATAAAATAGTCTAAAATTAATGAAATTTAAAACCAGAACTGAGATCTCCAACTAAAAGTTTGGGAGTTTTGTTCCAACCAAATACCAGGATTTTCACCTTTTTAATAGAATTTGCATATTCCATTGTTAGGGTTTATAATATGTTTGATTATCGTTGCTCTTTATGATGTAATATCTACTAACTATGATATTTTTCATATTAAAAAATAATTTATTTAATTAAAGTAATTATGTTTAAGAATTAAAATAACTAAATAGGACTAAAATTTATGTATTGAAGTGGCAAGATAGTAGTTCAATGGAGAAGCACTCTTGAATAGACAAAAAAATTCTTAATTCGAACTACATTTCCTCTCTCAATGTATTTTTAAAAAAAAATGTCATGTATCTAGAGTTGAAAAAATATTTTAATTAATTAGAAATATAAATTAATTTTTTTGTTAAATCAATAAGAATTGACTTCATTAAAAGATTAATATAGCCCTTTCATTAAAAAAACATTTTAAACTATAAAAACAATTAGAAGAAAGATGATGGTATAACATGAGAATTCAATATATTCTCGTACTAAAATGTCTCATACCTTATATTTCGACTGTTCCATCATTATGGTTTCACTTTCATTTTTATTTCGTCCTAAAAATTATAGTGTAATTTTTTTGTGAATAGTAGTTAATTTCTTTTTATATACCTCTCTGTATTATTATGCATTTTATTTAGTAAAAAGACTACGGGATGTTCGACCTGTGGAGCTGAAAATTAGGGGATTGACCAAACTAAACTCTAATATTCTCGCAGTCTATCGAAAATAAATCTCACCCCATTTTTAACACCTTGTTTCTCACTCTAGAACGTGGAGAAGGATGTGGAAGCTGTTAAGAGAAATTAGAAGTTAAAAAACGATTATAATAAACAAGGAAATTTATTGACTGGGAAATAAAATATTTGTCTTTATAGATTTTTCTTCGTCTTTAAATTATTTTAGCGTCTATGTTCTTTCACTTCATCAATATACATTCCTAGTTTCCTTCGATTGCAATCCATTTATATTTATTTACCGCTTTCTTTGCAACTTTCTTTCAAGTTTCTTACAACATTTTTTTAGTTTTAGTTCATTGAGCGCTTCCTCCACAAAATATAGCTAAGAAGACTTTAATTTATTTCTTGTGTTATTACATATTTTAAGTATACACTATAATAATAATAATAATAATAATAATAATAATAATAATAATAATAATAATAATAATAATAATAATAATAATAATAATTAATATTATGGGGGTCAATAAATCTAACTCGTGAATCTCTATGTACAGCGCGAAAAATATCATCTTTTTCGACCAAAATCTCTCTCTAACCCAATTCTCTCTAACTCCAAACTCAAATCTTTCACATTCAACACAAATTAAAGGTAGATACGAATGATTTTGAAGATTTTTTGCTAGAAAATATCAATTTTGTGATAAAAACCCTAAATATTATATTTTTTTCAACTGTTTGAATTTCTCCCAGAAATTTCACCCATCCTAGCGAAATTTGTTGGAGAATTTCGCCAATGTCTGGGGGAAACTTAAAAGAAAAAAAAATCATGTCATGTAAGAGATTTGAATACCTGACCTCACAAAAAAAACATAAGACACTTACCAAAAGGCCAACACAAAACTTCATACAAATGAGCGTACAGAATTTTATTTATTAAAAATAACTTATTTACATATTCTAATATTTACTAACTTTAATCATTTACGTTTTTAATTAGAGGAAAAAAAGAACTGCTCCTCTGTTTAATTTTAAAATCCGCAACGTAATTCATTAGTTAATAAGAGAGAAAGTATTAGAAAAATCTAAAAACGTAAATTAGAGTGAAAGTAGACTGTTTTTGTAAAAATAGTGGATGGAAATCCATCGTGTAGATCTCGAAAAAATACCCAAAATACCTACAAGAATCGCTTCAATCGTATCTCCGAGCGCAAAGTTATGCCCCGTCAAAGTTTTTGACTTTACGGGACAAATTTTTTACCTCGAAATACGTCTGTATCACATTTTCGGTGATGTCATTGCAGTTATCTTTACGAGAGCCATCGAAACGAGTAGTTATACACGTTAAACAGACCTCCGATCGCATAGTTATTCATGTTTAATTTTTTCTAATATCTACAGAAATTCTTTACTTTTCTAATCTACAAGAACAAAAATACATAAATTTTAAATATTTGTAAGTTTATATGAACTTTTATGTTGATCTTTTGGTAAGACTCTTGTATTATTTTTTGTGAGGTCATGTGTTCGAATCTTTTACATGACATGAAGTTTTGTTTCCCCCAATGGGAGAAATTCCCTAACAAATTTCCCCCACCGGGCAAAATTCTCCAACAAATTTTGCTAGGATGGGGAAACTTTGCCCATCTGGCAAAAACTCAAACAGTTGAAAAAATATAATTTTTGGGGTTTTTTTATTACAAAATTGATATTTTCTTACAAAAAATCTTCAAAAAGCATCTGTATCTACTTTTAATTTGTGTTGAATGTGAAAGATTTGAGTTTTGACCTAGAGATAATTCGGTTAAAGAGAGAGATTTTGGCAGGAGAAAATGATTTTTTTGCGCTATACATATAGATTTATTGACCCCCTATTATTATACTGTTATTATTATTTTGCCTAAATTATTAGCCCAGGTGTAATTAAAAATCCTGGTCCAAGACGAGTGTTCAAATAAAAAATTTCCCATGATGTTGTAGCCATGTTATGCCAAAAAACATTCGGTTTTTTATATGATTGACCAATTTTTGAAAAATAGTTACTAAAATGGCCACAATGTTTTTTTTAATTCCTAATGGGGAGCGTATGTTATCTTCAATGATAACGCACATGCCGTGTGCGTTATTCCTGATCAATAGTTAAATCCAAAGATTAATCTTGATTAATGATGTGGCAGCGGATGTGGTAGGGAGACGGCTTCTTAGGTGGCCGATAACGCACACTCTGTGTGCGTTATTACTAAGAATAACATGCACAGTGAATGCATTATTGTTAATGATAATGCACATGCAGCGTGCGTTAACAAAACAATAGAAATACCTAACCTAGCTGTTGCCCTCATTTTCTTCTTCTCTCCTCTTCTTTTTCCACTGCTACTGCAACTCTTCTTCTTCTCTCCTCTTCTCCTTCAACTGCTTCAACTCAAACCCACTGTACAGGCAACTTCATCGTCAAGCACCACCTGATCCGAGCACTCCCCGGTGGCCCAACTTGGTATTTCAACTCTGGTAACTGTTATGCTTTGTGTCGTCTATCTTTTGTTAATTTCTTGCTTCATTTTGAATATTCTTTTTTCTTTTTTTTTTTTTTTGTGTATGTGTTTGTGACCTTGAATTTTATATTTTACTATCTACTATCATCTTGTGAGAAATTTCATATTTTTCCCCTGTCATTATATGGATTTTAATATTGTTAAAACCTGATGAATTGTTAATTCTTCCCTAGTGAAAGTACGAAATATTGATGGGCTTGTAAATTCTAAATTACTTGTATAATATGATTTAACACTAGCTCCTTCAATCAATATATATTATTTTGTATGTTAATGTTTCTTCATTGAGTTCATCAATTTGGTATTTCAATGATTTGAAAGAGCTTCAATGATTTAATGTTTTGGACACAAACTTGTTTTCTTTATATACTTTGGGGGTATTTGGTACAATTGATAGGCATTCTCAAACTGGGAATATGAATATGATCATGATCATAATGAGAAAATATGTCTCAGACTTGAGAAAAACATCAGATAACAGATAAATTTAAGAACATAAATCGAAGCAACCAATTGAAAATTTTCTTGTACTTTTATTCATTCAACAATTCAAATTCAATAGTAATTTACTTTATATATTTTACTTTAAATTTTAAACCCGTAAAGATTTAAATTTAGAAAGTGTATAACCAAAAACCCTAAAACCCTAACATTGAAACCCTAAAACCTTAAACCCTATAATTATAATATTGAAACCCTATAAAATATACCCTAAATCCCTAAACCATAAACCATAAAGATTTAGATATATAAACCATAAACCTTGTAATAGTACTTTACTTTATATATTTTACTACCCTAACATTCAAACCCTAAAACCCTTAAATCATAACATTAAAACCCTAAAACCCTAAACTCATAACATTGAAACCCTAAACCCTAAATTTATAAACCCTAAAATCATAACATTGAAGCCCTAAACCCTAAATAAATAAACCCTAAATCCTAAAACCCTAAAAACCTAAACCCTAAATTCCTAATCCAGAAACCTTAGAAAGTGTGCAATAGTACTTTACTTTAAACATTCTACTTTAAATTCTAAATATGTAAAGATGTAAATTTATAGTGTATAATACTATACCTAAAGTCCTAAAACCCTGTGATATAATGTAGATGGAAGAAGTCCCAGCACACGTGCATCTGGGTCCCATTGTTGTTGATGTATTGATGAGGAAGCATGAGCATAGGTTTGGGTTTATATGGAGTGGGCATGAGACGTGTATTACTGATCTTCAGTGTAGATGTTTTGAGAGAAATCTATTTCAAGCTATAGTACGGCTCTCCGTAGGTTGATTGATATTACTGATAGGATAGAGTCAGGGGGTTTTTAGATGTTACATAGGTCTCAACCACGCACTTATTACTGCTTTAGTTGAGCGTTGAAGGCCTGAGACCCACACATTCCAAATGACTTGTGGTGACGTGACTGTCACTCTAAAGGATGTGCACATCTTATGGGGTTTACGAATAGAGGGGTTGCCTGTTACAGGTCCTAGTTAGAGTGTATATCAAAAGCAGTATGGGATTGAGATAATTGAGAGACTTATTGGTGTTCGATTGTCTCTTACTCACTTTTTCGGATATAAGGTTAAGAAGGAACCTTTATAGGTTTAGATCTTGAGAGAGTTCTCATGTTTGGAGAGTGATGATGACCTTATCAATCGTGCCCGAGGATTTAGGTTTTACTTCTTGGAGGTCATATGCTCTCTGATAGCTTGATTCGCATTCGTTACATCAGTTTATTGGAGGATTTTGATGCGATCGACACTTACAGCTGGGGGAGTTGTGTATTAGAGTTTATATATAGGCATTAATGTATGGCAACTTTAAGAGGTGCATGACAGATAAGGAGAGCCCTCGTACTACTTCAGATTTGGGCTTGGTCGCGTATTCTTGTATTGCGTCCTCAGCTAGATCGGCATGTGGAACTAGACCCTCTTGCTCCACTTGGTGCTATGTGGTGCACATCATTTAATATCAGCCAGCTGCCGATGCATATCCTACTTACTTATAAAGATCAGCTAGATTTCATGCCACCCGATCACGTACGACTTTAAATTAAATCTTTTTACTTTCTTATTATATTTTTTATATGATTATTATTTAAATATTTTAATTTACTGCACAGTTTGTATAGCTACTATATCTTGACCGTGGTCTGTTCCATATGACTTGTGGCGGGCAGAGGTGCCACTCATATGCTACAAGATAGTGGAGTATCACCATCCCGGACGCTTGATGCGACAGTTTGGACGTGATCAGCCTATAAATGCTGCCTATGACACTTGTCCATATCTACATCGACTACAGCTCTGAGGAAATGATCAAACATATTGGGCGACGTAGCATGCTACTCATGTGGACTCTGGCATCAGTGGAGACAGCACATTAGGGATGGCCTTATTTTACCCGTTAAGGATCTATCATCACCACGAGATGATTACATTAGATGATATCGGGATATCACGTGAGTCTACACTGGCAATCCAACACATCGTGATACTCAGACTATTGGATACCAGCCTGCTAGGCTCGACAAACGGATAATGGTAATAAAATATTTATTTATCTTTTATGTATGTTATTTCTTCATAATTATTTTCTAACTTTTTTTTTCGACATCCATGCTGTAAGAGGTAGATGAAATATCGTTCGAAAGTTGGAATTGTTTCCTCAAACTTCTACAACAACATGTTGGCAAGGATCGGTATGTCTGTTTAATATCCGATCGCCACAAAGGGCTTTTATCTGCTAAACAAAATCAAGCTTTATAGCAACCTCCATTTGCAATTCTTAGGTTTTGTCTACGCCACATTCGGGCAAATTTCATTAAGATCTTTAAAAACAGCGAATTAAAAAGTCTAATATGGCAGGCCAGAACGGAAGCTAAGCAATGGAAATTTAATCGTGTGATGAGTGAAATTCAAAAAATAAATGTTGAAGCTTACATTTATTTCGTCAAGATAGAGCTGGAGAAATGGACACTCTTGTATGATGGTGGGCACATGCACGGAATGATGCCAACCAACATTTTAGAAGCACTTAACAGTATCTTGAAAAAAGTTAGGGTCTTACCTTTCAAAGCCCTAGTTCAATTAATATTCAATAAACTTGTTAAGTACTTCAACCAATACCACGAAGAGGCCTAAAACTTTGTGCATCCATTTCCAATAAGAGTTTTTGACAAGTTTCTTCGGATTGAATTAAAATCAAGAGACCACACAGTTACAATGTACAACCCACAAGAAGATATTTACATGGTTAAATCTCCGATACGCCTTCATGGTATCGGCAACAACATTTATACTTTAAAAATGAATGAAAGTTCGTGCAGTTGTGGCAAATGGCGAGAATATATATTGCCTTGTTCTTATGTTCTTGCAGTCTGTAGAGATAATGGTACAAGACCAGATTCTTATGTGCCGGATATATATTCGCGGGAAATATACAGAAGAACATACCAATCCAATTTTTATCTGTTTGGGTACGAGGACTTTTGGAGAGATGCTCCTTACAATTTAACATTTTATCCTCCAAACATGAACAATCAACAGGGTAGAAAACAAGGTATGAAGTTTTGGGGGGAAATGGATTATTGAAATCCAGATTCTCCCCCAAGATGTAGCAGATGTCGAATGCCCGGCCATAACAGAAAAAATTATAAGAATCCCAGTTCAAGGAATGTATAAGTTTCTTCTTTTCAAAGTGTTGTAATATTTTAGGGTTTCTATTAATGATATTTCTTCTAAATACTTCTTTATAAATCTTTTACTTAAATCGATTATAAATTATTATGGTAAAATTTACGACAAGTAAAAAAATTAAAATAATTTAAATTACTTCTTCATATTTTTTAAATAAAATTTTACTTTATTAAAATGGTTATAATTATTATCATAAAATACACATTAAATAAGTTAAATAAAAGAATATTGTCTTTTTTAAAAAAATTTATAATTATAAGTTTTGCAAAAGGAAAAAATTATGAGTTTTGCAAAAAAATAAAAAAATGATGTGGTAAATAACGCACACAGTAAATGCGTTATCATAAAGGATAACACACATCATGTGTGTTATCTGCCACATAAAAATCTTACTGGTTAAATTTCTGATTAAGTAATAACGCATACAACATATGTGTTATCCTTAATGATAATGCACATACTGTGTACATTATGACTAAAATAAGAATAGAAAAAAATATTATGACCACTTTAGTGACTTTTCTTTTTAAAAATTTGATCAATTATATAAAAAACCAAAAAATTGCCATCTGATGCATCTCTTTTTATTTTTATTTTTTTAGAAAGCAGGTATTAGTTACCAAATGACTCTTTGAAAATAAAATAAAGTACAATACAAACAAGAGATGACGCTTGCAACAATATATAAATAAAGGCACGGGACATCCACATTGCCTACCACAGGGAAGCCATTAATTAAGGGGGCCGATAAGGATAACTCAGAAATCTATAAGGATAATTCGAAAATATTTCATTATAAAAATTTCACTTTCTCTCACTTTCTCTCTCTATAAACTTTTTCTCTAACCTCTCTCTAAAAAAACTCCCAGCTTTGAACATTAAAACAAAATTAGAAGAAAATATGGATCTTTTTGAAGAACCTTTGCAAGAAAATGTTGGTTTTGAGGTAAGAAATCGAATTTTTTTTTTTAATTATTTTTTTTTGTAATATTAACTTTTCATTTTACATTAACAGGGTGATGAAGATCCAAATACCTTTGAAGAATTTCTAGAACCGGAAGAATATATCAATCTTGGACATTTATTTACAACTGACCGAATATTTAATTTGAAAGATGAGTTAGTGGACTGGGCAAAATAAAATGCAATGAATGTCAACACATATTTAATCATAACTCGGTATTAGAGAGCCAGAACATTGGACCGTCGACTGTATGTCATATTGGCTTGCGAACGCGGAGGTTCAGTTAAAAAATATAAAAAACCAATAGTCGACGATGAGGAAGAAGAAATACCGAAAAATAGGCGTGGACCTTATGGGACGAAAAAATGTGGTTGTCCATTTAAGCTAAAGGGAGAGCAAATGGCAACAATTGAAAATTGGCAATTGTTCATACACAACGAGAGACACAACCATAAAATAGCTGTTTACAGTCATGGTCATGCTCAGTCTGCAAGACTTACGGAGAAGCAGTTGCAACAGACCGAGCAGTTCAGGAAGAGTCGTATTCCACCTCACAATATATTACGATTTTTCCGAGAACAAGACGTTGGTTGTGAGTTAGGTAAGTTATAAGGGAATTATTAAATTATTTTTAATACTTTATTTAAATATTTTAGATTTGTTTTTATTCCATTAATAAATATAAAATTTTGATGTATATAGCGCCCAGAAAATTTACAATGTTATTGCCAAGATTAAGAGGAACCGGAGGGAAGAAATACAGTAGAGGAAGTTCTTCGCTTAAGTGCAGAAAGGGGCTACACCGTTTTCCATAGAAATCGTGAGGACAGCAATGTACTTAGTGATATTGTCGTTGCACACCCGACATCGATTGCAATGATTAGAACGTGGCCATATATACTGATAATGGATACGACGTATAAAACGAACAAGTACTATAGTGGATTAATTGTATTATTAGATATTTTTATTAATTTATTCTCACAAACATTTAAATTTTATAATATTTTTTTAGTAAATAGTTAATAATATTTTTAAGTCCGTGAAAAAATATTAGTGAATGTTAATAACTAAATTTCCCACTTATTTTTTAAGGTACAACATGCCACTATTAGAATGTGTAGGGATGATTCCAACAGGAAAGAACTTCACTGTGGTAACAGCTTTTATGTGCAATGAACAGGCAACAACATACAGATGATTTCTTCAACAAATCAAGCACTTATATTTTACATCTACTATGTCAAATGGTTTGGGTTCAGTTATCAATGAAGGAGAGCCTCTAGTTATTTTTACCGATAGGAAAAGTGAACTAATGCTGATGATTGATGATGTGTTTAGCAATTCAAATTATATGTTATGTAGAGGACACATGATCAGAATGTGTTGGCCAAGTTGACAGAGATGGTGAAAGATGAAGAGGTGGCACAACGGTTCGTGGAAAAAATTAATTAATGAAATAGATAAGGTGGAATATCAAAAAAGTTGGAAGTGTTAAAGACTAGGTGGCAAAGCAGGCCCGACTTTCTACATTACCTGTTCAGCACATAGTTGAATCCATTTGCCCAGAAATTTTGCAGGGTTTGGACCTCTCAAGTGTTGCATTTTGGGATAGAGACAACGAACTGGACAGAGAGCGAACATTCTGTTTTGAAGCTGTGGCTATCAACGTGTCACGGTGATTTGGACACCATGTTTCTGAATATCGACTCTCTCATCCAAGGTCAAATTGCAGAAATTAAATACACTTTGGAAATTTCTAGACTTAAAGAGAAGTATGGCGCTAAGAGTAATCCCATCGTGAAGAATTTAAGTAATAAAATTAGTCATTTGGGTTTGAAGAAGATAATAGATGAGTTAAAGAAAGCACGTCAGATGGTAGAAGAACCGGGAAGTAATTGTCTGCATTATTTAAGGAAGTCGCATGGTCTACCATATGCATGTGAACTTGTTAATCATTGCCAATATTTAATTCCAATCCAAGAGGAAGATGATGACAACTTTTGGAGAAAACTAGAAATTGGTTATGATATTCTTGAAGAACATGATAGAGATATGGAATTCGAAATATGTGATCTCATTTCACTATTACAGGAAATGAGTACTGGTCCAATTTCTAATGTCTGGGAAGTTAGGCGACTCATCAAAGGTGTTATACATCCGGTGTTGCCTGATGATCCTTGTCATCCGTTGTCAACCCCCCAGAGACCGCAGTCACGAAGGGACGACGGAAGACGAATTCTACCAAAAAGGATAAGTCTCACTGGGAATACGTCTCTATCGCACATAGGAAGATAGGAAAATCTAGTGGTTCAGGTTCTGGGTCTGGTAGCGGTTCAGGTTCAGGATCTAATCTTGGTCCTCGTGGAAGAGGTAGACCGCCTCGTAACGATAGGGGTAGGGGCAGAGGATGTAGCAATGGTAGGTCCAGTTTATCATCTGTTATAAGTCCGGATTCACCACCTGTGCCATTCCCTTTCAACAATCCATTTCCCGGGTTTATGTATCAATTTATACAAAAATGGAAGAATGTGGTTGGAGATGGTAATTGTAGATTTAGGGTTGTATCAAATTTTTTGTTTGGGGACGAAAATCAGTGGGTTGAAATTCGTAGAAGAATGAGCTATGATTTACGGCACCGTATGAATGTATATGAGCAATTGTTCGGCTCAGTTGAACGTGTGACAGAGTTGATAATGAAGACAAATTAGGAAGAGGGTTCCGCGCCACCTGAATATTGGATGGATACACCTGATCACCTTTATGTCATTGCTAACACATTCAATCTATGCGTTGTATTTCTTGCACGGTCAGAGTCAACCACTGTCTTGCCTCTTGTTTCTAATATGGATGGGCCTGCTGGAATGATATTCATCGGACTCATAGAGGAATTGCAACATTTTATATAGGTATTTATTATTGATAGTTTTTTATTATTATTACTACTAATTGAATTATTGCAGACTGATATTTTATTAAGTGTATGTATTAATATTAATTTTTTTCCAGTTACAGTTGATAGATGGACGCCATATGCGAGTTACTGGATGGGCGGCCCTATATTGTAATCAGATGGCAGATTGAGTTACGAGATACCGTGAAATGTATCCACCGCAGAGACATTTTATGTAATAATGTTGCAATTTGTAATTTATAATGTATTTTTTTTAAGTGTTAATAATATTTCGTACAATTTGTCATTCAGAGTTTTTTTATTTACATTTTTCGTATAATTATATTAATATGCAATAATAAACCAGAACATGAGGGAATAAATATAATGAATAGCACAAAAACTCAGTAATATATAACGAACAGGAGTAAAAAAAACAAATACACAATATCCGAATACATAAAGATTTACTAAAGAGCTATGTAATGATTCCTCAGTAAATCTCGAACCATACGTCTAAACTCATCACCATCAATATCCTACCTATGACACTCACGTGCAATCATCTCCATCATCATCACCGTCATCCTGATCATCATCACCACCATCATCATCATCACCTCTCTTATCTGCCTCTCCCTAAATATGTAGGGATTCGACTCTTTCTTGCTCCTCGCTAACAACCCTATCACCCTCAAAAACCCTATTTGCAGGCCCCGGTACATAAGGATCAGAAGATGAAACACCATACTCAGCATGAGAATACCCGTGTGTGCTACATGAAGAATCCTGAGGGGCGGCTCCAAGCATCTGATAAAAAACTCAACCCCTATTTGCCTCGATTGACCCCTAAACTCCAATATAAGCTCCGGGATGGTGGATCTATACGGTATGCGAGGTCTCACAATGGTAGAAACATGTAAGTATGGATCATATACTGTGTCTGTAGGGTGTGAAGGTGGATGTGCAGATTCATATAACTCATAGGGCACAGGTGTGTATGACAGATGAGATTGGAAGGGAGGTCGAGATCTAAAAGGTACGATAGGTGGTTGGGTAGAATACCCGGCTTTACCTGTACCATGATGGAAACCAGGTGCAAGAGGGGTAGGAGTAACAGGGAGTCAGAAGTACTAAGTCGCCCCCTCACACCTCTAGACAAAGCTGTGACAGGGCGCCCCTCAACTCGACCTGTCCTGTCCGTGACAGGATCAAGATCAGTATCTCCTCTACGGCCGCTAGGTCGAACCATCTATTAGTTATTCAAACACGTTAATACTTGTTTATTATATATTTCAATATTTACTTTAACACATATTATTATTTTATCTTTAGAATTATCGGTATCTTCATTTCATTTCTACTACTTCTTTCGTTCAATTATTATTCATCACTAATATTCTTCTTTAGTAATAGTTATTAATTTATAAATTATTCAATCTTAGAATTATATCATAAAACTACGGCAAAAAATAACAATGATTTCAAATTAAAACACAAATAGTTTAGCAATTACATAACACATACTCTTATTAAACACATAATCATAAGCAAACAATATTTAAACTAGTTATATTTACTCTAAATAGACAAAATTAAATAACATTCTCAGATATATTTATTATTACTTTATTGTTCACTTTATCGATTTTTATCCTATTTCATTTCCGTTATTTTATTCATTTCATAATGTTCACAAATCCATCATCATATTAACAATTAAAAATTATCACATAAAATATCTTAAACAACTAGTCACACTCATTCCACATATACAAAATTAAATAAATAATTAAATATACTATGAACAAAAAATTAAAACATTTAAATATTTAAAAAAAATTTAAATATTTAAAAAAAAGTTTTTGGGCACTTTCGTACGTCGCCAGTGAAAGTGTCGGAGTACTTCCGTTCACTGACGGCGAAAGTACTCCGGCACTTTCGCCGACGAAAGTGCCTGTTTCGGGCAGAATTTTTTCAAAAAAAAAATCGATTTTTTTCCTTTTTTAACAGATATTTCAACGATTTAAAATGATAAAATTGTAGATAAAAGAGAATAGATTGAAGAACTAACTTTTTTTTTCAATTTGGATGGTCGAATCTTCAAAGATCTGAGATTGAAGTTTATAGTCCTAGAGAGCGTTTAGGTGAAGAGAGAGTGTTTAAGTGAAAATGAAAATTTTTAAATTTTTTCGAGTTATCCTTATAGATTTCCTAGTTGACTTTATCAGCCCCTCAATTAAACACTAAATCAAGGCTCCGAATCTGTGCCACTTTTGTATGCTTAACCACATTTATTTATAATATATTATTTTAGGACTTTTTTATTTTTATTTTTTATTTTATTAATAAATATATTAATTTTGGTTAGTGATGCACATAATAGTATATAAAATAATACAAACGTTTTGAACTACTGAAGCAATAGTTGAAGGTATGAATAGTAATAAAGAGATAAATCTCTAAAAGTGTAATTTATTTTGAGATAAAAGATACATTATCACTTTATCCTTCTAATTTTCCTTCGAAAACTTAAATTTATATCTACCTTTTCTAAATAAGTTTAATAGTCTTTTCTCCCAAGGTAATTTGTTTCCTCTTTCAATTTTCAACTTGATTTATTATTCCCCTAAAAAAACAACTTGATTTATTATTTTAATTTTTAGCTTCATAGTACCTTAAACTCAGGTAAAATAAAAAAAAACATGAAATTAGGAGATTTAGTTAACTAATAAGGTTTTAAACTTTATTTTTAAATAAATAACTTCCAAACTTCTCCTGTCCTTATTATAAAAAAAGTCCTTATTATCAAAAAAGAAGAAATCTACAGTGACCTTGCAGATTGGAGGTCAAACCTGGTGTGCACACTAAACTTCTCTTATTCTTGGTTTCGAATTGGAGTGCTCAAGACGTGCTTCTCATTCAAATTTTCCTTTGTTAGAACTAATTGTTGGACGAAAGCCAGCTTTAAGAAATTGATAGAAATAAGTTTATATTTCCAAAAATACTCTTTAATAGAGAGAAACTTTAGTGATATAAGTTTGAATTATTAATTATGGTCTTAAAGTTCATTGAATAACTATATAAACTTTCAACTTTTGGTAGATTTTTAAAAATTAAATTCTCAAAATTTCTCTCTGGAAACAAAGTCATAATGAGTACAGAGAGTCACATGGCACCATTCTCCTTTTTTCTTTCCATGCAAAAATTTAAAAAATAATATAAAAGATAAATAATAATAATAACTACTTTTAATCAAATTAATGTTATGATAGGAACAAATAATTGGCTAGATTAACTTTATAAGAATTTATAATAACAAACTTTTAGACTTTAATTGACAGCTATATCCCAAGTGAGTTACATTAAAATTATTATAAAATAATATTAATCAAATTAATGTTATAAGAAGAACAATTTTTTAGCAAGATTAACTCCTTAAAGATGAATAATAATATTATAAATTTTAATTATTTTATAATTTAAATTTATAATATTATATATATTAAAACAAAGTCAAATTGTGCCACTTGACATCCTCTCCTTTTTTTCTCCCCATGCAAAAATAAATAAATAGAGAAATAAGAGATAATTAAATAAAAACATGTGATTTAATTATTAAAAATGAAAATAATATCTATCCATATATCGAAGAAACTAATACTAATATATCTTAAAAAGATAAATTAACTAATACTAATATATCTTAAAAAGATAAATTAGAATAAATGATTTACTATTAAAGTACTAATGGGCTTCTTCTTTATCTAAATGCACACATGAACTTGTCGAATTATTCAAAATGTATCATTTATCTCCATTTTTTATTTGATCTAGAAACCCTTATCACAACATATGATATGCATCTGATATGCTTTAAAAAATTAAATATGTATCATGATTTTTTTCTCTCCATCTATAAGATGTTTAAATAGAAAATTAATCCCAAGTACAATTCATTTTAAAAACAATCAAGTGTTTTGATGATTTATCTATATCGCAAAAACTTTTTAAAATTTATTAATCTCAATCTTTTATAGTTCATTCTCTCCATATATAAAATCCCCTTTACATTAAAATATATTGATATATTTTTGTACCCCGTGCAAAGAATAGCAGAAATGTTGGGCAACTGTAATTTTCATCTTCACCACCGGAAACATATGCTGCAACATGAGGTGATGATCTGTTTTATTTCAAAATTTTCTACTTTCTCTTATATGCTCAACATGAGTTAATGAATTGTACTTCAAATTCTTGAACAATAAGAAATCATCAAATTCATGATTCACCTCCACTGCCAACCCAAGTTTCTGTTAGAAATATTTTGTTTTTGTCTAATTTATAATTTAGAGCCAATTATAAATATGAATTATAACTATGATGCACTTTTTGTTATTTTATAATGTCTCAATTACCATAATTAGAGGAATTTTATTCAGTACTCCTCTACATGGCGCCTTTTTTACCATGCATAGACTTCTAGACTTCTCCCTTAGCCACAAGTCTTTGGCCTAATGATTTATCTCTTTTAAAAATCTTCCGCAAAATCTCAAACTAACAACAATTCTAATCAAACATGCATACTTGGTCCTCTCCCCACTCTACTATTTACGTATCTTTTCTCCCCAAAATACGGATGACAGATGATCTTTGTCATTCAAAATCTTTGCAGAAATTGTAAAGTGCCATCATTTTTCTATGTGAATATTTCTTTTTTAATGGGATTTTTTTCTTTTTTCATATCATTGTTTTCGACAATAAATCTTAAATTTTTTATATAGCATTCGTCTTTTTTAGGTATATCTTTCATATCACTACAATGAATTATTTTAAAACTTACAGATAATTTCTTGAATACAAGATGCTGGGAATTAGTTATGCAATTATTAGTAAGTTTAAATGCAATTAATGAATGAGACTAAATACTCATGCCTCTTAAATATCAAGAAAAGAACAAATCTATTAATAAAATGTCACAAAATGAACCCTATTTTATCCGATAAAATCATAAAACCGAAATTTAATTTGTTATTTTGTTTAAATGTTTATGCGTGTCTTATCTCTCTCTAGAGTATTAATAAACTCAAACCAAATTTATTTTCGTTGAATCTGATTTTTACTTTTCTCATTCACAGTGACCAGTGACAAGAGGAATGTAGATACGGAAGACAAGTATATGAAGCAAGGGAAGCTGGATGTAGTTCAAAGAAGCCATGTCTAGACCTTTTTTTAAAAAAACTCACAATTACATGCAAAGGACATTTTGTCTATAGTATGTCAATAGATAGAGTTGGTACATAATACCAATTGTTTTCTGGGTTGGAATATGGTATTAAAGCCATGGTCCTTCAAATTATAACTTCGACTATAACTTTTTGTACATGTTTTAGTCTTTTTAGAAGGGGAATTTTTTTAAACAAATATTATATTTTATCCATGAATCCATGAATCCATGATGATTGTTTAATATTATTATGTTTTATCATTTAATAATATTAAATGGCTATAATAATTTTCTTTAAAAAATAATTGTTATATAATAGCAATCAAAAGTGTATTAAAAATAATTTATACCACCGCATACTTTAGTACCTAATTATCAAAATATAAAATATATTTATAAATTTCAAAATATAATTTAGATTCCACATCCACTCTCACACAAAGAATCTTAAAAATACCTTTGAATTTCAGGGGTGTTTTTATATGACCAAATTCCTCATTGTCTCAAATAAGAACTAGGAAGGCATCTAATTTAGTTAAAAGTTTAAACATTTAACATAAACTCTATAGCTTAAACATCTAACACAAATGCTATTATATTTTCTTAGAATAAAGTACTTATAATATAGGAAGAAACGGAAGATCATTTGAATTCTCTATAATATCTCTTCTCACATTTTATTCTATAATTTTCTCTTTAATTAGGGTTTATTTTTTTCTTTCAAGGTTTACCAAAGAAAAGCGTCCCTGGTTATGTTAAGAAAATATGCAAAAATAATATCTCTCACCTTTTCTTTTTCAAAATTTCTTTAAGTACATAGTAAATTGGATAAGTTATTATTTGCTATCAAGCCGGTTAAACAATTATTAGCACAGAACTTTCTTCAGAAAAATATATTTGGAACCAACGAAATATTTCTTTGAATTAAAATTAATTTTAATATATATATAACGAAATATTAAAAAGATTCTATCTCCGGTCAGAAATATAAGTCATTTGTGATTTTAGCCTCAAATATCCAAATTACCTTTTTCTCTTCTCCGTCATATTTAGAAAAGAAGAATTAATTATGAAGACATCCAAAAACACTTATATATTTGACTATATATCCTCCGTTCTACTAAAAGGACTTATATTGCCAACCAGAGATAGTGTATTGATATAAAATGATGGTATTATAATTATTTGAGAAATTGGTTATATAAATACGCATAAATTATCTTAATTTTTCTATTTTTGCCCACAATTTTTACTTCATCTTTTTGTACATGTTAACTATTTTTGAACTACCATAAATTTCAAATATTCTTACTTATAGTAAAATTTGACAAATTAACTCGTGCAAATTATATGTATCCATGCGTATAGAGTTTGAAATGGGCTTCGCTATGATAATTATATATTTTTCAATAAGTTAGTGACATTTGTTATGTATATTTCCTAAACATTCATCTGTGCTTGAAGTATGGCGATAGAGCTAATAAAATATAAAATGGGAGTTATTTGTCTTTTCTTTAAACAAAAAAAAAAAAAAAAAGTTCATGACAAACCCTTCTAACTTTTGGAGGTATCTTTTCTGGACTTCACACAAAAAAAGTTGTTTTAGTAGTTTTCTTTTTTTTTTTTTTTGTCCGTTTATTTATTTAATTCTCCATACTTTTTCTCATGAATATTCTCCATAGCTGTTAATTTTAATCTAAAGTCTTTTTTGTTTATTTTTTCTATTTTCATTCCTGCATGAAGCAGCATGCATTTATTTTTAATGACATTAAATTAAGGGTAGAGTTTATTTAATCTAATTTACTTTTATTTTCTTGGACCGGTGTTTATATATAATTTGATTACCTAATTACTAAGGGAAGGAGGGGATATGGTTTGAAACAATACTTCCAACATGATTAGAAGTGATTCTAGCACCGAGTTAAAGGTCTTTTTGTTATATATTTTTTTTTTATTTAATGTTTCCATTCTCATAGAAAGTAGTCTTACTTTCACACTCATATAGGTGAATCTGTCAAGAGTGCTCATATAATTATAACACCCTACTCATAAAGAGTTACAGTATATCACTAATAGTCTTATACTCAACCCTTGATTCTATCATAGGAATAGATATCATATTGATGTGAATTCTTTACGTTTACTATATGATTCATTTTTCAAATTAAACCTAATTCCAAAATCTATGATCTTTGGGGTGGGTAGCCTCATATGTGAATCATGCAATTTTTTGAGCATCAATCCCATTTCACTCGATGTATCCGATCATATCTCTTGTCAAGGCCTTAGTGTATTACAACATTATCAAGAGATTTGACATAATCATTTATGATCATTATCAAATATATAATTCTCCTAGCAAGGATTTGTGATTTACCATAGTAAAATGAATATTAATCTTTAACATAGTAGTTCCATCACATAAGTATTAATACATAATTTTCCAATTCCAGAAATATTAGAACAATAAGTTTTTTAGCCAACCTCACCATAAGTTGATCATCTTTCAAGTCACATAGTTAGCTATCACAAATTTTATACTTCCAATACAAAGCATCTTATACATAGCCAGAGCATAACCCATAATAGAGAAATAATCATATAGCACAATATTGTAATCAATAAAAATACAGGTTTTGTCCCTTTTAGTGATGTATGTTTTCTCTACTAGTACAAGTAATACTTTTGCGATAAACTTTAGTTATGCTTTTACTTTTGCAACATAATATCAATGATGCTTTAATATTATGTGTTTTTAATTAACACATGTGTAGTCATAGAAGACATTTTAACAAACAAAGTAATCCGCACATTCTTATATTTAAATAGGTATCTCTTCATGAAATAGAATAATACATAACTCAGGCCTTTAAATATCCTAACTTTGATAAAAAAAAAAAAAAAAAATCTTTCCATAACTTATATAGGGAAAACATAAAATTGTAGAGGTAAGTTTCTCATAGATATTCCGTAACAAAAAGATTAAGACATTCTCATAACTTTTTCATCAAAATAATTTTCTCTTCCAAATAACTAGGAAGATTATGAAAAACAAGAGTACTTTCATTAAACAAGTACCAAAATAGTAGCAATAAATAATCACCAATCAACACTTCCATTAGAATGTGTAGTGGTTTTTTTTTACGTTTCATCGCAACATCTCATTTTTTTTGTTTTCAATTCTATCATATCATTATATCTTGGATTCAATATGACATACACGTACATGCCCAAATACTCCATAAAATGAGATATAAGTAATAATAGAGAACTAACTTACTGCATGGGAGACATATATAATTTTAACATATTCCTACCAAGAACACTTCATCCTTCATCCATATGCATAATATGAAATAATAAATGTGAAGCTTGAATGGCTTGTTGAGTTATCCAAATTAATGGACAGCCTTGTCATATGCAATCCATTTATCTTCGAATTCTCCTTAAAATTGTTAGTGCAATATGTAATATAACATAAAGGTTAAACTTATACGTAAAAGAGGAATAATAGACAATGCACGAAAACATAAGACCACAAAATTGAGGCGCGGATATCTCACTCTCTTTATAGAGATTCGAGCCCTCTACAGTAGATATAAACTCTCTAACTGATGCAACAGAGAATAACCTTCTTACTCGTCCTCTCCAGGATACAACGGTCAAACAATCTCAGTGTGCAAAGTAGTAATTCTGCACAAATTACTCAATTTCAAGTTGCACTAGAAGAACACCCTTTCTACAACTAAAATTCTCTCTCAATATATGCATATGTGAGTAAGGATGTGAACATGTTATGATAAAACATACGTGTATCAAAGACTAGTTATCTATACATACACACACATATATATATATATGTATATATCAAAATCTCTTAGGAAGATACATAACTCTTTAGTTATCTTCTATTTATTATAAAGTGATTGTATAGACATAATCAATAAATTCACATACATTCATCAAACATCGTACATGTATGTACATTTAAATGTACCAGCAGAGTGAAAGAATCTTTTGCCATTTTTTCTTTGTAAAATAGGTTTCATAACTTTTTTGTAATTTTTAGTTGGTTTTTTCGTAAATTAATCGAGTACAGGATTTTTTTTTTAAAAAAATTATTTTAATTTGATCATTATATAAAATTATAATAATTTATATTTCATTATAATTTTGATATTTTATACCATTTATCCCATGTTCAAACGCAAGAGAATAAATGTGTATAAAAAATAGATAACAAAGTTTGTAAGACAGAAGTGTATACAAAAAATTGAAAACAAAGTTTGGTTATTTTGCGCAAGTCAATAGTAGTTTGTAGAATATTTATAATCATTTTCTATTTTCTAATTGACTCTTTACATTTATGGAAATTAGGAAAATGATGAAAATTTTAAGTTATATATAAAAACAATTTGCGTCAGAAGGTATAAATATAAAATTTGAATTAAAAATATTATTTATAAATATTTTATTATATAAAAATTTATTATTCTTATATATTTTTTCTTTAACTAGGGATATCCATCATTTTTGTGGGAAAGAACAAATATTGGAATAGTAGAGAATCATGGATTGAAATATATTAAAAGAATAGAATGATATATTTTTTCATGATAATATGTATATTTATTAAAAGTTATTAACATGAATCACAAATGCTATAACAGTTTTTGTTTTTAAACAAGTTAGTGACTTTTTTATATATATTTTGCTAATTCGACTATTAATAAATATAATATTTTAATTTAATTTTAGAAGAATTAGTTATAAATACCCTGAAACATTTTACACTTTTCCCTTTATATCTTAAATATTTTATTTTAGCCCTTATACCTTAAATGTTTTTTACTTGCTTATTGTTATAATTATAGTGAAGAATAGCAGAATCCGGTGGCGGTGAGCACGCCCCATTCACATGGACACTATAAAAGGTCACATGTATACTAAAACAAGTCAAATTTTAACTTTTTTAGTCTGCACGTGAGTGGGCGTGCTCACCATCACTAGATTTCACCGTTCATCTGTATAAATATAATAATCGCAAAAATCGAAAAATAATTGAGATCATAAAGATTTAAAATAAACATTTAGGATATAAACAGAAAAACGTAAAATATTTTAGGATGTTTGTGGTTGATTTATCTAATTATTAATATATAATTTATAATTTAAAAAATATATATCCATACCTCAAGACGAGGTTATAACTAGTAATATATGAACATAAAGGTAATTTGTGCGAGTGAAATTGTTAGATTTTGCCTTCGGTAAAGAGATTCGACATTTATGATGATTGCATAAAAATAGTTTATTAGTATAAACATTTAAAAAAATTATAAATAAGAGGAGAAAAGTTAAAATATTTTATGATTATGTATAGCAAATTAGTCTTTTACCTACTATTCCTCAAGTTCCTCCCAACATTTATATATATATATATATATATAAAGTGTTAAATGTGGGATTCAAGAAAGAAAATACTCCAAACTAATAAATAAAAATTAGTAAAAATTTTCATTAAGGTTGAGTCATATATCCTCCATTTCCATTACAAAAGTATTACAAATAATTTATTAAATACCACACAAGAAAACTTAACCAAGAGAAAAAAAAAACATAGAAACTAAGCTAAGCTAACAAAATCAGTGTTACTTTTTCATGAATTTCATAACTTCAGCTTTCGTAATTTCATGCTCAATATGAAGTTGCACTATGTCAAACTCAAACTCAAATTATTATAATTATTCACATATATTAAATTCATAATAAAAAATTTATAACCTTCAATTTCTTCTACAACAGCTCCGACTTCTGGCGACAATGACGACAAAGATAGCCGGAAGAAGACGAAGAAGAAGAAAGAAGAGGAACAAGAGAGACAGAGAGAGAGAGAGAGAGAGAGAGAGAGAGAGAGAGAGTTGGAAATAGCAACCAGTAATGGCGCACCTGAAAATGGTAAGCGTCGGAATGGATTGTGTCGATGCTTGGCGAGAGAGTGGAAGAGTTGGGAGAGTTTTGATGTAAAGAATGGTTTGGAGAATGAAGAGAAAGGATTTGTTCGTTTTTTGAACATTTTTTATCTTATTACCGACAGAACACTAACGATTGAGCTATCGGTACAATTATTAATAATTTACCTACAGCAAAAAGCGTCGGTAACACCGTAGGAAAAAATTTAAATGACGAATTGAACATGATCATCGTTAAGACCGTAGGAAACCTTTTTAATTGTCAACAATATTGGTACCTTAACAAAGTCTGTCGGTAACCTATTACACCGACGGAATCTACCGTCTATAATATGCCATCACTTTTTGGCGGACAGCTTCCTTTCATTTTTTGGTTTGAAATTGTAAAAATCCGACAACATAAAAATAGTCATCGGTATGGCGTCGATTTCCACTGACGATACAGTATACCGTTGGTAATTTCTGTCAATAAAAAACTTTTCTTATAGTGTATAAAATATATGTGAAGTATCTAAGCATGGGTTTAATTAATATCTGTAGTCATCTTGAGATATCCATTTTGGTATAGCGAAAACCATTGCTAAGTGGAGGTTATGAATACTAGAAGACTCATGAATTGCACTCTTGAACCCGTAAATCTAGAACGTGACTGACAACAGGACTAATTTCATGATCCGTTAAGACTCATCTCTCTATAAAGTAGGCTTGAGGATTAATATGGGGATTATAAAATAAGAAACTGCAATCCTCATCTAACCCTTTAAGTTTTTTACCCTCAACTAGAGCGATTCTGATAATTCTACTTATTCGTTTTCTTAGTGGGTTTTATTTGGAGATCATGTTTATATTATTTTTGATAATTTTATCTTCTTTCTCATGAGTTTTTCATGTTCATAAGTAAGTGTTGGAGATATCACATCAGTATGTGATTCTCTTAGATTATCTTAGATTCTATAAGAGATTATTTGGTTAGAATCCTATATTGATTACAACTAGGATACTTTGTATTATGCTATTACTATAGCAGTATTCCTTATTAGTGGTTGGTTAGAATCCTATATTGATTAGGATTAGGATGCTTTGTAGCCTATAAAGAGTAGATCATAATTAATAAGAAACACAATCCATTCAAGCATTATACATTATTCTTTTCTCCACCCTAAATTTCTTAGCATGGTATCAGAGCCAGAGCCAGGTTTGAAGAAGAAGAAAAAGGAAAAAAAAAATCTTTCACATCTATGACTTTATTCTCTTTTCATTCCGTTTGAACAATTATTTTTGTTCAGTTTTGGACAAGTTTTTTTTAGGTTTCTAATATTTCTTCTAATTTGCTTCAATAAAAATTTAGGAGATTATATTTTTTTTATAAATCATATTCAAGTCAGGTAGCTTCATCGACAAATATTTGAAGCGCCTAAATTTAGAAATTGATGGTTGCTTTACTGAAAAAAACTCTAAAGCGACATCAAAGAAATTTTCGATGATGGATTACGGAAGCCACTGCGACTGATGGAAGAAAACTACAACGACTGCGACTAATGGAAGAAGATCATAACGACTGGGACTGATGGAAGAAGATAACAATGACTGTGACTGATGGAAGAACCGCAGCGACAGCGATTGATGACAAAAAAATCACAGCGACAGCGATTGATGACAAAAAAATCACAGCGACAGCGATTGATGACAAAAAAACCACAGCGAAAGTGATTGATGACAAAAACCATAGCGACAGCGAGTGATGGTAAAGACCACAGCGACAGATGGTGGAAGACTACCAGATGTGCAATTTGCACGTTACCAAAAAAAAAATTATTTGAAAATTGTGGCAAGTTGGACATGCAATTTTGCACGTTCCAACTTGAGGGAGGGTGTTGGAGATATCACATCAGAATGTGATTCTCCTAGATTATCTTAGATTCTATAAGAGATTATTTGGTTAGAATCCTATATTGATTATAACTAGGATACTTTGTATTATGGTTGGTTAGAATCCTATATTGATTAGGTATAGGATACTTTATAGCCTATAAATAGTAGATCATAATGAATAAGAAACACAATCAATTCAAGCATCATACATTATTCTTTTCTCCACCCTAAATTTCTTAACAGTAAGTATTTGTTTTGAAATAGGCTTGAGGAACAACGAGATAATGTACAAGATGAGGAAATGTGTTTATACATGGAGAGGTTGATAGGTGGTTGTGAGGGTAATGGAAGCCTGCGTTACAGCTTATTTGAACTAATATGCAAATCCAAGTTCAAGTCTTATTCAACCAGCAAAATAATTCGTGGTATGTACATAAATTCTATATTAAATAAATAAACTAAATTAATATTTGAAATAATAAGAATTAATAAAAAAGGTTAAAACAATTAAATAAATATAAAAATAAAACATAAATATTTAAAAATAAATACAATAAACATTTTTAAAATATAAAAATATTGTAGAGTTTAAAATGGTCAATTTTAGAATAACTTAACAATCAGAAATAATTTATGAAATATGTTGTTTATAAAATTGATAGTAATTTTATAGAACCTCAACCACCTTCCAGATTTTACTCTCCATGATAAAAAATTAAAGAAGATACAATTATTTTAGTGGATAAAGTAGAAAATATAAAATGGTAGTATTTCATATTAAAGTTTCATAACTTAAAAAATATATTATTATGTCATTGTTCAGCAGAGTTCCTTTCTTAACGAATAAATAAATGCACACACAAAAAAGGAAGACACCTTAACACAAATATTATGAATAAAAACAACCTAAAAAAAACTAACTTGAATGTTTCAATAGGGTAAGAAGCTTTTTTATGTCCAAATAAAATAATTTGTAGATTAAAGTAGACTATATATGTGCAGCTATTTTTGTGTTAAATGTTCTAATAAGCAATTATCTTCTTATTGTTAGTATATGCCCTAAGACCAATTGACTCACATTTATGATTTATGAAGCATGTATTTTTTAATTTTATTTTATGCTCTTGGTCATCAAGTATGTGACTTGATAGTAAAACCCTTATGGCTAATAAAATACTATTCTTATTTGTCCCTAGTATATTACATCTTGTAAACTAGTGTGAAGTTGATTGATGGTCAAGTTTTACTGATCATGAATATGAGATATAAAATCAATTCATAAATACATATTGAGAATATTGTATTGGACATGACTCAAAGTGAAGAAGAAGTATTGCATGGGTTTAAGTTATAAGTATTTCTTCTCAGTTTTATATTTGGGGTCCTTCGACCTAATGTTTCTAATGTTTCTTGCATGGGGAGAAAAATATGTTTTGACATAGTCAAACATCACTTTTAATTAGGTGATCATTATGATTATTGGTTGGCTTATTTTCTCGTCATGGCTTGAATATTGGAGATAGTGAAAGGGATTTGTCCCTCTCTTTTTAGAGAGAGATATCCATGGGCCCCTTGATAAGGAAGACTGGAAAATATGCCTGGCCATGCTCAAATAAGTATTAATAAGGTGTTATTAATATTATTTATTGGAACAGTCTGCCTGGTGATCAAGTAAATGGTTAATTACGTTTTATAAGGATGACTTGATCCATGCCTTATACTTAATTAGGATATCGTGTGACAAAAGGACTAAATATTAAATCTGATCCTAGGTTATTATTACATTTACTTAACTTGGGTAAGCATAATGTCTTGCTAGAGGCCGCTTATGTTTTGTGAATAAATGTCTAGGACATTTTTCATTCACTGCCAACGTTAAGTGAACCTACAGGGTCACACGCATAGACGATCTTGTGAGCATAATGTCCACGTTCAATGTATCTAGATTGTGTCCAGATTCGTTGAACGTATACAAAAGGGGAATCAGATTCCATATTGTATTTTCTGGTAGGTTAATAAGTAATTAATTTTATTTAATAGAATAAATGAAACTAATTACTTAATATTACTCATCCAACCGTTGGATGATTATAGGAATAGACGGACAAGATTAAACTGTCATTAGATGACAGTTAGGGTTTTGATATTGACAACTATAAAAGGTTATGTTAACCTTTTCTTGGTGGCCGTCCTTTATCCGAGTAAAGAAAAACAAAACCCTAAACCCTAGAACGGCGATATAGTCTCTCGCCTCCTATTACCAGAGAGTCAGGATCAGTTCTGAACAGTTTTCAGAACACAGAAGGGGCTAGCATCCCAATCGCTTGCAGAGGAGTTCGTTGCGTGGATACCAGTAGAGGGCGAAGCGTACAAAGCAGCGCCTTCACAACGAACCATCAAAACATTGAGGTAATTTCTATACAATCGGTTTTTCTAGTATGTGCAGATCCTGTTGGTGGATTTTCGTAGTTTTATTTTACTTTGTTTTTGCCTACGGATTCCAACAGTGGTATCAGAGGCTCGTACATATTAGTTTTACTGATTTTATCTGTTACCGCTTTGATTACATATGTTGTTTTCAATCGGCCTTATAGTAAGGTTTCTGATTAGTGTAATAATCAGAGTAAATTGAATTATAAGATTCGCATATACCATATTTTGTTTTACTTATTAATACGATTAATTAAACAGAATGTTGTTACTGCCAAATTGTTTGGCGTACAGTCTGTAATCTGTGCAATTTAATTGTTAAACAAATATGCAGAATCACATGATTTAATGTTTAACTGTTAAACAAAATTTCTGGCGGCATGATTTTAGGGTTTATGACGGCAATAACTCATTCAATGAGTTAGAAAGAAAAATCGTTTTTCTTTCCGGGGGTGCTGCCCCTTGACCGCGCCCGCTGACCGGCCAGCAGGACTGCCGTTTTCTTCCGGGGGCTACGCCCCCGGAACCCCCTTGTTGTTTCTTTGCATGTTTCTTCCTATCTTTAGATGCATGGTGCATAGCATGGCCCTTTACCTCTTGTGATTGATTGGCTTTTTTGTTAATGGGTTGTATGTTTTTAAATACGGCCTGCGTGTCGTTGTTTTCGTTGATGTAATATTATCAAGCTTTACTAGAATAGGTTAATTTTATTTCCTATTCCTATGTATATTTTCTGTCCTATGTAACAATATTAGAAGGCCAAGACATTGGAGGCAAGCTCATGGAGATGAAGACTTACCTAGATTGACCTTTGACTTCCATGAGGCTCGTGGAAGTCAATATAGGATTGGGGCCATGCTATGACACGTTTTATTTTATGTATATATATTATGCATGTGATGTTTAGTTTATTTCCTTTTATTTTTTATATATGTTTTGTGAAATAATATACAAATAAAAAAGAAGAAGGTTTTTGAAACCATGTAAAAAAAATATATATATATTTTCGTAAAATGCCTTCCATGATCATAAGCACTTCTCCATGCTTGGATCATCATTTTGTCTCATTGCCAAAGCAAGAGATAAATGGTTACCTAAGTAGGGGAAGATGGAAAATGGTGATTTCCATATGCTTGGAATAGTTTGGCTTAACTAGGCTATCAAAACAGTTTTGAGCCTAGGACATCATATGGGATTTTGCCGGTACATGTAGATATAAATCTCATTAATACATTTTTCTCTAATTATGGGTGTTAAGCCAAAGCTTACTTATGATTAGAATAAAATGAATTTTTATACCCATGATTTATATCAAGTGTTGAATATTTCAGGGAAAATTTAATGCTTCATTTATTTAATTTTACTTTGCAAATTCTATGTAGATAATGGCCTCAAACAATTCAAACACATCGTTGCGATCCGTGCTTAAAAAGAATAAGCTTAGTAGGACTAACTTTCTTGATTGGGCACGAAATTTAATGATTGTCCTTAAACAAGAAAAAAAGCTATATGTACTTGAGAACCCTATCCCAAATCAACCAGCTAACAATGCCACTAGAGTCGAAAAGGATGCTTGTAGTAAGCACAAGGATGATTCTAACGATGTGATATGTCTCATGTTGGCTACGATGGAATCTGAGTTGCAAAAGCAATTCAAGGAAGTTGAGGCTATGAGATGATAAAACAGCTCAAGGAAATGTTCCAAGAGCAGGCACGTCAAGAGAGATATCTTACCACTAAGGCGTTGAATAGCTGCAAAATGACCCCTGGCACTTCAGTTAGTGCTAATGTCCTTAAGATGAAAGGGTATTTTGATCAGCTTGAAAAACTTGGAGCACCTGTAAGTCATGACTTGGCTACTGATATGATCTTTGCCTCTTTGACGTCTGACTACGATCAGTTTGTCATGAACTTCAATATGCATAATATGGAAAAGTCCATAAATGAATTACACGGGATGCTCAAGCAGGTTGAACAAAACATTAGGAAGTCTACTCCCAATGTTCTGATGGTTCAAAAGGGGCAGTTCAAGAAGAACAAGGGAAAGGGAAAGGGAAAGGATATGGCCAAAAAGGGTAAAGGCAAGCAGAAGCCCAAACCCAAGGTTAAACCACCAAAGGAAAGGACTTGCTTCCACTGCAATGAACCTGGTCATTGGAAGAGGAATTGCAAGCTCTACTAGGAAGAAAAGAAGAAGCAAAATGCCAGTGAAACTGCCGCTTCAGGTATTTTCGTTATAGAAATTAATATGTCTACTCCTACTTCATGGGTATTAGATACCGAAAGTGGAGCTCACATTTGTGTAAATGTGCAGGGACTTAAAAGGAGTAGATCTTTGGCAAAGGGAGAGGTGGACCTACGAGTTGCAAATGGAGCAAAAGTTGCTACTGTAGCCGTAGGGACATTTGATTTACTTTTGCCTACTGGGCTTATAATTGAACTTAAAGATTGTTATTATGTTCCCTGCTATGAGTAGGAACATCATTTCGATTTCTTGTTTGGATATTGATGGTTTTGAGTTTAATACTAAGAATGGTAAAAGTTCTATTTATAAAAATGGTATTTTCTATGGGGATGCCTCTTTATGTAATGGACTTTACATTCTTAACCTACATGATTCCATTAGTAAGCCCATTTATAACATAAATACAAAGAAATTTAAATCTAATGATTTAAATCAAACTTACTCGGCATTGTCGTTTGGGCCATATAAATGAGAAACGCATATCAAAACTCCATCAAGATGGACTTTTATCTTCATTCGACCTTGAGTCTTATGAAAAATGTGATTCTTGTTTATTGGGAAAAATGACTAAAAGTCCATTTACAGGGCAAAGTGAAAGGGCTACCGATTTATTGGAACTCATACATACTGATGTATATGGGCCAATGAACACACAAGCCAGAGGAGGTTATCAGTATTTCATTACATTCACAGACGATTTCAGTAGATATGGTTATGTCTATCTAATGAAACATAAATCTGATTCCTTTCAAAAGTTTAAGGAATTTCAAAATGAAGTACAGAATCAACTTGGAAGGAGTATCAAATTACTTCGATCAGATCGAGGTGGTGAATACTTAGGCCAAGAGTTTGACGAACATCTAAAAAATTGTGGGATATTATCACAATTAACTCCACCAGGAATACCACAATGGAATGGTGTCTCTGAACGCAGAAATCGAACTCTATTGGATATGGTTCGATCTATGATGAGTCAAACAGATCTTCCAATTTCTTTTTGGGGTTATGCTCTAGAAACTGCTGCATTCATATTAAATAGAGTTCCATCTAAAGCTGTTCAGAAGACACCATATGAGATATGGACCGGGAAACAACCTAGTTTAGCATTTCTCAAATTTTGGGGATGTGATGCTTATGTGAAGCGATCATTATCTGAAAAACTAGCACCCAAATCTGATAAGTGTCTGTTTGTGGGATATCCTAAGGAAACTAAAGGATACTACTTTTATCTTCCATCTGAAAACAAAGTGTTTGTTGCTCGGAACGGAATTTTCCTTGAAAGGGAATTCGTTTCCAAAAGAGTCAGTGGGAGTAGAATCCATCTTGAAGAAGCTCAAGGACAGCAGACCATTTCTGAACCGAGTATGGATACTCAGTTGGACTCACGTATTCATACTGAGCCTGAACCTTTGACACAAGGGCCAAGAAGGTCTAGTAGGATTTCTCAGATACCACAGAGATATGGATTTCTTGTGACTGAGGATCACAATATTGATCTTATTGATCAAGGTGAACCTAATTCCTACCAAGATGCTATTCGTAGTCCTAAATCTAGCAAATGGCTAGAGGTTATGAAATCAGAAATGCAATCCATGCATGATAATCAAGTTTGGACTTTGATTGATCCACCTGAAGGTTGCAAGACCATAGGGTGTAAATGGGTTTTCAAAAAGAAAACTGACATGGATGGCAATGTGCACACTTACAAAGCTCGATTGGTAGCAAAAGGGTATAGACAAACTCATGGTATAGACTATAATGAAACCTTTTCTCCAGTTGTAATGCTTAAGTCAATTAGAATTCTACTTGCCATTGCAGCATATTATGATTATGAAATATGGCAAATGGATGTTAAAACTGCTTTTCTTAATGGAAATCTACTGGAGGATGTGTATATGACACAACCTGAAGGTTTTATTCATCCTTTGAATTCTAGTAAAGTGTGTAAACTTCAAAGATCCATTTATGGCTTGAAGCAAGCATCTCGAAGTTGGAATCTTCGTTTTGATGAAGCAATTAAAGAATTCAATTTCATCAAGAATGAGGATGAACCTTGTGTCTACAAAAGGGTTACAGAAAATGCAGTAGTCTTCTTAGTACTCTATGTCGATGACATCTTGTTAATTGGGAATGATATCCCCCACTTTGCAAAGTGTAAAAACTTGGTTGGGGAAGTGTTTTTCAATGAAAGATTTAGACGAAGCGGCCTATATTCTAGGCATTAGGATCTATCGAGATAGATCTAAAAAGCTTATTGGCCTAAGTCAAAGTGGATATATTGACAAGGTACTGAAAAGGTTCAGTATGCAAGATTCTAAGAGAGGATTCTTGCCAATGTCAAATGGCGTTAAACTCAGTAAGTCTCAAAGTCCTACCACAAGGGAGGATACAGAACGCATGAGTAAGGTTCCTTACGCTTCCGCAATTGGATCTATCATGTACGCCATGTTATGCACTCGCCCAGATGTCTCGTATGCATTAAGCATGACTAGCAGATTTCAGTCAAATCCTGGTGAACCGCATTGGACTGCAGTAAAAAACATTCTCAAGTACTTAAGAAGGACTAAAGAGATGTTTTTGATCTACGGAGGTCAGGACGGAGAGCTTGTTGTAAATGGTTACACAGATGCTAGCTTTCAAACTGATGTAGATGATTTTACATCGCAATCTGGATTTGTGTTTTGTTTGAATGGAGGTGCTGTGAGCTGGAAGAGTTCAAAGCAAGATACCGTGGCTGATTCTACTACAGAGGCTGAGTATGTGGCTGCTTCTGATACAGCCAAGGAGGCAGTTTGGATCAGAAAGTTCATCACAGAACTAGGTGTAATTCCTAGCATTGTGAACCCAGTGGACCTATATTGTGATAATACAGGAGCCATTGCAAAAGCTAAGGAACCTAGATCTCATCAACGATCCAAACATATTCTCAGGCGTTTCCATCTCATTCGAGAAATTATTGAGCGTAGAGATGTTAAAATTTGCAAAGTAGACACCAATGACAATGTCAAAGATCCATTGACAAAGCCACTCCCACTACTTAAGCATGAGAGTCATACTAGGTCAATGGGTTTGAGAGTCATGTCAAATTGGTGGTAGGGCAAGTGGGAGATTGTTAGTATATGCCCTAAGACCAATTGACTCACATTTATGATTTATGAAGCATGTATTTTTTAATTGTATTTTATGCTCTTGGTCATCGAGTATGTGACTTGATAGTAAAACCCTTATGGCTAATAAAATACTATTCTTATTTGTCCTTAGTATATTACATCTTGTAAACTAGTGTGAAGTTGATTGATGGTCAAGTTTTACTGATCATGAATATGAGATATAAAATCAATTCATAAATACATATTGAGAATATTGTATTGGACATGACCCAAAGTGAAGAAGAAGTATTGCATGGGTTTAAGTTATAAGTATTTCTTCTCAGTTTTATATTTGGGGTCCTTCAACCTAATGTTTCTAATGTTTCCTGCATGGGGAGAAAAATATGTTTTGACATAGTCAAACATCACTTTTAATTAGGTGATCATTATGATTATTGGTTGGCTTATTTTCTCATCATGGCTTGAATATTGGAGATAGTGAAAGGGATTTGTCCCTCTCTTTTTAGAGAGAGATATCCATGGGCCCCTTGATAAGGAAGACTGGAAAATATGCCTGGCCATTCTCAAATAAGTATTAATAAGGTATTATTAATATTATTTGTTGGAACAGTCTGCCTGGTGATCAAGTAAATGGTTAATTACGTTTTATAAGGATGACTTGATCCATGCCTTATACTTAATTAGGATATCGTGTGACAAAAGGACTAAATATTAAATTTGATGCTAGGTTATTATTACATTTACTTAACTTGGGTAAGCATAATGTCTTGCTAGAGGCCGCTTATGTTTTGTGAATAAATGTCTAGGACATTTTTCATTCACTGCCAACGTTAAGTGAACCTACAGGGTCACACGCATAGACGATCTTGTGAGCATAATGTCCACATTCAATGTATCTAGATTGTGTCCAGATTCGTTGAACGTATACAAAAGGGGAATCAGATTCCATATTGTATTTTCTGGTAGGTTAATAAGTAATTAATTTTATTTAATAGAATAAATGAAATTAATTACTTAATATTACTCATCCCACCGTTGGATGATATAGGAATAGACGGACGAGATTAAACTGTCATTAGATGACAGTTAGGATTTTGATATTGTCAGCTATAAAAGGTTATGTTAACCTTTTCTTGGTGGCCGTCCTTTATCCGAATAAAGAAAAACAAAACCCTAAACCCTAGAACGGTGATATAGTCTCTCGCCTCCTCTCTCCGAAATACGACCGATTACCAGAGAGTCAGGATCAGTTCTGAACAGTTTTCAGAACACAGAAGGGGCTAGCATCCCGATCGCTTGCAGAGGAGTTCGTCGCATGGATACCAGTAGAGGACGAAGCGTACAAAGCAGCACCTCCACAACGAACAATCAAAACATTGAGGTAATTTCTATCCAATCGATTTTTCTAGTATGTGCAGATCCTGTTGGTAGATTTCCGTAGTTTTATTTTACTTTATTTTTGCCTACGGATTCCAACACTTATGTACTTTTATTTTTTCTATTATAAAATTTTAATTTATTAAGTTCTTTTAAAGAGAAAGAGAAAATTTCCTTTACCTTTTAAATAAAATTTTCGCCTTTGAAGATTTGTAAGGAAAAAATCTATAAACACTAATTTGTAAGAAGAGTAGTAAAATTGTCCTCAAGAAACCTTTTTGTGCAAATAAAATAGTTTGTAAATTAAAGTGGACTATTTTGCATGGTAAACAATAACATGGTAACATGGTCCTAGCCTTTTTATGTCCAAGTAAAACTGTTTATTGATTAATATAATCTAGTTGTGTGAGATTATAAGGGGAAAAGGCTAAAAAATTACATAAGGAATATAATGGTATTGGCACTTCTGATATTGTTTTGGTACCAAAAATTTTTAACTTTATCATAGTTATAATAAGTTAAGAACTGCCATTTAATTTTCAATTGTGGAACGAAAGATAAAAATATAATTTCTCATTTAACATATATTTTTGCCCAAAAGAAGAAGAAAACCAAAAAATTATAAAACGAAAATAGCATCCATATTCAGTTTTGGAACAAAGGGTAGAAAAGAACAACAAAGAAAATCTCAAGTTTATATATTTCATTAGAAAATTCATTGATGCATGAAAATTAAAAAAAAAAAAACAATTTGTGTCGCAAAAGAAAAAACTAATTCGGTATTGATTTGGTGATGCAACTACATAAACCAAAAGATTCAATTAATGTACGTTGGAGTGGAAAAAAATTAGAATCTCTATATTTACATCCCGATGGAATCCTCGCAACGGGGAGCTACAGTACGCCCTTTCGGGCGGGTACTGCTCTGGTCTCTCTCGACTAAGTGAACATGCTCACCCCGTCGCCCGATCTCTTTGTGTTCACACACCCTTCATTCCATCCGAAAATAAGGTGGGGGAACTGATAAGCTCAGAGGAGCGACAAAGGGTTTGCCTCGTCCAGTAGGATACTATCAAAGTTAATTATACCATTGAGTCTTATATTTAAAATTTAATGACAAAATAACCAAAAATTGAAATGCAGGTACTCAAGAGGTTATAATATTTTTAGAGCATCAAATTTCATCTCCAAGAACAAAAAGAACTCATAAATTATACCAAAAAAATGATAATGTGGATAGAAGATTTAAATAGCTAATTTCTACTCTTTATTGAAAAGAGAAACCTCATCTTAATTGCTTATTGATCTTCTTTAAAGCCACAAATCTACAATCTCCAAAAATTAAAATAATGGTTTTAAATATCAATTTATGTGTAAATTTTTAAACTTTCCATATAATATGAGAGAAAAATAATAGATGCATTAATTTTCTTATAAAGGAAATATAATAGAACCACTCAGGATCGTTTAATACATCCTCTAGTACACTTCTTTTATTATTTATTTTTCCTTACGATTTATCTTTTAGAGTTTAGGGTTTATCTTTTATTCTTTAGGATTTTTATTAATAAAACTATTATAAAATGTGTGTACTAAATCGTGTATTAGAGGATTTACTAGACGATTCCGGCCGGAACAGAACTTTCTTAGCCAAAAAAAAAGAAAAACTTTAATTTTGAGGAATTGGAACTTCAATTTATCTTTAGAAAAATATAAAAAAATAAAAAACAATCAATATTTCATGGGGTGAAGAAGATAAGCCACACCTAAATTTTATCTCTCACTAAAAAGTTGGTTTAGAGATAGTTTTGAACATGAGAAAATAACAAGATTTGGGGGAGTTGGGGAGTGGTTAAGGAAGGTAATTTTCAATGTTTGAATATGAGGGAGAGTTTGGAAGTGATGAATAAATTTAATTCCTAAAAGACAGATTTTGTAATTTGTTTTTTATTTTAAAAAATTTATCTAAGTTAATTAGAACCAATCAATGTGCTATATTATTTTTAAGTTTGTTAAAAAATAAAAAATCTAAAAAAATAATATTCAATTTTTAAGGATGTACGAGAGGAGAGAGAAAAAATGTTATTTAAATATAAATAGTAAAGATAAATTAGAGTTATAAGAGGTAGAGATTTAGTATTTGGCAAAAGAAAAAAAAAAAGTAGAAATTTACTTGATTTAGATTTAACCTGCGTGAAAAAAAATACTAAAAGCCAATTAAAGTAAGGCAAAATATGGGATCTTTTTTTAAAAGAAAGAATGTAGGGTTATAGTTGGTGGGAATAAATTAGGATTAAAATTAACCAAAAAAAAGGTTTCTTTAGTAAAATAGGTAAACAGAATTTAGAAACATTTAGAAAAAGAGAGAGAAGAAAAAGTGTATTTTAATGTAGTACAGTAGATTTCTCAATTCTCAGAGTCACCAACAAATTTAAAAAAAAAAAAAAAAAAAAAAAAAAAGTGCCTTCCGGGATTCAGAAATCACCCCATCGCTTGTGATACCAAATGAACTATTCTGCAGCTCATGACCTTTAAGACCGTGATCAAGACTATCATACAATAAATTTATCAAAATGAGTTGCTTCTCAAAATGTTAGTTTTAAGGAATTGGTCTATAAATTTCTTAACAAAATGATATATGCCCACTCACTTGTACACCATGAAAGGGTGAAAGTTTGCCAATTTAACGATTTTTAGTGTGCATGATTTGTAGTGTGCATGAGCCATGAGCCGGACGTTCATTCACAATAATTATAACGATAAGTAAATAAAACAATATTTTAAAGTATAAAAAGTTAAAATAAAAATTTTTAGTGTGTATGCAATAATTATAACGATAAGTAAATACAAAAATATTTTAGAGTATAAAAAGTTAAAATAAAAATATTTTAAAGTATAAAGTTTAAAATAAAATATTTAAAATAAAAAATTTTAGAATATAAAGAATTAAAATAAAATATTTAGAACAAAAATAAAAAATATTTTAAAATATTTATAGTTAATATCTCAAAAATAAATTATTTGAGTACTTGAAAAATTAGATGGTAGTGTGATGTCCACCTTCTTCACATTAATTGTCACGACAAATTATTCAAAAATTATTTATGATATAAAAATGATAAAAAATATATCATGACTTTAACAAGCAAAATATAAATTTTTTAAAAGTAATTATTTACAAAATTTTATATTTAAATTCACAAATATTATATTACATTTACGTTTTTTTAAAAAATATATATATGTTAGTGCCATTTGCCATGGTTGGCACCATGTGTGTACCAAAAGGGGCCATGTCCTGCCTAATTTTTTTTATGCCTTATATACAATATAACATTATATTTATTTCATGTAAGATTTGTAGTATATTTAATTATTTCAGCCTCCCAAATCAAAAAAGCTTAAATAATTAACTTCAAAAATTATAATTTAAAATTAGTAATACACCAAATTTTTATATTTATATTTTTGGCTCACCCATATCTATGTATTTGACTTCACCCTTACCATTTGTTTTATCTATTTTCAATATTATAATTATTTATAAATATAGTATTTCAGTTTACTATTTTATACATTTACAATATAATATATTACATTTTATTAATATAACATCTATAATTTATAAATGTTTACCCGTGCTTAAAGCATGAAAAACATAACTAGTATATAAGATATTTTAAGGTACACATATACTTTCTCTAATGGATAATAAGAGTCATTTTCTAAGTAATGTTTTGTTTCAAAATAAGTATTTTTTTATTACTTTAAAAGAAATCTTTATTATAATTTTCTAATTCTATTTTTTCTTTTCCCCTTACTTATTTCTCCTGGCACCTTATAGTTTTTCCTCATCAGAATTTCAAAAAATGAAACGAAAAAATTATTAAGCTGAAAACTAATTCAAATTCAAAAGAGAGATACTTTCATGAGGAGACCATATGGGAAATGGGAATACATAGAGAAATTGCAAAGAGTTCACGTGAGAGCTAGAATCCATGCAAAGCACTGAATCCCGTGAAACAAAAGCACTAATCCATGCAAAGAAGCAAACAAAAAAGGAAACAGATGAACCTAATAAACAGTCCATTCATGAATCATCATGATTCAAAGGAAGGAAGAATAACGACGGGGCTGCGGTCTGCATCTGCATGCCTCGTTATTTTCATACCTACTTGGTTGGTAACATCTCATCTGAGTTTCGGTAGAGAGATCATGCGTGAGAGTTTTTCGGGATGGAAGGAATTTTGATGGTTTGGTGGGTATGTTTTAGTGTTTTAGAGATGAGAGTAGAGTTTTTTTTTTTTGATTTATTTCTATGATTATTATTTGAGCACATAATATAACTTATATAAAGAAGAAGCGCGATTTCCACTGTCTGTAACCAAAGACGAGCCATCCATTAAAGACTGAATCAATGTGCTATTGATAAAGACCTTACTCAAATAATTTTTAAAATAAATCACACAAAAGAACTTCAAGAACAAAAATTTCCCTTAATGCTGCGTGAAGTATTTCTTATGTGTGACGAAGGTAAGTATTACCCTTTTTTTTTTTCTATAAGAAGTTATTTATTGATAAAATGGCGGGGTCATACAAACTAATGGAATTAGCTCATCTCAATTAATAAAGTCGGGTCAACAAGTTTAACATTTGAAACTATTAATAATTAGAGGAAGTCAATCTCTTCGTTACATTATACCTTAACCTGATGACCTCACATAGGTAAGAGAGTTAGGAAGTTCACAAAGTAAATCCCACATTGATTGGGAAAACAAACTTGCACATTTTAGTACATTATAAAAAGTATTGTTTGTATTTACTTGATAAGTTTAATTTTACTGTACAATTAGTCTGTCAAATTCACTCTCTAGCTTAAGCTTCAGAGGTAAAATGGGGTTAAACTCAAGGGTACTTTGACAGCTGCTATCAGAATTCTTAGTTGGTGACCGGGAATCATCAATTGGCATCCACCGTAGTTACTTTCTTCTCTGAGACACAACCGATTTCTTGTTCTTTTTCTTGATGGCTTCTGAAAGCTTATCCACGTCTATTGATTACATTACCAGAGGGTATTATTTCTGGTGTCGTAGAAGTGTTTGGTTTTACTATTTCTATTCCTGTTATGTTGCAAGGGCTTCGTGGGCAACAGATATTCTTCTTTAGGACTGGATTCCATGACCATTAGTTTGCAACCTGAACAAATCTCTCAACTATAACTGCTTTTAGCTTCTTCGCAAGCGATATTGACTTAATCGTCTACTCCTATTACATCTACTCTTTTTACTCATATTGATCAAACAACTTTGCTATGCTAACTTTTCCATCGCCAACCATTCCCCTTTTCCATACCAAGAGATACTTCTTCAAGGAGACAGTCTGCAACCAGTGCAACCATCCATGATCTGGTTAATTAGGCCATTGTTCAAATGATGTCTACCACCCCACCTCCTGTGATTGAGCATAGTTGGTATTTTCTGTACCACAACCCTGTCATTGATACTTATACTTCTGCTCCTTTGCCACATTACTTTACCCACTTAAAGTTAGAAACTTATGATGGACCCATATATCCTGTGCAACATATGCATCATTTCATCTCTTCTATATATGTTTATAATGTTTCTAATGTCCTGTTTTCATTTATTTCCAAGTTCACTCACTGAAGGCTCTTGCCTGGTATGGCCATCTTCCACCAAGAAGCATATCAAGTTTCAGTGGTCTGGGGGAGAAATTTACTAAGCACTTCTTAGCTCAAGCTATTTTCACTCCTACATCTGATTTCTTGCTCAGTGTTCACAGAAGCCGCATGTATCTGTGCGTGATTACACAGTGCGATTCGATTACGTGGCGCAGGAAATTCCTGATTTGTTTGAAAAGGAGTTTATTTAGGCGTATAGGCATGGATCGTGCAAGATCACATTCTCTCGGAAACTAGCTAATAAGGAACCTATAGATGTTAGCACTCTCTTGTCACGCATCAAAACCTTCTGTCAAGGAGACGACTATGTCAGAAGGAAGAGAAAGTTGGAGAATGAAGTCAAAGATACTCAAATTCCTAAAGGGATTGGGCCTGGAGATGCTAAGACACGGGTTAGTGTTCAAGATCGTCTCGGCCCTCGTAACATATAGCCAAGTTGTTTTGATTATACCCCTTTTCGTTTACCTCTAGCTGAGATCCTACGAAATGTTGAGTCATTCGGCATTCTCTGACCATTCATTAAAATTGTGTCTTCTTTTGACAAGCATAATGGGGCAAAATTCTACCAATTTCATCAGGATCACGGACGTGACACGGAGCATTGTAATGAACTCAAGAAGGAGATTGAAAATGCAACCAAACGAGGCCTGTTGAATGAGTTCATTGATGACATTTCACAAAAGCGAAAGAAAAGTGGAGAATCCTTCAAGAAACCATTTATTTTGCTCAAGGAAAAGAAGGTTTCAAAAACTTATTCCAGTACTAGGAAAATAAAAGTGGTTAATGTTATTCAGGATGTTGCTCCTACTATATCCCGAAAACGTCCCAGAGAAGGACCTGTGTATATCCATTGGTGATAACCATGCAAATCAATCAATGCATGGTCAAGCTTATTCAAGTTGATACTGGTTGCTCTGCAAACATCCTCTTCAAGAATACCTTTTTGCAAATGGAAATTCCATGCTCAAGAGCAACACCATATGTCTCGCCTTTTATAGGATTCATAGGACAAACAATTTAGTCCAGAGGAAAGATTTCTTTGCCTGTGAATCTTGGGAACACTACTTATATGATGGAATTTCTTATAGTTTTGCACTCAATTAATTACGAGCTAAGATAGCTATCTGTGAGTTGTCTATAGAAGTCTCTGATGGGAGTAAAATTCATGTCATACATGGAGATCGCAAAGTAGCTCAAAAATGCTATTTCACCATGGTGAAGTATGTGGAGATCAAAGAAGAAGACAAGGAAGAAGAAGCAAAGATCCAAAAATAGAACTTGAAGGAGAATATGAATTTTTTGCTTTAGACACTTCATTTCCTGATAGAACAGTCAAGATACGAAAAGATTTGTCCATTGAGTTGTGCATGAAGATTGTTAAAGGACTTGTGGAGTTTAAAGACATTTTTGCCTGGAATTCAGATGATTTAGGTAAAATACCAAACGAGATTGTTGAACACGGACTAGGCATTCCTGATGCAGCCAAACCGTTTCCCAGAAGAAGCGCATCTTTGCTAAAGCAAGGCAGGACGTTATTAAGAAAGATGTGCAAGAACTATTGGCTACAGGAATAATTAAAGAGACTGATTTTTTTGAGTGGTTGTCAAACCATGTCGTCCTCTCCAAACCAAGAAGAGGCTGGCACATGTGCATTGATTTTACAGATTTGAATAAGGCCATCCAAAAGAAGCCATATCCACTCTCTCGGATCGATCAATTAGTAGATTCGTTAGCTATCCATGAATTACTTTCATTCTTGGATGCTTTCAAAGGACATCATCAAATTCTAATGGTTGAGTAAGATATGCCAAAAACTTCTTTTGTCACAGATATCAAGATTTATTACTATACAAAGATGCCCTTTGAGCTAAGGAATGCAAGAGTAGATTTTCAAGAAGGGATGAACAACGCTTTCAAGGGGCTTTGGAGTAATATGGAAGTTTACATTAATGACATTATTGAATATTCTAAGAAGAGAGAATCAGCTCTAGAGGATTTGAAGAAAGTTTTCTCAAGAGTAAGGGAAATAGGGATGAAGTTAAATCCTAAGAAGTGTGCCTTTCGAGTACTATCAGGAAAGTGTTTGGGGTATCTGGTATCTAAGAGGGGTATCGATGCCAATCCTTCCAAGATTAAAGCTGTACAAGATATGCCTGAACGAAGAAACATCAAAGAAGTACAATGATTAGTAAGACGCATGGCTTTCACATGGTCGATTCCTATTAAGAGCAGGGGAAAAGGGGCTGTCATTCTATCACAATCTCAAAAACCCTTCTAATTTCGAATGGACAAAGGAAGCTGGCATTGCTTTTCAGCAGCTAAAAGCTTACCTTTCTTCTCCCCCTTTACTTGTAATTTCCCTAGTAGGAGAGCAGTTATATTTGTATATGTCTGTAACGGTTAAGGTAGTAAATTGTGTACTTTTTGTTTCATGAGATAATAAAATATCGTCAATTTACTATGTGAGTCATGTTTTAAGCGAACCGGAAGAACAGTCCATTAGAAGAACACCTTAATTTAGTTGTCACTGCTAGGAAATTAAAACCCTATTTTCAAGCACACCCAGTTAATATCCTAACTAATATACCTTTGAGGTAAGTTTTACATAAACCTAACCTTTTAGGAAGATCATCCATGTAGAAACTAGAGTTAAGTGAGTATCACATTAAATTTTTCCCAGGAAAATAATTCAAGGACAAGCACTTGTAGATTTCCTGGTAGAATATACTTTTTTAGAAAATCTTGTTGATAATGCCAAGTCACAGTATTCAACTTTTGTATTAGGATTCCAGCATATACATTTTGAAAAAGCTCCACAAAATGAAAACATGCAAGCAGACATTTTGTCCAAATTAAGTGTAGAGGAGCCAATGGAAGGAACATGGATGGAATCATTGAAAGAGAAAAGAATAGTGGCTAATGTATGTACAGTTATGGAGGTTAAAGACTGGAGAACTCCTATCAGGAATTTCATTTTACATGAACATCTTCCTGATGATTCCCAAGAAGCCAGAAAGATAACAACAACTATAACAAGGTTTGTACTCATAATAGATCAACTTTATAGAACTATAGGTAATTAGCCTTTACTTAAATGTGTGACGCCAGACGAAGGGAAATATATATTACAAAAAATCCATGAAGGAATTTGTGGGTCACATACTGATATAAATATCTCGGTCAAGAAAACTATAAGATATGGGTATTATTGGCCAAAGATGAAAACAGATGCTGAGAATTTAGTTCGAGCATGTAACAAATGAAAAATTCATGCCAATAAACATCACTTACCTATGAATTTTTATCACAGCATTGGGACACCCATTCCTTTTGCTCAATGAGCATGTAATAGATCTACTAGGATCTTTTCTAAAAGCTGTAGCAGGGAAAAATCATTTTGTAGTAGCTATTGATCATTTCACGAGGTAGATAGAAGTAAAGATACCTACTAGTATCACTACTCAAAAAGTCAAAGATTTCTTCTACGAAGACATCATATGTCGATTTGGTATCCCAAAGACTCTCATCTCGGATAATGGAAAACAATTCCTGCAGAATTTAGAAGCTCTTGGAGGAGTTAGGAATTGAGCAAAGGTTTACATCTGGTAGGATATCCACAGGCAAATGGGACAATGGAAGTTGCTAATCAAACTATTTTGCAAGGTTAAGAAAGGCGGTTAGATTCATGCAAAGGAAATTTCTTGGAGGAACTCCCCAATGTTCTATGGTCATAGAGAACACTCCCTCAAAGAGCAACAAGAGAATCTCCTTTTGACCTATATTTTGGTGTGGAAGCTTTGATACTAGCTAAAGTTGGAGTTAAGTCTTTAAGAAGCGAAGCCTTTTATGAGAATTTGAATGACCAATTGATGGAAGAAAGATTGGTGCTATTGGATGAATTTGAGCAAGAGTAGCACAGAAAGATTCTTATTACAAAAGGACCATTGCCAGGTACCATGATGCAAGACTTACATAGTCAGGAATTCAAGAAGGAGACTTAGTGCTTCGTAAAAATGAGATGAGTCGAGTGGATCCAAATCGAAAGTTAGATCCTATTTAAGAAGGACCATATCGAGTTATCAAAAGCAATGGTAATAGGAGTTATCGGTTGCAAGATAGCAATTTGGAAAAATCTTGGCTAGGACATGGAATGATGTAAACCTTAAAAAGTTTGATCCTTAGAAATGAAAGTTTTCTTTAAGATTACTTTTATTGGTGCTTCAATGCAAAATCAAACTCAGATACTTAAATATTATATATATATATAGTCAATACAAAAAGACTGGAAAAGTCCTATACATCCTAAAAACAGATCAAGATACAATTCTGAACATTCTTCACAAAAAAATAAATATATTAAAACAACATTAAAAAAAAGAGAAAGAGACCAAATATCTTAAAATTCACACACTCGAAATGAGTGTGGGAGGTTTTAAGACAACCCCAAACCCAGATATCGCCACTATTGTTCAGGAGCTATGGTTCCTGATTAGAGTCATCTTCTGATTTTCACTTCTTGTTTGCCGAGCCGCACTCTTCTATCTTCTCTCTCTCTGCCACTAGCATCTTCATTGTCTTCCTTATAACTCCCTCCGTTCTAGTTCTTCTCGTTTTCACTCACGGGCATAAGGAATCATAGATAGGGAGCAATAGAGAGTCCCCGAGAACACTTTATTAAATAAGATAAAGATCTGGTAAGGCACATCAACACGATACGTGGCAGTTTTACCTTAACCTTCTTCTATATAGACCTTCTGGTGGAATTCATATTCTTCAAGGCATATTTTTACCGTATTAGACAAATATACGATAATCCAAAATTAGGAAAAAAAATCAATTGTTTTCATTTTAATTTCTAATCCAAAATAAACGAACCTACAATAATCTTCTTCATAGAACCTTCTTTATAATCTGCAAATCGACAACAACGACACGAGAAGCTCAGATCTGTCATCTTCCTTAGAAATCAACAATTTAAAAAACCATGGGCGTATCAACAGTCTTAAAAATTTCTCAGAAAAACGAATGCTGAAGAAGGGCCTAGGTCAAGTCCAGGTTGATAAAATTCTCCGAAAAAGAGTGAGATACTTCGACTTAAGATTAGTATTAAATCGAGCAGCCATGTCATGGATTTTAAAAATAAAAAAAATTGCATAAAGAGAAGATTAGTTTGGTTTGTGGAAAAATTAAAGAAATAAAATCACCAAAATAAAGTAGTAGAAGAAGAGAAATAGATTTGATCAAGATCTGAACGCCAGTCGAAGCCAACATTCAGATCTGGCCGGAAGAACAAGAGGATTAGGAACAACTGTTGTTGTTACAGTTACAGAGAGAGGCACACTCGAGAGAGAGAGAGAGAGAGAGAGAGAAAGGAAGGAGAGAAGAAGGGGTGGTAGTCCTTTATAGATATTACCCCATGATTGTTTGAAAAAACAACATTAAATGATAAAATTAATTACGTTAAAGGAAGCGGTGATGCTTGGAACCAAAAGGGATGCCATGCCATGCCAATCAATTGTTTTATATTGTCATTATTATAGTAAAAGATAGCAAAATTCAGTAACGTTGAGCATGTCTCACTTATGTGAATACTAAAAGAAGGTTAGAATTTGACCTTATTTTAGTGCGTAGGTGAGTGGGACATGCTCACCGCCACTGGATTCTATCGTCCTTCACCATAATTACATCAATACGCTGCTAAAAAAATGTTTCAGGACAAAGAGCTAAAATATAAAACATCAATTTGACATTTTTTTTAGTGTGCAGATGAATAGGGTGTGCTCAATGCCACAAGGTTTTCTCGCCCATCACTATAATTATCATAATACACAAATTGAAAAATATTTAAGGGCATAGGGAGTTAGAGTAAAACATTTATGGCATAAAGAGAAATGCGTAAAATATTTTAGGGAATTTATATCTAGTTTCTCTCTCTCTCTCTCTCTCTCTCTCTCTCTCTCTCTCTCTCTCTCTCTCTCTCTCTCAATTTGGGTGTGAGAGAATACTTATTGTCTAACAATGTGTCGGAAGAAGACGTCGACTTTTGACTTATTATCTTGGGATTGTTTTTTTATTTTTAATTTTTTGTTAATTAAGAGTCCCATGAAATGTATACAACTAAGTTTGGAGGGATTCTTTTACATTTCTTTTTTTCCCTCGCGTAAATCTTGCATAAATAGAACGGGTGATGGGTCGAGCAATTTTTAATCAGTTGGACAAGCATAAAATATTTAAATGTCGTAATAAGAGAAAAAATATGAGGTATCAAGTAATTAAATTGAATAAAATTTTGGTACCAAATTAATTGATTTTCCAAAGAAAAAATAATTTTCATTTTAAAATTCAATCCACATGCTTCTTCAATGATAAAAATTAATTATTTTTTTGAAAACAATAAAGATTAATTAAGTCAACATGGATCTCTCTCTCTCTCTCTCTCTCTCTCTCTCTCTCTCTCTCTCTCTCCCTCTCTTTCTCTCTCTCAACAATGATCTCTTAAATGTTCTAAAAATATTTAATAAGTATTTACTTTTTTTGGGGAACCGTGAGACCTTCTGAGAGGCAAGAGTTGATGCCTCCCAATTACAAAGTTGGGAGTTCAATTCCTACATTGTGCAAGTTGTTACTATCTTTTATAAGGCTTATTTTTCCTTTTATTAGACTATGCTTAATTTAATTGATATCGTTGAAAGGGAGCTAAAAATACATAATTAAAAAAAGTTGCACACATTATTACCTGTGGAGATTTGATATTTACGATAATTGCACAAAAATAGCTCATTAGTATAAAATTTTTTAAAAAATTATAAATAAAGAGAGAAAAATTAAAATATTTTATGATTATGTATGACAAATTAGTCTTTTACCTATTATTCCTCAAATTCCTCCCGATATTTCAATATATATATATACATATATATATATATATTCGCATCCTAAAATGTCTTGTACCTTATTTTCCTTATGTCCCATAATTATTGTTCACTTTCCTTTTTATTTCATTCGAAATTATATTCTCATTTTTCTTATTAATAGTAGTTAATTTGTTTTTATACCCCTATGTATTACTGTATATTTTAGTACTAAAAGAACCACGAGATGAATATTAAGAGATTGACCGAACTAAATCCCAGTATTCTCACCCTAACTATCTAAGATGGAACCTGAGACCCATTTTTAACATGTTGCTCATTCTAGAATGTGGAGAAGAATATGGAGGGTATTGAGAGAAATTTGGAGTTGAAAAATAGTTATAATAGCCAAGGAAAGGTATAGACTGTGACACATATCAAATCATACACGAAATACATTTGTCTTTATAGTTTTTTATTCATCTTTAAGTTATTTTAGTCGCTATGTTCTTCACTTTGGCAATATACATTCCTAGTTTCCTTCCGTTATAGTCCATTTACATTAATTTACTACTTTCTTTCAAGTTTCTTACAATTTTTTTCCACTTTAGTTTATCGAGTGCTTTCTCGCCCCAAATAGAACCACAGAAGACTTTAAGCTGTTTCTTGTGTTAAGAATTTAGCTAGTTAATATCAATACATTTTTAAGTGTACTAAACAACATGAACTGTAACATACTTATCTATTACAACCAAATCAAAGCTGCAAACTATTTAAATCCTAATCTATTAAAGAACTAGGAGAACTCAGCTAATAGATTTAGAAGTAAAAACACAAGATTTCACAAAAGAACTCCCTCAAGAGAAAGGGAACTCACAACAATAGAAGCATTCTCTCAAATCTCTCTATATCTAGAATCCTCAAAATACCGGTCAAGTTTAGAGCCGACAAGGTAACATAATTCAATCCACAACGGGTACAAGAGAGGACTTTGGAGATCATAGAGAGAAGAGAAAGCAACAACCCTAGAGAGGGAGGTAGCCAAGAAGAGAGAAAGCCAACTTCTAATCGTTAAGGCAAGAAAAATGAGAAAGAGATAATATATATGGCCATAAGTCATTAGGGGCGGGTCGGCCTGGCATCTTAGAATGCCCATACTCAGCCCATCTATAAATAAGCTGTGAGGCCTAGTTCAATTCATCATTGGGATAAAAGAGCTGGTCTATATAAAAACGTGGGCAAATGGGCCCTTATTAGGCAACAAACTCTACCTTGAATACATTTTTAATCAATTAGCCAGGAATGACTCAAAAAGGATATCCCTGTACAATGCAAACTTATCATAGTCACAGTCTTTGTACCAAAATCAGCAGGATTATCTTTAGTGTTAACCTTGATGACATCAACACTATTATTAGTGACCTTTTCCCTAATGAAATGATACATAACATCAATATACTTAGTTCTTTCATGATAAATAGGGTGTTTACACAAATACAGATAACTTTGACTATCGGTGTAAATGACAACATTATAATGCAACAAATGCAGTTCAGATAAGAGCCCTTGAAGCCAAATGGCTACATTACCTTCAATTCTTCTTTTCTGATCCAAATCCATCGCATCTTGACTTCTCCTTTGGTCAAAGCATGTATGTGCAACTTTCTTCCTTGCTTCAAATCTCCAATTCTATTGTAGCATTGATGCCACACATGCCCAATCATTTTGCGGTAATCGCACATGAGTGGAGACTTTCTCAGTTTGTGTTTCTTCATCATGTTTCTCTTCTCAACTCAACTCAAGATGTCTTTGAAAAATACTCCTTCCAACTTGCTAAGATTTGTGTAACTGCTCTCTTGTTGTGTGACATATATCTCTGTTGTGTGATTAAGATTTGTACTACTGTAACCAAGTCCCAATTTTATTCTCTCTGGTCTTCCTATAGAAGATTATTTTATCAACTTTAACATTTCCAGTGTTCAATCTTGCTATTTTACCTTCAGCCATATTTACTCTCTCCATTGCATCCTTGACCTGAGCCATTAGCTCATAATTTTTTTTCTTCAAGAACATTTTTTGTTCTTGGATCTTCTTTAGGCTGTCCTCTAGATTTTGATGTAACTCCACAAGTCCAACCCACTTGGTATAGAGAAGGCTATACTTATCTTGTAGTTCTTCATAGGTGACTTCCTCATAACTATAGATGGAATCATCGTCACTGTCATCTTTGTAATTATTGTGCATAGATGTACATTCCAAGTCTATTATCACATTAAATGCTAGTCTCTCATTACAATCAGTATCCTCTTCATCATCTTCATAATCACGTTATATCATCATTACTGAGAGTAGTATTCATGGATCTATTCTTCTTCAGTTTGTTGGCACATTCTGCTTGGATGTGACCATACTCCTCTCATTCTCTACACTGTGTGCCTTTTCCTTTTTGGCTAATGTCAAACTTCCTTTTCATTGTGCTTCCTTCAAACTTAACTTTATTAGGTCATTCCTATCCCCGTTGTCATTCTCAATCCTCCCTTATGGTTTGGATATCTTATAGTTCAAAGAAACTTCCCAAAGTCTCAAGTGAGCATCATAACCTCTTCTTCAGAATAAGAATGCTATTGAATGAGTTGTGTTCAGCTTCTAGTGCAATGACCTTGCCTTCGGATTCAACATCAAGATTCATTTCATATGTTCTCAAGGATCCTAAGAGATCATTCAAAGGAAGTTTCGTCACATTCTTTGCTTCTTCAATTGTAGCAACCTTAGGATGAAATCGTGCAAGTAAGGACCTTAGTACCTTCGATACTAGTTTCTCTTCAGAGAATTCTTCTCCTAATTGATAATCTTTATATGCAATGTCTTTGAGTTTGCCAATGAATTTACCAATTGTTTTATCCTCTTGCGTCCTTAATTCTTCAAACTGAGTAGTCAACATCTGTAATTTTGAAATCCTCATAGCATTTGTACCTTCATGAATGGTTTCTAAAGTTTCCTAAGTAATTTTGTAGATGTACAAGTTGAAATCAGATTGAATTGTTCCTCATCCACACCAGTAATGATGGTGTTTAATGCCTTAGAATTAGCCTGAGCAGATTTTCTCTTAGTATCTGTCCACTCGAATCTGGGCTTCACAATTGCTTTAGTCAATTTAGTTGTGTCATCTTCCTCAGTCTTCGAAAGAGGTTTCCATTCAATCTCAACAGCATCCCATGGAATTTCATCTAAGGACTGAATGAAAGACCATGTTTTCATCTTCCAATATGCATAGTTTGTGCCTTCGAGCAGAGGAGGTCTGGTAACAGATCCACGTTCCTTGGTTGTCATGATGAACTAAGTACCAACTTCCCACGATCTTCACCTGTTAGATAACTAGCACAACAAATGGTACTAAAACTCTGATACCAGTTGTAACTTAGTACTTAGGCAAATCGTGCAGTGTGACTAATTTGCAGCGTGAGTAGTAGTGCGAAACATAGTGTGGAAAGTAGTAAACAAAAACAAACACACATGACACAGCAATTAGTAATATAGTTTAGCCAAGCCTACATCTATGGAGCCAGGCCCTAAAAGTAATCTACTAATAATTGTCAACACAGTACAAGAAAACACGTAGCTCTTTTACACATATAGTGTTTCCCTATTGGAATCAGTGCAAACTCTCTTTGCGCACTGCATAGTTGAATCCCTTCAATTCTTTAAGGTTGAATCAGTGCAAACTCCCTTTGCACACAACACAGTTGAATCCCTTCAACTTTTCAAGGCTCCCCCTTAGACCAAGCTGCTCGATCTTGAATCCCTTCAAGTCTTCAGCATTGTTTAACCACAGCATAACTTCTATCCCTAGAAGCTATTGTCTTAAAAATAGAACTCCATTGAATTATAAATGATTAACAACGAGCAGCAGTGGAGAATTATAATATTTGAAGTTTGTGACTGCACAAACTCAACTACCATGAACTGCCGTCTTCTCTCTTGTAGAATATCTTCGAAGAATTGCAGAACGGCTAACCTCAATCTCAATTGCAATGTTTTATTTATAGATATTGAGGCTCATTGGTTAGTCATGTATTTCCTAATGAGTCTAGACCAAGGATTTAGTTTCCAAAAGCACGTCTAGTTTTGATTCCCAAATCTTATTTTTCTTTAGGATTTTGACATTTCTTTATGCTTTGAAATGTCCTTAACCTGATTTTCATATCATAACTCATAATCATAGATTCTTCCGGATTTACCATGTTTCCTAAAACAATACTAATACACAGTGCCGCTGCAAATCTATAGCTTTTGTGCTGTCACATGATCAACCTATGTGGCCCCACTCAAGTTGTGTGACAGGTTTCTACAAGTCCATACAAGAACTTTTTTAAAAGACAGGCCATTTTTTCTTTACCTTTAACCTCAAAACCGGAAGGTTGTCGCATGTAAATGGTTTCATCTAACTAGCCATGCAAACAAGCAATTTTCACATCTAACTGCTCAATTTCAAGATCAAATGATGCAATAACAGCTAACATGATTCTAATTGTTTTGTATTTAACGACAGGAGAAAATATTTCATTAACGTCAACACCTTCAACTTGTAAATATCCTTTTACAAAAATTCTAGCTTTACAACGTGGAGGTTCATTAACCGATTCAGATTCTTTAATTTTGAAAATCCATTTACAAGCAATTAACTTTAGCTTAGTAAGTTTAGGAACAAACACCTAAGTTTTATTCTAGTGCAAAGAAAACATTTCTTCCCTCATAGCATGCATCCACAAAGAGTAACTAGAACTCTTAACAACATCAGAAAAACATATAAGTTCTTTTTTTTCAACAAAAATGCAGAAGCAAATGCATATGACACAATTTATGAATAAACATATCTATCGTGTTGCTTGGATGTCCTTTTAGCCCTATCCCTAGTTAATTGATAATCATCAAGAGCACGTGTTTGTACATCTTGATGTTCCTCATCATCGCCAGAACTTTCTGACTCAGGCACATCATTTTCAGGTATAGAATCTAGGTTATCCAATTCATTACTCATTTCAAGTATAAGTATGTGCTCGGAAGTATGAACAGAGGTGTTCTCTACCTTATTGGGAACATTCCCAACTGAGGAAAAATCAATAGCATTAACGGGATCAGTATTAGCTTTAAGACATGGCATGTCAAACTCATTGAAGACCACATCCCTACTAATAAGTACTATCACTCCTGGTTCACCACTAAGCCATACCTTATAACTCTTGACTCCACTTGGATAACCTATAAACACACCCTTTTTTTACCTAGGATCAAGTTTCTCTTCCTTTTGATGTGCAAAAGCAACACACCTAAAAATTCTAAGGTTGGACAAATTTGGTGGTGTACTGGACCATAATTCAATGAGCGTTAATTAATAGCAGCGGGAGGAGACCTATTAATCAAATAAACAACTATACTTACAATTTCACCCCCAAAAAGGTTTAGGAATGCCAGAACATATAATGAGACACCTATCCTTATTCATGATAGTTCTATTCATCCTTTCAGCAACACAATTCTAATGGGGAATATGCCTAATAGTTTTATGATGCATGATGCTATGATATACACATAAATCATTAAACTTTTTTGTTGCAAAGAGTTTCGTTTTATTGAAGTTTTCAAAAGTTGAGTCCTTAGTTTTCAAAAGAAAAACCTAAACATATCTAGAAAAATCATCCACAATTGAAAGAAAGTAGACATTCCCACCATAAGTGGATTCCTTTTTAGGACTTCATAAATCACAATGCACATAATCAAGTACAGCGGTGGACTTGTGTGTGCCAGTGGAAAAACTAAGTTTGTGTTGTTTGCCAAGAATACAATGATCACAAAAACCTAAAGCATCAATTTTGTCGTCATTTAAAAGATTTTGTTTGTTCAAACATTGCAAACTTTTTTCACTAATATGTCATATCCCTTCCTATGCCACAACATTGCTTTTCTAGAAACATTTTTTTTATAAACAATGCAGATGATTCACAAACAATTTTATCAAGCAAAGTGTATTAGCCATATTTCTTAAAACCTTTAAATATGACCAAAGAACCTTTGCAAACAGACAAAATCCCATTTTCAAATTTGTAAGGATAACCATTCACGTCAAAAACACCAAGAGAAATTAAATTTCTTATAAGATCAGGAACATATCTAACATCTGTTAGTTTCCTAGTCACAACATCATGCTATTTTATAAAAATGGATCCAATTCCTTTAATGTCACAAACCTTTTTATTTCCTAAAAATACTTTTCTATAATCAAGAGTTTTAAAATCAAAAAACCAGTATTCACTTGGACTCATGTAAAAAGTGCAGCTAGAATCAAGAATCTATTCATCAGAAACATGTGAGGAAGAAGGGGTGGGGGACACACACAAAAGCTTGGAATCGAGTTTCCATCCGATTCAAAATCATTTGTTTTGTTGTTGGTTTTATTACTCCTATTTCTTTCTTTATCTTGTTTTTCCTTATTGATTCATTTAAAACACTTGTTTTTCACATAACCTTCTTTGCCACAGTAAAAAGATTTGATTTTACCTTTACTTTAATCTCCAGATTTGGATCTTCCCTTACTTCTCTCTTATCAACTCTTCCTCTCACGAAAAGGTTTTTACGGTAAGATTTATTTTCCTTATGTAAATCCAAATCTTTAGATTTCAAAGCATTTTTAACATCAGACAAAGTCAAATTGTCTCTACCATATTTGATGGCAAATTTCACGTCATTAAAAGACTCAAGAAAGAGTTTAGCAAAATCCTGCAACATTATGCAGTTCTAAAACGATTTCGCTTAAATCATCAATATTTTCACAAAGTAATTTTGATGCACTTATTTTAATACCAAAAAATTGTTTTTCCAAATAAATGTTATTTGACAAAGATTCTCTCAAGAAAAGTTTCTCAAGTTTTGTCAATAGTTCAAAAGCAGTATCTTTTTCATCGATTTCTCTTAAAACATTGTCACTCAAACGCAAGGTGAGACTACTATGAGCATTACCAAGTTTTTCAACAAGAGTTTCTCCTTTCTAGGATTTTGGATTTATCGAGACTGAAAATAGCATGTGCAGTTTTATTTTGAACCAAAACAGCTTTTATTTTTCTTCTCCACAATAACAAATCAGTTTTACCATCGAACTTGTCGGTCTTGAGTTTGGGAGTAGACATGATGTACGCAAATAAACAATTACCAACAGTAAAAAGGCAATAAAGGACACAAACAGTAGCCACAGAATCAATGAAAGATTCATAGCTAAAACAAACCAGCTCCGAGATTCCAGTATAGCAGAAATAGCAAATGATGAACTGAAGCAGAAGTAACAATTCGACAATGATAGGCTAAATCCCCAAGCAATAAAAAACAGTAACAGAGAGTAATAGAGCCTCAACAGTTAAGGGAAAAAAAATTCCAATCAAAAAGAAAAACCACCAAGTCACATATACATTGAGTCTCAATAGAACTCAAGCCAGACTTGGGTTTTGATTTTTGAAGAAGAACAGGTAGTCAATTCGAGGATTAACCATAAAACAACAAATATATATTTAATCCGAGACGGAGGCGACAGATCTATTGTAGCAAGAACATCAATAATAGCAATGAACAAGATATAGTTGAGATGAACACAGGAGAAACAAAGGAGTAACAAGGAGAATTCCCTGAGTGTGGAACTGAAAGGAGGTTCACGCAGAAAATCTGAAAGGAAATTCATATCGAGAAATTTCTAAGAGGATCGACCCTCAGACTCTACAGTATGATGCCGCTTCCACAGACGAACAGATACCAACATAGTCACCAAAAAAAGAAACTTGCTTTGATGCCACTTTTACAACATGAACCCTAACATACTTATCTATTACAACCAAATTGAAGCTACAAACAATTTAAATCATATCTATTACAGAACTAGGAGAAATCAGCTAATAGATTTAAAAGTAGAAAGATAAGAGTTTTCACAGAAGAACTCCCTCAGGAGAAAGGGACTCACAGCAACAGAAGCACTCTCTCAAATCTCTCTATCTCTAAAATCTTCAAAGTACCGGTCAAGTTTAGAGCCGACAAGGTAACAAAAGGCAACTGACAACGAGCACAAGGGAGAACTTCAGCGATTACTGAGAGAAGAGAAGGCAATAACCCTATAGAGAGAGGTTTTCAAGAAGGGAGAAAGCCAACCTCTGATCTTTAGGGCGAGATAAATGAGAAAGAGAATATATATGGCCATAAGTTACCATGAGCGAATAAGGTTGAACTGACCCACCCGGCATCTTAGAATCCACATGCTCAGCCAATCCATAAATAAGTTGTGAGGCCCAATTCAATTCATTATTGGGATAAAAAGACTGCTATATATAAAAATATGGGCACATATACGCACTAATAGTAATAATATTCCCTTAAAAAATTGATAATAATAATAATAATTATAATCATTATTTTCCTAGATTATTAGCCAGGTGTAATTAAAAATACTTGTGCAAGACGAGTGTTCAAATTAAAATTTTCCATGATTCCATTTAGGGGTGTAAACGGGTCTAGACTCTTTGGGTACTCGAAGACCCAGACTCAAACTCTTATAGTAAAATATGGACCCAAACCCTCTAGGTATAAAATTAATGGACCCAGACACGACCCTTGAGGGTCTAGGATAGGGTCTAAGTATACCCATACCCGTATGACATTTTTCTATTTTATTTCCTGTTAAACAAAAATATATATATATAAGTTTTCAGAAAATCTAACCTTAAAAAATTATGCTTCTGTTATTCGCCTTTGGAACAAACAACCACTGGTATAAGGAGAGAAACAAGTCCAAAAGAAACATCCATTATATAACGAGTATGCGGATATACGAGTCTAGATATCATCGTATCCTGCCTAAATCCATTTAATAGAATCTATACGGATATGGGTCCGTGAATATAAAATTTTAATCTTACCCGCTATAAATGGGTATAGACCCACATAAGTACGAATAAGACCCGCTCCGTTTACCGTCCTAATGATAGTAATTGCTAAGGCAGTTATTAATTACCAAATGACTCTTTGAAAAAAAATAAAATAAAATAAAATTCAAACAAGAGATGGGGCTTGAAACAATATATAAAGGCGCGCGACTTCCATATTTTCTGTAACTACTAACCAGAGAAAAGCCATTAATTAAAGACTGAATCAATGGTTGGAGCTTTGAATAGTAATGAATCTTCTTCTCATGAGCTTCTTAAAGCTCATGCCCACCTTTGGAACATGATATACAATTTTATAAATTCCATGTCCCTCAAATGTGCTATTGATCTGAATATTCCTGATATAATCCATGATCATGGAAATCCAATCACCCTTTCTGAATTGACCCAATCTCTCAAAATCAACAGCTCTAAGGTCCCTTATATGTATCGTCTAATGCGTATTCTCACTCATTCTGGCATTTTTGTTAAGTCAAAAATTGGGGGAAATGAAAAAACACAGGAGGAGGATGCTTATACTCTGACTCCTTTTTCTAATCTTCTTCTAAAAAATCATCCATTGAGTATGAATCCACTCTTGTCGGCAACGCTCCAATCAATTTGGATAGCACCGTGGCTAAATCTGAGCGATTGGTTTCGAAATGATGAAGATCTAATAATTAGGAGCCCTTTTGCTAGTACCCATGGAAGGGATATTTGGGAAATGGCGGGCCAAGAACAGGGGCATAATAATTTGTTTAACGAAGCTATGGCAAGTGATGCTCGATTGGTTAGTAGTTTGGTGGTTGAAAATAGTGAGGAGTTGTTCGGCGGGGGTTTGAATTCATTGGTTGATGTGGGAGGTGGAACAGGAACTATGGCTAAGGCGATTGCTGATTCTTTCCCTGGTTTGAAGTGCACGGTGCTTGATCTTCCTCATGTTGTACGGGGCTTGGAAGGGACAAAGAACGTGGCCTATGTTGGGGGAGACATGTTTAAATCCATCCCTCCGGCTGATGCGGTTTTATTGAAGGTACCTTCCCCTTCTTTTTTCTTCTTCTTACATTTCATCACTTCTCAATTTTTTAGTTGTCATATTATAAAAATAATATGATATTTAATAAAAATTTTCATTATATTACTTCCATTTTATATTAATTATGGTTTAGATATATTTTTTTCTTTTCAAAATATCTATCACTTCAATAAATCAAGAAATTATTAAATGTTATATTTTATATATACATTTATCTTACTAAAACTTAACGAATGTCTAGAAACTTTCAATACAAATATTAATGACAGTTAAAGTTGATTTAGTCTATTTTCTTTTGATTTTTACAATCCAATTATTTTCTTAATTTTTGTATCATGGCCTAGATTGACAAATAATCTAAAATGAAGGGAGTACCTTCCTATAAAAGATAATTTCAACATATTTTAATTCTTCTCACAAAATCCCTAAAAAGAATTAAAGAAATTTATTCCCATATAAAACTTTTTAGAAATAATATTGATGATATGATTGATTTGAAGGGTAATTTAACTCATTAAAAAAAAATCAAAATTTTGTGTATTTGAAGAATGTAATATTTAAAATATAACAAATAAAAAAAGGACGGTATGTAAGATTTTCTTTAAAACAAAATAGGAGAGATAGCCTACCGCCTTTTTTCTTTGAAAACAAACTAGAGGGATATTAAGTCTACACGATCTAATTTATATTGACTCAACTTATAAATTGCTTTTAAAATTTAATTCTTATTGGGGAGTTAGGATTTTCTCCTAATATTTGAGAAACATCATAAAGAGGACGCATGCATTAATATATAAGCCGTTTTCTTGTATGATAGACACACGAATTTACATATAAATTAAAGTATATGTTGAGTTCCCTCTTTTATTTCGAAGAGTATAATTGAAAAAATCAATAAATACCCTATTCATTTCATATGGCAACAAGTAAATGAGCAGAGTATCCCTAAAATAGGTATAAAAGTTAAAAAAAATGGGGAGAGAGACTTTTTTTTCTCAAATTAAAATCCAATATAAAAACAACCTTGATATATACATCTCATAGCCTTACTAATAGAATGATAGTAATAAAGTTGTAGTTGAATGATAGAAACACTTTTTATTAAGTTAAAAATATTAATTAAATTATTATGCATTAAGTAAAATTTGAACATCCAACCTCTAATTAGAAGGTCTTCGTTCTACTTACTAAAACAATGTTTATTTGATAGGCGGTATTTTAATTATATTTTGTGATTGTGGCACTTTATTTTTACTTTTTCATACAAATGATGATAATTAATATATTTTTACTTTGTAATACTTGACTGTATTTTAATTGTTCATCAATTTTGTAAGTTAATTTATATTTAGCCTCGGTAGTGAATTTTTTCTTTTTTTTTTTAGTTTTGCATAAAAATTATGATGATTATTTCCTCTCTTTCATAATGTAAAAATACTTTGAAGTTTTTACACAAATTAAAAAATTTTGAAATATATATACTTTTTAAACTAAAATTTTTCAAATATCCTTATCTTGCAAAAGAGAGAATTGAATTGAAGAAGAAGTTTTTCAGAAAATAGTTAAAGATAAGGTATGATTATATTAGAAGGGAGACAATAATGTGAATAGTTTAGCTAGATGAAAGAGGCATTAAACAGAATAATTAGTGATGATAACGAAATAGTAGAGTTTAAATAAATATGAGTATTAATGGAAACAAATATTTTTGAAAAATAAAAGTATCTTATATACGTTTTTAAAGAAGTATTCCATTCATTCTATCAAAGTGGTCTATTTTTTTTCTTTACATTTTGAATTATAATCCCATTTTCTTTTATGTTAAATATCTTAGTCTTTTGAACTTGAGCATATGAATTCAAGGCCTCGAAAGTAACGCCTTGTTATTATACATGTTAATTAAAAAACATCTCTACTTTTCCAAAAATATATTAATACAAAATATAAGCCATTTTAATAAATTTATAACTCCTTTCAAAAACAAAATTATACCAATATTCGTAAAGTTTAAGAGAGAGTAAAATTTATTTAAAAAAGTATAAAAGAGAAATCAGACTAAAATTTATTCATATAATTAATTTTTTTATCCTTGTAAAAATTAAATTGGGAGTACCTTTATGAGATGGAGGAAGTATTTCATGTTATGAAACTGCTCAATCTTCGGTCTTACTTTCTTTTTTTTCATTCCAAATTATGGTTCAATTTTTCTTTTTTGAATGGTAGTTAAACTTTAATTTATCACTATGTCCCTCATCATTATACGTCTTAACTACTAAATATATCAATTTTCAAGAAATATTAATAAAACACCAACGATTCCAATAACTTCATGTCTATATTTGTAAAGTTTTAAGAGAAAAAGTCAAATTCATTTAATATTAAAGAAGAATATAAAAAATAAATCGAAATATAATTTATTAGTCTAACTAAGTTTTTTAATCCATGTAAAAATTAAAATAGGACCAAAGATCGAGAAGTGGACTATAAAAGTGGCAATAGTATATTACTCCTAATTATTTCATGATACTCATGTCTTATTACTTATTTTTTGTGTGTTTCAGGGGACAGTCAATACTGCACGATTGGCCAGACGAGGAAAGTATTGAAATATTAAAGAAGTGTAAAGAGTCAATTCCAAGTAAGGAAAGAGGAGGAAAAGTGATAGTTATTGACATGGTTTTGGGTGACCAGACTGAAGATAAAGAAGCAACGGAAACTCAACTCTTCTCTGATATGCTGATGATGGTTCTGGCCAAAGGAAGAGAAAGAAATGAGAAAGAATGGGCCGAACTCTTCTTTCAAGCTGGCTTTAGTGAGTACAAGATTATTCCCATGCTTGGATTGAGATCTGTTATAGAGGTTTATTATTCTTAATTACTAATTCCTTCATTAGTTTGATTCTCTGTTTTTCTTAAACAATTAAGGGGTAACCATAAGGTCGAGGAACTTATGTGACTTAAAAGTTAAAACTAAATATTTCTTCTTTCATTTCCTTTCCTGTTAAAGAATTTGTATGGGCTTCAGAATTCTCAATACGTAAAGAAAGCACAAATACATCTAAAAAGAGTGTATAGATTATAGACCTCCACAGTTATGCTTCCATTAAATGATATATATATATATATGTGTGTGTATATATATATATACATCGTTGAACTGCGACAGCAGCCGCTACAACCTGGAAAACAGTAGCACATTTCTAGGCCGCATTCTGAGCATCAATAGTCTGCACAGGCTATGTGGTTGCTATCTCCTACTGCAACTTCCGCTCTTGCAGCAGCGGTCCACACTCCATTTCCCGGGCACAAGTTGGCGGCTCACAGCCCATTTTCTCAGCCGCCACTACTTCATCAAGTAGGCTCTACGAACAGACTGATTTGGGGCAGAAAATTGCAGCTACTGCTGCCTTATCAGGACTTGAAAACAACTCCCAGCATCATCCAACTTATCTGATTCAGGCCATGTTAATTTTGGGGAGGTCCATCCCACAGAGGGTCAGGATTTGCAAGAGCAATTCTAGTTTCGGATACTCCACCGTCCACTTTGAAGGATAAGAACAGCGTTCCAAGTATTGGTGCAATTCAATAAGATGATCATGAGACATCAAATAATGTTTATGACTCGAATGTTTCGATTTCCTCATCTCCGAATAAGGATAATATAGCAGTTATGGAGCTCATTCGCAATATTCCTGAAAAGCCGGTTCTTTTTGCAAACAAGAAATCGATAGCTTTTGTTTTTAAATTAGTTTGTGTTGCCAAAACTTTTGGAGACTGATTAGATTTGCTCCGTAGCTTTAAGGAGTTTAGTCACACCTTATTGGCTGAATTCCTTGAATTCCCGTACCAAGTGTTGCTGATACCTGTCCTACAATTGATCTACCCACTGTATCGCAATCATTGAATACATTCTCAAATAAAGTCCCTCGTAAGACGGACATTCCTATCTTGGATCTTTTGTAGACTTTACTGACTTTGACTCGCAGGATGATTTTATTCTCGTAAGAATGCGGAAGAATAAGAAAAAGAACTTGCAAGTCGAGTGTATCGTTCTGACCAGACAATCAGCAAAAGTTAGGGCAAAATATTTTCGTTAGTTTTTTTCCCTATTATTCTTTTGTAAAGCTTTTTAGGCTAAGCCTTGTATCGGCCCATTATTTCATTTGATAGAGTGGAATGAGATTATTTAGGATTATATGAAGAATAAGGGAAGAAGAAGCATTGAAACGCAAGCCAGAGAATAACCCCTACCTGTTAGTAGCAAATCATTGAAGAAAGAACCTCTGCACAAATAATAGACAAGTAAGGAAAAAGGGGGTTGCCTTGACGGATACCACGTGTAGGGAAGACACTTTCAGAAGGGCTACCATTCATAAGGATAGAAAAAGGAACCGTGAATACAACGTATAATAAGGGAGACTATGCCTAGGGAAAATTTCATAGCAAGTTTTTACAGATGACAATATTATTTTCTACAAAGCAAGCTTTCACTAGGCGCTTGCAGTCCAGACAGTATACTGCAAGACTATGCCTCTATTTTCGTGCAAAAAATTAGTTTTCAAAAGTTTACTTTATTTTTTGACAAGTTGCTTCCTTTGTCTCTTCAGGATTCTATCACTTATTGGATTTCCCAAAAAACGGGTGATATGGAACTAATTTTGTCAAGGATCGGATTTGGAAAAATTTGATGACTGAAAGGAGAAAGTTTTTATCCCAAGCTGGGAAAGATATTCTCATTAATAGTGTAGTCTAGGCTATACCAGCGTATGCTATGTCTTGTTTTCTGCTTCCCATTAATATTATCAGGTCTTTGAATTCTATGGTCCTTCAATGATTTTTGGGTGGGTCTGAGGGAATTAAAAAAAAACATCTACTGAAAAACTTAAGAGGATCTTTGTAAACTAATTACAATGGGGGAATGGGCTTTAAAGACTTAGAGGGCTTTAATTTCGCTATTTTTGCCAAACAATGTTGGTGTATTCTTTGGTGGTTGAATTCCTTTGGGCTAAGTATTTCTCCTCGTGAAATTTCTTGTATACTTCGTTAGAGCACAGGCCTTTGTTTCTATGGCAAAGCCTCCTAGAAAGAAGGAATCTCTTTTCTTTAGGACTACGAGGATCTATTTGAAATGGCTTCTCCACTAATATCTTTGAAAAGTGGGTCCCCTGCCTTAATAGATTCTCCCTATCCTCTTTCTTCATCTCTAGGGGTAATAGCGGCAGACCTCGTTGATTTTAATCAAGTATGCTAGAGAGAGGATCGAGTTAGACATCTCTTCCTTTATCATGAGGCCAAAGAAATCCTTCAGACTCCTTGCAATCATGTCTCACATGACAACAAGCTTAACTGAATTTCACCCCAAATTGTATTAAAACTTTTAAGTCGGGCTATGAAGCAAGAATGGCCTATATGAGCTCGATTGGCATATTTGATAGGCCATCAGATTGATCATCAAGAAAAGTTCTGGAATTTTGTCCATCGCCTCCCGGTGCACCCTAGGTCAGAATGTTTCTCTGGAGATGCTCAAAATATTCTTCCGAAAAGAAATAGTCTTCCGTCGAGAGGTTTTTCCCATTATCTATCGTGCATTCATTATGTGTTCCAAGTTGATGGCGATATGCATTCTTTGTTTGATTGTATTTTTGCAAAGAAAGTCTAGCATCACCTACCGCTGGGTGATAAGGCTTTCTGATCTCAGCTTCATGGACTTAGTTACCTCTATCTTTTTGCAAAATGATCTAGAGACTATTGCTTAATTTGCTACTTGTGCTTTGCTAATTTGGTATGCCCATAACAAGCTGTGACACGAAGGGACGTGCTCTAGTGAAAACCTAATTGCCCGTAGGCTATGCAATTTTAGAGGAATATTGGAGGCTCCACCACCAGTTAACCCCTCTTCTATGCAGTTTGTTTTTTTCCCCTCCCTAGAGAATATAAAAGCCTCGGACATGGAATTTCTTAAAATCAACATTGATGTATCCCGAGCGATGGCAAAATTGGCGTTAGTATTTTAGTCTGTAATCATTGGGCATTCTTTTGGAACTGATGGCCTTGCCTCAATTTGGTAGGATCTTAGTAGAGTATGCATGGCGAGCTTTTGGGTACTATTGAGAGTATACGTGGTTGGCTCTTCCTGATCTTCACGGTTGATTATTTAGAATGATTCGCTCTTAGCCATTAATAGTCTCGCTCCCCATGGAGATAATTATTAAGAACTTGGAGGTTTGTCTTCCCATTTCCTCGACAGTATAGATTCTTCATGTACTGTCTTTTCGCATGTGCTTAGGACAAGCAATTGGCCCACTCATCATCTTGCTAAGATTGCTCTACTTTTTAATTTCTAATTCCTAGGAATAGACACTACAAGAAAACTAGTGAATTGCGACGGAGATTTAAGACTGAATATTTTGGTCGCAAATTTGCAATCAAACCGAGACCACCTTGAACCAATCAAAAATTAACGACAAACCTTGGCGACCGAACAAGAAAATGGTCGCAAAATTTCAAATTTGCAACCGATGTGCAATTGAATATGATGGTCGATAACTGTAAACCCTAAATGACTAAAATCACATTATCCAGCCCTCCCTCTCTATTATTCTCTCCTCTTCTCTCTCTCTCTCTCTCTCTCTCTCTCTCTCTCTCTCTCTCTCTCTCTCTCTCTCGTCGCCTCCCCTTCTCTCTCTTCTTCTTTTTCTTCCCTTCTCACCTCCATTCTCCCCTCTACCTCCCCACTACTACTTTTGTGCCATCAATTGCTGCTGCTGCCCGTCACCGAGGAAGCCAAAAGTTAACAAAGAAGGGAGGTAAATTCTTTTACCTTTTTTGTTTTCGTTTTTGGTTGGGATAAATGTGAAATTTGTTGAAAATTTGCTCAGGGTTTTCGACTTTGTCACACCTCTCCCTTCTCTGGCTGCTCTCTTTGTCTCCGACTCGTCAAATCCAATTACAACAACTGTAACAATGGTGCTCCGCCTCTCTCCGGTCACAATCAGCTCTCCTGCAGTGGTGACACGGCAATAGTAGCTGTGCGGCTGTGCCTGTTCAGGAAGGAAAAGATAGGTATTTTAAGTAGATTTTAAAGCTTAATCTTAGTAGAATATTTTTTATTTTACAAAAGTCACTTAACCCATCCTCAAATCTTCCTATTTCCAATTTCCCACCCTTTTCTCAGCTACAAGTATGAAATTTTTTTATTTTTTTAGTCAAAAACTTTCAAGGTTTTTTTTTCTGTAAAATATGATTTTTATGTCCTTTTTAGAAATTAACTAATGAGATTTTAATTTTAATCTGCAAGCTCGATTTGACAATTTTTTCATCCATAGATCGAGATTTCGAGGTAATTTTTTCTCTTACTTTGTTTTGATTGTGTTCTTGAACTAAAGAAAGAGGGTTTAATTTTGAACTAAATATTGAAGTACTACTAATTAATTGTTGTTTTTGTCCTAGGTTTTATAAGTGAAAAGTTTTGATGAATTTGAGGAGTATTTCAAGGGGGTTTTTTTGTGTTTGTGTTTCTTTGAGTGGTTCTTGGAGTGTGTACTGCTGTGGTTTTGAAGAAAAGGTTTTATACTTTATTTTATGTGTCAATTATTTTCATTTATATATGGGGATTAACACTACAACAAAATATGGATGTGGTGACATACTTTATATGACATTTTTTATCAAATGTCACAATCTGTTTATTATATATCAGTTGACAACTGTTACATTTCGATGAGTCATAGAGGAAAACAATAAAACGACGTAGTTTTAAATAATTATAAACTTATATGTCAAAAAAGATGCACGTATTGACATTTATTATACGTTATATTCTAATCAAAATAATATGTCACAAACTATACACATAATGACATTTATTATATGCCATTATTTCCAATAAAAAAATGACACAAATTCTTAAAAAAAAAAAAAAACCCATTTTTGGGGAGAAGACTTTAAAAAATGTTAACCAAGTTTTTTTGCACTAAAGTTTCCCACCAACCCTAAAACTCTCTCCCTTGTTAAAATTTCATTGCACCACAGTATCTCCCTTTTCTTCTTCCTCGTCACAGTGTCTTTCTTCTAATCTATGTTTCTCCAACTCTTCAATCAAATTTTCCAGCCTTTCTTGTCATCTATAATTAGCTTTGAACCCTTGATTTCACAAATTTCAACATTTAATTTCTAGGCAATATATAGTTCGAAGGTTTAGGATTTATGATTTTAGAAACTTCAACCTTTGTTGCCTATAGCTAATTGAGACGATCGGAATGCATTTGGATGAAATTTCTTTACTACAGAACCATTTTGGAAGAGGTGAGTACGATACTTTGAATTTTTTCTAGCAGAACTAGAATAATTTTCGTGACTTCCCTTAATATGAATGCTCTATAGTAGAGTAAGAATACTCTGTTGCATATCTTCCCCATAATAAAATTTATGGATGAAATGAGGAAATCAGTAGATCTTACACTTTAGTCAATTTTTATAATCACTAGTGTGTGTCTACTTGCTACAAAATTTATGTATGTATTTCTTATGTGAAGTTTGGTTACATGGTTTCCATATTAAACTTTTATTTCTCTCTTTTTGGGTTGAGCATTTTTTACTTGTTCGTATTTCTCTCATTTTGGAGTAATGCTCTAGAGTTTCTTGGCTGTATTTCTCTGCCAATATTTTCTTATTTCAAAAAGTAAAACACTCTAATTAGTTGCAATTATTATCTTTCTAAGCTTCAAGTTCCTTGCAGGACAATATAAACAGTTTCTCGAAGTTATACAATTTTTACTATTGACCTCCTTGGATTGGTGCTTTTGATAAGCCAAGAGACGTTGCATATTCAATGTAGATTTGGGATCATAGGAAGTCTTATTCTATTAACCTATTACTTGCTCTGTCAAGAGTTTGGATGTATACAGCAATACCCACAATCCCTCCACTAGGTTAACTACGGCTGAGTAATGTATCAGCGTGCCTATCGACACTAAACTACAAGTCCCAAAATTGAAGCAGAACCTGGGACAATACTTAGAAGTATATACATATATTACGTAGCGGAAAAACAAGTAAACTGAATACAGAAAGGGCGCTCATTACAAAAGGTTCAGGGAAGCTTCTAATGATATCTCCACTATAGGAAAAAGAATATTTTACAAAACCAAATCCACACGAAGAAAACGTTACAAACGGTTCGAGCACAACAAAATAAAAAATACAAATGTCCTTTCGAAAATAACCTGATCCCAAAATTCCATGCATAAGACTTTAACGGCTTACTGTATAACTGTTGTCCCGAGTCAACTAGTAAAAAAAATGACATGTAAAGACGTGAGCGCAAACGCTTAGTGAGTCCACGTGCGTGTGCTTCAGTGATATTCCTAAAAATAATGATGTAGTTACGAAACAGTTCATGCAATGTTATAAGAAAGCATTTTTCTTAATTGTTTTAACGGTACCCACACTTGATCATATGTGAGGGTTCGAACGCAAATGGGAAATTTAAACGAACCAAGACACATCAGTGCGGCTTCTATACCCCAATTCAAAAATCATGTCATGTAAACGTCGGGCTCTAGGGACAAAGTCCGGAACCCATAACAACGTCATCGGAAACAAGTTCTGGTATTTCGTAATTAGTACCAGTCAAACATCTTACAAGCACTCGGTTCTATAAGCAATTCACTCTTCAATCACATAAAACCATGCTACAGATCCTGGGACATCTACCAGATCCATCCTGAGACCAACCTTAATTTCAAATCCCTCTTGACTCTTCATAAGGAGGCCGACCCACCGTAGAGCATGATGCTATATCTGATGTAATACCGATGGGGCCAAACCCTCCATTGTATTACGCCCTCTCTCAAGTGGATCCACCCTCCAAAGTTTTCTAACCGTTCACGTCATCGAAAGAGGCCCTAGTACGAGGGACTAGCCACATAAAGTGCAATCCTCTAACGCTTCCAGATGCATATAATCCTATCAAAAACTTTGTCCTTGGTCGAATGGAGTTTTCATAATCATTTACAAATCAAAAGGGTCACCCACTCGATCATTTATATAAATTTATATTTTAACCGTTTTAGAATTAAAAAATTCCCATCCGTCAGTCAAGACATGCTTATGCAGATTTTAGAAATATGTCAAGTCTAGTTTACCAAGTTCAACCATGCAATGACCTCTGAATATACTCATCTTGTAGCGATAGTAACTTTTCCTTAGAAAGAAAAACGCATAACTATTTTCTTTTAAAGTAAGCAGTCACCTTTAGGTAATTGAGAACATGAATATTATAAAACAATTTATATTTTGAGACAATTATTTTTTCCTTTTGATAGTAAAACTTGTATTTCAAATATATATATTTATATTGAACATTTGTACTTTAAAGCTAAGAGGTACATACTTCCTCCAGTCCATTTATTTTCATTATGTGTACGTGAAAATGTGTGAATCACAATATCTTCACATTTTACGAAGCACTGCTCCTATGCATTTCTAAGGAACATGTTAACACGTTGTGAAGAACATCTCCAATTTAAAAGCACGCCAAGTTATATCGTCCCAAGAGTAGGAAATATTTTATGACAAGCTTAGAAATTATATATATATTGCCAGCAACATTTGAAAAATAATTAAACAGGGTTTGTGGACTCACCTGAATGCAAACCTGGTGCTATAATCCTACAAATAAGGTAACAACAAAACAAGAAAAACACTTAATTGCGAACCCAAACATTTTTATTCGCCACCGAATATAATTATAAAATCTCCCTATGATTCTAGGATACATTTACACATATACAAACCCCTAAAGAGGATCTAAAATTTTATAATCTCAAGAATGTTTAATTTGTATAGTTACCTAGAGCACCTAAAATGCTTAAAATAAAAATTAGAACTAACTCTAAAAATTAAATCATACATTAAAAATTCATTTAGTTTATTTAAATCTTTAAGAAGAAAAAGGATAAGGATTTTTTCCCTTTATGTTTAAAAATTGCCCTAACATTAATCAAACACAATCCTAAACCAATTAAACCTTCAAATATTTCATCCTATTATTAGGAACCTAAAATCAAACGTCAAGAAATAAAGAAATTAGAGTATATTAAAAAGAAAGAAAGAATTAAAGAGAGTTTTTTAAAAATAAAAAATAAACCTTATTCTAATCTCGGTTTAAGGAAGAAGAGTAGAAGACTACTTAAAACATCCTACATATGCTCACTAAAAATATGAAATTAAACAAGTAGAGAGGATTGCAGAGGAAAAAAAAACAAATAATTAGGTACCATTCAATCTTCACGCAAAGAGAGGAAACAATATAAGAGGCATGCCGTACATATATATATATATATATATATATAGAGAGAGAGAGAGAGAGAGAGAGAGAGAGAGAGAGAGAGAGGTGGTGAGAGGTTTCCTTAGTTCTTAGAGCTTGACAAATGTTGGAGATAAGGGTACCAAATGTTTTAACAAAGGTAACAAGTGTTACTCATGCAAATGGCACCTACACTCTACTTTTTAAATATTAGACTAAGGTACTCATATTTATCTTATCTTAAACTTTAGTCCACTAAGAAAAAGCTTAGAGTATTTATTGTCCCACCACAAATACTTGTCTTAATAAAATTTTACTCTCTTCCCTAAGCATCTACAATATTACCATTATGTCCCAAACACTCTATCCCACTAGACAAACACCAGAGTCTACGATCTTGAGTTCCGCGCTTACGGGTTATGTGTGAGGTGCTTACGAGGTAAGGCGTTACATTTACTCTCCAATTTATTTTGTTCGTCATATAGAAAATTGTACACCATACTAAAAGAATAGTATTATGTGCATGTGCGAGCAGTTCAATACTATAAACCAATGACTGTGTTTTGATAAACTAATAAATCATTCTAAACTTTCTTTTTTAGGTGTCGCACTCCCCACCCCTCTAGTTGATTTTATATTTCTTGGATGAAATTATTTGAATATCCCATATTACTTATTGGCTACTAATACATGTTTGATATGATGATGTTTGCCATGTACTATAACTTGAGATACAATGCAGAGCAATAATCTTTTCTATTTTCCCAAATTTGCTCTTTTTTATGGCAAGTCTCTGTACTTTGTTGTTTTACATGCATGAATCACATTTCATTATTCTGTATAGACCATTTTTTTACTGTCTTGTACATGTAGCATATGTCTTTGGTCTCTGAGTCTGAGCTTTGAATGATCATATGTTATGTTGGACATATTTGTGTACTATTCTGAGAGAGATGCCAGAGGATGTGATTTGCTTCATTCTATTCTCATCTTTGATGAAATTGCCGTATGTTGTGATGTCAAAATAGGTATCTAAAATTTCTATTATGTTTATATAGGAAATTTTTCTTTCTGGTAAATGGTGTGGATCAATACAACTTTGTTGTTCTAGTTAGCTCTAGTTGTATCTCTTTTCCTCTTGGATTCTTTTGATTCTGTGTATTCGGGTCATTCCATTTTTATTCTTTTCTGAATCTCTAAAAGTTTAGTGAATTTTACTACTGAATTCGTTTAATGTTGATGTCAACCCTTTAATTCTGAATATGAGTTTATATAGCAATTATACACCTAAAAATTGCAGTGCTTTGATACCTCTATTTTATTCAGTTTAGTAAGTCATATTGCTACAAAGTTCTGAATTTTTTCTGCACAATGTGCTTCAATCATCTGATGTCATGTAGTTAATTTAAATGAATTATTTGTGTTCTAGTTTTCTATTTTGATAAATTTGATTTTCTCGTTTGAAAGTTATTTAGTCCCTCATGTAAGAAATTGGGTCCATCGTTGTTACTAATTTGTAGTTAAGAAGTATTAGTCCAAGAAAATTAGACCAAGAGAACATGTAGTTCTTGTAATTCGATCCTCTTAGTTTCCCTTGATAACTGAAGTTATGTTTACTAAACATACATTTCTTAGATTAGATTATGAACAAGTCTCCTTTCACGTATGGCTAAGGGAATTTTAATGACACTCTTATAGCAATTTTCTCCACTAGCTCAACAATTTTCTTTCCCTTTTTTTTAATCCTATTCCATTACATTTTTCAGGGACGTGCACAAGGAGCCTTACTAACAAGTTTATGTTATTTCGCCAAATCTGTTTGCCTATATTAGTATTCATCCCTTTAACAGGAAAATACCGATCCGAAAAGTACTTTTAATTGTAGTATTTTTCTTTGAGTAAAGTACTTCTAATATTTGAAATTCCAGGTTTAGGACTTGTAAGCCTATAGATGAGGAGTTCTCATATTTATTTATATATTATTAATATCTTATCTGGCCAGTTTTTGGAGTTTTTTTTTTTTCTGCTAAGTATTTCTAGAGTTATCCTAATTGCTTATGTTTGGGGCTTTTCTATATTTTAGTCTAGTTGAAAACATGGGACATACACCAGCTTATATGAAAGAACACAATGAATATACTTTAAATGTTTTTTATCCCTATATGAAGGAATCAAAAATAGTGAAGGTGAAGTGAATGCTTTTGAAGACGAAATTGAATGCTATGTAACTGAGGTTGACAAAAGGGAGGTATATGGATGAGGCACTGGAGAGGATTCAAAAAATCAAAGACATGGATGGTTAAAATGATTTTTACTAGCCATAGAAGTGAAAGGGACATTGGCTCATCATCAAGCGGATTTTGAAATGATATTCATGGAAAACCATATATTTAAGTAGGAAATTTGGTAACAAACAAAGGCAATAATGATGTTTCTTTTTTACTTTTACAAATTGAATGATCTTACATGTTGATCAATAATGATGTACTTGTTTTAGGTGCTGGTGAAAGTACATGAAGTTAGGATGCATAGAACAAAGAACAAGTTGTTGTTCAAACTGACTTGTATTTATTATAAATGTTAATTGTATTTATTCTAAATGTTAATGAGAATCAAAGATTTGTTTCCTTAAATGGTTGCTTTAAATTGTGATAAGCTTTGATGTAAACTACATATGCTTACACTTTTTAATGGATATCATGAAAGGAATTACATATGCATTTTTTAAGCATTAAATAAAACGGCATTTAAAGTACCAAGAAAATCATTAATAAAGAAGAGAAATAATGATAATTTTAAGTGTCAGAAATGAAAATATTATGAAATTTATAAGTTCAAAAATTACCTACGATTTTGCCTCAAATAAATGTCATTAACGACATCTGTTATAACAATTTTATATATAACAAAATATTTAAATTTGATGTTTGTTGTAAACGTATAATGACCTTAAAGTATATCGTAAAAAATTTTTTTTCATCACAAGTATGCATGTCACCATAAGTTCTTTTACTGAAGTTTATGTGTGACATTTGTAAACGTAAAGACCTATTGCGACATTAGCATAATCAATGTTTATCTTAAAGGTCACAATATCTTATGCGTCAACAAATATACCTATTTGTGACACTTAAAAATATCATTAAATAGGTATTGTCGTAGTGTAATATTATCTATAATGCTCTGGTTCTCCTATTTCTGACTTATAATTTTGTTATATGTTTCAAGTACTGGACATATTAATAGTTTTTTTCTTTTGTACTCGATGAGAAATTTGGGGATTCAGTGGAATATGCAATACTCTTAATAAATTGAAGTTGATAGAAGATGATGTTACTTTATTGTGGCTGAAATCCTAGGTATTCTTAGTTTTCTTTGATTGTGTCTGAAAGTTGAGATTTCATCTGAAAAGTTTTCTTAGCATTATTGATTTCCTATGCTTCTAATAGCTAATTGCACTTTGCATATTATATGTTGTACATTTCTGGTAAACCATCATATGAGTACATATGTTTTGCTTGAACGAAAATCATAAGGCATCAATCGATAATTTTATATCAAACCGCCTTTTAAAGTTCTTGAATGGTTGGGTATACAAGAAGTACTTTTAAACAGAGGATAGATGTTGTTAAAGGAGTTAGTAAAAGAACAGTTCTTTTTATGATTGGTCTTAGATTGATACATTTTTTAATGTGCTCCCCTCCCCCTTCTCCTTGTTTTCTATTGCCGTTGTTAGTTTATCTTGCTCCTTTTCATAATGGGAATGATAAGTATTGAACAATGAACTGTCCATCTTTTGGAATGTCTTTCTTACATCATATGTCAAATTTAGCACAACTTGATTCCAATGGCATTGAAGATTATGCTCCAGAGCTGGAAATACCATAAGTAGTATAATGTGCCGGTTTTCTTTGATCAAATTCACAATTTTGTCATTATTCCATAAGACCATTGCTCTTTCAGCTACCTACATTCATTGAAAAACATAATCAACTTTAGCTCAAGTCTGTATAATAATTTTTCAATCTTGCAACATTTCATCTTTCTGTAAAATATAGAGTTCATCCTTAATTACATAAGAAAGTTAGTACTTTGTGGTAGCAAGCCAACTTGAACGTTTAGTATTACTACACATACTTTGTCTTTGTAGTTTGCCGTTATTTTTCTAGTTGGTAGTTTCAATCAACACCCTTAATGGGTGGATGCATTTAATCTGTATCTAAATATATTGTTTCTACAGAATTCCTCTGAAACTGGTAGTGTATGGATTCATTGAACTTCTTGTAGGATCAAACACATAGTTTTATGACTGAATTGTGCCTGAAACTTCCTCGAAGATGAAATTAGTTTTTTTTCCTCACAAAAAATAATTAAATATTTAACTTCCTAATTGCTATCTCATTCAATACATAATATCTGTCACTGAAATATAGATGAAGATATTAATTAAGAAATCGTTGTAGAAAAATATGCACAAGAAATGTCTCTCTATTGTAGAAATAATTAAATCGTTGGTTTTGGTTTGAATTTACAAGGGTATGGACCCTTATTAGCTGTTATCGTAAAGCTGATTCTTGAAGACGTCAATCAAAAAGGGTTTTCCTTTTCTTTTTCCTGGTTCCATGTAGATAATGTGATGTTGTAATGTTTTGAATGTTTTTTCAATTTCAATCTTTTTTTGGTAGATCGCAACTATTTCAAATGATTAATAATTGTTTTGTAATGATCCGTTCTCACATCACGCTGAGGCTTGGAGGTACTTGTAGTACGGCAGAAATTGATCACGATAAAGAAAAATTGTTCGTGCAACGTACATGGTATTTTATTTTAGTTTAAGTGTTTTAAAAGTATAAAGATAATGTATTTAGATACGGAGTATATTTGTCGTTTCTTTATATTTGATGATACTTTGATGTTTGTAATTTTTCGGGGTATTTTATGATATTTTAGGAGATATTAACAATAATTTTTATGTATGTTTTTTAGGTGTATTTTTAATAAAAAAATTTGGAGTGGTTTTATGAATTATTATATTAATATGAAAATTGGTATAAAAAAATAATAATTCACAACTGCATCTGGTTGTCAAAAAACAATTGCGACGGATTTGCGACCAAATTACGACAGAAATATCAATCTCAATTTTGGCACCAAATTTTGCGACCAAACATTCGGTCGTGGTTTTTTGGATCCGAATTTCGTGACTGGCAATCACAATTTGGTCGCAAATATCTTTTTGCGACCAAAAATTCTGTTGCAAATCTTTGTTAGCAACAACCTTTTAATACCGTATTTTTTCGTTGCAATTCTGTCGCAAAATGAAAAATTGCGGTGGAATTTCTTGTAGTGAGACTTGTGACGTTCCATCACATGTAGCTCATACCATTTCTATAGATATATAATCTCCTTTTCCTCAAAAAATAAAACAAAAAAAGACCTAACTAAGATAATTTCTTAAAAAAATCATAGAAATTTTCAAGAACAAAAATTTTCCCTTAAAGCCATGATGTATTTCTTAAGTCTGACGAAGGCACGAATTACCCAATGATTCTTTGAAAAAAAACATTAAATGATAAAATCAATGAAGGTCAATTTGGACAACATTTTAAAATAAGTTTTCACCAATTTTTCGATTTTAGAATCCACATCTTCTCTCTTAAACAATTCATCTTCACAAATCAAGAAAAAAATACACAAAAAACTCAAATTAAACTCCTATATAAATTCATCCTAAGTCAAAAGAATGGATGATGCTTCGAACCAAAAAGGATGCCATACCAAATGACTCTTTAGGGAAAAAAAATCTATGCACATGGATTTGATTTAAGTTGAAAAAAGTTGTATTTTTTTTGTAAATCGTGAATAATAAATTATTTGTAAAAGAGGATGTTCAAAGTAAATAAAAATAAGAAAGAAAGAGAGAAAGTGGATAATTTAATACCTAAATTTGCTCAATTTAATTTCATACCTCATGATATTTTTCGGCCATGATACTTAAACATTTTACAATTGTACAATTGATAAGAAATTGCTCGATTCCCCACCAACTCCATCACGCAAGATTCATGCGAGGGCAAAAAAGAAGTTAAAAAAATTCATCCAAAATCAGTTATACACATCTCAAGTAACTCTCAACTAATTACAAAATTATGCAAAGTGCTCCAATGGAATGGTATAGCTATTTTTTTTAAAGAAATTATCTATAATTACCCTGAAACATTTTATACTTTTCTCTTTATATCCTATATATTTTATCTTAACTCTTTATACCCTCAAATAATTTTTGGTTTGCGTATTGTTATATTATAGTGAATGATGAAAAAATCCGGTAGCAGTGAGCATGCCCCACTCATGTGCACACTAAAAAAAGGTTAGATTTTGATCTTGTTTTAGTGCACACGTCAGTGAAGCATGCTCACCGCCACCGGATTCTACAGTCCTTACTATAATTAGGTTTTTTTCTTTAATTAATCCAGTTTGAAAATTAGCTACTAAAGTAGCCAATTTTCTTTTTTTTTATCCGTGAAGTGGCCATAAAGTACAATGGTTGTGCGTTATAACTAAGGATAACGCACAATCAATGTGCGTTATCAGTTAATCAAGTTTTTCCCTTTAATCATACCAGCAAAACTCACTTAATCATTCTAGCGGCGGCGGCAATGGTGAAATAAGGAGCAACGTGGAGAAGAGGGAAGAAGAAAAATGAAAGGGAAGAAGCTGCGATGACGTAGAAGGAAAGAAAAAAAGCAGAAGAAAAGGGAAGGAGGCATACCTGAAAAGAGAGGCAGTGGCAATGGCAAAAATGGTGGAGTGAAATAAGCAATGGCGGCAACAGTGTAAAGCATAGTGGCGGCAATGGCGAAATCGGAGCAGCGTAGAAGAGGGTAGAAGAAAAATAAAAGGGAAGAAGCTGCGGCAACAATAATGCATAATCTTTATGCGTTATCAACCTCCACCTTCTCGATAATACACTGAATCAAGGCTCCAGATCTGTACCACTTTTGTGTGTTGAACCCCTTCTATTTATAATATATTATTTCATATCTATTCTTTTTAATTTATTTTTTATTTAATAATTTTATTAATAAATATATTAAAGTTAATAAGTAATACACATAATGGTACATAAAATAATACAAACGGTTTGAACGGTTGAAGCAATTGTTGAAGGTTTGAATAGTAATAAAGAGATAAATATCAACAAGTGTAATTTATTTTGAGATAACAATACATTATTACTTTATCCTTCTAATTTTCCTTGGAAAACTTAAATTTGTATCTATCTTTTCTAAATAAGTTTAATTATCTTTTTTCCCAAGGTAATTTGTTTCCTCTTTCAATTTTCAACTTGATTTACTATCCCGTTAAAAACAACTTGATATATTATTTTACTTTTAGCTTCATAGTACCTTAAAAAAAGGTTAAATAAAAAAATCATGAAGTCAGGAGATTTAGTTAACGAATAAGACTTTAAACTTTATTTTTAAATAAATAATTTCTAAACTTCTCTTATCCTTGTTATAAAAAAAGAAAAATTTCTCGCCTTCAAGGCCTTATCACATAACCTGACGTCCAGATAGAGGATATAAATCATTGTGACTCAAGTTGAAGTCCAGGCCCTTGTTTGCACACCAAACTTCTCTTACTCTTGGTTTCGAATGGGAGTGCTCAAGGCCCGCTTCTCATTCAAATTTTCCATAGCTAGAATTAATTGTTGGACGAAAGCCAACTTTAAAAAATTGATTGAAATAAGTCTATATTCCCTAAAATACTCTGTAATAGAGCGAAATTTTAGGAATATAAGTTTGAATTATTAATTAGGGTCATAATTGTTCATTGAATAATTATATTCTTCATTGATAAATTTAGAGTCATGTGGCACTCTCTCTTTGGTTTTTTTCTAAGGTTATACCATCCTTCAAATTTGGCAACTAAAGTGACCTACCTTTTTTTTTTTCTCTATTGCGGCCATAACGCACAATGGTTTAGTAAAATAGGCAAACCCTAAACCGCAATGTCCCGGATCCACCTGGAAGTGATTGGGAAGGTGGCGTCAAACCCAAACTAAAAGATAGTATAGCTAAGTTTGGGCTGTCAAATGGGTCAACAGGAGGGTGTCCACCTCCAGATCCCTCACCTCTCTCCACATCTACATGTCCGGGGTCTGCATGTCCGTGTCTGCCTGGACAAAGAGGGACAGGAGGGCGTCCACCTCTTGCTCCACAACCAGGCTGTCTACGAGCACCCCGGCCCGATACGGGCTCCTGGGGACGGTGATGCGATGGTTGTACTGGAAATATCTGTTGAATATCGTGCTGTGATGGAGTGCAGCCCAACGTACTGCCAATAGATACATGCACCTCCGAATGATATTTTGCACTTTCTTCGCAAAAATAGCCATCTGTGACGGAGATGAAGGTGGTTCCTGCGTCACCACTGAAGCCATGTTATCTACCTCCTGCAACATGGAAGTCCTAAAAAAAACATTAAACCGTTACAAGTCAATCATAAATAAATGAAATTCATAAGAATACAAAAAAAAAAAAATTGAAACTCTAGAATGTACCATCATCCGTCTGTCGACCCCAGCAGGTTGGTATCCAACAGAACGGATACACGATTAGCTGGATTTTCGATGTACACCCGTGTAATTCCCTGATACCATCTAATGTACTCGTCATTGGGGTATAATAAGACCTCAACTGCCAAGGCAGGGCCATCCCTAACGCGCAATCGCCACTGATGCCAGACCTCTACATGGCTAACATGTTGTGTCGCCCAGTAAGTGTGGTCATTCCCTCTAAGCTAGATCCGATGCAGATCAAGACGAGTATCATATGCATCTGGTATATGCTGAGCCCATGCAAATTGATACATCACACGCCCGTGATAGTGATACTTCACTATCTCATAACAAATGAGTGGGACCTCTGCCCGTCACAGGTCAGATGGAACCAAACCACGGTCATGATAAGGGAGTCATACAAACTGTGAAGTCAAAATTCAAAATCAATATAAAGTTAAGTGCTTAAAAAATTAGGGATTAGGGTTTACACATAATATAAAGTATTTTAAAGCGAACCTGATCAGATGGCATGAAATCTAACTGGTCCCTATATGTAACTAGGGTGTAAGTGGGCAGTTGACTGCAGTCAAAAGATGTGCACCATATAGCACCAAGCGGAGTAAGAGGGTCGGCTTGAACATCCGTCATCAGCTGAGGCTGCAATACAGGGATATGCGACCACATCCAAACCTGTACTTTGACTAAGGCTCCCCCTATCTGTCGTGCACCCCCCAAAGCTGCCGTACACAACTGCCTATATAAAAAATCAAGAACGCAGCTACCCAGCTATATGTTCTGATAGCATCCAAATCGTCTAATAAACTGAGATAGCGCACATGAACCAAATTCCCTGAGAAATTGGGAAGTATATGACCGCCAATAAGTAAAAAAATAAATCCACGAGCGCGCAAGATGAGATTATTATCGGTCTCTGAACTGGTAAACACTCTCAATATCCAAGCTTCCAGAGGTTCCTTCTTCATCTTGTAACCAGAAAAGTGACTAAGAGACAAACGTATACCAATAAGTCTCTCGATCATCTCAATCCAATATTGTTTCTGGTGTACACTCCCACTGGGATCGGTAACGGGCAAACTCTCAATCCCTAAACCCCATAATGTTTGCACATCTTGAAGGTTATTGTGACTTCACCACAAGTTATATGAAATGTGTGTCTCCGGTCTCCAACGCTCAACTAATGCGGTAATAAGAGCGTGGTCGAGCCCAATGTAACCACATCTGAACACTCTCCCTAAACCAGTCCTATCAATAAGATCTACCAACCTACGGGGAACCGTACTGTAATACGGGAATATATTGCGACCGAAGCGCCTACACTGAAGATCAGTGAAACACGTCTCATTGTCCCCACTCTATATCAACCCAGACCTATGCTCGTGCTGTCTCGTCAAAACATCAGGGACTATGGGACCCGGATGCACATGGGCTGGGACTTCTTCCATCTACATTATTTACAGTTTGAGTTACGGTCAATAACTATAAATTAAGGTAAAAAATTTTAAATAAATAATAATTCCAAAATTTTTAAAGTGTGTTGTTTATGGTACAATTATTTTAGGATTTGTATGAACTTTAACATATCAAGTTTAGTGTTTGTATGGTTTTTAGGGTTTGTATAATTTTTAACATATCAAGTTTAGTGATTTTATGGTTTTTAGGGTTTTTAATGTTTTCATAATTTACGGTATAGGATTTTATTATTAAGATTTTGGGTTTTTAGGGTTTACTGTTACAAAGTTTAGAGCTTTACGGTTTAATGTTTAAAATATCAATTTTTGGGTTTTTAGGGTTTACTGTTAAAAAGTTTAGAGTTTAAAATATCAATTTTAGGGTTTTTAGGGTTTACTGTTAAAAAGTTTAGAGTTTTACGATTTAATGTTTAAAATATCCATTTTAGGGTTTTTAGGGTTTTTAAGGTTTTATAATTTACACTATAGGATTTTAATATTATGATTTTGGGTTTTTAGATTTTACTATTAAAAAGTTTAGAGTTTTACGGTTTAACGTTTAAAATATCAATTTTAGGGTTTTTAGAGTTTTTACGGTTTTTATAATTTACGCTATAGGATTTTAATATTATGATTTTGGATTTTTAGGGTTTACTATTAAAAAGTTTAGAGTTTTACGGTTTAATGTTTGATGTAAAATTGAGGATTTTAATAATAGATTTTTAAGTTTTTTATCATTTAAAGTTTAGAATTTTTAAGTTTTTTAGGGTTATTGATGCTATATTTTATAGCTAAGTATTTTACTACTTGGTGAATTCAATATTAGGGTTTAGTCCTTATATATATAAATAAAAGTCTTCATATTGATAATGGCATACAATTAATTACTAAACCATAAATTTCAAAGTTTCGGTTCTACTAATTACCAAAAAAAAAACAAGTGAAGATAAAAAAAATCCAAATTCCAAATCCCCATTTTTTTTACTAAAAAATTTTTTAGAAAGATGCAAAATAATTATCTAAATAAATAAAATAATTCAAATAATCATAAAGTAAAAAAAAAATTACCTAATTATCCTAATAAATTCATCAAAATAATTCATCACCCTAAAATCACTTTTGCAATACAAAACACAATTATATACATAAAATAATCAAATTTATGCATAAATTTATCAATAACAACAAATTTAAACATAAACTCAAACCCCACTTGCACAAAAATAAATTAATTCAAATTAACAAATAATCAAAATAAAATTCATAAAAATGATTCACAAACAACAAGTAACAAGCCCAAATAAACAATAATTAAAATTAATACATAATACACTAAATAATTTAAATAAATAAAAACTTACCGAAGATTAAAAATGCACCTTCGTACCGAGAAGCTCTGTTTACCGTTTTCCACTCCAAAACTCTAACAACCTTGGTACTCCAAGGAAAGTCTCACCGATTCAAACTTGAGTTTCAAAAATTGAACTAAATTTTTACTGTAAATTTTGAAATAAAATACAAAAGTATAAGAAGAAGAGAAGATACAAGTATAAGAAGAAGAAAGAAAATAAAATGAAGAGAAAAAGGACTTACCAAGCAGCGGCGGCAAGCGGCAGCGGCACAAAGAAAGAAGACAAGAAACTTTTCGGGGCGGAATGAAGTAAATTTTCAGGGAAGAAATAAGAAAGAAGAAAGAAGGAGGCGTTTGGAGAAGGAAGAAGAAAAAAAGAAAGAAAGAAGGAGGCGTTCGGGGAAGAAATAAGAAAGAAGAAAGAAGGAGGCGCGGAGGATGGATAGGGTTTATAACATGATAACGCACGGTCATTGTGCGTTATCAATAGTAATAACGCATAATGGTAATGTGTTATACTTACTGATAATGCATAATGGCTGTGCGTTATCGACAACTCAACGCTACATCAACAAACGGTTACGCCACGTCGTTAAACATGATTTTTTATCAGGGTTAATCCGCTTATTAGTGATAACGCACAACCATTGTGCGTTATCTCAGGTGATAACGCATAATGATTGTGCGTTATGGCCATTGCAGGATTAAAAAAAAATTGGACCAATTTAGTATCCATTTTTTGAAAATGGACTAAACAAAAAAAAAAAAAAAAAAAACCTCCCTTTTTCTCTTTCCATGCAAAAATTTAAAAAATAATATAAGAGATAAATAATAATCATAATTATCTTCCGCCATTTAAGGTGAGTTATAAATAAAATAATATTAATTAAATTAATTTTTTAATAAGAACAAATAATTGGTAAGATTAACTTTATAAGAATAGATAATAACGAACTTTATACTTTAATTGATAACTATATCTTAGGTGGCTACATTAAAACTATTATACAATAATATTAATTAAATAAATATTATAATAAAAACAAACTTTTGACAAGGTTAATTCCTTAAAGATGAATAATAATATTATAAATTTTAATTATTTTATCATTTAAATTTATAATATATATTAAAACAAAATCATAATTGTACCCCTTCTACCTTCTCTTTTTTTTACGCAAAAATAAATAAATAAAAAAATGAGAAATAATCAAATAAAAACATGTGATTGGTTGTTGGAAGGAATTTTATTCAGTACTCCTTGACATGGCGCGTTTTCTACCATGCATAGACTTCTAGACTTCTCTCTTAGCTACAATTCTTTGATCTCATGATTTATCTCTTTTAAAAATCTTCCGAGAAGTCTCAAACTAACAACAATTCTAATTCAACCGGTGCTGTAGGCAGGAAAAAAATTGAAGTTGAAAAACAATAAAAATTTATTAAAATTTTAGAATTTTATTAAAAGAGAAATTTTAGGAAAGTTTGAATGTACAAAATTTATAATTTTTAAAATTTTTAAAATATTTTGAAAGCTCGAACTCATCCGAGTCACCTCTAGTTCGATCCCTCAATCAAACATGCATGCTTCGTCCTCTCCCCACTCTACTATTTACGTATCTTTTCTCCCCAAAATATGGATGACAGATGATCAGAAGAAGCTTTTCTTTGTCATTCAAAATCTTTGCAGAAATTGTGAAGTGCCCCATCATTTTTCTATGTGAATATTTCTTTTTTAATGGGATTTTTTCTTTTTCATGTCATTGTTTTCGACAATACATCTTAAATTTTTTTATAGCATTCGTCTTTTTAGGTATATCTTTCATATCATTACAATGAATGTTTTAAAACTTATCTATAATTTCTTAAATACAAGATGCTGGGAATTACTTATGCAATTATTAGTAAAATTAAATACAATTAATGAATCAGACTACATACTCATGTCTCTTAAATATCAAGAAAAGAGCAAACCTATTAATAAAATGTCATAAAATAAACCCTATTTTATAACGGAAATTTAGTCAACTTCAGACATTTGTTATTTTGTTTAAATATTTATGCGTGTCTTATCTCTCTCTAGAGAATTAAAAAACTCATATCAAATTTGTTTTCATTGGATCTGATTTTTACTTTTCTCATTAATTGTGATTAGGGTTGTAAACGGGTTCAGACCCTCAGGATACCCCCAGATCCGGACCCGTACCCTTATAGTGAAACTTGAACTCAGACCCAGACCCATACCCTCCAGGGTATAAAATTCTGGACCCAGACCCGACCCTCCAGGGGGTAGGGTGCAGGGTATACCCGCATCCCGTATGACATTTTTTCTATTTTATTTTCCCTGTTGAACAAAAATATGTAAAACAATGTATAATTCAAAAAATAAAAATTTTAACATGATTAACATAATCTCCTTAACATTTCTTTCAACAAATAAAATCATTTAACATCTCTAATTCACATAATTAAAAGTTCAAATATACACAAAATCGTCATAGTACATTAATCGAATAAAAATAAAAGTTCTAGTTCAATAAAATACATTAATCAAAGCATTTGGATTTTGGATACCGCTTGCTCCTATTTGTCTCCTACAAAAGAAATATTGAAGTGAGTATATATTATAATTTTATATGTGTATTAAAATAGAGATAATTATGAAAATGTAACTAAAGATAAAAAAAATCACATCAATTTTTCTCCAAATGCAACTAAAGGGATGGAAGAACTCTCAACAATATCATTGTCATCAAACACATGTGATGTGATGTGAGTGTAGTTGGTTGGTAGGTAGAGGTAGTAGGTTAGGGTTAAAGATAAGAGTAAAATAATATGTTAAAAAAATTATAAATTATATATTAATATAATATAATATATAAAATATATTATTATTTTATTAATACTGGGTATACTAGTTCAGGCATCACCATACCTTACCCCGGACCCATATAGCAATATAAATACGGGTACGGGTACGGGTCCGCGGGTATAAAATTTAAATCTTACCCGCTAAAAATGGGTACAGACCCGTACGGGTAAGACCCGTCCCATTTACAGCCCTAACTGTGACCATTGGACCAGAGGAATGAAGATAAGGAAGACAAATATATGAAGCATGGGAAGCTGGATGCAGTTCAAAGAAGACCTTCAGTTTTTTAAAAAACTCACAATTACATGCAAAAGATATTTTGCGTATAGTATGTGAATAAATAGAGTTAGTACATAATATTAATTATTTTGTGGGTTCGAATATGGTGTTAAAGCCAAGGTCCTTCAAATTATAACTTCAACTATAACTAATTGTCAAAATATAAAAATATGGGCACATGTGCATAATAATAATAATAATAATAATAATAATAATAATAATAATAATAATATATATTATTATTATTATTATCATTATTTACCTAGATTTTTAACCCCGGTGTAATTAAAAATATTGGTGCCACGAGTGTTCAAATACAAAATTTCCATGATGCCATTGCCATGTGATAGTAATTACCAAGGCAGTTATTAATTACCAAATGACTCTTTGAAATAAAATAAAATTCAAACAAGAGATGAGGCTTGAAACAATATATAAAGGCGAGCGACTTCCACATTGTCTGTAACTACTAACCAGAGAGAAGCCATTAATTAAAGACTGAATCAATGGTTGGAGCTTTGAGTAGTAGTAGTGGTAGTAATGAATCTTCTTCTCATGAGCTTCTTCTTAAAGCTCATGCCCATGTTTGGAACATGATATACAATTTCATAAATTCCATGTCCATCAAATGTGCTATTGATCTAAACATTCCTGATATAATCCATAATCATGGAAATCCAATCACCCTTTCTGAATTGACCCAATCTCTCAAAATCAACAGCTCTAAGGCCCCTTATGTGTATCGTCTAATGCGTATTCTTACTCATTCTGGCTTTTTTACTAAGTCAAAAATCGGGAGAAATGAAACAGAGGAGGTAGATGCTTATGCTCTGACTCCTTCTTCTAATCTTCTCCTCAAAGATAATCCCTCCAATATAAATCCACTATTGTCACTTGCTCTCCAACCCACCAGGATAAGGGCATGGCTAAATCTGAGCGATTGGTTTCGAAATGATGAAGATCTAACTAGGAACCCTTTTGCTAATACCCATGATGGAAGGGATATTTGGAAAATGTCGGGCCAAGAACAGGGGATTAATAATTTGTTTAATGAAGCCATGGCGAATGATGCTTGGTTCATTAGCAGTTTGGTTGTTGAAAATTTTGAAATTTTTAAGGGGTTGACTTCATTGGTTGATGTTGGAGGTGGAACATGTTAAAATAAATGCTTAGCTGTTAAGCCTAAATTCTGCAATATTTCTGGTTCATAGTTGTCCTATTCCTTAGGGGATTAGCTAGTTGTTCTATTCCTTAAGAAGTTAGTTGCTTTATTCCCTCCAGATTTCTTTATGCACATTTTTCTGTAGTTTCTGTTATGTTTCAGCCTATTTAATGGCTTCATTTGTTAAGAATAAGACACAGTTTTCATCTTTTGCTTCTCGATTTAACACTGGTATCAGAGCAAAAGACAAACATATAGCAGCAGCTATTATTAGAGAGAAAAGTTGAGTGAGTAAATAAAATAAAGAGTGTGCTTATTAGTTAATCTTGCAGCAGCAAAACTAATATTCGGCAATAATGGCAACCGAAACTTTTGTACAACCAGCGATTCCTCGTTTTGATGGTCACTATGACCATTGGAGCATGCTGATGGAGAATTTTTTACGATCTAAGGAGTATTGGCAGATCGTCTCCGAAGGGATCCCAGAATCATCAGGTAGTACGACGGCAGAAGCGCAGAAGATAGATCTCAAAGCAAAGAATTATCTTTTCCAAGCAATTGATCGCACAATCTTAGAAACTATTCTTTGCAAAGATACTTCCAAGCAAATTTGGGATTCCATGAAGAAGAAATATGAAGGATCAAAGCGGGTTCGAGAGGTAGCGACTACAAGCTCTACGATCCGAATTTGAAACATTACGGATGAAATCTGGAGAATGCATTTCGACTTCTTCTCAAAAACAATGTCAATTGTTAATAAAATGTTGATTTACGGAGAGAAGATGGAGGATGTGATTGTGGTTGAGAAGATTCTTCGCTCAATGACACCGAAATTCAACTACGTGAGTCCGTTCAATTGAAGAATCAAAGAACATTGATCTTTTATCACTTGATGAACTTCAAGCATCTTTCTTGGTTCATGAGAAGAAAATCACTCAACAAGACAAAGAAGAGCAAGCTTTGCTGGCCTTATCAAACATTTATAAAAAAGGAGGTCGAGGGACGAGGCGGGAGGTAGACGAGAATAATGAAGGGAGAGGCTCACAACATCATCAATCCCATGATGATCGAAGCTTCATATTTCGAGGAACCGGCGAGAGGCGAGAGGAAGAAGTCGTGGAGGCCAACAATCAAAGGTTGATCATACGAGGTCGGTAGACAAGTCGAATGTGGAGTGCTATCGTTGTCATAAGTATGGACATTATCGGAATGAATGCGGAACTAACTCGACAAAGGATAGTGGAGAAAAATCAAATTTTGCGAAACGAGAGGAGGAGATATCTTTGCTGATGGTTTGCAACCCAAGGAAGATATGAAGAAGCAATTGTGGTACCTGGACACCGGTTGCGGCAATCATATGTGTGGCGACAAAGAAATTTTTTTCTCATCTGGATGAGTCATATAAGGACAACGTCAAGTTTGGCAACAACACCAAAATTTACGTTATGGGAAAAGGCGAGGTAATGATTAGAACAAGAGGGAATAATTATCAAATAATCTATAATGTTCTTTTTGTTCCAGATTTGAAGACCAACTTGTTAAGCATTGGTCAATTACAAGAGAAGGGCTATGAGATTGTAGTAAAAAAATGGTGTACTGTCGTATTCATGATGACAAGTTAGGCTTGGTTCTCTGAAGCTAAAATGACAACAAATAGAATGTTCCCTCTCTATTTGGATAATGTCTCTCGGATTTGTTTGTCAACTCGGCTCGATAATGATGCTTGGTTGTGGCACTTTCGTTATGGACATCCGAATTTCAATGGACTAAAGACAACTGCAGACAAAAAGAGAATGGTGGTTGGCCTTCCAATGCTCTCTACTCCAACAGAGATTTGTGAAAGTTGTGCCATCGGCAAGCAACCGAGAACTCCATTTCCAAAAGGAAAAACACAAAGAGCAAGAGAGCGCATTGCAGTTGTGCATTCGACCTCCGTGGTCCGATCAATCCTATCTCTAATGGAGGTAAACGATACATAATCACTTTCATTGATGATTTGAGTCGTAAAACATGGGCTTATTTTTTACAAGAAAAATGCGAAGCCTTAACGACTTTCAAAGTTTTTAAGGCGGTTGTTGAGAAAGAAGCGAGTCTGTCCAATTCATGTGCTACGCAGCGATCGTGAGTGGAGAGTATAACTCACATGAATTTGCAGATTTTTGTGAGTTACATGGAATTAAACGACAGCTAACGACGGCCTATACTCCACAACAAAATGGAGTGTGTGAAAGAAAGAACCGCACAATCATGAATATGGTGAGAAGTCTTTTGACAATGAGCGGGGGTTCCAAAGAGTTTTTGGCCGAAGCGATAAATTGGAGTCTTCACATTTTGAATCGAAGTCCAACGATGAGTCTGTTCAAAACATGACACCGAGAGGAGGCTTGGAATGGTCACCAACCAGCGAGTTGATCACTTGAAATTTTTCGGATGCATAGCTTATGCCCATGTTCCCGGATGTACGAGAGGAAAAAGCTAGATGATAAAGGTGAAAAATGCATTTTTCTTGGTGTGAGCGATAATTCCAAAGCTTACAAGTTGTACAATCCTCACACTAAGAAGATTGTTATAAGTCGTGACGTGTTTTTTTGATGAAGAGAATTTACGGGAGTGGAATAAAAAAAAATATTGAGCAAACTATACCAGCGAGATCTTGAAGAAGATGAAGAGCAACCCAGGTCGGAATTACGGAGCGACGAGTATTTAAATCCCGAGATGAACCAACAAGTGATTCGACTACGGCCATAAATCAACATCCACAACGCATTAGAAGAAGACCCTGCATGGATGGGCGACTATGAGGTAGCTGGGATTAATCAATCGATGAAGACTCACTTGTAAATTTAGCTTTATTTTCGATTGCGATTCCCTTAACTTTTGAGGAAGGCTGTTCAACATTCGAAATGGAGAAAGGCTATGGATAATGAAATTTCATCCATAGAAAGGAACAAGACATGGGAGTTGGTTTGAACTTCCCAAGGGACGAGAAAACCATTGGCGTAAAGTGGGTGTATAAAAACAAAATTGAATGAAAAAAGGCGAAGTTGACGAGACATAAGGCGCGATCCGGTTGCAAAGGGATACAAGCGAGAATTTGGAATTGATTACAAAGAGGTCTTCGCTCCCTGTTGCAAGGCGAGGACACTATCGGACTTGTGGTTGCGTTGGCGGCTCAAAATTCATGGTCAATCTTTCAATTGGATGTCAAATCAGCTTTCTTACACGGCGAGTTGGAAGAGCGGTATTTGTTGATCAACCTTTGGGTTACATAAAAGTAGGAGATGAGAATAAGGTGTATAAATTGAAAAAAGGCTCTTTACGGTCTAAAACAAGCCCCCACGGGCATGGTATAGTCGTATCGAGGCTTATTTTTTTAAGAAAAGGATTTACGAAATGTCCTTATGAACATACACTTTTTATGCGATTTGACATTGAAGGAAAAAATGCTCATAGTTTGTTTGTACGTGGATGATTTAATCTATACTGGGGAATAGTGAGGAGATGATAGAGCGGTTTAAGAATTCGATGATGTCCGAATTTGAAATGTCGACCTTGGTTTGATGCATTATTTTTTGGGCATAGAAGTTATTCGAGTCAATGCGGGCATCTTTATCTCTCAAAAGAGATATGTGCGGGATATCTTAATCAAGTTTGGAATGCAAGATTGCAATCCGGTCCAGTACTCCAGTGAAACAAGTTTAAAGCTTGTTAAAGATCCAGATGGCAAAAAGATTGACGACACCTTCTATAAGCAAATTGTTGGAAGTTTAATGTACTTAACTACAACAAGGCCGGACATCATGTTTTTACGTAAGTCTCATAAGCAGATTCATGGAAAATCCAACGAAATGCATCTTACGTCGGTGAAAAGCGAATTTTGCGGTATTTGCAAGGAACAACGAGACTATGGAATACTCTACAAGAAAGGAGAAAAATCGGGAATTGATTGGGTTCACCGATAGTGATTATGCGGGGATCAAGATGACGGGAAAAGCACATCCGGATATGTGTTCATGATGGGAGTGCGGAGCTATTTCATGGTCATCAAGAAAGCGGCCTATAGTCACTCTTTCAACTACGAAGCGAGAATTTGTAGCGACAACATCGTGTGCTTCCCAATCAATTTGGTTGAGAAATGTTCTTAAAGAACTTCGCTTGATCAAGAAGGTTCAACTCCAATTTATTGTGACAACAATTCAACAATCAAGTTGTCCAAAAAATTCAATTTTGCATGGTCGAAGCAAGCATATCGATGTTCGATTTCATTTCTTACGCGATCTTACCAAGGACAAAGTTGTTGATCTCATTTACTGCGAAGCAAGGATCAAATTGCTTGATTTGCTCACAAAGCCCCCTTAAACTCGATGCATTTGAAGCTCGGAAACATTACTTGGAGTTTGCGGCATGGAAGATTATGTTTAAAGGGGTGCACTAAAGACAAGTTTTAGTATTAAACTTATGTTGTTAACATTAGTTTAAGGGAGGGTGTTAAAATAAATGCTTAGCTGTTAAGCCTAAATTCTGCAATATTTCTGGTTCATAGTTGTCCTATTCCTTAGGGGATTAGCTAGTTGTTCTATTCCTTAAGAAGTTAGTTGCTTTATTCCCTCCAGATTTCTTTATGCACATTTTTCTGTAGTTTCTGTTATGTTTCAGCCTATTTAATGGCTTCATTTGTTAAGAATAAGACACAGTTTTCATCTTTTGCTTCTCGATTTAACAGAACAGGAACTATGGCTAAGGCGATTTCTGATTCTTTCCCTGGTTTGAAGTGCACGGTGCTTGATCTTCCTCATGTGGTGCGGGGCTTGGAAGGGACCTCTAAGAATGTGGCATTTGTTGGAGGAGACATGTTTAAATCCATCCCTCCTGCTGATGCAGTTTTCTTGAAGGTATATATAGATTCTCTTTCTTCAATTCTTCTTCCTTGACGACTAAGACGGTTTTGATAAACTTAGATTGAAGTCTGTTTAAATCCTCAATTAAATCCTCTAGGGTGTATTTGGATAAAAGAAAAGTTAGGATTTATTTGGATTGATTTTAAGTTTGGAGAAGTATGTGTTATTTATTTAAAATTCCTAAAAGGTTAATTATTAGTGAAAGGATGCAAATTTCAAAGTAAAGAACCAAGAAATTTTCAGTTTTAAAATCACTCCGAGTAGATCTTTAAGCTTTTCTTCCTTGGGTTTGGTTAAATATATTTTGAATAATAATAAATAGATTAATATTGAACTGATTCCCGTGATTCAATAAGGGTGAAATAACCTTTTCCATGCGAAAAATCCTCTACTAGCACGAAGGTTCAAGGGTACCATTAACTTATGTTTTATTTTTGGGACAGTGCATACTGCACAATTGGACGGACAAAGAGTGTGTTGAAATACTGAAGAAATGTAAAGAGGCAATTCCAAGCAAGGAAAAGGGAGGAAAGGTTATAATTGTGGACATGGTTTTGGGTAAGCAAAGTGAAGATGATTATAATGAGGAGGCAACTGAAACCCAAATCTTCTCTGATATGCTTATGATGGTTATGACCAATGGAAGAGAAAGAAATGAGAAAGAATGGGCACAACTCTTCCTCCAGACAGGCTTTAATCACTACAACATTATTCCCCTCGGCTTGAGATCTATTATTGAGGTTTACTATATCTAGTTGATCATTAATAAATAAATACTCTCTTTTTCTTCCTCTCTCTAGTGTGTCTCGCCTGCAACTCACTCAGTCTTCCTTTTTTCGGTCTTTTCCAAGTATATCTGAACACTAACTTCAATTAGCGTTTAGATTTTGACCGAATTTCTCTCTTCATCTACTACTTTCTTTTAGTATTATCTTTCTAGTTTTTACCATAAGTCGATATAATCTTCTGCTTTTGTATTTTTCTTCAAGATTTAAACTTTAGTGGCACAATCTAATATCGATATTAGATCGGAGTTTTATCTCACTCCTTCTCAGAGCTTTTTATCAATCCACACTTGACATGAGCCCCTTTTCAACAACCTTCATCTTTATAAGATAATTTTTAAAACTGTTGGTATACTCATGGTCTTTTAAATTGTTGACTTTCAAGAAAGATGATAAATTTGAATTCTTTGTGCCATCGTGATTTGAAGACTACGATGAAGGTGCTGTGAAAAATATTGTTATGTTTGTTTATTTTACTAGTTTTAGTACTAGTTTATTTTATACATCTATTAAGGTGTGGTATTGTCTTTATTACTTTATGTAAGTCATATTCTCCATTGCTCATATCTTTTTTAAGTAATTAAAAATAAGTGCTTATAAAAAGGTTTTTAAATAAATTGATATAATAATTTTATTTTTAACAATATCAATAAACAGAAACAGTTTTAAAAAGTATCCCCACAGTAGTTTTTCAAAAATAATTTTTTTTCAACTTTTCTTAAGTTAAAAGTAAATGCAATAAGTAGTTGAAAATATTTCCAAAACAACTTATTGCTTAAAATAAGTTAGAAGCAGTTGCTTTTAACCAATGAATGAAGAACAAGAGCTTAATGTTCTTATTTTCGATTGTAAAGTTCTCCCTATCCTTCTAGCTTTCTTTGTGTTGAAGAAAAAATTTAGAAATTTATTTGATTGTAATGGATAATTTATTATTTAGAAAAAAATTAAAGAATAAATACATTATGCCTAGTTGTCTTTCTTTGCCATAAAAAAATGTATACAACGACGCAATTTGTCTAGTTTTCTTCTTTGGCCATAAAAAAATGTATACAACAATCAAACAATGCAATTTGTTTATTGGCTAAACGGGACAAACTAAAAACCAATGAGTGGACTTTTCATAATTTTGTTATTTCTTAAATGGTTCTCTCTTCTACTCATGTTGGTGCATTCAGAGGTAGAGTCAGAAGTTTAGAGGAGGCAAAATTTAAGTATAAAAAATTTATAGTATTATTTAATTTTGAATTATTATTTTTTATTTAATAATTTAATTTTTATTAATTAAATTAGTAAAATATATTAATTTTTACAAAAAATTATTATAATTTTATATAATGCATAAAGTATAAAAAAAATTTTAATTAAGTTCCATCATAAATCATACTAAATTTACAATGTCAAATTTTACATATTTATATTCCTAAACTATTTTCGTATATCATAAAAGAGAATTCATCCACCAACATCGAAATTTAGTAATATATTACAAGTCCACCTCCATGCCTTATTGTTTTAGGGTGCCCCAATACAAGGGCCAAGCAAGAGCATTAGCTTTAGGGGTTCAAATTTCATATAAAAATCTGATACATTATTTTACTCTAAAAAATTATACAATTAGTTAAATAATTATGTAATTTACACATTGCTGGCAAGGTAAAAATTGATAAAAATATATTATAAAAAAATTTCTCAAAAAATAATTTGCAACAAAAACAAATATAACGGAAAATTAAATTTTTTTTTTTTTTTTAGAAAAAAAAACAACAATAGCAATAATTCAATTAGGTTCTACTTCGATAAATTTTTAAATTTTATAAATGATATTTATTTTAGAATTTGTAAAAGACATGCATTTCAAATGACGAAATAAGAAATTTTTTTTGTTATAAATAATTATATTCATATAATATTTAAAATATTTTTTTGAGTAGGTTTAATTTATTGATATTGAATGGTTGTTTTGGATAGGTAATAATTTAATTACTCTCAATTGATATAGTGGGGCTTCTTCTTAAAAGATAAAAGTTCTAAGGGAGCCAAATAAAAAGTATTTAATTATTATGTAGTATAAATGAGACTTTCTAAAAGTTTAGGGGGCCATGGCCCCTGAATAACTCCGCCAGATGTATTAGGAAATACATATGTTCATATTGTAACAAAGATAACCCTTAGTATTATACAAAAGTCAATAGGAAATATTCAAGACAAAAAAAAAAAAAAAAAAAAGAAGGACTATTTCCATTCGTGAAAACGAAAAAAATGGTTAATACTCAAAATTTTATGATTTTTTAATGATCATATTTTTTTATTATGTCTAATTTCTCGGTTCGACAAAAGGTCCAGTTGTATACAATAATCGCAGGTATAGTTTAGTGGCAAAAGTGTGATTCGTTTTATCAACCCTTTGATAGTTAAAAGGTCTTTGTTTTCGGTTTGATTCATATTCCCACCAAAAACTTTATTTGCTAAAATAAAAAAGATAAGATCCCTAACCTCTCAATCATGGATTTGAAAAAAAAATTCATTGATTTGTGCAATTTATATGATGCACTTGGTGTTGCACCTTGCATATTACTCATATTATTAAAACTACGTAATTTTAATAAACATTAGAGATTACCCAAAAAAAATTTTAAAATTTAGAGATTGATCGAATTTAAATAACGACCTCTTCCACGCCCCTACTGTAGGCTTTGTTGAAAAAAGGAAATATGAAACATGAGTTAAAACAAACATAGATGAAGAAAACTATAATTTCGTAATTATTTGAAGATTGTTATGAAATTAATTATAATTGAATATCTCAAATATAGATAAAGTACATCTCTTAAAGAGATAGAAAGAGATAAATATTTTGAAGAGATAAAATCTAATGAAGAAATGATTATAGGTTTTAATATTATTTTAGATATAATTAGAAGGATAGAATCTATTCCCAATTCCCTTATATCTCTTGTATTTCCTAAGAATTATAAATAGGACATTCTGCATTCAGTTGTAAATAAAAATTTGAGAAAATTAATAAAAATTCTCCACTTTTCTCTCTACTTTTCTCTGTCTTCTTTTCTTCATTACCTACTTGAGACTAAATGAAAAGTGATTTATGATGATACTGCCCAATCAATTAATTTATGTCATTCCCTGAAATGAATGCATTAAACTTATAATTTATTTATAAAATAGATTTTAGTCGTGACCACAATTGTGATATAAATATTATCTATAATTATAATTACAATGATTCAACAAACTCTCAATGTATTAGATTTTCACCAAAAGTAAAAATATATATGTTTCAACACTTTATAAAATAGTTATCGATGTGATATATTGCATATCTGAAGTATGTCATTTGAATTATCATCTAAGAAGATATATGAAAGCGTTGTTTATTTTCCATCTCTAATCATGGTGCATGAGGATATGTTGCATAAAAGTTCAAAAACATAAATGGTAATACAAAGTTCCAAAAGAAGTAATTATTTAAAACTTCAAAAGAGTTAAGCAGGTAAAGACTCCAGAAGAGCTAGTATATCTCTATGCAAAAATGTCAAATTTGTAATGCATTCTTTTCGACAAAGTATCGTAGAATATTATTTTTAGTCTCTATGATACTTTCATCATGTTGAGACAATGGATGAGAAATATGCATTACTATTGTTGTTATATGAAACAAATACTATCATTTATTATATTGCACCCGATAAATAAATTTGAGATACAATTTTTCAATAAACCAGAAGTTATTGACTTAAATAATTTATTATTGGAATGACCGGTTTGACCATCTCGTATCATTAAAATACGAATAGTATTTAGAAATTCATGAAATAATGGAACAAGAAGTTTTCTAATTCGACGAATTTTATGTGCTACTTATGTAAATGTAAATTATTTTATAAATATCATCAGTACTACTTTAAGGTTTAATGTGTTACTTTGGGATGGCTACAAAAAAATTATTATTCGATGTATATAAGATAGTTGTATATATATTGTTGACTCGTAACTCGCAGTTTACGATGTCTTAATAATGAACTCATACCTTAAATTTTTCCAAAGGTACAATT